>CM025979.1:4985187-6185187 GCA_014839755.1 Sylvia borin | reverse complement strand
CGAGGGACGCCTGATGGTGAAGTTCCTAAATACGAGCTGAAAGTTAAAGGGACAAACCCCTGGAGGCCTGAAACAGCTCTGTGCTCCCCCCAGGGGGAATTGTGGCATTGAAGGGGGGACGTGAGGCAGAGGCAGCCCATCCCCTCCCCAGGGCTGCTCTGTCCCTCTCCTGCACCATTTCCTTCCTCACCTCATCTTCCTCCCCTTCGTCTCCTGTCTCATCAAATCCTCCCTGTGAGATCGGGGAGTCGCTGGGAACCTGCAATGGGAGAAGTGGCCCAAAGCAGCTGAACCCTGCCCGAGCCCGGCAGGATTCTGCCAAATCTCATCCAGAACAGATCCTGCAGTGCCTTCCCCCAGCCCTCAAAATACAGAAAACAGAATTAAAACAAAAAGGGAAGATGAAGAGGAATTAATAATACGCTCTGAAGCAGCCTTGCAAAGCTCCCCACCTCAGGAGGGTGAAGTGGTGTGGAGGAAAGGAGTTAATTCCCTTTAACAGCGCCAGGAGCAGCACCCCGCCTGTGGGGACCCACACAGGACAGTCCCCACGCCGGGCACAGCCCCTGTGTGGGAAAACCCACGGGATTTTCCTGCTCCACCGCAGCGCAGGCAGAGCCGAGCCCACCCCGCGCCCTGCTCCAGCCTCTGGCCCGAGGCAGTGTGCTGGGTGATGATGATGGAGCTGAGGCGGCAGCTCAGGAGAACTGCTTTCTCCCTGGCAGGAGCTGAGCGCAGGCGCGGCGATAACCCGATCCAATGATTTGTTTTTAAAGCAGCTGGCGCCGTGTGAAGCGGAGACAATTTGGAGGCAATTCCCTGCAGGGCTGGTGCCCAGAGCCAGGGGATGGGCAAACTGCTCCTGCCCTGCCTCAGAGGGGCTGGAAGAAACGTCCTGACCCCGCTGATGCTGTGACTGTGCTGGGGACACCTCGGTGCTCACCCCGAGCATTGGCACCTGGCACTGGCAGAGGCAGGACGTGCTGTCCCTCTGTGGGGGTTCCTGCAGAGGAGGGACAGCCAGGACAGCGCTGGGCCGCCGGTCCTCATCCATCACCCAGTAAATGGGGGATTTAAGGATGGCAGCGATGAAATGTTTTCATTCTCCGTACCGTGTTCCAGCACAAAGATATCCCAAAGGATTTATTCTCGGGGACGAGTCAGAGAAGAATAACTGTTAAAGAGACATTAATTCTGTGCTCTTTTCCCTCCATTTCCAGTTCATTTGTCACTTGCCAGCCGGACCTTTGCCCTTGCGAGTTGCTTCTCCCCCGATCTCCCCCCAGCCATAGAACAGGAGCTGGGTCGGGTTTTCTCACTCCAGGCAAAGGGCCTGGGATGTTCCTGAGCTGCATCTCCAGCAGATTCTCTCCCTCAACCCCTGCCCTGATCTCCTCCAGGCCTCTTCCTCCCAGGATTTCACCCCAGCCATAAAACCGGTGCTGGGTCGGGTGGGTTTTTATTTCACTCCCTGCTCCTGGAGGGGACGCTGAAATCCACGCCAGGGGCAGCAGGAATTTCCCTGTCTGGTTGTTTCTGGAGAAGCGTGGCCTTTGGAGACCCTCCCATGGACACACATCCCCGGCCGGGCTCCGGCTCCTCGAGGCATCACATGGAGTTACAACCTCGGTCCTGCCAGAAATTATCCCCCCGGGAAGATCTACGGGTCTCTGGGCTCTTTAGAGGCTGCTAAACCCCCGATAAAATGAACTCCGCTGTCCCTGGGAACCTGTCATTGCTCAGCTCAGCGAGGAGAAGAACCCAGGAGCACCAGGTGGATATTCCCACCAGCCTTTGCTCCGAGATATTCCAGCGAGAGGTCACCAAACGGCACAGAAATGGGGGTTTCCCGGCCAGCAGCAGCGTTTTCCCTGCTCTCAGTCCCAGTTTCCATCCTCCTGAGTCCTGACTTTGCTCCCCTCTGCAGCACAAAGCCCTGGCCAGCGCTGCTCACCAAACCCATCTGCCTGCCGCCTCCCTGGCACAGCCTCGTTATGGGGCCTAATTAAATAATTACACATTTTCCTTCGGGGTAATTACAGCCACCGCTTATGTAAATAAATACGCTGCCTGCAATTACAAAGTTATGGGGAGCTGCTAGAAAAAGAAAGATTCTGTTCAAGAGAAAATCCCTTCGGGGGGCTCCTGGCCAGGCCCAAACCTCCCCATCAGCTCTGCCTCGTCCTCCTCACCCCCTGACACCTCCCCGAGCACCGGGAATTCCCCTTCCCACCTGGAATTCTCTGCGTTTCTCCAGGCTGCAAAGCCAAACACCTTTAACGCATCTTGACAGGGAAATAACTCCCCTTGTGCCGGCGTTTATCAGCAGCGCTGCTGCGAGATGCAGCGTTCAGGGGAGGAAAGGTCCCAAACAGCTGCTCCTGCAGCTTTCTCCTTTATTTCCTCCACACTTCTTCTTTATTTCCTCCCATAAATTCACGCGGGGGAGTTACTCAGCATTTTAAAGCAGCGGCCTCGATATGTCCCTGAAGGATCACCTAAAGCTAAAAAAAAAAGAAAAAAAAATATATTACTTCCACGTTTCTCTTTCTGTGTCATTTCTGCAGCAGCTGGGGAGTCACGGCCTCCCTCGGGGCACGCAGCTTCCTGCAGCCCGGGGATGCTCAGCTTTGCAAAAAAAAAGGGGAAAAGGGAAAAAAAAACACCCAAAAGGGATTTAATTTAGGAAGAGGCTGAATGGGAGAACAACGATGCTGAGCCCTGGGGACCCGCGGGGTCGTGTCACCCCCTGGGGCCCAGCAGAGATTTTGTGGGTGCTAAGAAGGTTAACAGAGCTGCCATCTGGGATTCAAAAATAGCCACAGATTTTAGGGGGTCCTGGCAACCCTAATATATTTATTTCCTTTTTTTCCTCCTTTTTTACTTTTTTCCCTTTTCCCCTTTTTTCCTTCTTTCCTCCTTTCCTTTTTTTTTTTTTTTTTTTTTTTTTTTTTTTAAGAATTCTTTAAATTTTTGTTTCCTTTTCTTTACCAGGCAGCCCAACAGACACCTCGCTAACACTCCTGCGATGAACTGGCTGAAGTCTCCGAGGCGTTAATTCGGTTTTTCCAGCTCTTTGAGCTCCGCGGAGGTTCCAGGCAGTGACTCAGCCCCGCTCGCTCCAGCCGGGTTTGCGCTGCTGATCATCTATCTCATTATCTCCTTAAAAATAACGAGATAATTATCTCATTAATAACAATAATTACCGGGGTTGTTTTGGCTGCTGTAACCCCCCGAGCAGCAGACCCTCAGCACATCCCTCTCTCGCTCGAGTTTTAGAAGAAGTTCACCAATAAATCCCCTCAACCAGCCTCAGCTGGGGAGAAACCTCCGAGTCTGAGCCCCAAACTCGGATTTCTCAGTTTCTGTGTTTCTGGAAACTGATTGACAGCTGTCAATCACAACCCATACTAGAACTTCCTTAGGAAAAGGACTTTTGACATTCGTGCTAAACCAGCACATCTTTCTACCCCTCGGCTCTGGGAAACACAGGCTTAAAATCATTATCAAAATTCCATACAGCATACGTCTTTAATCTACTTAAACAATAAACTATTTCACCCTTAGATATTCTACTACAGTTATAATTAACTCATTACTAAGACTTGCTTTGCCTCTAAAATTCTCCTCATTTTATAAAATTCAATCTCACTGATCAAATTTTGATCTCAATTTGTTCGCCTCAACCGGGCAGAAACACCAATTAATGTCGTGGTTTTAATTTTAATCCTAATAATTCAATTTAATTGGTTCCCTGGCCAATGCACCTTTTATGTCATCACCAAGAGACGCTTCGCACGTGAGAAAAAACCCATCATTTTTCTCAACACCAGGGAAATTTTTGTTGCTTTTCTCCTCTGCCGGGAGGTGACAGCGCCGTGTTTGAGGTGAGGAAGGGCACATCACGGCTCGGTCTCTGCGCCCCTGGAGCTGCTCCTCCCCGGGGATTTGGGGAGGAGGAGGAGGGATTTGGGGATCCCCTTTGGCAGCGGCTCCAGCTGCGCTCGGGCTCTGCTCGGCTCCGTGTGACCGCGGGAGGATTTGTCAATCCACGGCGAGGAAAAGGTTGTGGAGGTTTGGGATGTTCCCTGCGGCTTTTGCATCCCCGGAGCCGCGGGGAGAGGGCAGCAGCTGCTGTTGTCTTGTCACCCCCTCTGGGAAAAGAAATACAATTTTTTAAAAAAATAAGAAAAAAAAATTAAAGAAATAAAATAAATATTTGGGGTTTTTTTTTAGAAAATCAATAAAATAAAATAGATAAGTAAAATAAAGTTTTGAAATATAATAAAATAAAATAAAATAAAATAAAATAAAATAAAGAAAATAAATGATTTTTAAAAATCAATAAAATAAGTAAAATAAGTGAAATAAAAAATTGAAAAAATAATAAATAAATAAAATATTTTTAAAAAATCAATAACATAAAATCAGTAAAATAAGTAAAATAAGTAAAAATAAATAAAATAAGTAAAATAAATACAATAAATAGAAAATAGAAAAGAGAATGCAATATAATAAAATTTAATAAAATAAAGAATAAAATACGTAAAATAAAATAAATATAAACCAAAATAAAATAAAAGACATTAAAAAAAAAAAAAAAGGTATTTCCACGAGGCCCAAAGCCGCAGCTCACAGGGATTTCATCCCCAAAGGGGAGCAGGAGGCCCCTGTCCCCTGTCCCATGTCCCCTGTCCCCTGTCCCATGTCCCCTGTCCCCTGTCCCCTGTCCCATGTCCCATGTCCCCTGTCCCCTGTCCGCTGTCCTGCCCTCCCACCCCCAGGGCTTTACCACTCTCCAGTTTTCCCTTTAAAATCAAATTTTCTCCCCCCTGGGCAAGGCTTGGGGGCTCAGCGCTGATTATTTCCCCCTTTAGTGCTGATTCCCCCTTTAGTGCTGATTTCCCCTTTAGTGCTGATTTGCCCCTTTAATGCTGATTTCCCCTTTAGTGCTGATTTCCCCCCTTTAGTGCTGATTTCCCCTTTAATGCTGATTTCCCCCCGTTAGTGCTGATTTCCACCTTTAGTGCTGATTTCCCCTTTAATGCTGATTTCCCCCCTTTAGTGCTGATTTCCCCCTTTAATGCTGATTTCCCCTTTAGTGCTGATTTCCCCTTTAGTGCTGATTTACCCCCTTTAGTGCTGATTTCCCCTTTAATGCTGATTTCCCCTTTAGCGCTGATTTCCCCTTTAGTGCTGATTTCCCCTTTAATGCTGATTTCCCCCTTTAATGCTGATTTCCCCCTTTAATGCTGATTTCCCCTTTAATGCTGATTTCCCCTTTAGTGCTGATTTCCCCTTTAATGCTGATTTCCCCTTTAATGCTGATTTCCCCCTTTAATGCTGATTTCCCCTTTAGTGCTGATTCCCCCTTTAATGCTGATTTCCCCCTGCAGGTAAAGCCAAATTCTGCCCCTTCCCGCCCAGGATGAGCTTTTCAACCCCCTGGGGCCCTTTGGCATCTCGTCAGGAGCCGCCTCTGGAGCTTTGTGTCCGCAGCAATGCCCAGCTCCCACCCCAAAGAACAAACCCAGCCCCCAGAGCTGCTGCCAGCCCCTCCTCAGAGCAGCTTCATCGCTTCCTCATTTCAGAGGTGATGAGCTAATGACTCATTAAAGACAAACAAGAAACAAGAGAAAGCGTTTGACTTAGCACTTCTCCTTCTCCCAAAAAAATAAAAAAAATCCTGCAACTGCAGAATTTTAAGCAGAGCGAGCCAGAGCAATTTTAATAATCTCAAGCTTAAATTGACAGCGAAAAGGGTGAACACAAAAGAGTAACAAAAACCCAAATATATATAAACCATAAGGCTTTGTCAAAGGAATGTGATTAAGCTTCCAAAGTTATACATCGAATATTTAGGCAGTGCTGGGAGCGAGGGCTTTTTCCTCCCTCCCGTGCACAGAGGGAAAGCTGCAGGAATTCATCCACGGGGACTCGGAGCTGCTCTGGTTTCTGTGCCCAGCCCTGGTGGCACAGCCCGGGCACGGGTGGCATCACAAGTGTCACCTTCTCCCGCCCGAGAAAGCAGGAGCTGGTGCCCAGGGGTGGGAGCAGAGCCCAGCAGAACACCCTGCTCTTCTTTCTCCCTCTCCCTTTGGGACTTATATTTATTTTATTTTACGTATTGGGCTGTTCTCCCTCAGCCTCAGGGAGAAAGCGCAGGTTTACAGTGAAAATGAACACGGAGTTTCACTGCACAGATGACCCTGAAGGCCCCCGAGGGTGTGTCCTGCGTTAATTCCCGTTGTTTCAGGCGTGAGGAGCAGGCACCAGGGCTGGAATTCAGCAGCGCGGGGGATGCTGAGGGCCAGCAGCTCCCCAAAGGGCCCTGGCGATGGAGTTTCGGTCCTCCCCAGGCTCAGCGCTGCCCTTTGCCCAGCTGGACAGAGCTGGCCGCATCTCCAGAGCGTCACTGCACCAAAAGGAGCCTTTTACCCTCGGATTTAGGGCAAAGCTCAGCATTTCCCAGCCACCAGCTCCTCCGCAGCCCTCGAGCTGCAGCCCTGAAATGTGTCTATTGATCCCGGCGGGTTAATGATGGAGCTCCCGAGAACCGCTGTGAGAACAGCTCCTGCCGCGCCTCTGCCGCTCCTGTGCAGGTGTCACTCCTCTTCAGGTGTCACTCCTCTGCAGGTGCCACTCCTGTGCAGGTGTCACTCCTCTACAGCTGTCACTCCTGTGCAGGTGCCACTCCTCTGCAGGTGTCACTCCTGTGCAGGTGCCACTCCTGTGCAGGTGTCACTCCTGTGCTGGTGCCACTCCTGTGCAGGTGTCACTCCTGTGCAGGTGTCACTCCTCTGCAGGTGTCACTCCTGTGCAGGTGTCACTCCTCTTCAGGTGTCACTCCTGTGCTGGTGCCACTCCTCTGCAGGTGTCACTCCTCTACAGGTGTCACTCCTGTGCGGGTGTCACTCCTCTGCAGGTGTCACTCCTGTGCGGGTGCCACTCCTCTGCAGGTGTCACTCCTGTGCAGGTGTCACTCCTGTGCAGGTGCCACTCCTGTGCAGGTGTCACTCCAGTGCAGGTGTCACTCCTGTGCAGGTGTCACTCCTGCGCAGGTGTCACTCCTGCGCAGGTGTCACTCCTCTACAGGTGCCACTCCTGTGCAGGTGCCACTCCTGCGCAGGTGTCACTCCTCTACAGGTGCCACTCCTGTGCAGGTGTCACTCCTGTGCAGGTGAGGTCTGCGCCTTGCAGAAAGTGTCACCTCGCGTTTGAACGCTGAACGGCTTCGCAGTTCTTTTGGTTGGTTGTTTGAAGGACGGTGGAGGGATGAAAGGTGTACCTGGCCCCTCCTCCTTCAAAGTGTCACCTGTCCCCTCCTCCTTCAAAGTGTCACCTACCACCACCCTTTGGGGTGACACCGCCCTGCAGGACTCGGGGTGGCAGGAGAGCAACTGAGATTTAGCAAATAAATGCTAAATAATTAAGGATATGACTCCCACAGCGCTGATTTTTTTTTTCACTGTCACATAAACAACAGCAACAGCAACAATAATAACAGGCCAATATTGCCAGATACCAGGGGGATTAAACATCAAATTAATACTTAGCAAGGTTAAGATTAAGCAGAAATAACAGCTTTATGATTAGAGCCTGAAACTGCCGCTGATAATGACTGATTATGCTCCTGCAGAGGAAGAATTACAAGTACTTAAGGACAAATAACCCTCCCGAAGTCGCTGGCAGAAGCACAGACATAAATCGTCTGTGTAATGGGGCTGGAGCTGCGTGGACAGAGCAGGGAGGTGAGGGAGGATGTGAGTGGTTTCCAAGAGATAAAACACTTGCTTGTCTCCATGTCACCAAAGTGCCGGGGAGGAGTTAAACTGAGCAAAAAAAGGATTGAAAAAACCCAACAAAAGCATTATCTTCTCAAGTCCTCTCTGCGTGGGGTTTGGAGCCCTCGTGGCAGAGCCCTTGTTTATGTGCAGTGATTTAATCTGGGGCTCGGCAGAGTCTGGCTGCAGTTTCCAGCCCATGAGGCTGGTGTTTCTGGAGCTCCTCTGGGCTCCTCTCCCCGGGCAGGATTTCCTTGGGGTTGTTTTCTCCCAGCCTGGACATGGAAACAAGGCGGAGGCAGCAAACCTGTCCTGGTGGGTGAGGCTGGGAATGGGGACAGGGACAGTCCTGGGGACAATCCCCACTCACTGTGAGGGGAGACAGAGAGAAACTCCTGAAAGAGCCTTCCACTGGGAAAAAACCCTGATCAGAGCTGGGAATGGGGACAGAGACAGTCCTGGGGACAATCCCCACTCACTGTGAGGGGGGACACAGAGAAACTCCTGGAAATGCCTTCCACTGGGAAAAAACCCTGATTAGAGCTGGGAATGGGGACAGAGACAATCCTGGGGAGAATCCCCTCTTACTGCAAGGGGAGAGACAGAGAAACTCCTGAAAGACCCTTCCACTGGGAAAATAAACCCCAGGTCAGAGCTGGGAATGGGGAAGGACCCAGCGCTGGGGTGGGAGCAGTGACAGGGAGGAGGGTGAGGGTGGAACTGCTGTGACCGAGGCACCAACTCCTCTCTCCTTGCAGGATGTCCCATCCCACGCCCGAATGTCCCATTCCATCACAAACCCTCCTGCTGAAAGCACGGCTGGCTCCCGGGAATCCCAGCCCAGCCCCTCAGGCTGCTCCCCACAAAGCAAATAAAAACCCCCAGGCTCCCGACTGTGCCGTTCCCTTGTGTAAGTGTGCAATTCCCGGCGGTGCTGCGGCAGCAGACGTGCCTTTGCCTGGGGTCGGCCCTCCCAAAGGGACATTCCTGCAGCACACACGGTGATGGGCAGGGCTCTCATCACTTCTCCCTCACTGGAGTTATTCCAGAGCCATCTGGACTCAATCCCGGGCTCTGGGGGGAGCAGGGAGGTGGCACCAGGTGCTCCCTTCCAGCCTGACCCTTCCCTTTCAGCTGGGGTAATAATATTTTCTCTAATGAACAGGATTTTCTGGGCCGTTATCACACAAAACCAAAACCTTGTTGTACATCTGTGTGTTTGCAGGAGAACCTGAGGAGGGGGAAAAAAAATCACAAAGACTTAACCAATTAAAAATGCAATTTCATGGGATGATGGCACTGGAACACATCTGGAAAGGGATGAGACTTCAGCACGTTAAAGGGAAATCAGGGGAACGTGTGACGTGTGTGTGCCACATCCTGCCACTTCACCAGCGCGGGGAGGATTTATCGTCGTCTCCTCCGGGCTGCAGTCAGTCTGGGCTCAGCCCCGCTGCTCTGGGCTCTCCGAGGAAAAGAAATGTTGAAAGTAAACCTTTGGCACCGCTGCAGTGGGTAGAGCTGCAGAAGCTTCGGGGCCGTCGCAGAACGGGAAATGGCCCGTCCAAAGGAAGGGTCCTGCGGGAGCTGCAGCCCCAGGCACGAGCACAGCCCAGGCAGGAGGTTCGTTAAAAGCTGCTGGCTAATTGCAGATTAATAAGGCGAGGGAAGCTGTGGTGACTCCTCAGCGCTCCTCCTCATTGCCCCTCCATCTGTCTGCAGGCAAACACCAGTGAGATGCTCCCTGGGGTGCAGCAGGCTCTGGGATCGAGACGGAAACCATGGAAAGCACAAAGACACCAACACCGAATTCCCGAGGGAACAACGAGGCTCAGTGAGGACGTTTGAGGGTCTCTGGCTGCAGGTGACACCGAGCAAAGCCCCGGGGTCCAGAAGGCACTGCTGCACACAGGAGGGATGGTCGTGGCTCTGGTGGGGTCCAGGCCCTTTGTGCTGGGGTGCAAAGAGGATTTTGGATCTGCAGCAGCCTGGGAGGGCCAGAGCTGGATGGAATTGGGGTGCCAAGGCAATACCATGGTGCCAAGGCAATAACTGCCCTACCAAGGAAATAACTGTGGTGCCAAGGCAGGGAGAGGAGCTCCACGCCAGGCTGGTGAGGAGGAAAAGCTCTCTCTCGGTTTGCTGGTCCCTCCCAGCTCCGGGATTTTCCAGCTTTCCTGCAGGCACATTTCATCTCCCCTCTGGCTGATTTACTGCACCAGGGACAGTCTGGCCGTGGGGTTCGGCTCGTCTGGCTCCAGCTGGCTGCTGCCCCTTGGAGAACTTCCCTCAGACCTGTCCCTGTCCTGCCG
Organism: Sylvia borin; assembly: GCA_014839755.1. Classification (NCBI taxonomy): domain Eukaryota; kingdom Metazoa; phylum Chordata; class Aves; order Passeriformes; family Sylviidae; genus Sylvia; species Sylvia borin. Next base: position 6,175,091 of record CM025979.1, on the reverse strand, counting down.
AGCTGTTCCTGACCCCTGACCCCTCTCAGAGCTGCTTTTCGCCGTGCTGGCCCTGCCCGGGGGAGGAGGGCAGAGGAGCTCTGATGGATGGGCTCTGCCTGCAGGACTGCTCCAACACCACCCCGAACCTGGCACAAACTCAGCCTGGGGGGCTCTGATTCACGGCCCCCAGAGGCCTCCAGGAGCACCTCTCCCACTCAGCTCATCCAATGAACAGAGAAGGAATTAATTCCTCAATTAATCTTCTCCTCTCCCCTCCCCGAGGCTCTGAACTGATGCTGAACTGATCCCCAGCGATTTGCCAGCAGGGAGAGGGAGGCAAGCTGGGAGAAGAGGCAGCCCAGATGTTTTGCCTAAACATCAACAAGGAGTCAAAGAGAAAAAAAATCCGGGTGGTGACTAAACAAAACAGGGGTTTTTGGGTTTTTTCGGTTGATATTTTACTCACTGTAACATTATATTTTGTCAGGACCAACACCTCTGACATTCATCTGTGACCTCAAAATTAATTAAAGCAAGCCCAGGTGAGGGGGAAGGAAGGTCAGTGGTGCCTGAGAGAACACCAAGATGTGATGCCCAGAGAGGGGCAGAAAGTTTGGCCAAAAACCCCAAACATCACTGCCAGTGTGGTGTGAAAATGGTGCTGAGCCCCCTCACCTGAAATCATGGGATATCTCCTGGAGTATCTCCTGGAATATCTCCTGGAATATCTCCCGGGCCCCGGATGGCCTCCCAGCGCAGGGCTCTGTGCTGGATTTGGGCAGGGGTTTATACAAATAATGGGGGTTTTATACAATAATGGGGGTTTTCTCGGTGGATCGATCAGGGGACAGTCGGTTTGCTTCGCTGCTGGGCCGCCAAAGGCAGTGAAAAAGAAGTGATAGGAAGTACGGACTGGGCTGTGTGAGCAGGGTTAATGAGGTTAATGAGGTCTCGGAGCTGCAGAGGGCTCCAGCAGGGCTGATTTCCATGGGGAGTGAGTGGTGCTGCCAGTGCCAGGGGAGTGAGGGAGTGGAGTTAATCTAAACCCGCAGGGCTCAGGGTCTCCCCGGACGGATTCGATTTCTTCGATCTTTGTCAGGAGCGGGGATGGATTTTATTAAAAATGATGCAGAGCAAACGCCCTTTTCCTCATCTACTGCAGCTGCACCCAGCCAGGCTGTGTGAAAACAGCTCCTGGGCCCTGGAAATGCCCTGCTGGAACTTCGCTTTTGCTGTTTGCACCAGTCTGGGCTGCATTAGCCAGAAACCCTTGAACCACAGTTTTCCCTCCCCACTCCTGGATTACCCTGGATAATCTGAATGTTTTCAAGCTGAGAAATAAAGTGACCAAGATAAACATCCCTCCACGAGCCTGAGAGCTGAGCTCTGCCCTGGGGATGGCTGTTCTTTCATTGCTTCGCAGATGTAAAGGGTCTTCTCTTTATCTCATGGCCTCTGTGTGCCCAGCAAGAGGAAGCTCAGTCCTTGTGCTCTTGAGCTGGAAATGAAAAGAAGGCTCCCAGAAGAGCTCCCAGCAATTCCTCCCGAGAGCCAGCATCCCCATGCAGCTGGGTGAAGAGTTCTCCCTCCTGCCTACACAGCCAGGTAAACGTGGGCTGGCAATTAAAGTCCGGATTTCAAACTCTAAACGAGTTTGCCTTTGATTGCCGTGCGTCAGTCGCAGAGCAAATCATGTTTATTCATGACTCTGCCTCCCAACCCGCCCGGCTCAGGGGGAGCTGGTGCTCCCTCCACATCCAGAGCAGCTCCTGATTCCTGGGCAGCAGCCTGAGGTTCCCCCGGGGAGCTGAAGGCAGCCAGTCTCGGTGTGGCACTGCAGAGACCCCTGCCCATGGCCAGGGGTGCGATTGGATGGATTTAAGGTCCTTCCATCCCAAACCTTCCTCTGATTCTCCTCCTTCGTGCCGCTGGCTGCCAGGCTGCGGGGTGGTCGGGGAAGGGCTCAGCTTGTCCTGCTCTCCACATTCCCTCTCCTTTACCCTCCCCTGAAAGGGAGATGGTTCCCAAAGCGGCCAGCCAGAGGTGTTTACACAGCCCAGCGCCTGGGCATTTGCTCTTGATTATAAACATGTGATGGATCAGAAACACAACTGAATAACCCCGAGCTCTCCTGCGCAGCCAATTTCCTTTCCCAGGCTGCTGGAACAACTGCTTGTGGAAATGACTCAGGGCAGCCCTGGGAAATCGCACCCTGGGCTGATCACTCTCTCGTCTTTCATTCATGTTTATACATTTGCCTTCATTTCCTGGGCTGTTTTTTCCGTGTGTGTGTTTGTACCAAGGCCTGGACACCCCAATTAAAGTTGTTTTCCACACCAAATCTCCCGGGGGTTGGGCAGAGACTCACCTTTCACTGATAATTTTTGCTCTGCTGCTCTTCACACGTGGAGCTGCACATCTGGGCACTAAAACAACGCTCAGCAGCTCCCAAAGGTGAGGAGGCAGAGGGCAGGATGGAGCACGGGGTGAGATCCAGGGATTTCTCCAGTATTCCCTCAGAGGCTGGTGTAAAACAAACAATAACCCCGGGTTGTGTGACGGGAGCTGAGCTGCCCCAGGCTGAGCTGAGCCTCACTCCCTGCTCTGGGAAGGAAATGGAACATCCTCAGGCGCCTGGAAACCTTCTCCACCTCAGGAGCTCTCCCCAGGTGGAATCACATCCTGCAAGGGCTTTCACACATCCCTTATTTCGTACAAACCTCAATTGTCAGGAGGTTTCTGAGCCGTGGAGGTCAATAGTGGCTCCCACTGCAGGGTTTAAGCCTGGTCTTGGTGCAGCCACAGAATCTGCTCCTTGTGAGGGGATGAACCTGGGGAGATTTTTTTCCCCTTACCAAACCTCAGTCCTGATTCTCATTTTGTGAAATATTCACTATTTCGTGTGCAGGTCTGACCCAGTCCTTCACAGCTCCACACGACTCTCAGGCAATGCCCAGCAGAAAATCCAGATTGTGCTCCGTTAACTCGCTATTTTGGAGAGCCAGAGGAACAAAAAATGTGTTTGGGATTTGGTTTTATTTTGGCTTGAATCCTAATCCTCATTCTCCCAAGATGCACAGAGCCCATAATAAGGAGATCTCACCTTTTATCCTCAAAAAATGAAGAAGAGATTTATCACTGGGGAGGTTTCTGAGCTGTCTGGAAACACCTGGAGAGATTTAGGGAAGTTTCATTGTGCAGTGACACAGAGAACCCCGATCCTGGGCTGGGAGCACGGTGAGAGCACAGCCCAGGGTGAAGCAGTGGACTGAGACTCGAGCTGGGCAGTGCCAGAAAAGTCCTCTAAAAACCTCCCGTGCCTTATTTTAATAACACACAAAAAAAGTTATAATTCCTGTCATTTGAATTTCAAATCCAACAGAAAAGATCTACCTGATGCTTCTATTTTAAAATGCAATTCTTTCTTCTCTTTTCTTTTCAACTCCTTTGCAGAACCAAACATCATGTTTCATCTCCAAGCGCTGAGATTAAAAAAAGCCAAAACAATTAGTGGGGAGCTGATGAAGGTGACAGGGTCATAATTAGTGCTGTTCCTCTCCAGCATGTGTTTATCATGCTAACAGAACAAGTCACTCACAGTGTTAGAGTCATGAGCTGCAGGAGCACACATGCCTGGTGCAGCTCCAGCGCTGCCGGGGCTCTTCTGCACAGGGAAAAAAAAAAAAAAAAGGCACAAATTTAATGTTTTAGAGCGAGTTAGAGAGGTCAATAAACAGGAATGGTTTGGATGTTGCTGGTGGCTCATTATCTCATTAATAACAATAATTACGGGGGTTGTTTTGGCCGCTGTAACCCCCCGAGCAGCAGACCCTCAGCACATCCCTCTCTCGCTCAAGTTTTAGAAGAAGTTCACCAATAAATCCCCTCAACCAGCCTCAGCTGGGGAGAAACCTCCGAGTCTGAGCCCCAAACTCGGATTTCTCAGTTTCTGTGTTTCTGGAAAATGAGATTGTTTCTGGAAACTGATTGACAGCTGTCAATCACAACTCATGCTAGAACTTCCTTAGGAAAAAGACTTTTTCCACCTTCATGCTAAACCAGCACATCTTTCCACCCCTCAGCTCTGGGAAACACAGGCTTAAAATCATTAAGGTTCCAAGATTTGCCTGTTTGGCCCTGTGAGGGCGGGCAACAGGACGGGAGCAGAGCTGCTGACAATTCCGGCACGTTCCAAACCAAAATGGGTTTGTAGCAGCAGAGACTCTGCAGCAGCTGCCCCTCACGGCGAGAGCACAGAGCAGGAGGCAAAGCCCTCAGCAGCCCCAAAGAGAACGGGGAAATCTGTTTAATTAAAGGCTTTTAAAGAACCCTTTGTAAACCCTCCTTTCCACCCTCCCCACTCAGACACTGGGTGCTCCTCGCAGGATTTTGCGGGGAATTGAATGATCGCCCTAAAACCATTTTGTCTTTCTGCATCCAGTGCTGGAAATGAGCAGCAATTACCCGGGGAGGACGTCCCTGTGAGAATCCCTTGCTAATTAGGTCTTAAGTGATTAGTTCCCTTCCCATCCTGCCCTAAATCTCTGTATTTTCCTCCCTGGTGTTGGAAATCCAACTGGAGAGAAAGAAACAACCGGCGACTCTTATTTGACTGCACACAAACAAACGTCCAGGAGGAGCGGAGGAGTGGGAAATGGGAACTGTGGAATGAACACTACCCGGAATGTAAAGCCTTGCTCTGAAATGGGATTAAAACTGGATGGTTTCGAAGAGATAAAGCTTCAAGATCTCAGGGCCTCGACGGAGAGGCGGAGAAAAAGCTTTTCCTGCTTTAACAACCCCACAGCTCAGTGCACAGCCCACTGATAACCCAAGGGCCGCTCGCTGAACAGCGTTTTCCATGGCCAAGCCCTTGCTTTTGCCGTCATTTATTTGGCGAATATCTTCAGGAGAGTGCCCCGAGCCGTCGGAAACGGCTTTAAACCATCCCGGCTCCATCTGCCCCTCTGCAGGGCGGCAATCACAATTAACCCAGCCGCATCACCGCCTTAATGAGCGGCAGTTCTGTCACCGCCGGCCCTCGGGGGAGAGCAGGGGTTAATAAACCCTGGTCTGAGAGGGGAACACCAGGTCAGAAACACCTCATGGGGGTTTCTTGTGGGCGAATTTTAATGTAAGAAAGTGGGAATGGGGCATCTCATCTCCCGGAGGAGGAGAATTACGGCAGCGCTGAGGCAATTCCAGCCCCTCTCTCCCCGCCCGGCTGCTGTTTGGAGCAGGAGCAGAGGATGCTCCAGGCTCTCCTGGGGACAGGACACGGTGCTGGGCCATTCCAGAGCTGGGCACAGGCAGATCCTGCTGGATTTGCTGGGGACACATCCTGGTTTGCCCGAGCTCCTCTGTCGCTGTCACCTGCCCTCGCACGGCGCAGCCAGGCTGGGAAAGGCTGTTTGAAATGGTATTGCAATGGGGATCAATAGTGGGATCGATGGGGCTGTCTGACAGGCAGCACGGGCTCGGGGTGACAGGACAGCGACAGAAGGAGGCAGGGACAGGGGGTTGGCAGTGGAGGGCAAGGTCAGGCAGCACAAAAGGGGTCAGACATGGAAAACGCCTGGATACACCCTGCAGGAGGATGTGCTCCCCAAATTCCGGCCCAGCAGCCACGAGAGCCCTGCCAAACCCCACAGCTCTGCCAGCAGCTCCTGAAGACACAGCTCTGGCTGTTGGCTCAATAAACAGCAGCCTGTTATCATATTTATTTGCTGATTGAATCTGAATTACAAGCGAGCTCCGTGGAATTAGCAGCTCCATCCCGCTCTTTTTTAATAAGGATTCTGATTGCAGCAGTGATACATCCTGCAGGCTCCGCGGCTGAGCCTGAAATGAATTCCAAATAAAAGGAGAAAACGAGAGCGGAGATAATCTCCAAGTGTCAATTTGCCTTTTAAACCCGATTTACCAGCTCCTGAAACAGCCCTTGGCTGGTAATGGAGGAATTAATGAGTTGGAATGCTCTGGAGAAGATGGTTTTTTCCCCCTAAAGAAGCCGGGTTTTAGCGTTTCCCCGGGATTTGGGGCAAAGCTCGGGGGGCAGGGGGGTCTGGGGGCTGCGGGAGCCCCGGAATCAGCCGCTGTCCCCTGGGCAGGAGCCGCTCATCAGCAATTCAGCGCTGACCTTTCCAGCTTTTATTGGCCGCGGCTCCTCCGGGAGGGCAGCGCCGGGCAAACACGGGCCGGGCTCCTCCTGAACTTTGCACAGAGTCCCCGAGGAGCCGCGAGTGCCGGGGATGAGCAGCCCTGTGACCCCTTCGGGGGTGTCGCAGCGGGGCCAAAGCGCTGTGAGTCCAACCCCAGCCCGTTATTCCTCATGCGCACTCTGCATTTTGGGAGGAGGTTTCCACTGGAAAAGGCCCTTCAAGCACAGATCCGCCACAAGCAGGTTTTTCTCTCCTCAGCGATGAAAAAAGTGTGTAGCCCTGGTTCGTGCCTGAAATGTTTTCTTTTTCCAAAATTCTTTTTCCAAAAAAAATTCCATAAAAATCCCATGTTTTTATTCTTAAGAGGGATTTCTTCTTGGTGTCCCTCTGGTCTAACCAATGCAATTAAAAATATTTATCTTTGTTTCACCCATCAAATTAGTCTGTAGAAAATAGTATATAAAGGGGACACATCCCGAAGATAAAGGAGGAATTTTCAGCCTTCTAAAGTTCAGAGTCTGTGTGTTGTGGTGTAAAACAACGTCACAGGTGGGGAAAAAAAAAATAAAGGCAAAATTTGTGGAATTTGCTTTGAATTTCCCACCCTCAGAGCATCCCCAGATCCTGAGCACGGATTTCCCCCCCCTCAGCACGACAAAATGCCCCGCGGGTAAAAAACCATCCCGATTCCAAGGGGAGGAGCCAACAATAAAATAAAACGAGGTGCCAAGCTCACCTCCCTGCGTGTGACAATGCAAAAGATGTCATTTCCATGACAGGTTTTTTTTTTTTTTCTCCTTAATTAGAAGCGTAATTAAAAATTACACTTGGAGAAAAAAAAAAAAAAAAGCAGTTTGAATTTTCTCCTCACCCATTTAAGGGAACAAAATCCTGAGTCCTTTGGAAACTGGAGCGAGCTGAACCCTTGGAAGTTCAGTTCTCCCTGTGCCCACTCCAGTTCGGGTCGGAAAGCGCGGGATTGACTTTAACTCTGGGTTGACCTTGTTCGCCTTTTTTCTGTCCTCTCCCCCAGTTATTGCCCAGAATCACCCAGGGCCATTTCCTCTCGGAGCACAGCCCTCATTAGACACTCAAAACTCAACGGTGAGGGCACAGAAGTGCAGGGAACGAGGTAATTTCTGCTGCTCTCGGGCAATTTTGGGCCATCAGGGTCCTGCCCCCGCCTGGGTTGGTGTCAGCGCTGAATACAGAGGTCGTGAAACACTCACAGGGCATCTGAAATGGGACTGAAATCCAAAATCCGCACTGCGGAGAGATAGCTGAAACATCGAGGAGTTTGAGTTTTTCAGCCCCAGCCTTGCTGCTCTCCACCCTGCACGAAATCGTGAAGATGAAAGACCCCTGATGAGGCACTTCAGAGTCTTTATTGATTTCTGCCTCGCGTGTGATGGTTTTACCAACAAACACGTGAGCCAAGGATGGAAAACTCAGAGCTCAGGCGAAGAGAGAGCCCGAGGACGTTCACCCTTCCACGGGAACAGCCCCGCGTCTGTGATGACAGGCGCAGAACACTCAGCTAATTACACGGCGCTGCTAATTATTGCTATGAAACGGACGTTAAAGGCAGATGGAAAGTGCTTGGCGTCGTTCTTAAGGCGCGGAGTTGCCGGGCTCAGAAATGGCAAGTCAAAATTTCAGTTGGAAACACAATTCCGAGCCTTTCTTTTCCCCACGTGTGGTTTTTAATCTAATGACAAACTGGAACTCTGCACTCAGAGGAACCTCATTTCCAGAGAAATTGTGAAAAACCTCTCAGGTTTTAGGGATCCTGTTCCTTCTTCACAAAGGCACACCCAGAGCTCCCCTCTGGCAGCAGAGCTCTGTTTGAAAGGAGGATTTGTTTGGAATTATTTGATTTAAAGGGGGGAACCACCCTGTTGTGTGCAGTCAGCAGCGCTGCTTGGAGCAGCCCGGGCCGGCCGAAGGTGTCCCTGCCCACGGGGAATCGGAACGAGATGATTTTTAAACTCCTCCCCAACCAAAACCATTCTGAATTCCCACGTTTTTATGAGATCCCGCCTCTCCCGGCCCCTGTTCAGCCACGCGGGTGGGTCAGCGCTGCCTCCGCCCTCAGCAGCGCAGAAAGAACTCCCTTTATTAACTTAAATTACGCTTAATTAGTAAAAGACGGGAAACTTTTGCTATAGGCGAAGAGATGGAAGATGGGAGGCAACGCGAGCCATCAAATGCGAGGGCTCCCACCGCACACACCGGGGCCGTCTGCTGAGAGCACACCCCCTCCGAAAGGCTCCGGCGCCTTGATTATGCAAATCAGGGCCATTATTCCATCCTCCAGACTGCGGCAAGATAATTACCCGACAATAAATCACCGCAACTCGAGCGGGCTGCGGACGGATTTTCGGCTTTATCGCCATAATTGCAATTGGATGGCGGTTATTAACTGAGCTGGAGAGAGGACATCAGGCCCCAGAGATCCCTCCCCGCTGCTCGGGAGGGAAATTCGGGATGCTTTGGTTCGGCTCAGCCTGCCGGGAGGCTGCGGAGAGGGTTCATTTTCAGGGATATGACTCGGCTTTTCCATAAATGCAATTTTCACCCGCTCGCTTGGCTGGTTTTTGGCTGCCTCGGACTCTCGCAAGGACTGAAGAAAAGCATGTGGGGTGAATAGCGGGGGTTTTAGAGAGTCCCGAGCCTGGTTTTGTTCAAATTATCAGCATTTGAGAGTGTTATAAGTATTGGGGAATTCATTCGTTCTTTTTAGATAGATATCCTGTATAAAATACATACTGCATCAAATGCCTCCGCCTCCTTGAATAAAAAATGTGGTGCAACTACAAGTTTCCAGGAATAGGAAACCCGTTCATGTGCAAAATGACAGAAGGAATCTCCACCAGGAGATGGGTCCTCTCCGGAGATGGGATTGTCCACAACTCGGTGATAACACCTGATTGGGCTCTTATCTCCATCGGCCCGGTGGCGTGTGAATGCCAAATTCCTGAAAATCTAATCAGGAGCCCCAAGGCTGCCCCGAAAACCATTCCCCAGACCGGCCGAGGGACAGAAAAGAAATGGAGTTTGAAAGAAAAGAAAAAGAATTTGAATCGCCCACAGAGTGGACAATGGGGTGAGGCAACTTTCTGCCTCGAGCAGGAAAAGCTGCATCAAAGTGGAGTGTGTGTGGGCAGGGCTGGTGAGCAGGGAGGACACAGCAGGGATCTAGGGTTGATCCAGTATCGATCCCAGGGTCCGTGCTGAACGACTGATTCTGGCTTTTCTCCATAAACTTCTATTTCGCAAAATTTTATCCATAAATTTGCATTCTTTTATGAAATTGGACTGGTCATTTGTAACAAGAGGAAAAGCTCAGGCTGTGCCCCAAACCCAGTCTGGTGGGACTCTAACACGGTCTGAGTTCTCCACCTTCCTGGGCATGAGAAATAAACTCCGCTAAAACCATAAAATTCAGCGAAGCACAGTTCCTCCAGAGCAGAGGGAAACCCCCAAGGCACGTTTCATCGGGAAAGCTGAAACCTGTCCTTTTCGGCTGCGTTTTCCTTGGAAAAAGCCACATTCCAAAGGGGAAGGAGCCTGGAGTTCCCTCATTCCCTGTGCCACCGCTGCCTGCGGCGCTCCAACAAACCAGACGATGTTTCCTCCGAGCTTAATCTAATTTATGCCCAAACACAATCAATTCTATGGATTTAGGACAGACGTTCAGGGGAGAAAAGGATGAGCTCAATTACAAACACGTTTACCAAGGAAGGGAGATGCCTGATGGGTTGGGGAAATTTAGAGATATTGGAAGTATTTGACGTCTATATTAACTCAAAGCCCTAAATGGGCTGGGCTTGTTTACATTGCTGCGCTCTTATTACAGGGTGAATTTTCCCAGCTGTCTTGCTGAGCAGTCATTTAGCCTTAAACTATAGTTAAAACTGTCATGGTTTTAAGCAAATTATATTGCGTAAAGTAATTATTTCCCGAACTGCAAAAGAGGATCCAGGTAGCTCGTGAATCTCATTTCTGAAAAAAGAGATTGGAAAGCGCCCTCCATGTCGGAGCCGTGCGTTGGGGAAGGGCTTTGTGCTCCAAAAAACGCCGAGGTATCTCCACTGAGTGAGTGGGGCACGTTTGGGTGGGGAGGGAACAGATTCTTGCCAAAGCAGCTCGCTCCTTAAACGCCTTGACCATTGATCCCAAAATACCCAGGCAGAGCTCAGTTTCCTTCCCAAAGTGTTCCCGCAGCAATAATCATTAATCTCGGTGATTAAGATCCCCTCCAGGCTGGGCTGTGTCTGAGAGGAAGCGCTAAACAGGCGTTTAGGGGGAAATAAACGGCAGCAGTTAAGGGCTGGGCAAGGGGAAGGAGGAATATCGCTCACGTTTGATGGGGCAGCAGCATGCAGAGCTCTCAGAGAGCCCCAAAAATGCCCTTTGTGGCCCAAATTTATGGTGTGGACCAGGCAGCTTCCCTCCCAGAACCCTGAAATTCCCTGTACGACCCATATCCAGGGTGTGGGGTTCTCCCACAGAACCCCAAAAATGCCATTAGCAGCGCAAATTCCCTGCGTGCAACAGGCAAATTCCTTCACAGAACCCCCCAAATTCCCTTTACAACCCATATTCTGGGTGTGAAACTTCCCTGACAGAAGCCCCAAAGGTCCCTTTACAGCCCGAATTCATGGTGTGCACCAGGCAGCTTCCCTCGGAAGAGCCCCCAGATGCCCTTGGCAGCCCAAATTCCCCACGTGCACCCGGCAGCTTCCAGTGGGAGTCTCCAAGGCCGGAAAAAGCCGGGATGAGATGAATTATTTTGCCGTAATCTATTCAAAGCTTTGTCTCGCAGCCTCCCAGCAGCAGACTGTGGCCCGTGGGTGGCTGTCCCTGGGGTTTTCACTAATCCCGAGCAAGAGCAGCTCCTGTGCCTGCTTGAGGAGCTGAATTTAGCCTGGAATTGTAGTTAGAGCTGTCATTTAGGGGGCTCTGAGCCTCCCCAGCTCCCGGATTTCTCCCCAGTCCTCACTCCTGGTGTGGCTTCCCTCACACCCTGCAGGATCTGGGTGTGTGTGACACCAAGAAGGGGGAAATGATGCCTTCAGTTTTATCTTTGATGTACTTCATGTTCTGTGGTGCCCAGGGGTGCAGCTCTGAGCTCACAGTCAGTGTCACTCAGCTCTGCACACAGCAGGGACACAAAACAAATCCTTCTCCTGCTGCACACCAAGGACAACTTTCAGCCCCAAAGCACAACCAAGGGTGGGCTGGAGGGAGGGACAAGAAGGATGGGACCTCACAGCCTGGGGCTGGAATGGGACAATTCAACCCCAAATGGACCAAAACTTATCAAAGTGTGAGACCTCGTGACCGTTTGTCCATTTTGTGACCATTTTGTGACCATTTTGTGACCATTTTGGGTCCATTTGGTGTCCATTTTTTCACCTGCACAAGGTGACATTGCCACCTCCCTCCGGGGCCAGGCTGCAGTAACTCTCAGTGCTCTGGGGCTGTGGGGACTCTGTCCCGCTGAAATATTCCCATTCCCTGGGAGCCAGAGGCGCCCTGAAGGCAGCAGGGGGCTGTTACATCACCCAGCAATCACAATTAACTCTAATTACACGTCTTCGCTGGCTGCCGAGCTTTGCAGAAATAACAAGGAGGCAAGGAAAAAAATAAAACACCAAAACAACCAAAAAACCACCTCAGCAAAGGCAGAAGAGAGGCTCTCGCAGTGCAGGTGAATTTTCCCGAGCTGATTGCCAACACTCCAGGCTCCCAAGGGCCGTTGTCAGCAGAGAGAAAAGCAGCAGACAAAGAGATGGAGGGAACAGGAAGACTCATCTCCTTCTATCTTTTAAAGGAACCGAGTTAGGACCCCAAATTTGGGACACTCGGGTGTTTGGGGGCCGTCACAGCCTGGCATTTCCCTGCCTCTGTGGTGACACAGAGCTGTGACAACACCTGAGCCGCCCCACGGCTGCTGGAGGGGCGAGGAGCTGGATTTTCTGAAGTTCAATCAGAATTAATAACCTGCTCTCGGGCAGGTGCTTTGAAATCCTCTCGTCCTTATCTGTCCTGCGAAATATTGAATTTGGGGAGATGAGCTGCGGGTGGGAAACAAAGGGAACCCCTTTGAGCAGCGCCTCTTTTATCCCTGACCACGACGAGGAAATGAAAAGGAGGAGTTTTTTCAGCTCCCCAAAGCTGCTGTGAGCGTGGGCTGTGGGTTCTGCCAGCCTAGAGTGCACACCCAGGGACAAACATTCCCCAGCCTCCGCTCCCAGCCCGGCTTTGCTCTCCAGAGAGCTCAGCCAAGGCTGTGAGAAACACCACGGCAGCAAACTCTGCTCTGTTGGAACATGCCCCATGGCATTTCCCCACTCAGACCCTGGGGGGACGGCGCAGGGTGAAAAGCAGCCGTGAGAAACGGCGATTGATTAAAAAAATATCGAACGTCTGTCAAGCCCACGCCCATGAGAGCCCAAAACTCTGCCCCAGCTTCAGGTTAAGACAGAGGGAAAGGCCAAAATGTGGCCGATGCTCCCCAGGAAATCGCTCAGGGTAGGTCACATCCCTTTTCCTGCCCTCCCTCTCGGATTAGAACCTGGTGATTGCTTTTGGGGAAAAAAAAAACAAAACCAAAAACAAAACCAAAACCAAAAACAAAACCAAATATTTGGAGGCCACTATTGCCATTATTGATTGATGGGGGTAACAGCATCCTCCTGGCCCATCCCTGGGGATCTGCAAGGAGAGGAGAACTCATTTCCTTCCCAGGGATATCAATACCCGCTCTTGGCTTGGGAAGAAATCTCCCACCCAAGGTTATTGATTTCCTGCACTTGAGATGGACTGCTTCAGTCAATTCCAGAGCTCCGTGAGCACACTGGGGCTCCGAGGGCCTGGGAATGCAGCAGGGCTGGGGCACCAGGGATTCTCTAGGGAAAGTCGGGATTTGGGAAGGGGAAGTGGCATTGGAATTGTTGCCTTGGAGGTTTTCCAGGAATTCTCTCGGGAAAGTTGGGATTTGGGAAGGGGAAATGGCATTGGAGACTTCCCGGCAATTCCCCAGAGAAAAATCATGATTTGAGAAGGGAAAAATCAGGATTTAAGGAGGGAAAATCGGGATTTGGGAAGGGAAAATCATCCTCCAGAAGCCAACTCTGGCCAAACTTCCCCGAGCCCGTTGTGCTGAGCGCAGCAGAGGCTCCCCCTGAACTCCAAACGTGCACAGGAGGCAGCGTGCCTCAACAAACTCTTGTTGCATTTTCCTCCCTCTCCTCCTCAACTGACCCTTGGATTTCAGAGCCTGGAGAAGAGGTGGTTTGAGTGGTTTGGAGCATCTCCCAGGGGTTTAGCAGCACCCTGCCCCTGCAGTGAAACAGGGAGGGTTCTGCACCTTTCTGAGCTGTTTTTGTAGGTTTTTTTCCCTTTATACGACACCTGAGCAAAGCCCAGCAGTGTGTGTGTGATCCTTGTGCCAACTGAGCAGTGTGAAAGGGTTTGGTGGGTCTTGTTTAGGCAGGAGGAGGAACTGCAGTGGTTTGCTCTGAAAACCATCCTGGTTTTTGGTATTTATTGAATGTTGGTGCCAGAAGGAGACAGGCCTGGGACAGAAAGCAGCAAAGTTGTGATAAACTCGCAGGGAAGTTCATTCTGCAGCTCAGGACTGGCCCCTAAAAAAACCTCTGCCTTATCCCAGAGGTGTCGGAAACGTTTCCTCTTCAGCGTTTGTGGCCAGCTGCTCTTCTTAATAGAGAAATCAAATCATCACTCAGGACCCCAGAGCTCTCTTCAGAGCTTTCCACACCAGCAGCCTGTGACAGAGCAGAGAAACAAGACATGATTTCCTTGGCTGATGTTCCCCCGGCATTTCCCTTTGTCTGGGGCGTGGGGCAGTGCAGGAGGCCCCTGATCTCCTCTCACCGTGCTGCTCTGAGCAAAAAATGGACCCGTAGTAGGGGAAAAAAAAAGAACATTCAGGATATTTGCCAATATTTGCCCCAGGAAGAGCACTCCCCAAACCAGAAAAGCCCTGAAAAGAAAAGATTTTGCTCCTTATGAGCAGGTTGCACTCGTGGGTTTGAAGTTTCATTTTGTTTTGGCTTTGGGTTCAGGGCTGGTTTTCTTTTATCCCTCAGTTTGTCTCGTTACTGAGCTTTATTTTCTCCCGTGATTCATCTGACTCTGGGGCATTTATTGAAATCCTTAAATACGAAGTGCAAGGGAAATGAATCTCACTTTAAACTTCCTAAGGACGTCTCCATCACCTGATTAAAGCCTCCTGCAGCTTTTTTTGCACCTCTCCCCATCACAGCCCCCGAGACAAGGTGCATTTCTGGCCAAGGCAGATGTGATTTGTTGCACACCTCCCATCAGACCAGCCATTATTTTAATCCATCGTTTTCCAGGGGAAAGAATAAACGCTTCTTTCCTTTGGTAGGACTGAAAACAAACCCCCTCCCACCGCACACAGAGATGAGTTTTACAAGCAGTTAAAGGCTGTAAATCAAAAGGCAGATGGCAAAGAGTCCGTGAGACTCGGAGCTCGTCCATTAAACACCTCACTCAGCTCTCAGTTATTAAATTGCTCTTTCCCTGGCTCAGGTTGGAGATGATTTCCTTATGGATGGCTGCATGGAAAATATCCTTGTGGTCCTTGGGAGCTCAAGGAGTCGAGGAGAGGACAGGTTCTTCTTGGCCTCAGAGAAAGCATAAACATCTCAAAGAAGTCTTGTCCGCCCATTAAATAAATATATTTCTTTTGAGGCAAGTGAAGTGTATGAGAGCTTTTGCTGTCCTGCTTTCCAGAAGAAATAATTGTTCTGTGCTGAGCTCATTTGGCTCCCTTGGCATTGCAAAACTCACATAAATCGGGTAAAAAGGAGATTATTGCACTAACACTCGGAAAGTTCAGGAGAATTCAGTCTGACTTTAGCACTGAGGATGACTCAGAAAGTCAAGAGTGTGCACGCGGCAATTCAGGAATGCAACATCCCAGGAGATTTAGGGTTCCACCATCCAGAGAGCTTGAAGGCAGCATTTGAAATCCACTGATTTGGAGAAAACCCCCAGAAAATGAATTTCTTTAAAGCCTCACCACAGAGATGGGTTTCAATGTGTTTATTCCATATCTGGGGCTGTTTGGTAATACAAAAAAAATACATCCAGAAAAGGTTTTTGAGCCTTTACTGGGAAAAAAAGAGGAGTTTTCTTAGGAAACATCCTTCAGTTTAGGGACTGCTGACGCCCTGGGAGTGAGCTGGTGTTAGGGATATTAAACTACAAGAAGATATTAAAATATTGCAACAGCAGCCACCACTTTCAGGAAATGGTTTCTCTCGGTATTTGAATTGCAAAGAGGTCTCTTCACCAGCACAGGGAGTGTTTAAACAAGGAGCACTGCTGAGGATTCCAGCCGGGGTTTTTAGCGGATCCCCAGGACGCGGTGCCTGTTCCCTCAGCCCGGAGCTTTAGAGCCCTTAACAGCGGCAGGAACTCCTCCAGCCGCTTCCTCCCACACGGATCCTGCCCTCTGCGCTCTCCCCGCCGTGCCGGCAGCTGTGCACGGCCGGGGACGGCGCTGGCCTTGGAGCTCGGGGAGCAGCCCTGGCCGAGAATTCCCGCACAGCATCCCTGACTGAATCCCTGGCTGAGAATCCCTCACCGAGCATCGCTCCCCGGGCATTCCCAGCAGAGCATCCTCGGCCGAGCATCCCTGACAGAGCATCCCTGACAGAGCATCCCTGACCAGGCAGCCTTGACCGAGCATCCCTGACCAGGCAGCCTTGACCGAGCATTCCTCACCGAGAATCCCTGATAGAGCATCCCTCACCGAGAATCCCTGACAGAGCATCCCTCACCGAGCAGCCCTGGCCGGGTATCCCTGACCAAAACCCCTCACCGAGCATCCCTGACTGAAATCCCTGACTGAAATCCCTGACCAAAACCCCTCACCGAGCATCCCTGACTGAAATCCCTCACCGAGCATCCCTGACCGAGCATCCCTGACCGAGCATCCCTGACCAAACGCCCTGACCAAACCCCCTGAGCAAAGCCGCCGGCCGAGCCCCCCCGGCGCTCACCTGCAGCGCCGCACGGGGCAGGGCAGCCCGCAGGGAAGGATCCTTCCCCCCTCCCGCCCCGAGGGGTTCCTGGGGGTGGGAACCCCCCGGCTGCTCTCGGCGGCGCTGCGCTGGGAGCCCCGGATCCCCCCCGACCCCTGCCCCGCGCTCCGCCCGCCGCTGGCCCGGGCCCGGAGCCGCATCCCCGGGGCTGGAGCCGCCCATCCCCGCCGGGCCGAGGCCGTGGGATTCGGGGGAGGAAACTTCGCCCCCTCCTCTCCCCTCCTGTCCCCTCCTCTCCTCTCCCCTCCCGCAGCAGCGGCAGCGGCGGGCGAGGCGGAGAGAGAAGCGCTGCGGGAATTCGCATCCCGGACTGGGAACAGGTTGTTGGGATCCGCCCGTGGGAAGGAGAGGGAGGCTCCGCTCAGCCGCCGGCCGAGCCTGGCCCCTGGGAGATGGAGACGGAGCTCGGGCAGCCGGCGGGGCGCTGATGGAGATGGACAGCGAATTGCCGCGGGGGAGCCCGGCCCCGGCATCGCCCGGGAGCCTCAGCCTCTTCCCCAGCTCCTGAACTTCCAGCAGACGCTGCCTCAGCCCCGGGATCACCACGGCCGGCCCCACCTGCCCCGCTCCCGGCCGCCGGGCTCAGGCAGCTGATCGCCCTTCTTCCTGCTCCTCTGCTCGGGCGTGAATGCCGAGAGCCAAAAAGTCAGCCTGAAAGCCTGGGAAAAGCCGCAGAGCTCAGGAAAAGCTGCGCTGCTGGAGAGTTGCGGGGTTTTGGATGTATTCGGCACGAAGTACTCGCACCTCTGCTCCAGGGATTCGTATGGCTTGAAGGTAAGGGGTTCGTGTTGTGCTTTTCTTCCAGAAATAGGAATGTTGTGAATCTCCCGGTGGGGGAACACAGACGGCGGGGGCTGCTGTGATCACCACTGCCTAGAGATGTAAATAGACAGGAGAAACAGGGAAATATTTGTCATTACACAAAAAAGACCCATTAAGCTGTTCCCTTCCTCAAGAGAAGAGGTGAGAGCGGCTTTTCAAACTGAAATTCAGGCTGTCTCATTTCTCCATCTCAACCACTCACTGCAAGGCAACAAACAGTTGTTATTGTATGCTAAAGAGGCATCTGGAGTTGTTAAGAGGCTCGGCTCATTTTGAGAAGTTTGATGTTTAACGTTAGACACAATGGGGAGAGAGTGACAGGGAGAAGTGGAGGAGGAGGATGTGTGGAGAGGATATAATGTAGGTACAATCCAGCTCCCCGAGGAACAAGATCGTTCAGTCAAATTATTTGAGGGAAAACACTCCTTTCTTCCCTTAGCACACTCATTTTCCCCTATCTGATAAGGCAGAACTGGAATCCTTTCAGTCTCAGCGCTCAGCACCAGTCCTGGTGTAGAACGATCCTCCCCAGTGGAGAACAGGGGACCTGTCACCCTTTCCTGGGAGGAAACCCCCCAGAAATTCCTCTCCGGGTGCTGCCAGCAGATGTTGTGTGAGGTTCACAGTCGCCTTTGTCCCAATCTTAATTTTATTTTTTCCCATTGCCCCCCCCCAGTCCTAAATCCCATCCAGCTTTTTGAAACCTGTGGGAAATGTGTGGCTTTAGGAAGCCCAAAGCAGCACTCTGCTGGGTCCTGCTCAGCTCTGGAGTATTTCTGGCCCAAGCTGTTGTCTGTAGGTTGTTTCTACACGAGATAACACCTCCCCACTCGGCGATTCTCAAGTCTCTCTCCCGTCCCGACTTTCCCACACGGAAAGCTGCCGAGCTCCCAGCGTGGGGAACGTGAATCACTGCTCCTCCACTGGAGCTCCAGGATGAAAAAAATAACAGCTTGGGTTGTTTTATAAATAACCAGGGTTACAGGGGAGCTGGCCAGATAGGTTACACATGTAAACCAGCGTGGGTTGGCTTTCCTGCGTGTGCAGGGTGTGCTGGAATTATTGTTCTTTAGCCACATACAGTGGCGTTGAGGACTCAAACGCCTGGTTTTTATCTCTTGTGTGTAGTAATCTAGAAAAAACCCGACCTCTTGGCGATATTTCTGACTCCACTGAGTAAAGACCACTGTGATTTTTATTTCCCCCTCAGCTTTTGCTTCTTCTCCATGCTGCAGAGATTCTGTTACGTTCAAGCCTTCCTTCCTTCCTTCCTTCCTTCCTTCCTTCCTTCCTTCCTTCCTTCCTTCCTTCCTTCCTTCCTTCCTTCCTTCCTTCTGAGCAGAGTTTTGTAGGAGAATTTTCTACTGATTTATGGACCACTGTGTAAAATCTGCTGTGCTTTCCGCATTCCCACCTAACACATTTCCACTGTGTGTGGAAAAGAGCTTCACTGTCACGCTGGGAAAGAAAATGTGTAAGTTTTAGGCTTTAGAGAGGAGCTCGTGGCCCCACAAAAGCAGGGGAGCAGTCAGTGTGGGTATGTTTTAGGTGACATGGGCCCTTAAAGAGTGACATTGTGCTGCTGTGTCACTGTCACCCTGCAGGAGAGGGGCTGGATGGGATGAGTGGCCCCACAGTGTCCCCTGTGCCCACCCTGACGCTGTTCCCACAGCCCTGACCCAGCCCTGAGCCTGCCAGGCCCTGGGGGCTGATGGGTTTGTCCCCACAGGGGCGTCACAGCGTGTCCCTGTGCCAGGCAGCAGGACACAGAGTGCTCTGATGTGCTCGAGAGGCTGACACCTGCCTGGCAGCCACACTCAGCCCTAATGGCACTTCGGGGATGTCCCTGGGATTGTTCCTCCTGCAGCAGCAGCAGCAGCAGGGGCTGCAGGCACCGGGCAGGGGGCACAGACCTGCTGGGAAATGCAGCTGCAGCAGCAGAAATGCCTCACTCTGCACTTGGGAGCAGCTCAGACCTGGGACAGAGCTGTTCCCCCTCTGTGGCACACAAAGTGCTGTTCCCTGGGGGTTCTTCTCCTCAAAGCCATCCTTCGCCCTAAATCAGCAAATCTCCACCCTCCCAAATCCTCTGCTTCCTTCAGCTCTGGAGCTGCAAGCCAAGCTGGTGGAAACACAGACTATCCTGAGCTGGGAGGACCCGCGAGGATCATTCTGTAGCAATTACCAGACACATTTCTCTAAAACAGCAGAAAAACAAACCCAAACCCATCCTTCGCTCTAAATCAGCAAATCTCCACCCTCCCAAATCCTCTGCTTCCTTCAGCTCTGGAGCTGCAAGCCAAGCTGATGGAGGAACCACAGAATGTCCTGAGCTGGGAGGACCCACCAGGATCATTCTGTAACAATTACCAGACACAATTTCCCTAAAATAACAGCAAAAAAACCAATCAACCAAGAAACCCCAACCAACCAACCAACCAACCAACCAACCAACCAACCAACCCCCCCAATCCCAGTGAAAAATCCCATAAAGGATCAGCTGGGATTTCTCAAACCTATGTCTCTCCCATCCTTTGCTCTAAACCAGCAAATCTCCACCTTCCCATCCTCTGGTCCCTTCAGTTTCCCTCGAGCTGCTGGAACCACAGAATTTCCTGAGCTGGGAGAGACCCACGAGATCCATTCTGTAACAATTTCTCTGAAACAACAGCCAAAAACCCCCTTTGGTAAACACTTCTCCCCAAGGGTTTGTAGCTCCCCAGTTATGAAGAGGACGGATTTGGCTCACACCTCTCCAATCCTTTCAGGATAACTCGTTTCCAATTTCACCCTCCGTACACAAATTCCTCGTGAGCACGGAGGAAATCTGGGGCTCAGTTTTGGTTTCCCACACGCCCAGAGCCGATATTCCCACGCCAGGAGGCGCAGGACAGTGAAAATCCTGAGCTCCTGCTGCACCGTGTCTGGGTGTAAAACATCCCCAAGGCTGTGGGCACTGGGGAATGGCAATTCCATGGGAAAGAAGCCCACAGATTGGTAATAAATGCACAGAGAGCGGGCTGGCACAGCAAACAGCTGGCTGCTGGGGGAGTGTTTGCAGAAACATCACAGACACCGCTCGTTCCCACACTCCTGCCCAGGCACAGGCAAAACGGGATAAAAAGAGCCCAGACTGGTGGGATTTTGGCCTCCCAGGGTGACTTTTTTTTAAGGCCACAAGAGAAAACGAGGTGAGATGAAGGTTGGAATTTATTCAAGGGTTTGGAAAAGCTTCGTTTGGAAAAGCTTCCAACTTCGCTGCCTTTTACAACCCCGAACTTCCCGTGGCTCCTGGGGCGCAGGGAAGATGAGCAGCCAGTGCCAGGGCGCTGCCAGCCAGATCCTCTGGGGAAGGGGGAGGCAATTGTTTAAGTCCTGTCAGATGCATCATCCCCTGGGCTGTTACAAAACCAACCTATATTCAATCCCCAGTGATTGCTAATAACTATTAACTCCTCTCCCAATTGTTCCGCTTCAATCATGTTTTCTCTCGCTGTCCTTCACCTGGGTATTTTTAGCATTGTAATTTTATATATATATATTTTTTTTTTCTCCCCTCTCTTTTTGAAGATTGTGACTATGTGTTCAGTTGCTGCTTCTCTGTACATCCCTCCCAATTATCCCGGTGGGTATTTTTCTCTCAACCCCCCAGAATGGGTTTATTTCTGGTTTACTCTTCCCTGTTGCTTTCCATGTGGTTATGTGGGAGGCTGCACTTGCTTTATCAAAGCAGAGAGCCATGATTAGTCCATTCAGAAAATGTAAATGCAGCCTTATGTGTTCTGGAGCGCTGGGGAGAGGGAGAGACTGCAGGAGCAATAAAAGCTGTGCTAACAGAGCGCAGCCCCGAGCCCTGCAGGGCTGTCCCAACTCGGGACGGCCACAGTTCACATCTCTGAGGGAGATAAAGAACCCCCTGGGCCGCCTGGGGAAAGGTGATCGCGGAGTAACCTGCATCAGAGAACCCCTGTGCTGGGCATCTGGAGCTCCTTTCTGTCTCCTTTATCCCGAATTTCAGCCCCCCGGGCTGTTGTGGAGTGAGGTGTCCCAGGGTGTGCAGCTCTCACCGGCTGATAAATACCCACATAAACACCAATATTCCCTTCTGCTCGCTGCCCCAGGTCGCCAGCTGCCAGCGCTGGGGGATGGATGAGCAGAAATCAGCCCCATTGAGAGCGCTCTGTGCAATCCTGCAGCTCCAGGGAGAGAAATGAGCCCTTCACCAGCAGCTCAGGTTTTTCAATCAGCTCCCCTGAATGCTGCAGCTGACACACTCCAGCAGAGAACTTCCAGCTATTACCTAAAATATGGCACCTTGCAGATGACTTGTCTAAACTCCCTCCTATTTTGACATCTCAGGCAATCTGGAGCTCCAGCAAATTAAGATTCTCTGCAACAAGCACTCTCTGACCTCTTTGTAGCTGTTTCTCTCGAGCTTTTTTTGCATGGTTTTATGCAGCTGAGAAAGATGTGATTGTCTCTGCCACTGCAGGAATTGGGTGTCCAACACTTGGTCTCTTTTCTCTGAACACCTTTTGAGTTCCAGCCCCGGATCCCACCCCAGAGAGGGGACAGGACACCTCCTGCTCTCCTTGAGACGTCCCCACACACATTTGGGAGGTGAATTTTAGTCACCCGAGGTTTGAAAAGCCACAATTATCGAGAACTCGCTAATTTAAAAGCCCTTAAAAATAGAAACGCTCTCCCCCCCAACCACGTTCCCATACATATTGTGGAACAGGAAGAATCACTCATGTCCCAGTACATGAATCATTCATCACCCCCATGAGGTTATGGATGCTCTAAAAATGTGTTTGTGAGTACTGAAATGGGGATGAAAATAAATACTACAGCAATACTTCAGCCCACCACGTCCAGGCGTGTGTAAAGCTCCTCATCTGCACTTTGATGGCAAAACCGTAAGAATCAGAAGTAGAACAAAGGATGGGGTTTTTTTTTATTATTTCGCCAGCAAGGGAGTCAAAAAGTCAACGTCAGGATTTCCATGTGAGTGGAGTCCTACAGATGGGTTGATTTTCATTTGGAAAGCAGGCTGTGATCCGTGCCTGGGGCCTGTGCTGTGAAACACGAGGTGATTAAAGCATGACACTCATTATTATAAAGCATCACCATTATTATTATTGTTATTTATAAACGGCACATAAGGTACCAGTGAGATTCAGATTCCTGCTTATCTTTCCCCTCTAAAAAACCAGGCTGAAAGGGGAGGCTTTTCCTCAAATTTCCTTAAATTTCCTCATTTTTCCCCCTCAAATTCACAACTGGAAGCAAAGCAGGATTTAGTATGTCCAAGAACAGCACTGAGGGAGGGGATGGGGACAGAGCTGGGGGATCCCTGGCTCTGGATTTATTTCCAGGCTGAAGACAAAGCCTGAGAGTAAATCCCAGACGGTTGGTGATGTGCAGCTCCCACCCAGAGGGATCTGCAGCCCCTGGGCTCCCTCCTGCCTGCTGAGGGCTGCTGCGCTTCGCTGCTGCTGCTCCCAGCCCGGATCATGGGGAATGGGTCAATAATTCCGGAATTGCCGGGCGGGGACAGAGCCGGGGCTGCTGCAGCTCACACAGCCTCTGCCAGCGGAGGGGTGGTAAAAAAAAAAAACAAACCAACATTTGGAGGATAAAAGGACTCAAAAATCCCAGTGGCAGCAGCACAGCGAGAGCTCAGGGGGCACGAACTCTTCTGGAGCAGCATCAGAGGGAATTGGGCAGGTTTCCCTCTCCTTGCTGCTGAGGAAAGTGTGCACACAGAGCAAACCCAAAAAGTGGTGGGGTGAGGCAGCACTTCATAAATATCTTGTTCTGATACCCCAGCGCTGGTTGTGGGGAGCAGAAGGAGCCGGGGCTGGCTGAGAGCTCCTCGGCCTGAGCTGGAATATTCCCATGGGAAACCCAACAACAATCAGCGCGGGCACAAGGGCACGGCTTTGCTCAGGGCTTCTCCTTTCCTCCCACACCCCAGGGGCAGCGACTCCTCACCTCGCCCAGCTGCAGGCCTCAGGCTGCAGGGCTGCTGCCTCCGGGGACATTTTAAGAAATAGGTTTAATAATTAAAAAATAATAATAAAATTAAGACAATTAGGAAATGAAGCAAAAGGAGGCACGGCTGCCTGGGTGACCTGGCATTCAGCTAAGGCCACAACTTCCTATTCCTGAGGCTTTTTATTTTTATTTTAGTTCTCTTTTTATTGCATCACTTCTGTGGAATATTCAATTTTTTTTTTTTTTACAAACTAGTTTTTATATTCTAGGAACTGTTCAGCTTCTTTTTGGGTCTGCTGTTTTAGAGCACGTGTGTTTCTTGGCTGTGTTTTCATTATCACTTTTAGTTTGGGCCTTGGTTTATACTTTCTTCAGATGGCAGATGCTGATAGTCGGTGTATCAATAGCAGAGGTTTTTCACATGTTCACTGGATGTTGTTTTGGCTAAACAGACAGTTTAAGCACATTATATCAATACCAGGGTTTGTTTTTACGTGTTCACTGGAAGTTATTTTGCCTAAACAGACAGTTTAAGCACACGACATTAACACAACTTTCTAACATGACACATTTAGTATTTACTCTGATATTTGCGAAGGGCCGATTCTGTGCTGTGTTTATAACACACAGCCAAGGCCAGCCGGGCTCCCTGCAGCCCAACCTGCATTTCCTGCCAGGGGATCCACCAGTGGAAGGAGAAATTCTGTCCTGTGGGAGGATGTTTGCCTACATGTGATGCCTGGTGCTCAGCACTTGCCTTTGTCATCCTTTCCAAGAGTTTTTTTTTTTTTTTGTTTATCTCGAGGTTTATTTTGTTTCTCTCTCTCGGCGTGAAGGAAGAATCAATTAGGAAATCACAAGCCTAACAGAAAATGACAAGGAGGGATAATGATAATAATAAAGTCGAGATTCTTTGGGGCTACACTTGGCAATTTAATTTTTCCCGTTGAATTTCTGATTCAGGAGGCCTCAGACTCCCAACCATCAAAATTTAGCTTAAGAAATAATGTTTGTAGAGACAATAAACACATTTCAGAAAAAAAGAATGAAAAATAAAAAAATACAAACCAAACCAGGCAAAGCAATTACTAAAGAGACAGTTCAATAACTTGCACATGTCCATCAGCTTTCAGCATTCCCAGAAAAATATTATTCCAAGACATCTTTGATGTGTCAGGTGGGAGAACACGGCCACCCCTGGGAGTGGGTCTGACTCCTGATCAGAATAAAACCAGGAACAGCAGCAAGCTGATCACAGAGCAAAGCACATCAGTGAATTTTTGGGGATTTTTTCCTGGACAGAACCACAGGCTCAAGCAATGGAGCCTGAGCACGTAAAAGAGAATTTTTATTTCAGGATGACCAAGACCAAGAGGCTGTTTTTGGGCTTCTGTGCCTGTTTCACCTTCAGCCAGTTGGGCATCTGTCTCCAGATCCGTGATTTTAGCCTCTGCACCCAGCGATTTTTATTGCTGATGAATTAAACAGCCCCGGGTTTAGTCCTGCCTGAACTTCCACAATAACCGGCGCCCAGCACCTTAATTAAAAACATTAGAGCTCCTTGTAACGCTTCATCTGAAAGAAAATCCGCTCCCTGCCAAGCAGGGGGAGAATATTCATGCCTTTCTGGAGCCCTGCTAATGACTTGGTGGATTAAAGGAAAATGGAAATCACGCGGAATTCACTGTCCCGCTCACTGGATTTAGGAATTGGGTTCCTAATGGATGCAGTGTGCACTTCCCAGCAGGCTGGAAATGTTGCTGACGGTGTGAAAGTCAAACGAAATTCAGGAGAGCAGCAGCTGAGTGTGTGTGTGTGTGCAGTGATGCCAGGGCTGGGACAGAGCGAGAGAAATCCCTCAAATCAGCCAAAAAATACCTGGAGCACTGAAGGTTCCCATTCCTTCCCTGGCGGGGGATTTGTCAGTGATGCCACCAACGGGAAGAAAATATTTGTCTTTCCAAGGATTTTAATTTTTTATTGGGCAGGATCAGCCCCAAAACCTGAACAAGGGATTCTTGAACGGAGCGAGGGATTTTCTGTCAAGAGGGTGGAGACCTGGAAATTCCGATTTGTTCTTGGGCTGTGCTCCACACACAAGCTCCACACAGTCCCCTGCAGCACCTTAATGAGCTCGCCTGAATTTTAATGAAGGCTTAATGGGAGAAGTTCAGTGAAAACAAGAGAAAAGCCTGAACCTTTGTAACGTTGTGGCTCAGGTACGGAGCAAAATAGCCACGATTTCACCTGGAAATAGTCACTATTGCACCTGGAAAATAGCCACGATTTCACCTGGAAACAGCCAAGACTTCACTGGAAAACAGCCATGATGTGCTCTTAAAATACCCACAATTTGACCTGGAGAAGAGGTGAAATCACCACACGTGATGGGAGCAAAATCCTTCCACCATCAGAATTCACTAAATACCAGAGAAATTAAAATACTCTCTGGGACCTCTCTGCTCTTGGGAAGTTTGACTGACCGGGCAAAGGCCAGGCAGGGAAAAAACATTCCCGTAGAACACACAGAAAAACCTCCCAGAGTGACCAGCCGAGCATCTTCCTTGGGGGAACTGAACCCCCAGCCCGGGAGCAACAATTCCTTGAAGAACTGAAGGGGTTTTTTTTGTGGCAAAAAAAAAAAAGGAGCAGCAAATGAAGAGAATTTGTGGCTCCGTGGGTGGGGTGAGCTGAACAGAGAGGGGGACACGATGATGCAGCAGAGCCGAGGTGGGCAGGCAGAGCAGGGGGGGGATGAAAGACGTAAGAATTAAAGAATTGCAGATGTAAAAAAGGCAACGAGCTGCTCTGGAAAGGTTCTCTCGGGAAGGTCAGCCCGAGGAGGTTGGGCAAACACTGGCCGTGGAGAGGCCCCGGGGCAGGGCTCTGCAGGAGAACAGATGCTGATCTCCAGAGCTGCTGGTCCAGCACAATTCCCGCACGGCTCAGCGCCCGCAGCAGCTGGAAAAGGACAAATCCACGACCAGAGGTGGCTTCTCCTCCTCTCCTTTTTTTTTTTTGCCTGCAAAGATGGGGAAAGCAGGATGGAAGTCAGGGCTAGAACAGCTGAGCTGGTTTAGCCCGGGGATTAAATAAATGATTAAGGATCATTAGGATTTGAAATTTGAGCAGAACTGAGGGTGGAGGAACACTCGGAGCCTTCCCTCTGAGGCCGGAGCCTGCCTCTGTTCCTTGCCCACGAGGGACAGCACCATAATTCATTAAGTGTTTTCCCGGAGTTTTAAATGCGGGGAAGTGGCACTTGGAGCAAGGGGGAGTCACATCAGGGCTGTGACACATCCTCATCAGAGCTGCTCAGAGGGCCTCAGCCAAACCTCAGCCGTGGGTGGTCTGGGGCAAACCCCCACAAATCTGGGGAAAAGGGAAAAAACCAGGAATTCTCCTCTGGAACTCGCTGCTTTTGGCAAACATTTCTGCAAACAAGCTCAAGGGGAGGAGTGGAAGGAGCAGATGTTCAACGAGCGCTCGGTGACATAAGTGGAGGGCAAATATTTGACGGCTTCAATCTGAATTATTATTATTTACTTTTAATAAAGTGTGGCTGAAGGACTCAAGAGCTACAGTATCCCTGCGCCAGGTGCTGCACAAACGTGGGGAGCCCGGCTGGAGGGGCAGCAAAAAGGGTTTATTCAGCCCTTTAAGGAATTAACACAGCCTTTTTCTGCAATTAAATTGTTTTACACTTCAAATGCCAAGTGCCAAAATGTGAACATTCGACAGACAAAAACAAATAAGGAAAAAAGAAAAACCCCAAAACAACAAAAAAACCTTAAATATTTGCCACGTTTTATCCAGCACTTAAAAGTAAATATTTTGTTCAAATTTCAGCCACTTCTGTACATAACTAAGGGAGGGTGGGAAGGGATTCAACCTTTCCAACTCCTCCGAAATCACACAATTGGCTGTGTGAGTGATTAAGGGTTATTTGCAGACATTGGTGGATGATCTCAAACACGGCACAGATTCTAAAGGAATACAGATCACCAGCATTCATGAAGCTGGGAATTTATTAGATTAGTCAGAGGCTCAGATCTCGTCAGGGAGATTTGGCATTAGGATACAGATAAAGGAATTATGAGGAGGAAAAAAAAAAAATCAAAGGGCTTTTGTGGAGAACAGGATGTTGGGTCTATAGTAATGCAATATTTAATAAGAGCCAATATCTCCCAGGCTGAAGAGCTGCCTCTGACAGACCCATCCCTCTGTGAGAGCACAGGGAAGGAATAAATCCTTCCCCTGCAGCCACTGAAAACCGACTCGTGCCCAATATCTCTGGTTGTGTGTCCAAAGCTGAAAACACGGAGTTAGAAAGGATTTTTAAAAAGCCATTTCTGCCCATCCAGCTGAAGTGGGCTCTGTCTGGAGCAGCTCCAGCTTGAAAAATTCATCTGTGCCAACTGCAGCAGAGACCAAAGCTTGCCCTGCACCCACAGATCCCCCAAGGGCAGGAGGAGCCCGAGGCTCTGCCAGGCAGGAGCCAAACCTCTCCTGAATTCCAGGTGGGCAGGGGCTCTGCTGGGCTTTTCTGCGAGGAGGCTGTTGCTGGAGGGAATTATTAACACCCCAAACCCGCCCTGAAATGATGATTATTCATGGGAAAAACCCCAAACCAAACAGCACAAACCCAATCCACTGCAACCTCTCCTCGCTGACCTTCTTGGGGTGAGAAAATGTTCAGGCTGGAGGATTGCTGCCAACACCAGGTTTGGTGGCAAGCCTTGAGTGAAGGCAAGGCCTCAAGCGTTAATTTGAAAGATTCCTTTAAAAAAAAAAAAAAAAAAGGAGTCTGATTTTTATTAGCAGAAGGACTTGTTAAAAGAATTACAGGAGCGTTTCTCCCTCTCTGGGGGGGAGATCACTGAATTCTTCCCTTCCACAAGGACTTGCTGAGAAACGTGGAAGGATGAGGTTTTTCCGAGGGTCTGAAACAGCAGGCAGTGAGTTCCCAGGGCAATTCAGCCTCAGGACAGAGGGTCCAGCCTGGTGTGTGCCCCGGGGTCCGGCAGGGAGGGCAGGAGCACAGCCCTGGGAAGGTTCTGCTCCATCACAGGGATGGACAAATGCTCCGGGACAAAACTTCTTCCCTTTCCCTTCCTGCAGCACCAATCCAAACTCTGCCAAAAATTCCACAGGGAAAGAAGGGATGATTGAAGGAAAAACACCACAAATGGAGAACTGGGAAATCTGCCTTAAAACCAGGGCTCAGCCTCGAAATTCTGGAGCCACGAGGCACTAGGGTTGTCCTGCCCTGAGCCAGGAAAAGCCTCCCTGCATCCCAGAGGAGGAGCTGAGGGTGAATCCCAGCCTGGGATGGGTGCAGGGAGCTCTGAGGCAGGCGATATGAGGCAGAGAATTGCTGGGAACAGAAAATTCCCTGGCATCAGCAGGAACAGCTCAGGAGGGTGACTCAGAGGCCGCGGTGGCAGCGGGGACTTGTCACCACAGAGCTCAGAGCTGTGCTCAGCAGCAGGAAAAACTGGGACTAGGTGCTCGGGGGGATGTGTGAACGCTCCCTGGCAAGAGGATCCAATGAGATATTATGCAAAATAGATCCCATTAGATATTTATTAGGTATTAATTCGAACTGTTCCTGAATCAGGAGTGAGCAATAGCTGCAGTGAACACACCTTTACATCTTGGGTGGAAAAGGATCTGGGCCATGGGGAAGGGCAGAGGAGGAAGATTTTCCAGAGGTTTTTGGAAGGAGCTGATGGCAGAACTGCTGCTTTGATAGATATGAAGGCTGCAGCGTTGAAATTAGAATCCAGCTCCCTAAAAGCCCCAGCCTGGGCAGGATTTTGGTCTCGAGTTCTGCCCCTGTGGGTGCAGATTGGCCAAACCTCCTGCTCGGGCAGTGTGCTGGTCCCTGTCCCCAGGGAGGGGACAAGGGAGCTGTGCCCAGGTGTAATCGCTGCCAGCCCCTCGGTCCCGGCTGTCACCTCCTCTGTCACCTCCTGCTGCATCTGCATCAAGCTCTCGGTGCCCCCGGAGTTTATCCAAAGCCCCGGGGCTGTGCTGGGTGACTCTGTGTCAGCTGCTCCTGCAGGAGCCCAGCCAGGGCCAGCCTCTGTCAGGAGCATCAGCAGCATGCCCCCAGGTCAAGGCAGCTTTACAATATTTCCCTCATTCCCGGCCCTTCCTCCTGCTCCTCCCTGCCTGCAGACACTGTTCCCCGAGCAGAATCCATCAGGGGAAGGTTCTTGCTGGGTGCCAGCTGTTCCACACCTCCTTTGCTCTCCAGGGAGCCACGACCAGGAATCCACAGCGATTCTTGTCTGCAAAAACAAAACAGTGAAACAGTGAAACTACTGCAGAAGATGTTTTTTTTTTTCCCCTGCACAACCCCCCTGAACAGGGAAACAAAGCAGCTCCTCGAACATTTCTCCCCTTCCCTTCCTCTTCCACCTCCTCCCCACTCCAAAGAAAACGATGTTATTTCCTTGGACTGGAACATCTTTGTTGCATTTCTCAGAGGAGCCCAGCAAACATCTTGAGGACACACAGGACGTCAGTTTGACAGTTTTCCACGGCCCGCTGGCTCCAGAATTCCAGAGGAGAGTGACAATATTCAGGGAGGCAGCCTTCTGTGCAGATTCCGCTTGGAGATGGGTTTCTGTGCGAAGCCCCCGGAGAGGATCTGTCTGTGAGAGCCTCGGCAGCCTGATGGGCGCCTCTGGGCAGCAGCAATCAGCAGGAAACATCAACCTGCCACCATCTGCGGGCACAGCACCCCGGGGACAGCAGGTGGGGGACACCTCCCCTGGGGATGCTGTCCCTGCTGCCCTCGGATGCTGTCTCCCTGCTGGGTGCACACTGAGTTAGGCCCCAAAACTGTGTCTGGGCTGCAGAGGAAAGCTCACCCCGAACTCCAGACTTCATCCTCGATGTGTCTGAGGTAAAACCTTTGGGGGATTCCATGCAGAAGCAAAGGTTGGGTGAAGCTCTGGCCCCAAATCTTCACCAGGGCCAAGCGTGACAGTGGCTGACACTCCTCAGGATCAGCCCGGACAGGATTTCATCCCTGGGAGTGTTTGCAAGTGGAGTGAAGACCAAGAGGAGGCTCACACCTTGTTGTGTCTGAGAGAGGAAAGGTTTCAGGTCCTGCCCCAGGGGGTTTCTTGGCTGGTGACATCCCCCGTGGGGCAGGGAGACATCTCCTGTGCCACAAGCGGCGTTAGACAGGAGAAACACGGGCACGGCAAAGAAACCTTCTGCAGTTTGCTCTCTGCAAAAGGGCAGGGAGCTGGGAGCAGAGCAGGGCAGACCTCTGCACTCCTGCCCTCGGCCCTGGGAATTCCAGCAGGATTTACCCTGGGAATTCCAGCATCTCTCCCTGGGGATTCCAGCAGGATTTACCCTGGGAATTCCAGCATCTCTCCCTGGGAATTCCAGCAGCCTTTTCCTTGGGAATTCCAGCAGCCTTTACTCTGGGAATTCCAGCAGCCTCTGTCCCCAGGAATTCCAGCAGCCTTTTCCCTGGGAATTCCAGCAGCCTTTACCCTGGGAATTCCAGCATCTCTCCCTGGGAATTCCAGCAGCAGATCCCCTCCAGGTGCAGGACAGCTGCTCCCAGGTGGGTTTTGCTGGAGCAGGGAGCGGGATGTGAGGGGCAGGAGCAGCAGCAGTGAGCAGAGGGATGCTGCTGCTGCACTGGTGCTGCTGCACTGCTGCCATCAGACACGAGGCTGCAACCTTGCAGCCCTGTCCTGCCCTTGACCCTGCAGCAAATCCATATCTGGATCAGCTCAGCCACCCTGGAAATCCGGGGGGGAATTAGAGTGGCTTTGCTGCTGGTAATTCCCGAGGGAATTTGGGCCTTTTGGGGCTCTTTCTCCCTCAAACCAAGACTCTGTTTTCCCTCTGTGCAGGAGCTTCACCAAGGCCAGAGCCAGGTGCTATTTGTGCCTTTTCCCCGTGTTTTCAATCCCTTCCCTCTCCCTTTTCCCCAGGAAAATGCAGGGAAAACCTCTCCCTTTTCCAGCTGGCTCTTGAAGTGCTTCTTCCTTCTCTGCTGAGGAACTGTCAGCACTAAAATCAAAACTGCTGCTCGAAGCAGGACTGAGAGACTCACAGAACACCTTAATGGCCACCACAAATGCCTCCAGATGCTGCCAGTCCCGGGGCTGGGGAAAAGAAGGTTGTTTTTGGGATGGGAAACTCAAACTTCCCAAAGCTGGGAATTAACAGGGTTGTCCGTGTAACTGTAGTTTGTGCCACGAGGATGTGTACTGGGCACAGCCTTTAATTGTGTGATCACACAGTTTCAATTTCCAGCTTTTGGTGTTTAAGTTTCCCTATTTCATGGAAAGCATTTGGAACTTCTCTTCTCTTTCATTTTCCCAAATTAAACTTTTTTTTTTGATAGAAACACCAAATCTTTTCACTTTTACAACACTCAAACATTACCTTTGAACTTTCCTCATGGTGCACGCGAAGACAAAAATTATTACTGTGAAAATAGTTCCATTTAAAGAAAAAAATTATATCTCGAGGGAGATAGAGAAGGAAATGAAAGGGAATTTTAATTACTTTACCCAGGGATTTTTAACACCCTCCCTAAACCACCACTGAGTAAATTCCTGATGAATGGACACCAGAGATGAGCTATAAATGACTCCTCCAGCTCCACCAGGGAACAGCCTGGAAAAGGCTGGAATTGCTGAGCCCATCTCCCTGTTGGTGGCTTTTCCTTCTTAAAGCCAGTTTTATTTAAACCCGAGGGGCTGATCCTGCCCATCCCAAACCCTTCCATCCCTTTTACACCTCAAAAACACTTCTCCATGCCCCTGCCTTTTTTTTTTCCCTTTTTTTTATTGTCCCACCCTGCATTTTCTGCATGGTTCTGCCTCCTCGAGATAGTTTTGCATTATGAAAGGGCAACAGGAGAAGAGAAAAAAACTGTTGCTGTATTTAGCATTGATTTTTCCCCTTCACTCTGAGTCACAGAAGCTAACATTTAATTAATTTCTGACACTTTGACAGCTCCTAAGAAGACATTTGTAGAGCTATCAAGTGCTGCTGATAGCACTGTCAGACAGACACTTTTTGAATTATCAGCTATTAAGGACCCATATGCAACAAATTTCCAAGGATTATTATCCAAATTGTTCTCTGAATGAGAAAAGCACACAAAAGCTCAGCGAAACATAAAGAAACCATTGTTCCCAGGTGAATTTGATATTTGCAAATGTTTTGCTATTTTGATCACTTACGTGGTTTAATAAATCGAAGTGGCTTTGTCTTTTGTTGGAGGGGATGGAGTGGCCCTGGTTTGGGGTGTCTGAGAGCACGGCCAGATCCCCCCGGGGGCTCTTTGTGGGAAAACAGCCTGGGAAACGCGGAATGTCTCATCCTCGAGCAGGGAACGAGGCCACAGGAAGATGGGATGAGTTGTTTAGGTGGGAAAAGCTCCATCAGAGCAGCAGCAGCACCAAAAAAACCCACAGCCCCAAGTGCCACATGCCCAGGGGTGTGAGCCCCTCCAGGGATGGGGACCCCAGCACTGCCCTGGGCTCTGCCAACCCGTAACATGGATTTTTTCCCCAATAATATCCGAGATAAACCTCCCCTGGCACAGCTCGAGGCCTGTGGAAAGGCTCAGGAGGTCCCAGTCAGGGGTTGGCATTTCCAGCTCTTCCTGCATCACTGGGCTGTGGGGAGCTCAGGGATGATTCTGAACCGAGAGGATTCTCAAATTCGAGCCCAAATTGCTTCTGCAGTGTGGAAATCCCTGCTCTGAGTGGGACAGAGGTGTGCTGAGGGAATGTCCGTGCCCACAGCCCTGCCCTGGCAGCTCTGCCCTGAGCCCAGAGCTGGGACATCCTCCCCACACAGCCGGGGAAAACCTTTCCCAAAAACACCCCGGGAGTCTCACTGCAAACATGGAACTGGCTTTTCCTATCCCGGCACCAGAGAGGGACCCCAAAGCAGCAGCAGCCAGAGCTCCCCACCCCACAGCCTCCTTCAGCACCGAGGAGTTTTTGGTGTCTGAGTTTCAAATTGATGACACACAAACCTCTGTCCCAGCAGCTGAATTTCTCCAGGATATTGTGACAGCACAGAGGGACAGAAAAAGGTCCAAAAGCCACTCTCAGGGGTAAAACAAACACCAAAGCTTCCCCAGGTTTTAGGGAACTCCACAGAAATCCACGTTTTTTATATTTTCTCTCTGGAGGAGTGCCCAGCACGTGGCCATTGGCCAGGAATGGTGGGGGGTGTTGCTGTGGTGACCAGATTTTCCAAGGAAAAGCAGGAAAACCACATTCCCAGTGCCAGGAGCTGCTGAGGGCTGTGTCCCCACCATGTCCCCCTTCACTGTCACCTCACTGTGAAGGGGCAATGGCAGAGGCAGCCCTGACTGCAAAGCTGCTGCTGTCAAATCCCATCCTTGTCACTGCTCCGGTTTAAAATTTATTTATTTCGCTGCTAGAGGGAAAAAAAAAAAAAAAAAAAAAAAAAAAAAAACAACCCCAAAACAAAACACTAAGGAAAAGACAAAAGAAAAAAAAAATAAAAGGAATACAGCCCAAAGGCCCATGAAACACAGGGAAAATAAACACGAAGTGGGTCATGGCACTTCTGCCCTGAACTGTGCACACCTCACAGGGAGCAAAATCCCCACACCTGACCCACCTTTAGCACAGAGGAACTGACCCAGCAGTGTGGGGGCGAGCTGGAAACAAAGCCCAGCTCCAGGAATCCCTGCCTGCATCACCCTACTCCCATTCCCAACCTCCCACCCGGGGCGGGGAGCGCCCAGCCAGCGCCGTGACCTCATTAATCCCATTTCTGATTTTTCCATGCTGGCCCGTCCTCCAACCCCTCGGTGGCAGGGTGGGGCTGGCAGCTGCCACTCGGAGCCCCATGGATCCCCTCAACCTCTCGTGGTACGACGGGGACAGGAACTGGAGCAGGGCCCTGAACGCGTCGGACGCGGCGCAGAAGCCGCACTACAACTACTACGCCGTGCTGCTGGCCCTCCTCATCTTCATCATCGTCTTTGGCAACGTCCTGGTGTGCATGGCCGTGTCCAGGTGAGTCCTGAGAAACCCCTAAAATCGCCGTTAAGGACTCCATAATTAGTTGAGGTTGAAGTGAAATGGTTTGTTGTGATGTGAGGCTCTTGGCCCTCTGTTTATTTCCCAAAGTCTTGCACACACAAAATGATTGTACATTTGCATAACCCCAGCACCTCCCACTCCTGCTTTGTACCAAAATGAGGTTGAAATGAGGTTGAAATGAGGTTAAAATCCCTTCACGCCTGCTCAATTCTCCTCTTGAACTGGGCGGGTCTCGGATTGGGTCAGTTGTCCTGGAAGATGAAGTCAGGAAAGTCTTCATCACAATGACCTTTCCACCTCCTCGCTGCTGGCAGGGCCTTTTGGAACCATCCAATCCCTCCCGCCCTGTGGAGGAATTAATTAGCATTAATCCATTAATTAGCACTGAATCCAGCTGCACGTCATGGTCCCATTGGTTCCTGTTTGTCATTTCGATGGTCCCTCTATTTAATTTCCTTCTATAAACACAAACCAAGCACATCACACCCAGCAATGCATCACCCAGCTCCAGCTCCACCACCTAAGAACCACTAACTTACCTTTTATTTCTCCTAGCTTGCATCTAAATCGATATAACCTGCTTCTAACCTCTTGGCTAAAAAATCCTAACTCTGTAAACTCGTGATCCACAGGGAGAGAGCCCTGCAGACCACCACCAACTACCTGATCGTCAGCCTGGCCGTGGCTGACCTGCTGGTGGCCACGCTCTGCATGCCCTGGGTGGTCTACCTGGAGGTAAGGGATCACAATCGCTGGCTCAAGGATTTAGGCAGCCTGGAAATCAGCTCCCTCCTGAATTCCCCCAGAAGTGTTTTCCGTGCCCTAAATACAGGTTTTCTCGTTCCTTCAAGTGCAGGGTTTTTTCATTCCTGAAATTGCCTTTTATTTTTTTCTTTTTTTCCCTCTCCTGTTCCTGAAATTGTCGCTTTTTCATTCCCGAAATTACCAGTTTTTTTTTTTTTCCCAGGAGATGGATGTGAGAGCAGCTAGCTTGAAACCTCACTGCTGCTCAGAGGACTAAATGACAGCCCCAATTGCACCAGAAATTCAGGGTCAGGAGGGAAAGGGCCCCAATTATGAGTTCAAAACTCCACCACGGGTATCACACTGAAACCACATCAAATTTGTGGAGGTGGAAGGGACCCACAAGGATCATTGAATCCAGCAATCAAAAAAAAAAAAGAAGAAAATAGGCAATCAAGGCCCTGTGTTTGAAGGGCTGCAGGAAGGCAATTGGAGAAGCAGGATGGGAATCCACAGATTTTATGTTACAATATAAGGGAGAAAATCACTTTTCACACCTCAGCCTTCAGCACAAAACCGTCCTGAGGTTCCAGTTAATTCCCTGGCAGACACTTTTGGAGGGAACGATAACACAGAGAGGAGAGCAAGGGAAGGAGCCAAGGAGCCCTTTGAGTCCTGCTGCAAACAAAACAAACCCAGGGACGTGACAGGGGCTGTGAGAGAGCACAGAGCTAATTATCACTGGAGTTAATGATTGTTTTCCTGGCACTCAGAGCACGGACAGCCCCGTGCCTCTGCTGAAGCTCATTAGCATGGCCACAGGCTGGTGGGAGAGCAGGCACTGCCTCTGGGACCTTGATGTCATTCTGTTCTATTCTATTCTATTCTATTCTATTCTATTCTATTCTATTCTATTCTATTCTATTCTATTCTATTCTATTCTATTCTATTCCATCCCCTCCCATCCCATCCCCATCCCATCCCATTCCCATCCCATCCCATCCCATCCTATCCCATCCCCATCCCATTCCCATTCCCATCCCATCCCATCCCATCCCTTTTTTACCAGACCCATTGGAAGCCTCTGCTCCTGGTAAAAAAAAAGGAATAGGATGGACTGGAATTCCCTTTGCTGGAATTCCAGCATTGGAGACGCTCCTGCTCCCTCAGGTCAAGCCAGAAGAATATCTCAGATGCTTTTAATTTTTAAGGCAGAAGAATAAACCAGGAATGATGCAAAATCCTCTCCCTTTTTCTGGGCTCACGTGCAGGGGTTGGTCAGGAGCCACAGCTGCTTTAATCTGCCAGTGTTCTGGACAGTTTTCTCCAGGTCTGGTGTCACAAGCTTGGCCTAAAACTCAAAATCAAAATGAAACATTAAAAAAACCCCAAAACCCAGCCTTGGTTCAAACAGATCTTTTACCCCCAAATTTTGGAGGTTTTTCTCCCATAAATGAAAGCACCAAGAGAAAGGACTGCAGCTCCCAGCGTCTCCCAAACCATGCCCTGAGGAAATTGGTTTTACAGAGGTTTGGATCTGGCTGGAAACCTTTGCCTTTGGGCAAATTCTCCTCCAAGTTCCTGATGTAACCGTCTCTTAAGTGCTTTTTTAATCACTGAGTATTCATCTGTCACTCAGGCTTCAATGCAGTCATTCTTCCTTCTTTATGCTGCCTATGGTTATGTATATCAGAGCAGAAATAACTGAAGAATAGATATCTTATTCATTCTATTTTCAAATGCAGTAGGGCTCTATTTTTGTTAGAGGGAAATATACTTTTTTTTTTTTTTTCATCACATGTCAAACACAGCAGTCCGAATAATTGCTATTAAACTTAATTGGCAAAGTTCAGCTTCAACAGCAAGAGAAGTGAAGAGAAAAAAGGCCACTGGTGCCTGGAAGTGTTATCATTAGTTCTTTGTCTTTAGCACATCGTATGGAGTGTTAAAGGCTTTTCACTCTGAATTAAACTCGTTTGGCTCACAAGAAAAAAAAAATAGAAAAAAAAAAAAAGATAAAGGTGAGGAATGTCTACCCGGATTTTTTAAACTAAGAAACGAAGGGAAGCTCCTGCTTGTCAGCTGCTGACCTTTGCTGGGTGTAATTGGAAAAATTGTGGGGGGAAAAGCTGTAAGTACAATTAGAGGTGCTTGGGAATTGAAATTAATGCGTTTCCCTCCTTATTCTGCCTTGAAACGCTTCCCAGAGCTGGTAAAGCTCCTTTATCTCCCCTTCTGAGCCGGAGGAGCCGTGTGCTCCCTGATGTCACCGCAGTCACCCGGGATTGCTGCTGGCGCTGCCCAAAGCCCCGGGAGCAGCCGGGTGGAATTGGGCAGGACGGACCCAGAGCAGCCTGGAAGGGGCAGAGCTCTGCCCCTGAACCAGCACAGCCCAAATCACCCACCGGCCTCTCCATCCTCCGGCCAAACCCTCCTTCTGTGCCCCAGCGGCAGCCCAGCCCCAGGGACTGCTCACCATTCCAAAGGAATTGTTCACCATTCCAAAGGAATTCCTATCCAGCCACAGGGACTGCTCACCATTCCAAAGGAATTGTTCACCAGTCCCAGGAATTGCTCACCAGCCCCAGGAACTCCTCACCAGCCCCAGGAATTCCTCCCCAGCCCCAGGGACTCCTCACCAGCCCCAGGAACTCCTCTCCAGCCCCAGGAACTCCTCACCAGCCCCAGGAACTCCTCACCAGCCCCAGGAATTGCTCACCAGCCCCAGGAATTGCTCACCAGCCCCAGGGACTCCTCTCCAGCCCCAGGAATTCCTCACCAGCCCCAGGAATTGCTCACCAGCCCCAGGAATTCCTCACTAGCCCCAGGAACTCCTCACCAGCCCCAGGGACTCCTCACCATCCCCGCTGTCTCCCTGCAGGTGGTTGGGGAGTGGCGGTTCAGCCGCATCCACTGCGACATCTTTGTCACCCTGGACGTCATGATGTGCACGGCCAGCATCCTCAACCTCTGTGCCATCAGCATTGACAGGTGAGGGCTCTGTGCCACCAGGCGTGCCACAGCCAGGGTGGCAGGTCCCAGCCACCTCTGCGTGGTCACATCTCACCTGGGACTCAGAGGTGGCAGCCCTTTGAAGAGCAGCCTGAAGGATCTCCATGAGCTCCGGGAGGGGAATTCTGTCCGGAGGCACAGAAACGCTGGTGCTGGGAGTGCAGATGGAGTTGTCTCTGTGCTCCCACCAGTCTGGTCCTGCTGTTTGCATTCTGGGATGGTGCAGCAGGCCTGAGTGCGAAGGGGTGGGAGGAGAAGGGAAACACGGGTTGGATACTGGGGAGAAGTTTTCCATGGAAAGAGAGATAAGGTACTGGAATGGTCTGCCCAGGGAGGTGGTGGAGTCACCATCCCGGGATGTGTTTAAACAAAGACTGGATGTGGCATTTGGTGCCAGGGTTTAGTTGAGGTGTCAGGGCTGGGTTGGATTCGATGGTCTTGGAGGTCTCTTGGTGACTGTGTGAATTCTGTGAATTTGTGAATTCTGGGATTCTGTGATTTTGTGATTCTGTGATTCCGTGAGCACACTGTGCTGAGCTGACCCAGCCTCAGCCCTCCTGGTGTGGCTGCAGCCACCCTGGGACACCTGAGCCGTGCCTTGCCGGGGCAGTGTGAGCCTGGCAGGGTGACAGCAGGGCTGTGTGTGTGTCCCCTGCAGGTACACGGCCGTGGCCATGCCCATGCTCTACAACACCCGCTACAGCTCCAAGCGCAGGGTCACCGTCATGATCGCCGTGGTCTGGGTGCTCTCCTTTGCCATCTCCTGCCCGCTGCTCTTCGGCCTCAACAACACAGGTGAGGCCTCTGCCACCTGCAGATGGCTCCTGGTGTCGTCCTGGGTGCCCAGACAGCCAGGAACAAACGTGGGGGCAGCTCTGAGGTGTATTTGTTCTCCCCCACTGCCACCCCTCACGATTTGCACGCTGATTCTGGGTCTGGTTCACCTGCAGCTTTTCCAGAGCAGGTTTCACACTCACCACAAGTGGGACAGTGTAGGAGTTCACACACCACCAACCCGTGTCACCTTGACATTTGTCCACTACAAATTCAAAACCCCTCTTCTGTTCAAACACAAACAAAGAGGAAAGGCATGGGACAGGAGAGGCAGGAGAGAAAAAGACTGGCAGTTCAGGCAGCAGTTTCCTGGGCACTCTGGGTTGGGTGGGATCAGCAGTCATGGCTGCCAGGCAAGGAGCAGCCAGGAATTTTGGGGTGATCCAGCCCGAGGGCAGCAGGGCAGGGACAAGCAGCGGGGCAAGAACAACAACCCTGAAAGTTTTTTCCCTTGCAGACGAGAAGGAGTGCATCATTGGCAACCCAGCCTTCGTGGTGTACTCCTCCATCGTGTCCTTCTACGTGCCCTTCATGGTGACGCTGCTGGTGTACGTGCAGATCTACATCGTGCTGCGGCGCCGCAGGAAGCGCGTCAGCACCAAGCGCAGCAGCCACGTGCTGGACTCGGACACTCAGGCCCCCCTGAAGGTACCCAGAGCTCTCCGTCCTCCCCCTGCCCCAAACCCCCTGCCCCAAACCTCCCTGCCTGGGCACGGCTCCCCCAGCTGGGTGCTGTGGTCAGTTTGGGGTGCTGTGGTCAGTTTGGGGTGCTGTGGTCAGTTTGGGGGTGCCAGTGGCACACGTTGGGGTCTCAGCTCTCTGGCTGGGGCTCCTCGGGTCTCCCTGGATCTCAGGGGCTGCTCCAGGAGCTGCTGCAGTCGCCCAGAGCAGTGCCTTGGGCTGGCCTGGGGTGCCCAGGAATGGCTGCACCGTTTGCCTGAGCCAGCCCTGCAGAGTGACAGAACCGAGGGACGGTTTGGGGACATCGAAGCCCATTTAGGGACACCTTCCACTGTCCCACGTGGCTCCAAACCCCATCCAACATGGCCTTGGACACCTCCAGGGATGGGACAGCCACACCTTCTCTGTGCCAGGGCCTTTCCACCCTCACAGGGAAGGATTTCCTGCCAATATCCAATTTAACCCACCTTCCTTCAGCTTAAGGCCATTCCCTGGTGGCCAAGCCCCTCTCCAGCCCTCCTGCAGGAGCTGTACGGTGTCTCCAGGGCTCTGTGGGGATGCCTGGGATGCTCAGCTCCTCCCTGGCAAGGACAGCTCTGCAGGATCAGCCTCTCCAAGTGGGAGCTGCGTGTGAGGGAGCCCAGCTGGGCGGGCTGGGTGTGAAAGCACTTGTCAAAACACGGCTCTGGCAGCACACACAGCACAGCCAGGGGGATGTGCAGGCCCAGAGGCTCCAGCTCCACACTGTGCTGCCTGGAAAGGAGGCAGGGACACACAGACACCAGCACAGCTCCGTGGCCTCCTTCCTCTGGAGAACAGCACAGGGGGCAGCAGCAGCCCCCAGCCCTGCTCCTCCACGGCAGGTGCCCATCCACTTTTCCATCCTGCTCGGCGCCTCAGCCACGCTGAGGAATTCCTGATTGATTCCTTTGTATTCCCACCTGCCTCCCTCTTACCAGCTTCCCTTCCCGACCCCTCTGTGCCTGTGTAACCTCTGAGCTGGTGCTTGCCCCTTAGGACAAATGCACTCATCCAGAAGACGTCAAGCTCTGCACAGTTATTGTGAAGTCCAATGGGAGCTTCCAAGTTAATAAGCGCAAAGTGGTGAGTGTTAAAGAGAAGTGGGAGCTTTCCAGAGCCTTCAGCCTTCCCCTTCTCCCTCAGGACACGAGGTTCATTTATGTAGGGTGGGAGAAAAATAAACCTAAGAGCAAAGGTTGCCGTTCAATCTCAAAATTTAAATAGTCTTCCCATTCCTTGGAGTGAAGCAGGGGGTTTAAGCTCACAGAGCTCGAAAAGCCAGATTAAGCTCACCTAAAGATCAGCTCTAAAAGCCACGGCATTTGAACATTTTTTTGTGCCTTTGATTTCCTCCTCCTCTTCTCTGTTATTTAAATCTTGGACTGCAGTGGCTTTGCTGGGTTTTGCTTTTGTTGATTCCATTTTTATTTATTTTTCGTTCTGAAAACCTGAATAAAACCTGTGGAGAGCAGAGATGGCGTCTCCCCCATTTCTGAGCCTCTTTGGGCCAAAAAGGAGAATCCTCCAGCGCAGCTCTGTCAATCCCATCTGCCCAAAACATCCAAACACACCACAGCCCTTTTCTCCAGGCAGCAGGCAGGGAGGGAGAAGAGGGATTGACTGTTCTCCAACATCATCCAGCTTCACTCTGTAAGGAATGTTCGTTGCTCCTCTCTGTGTATTTACCTGTCATTATGTTGTGGACATTTGATTCTTGTCCAGGAGGCAGAGAGTCACATAGAAGAGATGGAAATGGAGATGGTGTCCAGTACCAGTCCCCCTGAGAAAACAGCCCTCAAACCCACAGCACCAAGTAACCACCAGTTGATTGTGCCAGTTGCTTCTAATCGGGGCAACAACTCTACCCTGCAGGCACCCCTGAGCAGCCCCGGGAAGGTGGAGAAGAATGGCCATGCCAAAGAATCCCACCACACAGCCAGGGTCTTCGAGATCCACTCCCTGCCCAACGGCAAGACGAGGAACTTGCTCAAGGCCGTGATCAGGAGGAAACTGTCCCAGCAGAAGGAGAAGAAAGCCACGCAGATGCTGGCCATCGTGCTCGGTGAGAGCGTGCCCTGCCTGCCCTGGGCTCCCTGCACAAACCCCAGGCCTCTGCAGGCTGACTTTCCAAAACCCCTCAGAATTCATTTCTATCCATAAATTAGGCAGGCAAAGCGCTGCCCATGGTGGGGTCTGTCCTCCCCAGACACGCACAGCTGGCACTGCTGCACTAAAGGTGCCCAGAGCTGCCCCTTTTGGGGACATCCGAGCTCCCAAAACAGGGGGAGAGCTCCTGGGGCTTTCTGGAACAGAAGGTAGAACTCAGCAGAGCTGGCCCCTCTGAAGGGCAGAGCTCCTGCTGTGTCTGGGCTCATGACACGAGCAGAGGGGTTCTTCAGTGCCAGGGCAGAGCACAGGGCAGGGCACTGAGCACACACAGGGCACACACAGGGCACTGAGCACACACAGGGCACACACAGGGCACTGAGCACACACACACAGGGCACACACAGGGCACTGAGCACACACAGAGCAGGGCACAGAACACACACAGAGGGCACTGAGCACACACACACACACACACAGGGCACACACAGGGCACACACAGGGCACACACAGGGCACACACAGGGCACTGAGCACACACAGGGCACACACAGGGCACTGAGCACACATAGGGCACACACAGGGCACACACAGGGCACACACAGGGCACACACAGGGCACTGAGCACACACAGGGCACACACAGGGCACACACAGGGCACTGAGCACACACAGGGCACACACAGGGCACACACAGGGCACACACAGGGCACACACAGGGCACACACAGGGCACACACAGGGCACTGAGCACACACAGAGTGGGTCACTGAGCACACACACAAACACAGAGCAGGATACTGAGCACATACACACAGAGCTCATTCCTCTGGGAAATACATTCCCCTTCTGCCAAAGAGAACCTCACAGTTCTCCCAGCCTGAGAATCCGCCCAGCTTTCAGCAATCAAAACCCTCCTCTCTCCTTTTTCCCCCCCTCCAGGTGTTTTCATCATCTGCTGGCTCCCCTTCTTCATCACTCACATCCTGAACATGCACTGCGACTGCAACATCCCCCCGGCCATGTACAGTGCCTTCACGTGGCTGGGCTATGTCAACAGCGCTGTCAACCCGATTATCTACACCACCTTCAACATCGAGTTTCGCAAGGCTTTCATGAAGATCCTCCACTGCTAAGAGTCACAAACAGCACCCGCATTTCTTTCAGGGACGGAGGGGGAAGAGGAAGCGACGCCATTCATGCACAGCAGGGACGGGGCTGGAGCTCTGGAGCCGGGCACTGCTCGGTGCCCCGGCTCCTGGTGGGGATGGAGAGGGGTGGGAAGGTCTCTCACCCCGCTGGGTGACCCCCAAGGGCGCTTTTCAGAGCCACCCTGACGCTGTGTTGGAGGTGGGAGCGCCAGGAGGATCGAGGCGCTCTCGCTGGGTCCTCGCCCGTGGTCACCCGGCCTGGACACAGGGTGGCCACGGGGCCACCAGGAGGTAGCGCTGGCACAACTCTCACCAAAGACAAGGCCACCCCTTCCCGCTTGGCAGCAGAGGCACACGGGGCCTCTGGGAGCTCCGTGCAATAGCTTTGCCTTCACCTCCAGCTGACTCACCCGGCGTTGAACTGCTGAAGCCTTCGGAAATTACATAAAACCCGACCCCTCTCCCAAAAAAAACCACTTTCAGAGGTCCCCAGGAGGGTCGAGAAGGTTCTGCCACCCACAGACCCTGCAGCAGTGCGAGCCTACGAGCCGTGGGTGGAAGGGAGGAGGCGGCATCACTCTCACCTCAACCCGTCGGTGTAAATAGGAATAAACAGGATGGATTTCGGAGCCCAAGCCAAAAAAAAAAAAAAAAAAAAAAAAAAAAAAAGGAGACGGAGAGAGAACCTCAAGAGAGAACCTTGCCTTGCGTGGTGTCCATCCAGCAGGACCCCCTCCTCTCCCAGCAGGATTTCTGCCCACCAGCAGCTCGTGCCCAGGGTGACAGCAGCGGAGGGGTGGCAGCGTGGTGAGTGTACAGACACCAGGACTCTGTGCCAGGGGAGGCACCCACGGCCCCAGGGGCACCCTGAGCACGCCAGCCAGGCCAGGGCTGGTTCTTCTCACCTAAACCAGGGGCCCCAGGGAGCACCTGGGGTCTGATTTGCCTCTGTCTCTCCCCAGAGAGTGCAGAATAACGTTGTGCCTAATTTAAATCAACAGTCAAGGAGATAAAACTGTGCATTTTGGAAAAAGCCAGAATAAAAACCCAAGCAAGCCCCTACTTGGACCAGCATCTCAGCTGGACTCTGGAAAGGTCTGGATGTTCCCAGCACCCCTTTACTCTCTGCTATCTCTTTTCCCATGGATTCCAGGAGTTGGAACCCCACGAGAGCATCATTTCACCACGCTGCACCTGGCACTGCCAAACCCACGCCGTTCCTGCTGCTTGTGCTCGGTTCACATGACGTTCCGCAATATCTCTGTAAATAAAACACAGCAAGGTGAATGGAACAACGTGGAATTAGGGCCTGGCTTGGGATCCCTGCAGGATGTGGAGCAGCAGAGGGTTGCAATAGCCATAAGCAGGGGCAGACTCCCAGGGCGCAGTTTCCTGCTGTTTCCTAAAGGAGTCAAAACCACAGTTGGGAGAGCAATAGAATCCCTCTTTTCTCTATGCACTTTGTGGAATTTTCACTCAGTTCCTGCTTCAGATGAGGTGAAGACCTGCCAAGGTTCCCTTTAATTCCCTGGATTTCCTGCATTGCCACCAGAGCACTTTCCTGTGCTGGCAGGACGTGTTCCAGCTCTGATTCA
Organism: Sylvia borin; assembly: GCA_014839755.1. Classification (NCBI taxonomy): domain Eukaryota; kingdom Metazoa; phylum Chordata; class Aves; order Passeriformes; family Sylviidae; genus Sylvia; species Sylvia borin. The sequence continues at coordinate 6,130,798 of CM025979.1, read as the reverse complement.
GGAAGAGATTACTCCCAGCAGCTCTGACACGTAATCTCAGCTGTTTGCTGAAACTGCAGCAGCAGTCCCACCGTAATCCACAGGTTTCTGTTCTAAAGCTGCCATTCCTGGAACGGGCTGGGATCCAGGGCCTCTGATACCCAGCCCACAGCCTTGTGTAACGCTTGAACCTTGGCTCTTCACAGCTGAAAACTGCACAATTGGGAACGCCAACTCGAGACATCTCAGGCACACACGAGCTGTTCTCTCTTCCCCACGGTTTTAACCAAACAAATGCACTCAGTGGTGGGAATCAACCCAGATTCGTACCCCAATATCCACAGAATGATGCAAAGGCAGGAGGGTTTTGGGGAGAAAAAGAGCAACAAGCTACTGCTCCATTTTTTTAATGTATTTACAGGAAGGATCGGTTTGACGTGGGGAGGAGCTGAACAAAAATAGCAAATATTACATATATAGATAAAAAAAAAAAGCTTTAAAGCATTTGGAAGCTGCCATAGGTGATGTTTGCCCTGTGCTAAAGCCTGGTGTGAGCCCTCAGGATGAGTGGAATAATACTATCCCTCAGGATAATGTGGATAGTACCTTAACTTTGTGCCATGATTTTACTTTGTGCCCAAGGAAAATCCTCATCTCCAGTGCTGTGTACCTTGCTCTCCAAGTTTTTTTTTTTTTCCTCCTGAATCTAGAAGCAGAACCTTACAGCTCAACCCACCTGAAGCACTACCTGAAAAAAACTCTTCCAAAATGCCATGGAGGGGGAAAAAAAAGCTGCTGGAAAAGGCTTCTGTCCTTCACGTGCACCAAACCCCCCCTCTGGAGGAGATTTCTCCAATATTGGCTGTGAGGAATTACCTGCAGCCCATCCTTCATCCCCAGGACGTTTTCAGCTGCTCCTTCCAAACCCTCCAGGCTGAGCTGCGGGTGTGTGAATCTCCCCAGTGCCCCGGGGAAGGTGGCAGTGCCAGCTCCGGCCACCTCTCACAGCAGGTTTTCCTCCCCTGTAAAAACACTCCTGCACTTCCAGACAGCAAACCGAGCACTTTGGAACCCTTCTCCCTCTGGAGACAGCACCAGAGGTCATCCTCACCTCTGGCTTTCCAAGGAATAAAGCAGTGCCAGGAGCAAGGGCAGCGTGTGCTGGGGGGGAAGGAGTTGGTAGGAGCTCCTCAGAGCCCAGCAGAGTCAGCTGCATCCTCGGGGGCCTCTGCACAGGTCAGATCCTCACTGTTCCTTCCACTCTGGAAATCAAGACCACCTCTGCTCCCCCAGAGACTTCTGCTGGCAGGACATGCCGGCCACGGGAAGGGTCCTGAGCTGGTTTTTAGAAACACCTAAAGGAGAAGATTTCATTCCTTTGTTCCTCCAGAACTTCCAGAGCCTTGCTCTAGCCCCTCTTTCGTGATTCACCATTTATAACTGAAGCTTTAGTTCTGCTTTTTTGAGTCTTCCTGCTCCTGCTTTCCCTCCCTGTGACTCCCAGCTTGCTGCAGCCCTGGGTGGGGCTCTCTGCACCCCCAAACAGGTTTGAATTAAAAGCCAGTGAATTCTGCCTGCACTGTATTTGCTGCTTGCCTGCTTGCTCCCACTCCACAGAACTCTTTATCTTCCTGGCTGAAGAGTCAATTAACTCCGGTAGGTCTAAACCAGCTTATCCAACCCTGCTGAAATTAAAAACAACAACAACAACAACAAACAAAAAGATAAAAAGGAAAACAGGAAAAAATAAAGCCACTACCTCCTGTGGTGAAAATCTCCAGTGCAAACACGACTCCCCGGGGAGTCAGGAATGTATAAAATGCCCATCACAGGTACATGTGACACCAACCAATGTCTCCATGCAGCACTGTAATTAAATAGAGACTTGCACAAGCCACGCTGATGTCGATCTGATTGTTCTGTTCTGTTTTACACTCGGCTCTGGGGGCTCTGCTGCAGAGCTCAAACACACAGAGGACAATCTGCCTTCACACGACATTGGGCTTTTTTCTGACTTGTTTTTCCTTTTTCCCTCCCTTACCCCAGCCCATCCTTGAGAATTGTGGTGTTTGTCTTGCCTGCAGCCGCGAGAACCACACACGGGAAAGGAAAGGTGCAGAAAGGCACAGACAGAAAAGAAATGGGCTGGAATTCCTCTCCCAGGCAGAAGGGGAGGATGGGAGGGGTGGGAGGCAGAGGTGCCCAGCGGAATTTCTGCTGGAGAACCTAATTATTTTATTTTGGCATATTTTGATTTGTGTTGCACTGTTTTCTCAAAGCCACGCACTCAGCTTTGTTGTTTCTGCAGGTGGGCCCTCAGCCAGGCTTAATCAGCACTTTTAAAATAAAGATTATTTTCTTTATATAAAAGAAGAAGAAAAATAATAATAAAAAAAGAAAATCCTTCCCACTGCCAGGAAAGAAAGAACTGTCTGTCCATCTCCAAGAACTAACAAACTAAAATTTCAGTTTAATGGCATTTCACATCCAAAGGTCTGCTCAGGTTTGAGCCGACACAGAATAATCCCTGCCCTGAAGCCCTCAGTTTATGCAGAAACCAGAATCTCCAGAGCTGCCGAGTTCAACTGAGGCAGAATTCTCCTTGTTGGATGATTCACCTCAGTGCCACCACGACTGAGGGAAAATGAGGAGCTCCGGTGCCCCCTCCCCTCCCAAACACAGCAGAATAAATGCTATTTTCACACCAAACAGGACACACCAGGTTGTTCCCAGCCTGTCTGGCCCGAGCCCGGCAGGATCAAAGGCAGCTACTCTTGAGGTTCACCCTCGCAGCCAAATTTTATTTCTAAGCCTGTGGACAAAAGCCCAAAAGAGATAAAAAGAATGATCTGCCCATCTCCTGGGGCAGCTGAGTGAGTCCTGCCGCTCCAGGTGAGCCCTGACACATCCATGGGTGTGCTTTGCTCAGGGACAAAAAAAAAAAAAAAAAAAGATAAAACCAGTTACTCTTGTTAAATTAACTCCCCGTCTTTAATCAAAGCTTCTTTTAATAATTCCAGCTGCTCCCCCAAGTCTTTCTGACGATACCAGCCTGTCTGCTTCATAAAGAGCTTTTGACTCACAAATAACAACTTTCCTCACCAAAGGGAGAGCGATCACGGTGGACTGAACATAATTAAGGCGTCATGAATAATTAACAGACCTAGAGATGCCTTTAAAGAGACTCGAGGAGCGAAGCAAAACCCTCTTAAAAGGAGAGGAAAACATTCTGCCTCCCCAGGCTGCCGTGCGGGAAAAAGGAGTGGGCTGATGAGGGAGGGTGAGAACATTTATCCAGGGCAGCCCTGCCTCCTGCTGCCCTCCTGCCTGCGGGCAATCAGCGGCAGCCTGGGATCCTGCCGGGCTACGGCACCCCAAATCACCCCTGCTAGGGTATGGCACCCCAAATTATCCCTGACAGGACAGGCACCCCAAATTATCCCTGCTGGGGTATGGCACCCTAAATTATCCCTGCCAGTGCAGGGACCCCAAATCACCCCTGCTAGGGTATGGCACCCCAAATCACCCCTGCTAGGGTATGGCACCCCAAATTATCCCTGCCAGTGCAGGAACCCCAAATTATCCCTGTCAGGGCACCCCAAATTATCCCTGCCAGGGTATGGCCCCCCAAATTATCCCTGCCAGTGCAGGGACCCCAAATAACCCCTGCCGGGGTATGGCACCCCAAATTACCCCTGCCAGTGCAGGGACCCCAAATTATCCCTGTCAGGGCACCCCAAATTATCCCTGCCAGGGTATGGCCCCCCAAATTATCCCTGCCAGGACAGGGACCACAAATTATCCCTGCTGGGGCAGGGACCCCAAATTATCCTTGCCAGGGCACAGCACCCCAAATCACCCCTGCCAGGGATGGGCACCCCAAAATGGCCCCTGCCAGGGCAGGGCACCCCAAAATCACCCCTGCCAGGGCTGGGCACCCCAAAATCACCCCTGCCAGGGCAGGGCACCCCAAAATCACCCCTGCCAGGGCTGGGCACCCCCAGCTCGGCCCTGCCAGGCTGGGGAGGGAGGGGAGCAGCGCAGGGTTGTTCCTGCCCTCTGTGAAAAGCGATTTCCCCCTCGGTTTGAAGGGTTCCCCTGGCTGCCCGGGGAGCTGCGGCACACCAGCACAGCAGGACTGGGGGCACGGGGAGCTGAGGATGGGCGTCTGCAGGGCGGGGGGCTCAGCTGCTGCCCTGCACTGGGGAGGCTCCTGAGCACAGGGCAGAGGGGCAAATCAGCCCCAGAGCTCCTGGCTGGGAGGGGACAGTCAGCAGCAGCTCTGTCCCCTGCCTGTGGCAGGATTTGGGGGCAGGATGCTGACCCTGCAGGGACAGGCTGCTGTCCCACCCCACCAGCCCTCATCCCCTGCCCTCCATCACCAGAGAATTCCCTGCTCGGAGCAGCCCCGAGCCCCGAGTGTGGGGCACTGCCACAGCCCAGCTGCTCTGGGAGCTGCCCCAGCCCTGCACCTGCAGCCTGGGAGCCTTGGGATGGGGGATTCCTGAAGGATACTGAGGGTGGCCGATTGCTGACCACAGCCTGCGGCCACACTGGGGCTCCAAATAGACAGGGACAGGGACAGGGACAGGGAGCCACACCAGCCTCTGCCCTGACCTCAGGATATCAGCACAGAGCAGCCAGGCACCTCCCAGATCCTTCCTGGCTGATACTGTGGGGTTTTAATGCTGCAAACAGGGAAAAAAAATTAAATCAGCAGCATTCAAGTGTCCTCATGGCTGTTTCTGTGTCCTATCCGTATCCAGCTGCTCCACAAACCCTTCTGAACCGGGCAGGGTGGATGGAAAGGGCTGCAAACATCACCTGGGAGAAAACCAGGTCAGAACCTCAGCCCTCGTCACTGCATCAAACGTTTGACAACAACCATCATTAATATTTATTTAATAGTGCAGCCACGAGCTGATTTTTTTATTCAGGCCGTGTGAAAAAAGCAAGCAAAGCCCAAACTGACATCAGGCAGAAATGTGATCTCGTCTCCAAGTGCTAAGAGCAACACAGAGAATCTCTGAGCAGCTCCTGAGTGCGAGTTCAGAGAGCTCTGTCAAATCACCAGCTGGAAAATGTACAAAGCTTCAGAGGGAAACCCAGGAGCTGCAAATCTGATTGAACAAGACAGGTTATGAGCTGGGAGCTCGTCTGTGTGAAGAAATGGGCAGTCAGCGCCAGTCTAAACAAATATGTACATCTCCCTGTGAACACCTCCCTCCCCTGGGACAGCTCCCGTCAGGAACAACGGGGGCTTGGATCTGGCACAACCCTTCCAGTTTGCTGGGGGAAAAAAAAAGACAAAAAACCAAAAAACCAACCCTAGAGATGGCCAAGCAGCTGCTGGGGTGCTGCAGAGGGGCTTGGCACGGAGGGGCTGTGCTCTGGGATGAGAGTGATGAGTTTTGGGGTGACAGGGATGGGAGTGATGGGCTCTGGGGTGACAGGAATTTGGGGTGATGAGCTCTGGGGTTACAGGAATGTAGGGTGATGAGCTTTGGGGTGACATGAATTTGGGATGATGAGCTCTGGAGTGACAGGGATGGGAGTGATGGGCTCTGGAGTTGCAGGAATTTGGGGTGATGGGCTCTGGGGTGTCAGGAATTTGGGGTGACGGGCTCTGGGGAGTGGGGTGAGCCCACCTGGATCAATCCCCAGCACGAGACGATCCCACAGCACGAAGCAGTGACGATTCCACGACTTTATTAAAGAGCTGAACTCCTGCCTGTGCCTCTCTCTGGGCCGCGGGCTGTGCTCCCTGCCGGGTGGGGCTGCACAGGGAGAGGTTCGACCCAGAGCCGAGCTGGGGAGGCTGAACCTGACCCCTCTGACAGAGGCTGAGAGCACAGACAGTGACAAATTACTGCCTGGTGCAGAGCTTCCTACCCTTCTGCTGTAAGGACGTGTTGTGCCTAACCAAAGCCAGCCAGAATTATAGTGGAAAAACAGGGCAGCTCCAAAAAAAACCTGTTCTTAATCGTGCTGTGGAGTCCCTTTTGTCCAAAACAACATTTACACATCTCGTCTTTGCCCGTCTTTGCTATGTGCATTATTATTATTATTATTATTATTATTATTATTACTACTACTATTATTATTATTACTATTATGATTATGACATCTTTGGTGCCCGGCAGGGAAGGAGGGAGCGAAGGTAAAGAAACAAGGAGGGATTTCCTGTGCTACAACCTGGCGCTGGAGGTATTTTGCCTTGGCTGTTACAGGGAGGAGCAAACCCAGGGGAAATGCTGGTGCTGGGTGTCCCTGAGCGCCCAGGTGCCACTCCAAGTGCCACTGCAGGGACAGGGGCTCAGCTCCTGCAGCCTGAGGGCCAAAGTCACCCCGAATGAAGCCCGGGGATGCAGATCTCTGGCTGAATTCTCCTGGCTGGATGCAGTCATCGAGTTTGTGCGTGTTCCCAGCTGGTGGCAGACACTCGGGGTCACACTCTCCATCACGCTGACATTGCAGTGCCCACCTGGGGCTGGCAGGGAGGGCAGAGGGTGCAGACAGGGATGCGCTGGGGCTCGGGTAGTGCCTGTGACCTGTTTAGCTGTGCCTTTGTGTCTGAGCCCCCCAGCAAAGGGAATATTCGGCTCCCGGGCAGTTCCAGGGTGGCTGGGAAGGAACAAGTCTGATTGCCTGTGTGATAAACAAGCCCTAAATCACTTCAAAGCCGAGGCCAGAATCACTGGGGGAGATTACAGACTGTGAAATAGTAGAGGCTGGAACGTGATTCAGAGATAGAAGGGAAAATCACAGCAAACTCTACTTCCTTAATTAAAAAAAAAAATAAAAATAAATAAGGCAAAAGGAAATGTTCCATGAGTCGACTGACTGGGATGCTCTTCTTCACCCAGCCGGGCTGGGAACAGGCACTGAACCCCAAAGCGCCGGGGGCAAGGCTCTGGGGGTGAATCCCACACATCCCCGTGCTGCAGGGGAAGGCGTGTGCACGGGGCTGCAGCAGCTCCCCGACAGCTTCAGCTCATTGGCAAAAAGCTGGTTTTTTTTTGCAGCGAGACTCATCCTCCAGCTGCCTAAGCCTCGAAAATTCCCAAAGCCACGCTTCTGTTTTAGGCACACATTGAAATTCCCCCCTCAGCCAACAAGCACAGCGAGGCCGGGCTCTGGTTTTCCAGGCGGGTTCCAGGGCTGGGCACAGCCTTTCCCTGCTGTCTGGCCTGGGAGGTCAAAAAGGCTGGAAAACATGATCTTGGAGGCTTTTCCCAACCTCAGGGATTCTGTGGGGCCAAGGAGGTGCAGCAGGGTCTCCCAGACCCCCCCAAATGACCTCACAAGTGGCATTTTCCCACGCTCGCCAGATCCCAGAAAAAATCCACCTTTTCGCTGCTTTTTCTCTGCTTTTATCTCTTTCTCTCATGGTGGTTGTTGACTTTTCCCTGCCGCTTCTCGGGGTGTGAGAGGGCTCCTGTCCTGTGGCGTTTTCCAGCATTCCCTGCAGCAGGACTCAGCCCCGCTCAGCTCTCCTGGGAGAAATCCTGCTGGACTTTACAAAACAAAAAAACCCTTCAACAAAACAAAGGCGGGGCAGCCTCAGCAGGCCCTTTCTGGCAGGCTGCAGTCTTGTTTTTATTCACGGCGAGAAAATGAATTCCCTGAATGCCTTGTAAGGATTTTTTTTTTAAATTTATTTATTTTTTTTCCCCCTGCTCGGAGCAGATATTAAGGGTTTGCCCCAAGAACAGCAATCAGATCTCGCTGGTGATAAGAAGGCTGCTGTGACTTGCTGAGGAGCAGTGAAAGTGCCATGGAACGAGGCCAGAAATGCCCCAGAACCTCAATTCTGTCCAAGCCGAATTTTCTCAGAGTCTGCAATGTTTCCCTTTGAATTCTGAAGTGATGGCCTTGGCTCATTTTAGCCCTCATTAGCTGATTACTGCACCTCCTGATTGCTGACCCCTCTGATGCTCCTCTCTAATTGCTCCAGATGGACTTGGAGCCTTTAATGGGGTAGTTTCTGACCACCAAGGCTGCTGGGGGTTATTTATTCCTTTTTATCCTGAAGAAATTCCCTGCGGGGTGGGGAGTTCAGCCGCGTCCTCTGCCTTTTCTCCCGGATGGTTTGGAGCTCATCTCTGTACCTGGTGGGGTTTTTAAAGGGAATTCAGAGCAGGGATGTTCCAGGGATGTTCCAGGGATGGTTTTTTGTCCTCCCAGCACACTGTTGAGGGTAGCACCAATCCTTGCCACCAAAAGAGCTCTTTATACTCACATTTTCCATGATTCCATGAGCCCCCAAACCCAGGCTGGGCAGCAGATTTATGGCTCTGAACCTCTGAGGTGCCCTGTTGTTCTTGCAGGAGGGATATAAATCTTTTCCAGGCCTTTGTTTGGGTACAAAAGTTGGGGTTTTTTTCTTTTCCCGAGGCCACAGAGGGTATGAGGAGAGCTGAATTGCCAAAACCAGAGCCTGAACTGTGAGATCTCCTCCCCAAACTGTCCCCACAGAGCTGAACTGCCACCAACCTCAGGCTTTAAAAAAAACAAAAAAATCATTTTTGGGCTTGGATTTGTGAGGCTTTTTTTATTTTTTTTTTCCCCAATAAGAGAAGGAGGCCAGCAGCAAATTGCACAAGAGGAGGGTTGCCTGCTGTGCTCTGAGGCAGAGGAGAGCAGCAGCTGATCAGAAGATGTGGAACTTGCTGGGGATGAGGATCCTGCCAGGAGGAAACAGCGAGGGCTCCTTCATTCCCAGCCGGGCCCCTTTTCCCCATTATTCTAATGGCAGCTCAGCTCACACCTGCACTGATGGAAACGGCTGAGGAGCTGCTTTTTTTTTCTTTTTTTTTTTTTTTTGAGGTGATAAATGTGGTTTTTTAGTGCAAAAGGAGAGGGCAAAGCCCCCCTGGGTAGGCCAGGAAGGGAGCAGGGTGAATTGTGCCAGGCTGAGCAGGAGCCAGGCACGTCTCACACTGACGTCTGCCACAGCACAGAGCCTACAACCACCTCCTTGCAAGAAAAAGAAACACAGAGAATTCACCATTCCTTCTTACATTGAAATCACTGCCTCCTACATTCACATCACTGCTGTCAGAAACATCTTGATTTTCCACACCTAAGGGGCTATGGAAAAAAACAAGCATTTCTGCTAAAAAATAAGGGATTTTTTCCCCCCTCCCCTCTCACAAGATGTATTTATTCAGATCTCTTTTCCTCCGAAACGCAGCGTTATTTTAATTTTGATTTAATCCCGTATCTGCATAATTGCAGCGCTGCCAAACAAACAAATCACAGTGGCTGGGGAAGCAGGAGCAATGCAAAACGTGGATTTAACCGGCTGCATTTCCAAACGTTCTCCTGCGAAAATTCCCTCACAGCAGAGCCACACTTCCCACCGGAACGTCCACGTTTTGATCACAACAAGCAGCTCCCCTTCAAAGGGGGTTTGACATCAGAGGATTTGTGTTGCAGCACGGAGAGAGCACTCAGGAAATCAACGGCAGCCGCGGGTTTCACCCCTCCTGAAAGCACCCCCTGCTCCTGGTGGTTTGTTTTCCCCGGGTTTCTTTGGTGTGCTGGTTGTGGGGAACACGGGAAGCCTCATCCATTTCCCCACGGGTGTCCTGGGTAGGAATGATGGAGAGGGAATGCAGCAGCACAAACCACATCCCAGGATTTATGGAACTCGGGGTGACTCCAGCAGGATCAGGGCTGGAACAGGAACAGCTTTAAAGGACCTTAAATTTCCCCCTCTGGTTTTCCATCCTAACCAAGGGAACAACCCAAACCATCCCAGGATTTACTGAGCTCAGGGTGACTCCAGCAGGATCAGGGCTGGAACAGGAGAGGCTTTAAAGGACCTTAAATTTCCCCCTTCCTGTTCTCCATCTCGACCAAGGGAACAACCCAAACCATCCCAGGATTTACTGAGCTCGGGGTGACTCCAGCAGGATCAGGGCTGGAACAGGAACAGCTTTAAAGGACCTTAAATTTCCCCCCTCTGGTTTTCCATCCTAACCAAGGGAACAACTCAAACCATCCCAGGATTTAATGAGTTTGGGGTGACTCCAGGAGGATCAGGGCTGGAACAGGAGAGGCTTTAAAGGACCTTAAATTTCCCCCTTCCTGTTCTCCATCTCGACCAAGGGAACAACCCAAACCATCCCAGGATTTACTGAGCTCCAGCAGGATCAGGGCTGGAACAGGAGAGGCTTTAAAGGACCTTAAATTTCCTCCCTCTGGTTTTCCATCCTAACCAAGGGAACAACCCAAACCATCTTGGGATTCTCTGAGGGTTTTGAAGAGCAGCGGGTTTGAAAATCTCCCCGTGGTTCAGGAGGTCTGGAGCTGCCACAGGACAGGGATGTTCAGGGCAACACTCCAGAGTCAGTCCACAGAATTCCCTGCCAAAATCAGCAGCACCACCCTGCTCACCCCGCCAGCTCCGGGCACCTTAAAAAACACCGTTTTTGAGGCATAAAGATCAATAATTTGGATCTTTTTGAATCTCAAGGAGCTCTCTGGGAGGTTTCTGCCCTGCTGCTGCCGCTGCCAGGAGCTGCCTTGGCTGTGAACTTTGGCAGCCCTTGGGTAAGAGCATGAGATAATCAGCAGCAGATTTATCAGCGGGGACAAAAGACTGAGACCGAGTTGGAAAAGGAGAAAAAAAGAAAGTGGAGGGGAGGGAGGGGATGCAGATCTACGAATAATTTTAGAAATAAGTTGCAAGTTGCACAGTCACAAAGCGGAGGCTGGAATGCACTTTTCTAGAGTTTGTAAAGACTCATTTAATTTCTATAGAAACTGAGCAGCAAACAGGTAATTTTCTCTGCAAATTGCTTCTATCACCTCTGGAATGCTCTGCAAGAGCAGTGTGTTTCCCTCGTGTCTTCTTAATCCCCTGTTATTTTCATTATAAATTTAATTAAGCTCTTGTAGAGAACATTCCATGACATACGAGCTGAGTTTTGTTTTTCTGCTGCAGCGGGGGACAGAAAGGAGCTGCTGAATTATGTGGCAATTGGATTTCTTTTTTTTTTCCTGGGTAAATATTTCAAATGACACCGAGCAGGGGAGTCATTTGCTGAATCAATACAGCTGAAGCTGAGGGAAGGAGCTGCACAGGAAGGTCTGAGCATCCCAAGAATTCCTTCCAGCCAGGCCTTCCCTCCTTAGACAAAATTGGGGAATGTCAAGAACAGGTAAATCAGGGATATGCCAAGATTTTTTGGTTGGGGTGGGATTTTTTTTTTTTTTTTTTTGTGATTGCAATAAAAAAGTCCATTTCTTACACTCCCTGCAACCCAAAATGTCACCAGCATTTTATTTCATAACCCTGCCCAGCTCCCCGCTTCACCAATGGCAAATGTTAAACATGAATCATTTCATTACAATTTATTTTAAATGATTTCTGAAGGCTTTGGTGCCAGAGCGGAGTGAAAAGCTGGGTTGGAATACAATACACATCAATGCTTTCAGTTAATAAAAAATGAAAACGAAATCAGCAGAGGCTGGGCTTTTTAACCCCTGGTTTTAACCCGTTTAATCTCACGTTATCAGGCAATAGCAGCTCCCCTGCAGAGCTGGGGCTGTTTGTTTCTATTTCAGCCTCTTCCCAGCTCGGGGCCGTGACAAGTCATCCTCCCACCAGGCACGTTTGGGGACGCTCAGGAGTCACAGCAGCGCTGTCACCAGGGAATCAAATCCAGCATGATGTTTTTCACAGGGGTGATCAAGCTCTGGGATATCTTCCTGAAGGAAAATCAGGAATTATTTCCCCTCCCCACCCAGGGACACGACTCGCACCTTGACCTGCAAACAGCCAGATCTCGTGTGTGATTATTCTGGAATTTCTGTTCCCTGGGCTGCATCCGTTTCAATACTCTGTGCCAGTGATTATTCCTTCCTGCCTTGTTTTATTTGATTCTCGTTGCAGAAAGGAGATGTCAGGAAATCTGACACGTTGCTGTGCCAGCAGCAGGTGAGAATCTCACGATTCAATTCCCACCTGTGCCAGGGCCATTTTACCCCAATTTTCTCTGTAGGAAAACATGGAATAAAAGCAATAAAAGCTGTGTGTGTGCTGTGCACAGCTTCAGCGCTGCCTGCGTGAACAGGGGCTGCGTAAATCCCTGCTCAGGAAGGATTCAGGAGGAAAGCACTGCCTGAAGTATCACCAAGCCAAAACGTTCTACAGGCTTGCAAAAGAACTTGTCATCAAATAACTTCATTTGCTTTTACTCTCTCGGTGTTCACGCTTAAAAGCTTCCATTTAAAAAGGGGAAATATTTTCCTGTAATCAGCAGGCGAGAGCACGAGGTGCTTTAAGGCGTCACACCCGAACGTGGGGAAAGCTCGAGCTGCGAATTCCCGAGCCGAGGGATTTACAGATCTGTCCTTCCTGGGATAACCCTGGGCCTGGGAGCCTTGGCATCGTTCAGAGTCCTGCTGCCAGCTCTGCCCGCCGAGCTCTCCTGGCCCTGCAGCAGGGTGATGATGTTGTCCCGCTGGTGCCTCACCGCCAGCTGCAGGGCCGTGCACCCAGCGCCGTCCTCCACGTCCAGCCTGGCCCCGGCCTTCAGCAGGGTCTTGATGATGGCCATGTTGCCCTTGAGCACGGCCAGGTGCAGCGGCGTCCAGCCCACCTTGTTGCTGGCGTTGACGTCGGCCCAGCACTCCAGGAGGTTGATGACGCTGAGGAAGGAGCCCCTGAGCACGGCGAAGTGCAGGGGGGCCCAGCGGGCCCTCTCGGCCGTGTTGGGGTCTGCCCCGCAGCGCAGCAGCTCGCTGACCACCGCCTCGTCCCCGTAACGAGTGGCCAGGTGCAGCGGCGTCCAGTCCATGCCGCCCTTGGCGTCCAGCCGGGCGCGGCTGCCCGTCAGCAGCCGGATGATCTCGATGTGCCCCTTGAAGGAGGCCAGGTGCAGCGGCGTCCAGCCTTTGTCCGTCCTCAGCTCCACGTTGGCCCCGTATTTGATGAGCTTCTGGCAGATGAGGTACTTGCCCCTGACCACGGCCAGGTGCAGGGCGCTGTAGTGGTTCTGGTCCAGGCTGTTGACGGAGATGCCCTTCTTCAGCAGGTACTGCACCACGCGGAACTTGCCCCTCTCCACGGCCACGTGCAGCGGCGTCCTGAGGTTCTTCTGCTTCCTCTCCAGGTCTGCTCCCTGGCTGGCCAGCAGCTTGACCAGCCCCACGTGCCCGAAGCAGGCTGCCACGTGCAGGGCGGTCTTGCCGTCCACCTCCTGCGTGTTGGCGTCGGCCTGGCGGGACAGCAGCACCCGCGCCACGTTCTCGAAGTTGTTCTGAGCCGCCAGGTGCAGCGGGGTCCACCCGTCGCGCTCCTGGGCGTCCACCCGAGCCTGGTGGTCCAGCAGCAGCCTCACGGTCCTGTCGTCGCCGTGCTGGGCCGCGAAGTGCAGCGGGGTCCAGCCGTCCTCGTCGGCGGCGTTGGTGCGGGCGCCGTGCTGGATGAGCACGGAGCAGAGCTCGGGCAGGCGGAGCTGCACGGCCAGCAGCAGTGGGGTGCAGCCGCAGCCCCCCGAGCTGTTGGCGCCAGCGCCGCAGCCCAGCAGGAAGCGCACCTTGCCCACGTTGCCCTGCAGCACCATCAGGTGCAGCAGGGTCAGGCCGTTCTCCTGCAGCGTGCCCGGCTCCTCGGGGGCCAGGTCCTGGGCCTCCCTGCCAGGAGGAGGGACAGGAACCTCCTGCTTGTCCTTTCCTAAAGGCGGGGGTGGAAAGCGGGGAGAAAGAGAGTGGAACAAAGTGGAAAACTCCGCAGAAGGGAGGGAGGTTGGAACCCTGAGGATTTCAGGCTTTCGGTGCTGGCAGGCACTGACCCCCAGGCAAACACTGCAGTCAACCCAAGGCTTCCAAAATGGAGTGATAGCACTGGGATTGGGGAGTTTGAATAGAAAAAAATGGGGAGAAAAAGAGTGAAAAACTCCCCAGATGGCAGGGATGTTGGAACCCTGAGGATTTCAGGCTTTCCTGTGACCCTTGAGCAAACACTGCATTTGACCTGAGGCCGTGGAAAAGACTCCCAAAATTGAGTGACAGCACTGGGATTACGGATGTGGAGTTTGAATAGAAGTGGAACGCTTAGTATTTAAGGTTTTAGTGTATAGTAATATATATGGTATAATAATATATTTGAGGCAAGATGGAGGGTTTGGGGTGTTGGCTAGAAGGTTCTTCTTCTTTCACCCTCTTCTTCATGGGTTTGGGTGTTATTTTTTGTAATTGGCTGAAAAGGTCTGTGCTGCAGGCCATGGGTGTTTGGTCATTGGGTAAAAAGCATAAATAACACAGGTGTCATCTCATTACTGGGTGATTACTACTTTAAAGAGCATGGAAAGAGTTAGAGAGAGATCCATTTTCTACTTGTTAGCAGAGCTCACAGCTTGTGAGACTGTGCTATAGATAAGAATTAATAAACACTGAGTGCAAACATGAAAACTGCATTTCCCATTCTTTAATCCTGGCTCTGACAGAAGATTAGAAGATAAAAATTTTAATTGTGTCCCATGTGAGAATCAAACGACTTTTAAAGAGGGAGAGCTTGTGGCTCCTCATAGGATGACATGAAATGCAGTCATCTGAGAGATAAGGGATGTAAAATAAGGCCAGACACGCACTGGGACATTTGGCCTCTCTCTCTCTCTCCCAGTATTTCCTGAATACTTCATTTTCCTTAACTTAAAAGGTCACCCACATGGAAAACCTTATGAGCCACACCCTTCTACCACAAAAGAGACAATTTTATGGTTTCTCCTGCTTTAATTTTCAATTCTAAAGCCAGTCCCCTACTTACCCCCACTCCTGGTGTCTCGGGGGAAGGCAAACTCCTCTTTGTCACTCTTGTTTTCAGAAAGGAGGAGAGAAAAAGGGTAAGGCAAAGTGTTTGTTTGCACCCTGTGATGTCTGCACAAAGTGCTTTGCCGCTGCTCTGCAGTTCTGTGCCATCATTTGAGAGTTTTTTGCCCAATCTTGTTTTTGCACCCCAAGCTCAGCTAAGCCAGTTGTGACACATGAGGAAGGGGGGCAGCCTGAAGATGATCTCTGGGTATCCAGGAGCTTTTCCTCCTCCTGCTCAATCGCTCCCAAACACACACATTCTGCTTCCTGACTGCAGGGCAGCGTCCCAAAATTACTTCCTTTGTTGTTTAGGGACCCCCCAAGCCCCACTTCTTCAGGCCCCTGGTTTCTCACAAAGCTTGGCAAAACCCTCTAAAGAGCAATAGTTCCCAGCTCCTGTGTCTCCCTGTTTCCTTGCCATAATTACTGCAGTAGCTGGGATTACATTGTGACTATCCAGAAGCCTGATTTTTTTTTCTTAGCCCAGAGAAACATGGGAATTTAAAACTTTTTTTTACCATCTGTAAGAGTTCAAACTGGAACACCCTCAGTTTTGTGCCACGAGCAAAACCCTGTGACCCTGTGTTTGCTTGAGTTTCTTTTAGGGACTGAAGCCACCATGACAAACCCTCTTCACCTGAGCAGGTCCAGAAGAGGGTTTTCCTCTCGGACTATTTATCATTCAGTGCATTTGTTAATTAATTTGCAATTGTCCTATCCCCACAAATACCTGTGCAGACACCCTGCGAAGGTGCTGGGTGCACCTTTGGGAGGGGAAACAGCCTGGCAAGGACCAGGAGCAGAGGCAGTGGAATGTCCTGATTGCCCGGGGGGTTCCCTCACCTGCTGGCTCCTGGAGATGGCCGGTTTGTGGGACATCTTCCTGACCAGCCGCTCGTTCTCGGGGTCCTGCACCAGGCTCTGGATCAGTGCCAGCAGCACGTCTGTCTCCACTGGGATATCTGCCAGGGCACAGCAGCTCAGCTGGGCTGCCCCGGGCTCCAGGAGCCGCGTGGGAAGGGAGGGAAAAGGGATGAAGGGGACGGGTGACAGCAAACGGGCACCAAAGCTGCCAAACCTCAGAGACGTAACTGGGAGAACTGGACACAAACTTATCCCCCGATTGTCACCCCGTGGCTCATCCACGCCCCAGTCCCACCTGCAAAGCTTGGCCTCTGCTTGGGGTCCTGGTCCCAGCACCTCTTCATCAGGTCCAGCATCTGGTGGCACTCCCCGGGCCAGTCGTCCCTGACCAGCTCCAGCCCCGGCCTCTTCCCCGCCGCCACCTTCACGATGATGGCCATCATGTTGGCCCCTGGGGACAGCCAGCACACCCGGGGGTTTGCCCTGGCAGAGGGGCTGGGATCAGCACCCCACAGGGGCAGGGCTGGCGTTTACCTGCGTAAGGTTTCTTCTGCATGAGCACCTCCCAGATGACGATCCCGAAGCTGCGGGAGAGGAGAGACTGTGAGCACTTGGATGTTGAAGCGCTTATTGCTCCTGCCTTCCTGAGAAATGGGGAGATCAGATCTTCAGGAGGGAAGGATTTCATCTCCCAGAGCCAGAAGGATTTCATCCCCCAGGCCTAAAGGGTCAGGCCGTGTGACTCTGCCCCATTAGGAGTGAGATCATCACCCTCCGAAGGGTCTGTGCAGTGACTTGGAGCCTTTCCTGTCAAAGTCAGGCTCTCAGTGCCTTTTCTCCACTTTATTCACACTGGGGTTTTGATCCCTTGGCTCTTGCATGTTCCTGTGGCTGTGCAAATCCTCCTTTCCCTCTTGCCTTGGGTTCCCCCGTGCTGCAAAGGCCAAGGAGCTGAGCAATTTCCAGACATGGGCACGGAGCTGGTGTGGATGTGCTGCAAAGCTCCGTGCCCAAAATGACAAAAACCAGATGGAAATCTCTTCTCCACCTGTTCCCTGACCAAAACGCAGCTGAACACTGAGGCAGATAAGCCAACATGGTTTAAAATTCTTTTAAAATCAGTCTCAGCAGTGACTGTGATGAAAGAGCAGCACTGGCAGTTCTGATCTCGCTGGTTTTTGTAGGAACTGGGTGTGATGGAGCCTGCAGCTCCCTTGGGAGGCTGCACTGGGGTGATGATTATCCCCAGAGAATCCCCCTCCCTCTCGGTCTCCACCGTGTGCTCCCCACATTCCATGAGGCAGAAAAGCAGAATTTAAACAAACCGAGCCCCCCTTGCCGTGTGCCCTCACCTGTACACATCATATTTGATCCCCGGGGGTTTGCTGTTCTGCAGGAACATCTCGGGGGGGATGTAGCTCAGGGTGCCCCTCAGAGCTGAGCTCTCGATGTACTGCATCCTGCTGGACTGCTCCATCCACCTGGACAGCCCAAAGTCGGAGATCTGCAAGCACAAACAGGGAAACTGCCCCAAAATGTTCCCACTCAGCCCTCCTGACCCACCTGGACGTGCCCCCATCCTTTGGGATCAGGGACAGGAGGAGGTGTGAGCAGCTGGGACTCAATAAAAGCCAGACAAGCTGCAGCCACTGAGTCCAGCTGGAGCCTTGAATCCCCAGTGCTGGCCCAGGCTCCCTGTGTGATCTCCAGAATCGTGTAATCGGCTCAATCTTTGATGGAGTGCTCCTGGAGAACCTGATTTACTGGGATTCTGGACTGGCAGAAACAACCTCGCTCTTGTTTGAGAAGCAGCAAACCCAGCGCTGGGGCCACACCTTGACGTGCATGTTCCCATCCAGGAGCACGTTCCCTGGCTTCAGATCCAAGTGCAGCAGGGGAGGGCTCATGCTGTGCAGGAAATTCATGGCCAAGCCCATCTCATGGATGACCCGGAATTTCAGCTGCCAGGACATCCTGTGAGTGGGGAGGATCCTCTCCAAGGAGCCCCTGGCCATGTATTCCATCACTATCCCCAGGGGGCTGTTGCACACCCCGTAGATGGTGACGATGTGCTGGAATTTGATTTTCTCCATCTTGCTTGCCTCCTCCATTAGGCAGTTCATGCTGGTCCTGGAAAATTGAGAATAAAAAAAAAAATTAAATAAAAATGTATTAGCAAGAAATTTGATCAGTTGATTCACAGGCTCAGTGACTCCGTAGTCACTTAGTGATACCCAGCCTTTCCAGGCACTGCCTACCCTAAAAAGATTCATCCCAAATTCCCCCTTGAGCTGATGATAATGCTGCCACACAGTGATCTTCTGCAGACTAAAACCTGACATAGAAAGTGCTGTGACTTCCCCAAACGAGGTTTATTTGGGCACAATCAGCCACCACGGGGAAAGGGATGAGAAAACTTGCACTTATTTCAATCCTTGGCAGTGAGCACAGAGAGCCTGTGCTTGTCACACGGGTGAGATGGCTTTAAACTGCCACGGGGCAGGGTTGGGTGGGAAACTGGGCAGGAACCTCCCCTGTGAGGCTGGGGTGGAATTCCCAGAGGCTGCCCCATCCCTGGAAGGGTCCAAGGCCAGCCTGGGATGGTGCAAGGTGCCCCTGGGCACAGCAGGGGTGGGATGGAATGAGTTTTAAGGCTCCTCCCCACCCGAAGCCCTCTGATCCCATGGAATTCCCGGTGTTTCCCTGGCAGCACAGCTCCTCCTGTGCCTGCAGCTCCTGTCCCTGGGCACGGTGACTCTGCTCCCAGGGGGGACCCAGGCACGGTGACTCTGCCAGCTCTGGCAGACCTGTTTCTCCAAATTCTCCAAAGTTTCACCTCTCCCGACCTGCTGAACGAGTTTGGGGCGCCCGGGGCTCTCCGGGAGCAGCTGAGCAGCAAAGTGCCAGGAGTGCCTTTAAAAAGCACACCCTGGGAATTGGAGCTGAGCTCCCAGCAATTAGCTCAGGCCAGTAATTGATCTAAAATGGTTCAGCCAAGCAAAATCTTCTGCCAGACTTCCTCTAGCAGGGTGCTCACAGTGAGACCGACCCTGGCTTGAGGAACCTCGGGTATTTTACTACAACTGATAAGACATAGAAGTAAAATTGATTATTTGACTCTTTCCGCCCCTAAAACGAGAACAAAATACAAATGTAGTATCTGCAGAGCAAACTGAGCACAGTGACTGCTCAGCCTGAACTCAGCTGTTGTCAGTAACAAGAAATCACATGAGAGTGAGATTTTTATCCAGGCAGGATCCTTCCAAATCGAAAAGAATCAAATTTTCAATTAAATAACTCGATCAGCTCTGCTGTTTTTCCATCAGCTCTGCCTGTATTGGAGGTGTTATCAGCAGTGGCTGTGAGTGCCCGGCCCTGCCCCGTCTCCAGACACAAGGTGGGCACCAGAGCAGTGAGAGACTGAGCAGGAGGCAGAGGGGAGCTGCACGGAGAGGAAAGAGATGTCTGGAGGCTACAGGAGCAGGACAGCAAAGCCAGCAGCAAATCCTCTGCCCCTCGTCTTTAAACCTGGGGGCTGTGGTGATTAATCCAGTTTGATTGACAGACATCAGCCCCAATGTCCAGTGGAAGCTGTAAAGAGGCCACCAGGCTGCTTTTATCCGTGTTTCGGGTGCTCAGCCCCAGGTTTCAGCCCTGTTTTATTTCCTGTGTCCCTTGTGTCCCTTTGCTCATCCACACACAGGGCAGGGCAAGGCAGAACCCAGAGCACCTTTGGGAACCCAACCCTCTCCTCCCCAAGCAGCAGAAGCTCTTCCCCGCGGAGTTTTCTCCCCAAACCCATCCCGGGAAGGGTCCAGACCAAAACCCAGCCAAACGCATGGGGCTGGGCTGTGCAGAGCCGAGCGGAGAGCAGCGCGGGGGTTACCTGTCCAGGCTGGAGTCCTGCAGCAGGAACGGGGAGCACTTCACTGCGTACACCGTCCTCCACCTCCTGTGCTTCACCTGGTACACGTGGCCGAAGCCCCCGCTGGCCACCCGCACCCAGTCATCCTCGAAATCCTCCTTGCTGAACACGGTCAGGCTGCCCAGGGGCCGGCCCCGCTCCGCGCTCATGGCACGGCTGCTGCTGCCCGGGGAGTGCCCGGAGCTGGGAGGGACAGGAGCTGCTCCTGTCCTGTCCTGTGCTGGGAACTGCTCCTGTCCTGTCCTGGGACCTGCTCCTGTCCTGGGAGCTGCTCTGTGCTGGGGAGGGACAGGAGCTGCTCCTGCCCTGTCCTGGGAACTGCTCCTGTCCTGGGAACTGCTCCTGCCCTGTCCTGGGAGCTGCTCCGAGCTGGGAGGGACAGGGACCTTCTCCTGTCCTGTCCTGGGAGCTGCTCCTGTCCTGTGCTGGGAACTGCTCCTGTCCTGTCCTGGGAGCTGCTCCGAGCTGGGAGGGACAGGAGCTGCTCCTGCCCTGTCCTGGGAACTGCTCCTGTCCTGTCCTGGGAGCTGCTCCGAGCTGGGAGGGACAGGAGCTTCTCCTGCCCTGTGCTGGGAACTGCTCGGAGCTGGGGAGGGACAGAAGCTGCTCGGAGCTGGGGAGGGACAGGAGCTGCTCCTGCCCTGCCCGAGGAGGTGGGGATTCACCTGAGGGGAATCCCGGCACCACCTGTCAGCTGCTGATCCGCCGAGAGGTGGCTCCTCGGTGTCGCCGCATCCTCGGTGTCGCTGCCTGCAGTTCGCTCAGTTCATTCCCGGTCTGGGAATGTGGCTCTGCTCCCTCATATCCAGCACTGGATGGGCAAATCCTTAAAGAATTCCCAGTGGGAAATGCAGAGAACAGCCCTTTGGTGACTGCTCGGTGCCGAGGGTGGGATTGTAGGATGGAGAGGTGGAAAACGCTCCAGAAAGATGGAAAACTGAGTTTAAACCACCCCTCAGAAGTAGCTGGAGAGGTGGAAAACACTCCAGAAAGATAAAGAACAGGAAAAACCCCCCAAACAACCAGAACTAGCACATGAGTGCCTGAGCCTGAGGAATAAAGCCTCAGCAGAAATACCTGAAATGTGGCAAACCAGAGCAGTTCCCTCAGGGATAAAATAAAACCTGCTGTCAAATCCCTGGAAATTGGTGCTTGGAGGAGCAAAGCCTGGTCAGAGCAGTTTAACCCTCACCACGTGAGCACCGGGAGAAAAAGGGTTTAAAAACTCCTGGCTGGGTCTTGTGCATTTGTGCCTCTGATGCCTCAGCTCTCTCTGCAGTCAAATACAAGGTGGTGCTGATCTCCTCGGTGCTGCTGCCATACAAATAATAATTAACACTGCTGCAGGTTAATTGTCTCACTGCCAGGCAGCTTTGACCTGGGACTTTTAGTTCCTAGACTTTTCATCTAAGACTCTTAGATTCTTTTAGCAGAACCTTTGAAGAAATCTTCAGAGGAAGCCTGACCCGGGAGGAAATGTGAGTTATTTCTGTTGCACTGACACGAGGGGCTCTGGCAGTGGATTCCCTTCTTTTAAGGAAAGAAGGAGGGGGAAAAAAAAGGGGGGGAAAATCCAGCCAGGCTGTGCAGCCTTTTAGGGAGGAAAAACCCCGGTTGGAAGGTGGTTGGTGGCGGTTCCCCGGCACTCCCCGGGAGCTGCGGTGATGCTCCCGCCTGGGGACACAAATGTGGGGTTTGGACAGTGGTCCCCGTGTCCCCGGGGGCAGGCACAGAGCAGACAAACACGGCGGTGCTCAGGTTTATTGTTACAGCCTTCAGGAGGACGGGAGGCACTGCGGGAACGCTCCTGTCACCTCCCGGCTGCATTTCTGCGCCAGCGGCGCCTCGGGGCTGTGGCAGCGCTGGGGGCACGAAGAGCAGGAGCGCTGCCGGTCATCCCCAGCGCAGGCAGGGCCCTCCAGAGGTGCCTTTGCTCGCTCTCAGGGCGCTGCAGCTCCTGTCACACCCCGCCGGCTCGCTCGGTTCTCCACCAGCAGCAGGTCCTGGGCGGGCTGGAGCTCCTCCGGGACAGGGGGATGTGGGGCTGGGGGCTGGAGGGGGCTCTGCCCTGCCACAGCCACCCCTAAACCCCAGCGTGGCCCCAGCAGAGCCCTGGTTGTGTCCCCCGTGGTGCCTTTCCCCAGAGCCTTCCAGCAGGTCCCACTCTGGTGCTGGAGTCCTCTGACCTTTAGTGGGAACTTGCTGGAGAAAACAGCAACAGGACTAAAGGGACAGGAGGGACGTGGCTCCTCAGGGGTGAGAGAAGCTGTAAAGCCGAGGGGACACAGCTCTGGAGCTCCTGGGTCCTGTCCACAATTCCATCATTTCCCCACGGCTTCTCCCTGTTTCAGCCTCTAGTGCACGGTGCGGGGTTTCTCCTCTCCTTTCCCCAGCGCTGTGCCCAGCCCGTGCCCGGGCCCTCAGCTCCGCTGTCCCTGGCAGCACTACACGGGTTCCTTCTCCACCCTGCAGCTTGAGGAGTCGCTGGTGCAGAAGCAAAGGAGGGAAGGAAGGAGAGGCAGGCTGGGAGCAGAGGTGGCATCTCCTGCTCCTGCCTCAGCAGAAGCTCTACAGAAGCAAAGCAAACTCAGCTGCTTCCCTGGTGGCTGTGGGGGATCACAGCCCACGGAGTTCTGCAGGCAGGGGATGCTGGCTGGGCTTGGCTCTGTGCCGGTGGTGCAGCCACAGCCCCATGAAAGCAGAGCCCAGGACGGCGCAGCCAGTGAGGGACCCCAGCAGCACGGGCAGCAGCACGGCAGGACCAGCCCCTGCACACACAGACACAGGGAATCCAGCAGTGAGAAATGCTCTTTGCACAAACGAACAAGGACACGAGGAGTTAGGGATGGTGCCAGCCGGTTTGGAGAAGTCTCTCATATTTCACCAGCTCAGTGTCACTCTTTTCTAATAGCTACAACCATTTAATTAACATTAACCAGCTTCTGTGTTTCACCTCTGAACAGTCCTGACCTGTGGCCAACCTCACTCTGCACCAAAACGCTGCAATTCTTTATGGACAGAGAAATTTCTGCCTCATTTTTCTCCCCTTTCCTCCTCCTAAAGCTTCAGTTCCTTCACGGGGCCCATCTGGCTGTGTCTCCTGGCTGGACACTGATGAACCCTCACGTCTGGGATTCAGGGAGCCCAAAGCCAAGGCCAGCAGTTGTTTGGATATAACCTCATCAGAACAGTTATTAAAAATGTGCTGGTTTCCCTGCAGCAGGAAAAGCTGAGCAGAAACCTCTGCAGAGGAAATAAAGGCAGGAGAGCCTCACCTTCCACTGGTTTGTACAGAGACCTGTTGTTCACCCTCCAGACGGGCCCCAGGGACACCAGGGTGTGCAGGTGCCCCTGGCTGCTCCTGTCACTGGGCTGGGGAAGGGGCTCCACACTTTCCAAGCAGCCCTGGAAAGACATGGGAAAGACCTGGAAGTGTCCTGGGCAGGACCTCGGGCCCTGGGGCAAAAGGGGGGAAAGGCTCCTCAGTCTGTTCCCCCTCTGCTGTCATCCCAAAAAGTGAATTGCCAACCCCCTGGCAATTAAATGTATGTAAATCTTGATTCTCTAATTTCATTTTCTTTGGAATTACCAACTATCGCCACCATGAACTCCTCTCCTGGGCTTTAACAGGGGATTGGGTGGCCAGGGGTGACCTTGGTGTGAACCAGGTCCTGGTGTGGAGACTCTGGAAGCACCAAATCCCAAATCCCTGCTGTGTGGCCAGGGGCCCCCTCAGTACCTGCTCACACCCCGGCTGGGGCAGGCACACCCTCAGCTGGCAGTGCAGGTAGGCCACGGAGTGGTTCAGCATCTGGAACAGCTGGATGGAGAAGCTGGAGGCTCCGGAGCTGCCGCCCTTCAGCAGCTGGATGTGTGTGCACTCCCGGGGCAGCCTGGCAGGGACAAAGAGCCCGAGCTCCAACCCCTCCCTGGGCAGAGCTCCGCACAGACTCCTCAGCACAGCCCTGCCTCTCAGCCCCGGCAGCAAAACCCAGAGAGCAGCAGCGCTCCGGGCTGGGCCCGCCCTGCTCAGGAGAGCGGCTCCCGCCCTGCTCAGGAGAGCGGCTGAGCTGATTTGGGAGTTCGGTTCTGCTGCAGTGGGGCAATAACCCCTGAGCTGCCCGGAGCACACACACACACAGCCCGGGGCGTTTACACGGCCCGGGGAACGGATCCTCCTGCTGCCCTGGCCTCCAGCAGAGACGGGACACCTCCAGAGAGGGGACACCTCCAGACAGGGGACACCTCCAGACAGGGGACACCTCCAGACAGGGGACACCTCCAGACAGGGGACATCTCCAGAGAGGGGTCATCTCCAGAGAGGGGACACCTCCAGACAGGGGACACCTCCAGACAGGGGACACCTCCAGAGACGGGACATCTCCAGAGAGGGGTCATCTCCAGAGGGTGGGACACCTCCAGAGACGGGACATCTCCAGAGGGGACACGTCCAGACAGGGGACACCTCCAGAGAGGGGACACCTCCAGAGACGGGACACCTCCAGAGAGGGGACACCTCCAGAGAGTGGGACACCTCCAGAGAGGGGACATCTCCAGAGAGTGAGACATTTCCAGAGAGGGGACATCTCCAGAGAGGGGACACCTCCAGAGGGTGGGACATCTCCAAAGGGTGCGACATTTCCAGAGGAGGGACACCTCCAGAGGGGGGACACCTCCAGACGCTGGAACAGGGGTGTAGGGAAGCCCGGCTGGCACTGGGATGTGCCCCCCAGCAGGGAGGAGATGCTGCAGCCCTGGGGCAGCACCCAGGGAGGAGCAGGAAGGTTTATTTCCATAAATCCCAAACGAAGGGATATTTTCCCCGCTCCCACCTGCTGAAGAGGCAGCACTGAGCCCCCGCGGCCCCGGGGCTGGCAGAGGGGGACACGCAGCACGAGTGGATGTGCAGCAGCGCCCGGCTGCTGTTGCTCTGCAGGGCCAGCAGAGCCAGGAAGGTGTCCTGCGAGCGCTCGGCTCCTGCGGTGCCCGTGTCCCCGGCAGGGCTCAGGCTCAGCCGCACCGAGTGGTTCCCGGAGCCGCACGAGTCGCTCACCACGGCGAGACTGCGGGAAAAGGGGAAAAAGGGTAAAAAATGGAAAAAAAGGAATAAAATACAACCCAGGCAGGCTGCAGCAGCACACCCAAAGCCGGGAGCAGCGGGTACTTGCCCGTCCAGCACGGTGACATCCGAGGGCAGCCCTCTCCTCTGGTGCCAGCCGCTCCGCAGGGCTCCGGGCTGCAGTGTCACCGCTGTCCCCAAGCCTTCAGCTGCTCCGTCTGTCACCTCCCGGGTCCTGTCCTCCTCCTCCTCCGCCTCCTCCGTGCTCAGCAGCGGCCCCTGCGCTGGGGCAGTGCCCGGCCAGAGATGTCCCCGGCTCCCTGGGGACAGCCAGGGGCGCTCCGGGGACACCGGGGTGAGGTCCCCGCCTGCCAGCAGCTCGGGGCCAGCAGCAGCGGGCTCATTAGTGCCCTGATTAACGAGCCCATTAACAGGGACAGGAGCTGCTGAGGGGGTGGGGGGCCGGGCAGCAGGGCCAGGGCTGGAGTGACCCGTGCCCAGTGCCATGGCACCCTCCTCCGGAGGGTGGGACACCTCCTCCAGAGGGTGCGACACGTTCTCCAGAGGGTGAGACATGTTCTCCAGAGGGTGGGACACCTCCTCCAGAGGGTGGGATATGTTCTCCAGAGGGTGGGATACCTTGTCCAGAGGGTAGGATATGTTCTCCAGAGGGGCGGATACCTCATCCAGAGGATGGAACACCTCATCCAGAGGGTGGAACACCTCATCCAGAGGGTGGGATACATTCTCCAGAGGGTGGAACACCTTCTCCAAAGGGTGGGATACCTCCAGAGGGTGGGATACTGTGCCCAGACTGTAGGATATGTTCTCCAAAGGGTGGGGTACCTCATCCAGAGGGTGGAACATCTCCTCCAGAGGGTGGGATACGTTCTCCAGAGAGTGGGACACCTCCAGAGGATGGGACATCTGCTCCAGAAGGTGAGATACATTCTCCAGAGGGTGGAATACCTCCTCCAAAGGGTGGGACACCTCCACCAGAGGGTGGGATAAGTCCTCCAAAGGGTGGGATATGTTCTCCAGAGGGTGGGACACCTCCTCCAGCAGGAATCTGGGTGATGCTGGCTGTGCAGCAGACACGGCTGCCTGAGTGTGCAGCTGCCTGGTGGCGGCTGCAGCTCCTCCTGCTGCCCCCTCGCTGTTCCCCAGCAGCCCTGAGGAGTTGAGCAGCACCACCGTGTGCGGGTCAGGCTGCACGGCTGGGTCAGGCTGCAGAGGTGGGTCAGGCTGCAGAGGTGGGTCAGGCTGCAGAGGTGGGTCAGGCTGCAGGGCTGGGTCAGGCTGCAGAGGTGGGTCAGGCTGCAGAGCTGGGTCAGGCTGCAGTGGTGGGTCAGGCTGCAGTGGTGGGTCAGGCTGCAGGGCTGGGTCAGGCTGCAGAGGTCTGTCAGGCTGCACGGCTGGGTCAGGCTGCAGAGGTGGGTCAGGCTGCAGGGCTGGGTCAGGCTGCAGAGGTGGGTCAGGCTGCATGGCTGGGTCAGGCTGCAGGGCTGGGTCAGGCTGCACAGCTGGGTCAGGCTGCAGAGGTGGGTCAGGCTGCACGGCTGGGTCAGGCTGCACGGCTGGGTCAGGCTGCAGAGGTGGGTCAGGCTGCAGTGGTGGGTCAGGCTGCAGTGGTGGGTCAGGCTGCAGGGCTGGGTCAGGCTGCAGGGCTGGATCAGGCTGCAGGGCTGGGTCAGGCTGCACAGGTGGGTCAGGCTGCAGGGCTGGGTCAGGCTGCAGAGGTGGGTCAGGCTGCAGGGCTGGGTCAGGCTGCAGAGGTGGGTCAGGCTGCAGGGCTGGGTCAGGCTGCAGGGCTGGGTCAGGCTGCAGGGCTGGGTCAGGCTGCAGAGGTGGGTCAGGCTGCACAGCTGGGTCAGGCTGCAGAGGTGGGTCAGGCTGCAGAGGTGGGTCAGGCTGCACGGCTGGGTCAGGCTGCACGGCTGGGTCAGGCTGCACGGCTGGGTCAGGCTGCAGGGCTGGGTCAGGCTGCAGAGGTGGGTCAGGCTGCAGGGCTGGGTCAGGCTGCAGAGGTGGGTCAGGCAGCTGGAGCAGCCCTTTGGGCAGAGCAGTGACACCCTCTGCAGGGACAGCAGTCCCGGCTGCTGCAGCCTGGGCTGGGCCCTGTGTGGGTGTGGGATGTCCCCCCACGGCAGGGACACTCCCTGGGGTGAGCAGGGGCCATGCAGACACGCTGCTTCCCAGGGATTCACCAGCTCCTGCTTTTCCTGCACTGCTGCTGCTCTCAGCTGCCCTCGTGCCCTGCCCCGTGCTGGCCTGCGAGGAGAGTCCAGCAGGAGCTGGTGCAGGAGAGCTGGCAGACATCCCTGCACTGGGCACCGCAGCCAGAACCTTCCCAGAAATCGTCATTTTCCTTTGGACCTCTGTGGAAAATGGAGTCTGCTCCGGTGCTGCTGTTGGTCTCTGTGTGGTTACAAAGGGCTGAGGCACAGTGGGGGTGAGTTCCAGCTCCAAACGTTGCGTGAGACGAGGTTTTCCAGCAGGGATGGGGCTTTGGGCTGCTGTGGCAGGCACTCCAGGCCGGGCTGTGCTGCCCACGGTGGACTCGCTGTGCTCATTCCCAGCTGGAAGCACCAAGGAGGTGCTGGGGACACCTGGAGATGGCAGCAGCTCGGGGCCTGGGAGCCCGTGAAGGGTGGGCTGCAGGGGTTTGGGGGGCACACAGCCCGTGCAGGGGGCAGGGGCTGGGCTGGGCACTGAGCCCACCTGCCCCGCAGCCCCCGAGCTGCTCCCAGGCTCTGGGGAGCCACGGGGCTCCTCTGCTGGCAGGAACGGAGCCCCAGGTGAGGAGTGTGGCCTCTCAGTGGTGACATACGCTGTGGGGGAGGACTGGGGGCTCCGGGTGGACACCAGCTCTGGGGGCACAGGGGGGGTGCCAGGCTCTGGGGGCACAGGGGAGGTGCCAGGCTCTGGGGGCACAGGGGAGCTGCCAGGCTCTGGGGGCACAGGGGAGGTGCCAGGCTCTGGGGGCACAGGGGGGGTGCCAGGCTCTGGGGGCACAGGGGGGGTGCCAGGCTCTGGGGGCACAGGGGAGGTGCCAGGCTCTGGGGGCACAGGGGAGGTGCCAGGCTCTGGGGGCACAGGGGAGGTGCCAGGCTCTGGGGGCACAGGGGGGGTGCCAGGCTCTGCTGGCAGGGAAGGCAGAGCAGTGCCCGTGGCTGGCTGGGGATGGGGAGCAGGAATCTGCATCTCCTCAGGCAGCCTGGGCATGGGCTGCACTGTGGGGCTCATGCTGGCATCCAGCACATGACCTGGGGCTGAGGTGACAGCTGGGGACAAGCCCCTGAGGGCTGTGGGGACAGCAGGAGCTGCCACTGGCTCAGAATTGACTTTTGCTCTCTCTGCTTGCTGCTCGGACACGGCGGGCACAGCAGTTCCAGCTCCCACAGACTTCCCCGTGGGGTAAGAGGGACTGGTTTTCACTGGGATGTCCTGGCTGCTCCCAGCTGTCCCCACAGCTGTGGCCATCCTGAGGTCACCCTGAGGAGGGGACAGCAGCTGCGGGTGTCCCCTGTCACTGGGCAGCAGGACAAACACAGGCCTGACCAGGACCAGGCTGGAAGGGCTCAGGGGGAGGTTGGCGAGGTCCAGCCCTGAGGAATTGTGTGCTGCCAGGATTTGCTGGATGGAAAGGAGCCCCCCAAGGCTGGAGTTGGGGAACTCTGCGGGGAGGGGGGAATCCTGCATGGGCTGCAGGCAGATGGTGCCATCCCCGCTCCTCAGCACAAAGGACAGCTGTGGGGACGAGGGCAGCAGGCTCGGGGGGTCACCTCTGCCCGTGCTGAGGTTCTTGGCAGCTGCATCCAGGGACATCCTGAACTGCTGGCCCAGGGCCTGTGCCAGGGCTGCTGGCACCTCCCCGGGCACCTCCCCGGGCACCCCTGGGGCTGTGGTGGAGCTGGGATGGCTTCCCTGGGACGGGAGCAGGACAGGGGCAGCAGCTCCCAGCCTGGTGGGGCTGGGAGGGACACGGCTGGGAAGGGGAACAGCCTGCTGCCTGTGGCTGTGTGATCCCCAGGGGCTGGGGACACGGCTGCCTGCTGGGGACAGGGCTGGAGAACCAGGGCTGGGGGCTGGACTGGCTCCTGGGGTCAGTGGAGAAGAAAGAATTTTGGGGATGGGGCTGGGTGCTGGGGACAGTGGAGGAGAACCAGTTTTGGGGACAGGGCTGGCTGCTGGGGTCAGTGGAGAAGAACCAGCTTTGCTTCTTCTCCCTGTGCTCACCTGCAGCATCCCAGGCAAGGCTCCCTGAGGCACAGGAGGGGCAGAAGCTCCTGGGAGCCAGGCCCCAGAGCCAGGGGACGTGGGTGAGGTGGTCGGGGTGTGGAGGCCCAGGGGCTGCACCCCAGCAGAGGCTGCAGGAGGCTGAAGCCCAGCTGGGACAGAATCCCAGGGCTGGAGGTCACCGTTCCCAAAGGTGGGCATTCCTGCAGAGAGGGCAGGTGTTGCTTCCTTGAGCCCTTCAGTAGCTGGGGAAGGTTTTGATGTGGAAATCCTCGAGTGGGTTGCTGAGGATGAGCTCGGGGAGGGCTGTGGGCTCCCAGGGGAGGGAGATTCCCCAGGTGTCCCTGTCACTGCCCAAGGAGCAGCATCTCCTCCAAGTGCCATTCCCTGGGAGCTCCTGTTGGTCTCTGGGGGACGGTGTTTGGTGCAGCTGAGGGCCCTGTGCAGAGAGAAGGGCTCTTCTCCCTCCCTTGTGCCAGCTTGGAATGGAGAGGGAAGGAATTCCTCAGGAGCTGGAGCTTCCATCACGAGCGAAGAAGACCTTTCACTGCCTGGTGGGGGGCTGTGAGGAGCAGGCAGCTGGGCTGCGTGTCCAGGGCCGTTTGTCACAGCTGAGGTTGAATTGGTGCCTGTGCTCTCCTGCTGCAGGGACACCAGAGGGGACAGCTGAACGGGGCCGTGCTGGGCTGTGCTGGAAGGGACTGAGCCAAGGTCCCCTGGAGCCGGCTGTGGTGGCATCGCAGGCATTGTAACTCCAGCATCCGAGCTCGGAGTCCTCCTCGGGTGGGCAGCTCTGGGGCCAGGAGTGTCCGTGGCCCCTTTTCCCGTGGGAAGCGTGGCCGTGGGCAGCCAGCCCTGCCCTGCCCTGCCCACTGACCCCCCGGCTCCGGGGGCAGAGGAAGGTGCTGCCGGTGCTCTGCTTGGCACATGGAACCCCAGCCTGGGGGGCAGGAGAGGAGTTTCGGGGCTCGGCACCTCCCTGTGCTGGCTGCCAGCGGGGGAAGAGAGAGCTGTGAGCTGGGCAGGGTCCTGCTGTGTGCCTGCACTGGGAAAGGGCTGGGGCAGCCCAGAGCTGGAACCGGGACCAGCCCCAGGAGCACTTTGGGCTTCTCTTCGCAGTTCCAGGGCTGTGGGGGCCCGTGATCCCCGTGTGGAGCCGCTCCAGGGCTTTCCAGGGGCTGTGTGTCCCTGCTGGGCTCTCCAGGCTGCGGCGTGCAGCAGCTCAGCCCCCGCCGGGCTCCCGGGCACGGCCCCGGGCAGCAGAGCAGCTCTGCCCGCAGCTCTCCCTGCCTGGGACACGGCCTCAGAGCTTGTTCCAGCGGTGGGATCCGCTCCTGGGCTCTGGGAGGGGAGGGTCACTTCAGCCCAGGCGCTGCTCCGGGCAGGGCTCAGCTCAGTGCCCCCGCCAGCAGCACTCCTGGAGGCACCTGGGGAAGGAGAGCAGCCGTGGGCTCAGCTGGAACCAGCCCTGAACTGCTCCAGCAGCACCTCAGGACGGCTGGGCTGGGCAGGCACTGGGGCACCAGGGCCACACGGGAGCCCTGGCATGGCCAGTCCCATCCCAGCCCCATCCCAGCCCCATCCCATTCCCATCCCAGCCCCATCCCATTCCCATCCCATTCCCATCCCATTCCCATCCCAGCCCCATCCCATTCCCATCCCATTCCCATCCCAGTCCCATCCCATTCCCAGTACCACTCTCACCATTCCCACTCCCATTCCCAGTCCCATCTCCATCCCCAT
Source organism: Sylvia borin (assembly GCA_014839755.1). Lineage (NCBI taxonomy): Eukaryota > Metazoa > Chordata > Aves > Passeriformes > Sylviidae > Sylvia > Sylvia borin. Next base: position 6,100,163 of record CM025979.1, on the reverse strand, counting down.
TCCCTCTCCCATCCCCACTCTCCCTATCCCCATTCCCATCCCCATTCCAACTCTCCCCACTCCCATTCCTGTTCCATCCCCATTCTTATTCCAATTCCCATCCCCATTCCCATTCCATCCCCATCTCCATCCCCATCTCCATCCCCACTCTCCCCATTCCCATTCCCATTCCCATCCCCATTCCCATTCCCATCCCCATTCCCATTCCATCCCCATCTCCATCCCCACTCTCCCCATTCCCATTCCCATCCCCATCCCCATCCCATCCCACCCCTGCTGCTGCCCTCCAGCACCACGTGCAGGCCCCAAGGCTGGGAGCAGCCAGGGAGGAGCCCTCGATGTCCATCCCTTTCCCAGGGACAGGCCAAGGACGGGCTGGGAGCTCCTCCACAGGGTTAAAATAAACCCAAAGGAGCTCCCAGCCCCGTCCTTTAGCACTGCTCCAGCAGCCCAGTGCCAGCAGGAGCTCCCTGCTCCCTGCTCCCTGCAGGGTGTCCTGGCAGGTTTGTTTGGGCACAGAGCAGAGGGAACTCAGCACCTTCTCCACCCCAAAGCAGCCTCTCTGCCACAGAGAGAGGCTGACCCTCGCTTGGAAAGGTTATTCTTTTCTCCACACGTTTTACTTTTTTCTCTCTTCACATCAGAAGGTTGATGTTCCAAACGACACTTCCCAAACCACGGATTGAAACGTGTTTTCCTCCCCCCCCAAAAACCTTTAAGCGTTTTTCCTTAGGAAAGACACGGATCTAAAAGCTGAAGCGTTGTGCATTTAAACCGCGGGTTTTGACAAAGGCCAAGCAGAGGTTTAGCAGCTTCACAAAAAGAAGAAAAAGCAATGATTAGCTAGAAAATTCATTGCCGCTTCCCAAGCTCATCTTTTGAGGAGCAGCCCAGTGGGATGCTGTGTCCTCCCAGGGATGCTCCGGGCTCCAGCCGGGGGAAAGGCGAGGCTGGAGCCCAGAGGAGAGTGAGAGCAGCCCTGGGAGCTGGGCTGGGGCACCACAAACCCAGCACGAGCCCACGCTGCAGCAATATTGATGTATTTAATAGAAACGGCAGGACAGCCCTTCCCAACGTGCTGACCCTGGGAGCCCTCAGGAAACGGGATTTTTAATTTATTCCCCCCTCTTTGGGCACTGAGCAGCGCGGCAATGTCCTGCTGAGGGGCCAAATGAAATAATTCCACCCAAAGCCTGCAGAAACAGAGAGAAGCTGCTCCCTCAGCCCAGAGCTGCCCGAGAACAGGGCAAAAGAGGCAGAAAAAGCAGCGATTTTCCAGCCCAGAGCAAAGCCCATCACTCACCACACACACCCAACAGCCCGGCTGCCAGCAGGACGAGGATGGGGAATTTCCCCAGCATCTCGTGGAGCAGCTGCTGAAGCATCCAAGAAGGGAATATCCCGCCTGGGAGCAGCTCCCGGAGGAGCCGCCGCTGCCTCCCAGCGATGGGCATTTGCTGCTGGCTCCCAAGGGCAGAGATTGGGTTACTTTATAAGAGCTTCGGGCACGCACCAACCAATAACCTGCCCCAGGAAAAAAAAAAACAACCCAAAAACCCTGCGCCAATTGGAACCCATCGGTTTGTTACAAAAGGACGGAGGGTGGTCGGGAGGATTTTGTGCCCAAAAGGTGGGAAATGTGGCAGTGAGGCTTGGGAACCCTGGGGGGAAGAGTTAAACACTCCCTGGAGGGCTGGGGGAGCACTTGGAGGGGCTTGATGCCCCCAGAGGAGGGGAGCCGAGCCGGGGCAGGGCTGGGAGCGCCTCCTGCCACGCTCAGGGCTCTGGGGTTGTTTTTGGGGACACCTCCTGGCCCTCTGCAGCCTCCCCAGGAGGACCAGAGGCGAGTGCTGAGGTCACACTGGGAGTTAGGAGGCAGTTTTTAGCCCAGGAGGTGGTCAGTCCCCTGGAGGGGGGATTTTGTGCAATGCCCTGAGCTCACTTTGGTTCTGTTCAGCCCCGGAGATCTGCACTGGGTGATGCTGTAGGGTGATGCCTTTTAAGGGAACTATTCCATAATTCCAATTTTTTTTTTTTTTCTTTTTTACCAATAAAAACCTCCTCAGGGCTCAGCCTGGATCCCGGGGGAGGAATGGGAACCACAGTGAAACACAGACAGAACTCAAACCTTCCCAAGAGCCCAGGGACAGCCCAGGGGCTCCTCAGGCACCATCACAGCCACACATTTTTTGGTTTTTTAGGCACCAAACCTCCTCAAAAAGCTGTAAATGTTCCCGTGCAGGAACCTCTCAGTGCCAGGCACACAAACACCGAGCCAAAGGTGCAGACAGCACCTCCGAGGGGACAGCAGGGAACATCCTGAGCACACAGAGAACGTCCTGGACACACAGAGAACACCTGAGCAGAGGCAGATAAGGGCCCAATGACAGCAGGGACGGCCAAGGGAGGGAACAACAACAACAAAACAATTCTCCAGGCTGCAGGAGTCCAGCAGGGAAGGGCTGAGAAAACCCAGGCACGGAAAATTCTCCAAGGCTCGTGCAGGGAGACAAGCCCAAATACAGCAGAGATTTCAGGGCTCCTTCCACCTGAGACCTCGGGAAAGGCTCCCAAATGTCGAGCCCACGAGCCAAAATGTGGGTTTGTAGCTTAGGTTGAAGCACATCTTTTAAGGTCTCTTTTAAGGTTTAAAGTTCAGACACAGACGCAGGTATAAAGGTAATGGGAAGTTTTCAGGGGCAGTTCTGTGGGATTGTGTGTCACTGTAGGACTGGATCAAAAAGCATTGTGGCAGGGCGTGTGACACAGTCAAATGATTATGAAATATTTCACACACCAATTAGCCGCTGGTGTGGAATTAAAACACTCTGTGGGGCAGTAGATTGTAGTATATTAGGAGATTATTGGCTAATAAACCTTTAAAACACTTTGTGACTTGTGGTCCCGTGACCACTGGCCCCAAACTCCTGGTGTCTGTAGTGAAGATGTTCTCATCTGCCGTGAGACTGAAGAACAACAATAAATCATGTTTGAACTCTTCTCCCAGCGCTCCTGCCTCTGTTAATATCCCGCCACGAGGGGCTGGCCGAGCCCAGAGCCAGCCCCAGCCCTGCCCTCACCCCCCTGGCACAGCCAAGGGCAGGGGGGAAGGAGAATTCCTGGCGCTGTCACCGCACCTGAACCCTCCAGGTGGGGATCTGTGACCTGTCTGGGGAGGTGTGACCCCAAACCCCGCCCAGATTATCACTCTGAGAGCCTCCACTGCACCCCTCCCATCCCAAGAGGATCCCCTTCCTCTGCTTTTGCTCCCTGGGAAAAGAGCTGCTGGATAATTTGTCAGCCCCTGCTCTGAGGGGACAAAAGTTCCCCCAGGTGTCAGGGAGGGCACCTGCAGAGCTCCATTTTACAGTCCAACTGCACAGGCCTGTGCTTATTCTTCACAGAAATGTAACAAATTCTTCTGTTTCCTGCGTTCAAACCAAGAGAAAAAAAAGCTATGTTGTATTTATGGCCATTTATTAAATTTAAGTCAGTTATTGAAGCAAAAGCAGCCTGATGCAAGGTGGCATTTTAACTGAGATAATAAATCAACTCCTTCCTGCTGATATTATTTCACTGGCTTCTGCCGGGCACCAAAAACACTCCAAAAATAATAATAATAAAAAAAGAAAAAGCCCCTGAAAAGTTGATGTTGCTTCGAATTAACTTTATTAAAGCCAGGAAAACTGAAGAGCCAGCGAGATGAAGGGCACGGGTGGGAGGCTCCTGAGGAGTTCAGCTGCTGGGCACGTGTTTCATGCAGGAGCTGAGGATGGCCAAGCCATTGAGCTTCCTCAGCTGCTGAATGTGCCTGCAGAGACAGCGGGGGAACAGGGGCACTGACAATTAAATCAGACTTTCCGAGGGGGTTAATGCTCTATTCAAGGAATTCCCCTTAAAACAGAGTTTCTGGGTGAGAAGAATAGCAAAGAGTTATACAGATGGTCTAAACACGGAGTTTCCAGGTTATTATTGCCCTCAGAAAGGCAAATAAATAATATTCCTATAAAGAAGATAATTTATCTTATAAATAGTATTTTTATAAATAATATTCTTATAAATAATATTCTTATAAATAATATTCTTATAAATAATATTCTTACCTTATATTGATTATAATATTGAAGAAGAACAATTAAATAAACTATACAGTAAATATATCTACATATAAATATTATAAATATTTTACATATTATATAAACATTAAGCATTATATATAAATATTGTATTTTCTATTCATAAATATATTAATTATTTACTATATAAATAATTAACTATATAATATTATATGTGATAGATTGAATACAATAAAAGAGGTGGCATTTCAGATTAACAGAACTAAGAAAAGAAGGAGTTTCCCCCCTCTTTCTGCTCTTTCAGGCAAATCTCAGGGCTGGTGATTTCCCTGCTGCTCCTTTGGGATCTGCAGACTCCCAGCGTCTGTTCTGTAAATGAACTCCTGGGAAGGTGTGGGGACAGAAGTGACACCTCGGGTGCCCTGCAGCAGGAGCTGGGGACAGGATCACACCAGGGAATTCACGTTGGAGGAAGGAATTCGAATTCATGGAGTATTTCTATAAATTAATAATTCTAGATTGGATTTACACTGGTCGGTTTTTCAGGGATCATCACCGAATAACAAAAAAGGGAAATAAAGAAAAGGAGGTTTTGGTCCTCCCTTGACCCACACTGGCCGGTTTTTCGGGGATTATCACCAAGTAACAAAAAAAGGGAAATAAAAAAGTAGATTTGGGTCCTCCCTTGACCCACACTGGTCAGTTTTTCAGGGATTACGACCAAACAGCAAAGAAGAGAAATAAAAAAGGAGATTTGGGTCCTCCCTTGACTGACACTGGCCGTTTTTTTGGGGATTATCACCAAATAACAGAAAGGAGAAATAAACAAGGAGATTTGGGTCCTCCCTTGACTGACACTGGCCGGTTTTTCAGGGATCATCCCCAAATGACAAGAAAGGACAAACAAAGCAGGCGCTGGTGCTCGTACCTCGGCTCGGCCAGGCACAGCCTGCCCAGGGCAATGGCAGAGTTGTGCTGCACAGACGCTCTCTGGCTGTCCCCAGCCGCCCGCCGCAGCAGCAGCAGCACCACGCTGGAGCCCAGCAGCGCCGAGGCTGCCCCGGGCAGCTGCAGGCACTGGCTCAGGCAGAAAGCTGCGTTCCCCACGGTCAGCTCGTCCTCACACTCCAGCAGCTTCAGCAGCACCCGGAACCCTGGCAGGAGGGGGAATTGGGGCTCTTGGTTGGTGCTGTTTGACACCTCGGTGACACAGACCCCGACTTCAGGGGGCTGAAAAGGAATCCTTTATTTTTGGGATGTGTCTCCCTTTTATACCATTTCACACAGCCCAATCTGATTGGTGACACAGAGACAAACCTCTTCACTGCCATTGGTCAGAGCAGAGGGACATCAAGAAGTCCCTCCCGGGGAAAGGAATGAATAACAAAGTTACAGCTACAAAAACATTTCTCCTGTTGACAGAAAATCCCCTGGGAAAAGGATTTCAGAAAACCAAACCACCTCAGGCACAAAACACCTCAGGGAATCTCTGTTAGACACACCCAGAGCTGCTCCTGCTGCCTGCAGCTGCTGCTTCCCTAAAAATCCTGGCGGAGCAAAGGGATTGGGTTGGATGTTAGGGAGAAGTTTTTCATGGAAAGAGTGATAAAGTACTGGAATGGTCCACAGGTGGTGGAGTCACCAGCCCTGGATGTGTTTAAGGACAGAGTGGATGTGGGGCCAGGGTTTAGTTGAGGTGTCAGGGCTGGGCTGGACTCGATGGTCTTGGAGCTCTCCTCCAACCTGGTGATTCTGGGATTGATCCTCTGATTGATTCTGGGATTGATTCTGGGATTCTATGATTTCATGGCAATTCCAGCACGCAGGAGGCTGTCACAGCTCCTCCTGCCCAGATGTCTCTCTCACAAAGAGCTCAATGTGCCACCTTAAATGCCCTAAACCAGAAATGCTGCTGTGGATAGAACACCAGGGAAAAGGAACATTAAACAAAACAAAAAAGGTTTCTGTACATCCAGAGCTCCCGAAGCAGCTCAGCTCATCTGGGAGCTGCCTCTAAGGACAGCAGAGTTTTGGCTCTGACACCTGAAAGCAGCAGCAACCCCTCAGCCACAGAATCCTGAGCAGTCAGAGATCACTGAGCACTGGGCAGATAAATCCAGCCACGGCTCTCTCACCTGGGAGCTCTCCTCTGGCAAACAGAGCTGACCAAATCAGAATTAGTGACTTCTCCCAGGGGAATACTCAAGTTTTGGTGAAAGGAGGAGGGTGAAGTGCTGCTGCTGGTCTGAGGCAGTGTCTGCAGGTGACAGTGACAGGAGGCTGGGCTGCACAGAAGGGAGGTGGTGCCCTGAGGGGTTTTTCACGAGAGGAAATCCTGGGGCTGCGGGGTGAACCGCAGGCACCGACAGCTTCTGGACAGCTTCAGCCATTCCAGTGAAACCTCAGCGTTCTGTGCTGCAGCTCCATTGGCATTGATTGGGGCTGGGCTTTAAGGCAATCCAAGCAGGGCTGCACCACAACAGATCAGAAACACCCCAAAAAATACCCTAAACCATCCCTGTGCCTCCAGCTGCCTTTAGTGCCCATGGAGGACACCACCAAACCCCTGGAGATGAGGAATTTCACTCACTTTTATCCCACCTCAGCAGCTCTTCCTGAGCTCTCCTGCTGCTCTTGGTGCAGACGGAAAGGGTCTTGATGGCGTAGCTGCACGTGAGGTGTCCCCCAGCCTGGGGGGTTAAAGCACAGGGAAAACGAACACAGCTCAGCCCCACTGTGCCCCACAACAGCCTGAGGGCCACGGGGACAGGCCTGAGCCCAAATCTCACATCAAAACCTTCACAGGGCATTTGGGATCACATGAACCTCGCTGAATTCCTGCCTGCCACGAGCACACACAGTTCCCTGGATCTCTGCAGCCCAAGCCTTTTTCAAACCAACTCCCCTTGACAAGAGCCCAGTGCCACAGATTTTTTTTTTTTCCTAGACTAACTTGATCTGCACAATCCACACCTGCTGCACACAGATATGCAGCAAAAATTAAAATAAGAATTAAAAAGAAAAATTAAAACGAAGCCTGGGAGCTCAGTCACAACGCAGACACATCCTCCAGGGACAGGAGGATAAACACAGGGGGACTTGGATTTGCTCAGGGCGACAATGCAGGCAGAAATAAGGAAAGCTGGATTTACTTTCAAGAATTTGAGCATTTTCTTCACCACTCCTGCTTCCACCACTTCCTCCACAGCTGCGGGAGACGCTGGCAGGGCACGGCTCAGCACCCCAGTGGCTCTCTGTAAACGAGGGGGAAAGGAGACAGAAGCAAAACCAAACATTTATTGGTCCAGGCAGCTGAATTATTTTGTTTCTTGCAGAGTGAGACTGAAGTAATTAACGTACCGAAAGGGGAAATTCACAGGAATTAAGGCAATCCCACAATCACAGAGTCTAACAAGGAACACCTTTAGGATGTGATTTATTTTTTTTTTGGTCTTTTCTGGGGAACTGAGCACAGTGAGAGATGAGCACAATTCCCTGGGTGTTCAGCCATTAAAAAATAAAAATACTAATCCCTGGCAGAGACCAGCCCAGCACTGCTGGCACTGAGAGAAGGGAAACAGCTCAGGGCAGGGACTCAGAGCCCACATCTGCCTGCAGGAGCTGCTCTCCCTGGATCCCACCCCAGCCCCAGGAGCACAATTGTGATTCCCACTGCAAAGAGAAATAGCTGCTGAACACCCAAACTGCTCCTGCTCCTTTATTTCGAGATGGTTTCACACTGAAATGGTTTGTAAGAGCTTCTATTAAGCAGATTTCATGAAAACCTCTCGCATCAAACCATATAAAAATGAATATAAAAGCGGTCTGTTATTTCTTTACTGCTCTTAGGAATGTTTTAGGCTTCCAAGGCTCCTGCACAAGGCAGAAGTTTGCTCTGAAGAGCTCAGGAGAGACAAACCCAGCTTCGGTTGGTGACTTACTGTGACAATCTTTCCATCCTGATGGTTGAGCAGCGCCAGGCACCTGCCACTGATGGGCACAGCAAAGTCCTGGGAAACACAGGGAAAACTCAGGGGAAACTCAGGGAAAAATCAGGGGAAAATCAGGGGAAAATCAGGGAAAAATCAGAGAAAAATCAGAGAAAACTCAGGGAAAAATTACCAAAAATTCAGGGGAAGCTCAGGGGAAAATCAGGATCTCAGAACACGGCACAACTGGAGAGTGATTCCAAACAAAACATTTGTGCCACCATGGAAAGAGAATTTATGCACTTTACACTGTTTTTTTTCCCTCCTAACTGTTCATATATTGAAGGTGGTGGCCGAGGAGAAAATCCTGTCATTGTTGTCACTTTTCAGCCCACTTAAATTGCCAACTACCCTTAAAAATAACACCACCATCACATTTTGGAGACCCTCAGATGTTGCCTTACCTGGATGGTGCTGTTGGATTCAAGCAGCATGTTCATCATCAGCCCCAGCACTGCAAACACACACTGCTGGTACCTAGGGCTGCTGCCATCAGAGCTGCCATCCTGTGGGAGGGCAGGAAAATCAGCTCCAGGGGCAGGAAAATCAGCCCCAGGGCCAGGAAAATCAGCTCCAGGGGCAGGAAAATCAGCTCCAGGGCAGGAAAATCAGCTCCAGGGCAGGAAAATCAGCCTCAGGGCCAGGAAAATCAGCCTCAGGGCAGGAAAATCAGCTCCAGGGGCAGGAAAATCAGCTCCAGGGCCAGGGAAATCAGCCTCAGGGCAGGAAAATCACCTCCAGGGCCAGGAAAATCAGCCTCAGGGGCAGGAAAATCAGCCCCAGGGGCAGGAAAAGCCCTGGGGGAAGCAGAGCTGGGCACACCTTTGTGACACAGCTCCAGGTCTTTGGTACCAAAGCTGCACACCCCGAACTGGGGCTGTTTGAGATGTCACAAAAATCCCTCCCCAGCCCCTGAAGCCGCAGTCCCCGTGCTCAGGGCACAGCCTCACCTGCAAGGGGACACCTTTACAGGACACTGCTGAGGGGGGCTCTGGGGACACCTTCCCCCAAAACCCCAAATGGAGGGAAAGGGCTCAGGGCTGTGAGGGCAGAGGGCTGGGAATACTGAATATTATATACTGGGAATACTGAATATTATATACTGGGAATAGTGAGTATTACACACTGGGAATAGTGAATATTTCATACTGGGAATAATGAATATTATATATATATTTGGAATAGTGAATATTATATACTGGGAATAGTGACTATTTCATACTGGGGATACTGAATATTATATACTGGGAATAGTGAATATTTCATACTGGGAATAGTGAATATTTTATATATATTTGGAATAGTGAATATTATATAGTGGGATTATTGAATATTATATACTGGGATTAATGAATATTATATACTGTGATTATTTAATATTATATACTGGGAATATTGAATATTTCATACTGGGAATACTGAATATTACATATATGGAATACCAAATCATATTTGGAACACTGAATAGTACACACTGGGAATATTGAATATTACAGACTGGGAATACTGAATTATACTGGGAACACTGACTGTTACACACTGGGAAGAGTGAATATTTTAGACTGGGATTATTGAAGGTTATATACTGGGAATATTGAATATTTCATACTGGGAACACTGAATATTACACATTGGGAATACCAAATCATATTTGGAACACTGGATATTGCACACTGGGAACACTGAATATGATACTGAATATTAAACCAGGGTTGTGTAGGACAAAACCTTGGAGAAAAAGACCATTTTCCTGCCCAAGTGCCTCTCTTACCAGCAGCTGCAGGCAGGCGTGCCAGCACCCCCTGCTCTGGGCCAGCTGTGCCCTCAGCCCAACATCTGCACACAGGCTGCCCAGCACGGCCACACCTCGGGCCAGGGCAGCCTGGTTCACCTGCCCGGCACACACCTGCAAACACAGAAAGGCCAAATGGACCCAGGGCAGCAGCCAAGAGCACGTGGGTGTGTGCCAGCGCCTCTGGAGCCCCAGGAGCTCCCTGGTGAAGCCCAGGTGTGCAGGGCTGCCTCCTTCTCACACTGCTTTGGGAGCTCTGGGGGAAAGGGGATGGATTTTGTGTTCCCCGAGCCCAAAGGGGGAACATTTCCTGCAGTCGCTGCCTCAGGGCACAGAGCTGTGGGATTATCCCACATTTCTGACCCAGAGATGGGGCAACGGAGAGGCATTTTAAAAACTTTTATTCCATTTTCAGTTTCATGTGAAAGGTGAGACAGTTCAGATGTCACAGCTCACACCATCACACTCAGAAGCCCAATTAGTGCTCTCTTTTTAGACTGATCCAGTCTTATTTGCCAGGCCATCGTTTGGAACTCGTTCCTTGTTCCATCTCCCTCTCAGCAATGCCCACCCCCTCCCGTGGCATTTCTAAACCAGCGTTTCTCATCTCGAGGTTTGCACACAGAGGTGAGCTGTGCCAGGCTCTGAGGACTCCCCACAAACCCACTGCCCACACGAGCAGCTGCAGCTCCAGCACGGGATGCTCAGAAAGAAGAGGCACAAACAATTGTCAGAGTTATGAATTATTGTCTTGCTGCTCATTTGGAGAAATGGGAGCATTTGACTGGCCAGCTCTGCAGCAGAACCAATCCTCCCCCTGCCTCAGCTTTCTGCACATGTTAAACTTGCTGATTAAACATTTTAAATCTGTGGTTGGGATAAAGGACACCCAGGAAAGGGATCCTTTACCTCGGGACCCAGTGTCATCTCCTCACCCTGATTCCTCTGATTAGAAGGCAAAAATCACCCTCCAAGACAGAGCCAGTGGCTGACAGGGGATTAAAGCCACATCAAGAAGAGCAAAACTCAAAGCTGAAGGTGAAATAACCAGTGGGAATCCACACCCGAGGCCAGAGTTTATACTGGATATTAAACTGGGGATGTGCAGGACAAAATAATGGAGAAAAAGAACATTTTCCTGACAAAAGCCAATCTCTTACACCCATAGAGCAGACTCAGGACACGTCACATGAAAATAAACTGGAAATACAAAACCAGATCTTCCCTACCAGCAACTGGGTGAACAAGGGTAAAACATCTGTGGAAAGCAGGGCCCCACACTGGGCTTGGAACCTGTGGGGGGATAAAAAACCTAAAGTTTTACTCTAAAAAACCACAGCTAAAGGCAAGACAAGAGCATTAGAAACCTCAGGAAGCTCACAGCAAAGCCAACAGCTTGTGCCTGGCTCATTTCAGACAAGGCCAAGCACAACTTCATAGAAACGAATGAAGGATTGAAATTACCTTTCCTCCCCAGCTAAGTCAGACAAGATGTTCATGGCAGCATCAGCCCTTGCATCAGTGCTCTTGACAAATGCCAGCAAAAGCTGCAGCCATCTGGTGTTAAAATAATAAAAAAGATCAACCAGAATTTTTGTGTCAGCTTTGGTTTAATCGTTAAAGAGCAAAATTCTATTTTTTTTTTTTTTGGTTGTTGGCATTTCAAGCCACAGTTAAATCTGCCTTTTTAAAGCACCCTCTGAGATGTGGCTCATTCCTTTAACCTCTCCTCCCCAGGAAAAATGAACAATCTCTCCATTATCACTCCAAACCAGCCAATGGACATTTCTCAGGGTCACTCTGGGAGGAAGCAGCAGGACAATGGGACCAATGGTGCATTGAGCCAGGGCAACACTAAATAACCATAAACCCCAGTTTTTAAATGAGGACACACTCCCAGCTGGGATCCAGGAGATTCTTTAGAGGCACCAGGGTGAGTTTTGCCTCAGTGCTAAACAGGGTTTAAAGGAGGGGACTCAAAATTACAGGAATAAATTTGTGTTTATTTGTTTCAGACGCCAAAACTTCCTCCAGTTGTACCCCACACACCCAAGTGGTGCTTTTGCCAGGCCAGGGGTGTCCCCAAGGGGCAGAATTCAGTGTCACCGTGTCCCCTAAGGGACTTTTCCCAGGCCAAGGGTGTCCTCAAGGGGCAGAACTCAGTGTCACCGTGTCCCCTAAGGGACTTTTGCCAGGCCAGGGGTGTCCCCAAGGGGCAGAACTCAGTGTCACTGTGTCCCCTCAGGGGGTTCCCCTGGAGCTGGGGCAGTTCAGAGCACTGAGCTCAGCCCTGCAGGAGATGGTTTTCTCTCAGCCCTGCACAAGGTTTTCTCTCAGCCCTGCAGGAGATGGTTTTCTCTCAGCCCTGCAGAAGGTTTTCTCTCAGCCCTGCAGGTTTTCCTGCTGTCCTCACCTGCTCAGGTCCTGCCTGAGCAGCAGCCTCCGGCCGCCCTGGTTCTCTGAGCAGAGGGAGATGAGGGCCAGGGTGTCCCTCTGGATCTGGGGGCTGCCAGAGGAGAGCAGCTCTGCCAGCTGGGCACCCACGTCGGGCTGGGCCAGGAGCAGACGCTGATTTTCCTCTGCAAAAAGAGGGGAAAACCTCAGAGAAATGCCACTGGTCTTATTTATTATCTTTTTTTCCAGTGTGAATGTTTTGTTTGGCATCAGCTGAACCCCACAGGTCAGCACAGACACGGATGTTGTGCATTGTCACTTTACCCACTGCTCACCCACGGGGGCATTCCCTAAAAACAGAGGCAGGTACCTGCCCAAGATTGTTAATTCTAAAATTATTCAGCCTCCTCCTCTATAAAACTCTGCTTTTTGCAGGTAAAACTGCTTAAAACAGAGAATTTTGTGCGAGTGGTATGATCTGCAGAGCAGCAAAAATCACAGGGCATTTCCTTCCCACCCCTCGGGTGGATTTGAAATGCTCAGAGAGTGGAAGTTCCATCCTGCCAAAATTATCATCACCTCCTGTGACCGGCAAACCTCGGGCTAGAGCCAGGTCTGGGTGGATGCAGGTGCTGTGGCAGAGGGGTGGCTGTTCCCAGCCCCATTCCCAGCCCCAGAAACACCCCAGATTTTCCCACATGGGCAGGGAGGAGTGTGAATCCCAGGCGTTTACCATTGCCAGCACAGGCAGCTCGCCACAGGAGGAGAAGGGAAACACAGAGCTCCACCTCAGCAGGGCTTTTGCTCCCTGCACAGACGGCCCTGAGGGAGAGAAATCCCCTTGTGAGCAGAGCAAAGGATGGATCAAAGCAGCGGGGAAACATCCTGGGAATGAAAACTTGCACAGCTTCATCCCTCAGGTCGGTTTGCAGCCACCACCCAAACTCTGGATGAACCCCAGAAAGTGTCAGTGCTGCAGCACTGAACCCCCAAATAACTCACTACGGCCCCGGGGGGTGTAGCCAGAGCCTTCAGATGTTCTTTTATCTTGGGCATTTTTCTGCTCTCAGCACCAGGGATAGGATAACTGCCCCCGGGGAGCAGACACAAACAGCCATCAGTGAATTCTCCTCCCTGCCTCTAAGGGAGCACTGTCTGTGTCACAGTCAGCTACAAGCGCCTCCATTCACACACCACAATCCGGCCTCACATCCTCCTCCCGTCAGTCCACCTGCATTTCAAGAGGTGATTCTGTTTCTGGAGAACAATATCGCTATTTCCCCGGGCTGGAATCCCCCTCTGCTGAGCCCTCACCCTCTGACAGCCTCGTTCCTCAGGATACTGAAGCCATTGTTTGTCCTGAAGAGCGTTTGCCCGGTGCCTGGAAGAGGCAAAGAGCTCAGGTGTGTGACAGGCTCCTGCTCTTCCTGCACGGTGCTAAAAGAAAAGGTCACTGCAGCAGCAGCTCTGGGGGAAAACATCATTGAAAACGGGGGGAAAAACTCCAGGATGAATGAAGTGGGAGTGGTTTGAAAGCTGAAAATTGCTCTAATCCGTGCCTGGTGCTGTTGGCTTCAAGTGAAAGACTGTGTAGGAAGGCTGAAACACAAAACTGGCTTTGTACCTCAATGGGCTTTAACAGAAAACTGCAAATATTTACAAACAAATGAGACCTAAATCCCTGAGAACTCTCAGCAGCACAGCTACAGCAAGAGCCTGATTCTATAAAAATGCTTTAACAGAAAACTAGAAACATTTACAAACAAATGAGACCCAAATCTGTAAGGACTCTCAGCAACTCAGTTACAGCAAGAGCCTGGTTCTGTAAAAATGCTTTAACAGAAAACTGCAAATATTTACAAACAAAGGAGACCCAAATCCCTGAGAACTCTCAGCAGCTCAGCTACAGCATCAGCTGATTCTATAAAATGCAGAGAACAGCCACTGGCCATGCTGAGCTATCCAACACTGCCAGTTTTATGTTTTAAACACAGCAACAGTGACTCTGCTCCTTTAGAATCTGCTCCCTTGCCCTCCTCTGCCCGGGTTACAGCTCCCCAAGCGCCCAGGTTTTGCAGCAAACACTCACAGTCGTTCACAAGCTCTGCCAGGAGCCTGATGGCCCCGGTGTAGTAGAGGATGTCGTGGCCAGGGCTGCTGACCCTCTGCAGCAATTCCTGGATGGATAAAGCAGCGACATTCCCAGCCTGGAGTTCCCTCTCTGCTCTCTCCTCATCTCTCACCCTCTTCTCCTCCAGCCTGGCCTGGCTCACACACTCTGGGAGAGCACAAGGGAAAAAAATCACACGGAGATCAAGAGTGGCAGGGAAATTCTGTCCCGTCTTTGCCAGGAAAACCAGTGGGAAAAGATTTGATTTCTTACCTTTGACCAGGTTTTCCTTCTGGGGATCAATCTGCAGCATCTTCTCATAGCACTGCCTGGCCTTGAGGGGAGGAGAAAAGGGTTTCAGCTAGGAACTGGAAAATTAAATCAATCCCAACCAGATCCCAAAAGCTTTTGGGGCCATGGTCCTTAATAAACGTGAAAAGCAAAACTGATGGAGAGGCAATTGTCAAAACTCCCCCAAAAGTCAAATATTCTCGGTCCTTACATCTGCCTGCTGTTGCAAATCAAAAGGAAAATTTCCAGTGAAACCCAAGGGGCAAAAAAAAATCAGAGTTCCAGTGAGAAAACAGAACCTGAGGCACGGCAGGAAACTTTCTCCCCCTCACCCACCAAAAGAGAAAAACCGTGGTCCCATGGCCCCAAAACTGACCTCAGGGAAGTGCTGCAGGGCCAGGTGAGCTCTCCCCAGGAGGAAATAAGCCTTGAGGCAGTTCTTATTGCACTGAGTCAAAAAAATAAATCATTTTTAGTTAGGTGTTTAGAAAACTTCAGCCGTTCAGAAACTTTTCCAGCGTTCTGATTAACAATAGAGCTGCCCAAAGCAAAGATTGAGGCATTTATACAATTTATTAGAGCTGTCTGAAGTTTTTATGCCCCCAAGAAACACGGGCTTGAGGTGAGGGTGGAGAGCAGCGCTTCCAAAAGGTGATTATTTTCCTTTCCATTTGAGTAAAAAAATGGGGATTTATGTAAATGATGCTGATTTTAGAGGTCTTTTTCACTCGACAGTCCTGGAATTACCTTTAATGCCCACTCACAGTCACTGATGGCTTTCTCATACTCATGGAGCTTCAGGTAGGCCTGAAATAAACCCAAAAAACATCCAGGCAGGAGGATCAGAATCCTTCAAACAACTTCTGCTTGTCGTTGTACAAACACTGACTAATTAAAGGGAATAAAATTAGGCTGCTGATTGGCCTGGCCAATTGATTTTTCGGGTAATTTCCATTCTTGTCTGCCATCTCCCTGGATTTTCTAATTTAGAATCAATTTAATAGAATTACACACACACAGAGCATACAGAAGGCAAAGCAAATATTTCACTCTGTGGTTCTAGAAGTGATTCCTGAAAGAGCATTAATAATAATAATGATAATAATAACAATAATAATAATAGCAATAATAATAATAATAGTAATTTTTTAAAAAATGTTAAAATTTTTAATTTTTAAAAATTTAAATATTTACATAATGAAATTTAAATTTTTAAATTAATAAAGCATTTAAATCACACACACACAGAGCATACAAGGCAAACAGAGAATGCAAAGCAAATATCTCACTCCACAGTTATAGAAGTGATTCCTGAAAGAGCATTAATAATAATAAAAAATCAGAGTATTTAAATGGAACTGGGAATGATTTCCCCACGTGTCCTGGAGGAGCAGGGGCTCAGCACCCCCAAGGGAAGAATGTTTCGGGGTTTTATCCTGGCACAGAGACACGAAAGCAGCCAGAAGTGGCTCCTGCCCTGGCACTGACCTGTGCCCGGTTTGTGTAGAGCTCCTGCTTGTCCCGGAGCCGGAGCAGCCCCTCCGAGTACCTCTGGACGGCCAGGGCAAAGTGCCCTGCCCTGAAGGCCTCGTTCCCCTGCTCCTTCAGGGCTGCAGAGCAGCACAGACACAGAGCAGCAATTCCCTGAAATCCCCAGACGGGGCTGGGGAAACCGAGCCCACCAGGCTCCAGCCCCGCCGGGATGCCCAAGGCTCCCACTGCACTCCTTCCTCTCCAGAGGGGAAACTGGGTCAAAATCCAACCCCTCCCTTCATCCCAAACCCCCTCCTTCTCTTCATCCCAAACTCCTTCTCTTCATCCCAAACCCCCTCCTTCCCTCCATCCCAAACTCCCTCCCTTCATCCCAAACCCCCTCCCTTCATCCCATACCCCCTCTGTCCATCCCAAACTCCCTCTGTCCATCCCAAACTCCCTCTGTCCATCCCAAACTCCTTCTCTTCATCCCAAACTCCTTCCCTCCATCCCAAACTCCTTCCCTTCATCCCAAACTCCTTCTGTCCATCCCAAACTCCCTCCCTCCATCCCAAACTCCCTCTGCCCACCCCAAACTCCCTCCTTCATCCCAAACTCACTCCCTCCATCCCAAACTCCCTCTGTCCATCCCAAACTCCCTCTGCCCACCCCAAACTCCTTCCCTCCACCCCAAACTCTTTCCCTCCATCCCAAACCCCCTCCCTTCATCCCAAATCCCCTCCTTCCCTCCATCCCAGACTCCTTCCCTTCATCCCAAACTCCTTCTCTTCATCCCAAACTCCTTCCCTCCATCCCAAACTCGTTCCCTCCATCCCAAACTCGTTCCCTCCCCCCCAGCCCAGCAGCCCCAAGAGGAGACCCTGGAGCCCCGCAGGATGCAGCAGCTCTGAGGATCCCTGTCCCGGGGCTGGGGGCACACACACCCCTGATGGGGCAGTTTGGGGGGCACCAGCCCGACGAGTTCCCTGCAGTCACCATTTGCCAGCTGCTCGTTCCTCCTCCTCCTCTGGGCTCGCTCTTTGGCATCCTTTTCCAAAGCTGCCAGGAAGCCATCTTCAGCCAGGAGAGTTGGTGGTGTTTTAGGGGGAAAAAAAAAGAGCAAAGTTTATTAAAATAGAGAAAAAAACCCACCGTAATTCCTGGGGTACATTATAAAAATAGAGGAGAAAACCCTATAATTCCTAGGGTATATTATTAAAATAGAGAAAAAAACCCTCAATAATTCCTAGGGCATATTATTTAAATAATCCCTATGGTATATTATTAAAATAGAGATAAAAAGCCCCAAATAATTCCTAGGATATATTACTAAAATAGAGAAAAAAACTCCAATAATTCCTAGGGTATGTTATTAAAATAGAGAAAAAAACTCCAATAATTCCTAGGGTATATTATTAAAATAGAGAAAAAAGCCCCAATAATTCCTAGGATATATTACTAAAATAGAGAAAAAATCCCAATAGTTCCTAGGGTGTATTATTAAAATAGAGGAAAAAAAACCAAATAATTAATAGGGTGTATTATTAAAATAGAGAAAACCCCAATAAATCCTAGAGTATATTATTAAAATAATTCCTAGGGTGCATTATTAAAATAGAGAAAAAAACCCCAATGACTCCTGGGGCATATTATTAAAATAGAGGAAAACCCCCAATAATTCCTAGGGTACTAGAACAGAACAAGGCTCCCACCTCTGAAAAACGCAGCCAAGCTGGTAAAACCCTGAGTGTGCTCCTAGAGCCGACTGAATTCTGGTTAAAGCCACCAGCAGAAGTCAGCCTGGAGCTTGGCAGGGCAGGATCAGGTCCTGCAGGGACCCCAGCCCGGGTTTGGGGCTGTGACACTGTGAGAGGGGTGACACAGGTCCTGCAGGGACCCCAGCCCGGGTTTGGGGCTGTGACACACCCAGAGAGGTGACACAGGTCCTGCAGGGACCCCAGCCCGGGTTTGGGGCTGTGACACTGTGAGAGGGGTGACACAGGTCCTGCAGGGACCCCAGCCCGGGTTTGGGGCTGTGACACTGTGAGAGGGGTGACACAGGTCCTGCAGGGACCCCAGCCCGGGTTTGGAGCTGTGACACAGCCAGAGGGGTGACACGGGTCCTGCAGGGACCCCAGCCCTGCTCACACCGGATTTGGGGCTGTGACACACCCAGAGGGGTGACACGGGTCCTGCAGGGACCCCAGCCCAGGTTCAGGGCTGTGACACACCCAGAGAGGTGACAGGCACTGTCCTACCTGTATCCACGGCCTCGGGCCTCGCCGTGCCCTGCAGGAACACAAACACAGCACAGCAATTGTGGGGAGAAGCCACAGCAGCACAGAACACTGGGCTGGGAGGTACCAAGGAGCATCAGGGAATATCTGGGAGCGTCTGAAATATCCAGAGTGACACGCAGAAGGAGCATGGAGCCGGACATTTAAACAAAGGATGGTGAGGGTTTGATAAACGCTGACAAATTCCTGGGAAAGTTCCGTTTGTGTCTTTAACCTGAACTGAGCCCAGCTTTGATTTGAGAGGGACAAGCCCTTACAGAAGTGTTGATGAGTGTTCTGTTCACCGTGGTCCTGCTCTCCTCCTCCTCCTCGTCCTCCTCCTCCCCGCCGCCTCCCCGCTCTCGGAGCCTTTTCTCCGTCTCAGCAATGGCTTTTTCCTGCACGGCCGAGTCCGGGGAGTTCAGGCCTTGCAGCAAATTGGCTAAAAAGTCACAGAAAAAGCCCAAATAAAATCATACAAGCACAGGAGGTCAAACGTAGAAGCGCCAGGAGTTCAGGTGGCACCTGCTTTGGAGTGAGTAAGGGTCAATGTGAATAAGTGAATAAGGCGTCACTGCCCAGGATGGCTTTGGCCATAAAATCACAGAATCCCGGGATGGTTTGGGCTGGAAAAGACCTTAACCCCCCTCAGTCCCATCGGGCAGGGACACGTCCCATAGCCCAGGATGCTCCAAACCCCGTCCAGGGTGGCCTTGGGCACTTCAAAGGGACAGAAACTTCCCCAGGGTCAATTCCGCTGTGAATAAACAGGAACTTTTCCCAGGGTGGATTTCCTCGGAATTTCAGGAGCCCCACGCAGGATCCCCGCGGGGATCTCCCCCCTTCCCACCCACTGTCCGCCTTCCTTGCCCCCGGCTCTCCCTTTCCTTTGGCTGTCCCCCCCCCTGTCCCCTCCTGTCCCCCCTGTCCCCTCCTGTCCCCTCTGTCCCCTCCTGTCCCCTCCTGTCCCCTCCTGTCCCCTCCTGTCCCCCTTGTCCCCCTTGTCCCCTCCTGTCCCCTCCTGTCCCCTCTGTCCCCGCCTGTCCCCCCTGTCCCCCCCTGTCCCCTCCTGTTCCCTCCTGTCCCCTCCTGTCCCCTCCTGTCCCCACCTGTCCCCCCGGCACTCACCGACATCGTCCACGCGGCGCAGGAAGCGCTGGAAATCCGCCTCCGTGTCCTCGTCCCGCAGCATGGCCGGGGACACCGGGGACACCAGGGGACACCAGGGGACAGCAGGGACAGCAGGGACACCAGGGGACAGCAGAGGACAGCAGGGGACACCAGGGGACACCAGGGGACACCAGGGGACACCAGGGGACAGCAGGGGACAGCAGGGACACCAGGGGACACCAGGGGACAGCAGGGGACACCAGGGGACAGCAGGGGACACGAGTGACACCAGGGGACACCAGGGGACACCAGGGGACACCAGGGGACAGCAGGGGACACCAGGGGACAGCAGGGGAAAGCAGGGACACCAGGGGACACCAGGGGACACCAGGGGACAGCAGGGGACACCAGGGGACAGCAGGGGAAAGCAGGGACACCAGGGGACACCAGGGGACACCAGGGGACAGCAGCGGCCAGCGGCACCCGCCGGGCCCGGGCTCGAACCCGCGCCGCCGTTGCCGGGGGAACGCGCCTGACGCGGCGCCCGCGGGTGGGCGTGGCCATGCCATGGGAGGGGCGTGGCTATGCAAACAAGATGAAGGTGTGGTGCGTGTAAATGAGATGGGCGGGGTTATGCAAACGAGGGGAGGATTTGGCGGGAAAGCGGCAGGCCCGGCCCGCGGGCTCCCGGCGCAGGTCCGCGGGATTATCCCGGGTTTATCCCGGTGGGAAAGAGCTCCGGCAGCCCCGAGCCCGCCCTGGGAGCCAGCCGCACCTTGTCACCAGCCCCGCCTCGGATTGTCACCGCCGGGCCCGGCCGGGACACCAACAGGGCGGGCAGCCCCTTAAACCTTCCACGGAGAGACTCCTGCTGCTATCAGCTTGTGCGGCTTTTGTGCCAAATTCGGGTTGGTTTCGGTTTAGGATCTCCCCGAGAGGCTGTGGCTTTGCGGAGCTCTGCCAGGCGATGGAAGCTGTCGGCCACCGCAGGGAGCCAGAGCATCGCGGAGCGCCCGGGGATTGTCATTGCCGGCACATCCCAGCCCGGGAACGGCACATCCCAACCCGGGAACGGCACATCCCAGCCCGGGAACGGCACATCTCAGCCCGGGAACGGCACATCCCAGCCCGGGAATGGCACATCCCAGCCCGGGAACGGCACATCTCAGCCCGGGAACGGCACATCCCAGCCCGGGAATGGCACATCCCAGCCCGGGAACGGCACATCCCAACCCGGGAACGGCACATCCCAGCCCGGGAACGGCACATCTCAGCCCGGGAACGGCACATCCCAGCCCGGGAATGGCACATCCCAGCCCGGGAACGGCACATCTCAGCCCGGGAACGGCACATCCCAGCCCGGGAATGGCACATCCCAGCCCGGGAACGGCACATCCCAGCCCGGGAACGGCACATCCCAGCCCGGGAACGGCACATCCCAGCCCGGGAATGGCACATCCCAGCCCGGGAATGGCACATCCCAGCCCGGGAATGGCACATCCCAGCCCGGGAATGGCACATCCCAGCCCGGGAACGGCACATCCCAGCCCGGGGATTGCCATTCCCGGCATATTCCAGCCCGGGAACGGCCCATCTCAGCCCGGGAACGGCGCCTTCCGCACCGAGGGAAGCCGGCAGCGCAAGGACGGGTCACCCTGCGAGTGACAGACCCCTCTGGGAAGCGACAGCCCGGCCACATCCATCCGCCTCCGCTTCCACATCCCGCCTCGTGGGCTGGGAGATGAGCTCCTGGGCGCCGGGGATGTGCCGAGCTCCGCAGGCAGCCAGAATTCCCCATCCCTTCCACCCCCTGGGCTGTAGGAACAACCAGGATTTTCCCTTTTCCCCCTCATGCAGCAAACCCAAACAATTCCCTTCCCTCCCGGCAGCTCTGCCCGCACCACCCTCCATCCCAAACGGGTTTTATTTCCCTCTGATGAAGCTGTTCCCAGCCCAGTGTCCAACTAAAAACACCCACCAGGCCCCAGCTGGGCCAGTGGGGCGCTCAGGAATTCGGGGTTTAGTTGTTATCCCACAAAACCTGGGGAATACAGGCACAAAGGTAAATGTGCAGAGGGGAGAGCCACCTTCACTCTCTGAATACTTTAAATGATGCTCTGAAGCTCATGCACGGTACTCAAATACTGCTAGCTGCTAAAAGGCCGGATAATTATGATTTCTAGAAGGGAATGAGAGCAAGAGGCAGCACGAAAATCTCCCTCCAGCCCCCCCCCGCCCTGCTCAGACTTACCCCACATTCAGCCCGGGGGAAAAGCAGCCACACTCAGCCAAGGTGACACTGCCAGCCGGGTGCCATGGCCTTAACAGAGGGAGAGACGAGGGAAAAATAAAAATTAAACGGAAATTAAAAGGTCTGAGGGTTGAGAAAACGGCTGGAAAAACAGAAAGGTCTAATAACGGATCTGTCAGCAGCTTTGCCACTGAGCACAGCCCCGGCTCCAGGGGCAGGAAAATCCTTTTTCACTTCTCTGGGGGAGGAAGGAGGAACCCCTGAGCTGCTCCAGGTTCAGAGGGCGCAGCAGGGAGAGGCAGGGCTGGCTCAGCCAGCTGCCACAGGGACTGGGGACATTGAGGGACCTCAGAAAGGGCAACCCCAGAGCTCCCCCTGCCACCCCCACCAGGGACTCGGGCAGTTGGTGCTTCCCCACCTGAAAGCAGTTGGTATTTTTTACATCAAATGGTCGGGGAGTGACTCAAAAAGCTCTTTTTCTGTAAATGGAAACTTTTGTGTGGAAATAAATTCTGGTTTGCCAGAATTAGTGAAGGTCAGGAAACCCTCCCCGTAACCCCCAGAGTAGAACAATTAAAAGTTGGGCAATTGGGTCAGTTTTTAGCTAGAATTTATGAAAAGATGATCAAGACTTTAAAATGGAATTAATTGAATGAATTAATTACATTCAAACCTCATTAAGTTCAGGCACCTAATTCAGGCTGGGCAGAGGTCACCTCTCACACCCAACGCTCCAGTGACACTTTCCACAGCCAGACAACAGAAAAGTGCCTTTTTTTGGGGGAGGCAGGAAAAAGCTTCACAGTGGCCACGAGACTGCCTTTTTGTGTTTGTTATCTCCTGGAAACGGCCAAATAAATATAGAGGGACAAAGAAATAAACTTTAAAGTGCTTTTAGTGCCACTCAG
Organism: Sylvia borin; assembly: GCA_014839755.1. Taxonomy (NCBI): domain Eukaryota; kingdom Metazoa; phylum Chordata; class Aves; order Passeriformes; family Sylviidae; genus Sylvia; species Sylvia borin. Next base: position 6,077,493 of record CM025979.1, on the reverse strand, counting down.
TTGGGAGAATGCAGCAGGACCAGGGGCTGGCAGAGCAGCTAAAGAAGGGCAGACTGCAGGCATTGGCTTTTTTTTTTTTTTTCTTTTTTTTGTAGTTTTTATTTGAACACAGTATTCTGACAGAATGCAAAGTCAAAATCCTCAGTTAGTATCAGTATTTACACCAGTGAGAATGGGGATAAAGGTGGAGTCGATGTTTTTCACTCGGTAAAAAGATTTTTTGTTTTTTTCTTTTTTTAACAAGATAGAAGGCCCCCAAAAGTAGGGAATGCTGGGGAAGGATGGCCATGGAGGGGCTGAGAACAACTATCAAAACAGCCTGGTGGTGAAAAATGTGGGGTTTGAAGGCTCCATAGAAAAGTGTGAGAAGAAAACGCCACTCTGGAAAGCCGACGGGCGGGATGCACTATTGTCACCTGTACGAATGGTGCAGCACGAGATGGCAGCTCCTGTGACACTGGGGACAGGCAGCGGTGGGCACGGCACTGCCACCGGCCCTGGGACAGCCACGGCAGTGCCACCAGCCCTGGGATGGACACACAGAACAGCCACGGCAGTGCCAGTGACCCCAGGGATGGATATAAGGGACAGCCACGGCAGTGCCACCAGCCCTGGGATGGACACACAGAACAGCCACAGCAGTGCCAGTGACCCCAGGGACAGACACAAGGAACAGCCCTGGCAGTGCCACCAGCCCTGGGGGAGTCACAGCAGTGTCACCAAGCCCAGAGCAGCCATGGCAGTGCCACCCACCTCAGGCTGGTCCCTGCCCACGAGGGGCCAGGTCAGAGCGCTGAGGCTGCAGCTGGCTGGGGAGGGGGCTCCTGGAGATGAAATTTGGGTTTGCTGTGAAGGGAGATGTGAACCCAGCCCAGCTCAGGGAGGGGTCACTCCAAGGAGCTGCTGGACACGGCTCAGGGCTCCCTCCTGCCTCCATCCCCCCCAAACCAGAGCTGGGGGACAGAAGGGACCCTAAAGCCCAGCCAGAGCCACCCCCAGACTGTCACTGAGGGCTGGGCTGGCCTCTGAGCTCGTCACCTCTGGGGACAAAACCTCCAATCCGGGTGGGGCAGCTCCCCCGGTGCCCACCTGGCAGCAGCGGCTGGAGGTCCGACGGCTTTTTGGGGATGTCGGTGTGTTTCCCACCAGCCGCTCAGCTTTGGGGCTTACAGCACACACAGGTGACAGAACCAGCCGGGACTGGGCACAGAAAGGGACAAAGGGACAGCCACAGGGATGGAGGCACCGCCGCTGCCCAGCTGCTTTTTAGGGATTCATTTCCTTGGGGAAAAGAAAGGAATCCTCGGGGCCATGAGGCCAAGGTGCCCAGAGCTCGGGGACACTGCTGTGACGGTCGTGCAAGGGCTGCCTTTGGCACCAGGCTCGGGAAGGAGGCCCCAGTGCTGCCCCAAACCCAGGGAGGATGGACAGGGGAGGCTCAGCCCGCACCTCCAGCCCTCCCCGGGCGCCCCGGGAGCTGAGGAAAACAAAATGCAAGAAAAAACCCCACAGTTAGCGAATGACAAGACCATTGTTTCTCACAGCTGGGAATGGTGTGATGCCACTGGAACAGACTGCATTATTCCCAAGGAACACACGGACACAGGCTCCACACCCCGCTCATCCTCCCGGGAACGCCACACTCAGCTCGGGTTGCTTCTCTCATTTAAAGGCTTCTGCTCTTTGTAAGAGTTGTTCTCTTTCTTTCTCTCTCTTTTTTTTTTTTTTCTTTTTAAATTATTATTATTATTTTTTAAATTATTTTAATTCCTGAATATTTATTTTTTTTTTCTGTTTTGTTTCTCAAATCTGAACTAGCGCTACACCTTCCACATCCAAACTATGTTGAAGCTTTTATTATTTTAATACTATGACAAAAAACACGGTTCACACTAAAATAGTCACGCACCCACAGTGCACAAGCTTGCAGATCTAAAGTAGAATTAACCAAAAAAAAAAAAAAAAGAAAAAAAAAGAAAAAAAAAAGAAAATAAAAGGGAAAATAAAATAGAATTAAAAAAAAAAAAAAAAAAAAAAGGAAATAATACCCAAAACCCCAACAGGAGGAACGTCTCTATACAATGGGCTGGTCTCTCCCTACACTCCTCTGCCTTCCTTCTGCTCAAAGCTCCTTTTCACCCCAAATCTCAGCGTTGCTCCACGATTCTTGATGATAAATCCCATGAATCAGCTCTCCAACCCCAAATCTCAGTATTCTTAAGATTCCTGATGATAAATCCCATTAATCAGCTCTCCAACCCCAAAATCTCAGTGTTGCCCCACAACTCCTGATGATAAACCCCATTAATCACCTCTCAAACCCCAAAATCTCAGTGTTGCCCCACAACTCCTGATGATAAACCCCATTAATCACCTCTCAAACCCCAAAATCTCAGTGTTGCCCCACAACTCCTGATGATAAATCCCATTAATCAGCTCTCCAACCCCAAAATCTCAGTGTTTCTCCACAACTCTTGATGATAAACCCCATTAATCAGCTCTCCCCACCCCAATTTCCCCCGGGGCTGCCCGAGCCCGTCCCCGGCTCTGCAGACGCCCAGGGATGGAGCACGGAGCCAGCACACACCGGGGATGGGCTGGGGCACGAGGGTCCCAAGGGAGGGATCCCCCGGGATCACCTGGAGGGGCTGGAGTCTGCCCAGCACCACTGGGGAAAAATACCTTTACTTTGGGTCTTTTCATTTTTTAGAGTCAGAGGACGTGGTATTTACTGAAACTGGAATTGACTGATCTTGGAATTGACTGAAATTGATGTTTACAGAAATTGGTGTTTTCTGAAATTGGTGTGTACTGAAACTGATGTTTACTGAAATTAGAATTTTCTGAATTTGGTGTTTACTGAAATTAGAATTTTCTGAAACTCGGATTTTTTGAAATTGATGCTTCCTGAAATTTCAGGTATTTTCTAAGGTTGGAATTTACTGCAACTGAGATTTTCTGAATTTGGTATTTACCAAAACTGGAATTAACTTGAGATTGGAATTTACTGAAATTGGTATCTTCTGAAACGGCTATTAACTGAAATTGGGATTTCCTGCAATTGGAAATTAATGCAACTGGGATTTTCTGTGATTGGTATTTTCTGAAATCGGCATTTACCAAAACTGGAATTTACTGAAATCGGTATTTACTGATATTGATGTTTACCAAAACTGGAATTAGCTGAGACTGGAATTTCCTGGAACTGCTGTTTTCTGCCACGATCAGGAGGGATGGATTCACACCTGAGCCCAGACCAGCCCAAACCCCTCCCTTGTGCTCCTCAGAGCTCCGGGAGGCTTCCGTGAAGGAAAGGGGAGAATGTCCTAAAAAAGCAGAGATGATATTTCTCTTATGCAGTCAGGCCCAGGTCCAGCGAGGGACTTCCAACGAAATTTAAGCACAGAAGGATTTTCCCCAGCAATTCCCTCACCCCAAGCAGATTTGGGGATTGCTGGGTAAAGCCCTTGACTGGTGGCCAAGTGGTTTGAACACTCCCACCCTCTCCCCAAAAAATAAAACAAAACCCCAAACCCAACCCCAGCATCGCTTTTCTTCTTACTCCAGTAAGAAATAATAATAATAATAATAACAATAATAATAATAATAACAATAATTAAGAAAAGAGAAAAAAGGGGAAACGACTACTGTAAACATCCATGGTTGAAAATGTCTCCCTTTGCAAAGCAAGCATGCTGCTACCCTAGTGTCTACAGGACTGGATCGACTGAAAAAACAAACAAAAAGAAAAAAAAAGAAAAAAAGAAAAAAAGGAAATTAATAAAAAAAAAAAAGGCAGCTATTTTACACATCCATTTCAACACAACGGAAGTTTAAAAAATATCTGTCAATTGTAAACACTGGAAAGAACCAAAGTTGGCAAACAAACAAACCAAAAGAAAGAAAAACAAAAAAAAAAGAATTGAACGGAAAATTGAAAAAGAAATGTAGAGTCTGAATACTGCAAATTGAAATACATCCCCCGAAGCTGCAATTTTGGCATTCTTCCTAAAAAACCAGATAATAATAAACCCCAAATAAAGGTCTAACGTGGCGAGCAGGATTCAGTCACAAAGAGCTCGAGACACTTTGCATACTGACCAGATACAAGGTGAACAGAAATTATAACTTATTTATGAGGCTTTACATATTTCAAACTCGACTGAAAAGTATAAAAATAAATTGTGGACTTTGTTCTTTAAGCACCAGCCGTGCCCAGCAGCACAGTGGTTATCTCTGCTATACTAACAAAGGAAACAACAGGGTCTCTTTTCTTTTTTTTTGTCTTTTTTTTTTGTGTTTTTTCTTGTTTTGTGTCTAGGACTACTTGATTTTGAGCTTCCCAACCACATTGCAACCAGCAATTGCAATGTCTGCTTGTGTGAATATACACAGGGCCAGCTGAGCCCTGATCTGGTGATGGGTTTAACCCTGTTCTTAACACGTTTTACTTTTTAAAAAAGCAAGTGCACGACGAATAGAACCTGTCTAGAAATCTCAAGGAAACAAAACAAAACAAAAAAAAAAAAAACCAACAAAAAAATCAAAACCAAAAAATAAAAACAAACAAACAACAAAAAAAACCTGAAGAAGAGAAGAGAAAAAATAAAACCAAAAAAAGAAAAGGAAAAAAGAGACATTCCCTCCCTCCCCCCATTTATGCATTTTTTTCTGGTTGGTTGGTTTGTGGTGGTTTTTTTTTTTTTTTTCTCTTTTAAAAAAAGGCAACAGACACTAGAGGAATGAGATGGGTGTGTGGGTTGTGATTTCAATGCTCGGGTGAAGGTTTCTGCCGTCCCCTCTGCCGGTGCTGATCATGCTTTGCTCTCCTTCTCGTTTGTTTGTGTGGCTTCGTTGGGCACCGTCTTCACCTCTGCCGGGGGGCTCTTCCTGTCCTGCACGGAGCCTTTGTCCTCTGCGGGCATTTTCCTGGGGAGAAGCACCACAAGGACACACTTTAGAGGCACAGAAACACGGCCTGGGCTGAGCTAGCCACGGGGAAAAGAGTGTTTGTCTGGGAACAAACGGCTTTGGGAGAGCAAAACCTGCATTTCCTGAGCCAGGAATAAGGAAAACCGAGCTCAGCTCCCTCATCCTGGTTCTTTTAGTTCTAGATTAAGCTTTTTTTTTGGGCTCAGAAACCTCACACAGCTGCAGAAGGATGTGGCTTTAGCACCCCAACTCCCTGATAATTTAGCAGCAATCCCGTTTTTTGGTGCGTCCCTACAGGAAGCCAGTCCCAAGGAAATCCCCAGGATGCTGGAGGAAGGGGAACACGGAGGACAGGGATTGTGTCACAGACATTGTCACAAGCGCGAGGGAGGTGACAACTGCCAGCCCAGCCAGAGCCCAACATCTGCAGCACAGCTGGGACTCTCTCCTGCCCAACTCAGGGTGCTCCCCGCTCTCTCAGCCAGGCTCACACTGCCCCAGCTTGGGGACAACGCCAGAGGTCCCAGTGCTGTCACCCTGCTGGAGATGGCATCTGGGGGTTGTGCTCAGCGACCTGCAGGACCTCAGCCCTCTGCACACCAAACTGGACTTCTCCTGCTCTCCTCTACGAAAGAACAACCCGGGACAGACAAAGCTGCCCAAAAAAAGCCTGAGCAACGACAGATTCCTGCTAAATCCCCTTCCCTGGCACAGCCTAGTCCTGCTCTCCTCCTGCCGCCTTCCACGCCCAGCCCCGTGGGCTCTCAGGTGAGTTTGGCCAAAGGAAACAGCGAGATTAGTCAAGAGAACACCCAACAGAGGACACAGCACGAGCACCAGGGCACGAGGGACACAGCACACAACCAACACAAGAGTAAAGGCGGCCGTACTCGGTCTTTGCGGGGGCAGAGCCCTCTGCAGCAGCAGCAGCAGCAGCAGCAGCAGGCTCGGGGCCTTGCCCGCCAGCCCCGCTGGCAGCAGGAGGAGAAGCAGTGCCAAGAGCTGCAAAGACATCCTTTGCAAGGTCAATGTCTGGTGGCTTGAAGTTCCCTTCGTCCATTTTAAAGTCCTCGTTCTGCGAGGGGTTGGCGGCGCTGCCCGAGGCAGCCTCGCTCTTCGCGCTGCTCGGGTTCTTGGGGGTCTCTGCAGGGCTCTTCACCGTGCTGGGCTGCACGGGCTCCTTCTCGGGGCTCTTGGCCACCTCCTGCTTGGGCTCCGAGGGAGCTGCAGGGCTGCTGAGGTTGGCAGGGCTGGGGGCGGCCGCCTTGCTCCCGGCTTTGGCGGCGTCGGCGGCCGCGGCGCTGGGGCTGAGCACGGCCTGCCCCGGCAGGACACTTGAAGATAAATTATTGGCGGCCGGAGCAGAGCTGGGGGTATCGCTGAGATCAACAAGAGGGGCCACTTTGGGGCTGGAGGAGGGCGGCGGTGAGGCCGCAGGGGCGCTGGCCGTGCCCTTGGCCGGGGTGGCCTGGCCGGGGACCGCGGCGGTGGCGTCGGCGGCGGCCGGCGGGGCAGTGCTGGAGGTCAGCGTGGTGGTCTCGCTGGTGGGGCTGTTCTGGGCAGTGGCAAAGGTCTCAGTGATAGTGTCAGAGTTAGTGGTGCCCGTGGTGACAGAAGGCAGCATGTCCTCCACGGTGGCCGCGGTGTCGGCGGCGTGCCTGCGAGGGGACACGGGGACCAGAGAGAGAGAGAGAGAGAGAAAGAGAGAGAGAGAGACAATGAAGGCCCGAAACGACAACAGGGAGAGGGGCAGAGAGGGAGAGTGAGGACAGCACACACACGTGACGTGGAGAGGGACTCAGGAGCAGAGATTGCAGAGGTCACACATGCAAAGGGAGCCAGGCTGGGGTGGCTGAGGATCATCAGGAAGAGGAGGAAAAGCCAAGAGGATGTGACCTGCAGGAATGGCCGGTTCACATGGAGTGTTTGGGCTGAGGCAAATGGGATCCTGTCAGCTTGCAGAGACTCTTCTCACCTAAAACTCTCAGCCTCTGGGTCCTGACGACTCCAGGCAGCTCTCTGCCAGCTCCCTGAGCCTGCAGCCCTGTGCCACTGCCACCAACACAACACTGTCCCCATGTGGGACCCTGGGTGCAGCCCCTCACCCTGTCCTGTCCTGTCCTGCAGGTTTGTCTGCACAGCCCCACCAAACCTAAACCCCTTTCCTCACACGCACATGAAGGCAGCCTCAGGCCCGCTGAGCTCTCAGCTCTCTCTCAGAACACTCAGCCTTGCTGGGACTCCACAGCCAGGGCCCAGCTCCTGGGGAGGATCTCTCCCACCCAGCACTGCTGGGACAGGGCTCGCTGCCAGCTGGGGCTGGATTTGCTCTGGATCCTTTGCAGTGACCCTGGACACTGCTGCATCTCCACACTGGACAGACTGGCAGAGCCTTTCAGGGAACTCTGCTTCCTTGCCCTTTCCCTTCCGGGGCTGGAAACAGCAACCACTGAAGCTTGAGAGGAGGCGCTTCCTCACTGGCACGTGCAGATTTTACCTTTCTTCCTCTCTTCCTGCCCTAACTCGTGTTCCTGAGGGATTAGGGCAGCTGAGGGCAATGCAGTGACCCTGTGCTAGGGCTGCCTAAGGCCACATACTCTGGCTCTGTCAGCGGGGTGGTCTCGTTGGGCTCCGTGTGCTTCCCCCCATCGTGGTTGGGGGTCCTCTCCTCCTCCGTCCGCACCTCCACGATGGGCTCCTTGGACTCATCCTTCCTGTAACGAGGGAATGGCATGGGCAGGGCTGGCTCCTCCTGCAAAGACAGCCTGCAAATGGGGACACACGCACGGGGACACACAGCTCCGGGCAGGGAGTGTGCCCTGGGGTCACTGCTCCTGCCAGGCACTGCCCACACTGCTCCAGGTGATGTCCAGCACTGGGGTGTCCAGCACTGGGATGTCCAGCACTGGGGTCACTGGGATGTCCAGCACTGTGGTGTCCAGCACTGGGATGTCCAGCACTGGGGTGTCCAGCACTGGGATCACTGGGATGTCCAGCACTGAGGTGTCCAGCACTGAGGTGTCCAGCACTGGGGTGTCCAGCACTGGGGTGTCCAGCACTGGGGTCACTGGGATGTCCAGCACTGGGATGTCCAGCACTGGGGTGTCCAGCGCTGGGGTGTCCAGCACTGGGGTGTCCAGCACTGTGGTGTCCAGCACTGGGGTCACTGGGATGTCCAGCACTGGGATGTCCAGCACTGGGATCACTGGGATGTCCAGCACTGAGGTGTCCAGCACTGGGGTGTCCAGCACTGGGATGTCCAGCACTGGGATCACTGGGATGTCCAGCACTGGGATCACTGGGATGTCCAGCACTGGGGTGTCCAGCACTGGGGTCACTGGGATGTCCAGCACTGGGGTCACTGGGATGTCCAGCACTGGGATGTCCAGCACTGGGGTGCCCAGCACTGGGATGCCCAGCACTGGGATGTCCAGCACTGGGATCACTGGGATGTCCAGCACTGGGGTGTCCAGCACTGGGGTCATTGGGATGTCCAGCACTGGGATGTCCAGCCCTGTGGTGTCCAGCACTGGGGTCACTGGGATGTCCAGCACTGGGATCACTGGGGTGTCCAGCACTGTGGTGTCCAGCCCTGTGGTGTCCAGCACTGGGGTCACCTATTTGAAGGCCACCAACAAGAACGAGACAAACCCACCAGAAGAACAACCCCCAGAACACTTTCCTGCGAGCACCAACAAGACCCCGGGCCCCTCCCCAGAGAGGTGAGGGTCCCGCAGCCCCTGAGGGGGCCCGGGGGGCGGGTTTGGGGGCAGTACTCACGAGAAGGCCGCCTTGCCCTCCTCCATGTCCTTGCCCTTGGCTCCGGGGCCGGATTTCCCGCACATGTTGACGGCGATGCACATGAGCAGCCCACACTTGTTCAGGAAGTAGCAGGTGACATCCACGGCCACCAGCAGCGCCACGAAGACCACCACGAGGATGCCAATGATGGCAGCAGTGCCCAGGCCCGAGGTAGGGCTAGTGCTGGCTTTAGAGACCAAGGGAGAGAAGGAGAGAAGGCGTTCAGGTTAAAATTTGGGGGTTTAGGGCTCGGTTTTGTTGTTATTTAGGAAGCCCACCCTCTGTGTCAGCCCTGTGCAACCCGCAGTGCTTTATCCTGCAGACAACCTGCCTGAGAGGATGGACCTGACGGGGTTTTGCCCAGCCCTGCTGGGATAAAGCCCAGGGAGCAGACAGCAGAATCTGCTGTGCACACACCCAGCCAGGCTCCTGCCTCCCTCCTCCTCCTCCTCCTCCTCAAGAGGAAGGCCCAGAGCGGCTCTGGCACTGCCCAGGCCTGGCCCAAGGAGCAGGGGAAGCAAAGCCCAGGCTCTGCAGCAGGACTTTTCCTGGTGGGATACAAACCACAGGGCGATGCTCAGAGCTGAGGAGCCCGAGGGGGTAAAACTGAGTTAAACCCTTCCCTGGAGCTCAGGTGAGACCCAGCCCTCCAGAACGTGCTCACAGCCTCTCACCAGGCCAGCCCCTGGAGCCCCAAACCCTTGCAGAACCCCCCAAGAGCCCCTTTATCCCCCCAGCCCCACTGATGTCCACCTGCACAGGTGAGAGGACATCTCCCGGCAGAGCCACACCCTCTGCCACGCTCCTGTCTGTTCAACAACAGGAGGCAGAGAGGTGGAGCTGCATCCTGCGCCCCCGAGGGGGATCAAGGAAGGCGGATTCCAGCAGGAAAAGGGCAGAAAAGCCACACGGACATTGTCCCACAGCCCAGCGCCTGCCAGCGGGCTGCACAACGACCTGACCATCGCCCTCCGATGCCTGCAGGGATGAGGAGGGCGCGGGTTTCCCTCTTTCCATGTGCCCAGGATCGTTTTGGGGATGGTTCAGTCACTTCAGTGCTCCTGCCCGGCCCCTGGGGCTGTCACCCCTGCCACCCACAGCCCCGGGGAGGAGCCCAGGGGAGCACCCCAGGCAGCACCCCACCATCCCAGAGCTGGGGTCCTCCCCTTCTGGAAAATTCCCCCAAATTCCTGCTCTGACAGGCACAGACCCCTCTGATCACCCCAAAATCCCCCAGGGAGAGCCCTGAGCAGGGACCAACCTCCTCTCCCTGCCCCGGGAGGAGGAGGAGGATGGAGAGGGGAGAACCAGGACACGCCTGCAGAGGAATGTCCCTGTTTTTGTGCTATTCCGGGATTTTACACCTCACACAATCAATGTGGGCCAAGGTAATCGCCTGCAATTCGGGTTTCTAGGCTGCAATTTGCAGCAACTTCAGAACCTCTTCCATCGGCTGTGGTTTCACCAATGCTAATTCACGGCATGAACTGATATCCCAAACCTCCCAGGGAGTGGCAGTAAGGAAACAGAATATAAAAGTCCTCCACGACCCCATGAACTGCGGGAGGCTCTTGGTGCTGCCTTTCTCTTCCCTTGTAAAGGAATTTTGCTGTTCCTATAAAATGCAGGAATCGTAGTGGAGATTGTTCTTTCCACAGACTGTCCCATCTGATTAAATTAAATTGCTCTTCAAATAGTTTCAAGAAGCATTCCCTCCATCCTGTAGCTGGATTTATGTTGTGTTTAATGAAACTAATATTTAGACATCCCTAAAGGGTTTGCTGGGGCCTGGAACAGCTCTGTGTACAAGAGAAATGTATAAATAAATGGGCTGTGGAGCAGCTGCTCACACTGTGTGTATGAAATGAATGTAATAAATCGGTGTTGAGCACTTCTGACCTGATCCACATCCAACCCTTCCATTAATCCCCTCTTGCCATTCTCAGGACTAAGAGGAACAACATTTCCACCGGTTAAACAAGGGAACACAAACCATTAAAGAACTTCTGGAGTCCTCAATTCTAAAGAAGTGAAGAAATTTATTAATTACAAATTACGTTTTTCCAATGGAAAATGAGCTTCCTGCAAGACTGGCTTTTGGAATCCCCCTCGTTTCACAGTGCACGGGAAAAAAAAATCACCCAGCAGTTTTTAGTTTCTGTACAAAAACTGCCCTGTCAGAGAGAGCTCAGCTCTGCCTTCCTAGAGGGGTCTCAGCTAGAGAATGTCCAGGCACAGGCAGAGAGACAAGAATGGGATGGAGAGAAGCAGGTGGGACCCCAGGTCCTACAGGATTTGGCAAAAGAGAGAAGAACTGAGGAAACAAACAAAAACACCCCGTTCTGTGCGTGCAGGAGAAGAGCCCAGAGCCCTCAGGGGATGTCCCCCTGCACAAGGCAGGAATTCCCTTTGCACAGGGGGTTTTCACAGAGCTGCTCCCTCCCACAGGGGACAAGGACACTCGTGTGGCAGCGTTGGTGACACAGCCCCAGCCTATGGATGGGCACACACAGCCTGGGCAGGAATTCCTGCGGGGTCGGGACCTCAGTCAGCTCTGCTGTTCCCCCTGTGACTGACTCGGGGATGTCAGGGGATCATAAACCCCTGGGATGGTCTGGAAGGGACCTTAAATCCCACCCAGAGCCACCCCTGGCGTGTCCAGGGACACCTCCCACTGTCCCAGGCTGCTCCAAGCCCTGTCCAACCTGGCTTTGGACACTTCCAGGGATCCAGGGGCTGCCCTGGGAGTTCCAGCCCAGCCCCTCCTCACCTTCACAAGGAACAATTCCTTCCCAAGATCCCTCCTGACCCTGCACTCGGGCAGTTTGAAGCCATTCCCCCTTTCCTGTCCCTCCACCCCTTGGAAATAATCCCTCTCCACTTCTCCTGCCAGCTCCTTCAGGTCCTGCAAGGGGCAGCGAGGTCCCCCAAAAGCTTCTCCTCTCCAGGCTGAACACAGAGACACCAAAATCCTCCTTTCTGGAGGAATTCACACCCCTGCCCCAAGGGCCCACCCCGCTCCAGCAGCTCCAAGAGTCAGGAGATGCTGTTTTTAAAACCTTTTAGAGATAAAACCTTCTTTTTCCCCCCCAGACCTCAGAGGTGCAGACACCTGCAGCTGCTCCTGGTGGAGCAGGACGTTCCCAAACCTCCCTGCCCATGGAAACAGCCCAACAAACTGACAAACAACTCCTGGACAAACTGTGGGGGTCCTGCGAGGCTCTGGGAGCTGCTGGGATGAAAATCCCAGTGCTTGGGCATCTTCTGCCTCCAGATCTGCATCTCTGCCTCCTCTCTGAGCTGGCTTTTCTAAAAGCTCTGTTTGGATTCTGTTTCGCTCACATCAAGGCCTGGGACCTTGAACACGAGACCTCAGGGGGTCTGACAGATCTCTGGTGTGTTACAGATCTGCAGAAATCAGTGCTAAAACCCCAGTTCTGCTCCTTATGCTAACACACAGAAAGCAGCACTTTCTGTCCCCGTCCCAGGCTGGCTGGGCTCCTGATTGCTGTTGGGTTTGGGATTAATTTCAGCCACGTTAATGATGCCTCAGCTCTTGCCAGGGCTCTGCCACAGAGATTCCCCCTGCCCTAAACCCTCTCCTGGGACAGAAGCCCCTCCACAGGTGCTGCCCTCTCTCCACACCACACCAAGCTCTGGAGATAATTCTAATTACTGTGACCTTGGTGAGAAACCTCTGAGCCTCAGGCAGTGACCTCCCCCTGTGGGTAAGGGGGAACCCACAAAAAGCTGAGCCCAGATCTACAATTAATCCAGTTAGAGGAGAAATCACACCCGTTTTTAGTATCAGGGTTATTTTTGCTGCACTTCAGCAAACTCCAAAGCTCTAACAAAGTGTCTGTGACACTGGAATTGAGGGGGTTTTGTTAAAAAGAAAAAAAAAAAGAGAGAAATCCACAGGGTTTTGTGTGTGACCCCTGCCCCGAGCTTTCATTTACAATCCAGACAGAAAATTCACAACTCATAAAGGAACGAGGTCTGAGCAAACACAGCAGAGCAGAAAAGGCAGAGCCAGACACGAGCAGGGGCAGGGTTTTGTCTGTCCCCGGGAGGATTTTGTCAGGAAGATGAACCCAGCTGAGAGGGTTTGAGATATTCTGGACAGAGAAATCTGAGGGTTTTCATATCTCCTGATTTTAGGAGAGCATAGGAGAGGATGGATTTCCCATCCCAATGGATCTCCTGACACAAAGAATTTATTGGGGTTGTTATATCAAGCTTTTTAGGATTTTTTTAAATGAGGATTTTTGTTTCTTTTGGGGGGAATTTTTTTTTTTTAAAAGAAGCAAAGCAAAAATCACCTGAATTTTGCTCTGAGGGAATTCCCAGGACTTGCTAAACCAAATCTGCTTCTACTGCCCCAGTTCAGAGCCTGGATTAATCCTGTCACACGCACAGTTAAATGTTACTAAGGATCAGTAATAATAATAATAATAACAATAATTCTGCTGCTCAGGGAACTGCTGAATCCCAGCTGAGATTTCCTGGTAGAACAGCCAGCACAGGGATCTCCTGTGCCACCACAGCAGGGGAAAGCCAGGGAGGCTCAGAGGAGCACGGAAATCCGTGTGTCCAGGGGCTGTGTGTGCCCAGCTCCAGGAGGGATGTGCACACCAGGGAGGGACAAGGACGAGCAGCAGAGTCCCAGTGTGATCCCAGCTGATGTTTATGGCCAGAGCAGCAGGGCAGGAAAAAAAAAAAAAACCAAAACAAAACCTTCCAGGCATTTGAATCCACATGCAAAAAGCCCCCCCAGAGACATGTGGGCAGTCGGCAGGATGGTCTCTGACAAATCTTCTCTTTCTTTTTACGGTCTGTGGGTTTGGGGCTGTGGGTGGGGCCTCCTTTTGCACAACATCAGCACCAGATGTGCAGAGAAATCAGTCAAAAGCAGGATCTTAAAGGCTTTCAACAGTGCACCTTCCTTTGATGAAAATGGCAAGCAAATAACACCAAAAAAAAAAATCTTTCTTTACATCCATTTAAAAGGGCAAATTCATTACAGGTAACAAAAAAAAATGTTAAAGAGAAAAAAAAAAAACTTGGCTTAAACCTTTTTTTCCTTGTTACAAAATACTGACTCTTTCAAATTAAACATTTTTTTTAAAGTGTTCTGTTTGTTTCTTTCTTTCATTTTTTTTTTTCCTCAGAACTGACACGATCCTCTGAAGCAAAGTTATCTCCTTTCACACCTTGGTGGGACCCAGGCCTTCCCAAGCAAATATTGCTTTATTTGACTCTTTTTTTTTTTTTTTTTTTTTTTTCCTTTTTAAGTTCCTAACAGAGCAAAAGCAGAGTCACTGCAGAGAGAAGCAATGAGACAAAGGAGGACGACGTTGATGGACTTCCCAAGGTCGCTGCAGGTGCCAGACAATGGTTCCCAGGAGGGGGGAATGTGGTTGTTTTTAAAAACAAATTTGGTGCATGTGGCAAGCGTGGATGTTCCCCGTGAGATCCAAGGTGACCATGGATGACAGACATAGGAAAGGAATTGGGGGGGAAAAAAAGGGAGAGGGCAGGGAAAGAAAGGAAAAACAAAAAAAAAAAAGAAAGAAAAAGAGAGAGAGAGAGAGAAAGAGAAAGAGAGAGAAAAATAGATAAAAAAAATTAGGTCATAAATCCAGAAAACATAAGAATCAAAGGTTTATTTAATCTCGTAAATTAAAACGGCTCCGGGTTCAAGGAGCAGCACATTCAGCACAAAAAGGGGCAGAAGCTCAGCAAAGCCCCAAGCTGCAGAGCAGGGCCCAAGGCAGGCTCCAGGGGAGGGGGTTGCAAGCAAATGAGATTAAAAGTGATGGCAGAGACAGGGGAATGGTGTCTGGAGCTGGAGAGCACAACGCTGCCTTCAGCAGGGAAAAAAGGAAAACAAGAGAAGCTTTTGGTGCAGCAGAGAATCCACCTGCCTGTCCACACCCTTCCCCAAAGCCTGGGTAAAAAAAACATCCACATTATCCTCAAGGAACACCAAGGTCTCAGGAATCCTCTGACTTTGCCATTCAGCCTCCCAGCTGCTTGGGAAGCACTCCAGTGCCAGTGGGACTATTATTATTATTATTATTATTATTATTATTATTATTATTACTGGAAATAACACCCTGATCCTTCCAGCCACTCTGCACAGGTGAAGGGAACAAAGCAACCCCGCACAATACATGCACATTTTCCTGCAGGGAATCCCTGGGGATTGCTGTCAGGCACAGCAATGCCTCCTCCAGCACTGCCTCTGACCCCTGCCCAGCTCATCCTGAGACAAAAACACAGAAATGCCACGGAAACAGCAAGGAAAGGAACACACAGAGCCTCTTCCCTGCTGCAGTGGGGCAATAAAACCCCTGGGGCTGCACAGCAGAGGGAAAACCAACCTGCCCCTGGGCATATTTTCCTCAGTGGTTTCAGCCTGGGCACCAGGGAACACCTTGGAAGGCCAAAATGACAAAAAAACCCCAAAAACCCAGGAGAAAAGAGTCACAGCCCCAGCAATAGCCACGTCTGGGCACAGGGACACTGCTGAATTCCAGCTCCTGGGACAAACCCTGCAGCCCCAAAATCTGCTTCTCCAAGGGCAGCACTGGGGTGGCAGCCTCAGCTCCTCCTGAGCCTCACACCAAGCTGAGCAAGGAACAGCCTCAGAGAGGCCACAGGAGTTTCACCTCTGGGAACAAACTGCCTTTCCCCTGCTTTTTAGAAGGTTACACGTGTTACATGGATTTAAAAGGCTCAGAGCAAGGGTTAGAGCTGTCGAAGATGAGAATCACAGTGAGTGAGTTGTTTAATGAGTTACTGAGGGTTCTCCCACCCAAAACTATGCCCTGCCTCAAGCACCCCCAGCCTCTCCTTTGCCCCATCTCCCTCCTCCTCCTCACTGCCAGCCCCGTTTTCCAGCCCAAAGTCACCCATTCTGTGCTCAGCCCCGTGACCTGCCTGCTCAGGGAATTCTCAGGGAAGGATTGAAGGAAACTCTCTGGCTTCAAGAGAACATATGGGGCAGAATAAATCCCTTCAGGGTGGGCTGGCAGCACCAGCCCTGGATGTGCAGGGAGGGCTTGACTCAGCATCCCTGCCTTTAAATCCCATTTACAGCCACTTCAGCAATGCCAGCCTCAGGTTTTGGTGTCTTTGTGGGAGTTTTGCCCCTCCATTTTTTTTTTTATAAATGTCCACATGTGGCAAAGAAATCCTGAGTGTCCTTTCAACAGCTTGCCACAAACTGCTCGATTCCAGTTTCCCAGCTGAGAGCTCTGCCTGGTTCTTGCAGGAATTGTCCTTGTCCCTCACTTTCTGAGCACACTTAATAGGTACAGACTGTCTCAAGAGCTTCCAGCAGCATCCTAAAGCTTTGGAGTTATCTTTTTTCACCTAACGCCTTCCTCAAAGCTGAACCACTGCTGTTGGAAAATGACTGCCACTGGGTAATCTGAAGGGAAAAACGCTCAGAGAGGGATTTTCACCCTCTGGGTTGGCCTTCTCAGCCAGCTCCTGATGCCTTTACCCCTCCAAACACGGACAGAACAAGCGGGAAGGCAAACCTGCCTCGTGAAAAGCTGCAGATCTGTGGGGCTTGTTAGAGTCCTAGAGTCAAATCCCATTTCCTCAGCGAGCTTCTCCCCAGCCCACCCCTTGGGCATCCACCATCCGTCCCCTGGGGAACAACAGCCAGGCAGGGATGTGCCAGGGGAGCGCTCCCACATCCCTGCCACCGCGGAGATGTGTGACAGCCACTGCCACCCTCAGCCTGGGCACCCGCCACGAGAGAAGGGGGCTGGAAGCAAGCGAGCTGCCGGGGTTACGGGGGCCAGCCGTGGGGCAGGACGGGGCACACACGGGTACCTGGGATCACCGTGGGCTGCGCCGACGTGCGGAAGGCGTAGTGGGCTGGCTTGGACTTGCCCTGCTGGTTCTCAGCCACCACGTAGACCTCGTAGTCGGCGTTCCAGTCCAGGGATTTCAGCATCACGTGGTCGCTGCCCGACGGCAGCCGGATCTCGGGCTTCCACTCCGAGGAGTGCTTCTGCAGGGGGGGAACAGGGGCGCCTTCAGCCTCAGGACCTTCAAACCTCGTGTAAAACCTTCCAGTGTTATGGAATGTTACGCTTATGCTGTTTTGTTTGCTCGCTTTCAGTGATGTAAATCTGCACGGCAATGACACGAGGTGGTACAGAATGAACTTCCATGTTCTGGCTGTGCCACTTTGGGCATGGGGTGGGACAGGGGGTGCCTTCAGCCTCACAACCTTCAAACCTCCTGTAAAACCTTCAAATGCCATTTAAAACCTTCATTTAAAACCTTGCAATGCTATGCTTGTGCTTTTTTGCTTGCTTCTAGTAGAGCAAATTCTCATGGCAACGACACCAAGTGGTACAGGATGAACTTCCACGTCCTGGCCGTGCCCCTTTGGCATGGGGTGGGACAGGGGGTGCCTTCAGCCTCAGAACCTCCAAACCTCCTGTAAAACCTTCCAGTGTTATGAAATGTTACGCTTATGCTGTTTTGTTTGCTTGCTTTCAGTGATGCAAATCTGCACGGCAATGACACGAGGTCACTGTCCATGTCCAGGCCATGCCCATTCCTCGTGCTTCTGCAGGGGTGGGACAGGGGATGCTTTCAGCCTCAGAACCTTCAAATGTTGTTTGAAACACTCAAATGTCATTTAAAACCTTCCAATGTTATGCTTATGTAGTTTTGCTTGCTTTTAGTAATGTAAATTTGCATGGCAATGACACGAGGTGATAAAGAATGAACTTCCACGTCCTGGCCGTGCCCTTTGGGCATGGGGTGGGACAGGGGGTGCCTTCAGCCTCAGAACCTCCAAATGTTGTTGAAAACACTCAAATGTCATTTAAAACCTTCATTTAAAACCTTCATTTAAAACCTCTGAATGTTAGGCTTATGCTTTTTTGCTTGCCTGCTTTCAGTAATGTAGATTTGCATGGCAAGGACACGAGGTGGTACAGAACAAACCTCCATGTCCAGGCCATTCCCCCTCCCTGTGCTTCTGCAGGGTGGGACAGGGGATGCTTTCAGCCTCAGAACCTTCAAATGCTGCTTAAAACCTTCAAATGTTATGTTATCCAGTGGATACTGGAGGGAAATTCAGAGAAACCTCTTCACTCTTCTGGCACAACCATTTTTAGGAGAAAAAGGCAATCATTTCCCTGTGGCCTGGGTGATCTCCAGAGCCCCTCCAAGCCCAGCTGTTCTGGCATTCACTGGGACCACGAGTGGAGAGGGTGAGATGCCAAAGCAGCCTGTCCCCTGCTCAGAATCCTGTTTCCTGAGAAGAAACCCCCTCACTCCCTCCTCTCCTTCTGCCCCATCACTAAACTATTTCCAGAGGGCAAAAGCTGCAAGTTCTGTACCCCTCTGTCCTGCCAAAGTGCTCCTTCACATCAAACCCAAAATTCTCCTTCACATCAAACCCAAAATTCTCCTTTACATCAAACCCAAAATTCTCCTTCACGTCAAACCCAAAATTCTCCTTCACATCCAACCCAAACCAGGTGAGTGAGAGAGATTTCTCTGTCAAGTGCAGCCCCTCCCAGAGGCCAGAGCAGCCCCACACTCACAGCTTTGTACTTGATCAGGTAGTGTCTGATGGGGGAGCCACCATCGTCCTGCTTGATGACGTTCACCTTGATGGAGTTCCCGTCCTCTCCTATGTGTCCTTCCAGCTTGGGGGCACTGGGTTCCCCTGCAACAACGGGGCACTCAGCATTATTGGGGAATGAAAAAAAAAAAAGAGGCATTATCAAGGAAAAAGCGCTCATAAAAATCGGGATAATACTTTACTGTCGGTATTTATTATCTTTATTGTCAGCTCAGGGTATGAGCTGACCCACACACAGAGGGCAACGTGTGTCTGAGGTATTTCCACACCCAAGTGTTTCTTGAAACACCAAAATTTCCATTTCTGCCTGTGCTGGGATGGAGTCAGAATGAAAAAAAAAAAATAAAAGCCCTCCCCCAAGACAACCCCAGAGCAAGGAGCAGTTCCTCATTGCTGCAAATGCTGCCTGTGCTGTAAGAGCTGCTGTGGAGCACCCAGCCAACGTGGAGAAGGGCTCTGTGCCTGCTGCTGTGGGATGGGAGGGACAGAGACCCACTGGAAAGGACCTTGTGCCCCTCACACAGACCCACGTCTGCACTTTGAATCTGTCTGGGGGTTTTAGAGCTGCTGGACCACTTAAATGAGCAGCAAGCACCTGAAGAGAAGCCCAGAGCACATCCCCTGCACTGATAACTCCAGTGGGTACTGCAGAGAAATTCAGAGAACCCCTGCACTCCTCTGGAATAACCATTCTTAGGAGCAAAAGGCAATCATTTCCCCAAGTGCAGCCCTGCCACCAGCAGAAAATGGGAATGTCCCTTCCCCTGAAGCCAAACTGCTTTTCCTGCCCAGCCCCTCAATCCCCCCAGGCCAGGGTCCCAACCCCACCCTGCAGCTCTGCTAAAAGCCCAGCACAGAGGCTGTGATCCCAGAGTTACACCCCTGGGGTCGTGTCCAGCTCCCCGTGGACAGCACAGGCAATCCTCAGTGGCCAGAGGAAGGTTCACCTTCCACCACCTTCTAAACTTCATCTTCAGAAGGAATCTGAAGCCTTTTCCCCTCCCTTTCAAAGGAACAGGATCACAATTTTTTGGTGAAATACCAATGGGAAAACTGCAAGACCCGGGCTGAAACTGTGATGTGAGGTTAATTCCATTTTGCTGCACTGCTCCAAGAAGGGCCCCAACCCCACTCCAGGAGTGTGGGACACACACATTTGTGTTTAACAACACAGCAACTCCTCTGACGGGTGTGAAGAGCCAACACTCCTTTTTCCCAGGTTATGTTTTGCTTTTCCAAACCCTTTCCTCTGCCTTTACCCCCACTGGAGGCTCCAGATGTGGATCCCACCCTGGTGCAGCTTTCTCAGTGCAACGGGGAAAAGTGACACAAGAGTGGTTTAAGGCACAAATAAACAGGAAACCCTCCATCCTCACCTGGGCATATTGAACACATCCATTAAACAAGCAGTGATATTATTTCCCTCAGTCCCAAAACACCACCAGAGTCCCTGCTGTTGACTGGGGCAGGACCCAGCCTGCAGTAACTGTCCTGGCTGCTCACCAAGAGCTCTCAGAGGGCAGAAGCAGCTGCTGGTTCTGTCCCCCCGTGCCCCAGGGCAGCTCCAGGAGCAGGCAGAGGGACACAACAGGAGCAGCATCTCCTGGGTCCCTCCCCACTGCCCCAGCCTCAGGAATGATCAGGAATGACACAGAGATCTCTCCACGTGCTGAGGGAACCCTGCACTGACAGAATCTGACCTTCCATCTAACACAGGCTGGAGGTTTCTTTTTTTCCCCAGTGATTGAGCACCTAGACTAATAGGAACATCCTTTGAAAAGATGCTTATTCTTGATTTTAAATGTCAGAGATGCTGCTGTACTTCACACTCGGCCATTCCCATGATTAATTACCTGCTCTGCTGAAACTTTTCTTCACTCTGAATTATCTTATTTCTAGCTCCTGATTCACTCCTTCCTCCCCCAATAATTTAAATTCATTTCTGCCTTGAGAAACATTTCCCTTCAAAGAAAAGAACACTCAAAAAGTGCTGAAGCCCGACAGGTGGAGCAGTGCAAGCCCTGGTAGAGCACAGCTTTGTCTCCAGAAACACGGATTTATCTCATTTATCTCAAGCAGGTGGATGCAATCCAGACACAGGGCTGTAAAATGAAAACGGGGTTAGTGTGTCAGAGAGAGGAGGAAGAAGTTTAGTGGGAAAGGTTTAGTCCAGCAGCATCAGCAACCCTATAATGAGTGAAGATGTGAGTAGCTGGAGAGAGAAGGTGGTCAGCAGCAGGGGCTCATGCTCAGACATGCACGGGGGCTGCAAAGCACAACAGCAGCAGGGGTGCTCCATGCCAGGGCAGCTCCTGCTCACACGGGGCAGAAATCAGCCTGTCCACCCTGCCCACAGCCTTCCCCAAACTGGGGGATCCTCCAAGGACCCCACGGGCTGCTGCTGCTGGGCTGGGTGACAGCCAGCAGCTCCGCAGAGCCCAGAGTTCCTCTGTTTAATCCCCAAAAGCCTGATTACAGTGCTCTGTGTGCAGGAGGGATGCAGGACCTCAGTGCTCCGGAGGGACTGAGGCTGAGCTGAGCCCAAAGTTCCCCCCAGGACCCTCAGCAAAGGAGGAAAGGCCCCAGGCAGGTGCTTTACCTGGGCCAGGGCTGTGCCAGGTTTATCCTGCAGGGAGGCAGCAGCCTTGGCTGTGCTGGGAATCCAGGACAGGAGCTCAGCCATCCCCCTCTGGGCTCCCCACAGGAGTCTGACCCAGGAAACCAGGACTTCTCTCCAGGCTCCAAAGCCTGCACGGCTTCCCACCCCTGCTGGGGGCAGAGCTCTGAGCCATCACATTTCCAGTTTAATTTCCACTGCTAAACCATCGGCACACCAAGCATCTGCTGCCGCAGGGGAGCAGGAAATGGCTCCTGGTGTCCTCTCAACCCTTTGGTTTCTGTTCAGTGATTCCTTGCCCTGCCACTGGTCTGTTGGGCTTCAGAAATTCTTGTTTTGGTGGCGTTTTTCAGAGGGTGCCACAAGGCACCAGGAGAAGGTGCAACTTGAGGTGGGCAGAAAAGAGAAAATGGACGATCAGCACTTTAAAGTGAGTTAAATCCTTGCCCAGCTGGCAGCAAGAAAGGTCCTGCACCCTCCCTGTGCTCAGGGAGCACAACTGGGAGATTCTGCAGCAGAGGAAGGAGGAAAGGGCTGATTTCTGCAACCTTGGAGCACCACGTGAACAGGGACCAGACAGCAGGGAGAGGCTCCAGCAGGGGCAAAACCAGGGGGAGAACAGGCTGGGGGTGCACACGAGGGCAGCAAACAGCAGCAGCAGAAATAAGGAACACCAACAGAACGTGCAGAAACGAGACACAGCCACGTCTCCCATCCTGCTGGGACTGCAGCAGGGAGGGCAGAGGCCAGGGACAGGGCTCTTCTGTGCATGCACTCATGTGGGAAGGTTACTGGTGTTAGTTTGGTTTCCCTGGCAAACCCCAATCCTTTCCTGGGGGTTGGTCCTGGACAAAAAGGCGATTCCAGAACTCCTGGAGTCTAATAAAAGCCAATTCCTCCCTGGTTGTCCCAGCTCCACTTCGGCTGGAGGAGAGCAGGAGCTCCCCTCCCTGCCCTCACTGGGATGTGCACGGGGTGAAGCTGTGAACATCACTGCAGGGATTGCTCCTCACCACCCCGCTCCTGGCTGATTCCACCCCCAGCACGGGCCAGGCTCCATCATTTGCTCCTTGGCTCTCCGGGGATCAGCAGCTCCCGTGGGCTGAGCTGGGCTCCAAGGCTCCCACAGAGCCCCTGGGGGAACGAGGGGCTCTGGCAGCACCTCTGGGGAGAGCTGCGTGAGGTCTGAACTCTGCGGGTGCTGCCATGCAGGATTTATAGGCAGGATTTTATAGAGAGAGAGGATTTTATAACAGCATTTTATAGGGAGAGAGTATTTGATACCACAGCTCTCATTCCAGCTGGGCTTAAGTTTTACCCACAATAAAACGAAATTGATTTCTTAAATCGAATGGTGACATACTCCAAATAATCAGATTTCAGAGAGTTCAGGGTTAATTTGGACACTGTACAACTAAATGTGTACAGGGTGGACGTGTGCACATATCTCTACATAAATGTGGATTTCACAGGGTCAAGTGCTGCTATCCAACCCTGATTTCCATCAAATTCCAGTCTGTGGTTGATACCCGAAAAGGCAAAAGGGTTTTGGCCTTTGCTGCTCACCCCAGAGGTTTTTTAGCACCTTTCCAGGACAGTTCCTTGCTGGACTCAGGATGAAGAAGCAAATGACTGAGCCAGGTGATTTTTTTGGGGTTTTTTTTTTGTTTGTTTCCTGTTTCCCCTCCAAGTTTTTTCCAGCTCAATGCAGAGACCTGAAGTCGAGTTCTTCCCATGCAGACAGTGATGAGTAACTCCTCTAAAAGAGCTCGGTGGGAAAGGATTTTTTTTTTGTGGTTTTTTTGTTTTTGTTTTGAATTTGGAGATCCCAGAGGGGAATCCTCACCCCAAAAATCTAGGCAACCAATCAGAACAAAGTATTTTACCTTCTGTTCACCAGCGAGGACGACATCATCAGCACCATGCAAGCCACATGACAAATTCACATGATACGCACGCACATGAGTTTGGTTGAAAGGAAAGTGGAGGAGGTCACATGGAAAATACAAAAAAATTAAAAAACTGATGTAAACAATGGGCCAGGGAAAAAAAATCAACAACAGAATTACAGAGTAAATAAAAAAAAACAGGAGCAAAAATTAAATTAGCCAGCACATATCAGAAACACCGGGGGGTGGGGAGGGGAACAGTAAAACCGCCTGGAAAATAAGAATATTAACCCACAGCAAGCACTGAGTTATGGCCTTGTGTTAGGCACAGCTGCGTCACTGCTTAGTCATACAAGGAACAAAAGGGACAAAAAATCATTGGAGTGTGTGCCAGGACTGCTGCAGGGATCCACAAAACTGCTGGGGAGAAAAAGGGAATATTGTTATGGCGAGGCAGCGGAGGAGAAAGGGTCAAACCCAGCCCACACCGAGGGCAAACCCTGGCACCCCACACGGGCGGGTGCTCCCTCTGCAGCACAAACGTGCTCCTCAACAGCCACTGCAAGAGGAAAATGCTGCTTCCTAAGGAGAGTTTTCCCTCCAGGAGCTGGACTGGGGTCGGTGGGAGCCGCCTGTGGTGACACCGAGGGGCTCTGCCAGGACAGGGCATCCATCACCAGCGAAGGCAGCAGCTGCTGGGAGAGGTGGAGGAGTGCAGGGACACTGCCAGGGAATGAGGGAAAGCCAGCTGCCAGCCTGGAGCAGAGCACTGAGCCCAAACTCCCGTCCCAAATCACTCCAGAACTCGCATTTCTCACGCTCGTGCCTCTGTCTCATCCTAATTGAGGCTCCTCCACAGGGCTCTGGTAGTTCCCTGTTAATTTGATGTATAGAGAATTAAACCCTTAATCTTTTGGGTGCTTGTCTCTGACAAGATTGAGGACAGGCCATTACCAGGGGAAAAAAGTGATGGCACAAAATGTAAAATCCATTTGTTGCAGCCAAGCTCTCCATCCATTCTCTTTAAACACAGGCTCACAGAACTCCGGGCACTGGGAAGGAGGGAGCTTTAGGAGCTACTGTGGGATTGCCTGCAAGGGAAATCCGTGTCTTCTGCTCAGGAAGAAACATCTCCCCAGCTCCAGCAAAGCCAAATACAACCTGAGATTTCAAACCAGGCAAGAAAGGCTTCCTGTCCTCAAGAGAGGAGCTTTAGGTAAAGATCAAGGGCAGAGTTAGCAGCATAAAGAGAATAAAACGGTGTGGGTTGGAAGGAACCATAAAGATCATCCAGTCCTAGGCAGGGGCACTTCCCACCAGAGCAGGCTGCTCCAAGCCCCGTCCAACCTGAAAAAAAATCCCCTTTGTCAAGGGAGCTCAGCCACTGCGAGGCAAAACAGGTCCCAGAATGGAGAGAGCTGCAAGAAAAACGTCAAAACTGCTACAGAACCATTTCCTGGAGCGACCTCAGAGGCTTAAATCAAGGAGAGACATTCCTAAACCTCCTCCATGCCTACAGACATCTCCCCCACGTCATCCCAGCGAGCCCAAACCCCAAAAAGGCAGGGAAGAGACCCCTGCAGCCTCATTAGGTTTCCATGGCCGCCTCCGTGGTGCACAGAGCTGCTCTCGTTCCCTAATTGCTGCTGGTTTCACTCGCTGAAGCCCCGAGGTGAGGCCAGGGCAGAGCACAGATCATTCCCAGCAGCAGCAGTAATTAAATGATGCAGAGCTAGAGGAGCATCTGCCCCGTGCCAGTGCCCTTTCCCTGCTGCTGGATTTCTCATTTTGGCAGGCTGCAGCGCAGCCCAGCATCCCAATGCGGGCTCTATTTGCATAAACGGAGTGTGCACACAAACAACAGCTCTGCTCCTGCTCACAGCCCCAGCTCCAGGGCGGGTGAAAAGAGAAACTTTCACCCTCCTCCTCCTCCTCCTCTTCCTCCACACACAACCCTCACCCCAAAAAAGCTGGGGGAAATGTTTATCATTAATTAGCTGGTGGGAGCTTTTTTGGGTAAAGACGTGTATTTTTTTTAAGAACAAGCCGTTCTGTAAAGCATGAACCCAACGTTTTCCCTGCGAGGGAAGGTGTCTCCAGCCCACACAGGAACAGCCAGAGGGGAGTCTCTGCCTGCTGAGGAATAAAGGATGATGAGCAGCCCCTGCCCTTGGCCCTCTCCAGCCCATCCTCCGAGGCTGGTGGCAATTTCAAACTCTTTTCAGCACCTGAGAGCATCAGGGATTGGGGTTTGGCACTTTAGAAATGAAAATTACTGCCCAAGGAACACGCTGGTTGTGGCCACTGGCAGATCCAGGACATTCAAAGCCACGTGCAAGACCATGAAACATGCTGGTCACAAACTCATTATTAATTATAATTCATTAAAAACTCCTTTGACTGGCCACACTCTCCCTCCATCCCAAGCCCCAGGATCACGGCACACTCCATGCTTTTAGTGTTTTCCATTCAGAAAACCATTTCTAACCCAGCTCAGGCAAAGCCCTCAGCTGGCTCACATCCCCACACACACTTTTTATTACTGCCAATCGCAGGGAGAGCATTTGGCTTTGCAGAGGTCATTAGCTATTCAAAACACACACATGCACCAGGTAAATCCAGACCTCCACTGGGTGTCTTCTTCTCCCTTGACCACCCAACCAACAAAGGAGTCGGAATCCAGCTCCCACCTCAGAGATGGAGTTTTTTGGCAGCCTGAAGCCTCTTTTAAGGCCAGCAGGGCCCTGGGATCTCCCCTGGAGGATATTCCACCTCCTCATATTCGGGAGGCCTCTAGGGGCAGTCCCTGAGCAGAACTGAGCCCCTGCTTGTTCCCACCTGCCAGGAGCACAGAGCAGGAGAACAGGGCTAAGAACCCTAAAACTCGGGAAATGAATGAGTTTGGAGAGAAGCCTGCACTCCCCAGGGCACAGCCTGTGCCAGCACTGCCACCAGGACTTCCAGGGCAGGAGGACAAGGAATGTCTTTGCTTCCAAAGGAGGGACACAAGCTGCGAGGGGATTTCTCTGTTAGCCCCCACAAAACCTTTAAAACCAAAAAGAACTCTGTGCCTCCAGCAGGCAGGGACCTGAAAAGGGTAAAGCAGCTTGAGAAGCTGCAGAGCAGCTGCAGGGAGGGAGATCCTGGAAGGTGGAAAAAACCTGCAGGGAAGCAGGGAAAGGTCCGGGGGCGTTAGGGATGCACCACACGGTGTGAGATCATGCAGGGCACACAGGAGCAAAGCCCCCTGCCATACTCACTGTCTGCTAAACGGGACCTGGGGGCAGCAGCACTGGCTGAAGAAAGAGCACTCAGGTGAGCAAAGCCCTGCAGAAAAACCGCTGCCAAACCCCAGGGAAGGAGATTTGGAATGTGGGGGTGGTTTTAGTGGTCTCTGTTGCCCTGGGGGGTTGTACATGGAGATGTTCTGGCTCCAGCCCCACACAGGCTCTTGGGGTGGGACATTTTGGGGTTCCCAGCCCTGCTCCTCAAGCCTTTGCTTGGCTTCAGATTTGGGAGGAAAAGGAAATGAGGGAAAGCAGCAAATGGTTAAAATGAAAATACAGACCCAGGTCAACTCAGACACTCTGCCAACCTCCAGAATTCTCATCTGTGCCGCTATAATCCATAATTATCACTAATTACCTCATGGAGAGGCCCTCTAAGATAGACAGAGACTTCTTTTTCTTACTGAGGGAAATTAAATAAATCAAAGTGACTTCAGACTCATCCCAGCAGGCATTAAAAATTGTGTCAGGTTTTACATTCAGACAGAAACTTTAAATAATAGGGCAAGGAAAATGAGTGGCTTTGCTTAATCTGAGCTGCAAAGTTCCTGAAACATCTCTGTGACCTTCAAATCACACTGGAGGGGACAAAAATCCTTCCTGCTTGTGACTGACTCTGCCCACAGAGAGGTGATTGGAATCCAGCAGAGATGGAAAAAAGGCATTTTTGTGGTGCCATTTCCTCGGGCAGGATCCGAGCTGGGCTCTGGGAAGGAGCAGAGGGGACTGGGGGACACAAAGCCCAGGATGATCCCAAAAAGCTTGGGAAGGAGCAGGATGGATTTGAAAATGAAGAATGAGTTGAAGGAGGAAGAACTGCGACTTACCCTGCAGGCTGGGGAGCACAGAGAGACTGACAGCAAATTGCCACACCAAAATACATTCTAAAAAAGGCAAAAAGCTCCAGTCCAGAAGTGCTGGAATGTTCTGCACAGCCACCTGCCTGTGCCCAGGTGATGGCCATGGGGCTGGGCAGGCAGCGCTGGGGCTGGGGCTGGGGCTGCCACAGAACTTCTCATCTTCCTTTTCCTTTTCCATGTTCCTTTTCCTTTCTCAAGCTCCTTTTCCTTTCTCATGCTCCTTTTCCTTTTTCGTGTTCCTTTTCCTTTTTCTGTGTTCCTTTTTTTGTGTTCCTTTTCCTTTCTCGTGTTCCTTTTCCTTTCTCATGCTCCTTTTCCTTTTTTGTGTTCCTTTTCCTTTTTCATGTTCCTTTTCCTTTCTTGTGTTCCTTTCCTTTCTCATGTTCCTTTCTCGTGTTCCTTTTCCTTTCTCATGCTCCTTTTCCTTTTTTGTGTTCCTTTTCCTTTTTCTGTGTTCCTTTTCCTTTCTCGTGTTCCTTTTTCTTTCTCATGCTCCTTTCCCTTTCTCTTGTTCCTTTTCCTCTCTTCTCAGCTCCCAGCCCTGCTCTCTGTTCCTCATCTCCAGCTCAGAAGGTCCCCAAATCCTCATCTGAGCCCCAACCCTGCCCACCCTCGTGTCATTGCTGCTCCTGGCATCAAGGGGCTCCAAACCCATCCCAGACTGCACAAATGCTCTGGAAATGCCTCCCAAAGTGCTGCTGTCCATCTGTCCATCTGTCCACTCACCCTTCCCCTCCCTGCTCCACCCTTCAAAAGTCCAAGCTTCTCTCCAGTGCAATCCCAAAAGGAGGCAGCACAAGCCCGGTGCAAAATTTGGGTACAAAATAAAAATATATATTAAAAAAAATCCTCGTCTGTTTTTCACTGCAGGGATTTCAAAGAATGTGGCAGCAGCTCCTGTGTCCTTGTAATCTTGGGAGTAACAGCAGCTCCCCACAGGGGCACAGTGATAAACGGAATAATGCTCACTGGGATAAAGAGGGAGTTTAGCTCCATTGATCAGTTTTGATTGGAAAGGCACAAAGCTGTGCAGCCATCTCAATATTTCACTCACAGTTACACCAATCCATCACATTCCTGGCTCGTTTTACATGGGGAAGAGGGGAACATGCTGGGTTGTTTTTTAATTTAGTATGAGGTTTATTTATTTAATCACACAATCTACACAAGTGCTGGAAGACTGTCCAGTGGGAAAAATCATTAGTGAGAAGAGGAAAAAAAAATTTGAATTTTTTTCCTTCAGTTCTGTGCTTTCAAAATTGTGGAGATATTAAAAATTTTGAAGCTTTCGGTTTGCTCTGGTCTAAACCAGATCTGCAATTTAGCTGAATTGATTCCCCTGAATTATCTCAGTATCATTAAAATTGAACAATTTTTAATGGATTCATAAATATGAAGCCTTCCACTACTCCACTCTGAGTCAACAAGCTAACCATTATTATTTTTATTATTATTATTATTAGATAATCACTACATTAAATACTTCAACTGCATGCTGGAAGGCAGAGACTAAGAGTTAACCCTAATTCTGTTCTAAAAAAGAGCAGAGTCAGTGTTGTTAGGAAACGGACACTACCAGTTACTCCAATCCTAAAGCCCCTGAGAGGAAAAAGGCACTAAAAATTTAAAAGCTGAAAGTTCTGGCTGTTAGAGGAACACTCTAAAAACACAGAGAGAGAGAGTGAAAGAAATGCAGAGAGCACTTACGTGGGTGAGGGATGCCTGCAGTGTATCCACGGGTGGGACACAGACCAAAAACGAAATAAAAAGATGGGAGATAGACACACACACACAACAACAACAACAAAAAAATATATAAATGAAGAAATAAATGATAAAATAGAAGATGTGAGGAGACAGAGAGCTGGAAGATCTCCATCCCAGGCGTGCCCTGCCCAGCAGGGATGGGCAGAGGGTGGCAAAGAGGAGCCTGGGCACAGCTCAGGGGGCTCCAGACATGCTCGGGGTGGGCAGCCCTGGGTCTGGAGAGGGTCTGGAGAGAGAACTGCAGCACAGGGCTGGGAACAAGAGCCAGGGCTGGATGCAGGAGGAAAGGGAAGGAACCAGGGGAAGAGCAGCTCTCCTGCCTGCTCTGGTCACATCTCCCCTGCCCACGGCGCTCTTTCATCACTTTCCTTTCTCTCCTTCCCACCCTGAAGAGCTCCCTGGGATTTCACTCCTCCCTGGGCCACAGCAGGACATGGAAACGGCCCAGGCAGAGCAGGGAAGTGCCAGAGGAATCCATGGAATCCTCTCTGAGCTGCACGGGCACCACAAAGCAGGAGAGAGCACCCAGCCCTCCCTTCACCTTCCAGAGCCCCAGGCCAGTCCTGTGCTGAACACCTTCAGCTGGAGAACACACCAGCCTTGTGACAGTGACAGCACACTGTCTGGGACCAAAACCCTTCTCAGCTGCATTCTCTCAGCAAAATTCTCCTTTCCACAGCCCCTCCTCTTTGCCAACACCGAGGTTAAACTGGAAAACACCAAGTCACACCACTCCTCTGCCAATCCGAGACTCTGAATTACCAACAAAACCCACTCCAACCCCAAACCCACGGAGGACACAGAGGGTGCAGCGAGGTCTGTGAGAGAGAAAAGGTGAGATCCATGCGTGGCAGAGAGCAGCAGGGAGGGGCAGGGGAGGCTGGGCTGCACTTACGGACGGGCTGTGTCTTGAACTCCGCGGGCAGGCTGAGCTCCCCCACGCCCTTGCCATTGACTGCTGACAGCCTCACTGCATAGGTGGTCTCAGGCTTCAGCCCCGTGATGGTCACGGCACCCTCCACGTTGGCTGGGGGAGGAAAGAAAAAAAAAGAAAAAAAGCAAAGGAAAGGTCAGGATTTAAAGAAATAAATATACGAAACTTTGTTTTCCCCATGCAAAGAGAAAAGGGACAAATAAATGTGACTCTAGCTGGGCTCACTCCACTCCAGTGGGGAACTAAAATAGGAGTTTCAGCTCCACATGGGATTGGTGGTGGAAGATTGAGCTCTGGAGTAGAACTGACCCTTTCACAGCCCTCCCCAAATCAAAATTCTTTTGCTTTATTTCACTCCCAGATGGATTTTATGCAGCGAGCACTGCTATGGATCACTTCAACACGACAGGTGTGCTGCTGGAATAGCAGAGTTGATTTTCCAAGGGGGACCAAGGGGTGACAGATGAGGGTTCAAAAGCTCCTGTGGGAAGCAGCAAGTGAAAACTATTATTCCAAGCACAGGGCTCTTCACCTGGCTCAGCCAGAGCTCTCAGCAAAGCCCGACCCTCGTTTCCAGTTGAAAACTCCAGGTATCACTCACAGCAAATGTTTAAAAACTTCTCTGGGACCTCCAGCCTGACCCCTCCACCCGCCCTGGCTGCTCCCTACAGGAAAGCTGATTTTATTTTCGGTGCTGGTGGGGAAGGAAGCAGGGGTTTTTGTGTCACTCCTACCTTCCTTGGCATCGTAGAGGCGGGAGTGCCAGTCCCCCTCGCCCAGGGCCCTCCACTCCGCCTTGTACCTGAGGATGGGCACCCCGCCCGTGGCCTCGGGCTCGTAGAACTCCACCTGGGCGCTGCTGGAATAGGGCTCCACCCGGCCGATGGAGGGCGAGGAGGGTGTGTCTGGGGACAAGGGACAGCAGCAGTGAGACACCGAGACACAGCGGCCGGGACAGGAGCTGCGCTGGCAGCTGGACACGTCCAGCAGCACAAGGGTAGGGCTGGGGTTTAGACAGCTTTTAAAGATGTTAATTAGTGCACAGATGTGAATTTTGTCTCCTCGCTGAGAGGCTGGAGACTCCCAGTCCCTTCTCCAGCCAGGAGAAGTGTCCTGGGTGCCCCTCTGTCCCCACTGTCCCTGCACAGGGCACTGCAATGCAGAGCTCAGCCATTCCCAATCCTGCTCTGTGGCAGCCCTGGAGCCCCTGCAGGCGCTGGCACAGCTCTGGGGCTCAGATCTGCATTCCAGCCGCTCTGAGAGGGCTTTGGCTGCTTTTGGGGTGCACACAGCAAAGATCTCAGCTCTGCCAAAGCGCTCTGGGAGCGCAGAAAAGAACAAGCCCCTGGAGAAACAAGGGAACGGAGATGCTGAGCAGCTCCAGCCCGGCAGGAAATCCATGAACAGCCTCTTGGAAGGCAGAAGCTGCTCTCCTGCAGCACGAACTAGCCACGCAGGGCCAGTGTGCCAGCACTGCCTGCCCTCCCTGCTCACCTGCCTGCACCAGGATGAACTCGGAGGACTCCTGCCCGATGCGGTTCACGGCAGTGCAGTTGTAGTTCCCAAAGTCATTCTCCGAGTCTGGGGTCACCTGTGGGGGGAAGGAGGGCTCAGGTTGGGATCACAGAAGCCTTTTCACTCTGCCAAGGCACCCTGAATTTAGCTGGGGGGAGGCCACAATAAAATCCAGGTGTTTGTGCTCCCAGGGCTGTCCATGGGGGAGAGAACTGCAGTGGGCAAAGAGCAGAGGCAAGCAGAGGCTGTGTCTTCTGTTACCTGATTTTATCTTCCATTTCCTGATTTTATCTTCCACTTCCTGATTTTATCTTCCATTTCCTGATTTTGTCTTCCATGACCTGATTCCCTCAGAATTTACATGCCAGAAACACCACCCCAACTTCATTTCTACCAAGAGGACAGGACTGAATCCCTTCAGCATCAACCATTTGATGGCACCGAGCCCTCCTGGCCTCTCCTCACCTCCAGGTAACTTGCTGAGGGGGTGTTGTAGATCTTGATGTTGCTGTAGTTGGAGCTGGGCAGGAGCTGCCCATCCCGGAACCAGGAGATGACAGCACTGGGGTAGGCAAACACCTCACAGGTGATGTTCACTTGGTTTCCTTCCCAGGTGTACACGGCCACGGGGCCCTGCAGCTTGGGGGCATCTGAAAGACACATTTGGGGAGGCAATTGGAGCCAGCCAAGCTCCCAAAGGAGCCTCACTGTGAGCATCCCTCGGCTGGAGTCCACCTCAATGCAGAGTCTAACACTGGAAATGGGAACTGTCCTCTCCTCCAGGGGCTGGGGAATGGCTTCTGCTGAAGGGCAGAAGGAAAAAGCCTGCTCAGCCCCAGAGCTGCTCCCGTGCAGTGTGGGAGGAGCAGACACAGCCTGCACCTGGGAAATGCCACCAGGAAAGTTGTTCTTGGGGAGAATTTTGATTCCCAGCAAATGGGACTGCGGCAGATCTGTGGTGAGGTGCACAGGGCATCCCGGCTGGAGACTGGGACAGCCTGCAACATCTCAGATGGAGACTGCTGTCAGCCTGAGCTGCTTCCACAGCCTCAGCATGCAGGGAGGGAACGGGGAATAAAGCAGCCCCAAACAAACCACTGACACTGCACCTCCATCCAAACCACTCACACTGCACCTCCACATAAACCAGCCCCAAACAAACCACTGACACTGCACCTCCAGGTAAACCACCTCCATCCAAACCACAGACACTGTACCTCCAGACAAACCACTGACACTGCACCTCCAGAAAAACCAGCCCCAAACAAACCACTGACACTGTACCTCCAGGTAAACCAGCCTCAAACAAACCACTCACACTGCACTTCCAGATAAACCATCTCCATCCAAACCACTGACACTGCACCTCCACATAAACCAGCCCCAAACCAACCACTGACACTGCACCTCCAGATAAACCATCTCCATCCAAACCACTCACACTGCACCTCCAGACAAACCAGCCCCAAACAAACCACTGACACTGCACCTCCATCCAAACCATCCCCAAACCAATCACTGACACTGCACCTCCATCCAAAGCAGCCCCAAACCAACCACTCACACTGCACCTCCAGGTAAACCACCTCCATCCAAACCACTCACACTGCACCTCCACATAAACCAGCCCTAAACCAACCACTGACACTGCACCTCCAGACAAACCACCTCCATCCAAACAACTCACACTGCACCTCCAGACAAACCACTGACACTGCACCTCCAGACAAACCAGCCCCAAACAAACCACAGACACTGCACCTCCACATAAACCATCTCCATCCAAACCACTCACACTGTACCTCCAGACAAACCAGCCCCAAACAAACCACTGACACTGCACCTCCAGACAAACCATCTCCATCCAAACCACTGACACTGCACCTCCAGACAAACCATCTCCATCCAAACCACTGACACTGCACCTCCATCCAAAGCAGCCCCAAACCAATCACGGACACTGCACTTCCAGACAAACCATCCCCAAACCAACCACTGACACTGCACCTCCATCCAAAGCAGCCCCAGGCACCCCCCTCAGGTCACTTACACTGCACCTCCAGGTACATGGCCTGCGAGTCCTGGCCGATGGTGTTGCTGGCCGTGCACACGTACTCGCCGGCGTCCGTGTACTGGATGTCCTTGAGCGTCAGCGAGGAGACGCGCGCGTGGCTGCGCACCACCACGCGCCCGTCCAGCGTCTGCGGCAGAGCACACGGGGTCAGCCTGGGGGACACCGCCAGCCTGCTCCCCACACGAGCTCCTCGCTGGTTATGTTACACGGGATATACAGGTTTTAGGTCTGCTGCCCACCCTGGGCTGCTCCTTCCTGAGGCAGCACATCCTTCAGGACACTGTTGGTCAGTGTCCGTCCTCACATTCTGCTTCCACTATCTAAGGTTTACATTTTTTTGCAGATGTTTTCTCAGCCTCTCTTCTTATTTTTGATCCTGTTGTTTTCTCGGTAACCTTGATGAACCCCTGCGAGCTCGGCCTGCAGGTGGTGTGGTAAGGTTACTCACACCCAGTTTGGCTGAGTTACACTGCTACAGCCAGAGCGCCCTGAGCCCCCTCTGGGGCAGCCCCAAAGGGATGACACCTGTTGGGAGCCGAGGATTTTGGGCTTTCTGTGCTAACTGCTGTGGGCTCGATGTTCTCTGAGCCTGAGAATTGCTGAGCTCTTCCCAAGGGAAATTTTTCAACAGTTTTTCCCAAGACAACCCTGTATAAACAATATTCCTGTCCCTTACCAACAGGTGCTGTTGGCTGTTTCTGTTACTGAGCCAATGGCAGAGGTGTCAGCCCTACGGACCAATAACGTGACTTTTTACATTATAAAAGGGCTGGATGAATTGTAAATAAACCTTTCTGATTTCTACTGCCTCCTGACTGGAGTCAAACATCTTTATTTCGTGTCCTCCTGTGACAACTGGTGCTGACCCCCAGGCAAACACTGCATTTGACCTGAGGCCGTGGAAGAGGCTCATGAAAGTGAGTGACAGCCCTGGGATTGTGGGTGTGGGGTTTGAATCAAAGTGTGGGAGGCCACAGGGTGCAAAACTTTAAGAGTTTATGGTTTTAATATAGAGTAATGTATATGGGACAAGATGGAGGATTTATGGTGTTGGCTTGTGGGCCTGATATTTCTGGGTCTGAGGGATTTTATCCTGCTGGCAAATGCTGACTTTTTCCCAAGGAAAAATCTCTCAGGAAAGCTCCTTCTCCAAACAATCCTGGCCAACAACTCTCCTCTCTCCAAACAACCTTTCTCCAGGTGGGGTTTTGCTGTTTCTCTGGTTTAACCAGAGGGATCAGAGAGGTGTTGTTCCTATTCCCCAACCATGGTCAGTCTGTGTGGGATCACCTTATAAAAGGTAGTAAAATTAGACAATAAAAGCTTTTTTTCTGTGCTCTCTGCCGGCTGAAATATTTGGAGTCTCTCCTCTTTCTTTGGTGTCCTACAGTGACACAGGCTAACTTCTTCCTCACCTTCTTCTTCACAGGTTTGGGTGGTTTTTGTGACTGGGAGAAAAATCTGCATTGCAGACCACGGGTGTTTGGTTCTTGGGTAAAAAGTAAAAATAATTGAGGTGTCATTTGTTAATTGGTCTATTTGTTCTTGAAAGATCATGGAAGGAGTTAGAGACACCACCGTTTTCTGGCGTGCTGGCAGAGCTCACTGTTTGTGAGACTGAGATGCAGATGAGAATTAATAAACATCTGAGTCCGAACATGAAACTGCATCCCCTGAGCATCAATTTTGGCTCTAACAGAAGAGAACAAACCCACAGCTCCACCTCACACCAACGCTGCACTGCTGGGGGCATCCCCTCACCTGGGGCCAGGTGAGAGCACCAGAGGCAGTTCCAGGGGGTTCCCTGGGTCACACAGGGCCCACTGTGGTGGCTCAGAGCACTCAGGGGAAAGGGAAAACATGAAAAGAAATAGCAGCTACTGCACGTCTGAGAACAAAGTCAAGCTTCTCCCCAGAATGGGAACTGCACAGATCCAGCTCTGGTTAAAAAGTTTGGCCAGCATGCAAAGAGGAAAAACAAAACAAAACAAAACAAGGAAACCTCCCCATAGGTTCCAGTGAGAGGATTCAGCCCCTTCCTGTCCTCTCAGCAAGACTGGGTTTATCTCAGTGGCCCTGGAAGGGGTAAGGAAGAACAGATCCAGAGCTCAGAGATGAATCAGGCAAAAAAAGGAAGCTCAGAACTTTCACCTGAACGTGGCACACAAAGAGAGGAAAGCGCAGTGAAAAGGGCAAGAAAACCTCCAGGGACAGCCCTGCCTCAAGAAAACTCCAGAACCATTTCCCACACACGCAAGAGAGTGTGGGGATGCCACTGACAGAGAGAAACAAGGAAGGTAAAATCCAAGGGGATTGCCAAGGGGCTGCACCCACCCAGCCACCCCACCCCAGACGTGGTTTTCCTGCCCAGTTTGTCACCACAGCTCCCCTGACCCCTGAGAACACAAAGCCAGGGACTCCTCTCTCCCTCCTGCTGCTTCTGCCTCAGCCTGGGAGCTCTGAAGCCCCAGCTCTCTCCTCTCGTGGCTGATTTTGCAGCACAAACACAAGGCAGCAGATCTGGCAGCCTCGTGGCCGTGCCTGCTGCTGTGTCCTGCCACTCTCCAGGAGCATCTGTTCCCTTGGAAGGTACAGGACAAGCGCTGATGAATGAGTAAAGCCCTGAGGATTTCCAACAGCCAAGTGCACAAAAAACATCCCTGGCATCTCAGGTGTCAGATCTCTGCGCCTGGAGCCTCTCTCTCTCTGCTGAGCTGAAGTCTCAGGCATTGTGACTAGCAAAGTTTCTACAGATAAAAGTCTTTTGCCACCTCAGTTAGTTCCAGTGTCACTTCATGGGCCAATTTCAAATGCACAGCAATAACACATGAACAACTACGTGTGGTTTTCTCCTCTTCCTCCCTGCTGCAATCCCTGGCCAGGATGGCTCCAATCCATCCCTGTCCTGCTGGGAACAGTCATTCCATGTCCTGAGTTATTCCCTGGACACGTGGTGCCGTGGGCAGCATCTCCTAGAGCCTCACATGGAACTACTGCAGTCCCACACAGCCCAAATCTGCTCTGCCTGCACTGCTCTGCTCTCCTCTGCCTGGCTTTCACTGCCTCCAAACCCCAGCTCACTTCCAGCAGGATCCACGGTGCCAGGACTGCACATCTGGGGGAATATTCTCAATTCTTGTCCCCGTGACCTCAGCAGGAGAGAGGAAGGGACAAAACACCAGCGTAGGATCAGCACAGGTGATTCTAGAGAAGGCAGTTTTACACCCGAACATCTCCTGCCCTTCTGCCCACTCCCTCCATGTCCAACACAGAGCAGTGCCAGGAAATCACGGCCAGTGATGATTCCATGGCCAACGCAGCTGGTCCTGAACATGGAGCTCTGGTTTTTAATGCAAAAAGGCGAAAGGGAAGAGAAAGAGAGATCAGGAAAAGCATCAAAGGAGGAGAGAAACGCCTCCCCAAGAAAGCACATCACAAGGTTTCTGCCTCCCTGCTGCAGCCCCTCAGGACAGGCAGGAATTTGGGAGCCAGATGTTGACATCTGGAACCCTTCTCCTCAAATCTCCCTGATTGCAAGGATCTGGGCTAACAAAATGTTCCCTGGTGCTGGGGGAGCAGCTCAGGGGCACGGGCAGTGAATCACTCCTCAGAGCAGAGCAGGATGTTCCCTCTATTGCCAATTATCCCAATTTATCCTCAGCTACTGCAGGTGCTTTTCCCCAAATTCTGGCCATGCCCTGGGGCACAGCCACTGTGGTCACAGCTGGGCAAGAGCTCAACAGCCCAGGGCCAAAGGAGGAGAGCAGAGACAAATAAAACACATTTATCCCCCTTCCCTGCACCTTGGGGAGCTCTCAGGCCTTTCCCAAACAAGCATCCAGGGATAATTCTGCACAGTGCTGTCTCCTCCTCACCCACACCCTACAAACCCCCCGAAAATCCCCACCCCAGGCAGGAACCCCACTGGAGGAAGATGAGGGGTCTCTCCTTGCTCTGGGCAGTGTTTGATATCTGTATTTAACTGTATTTAACCCAAATACTCCTGAAGCTGCACCCAGAGGGGCATCACCAGTTTGGGCTGGGACTGAGGGCACCCAGAGATGCTGCCAGGTCTGACTTCACCTCCTCACCCAAAATTCCTCCAGTGAAAGTGAAACACTCCATGCCAAACATTCCCTGACCTTCATCCTGCTGCTGGAACCCACTGCTAAAAACCCCCAGGCGACTTCGAGGCAATTTAAAAGCAATTTTGGAGAGATGTCCTGCACCCCACTGGGGCGTTTAAACACACAGAGGCAGTGAGGAATTTAGAGACAGCAAACTTAATAGTATTAGTGCTCATATTAATCAGAAGCTGGGGAGGGAGAGCACAGAGGAGACTCTGGGGGCAGGGAGGGGACAGCTGTGACAGGAATTCCTGTCAGTCCTGGAGAGATGCAGCTCCTCAAATTCCAAATTCTTCCCTGCGAACTGCCCTGAGTATCTGATGCCTCCACCTGCCACAATCCCAACAATCAGATTGTTCTGAGGGAGGAATGGGCAGGATCCCCTCAGCCCCCCACCACAGCTGGCTGCTGCTCAAGTTACAGCTTCACTTTGTCCAGTCTCTGCCATTTGGGATGGCTTGAAAACCATTAAAAAATAAAAATAAAAATAATCAGAGCCTCCACAAAGTTGATCCTAAAAATCCAAATCCAAGTCCCCTGGTTCTGACAGCTCGTTTTGTTCTCCACCTGACCCCTGTTATTTGCTTGGGAACTTTCCTTCTGGTCCCTTTTGAAGCAAGAGTGCTACAAATCAGCTGCATTATTATTGTTATTATTGTTATTATTATTATTAAAGCACAGCACTGAATGTGAAATCAAATCAAACCCCATTTGCACCGACCCCAGCCACTGCCTTATCCCACCTCCCCCTCGCTGACCCTTGCAGATCAAAGACAAATAGAAATAATTGAGCAATTTGGAGCATTTTCTGGAGAAATGCCCCTCGTGAAAGGTTTCTCTGCATTGACTTGGAAATGGAGCAGTTGTGTCCTTTAAAGAGGAGGTCAAACTGAAGGAGAGCCATGAGCAAAGAGGTGAGTTGGCTGGAGCAGAGGAGGCTTCCCTGGGGAAAAATGACTTCCCCAAAACACAGGTTGGTGTTAATTCTCCCCTCTCTGAAAGAGAGGATGATTCACGCTGGCAGCATAGGAAAAATAAAAAAATAAAAAAGGTGAAACCAGCATTTTACATTCGCTTTTAATTTTAATCGCCTTTTCTTTAATTTTTAAGTGACAGGCAGAGCTCCTCACTCCCAACACAGCTACTTTGCTCATCCAAAAAAAACGCATCACTACATGCCAGGCAATTTCTACCTCTAGAAGCTGCTTCTTTCACGTGTTGGTATTTAACTGGGTCGGATTAAAGCCGGTTTAGTCGGTTACTGCACTAGAGATTGGTTAATCTGTGATGCTTAGAAGAGAAACCAAAAAAAAAAACCAACAACCTAAGGAGTTTGCTAAAGATCTGGTAATCTTATACCTCTTGTTTCTCGGGCCGGGTCCACGAAGCCTGGAGAGAACAGATATAGAACACAACAAGAACAACAGAAAAAAAGCAATAAGAGTTTATCAAAGGTTGCTTTCAGGTACCAGTGTTTGCAGCACGATGAGCTGTGTGCACATGCAGGCTCCGAGCTGTGAATCTCCTGTTTGTGTGTGTGGGGGGGATCTTCCCTCGCCCAGCAATTTAGTTTTGGCATCACCATTTATTTCACAGCCTCTAATTGGTGTTTAAATGACTAAACGAAGGCTGATGGCACCTCGAGAGTGATTTATGACGCAGCAGTGGCTGTTCCCTTGGCCACAGCTCACCTTCCCTACACACCTGGTGCTCAGGCAGTGGCTCTGCCCGCTGAATGGCAGAGGACAGAGCTCTGCCCCTGCTCAGTCTGCCAGCCCACCCCGATTAATTAACACTCATTAATGTGCTCATCATGCAGTCGGAGCCCCGGTTCCATGCAGGCTGTGCTGGGAGCAGCCCTGGAGCTGCACAGGAGCCCCAGCTGTGCTCAGGGGTGGCAGCACCCGGGCCCTGCTGGGCTGGGGACAGCCCCACAGCAGAGAAACGTGCCCAAAACTCACATTAAAGCCAAAATTCCCCTCTCAGAGAAAGCCACCAGCAGCACGGGCCACGTCCCCTGTGCTTCACAAAGAGCCAGGCTGCTGCATTCCATTTCCCCCCTGTAATTTGTATTTCAGGTATCTCCTGGTCTCTGTTATTATTTCAGGCGATCCCCTTCAGCTCAGCAGTCAAAAATCACCTGCTGAGATGAGGGCCAGGATGGCACCGCTGGCACAGTGACACCGTGGGGACGTCACAGCGACACACGAGCGACAGGGATGGAGATGGAGGCTCGGGGAATGAGAACCAAAAACAGAGCCCTGCTGCCACGGGGCTGCCAGGGAACACGGGGAGACTGAAATATCGACAGATGGGACACACAGAGGCCTGACAACGCCTCTGCTGAAAGCAAATGGTGCCTTTGTGGCTGGAGGGCTGAGGGGCAGCTCACCGACCCCTGCAGGGCTGGGGACACCTCCAGGAGCTGGGCATCTCCAGGTGGATCCATCCTGCTGTGCACAGGGGGCCTGAAAGCTGAGCAGGCAGCCCAAGAATCCAGAATAATCCCTTTTTTATGTCCAGGGACCTCCCGTGTGGTGGAGGCCACTGCTGCTCTCTGCAGTGCCAGCACAGGGGGACACTTTTACCCCTTGGTGTCAACCCAGGGGAAGATGAAGAAGGATTTGGGTTTGGAATGGGGCCCTCAGGAGGGTGGGGAAAGAGGCAGAGGCACACTCCCCATCCCCGAGAATTCCTGACTAACTCCTCGTCACCAAGGCAGGGACAGAGCAGCCCCAGCCAGCAGGGAGCCAGGGGGGAATCCAAAGCTCCTGTGCACCCTCAGACTCCTGAATTATCAAAAACTCACCCATTTGCTTTGGCTGCCAACAAGACAGAGCTGGGGGAGGCTGCTGGGCAGAAGAGCAGCCCAGAGCAGCAGAGGAAGGATGGCCTGGGCTGTTTGTAGGACAGCACAACGCAGTGATGGAGCTCAGCTGTCCCACGGGGGGCAGACACTGTGACTGAGCCCAGCAGCTCAGATCCCCGCAGAAATCTGCATTTTCCTGCTGGAGGAGCAGGGAGCCTGGTGGGGCAGCCCTGGGGAAAGGCCCAGTGACAGCACACAGGTCACACTGTGGTTTTTGGGATGCAGGAGGGAGGAATCAGAGCTGATCCCCTCCTCTGTTCTACGACTCCCTGGGTGAGAAGATGCTCCTCGTATTTTCTGGGAATTCCAGGGAATGGGGAGAGCAGCTCCCAGTGAATCCAGCTCTGGATAAAGGATCAAGGACCTGCAGAGTGTTTCCCTCCCATCCCCAGAGGCTGAGCTCCTCCACTGGGTGACAAACCCAGGAGTGTCCCCACAACTGCCCCATGGAAGGGGGGCTGAGCACCCAGACACTGGGACACCCCAAAATCTGCCAGGAGACACAGCTGAACTACAACTTCCTTCTTCTTTGGGCATTTAAAGGGTAGGTTTTCCAGAATGTTATGGGAGTTGAGGCATCTCTAAAACTCTACACTGAGGGATGACTACAAGAGCAAACAACACGAAGCAAGAGAGAAACATCCAAGTACCTGGATAATAGAAATATTCAAAAGTAGGCTTGATAATTCTTAAAATAGCATTGTTTGTCCTGCATCAAAGACCATCCACTTCCCTGTGCTGTCCCAGAGAAAGAGAGCGGAGAATGAACTGAATAAATGCATTTGTAAGAGAATATTTAATAGAATTAAATATTCTAAGAGAATCTGCAGCAGAATATGGAGCTATTCTGACCTCAGGATTTTCTGGACGTCTGAAACGTTCACCTCAACTTAGAGCACGAGAGAGAGAATGGGAAAAGTACAAAACAAACCGAAACAAAATGCACACACACACACAAAATAATCCAGCCTAGAAAGTGCATGGGATGTGATAAAAGAATGTTTGCCCTGAAGGTTTGAAGCAGCACGTGGCAGCACCTCAAACCTTGGCTGTTCCCCCGTCTGAAAGTGTCAGAAATGAACATTTCCCTTGCTATTGATCACCAACCTGAGAGCATCAAGCAGAGTCTCAAAAATCAGCAAAAATCAGTTAGCAGTTTTGCCACGGAGCTCTTGATGGTTTTTAACTGGGCTGCGCAGGGGGGGGCTCTTCTACCACCTGATTTAGTTTTTCCTTTCCCCTCCCTGCCCCAGCTCTGCCCATGGCTGTGACCCAAACTCCAGAGCCAGCAGCACTGGAGCCCTTGGCACCTCCCAGGGCTCTCCTAACAGGGACAAAGCCATGAATAAATAACCTCAAATCCTGCCCAAACAGCTCCCTCGGTCAGGCTGCAGCTTCTGGAAACCTCTCCCTGAACATTGCAGGGATTCACAGCAGCCCTGGGATCCAAAAAAATGCTCAGAAAGAACTGAAGCTGGAAAACTTTGGCACCCTGATTAATAAAGTTACACATGAACAACGTGGGGAGGGGCTGACGTCATGGGGGCAATTAAAAAAGCTCATTTAGGAGCCGCAGTGCAGGACAGCAGCTGTGGGGACCAGTGACAGTGGACACCTCTGTTGCTCCAAGACTTTGAGAGTGTCACCTGCTGCCTCCACACTGAGCCAGAACCTCTGGCATGGCCAAGGCAGCTGAGCCCTGAAATGTCCTGTTATTAGGAGATTATTAATTAGCAACAACTCCTCACTCCTGTCCAGGCCTTCTCTGGCTCCAAATTCTGCCTCCAGATCACTTATGAAACATCTCCAGTACAGCAGCACGTCCCAACCTCGCCTCATTAAAGGAGCTGTCCCCAATAACAACACCAGCACTCTTCCTCAAGAAGGAGAAAAAAACTGCTAATTATTTTTGCCTTTTAAGAACAAAATGGTACTGATGGGATCAACAGGACAGGTGAGCACAAAAGGCAGCCAGGCTTTTGTGCCTCGGGGATGTGCAGTGTCAGAGGACAGCACGGAGGAGGAGGAGGAGGAGGAGGAGGAGGAGGAGGAGGAGGAGGAGGAGGAGGAGGGATGAACAGGCTCATTTTGGATCCACTGCATCCTGGAGAGGGAGCAGCCCTCACCTGCCACCTGCACAGCTCAGGGCATCAGGGGGCTCATCCCCACCTCCCACAAGCCTCCTGCAGCTCTGGAGAGGGCTGAGGGCTTCTCCAGGTGAATTGACCCCCTGGTGAACACGGCAGGAGTTACCAAATGTCCCCCCAGCTGTCCCAAGCCGAGGTGGCTCTGCCCAGGAGGGCCCCAGGTGTGACCCGTGCAGGGACAGCAGCAGCCCCACGTGCATCCACATGCAATTCCAGGCCAG
Source organism: Sylvia borin (assembly GCA_014839755.1). Lineage (NCBI taxonomy): Eukaryota > Metazoa > Chordata > Aves > Passeriformes > Sylviidae > Sylvia > Sylvia borin. Next base: position 6,034,825 of record CM025979.1, on the reverse strand, counting down.
GGACAGGCAGGGAGGAGCTGTGCTGAGCCCAGGACCCCCGGGGGGCTTTGGGAAGGGCTTGTACCTTCTCCTCGTTGCTGATGTTCCTGGTGGAGGTTCTCCAGGTGATGGAGGGGATGGGGTCCCCCGACGCCTCGCAGGTCAGTGTGATCTGATCCTCCAGCTCCATGGCTGTCTTGTTCTCCACGTAGGTGATCTTGGGCTTGGCTGAGGAGGGCAAGGAAAAGGAGCCTTGGCTCAGGGTGAAGCTTGTCTGTCACCAGCAGCCCTGGGGACAATTTACTGCCAGCTGGGGAAGGGGCAGAGGGACTTTCCCCAGGGCACCTCCTGGCAGAAATAACCCCCTGAAAAAGCTCCTCTGCTCACTCTCACAGCTGAGGCTCCTAAGAGAGGACCCACCTCAGAGTGAACAAATGGGATTACCAGCTCCCTCTCCCACCTCCCTGCCCCAAATCAGCCCCTCTGCTAAGCAGCTTTGTCAGGTGACAAGGCAGGGAGAATTCCACATCCCTTAACACTGCCAGACTCCTGGGAGAAAGGAGAGCTCCTGATTCACTCCTCCAAGCCTGAGGTCACTCACATCGTGCTGGGGTGGAGCTCACCTCCCTGCCCAGGCTGCAGCAAGCCCCACTCAAGTGCTAAAGCTTTTTTTGGTGGATCAGGATTCAGGCTGGAGGGTGTTTCCAGCAGCCTGTGGGGCTGATCCCCCAGCCCTGCCCGTGTTTTAGCAGAGGGGAGCTGGATGAGCTCTCCCCACACACACAGAGGTGCAGAGGCAGAGCAGCAGCTGGGGATCAGCCCCAGCAAACATTCACTGGGATAAGCAAGATCCTTGTCCTGGTTTAGAGCAAATTTGGGAGGAAACCTCCCAATGGGAAGCCAAGTGTGCCCTCAGGACAGTCCCCCAGCTGCCCTCAGTGTCACCAGCAGCCAGCTGGGCTGCCAGGGGGTGGTTACCAAAGACTTTGAGGTGGATGGTGGCGTCAGCCTCGCCAGCCTTGTTCTCAGCAATGCAGATGTACTCGGCCTCGTCGCTCTTGTCCACCCTGTGGATCACCAGCTCGGAGCCATCATAGTTGAAGCTGTATTTGTCCTCGTCCTCCACCTCCTCCACGGGATCTCCATCCCTGGGGGGACACAAAGCACACGGGGCTGTGCTGGCAGAAGCCACCCGAGGCTGCTCTAGGCCATTGTTACACTGCAGCTCCTCGTGCTGAGAGGGACCAGCACCTTCTCCTCTCCCCACGGGCTCCAGAGCTGGGATTGAGCCCTAATCCCAACCCTTCTGGCCTCAGGGCTCTTGGCAGCTGAACCTCTCAGCTCCTGGCACACCACAGAGCTGTAACCCCACCAAAGGTGCCTCCTTTCCTGCCAAGGCACCACTCCAAGCTGCCATCAGCTTTCCCACATCAGTCTGTGCTCCCATCCCTCACCAAAGGCTACAGAATTCCAGGGACAATGTCTTATCTTACTTACTTACAGTATCTCACTTAAACTGTTCTTATCTTAACCAACAGGATTTTTACCCTCAGATTCTCCTCCTCGGGTGGGCTCTGTGCTCCCTTACCTAACCCACAGCAGAAGGTGACTTCAGCCCCATTGTGAGGCCATTCTTGTGAGAAAAATCAACTCCTCCCAGTTAAAACAGTCCCATCCCTCCAGCCTGGCTTTCCAGGTTTAGGGAGAAAAATCAACTCAATCCCAGTTAGAGCACTCCCTCTCCTCCAGTCTGCTTTTCCAGGTTTAGGGAGAAAAATCAACTCCTCCCAGTTAGAGCATTCCCTTCTCTCCAGCCTGGCTTTCCAGGTTTAGGGAGAAAAATTAACCTCATCCCAGTTAGAGCATTCCCTTCCCTCCAGTCTGCTCTTCCAGGCTTGGGGAGAAAAATCAACTCATCCCAGTTATAACATACCCTTCCCTCCAGCCTGGCTTTCCAGGTTTGGGGAGAAAAATCAACTCATCCCAGTTATAACATACCCTTCCCTCCAGCCTGGCTTTCCAGGCTTGGGGAGAAAAATCAACTCCTCCCAATTAAAACATTCCCCTCCCTCCAGCGTGGCTCTCCAGAGCCCAGAGCCCCTTACTTTGTCCAGGTGACGGTGGGCTCGGGGAAGCCGTCGGCGTCACAGGCCAGGGTGACAGACTGGCTGAGGTTGGCAGTGGCATTCATGGTGCTCTGCCTGGCACGCACCGAGGGCGGCACTGCAAGGGGAGAAAGGCACCGTGAGCTGGGCAGGGCAGGAGGGCTGGGCCACAGGGAGGCTCCCCGTGCACCTCTGATGGCACCAGACCCCGTCACTGTCACCTGCAGGGTTCCACCAACGAGCCTGAGGGAAATACAGGTTGGATATTAGGAAGAAGTTTTTCATAGAAAGAGTGATTAAATACTGGAATGGTCTGCCCAGGGAGGTGGTGGAGTCATCCCTGGATGTGTTTAAAAGGAAACTGGATGTGGCACTTGGTGCCATGATCTAGTTGAGGTGTTAGGGCTGGGTTGGACTCGATCATCTTGAAGGTCTCTTCAAACCTCCATATTCTGTGATTCTGTGACTCTGTGTCCAAAGCCACCAGCACAGGGGAGGAAGGGCAGTGGGTGGGGGGACACAAAAACCCCTCAATGTGGTGGCCAGGAGCACTTGTGAGTGCCACCAAGCTCAGATCCTCACTCTGCTTCTCAGCGTGTTTTTAGCCTGTAAACACCTGAATTCTCCTGGCAAACCCTCCCTGCATTCCAAGGAGCCTGGACACGCATCCCACGGACACTTTGAGTGGACACAGCAGAGGAAGAGGAGGGTGTGAAGCCGAGGCAGCACCTCCAGCAGCAGCCTGGGCTGAGGCGCTGCTCTGAGCCCCTCACCGTTGACGATGACCTGGATGTCCTTGAAGTTGATCTCCCCACGGGCCAGGATCCTCCCCTCACACCTGTAGGTGCCCTCATCTGTCTTCTTGATGCCCCGGATCTGCAGGTAGTTGTTGGACAGGACGATGAAGCGCACTGCAAGGGACAAAAGGAACAGGGGCTCACTCAGCTGCTCCTCTCCTCGCCCCTCCTGGGCCTGCTGGAACAGAATCTCCCTCCCCCACCATGAAATGGAGATTCTCTGTAGCTGGATCTGCTTCTGCCAAGGAGGAAGGGTGTGTGGAGAGCAGCCCAGTGCTCAGGGAGATGAACAGGTGAGTGTTCCCACAGACACGCTGACGTCCTGAGCAGTTTGGGACTCATCCCTGCTGCCCAAGAGCTCCAGCCTCACCACCTGTGTGCCAGGGCTGGGAAAGCTGCTCAGCTGCAGCCAGGGCCTCTGCCAGCCCCTCTACCATGGCTGGGAAGAAAAAGGAAATTTCTTGCGAGGAGCTTTCAACCTCCTTTCCTCTAAAAGGCTGGACCCAACACCCAGCCTTTCTGTCTGATGGCATTTCTTTGATCTGTGTTTTGTTGCAGCCCTCCTCGGCTCACTCTGGTGCCAAAGCCTGATGGGTGTTTCAGTGGGAACACGACTGCCCTGCCACCGGCAAAGCACAGCACCTGGATAAGGAAATTCACACCCTGTGCCAGGCACAGACTGCTCCTCCTGGCCCTTGTGACCACCAGCACTTCGTGTGGGAGGGAGATGGACATCTGACCCCAGAATGGACGGGAACCAAGGCCTTACCATCCTTTTTCAGGATGACATCCCTGCCTTTGTGCTTCCAGATGATGGTGGGGGGCAGCGAGCTGACCACGTCACACACGATCACAGCATCGTCCCCTTCCTTGAACTCCTGAGGGGTGGGAGCGTTCTTGAACATCAGCTTTTCTGGAAACAAGGAAAGCAGAAGGTCACTGCGGCTCTCTCAGCACGCCTTGGAGCTGTGCTCCTGCCTCCAGCCTGAGGGGAGCAGAGAAACCCTCAAATCCCCAGAAATCTCCTTGTTCCCAGGGGAGGATAAAGGTCTGAGTGGATGCACTGCCCACAGCAGCCCCATTTCCATTCCCCCGTGCCCACAGTGGGCTGAATGAGCACTCTGAATAATGCCCAGTGCGAGGTGTGAGCCGGGACTGCTCCCAGCAGGGAGGGAGAAGCTGCTGGAGCAGCTGAGGGCTCACTGCAAACCTTGGGGCACTCTGGGCCCCTCTTCACCCCACACCAGAGCTCTGTGTCACCCACAGCAGCTCCTCTCCTGTTCCCCCTGCCAAAAGCACCAGAATCTTCTCCTTCCACCCCTTGCTCTGCTGCCTTTCAGAAGGATTTTACCCTTCCCTTCCCCTCTTTTTTTCCTTTCCTTTCCTTTCCTTTCCTTTCCTTTCCTTTCCTTTCCTTTCCTTTCCTTTCCTTTCCTTTCCTTTCCTTTCCTTTCCTTTCCTTTCCTTTCCTTTCCTTTCCTTTCCTTTCCTTTCCTTTCCTTTCCTTTCCTTTCCTTTCCTTTCCTTTCCTTTCCATCCCATTTTCCTTCCCATTGCATCCCACCCCATTTTCCTTTCCATTTTCCTTCCCTTCCCTTTCTCCATCCCATGCCATTCCACTCCACTCCACCCCATCCCATCCCATCCCATCCCATCCCATTCCATTCCATTCCATCCCATCCCATCCCATTCCATCCCCATTCTCCTTTCCATCCCATCCCCTCCTCCTTTCCCCTTCCCCCCTCCCCTCAGAAGGCACACCAGCTCCCTCCCCGCCCTGCCCCACAAACCCGGGAGAACATCCCCCGGGATCCGCGGCCTTACGGAAGATCTTGACGTTGACGGTGGCCTCGGAGTCTCCCTCCTCGGGGCTGCTGACCACGCACTTGTAGATGCCGGCGTCGTCGATGTTGGCGTTGTAGATGGTGAGGGTGGAGGAGAAGTCATCGTTGCGCACCACCGAGATGCGCTGCTGGTTCGGGGTCAGCCGCTCCCCGTTCGGGGAGAACCACGAGATGTCCTTGAACGTGGCCTCCCCCGCCACTGCGTGGGGACAGGGAGGGATGGGGACACAGCGAAATGTCACCCACAGAGCCCCAGAGATCACAGTTCATCGCTCTGCTCACGGGCTCTGAGTGACCCCACGGCAAAGTATCATCAGCACCCACAAACCCCCACACATTCCAAATTTACCCTGCTGCTCATGGGCCCTGACTGACCCCATGGCAAAGTATCAGCACCTACAAATCTCCACACATCACAATTTCATCCCTCTGCTCACAGGCTCTGAGTGACCCCACAACAAAATATCAGCACCTACAAACCCCCACACATCCCAAATTTACCCTGCTGCTCATGGGCTCTGACTGACCCCATGGCAAAATATCATCAGAACCCACAAACCCTCACAGATCATAAACCCATCCCTCTGCTCACAGGCTCTGAGTGACCCCACGGCAAAGTATCATCAGTGCCCACAAACCCCCAGAGATCCTAAATCCATCCTGCTGCTCATGGGCCCTGACTGATCCCACAACAAAATATCAGCACCTACAAACCCCCACACATCCCAAATTTACCCTGCTGCTCATGGGCCCTGACTGACCCCACCCAAAACACATCATCAGCACCCACAAACCCCCACAGATCACAGTTCATTCCTCTGCTCACGGGCTCTGAGTGACCCCACGGCAGCAAACACCAGCAGAGCAGGCTGTGCTCCACTGTGAATTAAACAACCCCGGGGCCCTGCAGCCACCACGCACCTTGACATAAGAAGAACTTGGATTCTCCAACGCTGATCTCCCCCTGGCTTGGAACAATGTCCACTTGGAGAGAGGCTGGGAAGGGAACGAGCACAGTTAGACAAGGGCCTCCAGCAAAAAAAACCTTTGCCATCCTCACAATCCTCATGGATCCCTCACTGAATTTACAGCCCACGATGACGCCTATTTTCTGGTCTGAACTGCTGGTTTTAAACACCAGAGGAAGGTCTTAAACACCAGAGGAAGGTCTTAAACAAGAGAGGAGGATTTTAAACACAAGAGCAAGGTTCTAAACACCAGAAAAAAGTTTAAAACAAGAGAGGAACATTTTAAACAAGGGAAGAAGGTTTTGAACATGAGAGGAGGGTTTTAAACACCAGAAGAAGGCTTCAAACAAGGTTTTGGAAACCAGAGGAAGGTTTTAGACTCCAGAAGAAGGTTTTATACCCCACAGGAAGGTTTTATGCTCCAGGGGAAGGTTTCAGACCCCAGAGGAAGGTTTTATACCCCAGAGGAAGGTTTTGGACACCAGAGGAAGGTTTCAGACCCCAGAGGAAGGACAGCACCCCTGCCCTCCCCATGCCCATTCCCCAGCAGCCCCTCCCAGGGCACATCCACGCAGTCCCAGTGCCCTTTTCCCCCACCAAGATCCCTGCCTCCTTCTTCATTGCATAAATTATGACCCATTAGGCAGAATATGTAATTGGATTCTGGCTCTCCTCCAGCTATAGCTTAATTCCACGGCAGAGCTGTGGCCTAACAAGCCCGGGTCAAGTTGAATTTGAGGACGCCAAAAGAGGTTTTCTTTGGAAAACACCCTCTGTGTTTTCATGTAGGGCACGAAAATCTGAAAATCTCTCTCCCAGAGCAGCTAATTTTACCTCCGGAGCACAGAGGCATTATTTCAGCTGCCAAGCACACCTGGGGCTGTGAGATCCCAGCGCTGCTCCAGAAATGAAAACCTGGCTGTGTGTGCCAATGGCAACATTCCTTACCCTGCTGGGGAAACACACGGATGGGGAGGTCAGGCACCAGGTGTGGAGCTCCCAGAGCTGGAGGAGCACTGCCTGCCCTCGGTAGGGAAGCACAGGATTATCAGGATCTTCTGAGCACATTCCTTTGGCCAAGACCCACCCTGACACAGCGCTTCTCTCCAGAAGAAGACTGGAAGCAATAATCAGAGCTGGGATAATCCCAGAGCAAGGTCCCTGCACCTTCCCTGGTTCTCCTCTCTGCAGCTCAGCAGGCTGGTCTGATAAATGCTGCTATTCCAGCCCAGAGCACTGGGATACAGCCCCAAATCCCCCAAAACAGGCAAGACTCAGCAGGAAGCAGAGTTTGGGAGCACTGAGTGCTGACCACGGTCACACAGAGCACTGCAAGTCCTGCAGGGACTCCAGACAGGGACACTAAAGCCCCCCTGGACCTCCAGAGGAATGGGAAGGAGTTTGGAACCCCAGCCCAAGGCAGAGAGCAGCTCTCTGCTCAGCCCTGGGTGCTGCAGGAATGGCTGGGAGCTCAGATCCATCAGGAATTCATCCCACTCTGTAAATGCAGCCCTGAGAGCTGCTGCTGGGAAGGCAGTGCCACAGGCTGGGCTTCTTAATGATGCCTTTCACTGCATCCTCAGGTGGTTCCTGGAGCAGCCAGGAAGGAGAAGAAAGGCTCTGTGGAAAGCACTGAACTCTCCATCACCCCGAATTCAGCGTCTGGGCTCCACCTGACAGCTTTTGTCAGACCTGGCTGAGCCACATCAGCTGCACAGAGCAGGAGGAAACCACCCAGCCAGGGAAAATCTCCCTGCGAATACAGCCACAAGGGCCAGGCAGCAGATCTGAGCAGCAACACCCAGCTCTCAGATTTTCCTGGGTTTGTTTTTTTATTTTTTTCCAAAGGCTCAGCTCCTTCTGTGCATTGAAGTGCTGGGTGGATTTTCAAAGGAATGAAACCTGGAAACCACCTCTGGGAAGGCAAATCTTTTAGAAAGGAGAGGAGGAAGAACATCCCTGGTTCTGCCTCACTCAGTCAGTGCTCCCTCTGCTCCCCCAGCTCCAAAGTTACCATTCAATCCCATCATTAGTGGAACAAGGAACAGCATTTCTGCAGAGGTTGTGCAGAGGGGCAGCAATTCCTTCACTGAACATCAGCACTGCCCCTTCCCAGTGTGAAGGAGGCACAGGAGGAGCCTCCTGGAATTGCTCCTAACTCCAGAAAGGCACTTTTCAAGCCCAGGAATTCCAGCAGACAGGACCTGTGACCCCCAGGACAAACAAATACACCTCACAGCAGCCTGCTCAGCCCAGGAGCACGACGCTCAGGTGCCCTGAGGCTGACCCCAAGAGCCAATTCCCTCCCTTTTCCATGGGGATTGGGAGCTCTCAGCACCCACCTGGGCACAGACACACCCAGGGGAGTTACAGAGACACAAAACTGACTAATCCCAACATTTCCCTTCTGCCAGAGATGCCGAGGAGCAAAATTCCACCTGTTTTTATTTTCCCCAGTCTCTCATGGCTTCTCCTGGCAGTTCTTAGGAGGATTTTGGACATCCTGTGGGGCTGCCCCAGCCCTGGCCTGCAAACACTTCTAAGGCTCTGTCCTACACACCCCTGCAGAGGAAACTGGGCACAAAAGCGCCCAGCAGTGTTTGTCCAGCTGCAGGAACTGCAGGTACCTTCTGGAATTCAGCTGCAGGAGAAGGAAGAACCCCCTGCACGAGTGACTGCAGCTCACCTGTCCTGCATCAGCCACTGCAGCTCACCTGTCCTCCATCAGCCACTGCAGCTCACCTGTCCTGCATCAGTCACCTGCACTCACCTGTCCTGCATCAGTCACTGCAGCTCACCTGTCTTGCACCAATCACCTGCAGCTCACCTGTCCTGCATCAGCCACTGCAGCTCACCTGTCCTGCATCAGTCACCTGCACTCACCTGTCCTGCATCAGCCACTGCAGCTCACCTGTCCTGCATCAGTCACCTGCACTCACCTGTCCTGCATCAGTCACCTGCACTCACCTGTCCTGCATCAGTCACTGCAGCTCACCTGTCCTGCACCAGCCACGGCAGCTCACCTGTCCTGATCTCACCCCGGGCTCAGGGCACTCTGAGCAGCCTGCAGGCCTTGCTGCCCTTGTCACCTGCACAAACAGGTCCCCAGAACAAAGGGATCTCACAAACAATGCTCCCCCACTCCTCAGCGTCACTGTGATCACACTGACAAAGCCACTGCTGCTGATTCTAATCGCTGTTTAATCGTTATTTTGGCTCTTTGCAGTTCAGGGAAATGGGGACTATTTTTTCCACTCTTCATTTAATAGACACTGTGAGCCCATTTGTATTCTGCTTCCAACTTGGAGCAATAAAGGCCTTTTTAGCATCACATAATAACTGCATTAAAAGGCCTCTTCATAATCACACAATAACACTTTTTATAGCTCTGCCCTCCCCCATATCTTTTATCTGGTTATAAAGTTCCCCAGCCCCCAAAAAATGCTGAATAATTCCCCATTGATTAAAAAAAAAAAAAAGAACAACAACAACAAAAAAATCCAACAAATTTGCTAATGCAACTTCCTGTTCATCTGTAGTTCAATATAATTAGTTTTGCATCTCAACAAAAGAAATGAGCTGAAATGAAGCCGTGGGTTTGGGGACAGGCAGGGAGGCTGTGTCCCTGCTGGGCTGGGCTTAAGGCAGGAATTTATCCACCTGAGCAGTGAATGAAGTGCCACGGGCAGCGCAGGAAAACGAGGGGATTTTGGGGTGCCCAAATCCCAAAGGTGACACAGGAAACAGGAATAAGAATGCTCACACCAAAGGAACAGTAAATACACTCAATTCTGGATTTACCGTGGGGTTCCAGTCCCTGGGGTAAATGGGAGCTCATCCCCTCACATCCTCCCCTTCCTCCAAAGCCCTCTACAGCCCCCAGCACCTCCCCACTGACCCCAAAAGGTCCCAGTTGGAGCCCTGGAAGCAAAGAAGGACTGAAATCCTTTGTCCTCAGCTCAGCGCAGCCCTGGGGTGAGCCCAGGCTCGGGTCCCCAGATGTGTCCCCTCTGCAGCTCCTGGGTCACCCCCAAGTCCCACCAGGGGCTGAACTCAGCCCCGAGGGCTCCTGCAGCCAGGGACCCCTCTCACTGAGCCCAGGGGGAATTTGGGGGGGCTTTACCTCGGGGGTGTCTCCAGGAGCAGGAGCCCCTGTGCTCCTGCCACAGCCAACCCTGAGTGAAAACCCAAAACCAAATAGAACATCACAAATACTGGGGCAAACAAAGGCCAGCACGGATGAATTCAGCTGTGACTGAACCCTTGGCTCCGTTCCACAGGCTGTACCTTTAATTCTCTTCACTCCTAGCAGCCAGTCACCAATTAAACTCAATTCCAGAAATAAAAACCATCGGGAAAGAAATATCTCCTGGATCTAATGGGCACGGCTCGTGGAGTAAGGGCGGGATTTGTAGAGCTTGTGAGAGAAGCAGATTATGGTGAAAGCCCTCGGGATTTAATACACAACAAAGGCTTAACAAGACAAAGACAAGGCTCCTGTACACGGTCACTTTATTAAAAATACGCTGACTGCTCAGGAGGAGGAGGCAGCAGCTGGGATTGATCCCAGCTGGGCTGCAGATCCAATTCCTCCCCGTCGCCATGGAAACCACTCCCTAAATCTGCCAGGAACTGGAGGAAGGGATGGCTGGTTCCTTTGGGGAATATCAGCTCGGGGAGAGGCGGGCAGGGAGCAGCACGGTGCCACGGCACAGCAGCCCGGGGAGGAGAGCCCAGAGCCACCCCCGGGGGATGGAGAGCCCCAAATCCACACACCAAAGCCCAGCTGGTGGCCCTGGACGAGAGGGATGCACAGAGAGAGCATCCCCTGCAGTGTCCTGGATGTGAGGGATGCACAGAGAGAGCATCTCCTGCCCTGCCCTGTCCTGGATGTGAGGGATGCTCCTGTCACCCTGCTCCTGAACACTCCATGGTGTGTCTGCGGGCACAGAGGGAGCAGCATCCCCTTGCCCTGCACTGTCCCAGCCCCGATTCCAAACCCAAATTCCAAATCCAGGGAGGGTTTGGGGAAGGGCTCAGCCAGGGGAGCTCTGGGGCTGGGCACAGCTCTGCCTGCAGCCACCCTTCTGTCTGTTCTGCACACTCCAGATGAAAATCCCCTTTTCCAGCAGCAGCCCCTGGATGCTGGGAGCTGGGAGAAAGGTAATTCACTCACTCCTGTAAGGAAACCAGGTTCCAAACCAAACGCAATTCAAATTGTTGTGTACAACAGCACAGCCTGGGCAGTGAGGAGCCTCTCTGGGTCTCACCCAAAGCAAGGACAGGGGGGCTCTGCCAGCCAAAATCCACCCCTGCCCTCCTGCACATCCCTGGCGGCTGTTTCACAGAGCCAGGGAAAGCTGTGCTCGGCCAGGCAGCTGGAATCAGGGGCCCAGGCAGCTGTGGCAGCACGGAAACACAGGCAGGGAATTCAGAGAGGTTTCTCCTCTGCTTCCCTTCAGCCTGAATTATTCTGCTTCTGAACAAAGTGACATGTCCAAGCTGATGCAGGGAATCTGTGCAGGGCAAAGGGAATAATCCCAATTACATCCACATTATGACCCCATCCTTCCCATGCACAAGATCTGCTCACAGGCTTTTAACTTTTAAATGACCACAAGGAACACCAAAAAACGCCATCAACACCTTTTCCTACAGAAATTTATGAATCACAGTAAAACTTCTCGGTATCTTTACATGGAACACTATTTTATGCCTCTTTTGATGACATTGTTGATAAAAGCTTTTTATTGCTATTGGATCATAAAACTAATAGTCCTATTTACCACAGCAAATATTTTCATTTACCTGAGGCAGGGTAAGCCAGGATCCTTTATGGAGCCATTAAATCAGAGTATGGACAATTTTAATTAAAAACCAAGCAAGTCACAATCTTCTGCTGAGAGAGAAGTCTGGGTGCTGGGAAGAACCCAGAGACGACGAGAGATCTGTAAAAGCTCAGGGTTCAAGGCTAATCCTGCAGCACTTTGTCTTGGCAGTGCAGTGAGCAGCACAAGCTGCATCCTTCAGGGAGCACAGAATTCCTGCCTCGGTCAGGCAGGAGCAGCTCCAGGAGCTCCCTGGCTTCCCTCAAAGCTCCTTTCCCTGCTCCCTGCAAGCTCCATTCCTCCTCAGCCCTAGGAGCACTCCCAGCCCCAGATCTGGTCCTCAAGTGTTGGAAACAATTCTCCCCCAGCCCTTTTTTATGGGCTGCTTTAGTTCAGGGGACGTGTTTTTAGCAGTGGCTGAAGCTGAAGTGGCTGTAAAGCCTGAAATCCCTGAAATGCAATATTTACTGCACAGGAGGTTAATTATGACCCCCCGTGGAACGTTCCCTGCAGGTTCTCTCCAGGTCCAGCACGTTCATCCCATCCCACGCTGCAGAATAACTCCTCCCTCTGCCTATCACAGCTTCCTACTGGAGTTCTCAGGAGGAGAATAAACCTCTCTCTGCTATTTCAGCTAAAAGGAAGAGGGGAGAAAACACAGAATGCAGTTTTTTATCTCTTTTCCCTGCTCCCAACGGGGTCAGACCACGCAGGAGCCAAGCCCTGGAGCTCTCAGTTGCTGCTGCTGAAGCACCATTTGCTGTAAATGCACAGAAGTGGATTTTGCTCAAGCAGCAGGTGGAAGTTTCTGAGGGGTGACAACAGGCCTTGGCTGGAGATGGAGGAGCCACTTCAAGGCACCCAGGCTGTGGTTTAGAGGTGTCCTGCACCCAAAAGGGGTTCCTAAAGCTCATCCAGCTCCACCTTCCACGATCCCAGGCTGCTCCAAGCCCTGTCCAGCCTGGCCTTGGACACTTCCAGGGGCAGCCACAGCTTCTCTGGGCAGCCCCAACCTCCCAGGGAAGGATTTATTCCCAATATCCCGCCCAGCCATGGCTTGTGGCAGCAGGAAAACATCAAATATTCCACCTGCATTTCAGAGAGTTACAGCCTCTCCTGAATGGTGGCTCACAAAAATGCTTTGGAGAGAGTCCTGTAGATTTTAGTAGTTTAAATTCATATCTGGAGCCGTCTTCTGCCAAGTGTAAAGCATCAGAAATCAATAGTTTATTTAATGTGTCAATTAATCTTTCATGGCTGGTGGGACCTGGGGATTCTGTGGTGGCTGAGTATCACTGGATAGTTCAGACTGAGCTGAAAATCACAGCCTCAGCCTGGCTCCTCTGTGAGAAACAGCAATTTCCAACGCTGCCTTACAGCAGGATTAAACAGTCCCATTCTTCCTGGCTACGTGAGGTGAAGAGGAATGCTCATTAATAAATTAATTGACATTAAAAACATGGGGAGGCTGCTTTGCTAAATAAAGCCACGTGGGGAGAGCAGAAGGCACAGGGAGGTGAAGGAACAAGAGCACGTGCCAATATTTATCGTTTTTGTCATTTTTTACACCAGCCTTCAGGGCTGATGAAGAAAACCACCTCAGCCCATGGCCAAAGCCCTGTCAAGGGCAGACCATGGAGATGTTCCTGGGAATTTGGGGCCCTGAGACCCTCTGGAAACACCCCTGGAATTTGTGGGTGACATTTCAAGTGTGTGTTAACTGCAAAGCCTTTTGCCAGCCCCACACTGAGACAACCTCCAGAGGATCACCAGGACTATCAGAATCATTAACAGCACCCACTGAATAAAAGCTGAAATATTATTATAATGAAAACTGAAGGCCAAGGACTGGGAAGAACAACATGCTAATACAGTGCCCTATTTGCTCAGCGAGCATAGGAACCAAAAACCCCTTCAGGCAAGAGAGAACGGAGTTGTTTACTGCTCTCTGCTGCTCAGCACTGTCCCAGCTCCCTGGCTGGCACAATAAAGCCAAGGTAAAGGCAATAAATAAATCAGAGCCCCTCCTCATTCAGCCACCCCAATGCGTGGAACAGGAAGAGTTGACACAACCCCGAATTTAGACATCATTTACAGCTCCAGAAGCTCAGAAATAGGTGATGCCAAGGAAGAAACAAAAGGAATCTGGACCCAGGCAGGGTATCCAAAGGCCTCCAGCATCAGCTGTGAGTGACAGGACAAACACTCCCCAGATTGCCAGCAGCCAAGGAAAGGCTCCATCCACACTCCTCCGGGGAGTCTCCTGGAAACCCAGGGAGAATTCAGCCCAGCAAACACAAGAAATTTAATCACTGCAACTCATAAGTTATGCAAGGCAGACAAAGAACGTTTCAGCTGAGCAATTGTGCCCCAAAATGTAAGAGAAGTGTTCAGAGTTCAGCTCTGAACCTCTCCTGGTCTGTACAAGCAAGACACTCCTGGAAATAATTCACTCCTACTTGCAGGAACTGACTCCATGTAAGCACCAAAAGAAAACCCCCAGTGAACTGAGAACACAACAGGATTTTCACACCTCTCCTTAGGCAGCAAAACACAAGACAGAGGGAAAATTGAGGAAAAGGGAACCAGACTCCTGCTGGGCGCTTGAGGTGACACTGCTGTTGGCAAAGAGCTCTGCAGAACCCCCAATAAAATAAAGAATGCACACAAAGATTGATCATCCTCGCACAGATCCGAACACACGGGGCACAAACATGGCTCAGGCTTTGCTCCTTTATTCCTTCAGTGCCATATTCTGATTCCCACCTCCTCAGTGCCTTGCTCTCTCTGGGTTTGAAGGCAGAGCAGTGGCCCCACGTGCTCAGCATGTTTAATTTACGCTGCAGACAGAGCACACCCCATCAAAGGGAACCCTCCAGGAGGAAAATAACGGGGGCAGGACGGAGATTCAGAGAGCCCAGCCCGAGCCACAGCTCAGCACTGCCACGCCTGCCCCGCGTTACAGCCACAAAGGCTTTCCATCTGTGACAAACCACTGCCACCCCACCAAAGGGAATGACCAAAAATCTGCAAGCCACACACACCACTCCAGCGTTTGCTTTTCTCCCAGCTTTGCACTCTGCTGCACTCCCATTTTTATTTTATTTTTCTGTCTCCTCCACAATTTCTCCTCACGGGAGGGAAATACCAGAACGATTTGGTCCAGCTGCTGACAGGAAAACCTTGAAATTAGTGGCACTACAATTAACCAGAAAGAGCCAATAAAATTGAGTGGTCACCATGACTTTCAGAATATTGGGGGCATAAATTAAAGGTCCAAGGCAGGATTTCTCTAAGGAAAGTTTTTTCTTCTTTAGCTTCCACGAAAAATGTCAACCCCAGATCTCCATTTAGATGTACAAATGACCAACACTGAACACTGAATGTCACACCTCCAGACCCTGAATTAAATGTACAAAAGGCCAACATTGAACACTGAATATCACACCTCCAGACCCTCATTTAAATGTATAAATGACCAACAATGAGCACTGAATGTAAACCCCCAGATCTTCATTTTAATGTACAAATGGCCAACACGAGCATTGAGTGTCACATCCAGACCCTTATTTAGATGTACAAATGGCCAACACTGAGCACTGAATATCAACTCCCAAATCTTCATTTAAATGTATAAATGGCCAACACTGAGCACTAAATATCAACCCCCAAATCTCCATTTAGATGTACAAATGGCCAACACCGAGCACTGAATGTCACCCCCAAATCTCCATTTAGGGTACAAATAACCAACACCGAGCACTGACCCCCCGTGTCTGGAGATTCTGGTGCCTGCTCTGCAGCCTGAGCCCCTTCTCCTGAGCTGTGCTCTCTAATTCCCAGGCACTGTCACTGGGGATTACCTGGGGCTGCAGCTGAGCCCTTCAGGGGAGGGGTTTGCTGGGTTTAAAGAGCTTTTTGCAGCAGGTCCCTGCTCGGTGGCACCTGCAGGGCAGGGATGAGGCAGGGGCAGTACCTGGGCTCCAGCCACGGGCAGGAGCAGCTTTGGAAATAGAAGCAGGCCAGGTTAATCCCCGGGATCAGGAACATCCAGGGGCAGACTGCACCTGACCCCGATCTGCTAATGGCTGGGAGTGCTCCAGCAGCCCGGAGGATTTACAGCTCCCACAGCTGCCTCCTGGACCTGAATGTCCTGCATTCTACACGTGCATCTCCTCAATTCTGCCCGCAGCAGCGCTCCCAGGCACAGGCTGGCACTGCCGGGCTGTGCTGCAGGAGCTGGGTTTGATCATCTGTCGGTGCCTTCCAACTCCGGGGGGACTTTTTAAAGTCCCCAAATCTCCAGATGACCTTGAACGCTGCTGTGTCTGACCGATGTTAACAGGGCTACCTCCTGTCATCAGGTTTGGCGCGTTTTCCTGCTGCTTACAACGTTTTAATGGGAATTATGGTGTAAAAACTACTCACTGAAAGGGGAGAGGAAGGCAAGGAGATGCTCAGTGATCTGTGAGGGCAAAGACCTTTAAAGCACCTGAGGATTCCTGCTGAATTCCTCCCCTCCCGCAGCCCCTGCTCCTCTCCAGGCTGCGAAATGACAGCACAAGAACAGCAGCACTGCTCTGGAATACAGAAAACGGCCAGAAAAGGCAGCAGCAGTGAGAGAAACGTCCTCTGAGAGCAGCAGGAGAAGGAAAACGTCCCCAAAATGCCAAGCCCAAAGCCGGGCACACAGCAGGGATCGATGGCGGGGCCGTGCTGAAAGGACAAACCCAAGAGTCACGACCCCTGCAGCACCACAAACCCTCCTGGAACCATCATTAATTGCTCTTTACTTTAAACCATCCCCAGGGAGCGCTGAGCTGCACAAGCCAATGTCCCACATACGATATCCTGCTTTCATCTCCACCAGCCAGAGCCAACATTCGTTTTTCGAGTTCCCCCACACAAGCCCTGCCATTTCTATTTCTGCATCCCTGGGAGAGATTTCTCCTGCCACTAACAACTGCCTGCTCCGCTGGAATGAACACCACAGAGGGGCTGGAAGCTCCCTCCCAGCCCTGGAGGGGGTTATTTTTGTGCTCCTGCATCCCACAGTGAAATCCCACAATGAAATCCCACAATGAAATCCCACAATGAAATCCCACAATGAAATGCAGGGCAGAGAGGTAAAATAATCAACATTCCTCATCCCAGAGGCGCTGCATGGGAAGGAGAAACTTGTCCCCTCATCCCAAAAGGCTTCTGTTCTGCTTGGGGCTGTCCAAAATGCAAACCCGACCCAGGAGTTTCCCAAGCAGGAGGCAGAGCAGGGGCTGAGAGCAAATCCTCTCTGGATGCTGGCCTCAGTTTGGGCACGGTGACCCCAAAACTGCCACAGCAGATTCCTGTGGAGCGCTGGGAACAGATCAGCATTTGCAACAGCAGGAAAAACAGGGGGAAAACCCAACCCAGCCCAGGCCATCCGGAATCCAGCTGTGCCTTCCCTGCAGGATCTGCCTGTTCACTCCTTGCTGCGATCAGAAATGTGGAGAGGCTCTTTCCCCACCCTCCAGATCCCACTCAGAGAGTTCCAGCATTTCTCTGTACCACCCCACAACCCTCCAAAATGCCTTCTAATTTCAAAATTACCCCAGCTCTTCCAAATAAACACGACTTGGTCACGGACTCGTCATTGCCAAAGGGTGGTTTGGGGTTGGAAGACTTTCCTTTCCTGCACCCACAGGGCCAGCATTCAAAAAAAAACATCCCTGGAAGTGTCCAAGGCCGGGCTGGACAGGGCTGGGAGCAGCCTGGGGTAGGGGAAGGTGTCCCTGCCCACTGCGTGGGGTTGGGGGTCCCTTCCACCCCAAACCCTCCATCAATCCCAAGATTTTCACCCCAGATTCACAGACTGCCAGCTCCCAATGCTACAGGCCCTCAAATGGAAAAGGGAAATCCCTGCGCCCTCCAGGAAAATCAGGAATGAGGAGCAGGAGATGCAGTGGCGTTCTGAGAGTTACAGACCCTCACTGTCACTGCACATCTCCCCGTCACCATCCACAAGTGCCCCAAATTCCAAGTGGTTACTGAAGTCAAGCCTCTTTCTTTTGAAATTATCCATCAAATAATTAATCTTTTTTTAATATTCCCTCCTTTAGAATCTTTGCTCTCTCACCTCTAAGGAGAAGAGGTGGTGCAGGGAAATCTGTTCGGCTCAGAACAATTCCAGGTATGAACTCCAACCACCAGCAGAGAGTGGGAACGAGCCAAGGGAATTCACACAAAGGAGGAAAACCCAGGAAATTTAAATGAGATGACGCCACAAAACCTGCACAGAATCCTCTGTGCCACCTTGTATCGATAAAACAACACCGAATGATTTCTCCAGCCTCCTTCATTGATAATGTAACCAAAGGATTCATCCCGCTGGGGCAGAGCAATGCCTGATCCCTGCGCTCCCAGCGCCAACAAAGGCAATAAAACAGCTCAATCGCAGCCTGGATTAACGCCGGGCGCTCAGGTAGGGGAACAATCTGCCCCGGGAAGAGCAGCAAAGCGCTCTCATTGCCATGTTAATGAATGCAGCATCATTAACACCAAATGGCTGCGGAGTTAAACACAACCAGCTCCAAACCCAGCCAAGCAAGTTAATGGCTGCATCAAACAACCAGGTCAACCCTTCCCCTGCCCCAGTTATTAAAAAGGGAATTCTTGTTGTTATAGGATGGCATTAAAAGGAATTTAGTGGCGCTTTTATGTTTTACATTCGCTCGTGCAGTGCTACAGTTATTCAAAGTATTTGGCACGGCGCGTCCGCAGCCACAAAGGGCGTTTTGTTTCTGCCGGAGCGAAGGACAAGACAGACGAGGACAGATAAAAATACGAGGAAGAAAAGGAGACAGAAGATGACAGAGCGACGCAAACTGCGGTGCCACATCCAAGGGAGCGCCGCGCTGAAAAACCCGAGTGGAAAAAACTTGTTAAAACAAAGGCAAGAGGCGGGAGGATGGAGCTGCCAAGGGTCACTGCAGGGAGCCTGTGCTGCATGCCGGGCATGGCAAACAGCAGCACACACAGGGACATCTCCAGCCGCCCCCCGGGCTGACCCACCGCTCCACACCCACTCTGCACAAAAAACTGCATTTTCATCCTTTATTCCACAGCTGCTCCGCCGAAAGGCAGCAGAAAATATCAGTACGAGAAACACCACGCTCCGGGCTGGGAGCTGCACCCAGCACAAACCCAATCACGATTACAGGGAAAGAATCAATTCCTTTTTCTCCACCCCAGTTATTGGCTTTTTTTAATTTTTTTTTTTATTTTTATTTATTTTAATTTTATTTTTTTTTATTTTCCACGCAGCCCTCTTCCTCCTTGTGCGAGTCCTTGTCCTGAGCTGAATTTCTCTCTCCTGCAATAAAAGAGCCGCCGTGGAATTCCTCAGAGCCGGGCTGATGGGGGCACACAGTCACCAATTAACCAGATTTTAATGTCATCTCTGTCCCGTCCTGCCCGGGGGCATGGGAGCAGCCCAGCCTTCCTCCTCCAGCACCTGCCAAGGGAAAAAGGCAGATCCCACAGAAGGAAAGGAAGGAAAAAAAACAACCAGAAAGGGAAAAAAAAAAAAAAAAAAAAAAAAAAAGGAAACTCCAAAGCTCAGCCTCGCTCTCCTCACAACAACACGGACATTTCAGAGTATTTCAAGGGAGAATATTTCAAGTGAGAAACACTCGTGGGCTTTCCACAGAAACAACGACTTGGGGAGAAATGCTGAGAGAGGAGGAGGAGGTGGCAGCGGGGCTGGAAGAAGCCCCAGATTGTGATACCCTACAAACCTCCTGCCAAACCCACCTAGGAAATCAGATTTATTTTCTTTTTTTTCTGCAAGAAGCCCAACGGGATCCAATCTGTGTTTTCCTTAACGAGTCTCAGAGAATGAGCCAAATCTTGTGCTGCGTTTGGTGCTTTTGGGCACCATCTGCATTGCAGGGTTTCTCCTGTGCTTAACCAGTGTCCTCACAAAAAATAATGAGTTTTTGGAGGGTTGTTTGCAGTAAAAGGGAAGAGAATTGCACCTTGATTTCAACAACGTGGAACACCCTGAAAATAAATGGGGTTTTATAAAAATTTTCTGGCTGCAAAGAGAAAAAGCTGAATGTGTTCTGTCTGATTTCCACCAGGATCTGTCCAAAATCACTGCAAGGAGCCAGGGACAGCAGGTGCACCCCAAAAATGCCCCCAAAAATGTGGGTGGAGCGAGCTGCAGGTCCCTTGTCCGGGTGGGTAAAGGTCTAAAAACCAGCTCTGAAAATCTCAGCAATGGTTGAGGGAATGGAGCTCAAACAGCCCCAGTTTGGGGATGAGAAATTCTCATTTCCTAAGAATTCTGAGCAGCAAGTCTGCACAGAGCATCCCTAAACCTCCCCAGCCCGAGCCCTCCAGCAGCAGCCAAGAAAATCTAAAAGAAATCCATGTATTGGTTGATGAGAATCAATAATCTGTGCTCTTTCTTCGCTGGATGAAAAGCCAGCGGATAAAAAACAAAACAAAACAAACAAACCAAAAAAACCCCAACAACAACAAAACAAAACAAAAACAAAAAACAAAAAAAAACCAACCAACCAAAAAACCCCCCCCAAAATCCCAAAAAAACCCCAAACCCCAAAAAAACCTGCAAGAGGGAAAGCAAAGGCAGCCAGCCCAGGGAGTCCAGCAGGGCCACTGGGAGCTGTGTGACACCAGCCCTGCCCTCATGGGATGTTTGCAGAACTAAAGTACCCACGGGAGGCACGAAAAACATTCTTATTCCCACAAAAAAAAAGGGGGGGGGAAAAAAAAAAAAGAGAAAAAAAAAGAGAAAAAAAAAAAGAAAAAAGAGAGAGAAAAAAAGAAAAAAAGAGAGAAAAAAAGAAAAAAATGAGAAAAAAGGAAGAAAAAAAGAAAAAAAGGAAAGAAGGGGGAAGGGGGGAAAAAAGGAAAATAAAAATTAAAGGAAAAAAAAGGAAAAAAAAGAGGGGAAAAAAAAAAAAAGCCGGGCTGGATGTAAATGAGAGCACTCAGGCACTCAGGTCACTGCAGTAAATCACAGCCCTTAATTTCATGTGAAAGGAGGGAATGTTAGACGACCACAGGACCCTCAAAGAGGCCTTTGTTAGGAGGGAGCCCTGTGCATAAATACATTTCAGAAGGCTGGAGAAAGGAGCCTTAGAAAGGAAAATGCCTCTGGATTTTTTTTGGCCTTATTTTATCACCTTTCAGAGGATAAAGAAGCCGAAAATCAAGGAGAGCTACAAGTGACAATTAACCTCTTAGCACACACGAGGAACCATCTCGTTTGCACTGTTTGCTCCTCCAAAGGGCTCAGGAGGAGCAGGAAAATAAAGCAGGAATCAGGAATTATCCATCCTTCCTCATTCCTGCAGGTGCCACCATCACCAGGGATGTGGCTCAATGGCTAAAATCCATCACCCCAGCCCATAAATGAGCATTTAAATGCTCCGTCCTGCACTTCTGCAGCATCTTCTTCTCCTGCTGGTCATTGTCTCCTCTCAGTGTCTCAGCCCCAGATATTTTATAAGCGGATTTTCCAGCAGGTCCTGGGTGAAATGACAGTGGAAATTCCCATGGGAATGGTGGTGGTGGAAAATCCTCACCGGAGACTCCTCCACCTCCTGATCACCCCGAGCTCCCCATCACCTCCCTGCCACGCCAGGGCTGAGCAGGAGCTGATCCAAGCTGGAATTTCCCCAAGATCGGAGCCCTGCTCTCCGAGGAACCACTGAAACAGCCTTGAAAAAAAAACCTATTTTGGAGCACGACAATCCCAAATCCCAAAGGCGGCGGGAGGAAATTCGGAATTTCATTTCAGGATAAGTGGAGAGAGGCTTAAGACAAAAGGTGGACATTTAGAGCCAATTCATGGATGGAATTGAGGGGGAAACAACCTCCTGCAGGAGGAGGATGCTGCAGGTGCTGGCAGTAATTCTGCCCAAACCAGCAAAACGTGCAGCCTCCCCTGCACCATTCCAGGGCGGATCCGCATCCGAAATTCCGCCTTTTTCCCCTAAAAAGGCGCGGGGATGGGAACGTTTCTGAGCAGGAAGGAATGCCCCTGGTCCCTGACACAACAGGCTGAGTCTGTCATTCAAGACAGACTTTTCCCAAACTGAATCCCAGATGAATCAGTCCCCCAGGAGCATCCTGCACTGGGCTGGGACTGGGCGTGGAATCAGCTGGAAATAAAGTGCCTGAGCTTGTACATGTGTACATTTATATATATATATATATATGTGCATGTATATGGATTGTACATGGAGATATATACACACGTATTTTATAGACATAGAAATAGAACATATATTTTATATAGAAATAAAATATATATTATCTATAGAAATATTATATATTATAGATAGAAATAGAATATGTATTTTATATAGAGAGATATATCACATATTATACATTATATTTTATATTTTCAATATTGTATTATATATGGCCTCTCTGCTCCTTCCCATGCTGCAAACGTGGGGAGCCCAAAATGGACCAAATCCTCCCCAAATTCAGTGCCAGGAGCCCCTGGGCCTGTGTGACCTGTGGGAATAAACACAAGAAACCCCCGGAAAGGGCAAGGAACAAACACCAGCATTGCCTTACTGACTTGGCTGAGCACCGTGGACAAACCATTACCCAAATTGGAGCCTCCAAACTAACGAACAGCCGCCCTCAATCCAGGAAAGCAGGGCAGAGATCTCCACGCACACAGCAGCCAGCTCCTGCAAACGAGAACTGGCACCGCTCCAGAGGCAAAACTGGGCTGTCAGGACCCAGCAGAATTTGGAACTCAGCTGGGGAGAGGCCTGGGACAAGTTCGTTATCACGCAATTAAAGCACTGCTAATTTCTGGCGCAGCGAATGCCAAAGTGCTGCCCCTTGCAGGATGGATAGATGGACAGGGAGCAGGGATGAGCAGGAGCAGACACAAGTCCATAGGGAATGGATTATACATGGCTTAAATGGCCTAATCCACTTTGCTTTCAACAGGTCCCACATAAACAAGGCTCCAGTGCATGTTAAATAAAAGCCCCATGAAATTTTAATGAAAAGCAATACGCAGTTACAGAAACTAATCTGCTAAATGGAATCATTTCATAAGTGGCAAATTCTGCGAGGCGAAGAGGAGTCGTGAAATCACCTCATCTAATACCCAATATCTGAGAGCAGCGTGGAGATTGGGTTCAGGGGAGAGCAGCAGGAACAGGAGGGTTTTTTTTAGCCTGAAATCCTGAGGCTGTTCTGAACTGTGCCCTGATATTCTGCTTGACCTCGAGCAGAAGCGCCCATCCTCGTGCTCCTCCCGCGATGCTCCAGCCTGACTTGTTATTTTAATATTTCCTTTAGGTGGGTGACAAGTGCAATCAGGCACCAGTCCTGGAGATCCCTGTGCCCCAAAGGAGGGCAATTATGGGCAGGAACAGGAGCCAGACCCCAGTGCCACGAGCAATCCTGTCCCTCATCCCTGCCATGGCCGTGATCGTGGAGATGAACCCACAGAGACCAAACCCCACTGCACCTCTGACAGCCCATCAATGAAAATAACATTTCCCTGCATCACACTCACCAGGCATTGCTAAATCCTCGGGTTTTTTAAGGCCTGGGGGCCAGCCTTAAAAAAAACCCAACTAAAAAACTATTAAAAACCCAACAGATGCGAGAATAGATTTTGCCACGAGGTAAAACAGGATTAGGGAAAAAAAAACAACCCTCAGAGTCTTTGTTTTCAGGGCTCAGCTACTTCCTCAGGCTGGATCCAGCCCTGGTGCAAAGCAGCAGCACATCAACAGCATTTGCTGTCTGCAGGGCTTCCCTTCCACACACATTTCACTCCTCACCCCCTGGAAAGGATTTAACACCCAACCAAAGTGCTCTTCCAGGCAGCTGAGCTTCGGTTGGGGCTGATAAAGGGTAAGGACATGGAGATGGTGGAGAACAGGTTTTCAGGGAGCTCTGGCATGGGAAAATCCACTGGCAGCTCAGCCCCACAGGCTCTGGGCTCATTTGGGTTCTCCAAAAAACAGCCAGGCAGTGGTGGGACCATCTCTGTGTGCCTCATCACCACAGAGCCCCGAGCAGAAAAAGGCACTGATCAGAGCCCAACCGTTGGGGAAGATGAATCAGGGAAACCTTATCAATATGATTGCTTAGCAAAAGATTCTGAAAATATGAAACCTATAATCGGAATAGAAATGAAAGCTGACTTTGAGTTGTAGGATACTGAGTCTTAGTTCTTATAGAACCTGAAAACAATGGTCTGGCTGAAGGAGAATCCCTTTGGATTGAACAATCCCTTTCTGCTGGCTGAGGGATCCAAAGGTCAATGTAGCAAAACAGAAGTCTAAAGAGTAGTTTTTAGAGTTTAAAATATAACCCAGTATGGTGATATAGTAGTTCTTACAGGCTGTATGTAGATTCTATAGGATTTTGTGTCTCGTGTTCGTTGGTCACTGAAAATTAGAATATTCATCACAAAAGGAGATATAATGGATTGTAACAAGGACCTCGCTCTCTTACCTCTTCCTCCTCTCCTTCCTGCTACTCTTAGCTCTCTTAATTCTCTTACCTCTTAACTCTTTTCTCTTAACTCTCACCCTTCCTCTTCCCCCTGCCCTTTGCTCTCTCTCAGCTCTCACTCTGCTGCTGTTCTCTCTCCTTTTCTCTTTGGGACTCCCCTCCAGCCCAGGTCTCTGACCCTGCAATAAACCCACATGTTCCAGAATATCTCAGGTCAGCAGAATTCCTTGTCCCAGCTGTCCGCGGATTCCTCCACCCCCAACCAATCCACTCCTCATCACACATCCCCGAGGGAGCCTCTGCCAGCACCAAACCTGCTCATTCCTCCTCTCCCCTGCACGGATGCAGCCCTGGGATTGCCCATTCCTCCCGGGAATAATGAGCATTGTGCAGTGCAAAACACCCCTTAAATCCAGACCCTACCTGGTTTCCTTTCATCGCCTCCTGCAGATCAACCAGCAATAAAAAAATGAACACAAAGCAGGTTCAGACGCTGGTTATTGAAAATGATCATGTGCTCTGAAAAAACACCACGAGTCTTTCCCCTGCAGGAAATGAGAGGTTTGCTTGAGCCTTTGGTATTACTCTGAAATCGAGGGGAAGACACGTCGTTCCCTGCCTCAATATCCACCCCAAAATTGAAATGCCACCACAAAACCTATTCACACATGCAGCCAGCCAAGCAGAAATATTACAGGGATGAGAGAGAGAGAGAAAGAGATGAGAGGGGAAAAAATAAAAAAAGATAAATTAGATTAGTCTTTTGTTCACTGTGTCACATCAGATTCTCTCGAAACAACTTGAAAAAATGAATGTGTCAGGAAATTGGGGCTGCTTATCAACTCTGCAAACTGAAACACCAAAGCAACCAGACAAACTGTGTATTCCCCCCCTCTAATGTGCGAGATAATTGCCATAAATCATATGTTTCATTCCTTAATTATTTTGAAAAGGGAACAGATGATAAAGAATGAAACACCAGGAAAAAAACGAGCTGCAGTAAAAATGAAGAGGGGAGGGAAGAGGCTGTGCAGAAGCGATCCTGCAGGGGCACTGCTGATGGAACTGGGTTCCCTGAGCATTGACTAAAAACCAGTTCACCTTCCCCGAGCTCCTGTGTCCCACCACAAACATCTTCTATCTGAGTGTGGAGCTGTGAAAACCTAAAGCAGCTTTGGGTTCCTTTTTAGGCCATTTTTAATAATTCTTCCCCTTTTTAAATAAATAATACATAGCTGTGTTTGTTTTCCAACGAGTCCCATTCAAGGATTCATTTCAGAAAGCACATTTCTCACAGGGAAATGGCACAGCCAAGGATCCAACACAGCCACCGACTCCCAAAATACAATCCCAAGGGTTTTCTGCAACACCGAAGCACTGAACACACATTCTGTTATTTAAAAATGTTATGCAGCTCTTGGGAGCAACCAAAAAATATAAGGGAGAGAGGCAATATGATTTAGAATCCAGGAAGAGGGAAAAGGAGGAAAATTCACACTGAAATACAGGGAGAGAAAATACAAGGAAAACAAGGAAAATTCAGACTGAAAGACTTTTGTGGAGAAGAAGTGAAACAATTTATTTCTGTCCTATATTGTCTCCGTAGGGAAACTCTGGCCATGAATCCTCCTCTTGTCCATTCTGGGGCATCATCACAAGGCACAAAGTGCAGCCAAATCCTGCCCCAGCTCCGGGAGCTTCCACTGGAGAGGAAAAACCAGGAGCTGGGGTTTGTCTTTGTGGGACACTGCCACCTTCATTAGAGTCACAGCCACTAATTACAGCCCAGGAGCGCTCCGAGGGGTCCTTTCCAAACAGATGAGCAAAGAATCGCCAGGATTGTGGACAGGAGAATCTCCAGGCAGGCTTGGGAAGAGGGCCCTGAGGATCCCAGTTGCTCCAGGAATAATCCAGGCTGCCCTTCCCAAAGGCTGAGCCTGGCAGGGAATGACAATGACAATGACAATGACACGTCCCAGAGACAGCAGCAGCAGTGGCACCTCTCCTTCAGCCTCTCTGCCTGGGACACGCCGAATTCACAGTAAAATCTCAGCACAGAGGAGAGAAAACACCTTTGGCACGATGCTGAATTGGGTAAGAGAAAAGAAACCAACTGGAAATGAAGTGGCACGGTAAGAGAGATGTTTTAAACACAGCACAAGTGCTCCACACACACACACACACACACACTGGGCACTATTTATGGCAATTAAAAATCAATCAGAAACCCAAACACTGGAATTCTTGCCCCTGAGAACAGGCACATTCTGTTCCCTGCCCTCCTTCACAGCTCAGTGCCCGTTTTGTGTGCACAATTCTCATTTTTAAAGCACCGTTTGCACGTCTGTCCCCGGCAGACAGGCGAGGGAGCTCTGTGTGGCCTCCCCACACCTTGGGAGCAAGAAAATTCCTCCCAGGATTGTGCTGGCCCAGCACAGAGAACAGGGAAAGCTGTTCCCAGTGACACCAGCTTGTCTGAGGGCTCAGAAAAGGCTCCTGAGCAGGGGGAAATGGGTGAAATCAGCTGTCAGGAATCCTGGAAGCCAGCTGTGACCCCAAAATGCTGCAGGAGCCTTCCCCAAAGCCCAGGGGGATCCCCATCACAGGGAGTCAGCGGCCTCCCCAATCCATTCAGATATTCCAGCTCCTGTCAGTTATTTCAGGGTGTGTTCCCAACCCTCTCAACCACTCATCTTCAGAAAAACCATCTCCAAGGACAAGCTTTCCCACTCAGGGAAAATTCTAGCAACATCACGTTATTATTGGGGGAGGAAAAAAAAAATAAATCATAAATCAAATCCCAGCAGTGCCCAAATCCTCCCCAGAACGAAGGATTCCCAGGGATTTTAGCTGCTCAAACATCCAACAGCCTCATGTGCCTGGTTTGGAGAAGTCTGAAAGCAAGGACATTGAGGCAGGATTGTCTGCAGGAGAAGATAATTTAAATTAACTTTAAAAAAAAAATAAAATAGAAAAAAAAAAATCAGGCAGCTGCTGCCAAGGGAAGTGTTGGCTCCAAGTTTTTCTGGAAGTGCTCTGTGGGCAGGCAGTGAAAGGCTCCTATAGAGCACTGCTGGCATCCCAGTATTTCCTGTTCTCCCTCCCCTGCCTGCATGGGATGGAAGCTTTTCCCTGCACAAGGAAGCCCAGTGCTGGACAAGGGCATCTGTGCTGGGCAGCGTTTTCACCTTCATTTTACCTGACCTGGGCACGGCCCCTGGAAATGACACCTTTGGTAAAGCTCGTGGGTTGTCATGCAGGAATTGGGTCGTGGAGTTGAGGGGAAAGGGTTTTTATTGAAATCCAGAGCGCGTAAAACAAACATCCTGCCTGATTCTGGCCTATTGAAGGGGTAACCCCATCTCCACAGAGCTCCAGCAGCACCTGAAGGTGCAGAACTCAACATAAAGATGGCAACGACTTCCCTGAGCATCAGAGAACAGCAGAGAGCAGGGAGGAGATGTTCCCAAGAGGGTGAGTGGGGTTAGGAAAGGTGCTCCCAGCCGTGTGTGACAGGATACCCAGGCCAAGGGATGTAATGCACATTTATTCCACACCAGCCCCTGCAGGTGGCTGCTCTGACACCGAGGAGCCCAGAACCTGCTCTGCAAGGAGCCCCCAGCTGGGAGATGGTGTTTGAGGAGCAGAAAATCCAGCGTGGGCAGGACTGCCCCTCCTGGAATATCCTGTTTTGTCAGCCAGGATGAGACACTCGGAGCCAGCAGCACCTCGGGGTGCAGGACAAACCCCGGGATCCAGGACAAATCGAGGACAAACCCCAGGATCCAGGACAAACCCCAGGATCCAGGACAAACCCCAGGATTCTGGACAAACCCCAGGATCCAGGACAAACCCCGGGATCCAGGACAAACCCCGGGATCCAGGACAAACCCCAGGATTCAGGACAAATCCCAGGATGCAGGACAAACCCCAGGATGCAGGACAAACTTGGGGATCCAGGACAAATCCCGGGATCCAGGACAAACCCTGAGGTGCAGGACACACCCCGGGGTGCTCAGCACCCCCAGGACCCTGCAGCGCTCCTGGGGATGCTCAGAAATGCCCATTTCGGGCTGAACCAGCACCAAGAGATTTGGATTTTCTCACCTCCTCCCTGCTAAAGTGAAGGATTGCTCCTGTGAGCACATCAGTCAGGAACACAGACGCATCTCCTGCAGACAATAATCACTCCCAGCTCCCAGACTTTGTGTCTTGCACACTGAGACCACCCAGAGGGGCTTGCAAGGGTGGTTTTTTTTTTAAGAACAGTTACTCATTCTTCATGGTTTTCATTCTTCATGGTTTTCCTCCGACGAACGCTTTCCATCTCACCCTCTGCACCTCAGCAGCGCTCAGTTTGTTGAGCTCCAACACAGCAGCAGCAGCCAGGGCTGTTCTCCCCAGAGCTGTCACTGCCACACCGATTTATTTCCTTTACCCACACCAGTCCGAGTGGCACTGCGGCAAATAAAACCATCCTGGAGGCGACTCGGGTTCACCCAGAACGCTCAGGAGCACCACCAAACATTCCTGACACTGCGCTGAGGGAGAATTCCCTTCAAACAAGGGGATTAGCCGCTGGATTTGGCTGGATTGGATGCCCAGCACAGCTAATAACGCCCTGCACGGGGCAGAGCAGCCAAAGCTGATCTGTGATTGTCCTGTCCATTATTCCCCGGGTCTGGGCGCTCACTGACACACCCTGAGGTGTCACAACGGGGACAACTTCAGGCTGCTCCTCCCCAGAGCTTTCAGAAAGAGCTGGATGAGATCATTCACAGCTCCTAATTAATGTGTTGTGCCTTCTAGGGGAGGAAAAAAATAATTAATAAATAAAAAAAATCAAGGCTGTAGAGGATAAAAGGGTTTAGGGTGTACAGAACCAGGCTCTGAGGAGCCCCAGGAGCCCCCACATGGGACCGGCTGAGAGCCATCGAATCCTGCTCCGGGTTTAAACACAATTCCACTCTGAGATACCTGAAATAATCAACCCCAGGTTCTGTGCAGAAACAGCCAAAAACCAGGGCCGTGAACCAGACCTGACCCTCACATCTGGGGCCAGATGTGCCGGCTGAATTCACACACACTTGGTGCAAGGAGGGGGGAAAAAGGATTCGGTGCCTAAGCCAGCGTGGTCAGGGGCTCCAACTTGCAGGTGGGATCTGTCCCTGTGACAGAAAAAGATAAAAATCAAAGCTTGCTAATTGAATATTTGAAGGAAAAGATTAAAACGTTCTGTTATAAATTCTCCTGTACGGAAAAGCAGAGCTGGAGGCACAGTGCTGCCTCCGAGCCTGCAGCTGCACAGATAAAAATACCCACAGTAACCCAAGATAATTTCAACTCTGGAGTAGCATCTACGTAATTCACGGCCAATCAACTCCTTCCTAAAATCAGCCCTGACTCATGAATGACGGCGGATTTCAGTTTTAAGGAACGTTTTCTCCCCCTGTGGGAAAAAAACACAAAGTGCTGTTTGCTCACCCTCGTTCAAAAGTCTGCTTCCAGCATCACAGAACAAAGCGGAAGCTTTGTGTGACTAAAACACAAAATAATTAAATATGTATTTGGAATTTCTTTCCCCTTTTTATTTTTTTTTTGTATTTGCTGAAGAAAAAGCCAGACCCAAAGGCCAATTCCCACCGAGAATTCTGCCCAAGCAGAGAACTCCAAACAGCACAAGCCAGCAATTGTCTGTGGAGGGAACAATGGATCTTTCCACGGGGTGAGCTCATTAAAAAATGCACTCTGGGGGCCTGCCTGGGACCCAGAGCTCACAGCGAAGGTGATTTTTGTCATCAGCCAGCACCTCCCGGGACACCCCGGCTTCATCACAACACACATAATGAGCTGCAATTACAGCCACACGCCATGGAAAAGAAATAAATTCAAACCCCGTGAACACAGCGAGTGACCTGCGGGGTTTTGTGAGAATATTTGAGGGAAACCATCTCCTGGCAGAGGCTGCTGGATTTCCTCAAGCCCCACGCCACGCACTCCTCTTTTCCTGGCCATTACCCCAGTGTTTTGCATCGCTCCAATCCTCCTTTTAATCACCTGCTCCATTTCCCCCCCACTCTCCCTCAAATTGCTGCAAACTGGGAAAAACAAAACCCGCAAAGTTTGGTAACAGATGGCGCCGGGAATGTGGGATCTCCTACATGCCTGCGAGCGGGGATTCAGTCACTGCTGTCACCGAGTGAGCAGCAACAAAAACCCTCGGAGAAGGTGACTCACTGGCACCCTGACACTGAGTTATGGGGAAAACAGAAATGAGAGTGTGTCTCTGGGCTCCCATCAGCCGCAGTTTTGGGGGGTGAGAGGCGAATAATGGGAGCTTTAGGGAGAGATGAGAATGAAACTATTTTAGTGTTGTTTTTACGCCAAACCTTAACCCACAGCATTGGGATGGTGCTTCTGCCACCCCGTTATCCCATCCCCAGCCCTCCCAATTCCCTCCTCCTCAGAAAACACAAGGATCCACCACCACCTCTGCTTTTTCTTGCTGTTTTTAAAGCATCTCACTCTGCAAAAAAAACCCTCCAATTTCCTGCAGGGAGGACACCTCCTTCGCTGCACAAATCAGGAGGGAATTACCCAAACCTGATGGGTGTCCACTTCATTAAACAGCCCAGGAAAACGTGGGAGTGTTCTCTAAAAAAACCAGGCGGCAATGGATGAATTTCATTCGTGCACAAGGACTTCTCCTGCAATCTCTCAGCTCTCTCCGTCTATGCCAGAAGTTTTCTCCCCCCTTAATTACACTTTGCTCTGAATTAAGCTGGATTTTCCCCTCTTCAACGAGGACAATTTTCCCCTTCATCCTCATTTATCTGCCAGCATTACAAATCCTGCTGCCTTCCAAAGCTGCATCCCTGCTAAAAAATCCTGACGTCCCAGTGATGGCATTTGGGAGCGATTTCCTGCCAGAGATTTACATCTCGTGTTCCCCCTCACGTCTTCCCCACTGCCACAGCCCGGGAAAACAAAGCAAGCAGCAAGGGAAGGCAGTTTGGAGCTGGAACAGTGATCCCATTGTCCTCCCAAGACATCAAAGTGCACCATGCAGCTGCTCCTAATGGGCACCAGCGTGGGGAACACGGGGGTCGCGCCTGGGTTTGATAAATTGGCAGTGGCACCGTGATTTAAAATGGGATTTTTTTTTTCTGATCCTGCGGCAGGAACCTGCCCTGGATCTGCTGCTCATTCCCCCGGGGAATCACTGAACTGGCACTTCCCTCCTACAGAGCTGAAATTCTGGGGTGAGATTTGGACATCATGGCTCCCAATCCAAAAGATTATTCCGAGATAAATTTCAGAGATGAAGATTGCCATTCAGACAGTGAAAATATTCAGAATAATCTGGAAATATTCAGATTATTCCGAGCTACTTTTCAGAGATGAAGATCGCCACTCAGATGGTGAAAATATTCAGAATAATCTGAAAATATTCAGATTATTCAGAGATAATTTTCAGAGATGAAGATCACCACTCAGATGGTGAAAATATTCAGAATAATCTGAAAATATTCAGATTATTCAGAGATAATTTTCTGAATAATCTGGAAATATTCAGATTATTGAGAGATAATTTTCAGAGATGAAGATCGCCACTCAGATGGTGAAAATACATTATAAATGAGGCTGGAGGGTACAAGTGGTGGGTGTAAAACACGGGAATGCACTGTTAGGGCATGGATGGCACTTTCCCACTTATCTACAACCAACATTGGTGCCAGGTTTGGTTTTTTAGCCAGAAGGGAAACCCAAACATTCCCCAGAGCTGTAACCAAAGCTGGAAATGTCCCAGGGAAGGAGGTTTGTGCTGGGATTGCCCAGGGGACAGGAGGTGCCGTCTCCTCCTCTGCCACTGAGCAGCTCCATGGACGCTGAATTTAACCCTGGATGTGGAATAAAGTGTTCCCATTTTATTCCCTGCCGTGGAATGAAGTGTTCCCACAGCAGCTCTGCCCGAAGGTGGGAGCAGCCCGGGCCGGGTGTCCCCAGGGAATTCCCGGGATTTAGGGTTAGTGTCCTTCTGTCCCATTCCTTCCACTGCCTCTTCTTAAATCCTGCAGGGGAAAGCTCCAGCTGCAGCCACCAGCACTGGAGCTGTTTGTGGACAATCCGTGTGTTTTAGGAGCCCCTGAGCACAGGGCACACGCCCTTTAAAAGAGGGGGTTTAATTGCCCAGAGCAGCAAAATCCTAATTCAATCCCAACTCCCAAGTGCTCCTATCTGAACTCCAGCACAGCCACAGCCCCCTTCTCATCTCCGCAGGGTGAGAACTCCCTGCTGGGAAACTCGCTAAAGGCAAAAAAACCCAACAACCACCCCAGCAAAACAAAGAAACAAGTTAATTAATTGCCCACTTGAAAAAAACAACCCACAAACAAAAGCAAACTATAACACAAACATGTCACTGCTGCAAAGGGCACTGCTCACTGCTCCTCAGCCATTTATTCACCTGCTCGGTTTTTAATTAGATGTTTTTGGCCTTAACATCTTCCCTTTCTTCACCAGATCGTTATATCCAATGGAGTGGGTTGTTTTTTTTTTTTTTTTTTTTTTTCCTACGGTAAAAAATGCAAATGTGGGATGAGAACCAAGCAGAACTCACAGGGCCCACTGCTCTGCTCAGCTGTTATTTTATTCCCATTTCTTCACCCCTTTACCACGTTCAGAGGGGATGGTTTGGGGAGTTTTCACCCATCCCAACAGCAGGAGTGGGAACACCACACAAGTTCCCTTCCAACCACAAGGAATGACTTCATTGTTGTTTTCCTAAGCAAGCAAAAAGAAACCGGGGGGGGAAGGACATATGCAAAGGCTGCTCCCACAATCCTTTCCCTTGCAAATTCACAGGCAGAGTGGTTTCCATCTGCTTTACAAGGATGTCAGATAATAAATTACTATTCCACCTTCTGTGCTGGAAAACAGAGCAGAGCACAGTGCCTGGAGTCCCCACCCAGCCCCGACTGAGTCCCCCAGCAGCACAAACCCAACAGCTCCAGCCACGCTCCACTAAAGCCCTTTTTCAGCCCAATTTCCACTCAGGTCTGTGGGATCCAAGGGACAGCAGTCCCCAGGCTGCTCCCAAACACTGCACAGGATCTAGTTATTAATAATCCAGGAATTTTATAATTATAAATTATAATTATGATAAAAATAATACAGGAATAATAATTTATCCAGGAATACCCAACACCTCAACACGCAGCAAACAAAAGATAAAAGCTGAAAAAGAGAAGAAAACAAACGGCAATGGGAAAAAGGCAGGAAATCATGGAATTAGGAATCAGTAATATTTAAATGCTAGAATTAAATGGAGTAGATATAAATCATGGAGTTAGGAATGGCATTAGGAATGAATACAAAGCCAGGACACATCAGCTAATACTTCCTTCCTCCCCAAGGGTTAAATACGTAAATTGATGGAAAAATCCATGGTGGGCAAAGGGAAAAAAAAAAAAAAAAAAAAAAAAAAAAGAGAGATATTTGGAAAAACCCAAGCCTGTGAATGCCACAGGAAGGAGCCCCACAGCCTGCAGTGAGCTGTGCCTGAGGAACACCAAAATTACCAACTGCAGACCAAACCAACAACTGAACCTCCAGCTGGAGAGAAGGGGAAAAACACTGAGAAACCCCAGAGCAGACACAGAACATCAGCACTTCAGTGCTGGTTCTGTGGCGCTGCAAACACAAATGGCTGAAGGCAGATGTGCGACCACACAGAACTGCATCCCTGGTCCCTGCTGCACGCCTCCTGCAGCTTTTGGGGAGGGGAACCCCAAATCCTACAGGGAAACGTGCAGAGCTGCAGAAACCCCACACCCAGCCCCGAAGGGTGCAGCTGAAGGAGCCACTCAGCACCAAAATGCTGAATTCTGGGGTTATTGCTGCGTTTATCTGAGATCCTAAAGGATCTCCTCCCTCCAGCCAGGCAGAGAACGGACCTCTCCAGCGGAAAGGGAGGGCTCATCTCCTTGGAAAACCACCTCAATTCCAGACCCCTGGAAAAGGAAGGCGAGGGAAGAGCTCTGAGGAGGGCTGCACGCTCCGCAGGAGCTCCTCTCGTGAGGCACCAGATGAAATCAAACACCCACGAGTGCTGGAGTCAAGCGAGGCCAAACTGCAGCACTGCTCATCAGCCCCCAGCCAGGAGGGAAAGGAGGTCAGAGGAGGGGGGAAAACAAGGCAGGACCAAGCCTTGTTCGGGTTTATCCTCGTGGATGTGCTGAGCAGAGCACCTCCTGACCCACGGGAGGTTTGTGGTGCCTCCCAGGGCAGCACTGGGGTGGCTCAGGGAAAAGAGAGAAGAGATGGAATCACAAATTCCTGGGATAAAAGTGGTGCTCTGCCCACCCTGATCAGCAGGACACAGAAGGTCCTGGGGAGGATCTGGGCACCGAATTTAGGACTCTCACAGCCAATTCTGCACCTGGAGCTGGAATAATTAATTATCTGCTCACACCCAATTGTGTGGAATAACACGCCCACCACACTGAAATCACTGTGGTGTTGACCAGAACCGGTGCTGTGTGATTGTAACCCACCAGGAACGCTCTTCTCTTAGCAGCATGATAAGAATTTCTATTTATCCTGCATTCTGTGATGGTTTGAGACACAATTATGGCAAACCCAGCTGCCTGCACCAACACTGGCCCAGCTTCTTCCCTCAACAGAGGATGTTCACACAAACGGGGGAAGAAAAACCAGGTATTTATTTAGAGATAAATAAATATCACCTCCCAGCGCTAAATATTTAAAAGATAAGCTCATGATTTGCCTGGCCCACCCAACACTCCACTTCAGAAGCAGGAGGTCATGAAGGAAAGTGTCAATGCACCCAGCAGACAAAGAGATAAATATTGAGCATCCTCATCACCTCCTTTATGGCTCCTGCTCAAAAAATAAAAGTCCCCCGCTGCATTTGATGGTTTTTTTTTATCAACGGCACAATAAATCAGTGCCATCTAGTGGAGTCCAAAATGTTAACCTGGACCGCAGGTCCCAAATCTTACCTGTCCTGAATTTACAACCTCTCCGAGAACGTTCCCTGCGGCGCAGGCAGCTGATCCATCACACAGACAGCGCTGCACTTCAGCCCCTCTCGCCTTCCACAGACCTGCAGGACCAACACCTGGAGCCCAAAACACATCCCCAGCACCAGCGGGAGCTCACCTTCAGAGCTCCTGGGTGTGCAGCCAACAGCTCTGCAGTCACACCAAACGTGGGCCAAAAACCCAGCAGAAACGTTGGGCACAGGGGGGAAAATGACTGCACTGATTTATGGGGATTTTCCAGCAGTTTAGGAACTAATAACGCATGGGGATGTTTAACACGGCGCTGCCACCACATTTCATTAAAAACACCCCAATTAGCACTGTGGGGGTCTGTATTTCTCTGCTTCAGCCCCTCCTCAAGGGCACCAAGATCATTTCTCTGCTCCAGGAAAGTCCAAATTTGTCCAAACAAAACAGGAGCACACGCCACAGGTTCAGTCAGAGCCCCCTCCTGTGTGGTGGTGAAATTCCAGGCTTTTGGATAAGCACAAAACATGATTATTTCCCTTTCTATTGTTAAAATACCATTCCTGGGGGTTGGGATTCTAAGGAGTGCATCTCATGCCCTAAAGCAGCGTTCACACACTGTTATTAACAAACCCCAGAATGTTTTGGGAGCTATGAACATTAATTGGCAATAGAACTGACCAGGTGCTGCAAGACCCCACCCCAAAGTTACACATTCATTCCTATTAATGCTTCCACATGTCCAAGGAGAGAACCAAAAAAATCACCTTTTCCTTCCCCAAACCTGCTCCTGCGGGCTCCCACTTTAACAACCCGCAGGAATTTCGACCAATTATCACAATTATTCCCAGCACTGCTGCTCCAGGGAAGAATCCTGGTTCCCCTTCACAACGCTCCCACTTTGCTCCGAGGTGGGAACCTTCTGAAATCTGCCACGGAGCGTGGAAATGCAGATACCCTGAAAGGCTCCTGCATCTGACGCAACGCCAGCCAGGGATATTTTTAGCTCTAATCCATTTAAAGTGCTAAATTCCAAGGGAATCAGCAGCTTTGCTTTCACTCACCGCCCCGACCAAATTCCTCCGCTCCCACGGCTCCCTGCAAGCTTCAAGGAAAAGGTGATAAGAGAAACCGCTCACCTGATAACAAAAATACCTTTGTCTTTTGTTTCTTTAATGCTTGGAGGTGCTGCTAAATAATAAATCCCACACAATAAATAAACCTGCTGGACTCCATCAATAATGCAGAGCCTGAGCGCCCCAAACCCAGCGCGGGATTTGTTATTTTTATCTCCAGGCTGCTTGGGATGGACCCATTTGGGCTGATGAAAGACCACTCCTGGGAATACACAGGAGCTTTGGAACAGGGCACTGGTCACCCTGCAGACCTGCCGGAGTGAGTGCAGCCACAAACCAGAGCCCTGAAATCCAGCCCCTGAAATTCGGGGCGAAACACAACAGAAATGGTCCGCAGTGGCTTTGGGCTTTCGTTTAAACCCAGGTCCAGTCCCATAAAGCAAGAATTCTGCATATAAAAACGGCTTCTTTCAAAATAATGTGAATTTCCAGACTTGGGGGCTTTCATCTGCAGGTAACTGACACTTTCAGCCTTTTCTTTGGAGATTAACAGGTAAAAAGCAACTTAAACAGAGACAGGTTACCAGAAACTGAAGAACACGTATTAAAAAGCAAAAATAAGCTTTAATTTACTTGTATGAGATAGCACTAATAGAGATTGTCCTAAAGGACAGCCTTTAGTTCTCCCATCTCCCACAAGTTACTGTTTTCACATTAAAATAAGGCAAACCCTTTTTTATATAAACCATTTATTTCTACTATTGTTTTCTCAGCAAACACCAACCACTGCCATTGATAAGAGCAGAAAACACCTGAAGTGTGTTTGCCCAGAACACGAAAAAAAAAAAAATCCAAGGCAAACACACTCCAACAGCTCCTGCTCCAAGGGCACCTTTTCACCCTTGACTATTCAACGAGTCCTCAGTAAAATAATGGGAAAAGCTGCTCCAGAAAATGTGTCTTCTAAAGAAGAGCCCAAATCAAAGGGTTTGAAGTGGAAGTTTTCTCCTGGAAGAGAGACTGAGTGAAAAAAAACCCACCCCGGGACTGGGTTTGTTCAAGGCTTCGCTGATGATGCTGAGGTTTGCTGAGTGCCAGCGAAGGAGAATTTTGTTCTTCCAGCAGCACCAAAGTGTGAAACAGCACAAAACGCTGACAGATTGGTTCCAACCCTCCCAGAGCTCCCCTGCAGCAGGGCTGAGAGCAGCCAGCAAGGAAAAGAGCACTGCTGAGATCAAATTTGCTGGTTTGTTTTGTTTTTTTATTTTTCCCTCCCCACCCACAGCAAGGCATTAATGAGCAGCAGGTCACATTAATTGCAGAGTGAGCAGCAAGGGTGGGAAAAAAAAAACCAAAAAACCAAAAAAAAACCCAACAACCAACATTTTGTATTTCTATTAAAATCCTGGTTTGTTGTTTTTTTTTTGTTTTTTTTTGTTTTTTTTTTTTCACCAGGTGTAAGAAAGATCAGCAGAAGTTTATTTACAAAGAAGCGGCCACTGTGAAGATTTACACTGGTCTTTACTCAAGCAGCCGCTTGGAATTTCCATTGGGATTCTTTCAGCACCTGTGAGCAGGTGAGAAAAATTCCTCCCTGGATATTCCCTGGGACTGGATAAAAGCAGGATTTATCTCCTGATTCTGTGCAAAACCAAACTGCACACCACAAAAAATAACACTTTTTTTTTTTCTTGTGCCACGAATAAAAGCATCCTACCAACAGAAACACCCATTTCTGCACCAAAAAATGGCGTTTATTCTATTAAACAGAAATATTTTTGTAATATTTCACCGTATTTCTTGCTCTGGAGCTGATAGTCATGCTGGCCTGAAGTGGGAAATTAAAACCACAAACAATCGCTGCAGCGCCACGTTATTTTTGTCCACGAAGCACAAACTACTCCAAGTTTGCTTGTATTTCATGAAATATTCATTTTCCAGAGAAATGGAGAAAAATTAAGCGAGCAAAATGGCCAAAAGCCCATCCCCAAATAAAATAAACTGGCAAAGCCAGAAGTGAATCAATACGGAATTAAATCTCGGATGCTGTAGTGCTCCTTACAGCAAAAAAATAACAACAAAAAAACCCAAAACAACTGTTTCAGGGCGTCCACAAGAAATAAATTCCCACATTTCATTCCCTCCCTGTATTCCAGCTTCCCTCCCACCAAACCCCAAAGCAGCAGGAATAAAGGCTGATGGGGAGGGAGATTAAAGAGCAGCAGGATTTAGGGAGTGGGCAGTAATTCCCCGTGTCTGCTGCCAGCCCCGGAGCACGCCGGCCTCTGGGATTATCTGCTGCAAACACAACTGCACCACACACTCCCAGCCCTGCCCTTTCTCTGCCTCCTGCAGCCTCACAAGAAACTCGGGGATTTCGCTGAAATGCCATGCACAGGTGCCTTTCTCTCACTGTTAACGCAGTGAAAAATGCAAAATGAACTCCTCAGGGGTTGTGATCAGCCAACAACCAGAGGGGGTTTTGCTCACTGCATCCTGGGCTGCAGGGAATCTGGGATGCAGGGTAAGAAAATTCAAAAGAAAGTTTCAAAAATGGCACTTTTGAGGCTTTCAAAGCACACCCAGGTGAGCTCTAAGTGCTTTATCAGTGCCACAGCCTGCCCACAAGGAATATAAATGATATAAAAATAATGAGGGTAGCTGTTGCTAAAGGGAAAACCAACGCTGGTTGTATTTATTGTTTTTCCTGTTACATTTCACCTCTAAATAGAGCAAGAGCAATGGGCTTCATGTGGGATTCACAGGGAAATGAATGGGAATTGTCTGGCAGGGATGGTTTGGGGGCTTCCTTCCGACTGCAGCGACACAGGTAAAAGCTCTGCTGCACCAGGAAAACCCACCCATTTCCACCTCAAAACATCCACACAAAAACACCCAACAATTCTCACTGAAACACAGCAAAATGCACATTTAGCAGAGAAACGCTCTCCCCGTCTTGTTGCCTTAACAGCATTACCAAATCACACAAAAATCCCTCATGTTCCCTGCAAAAAAAACCAAAAAATACCCTGAAAATACCATTTGGAACACAACAATAAACACACCAAAGCTCCACTGCAGTGATTCATTTCCACAAAGACCTTTCCACGTTAAAACCAACCTCGGCCCAGCCTGAACATCATCACTCAGGGCTGCTCTGGCTCTTTGTAGCTCCTTGGATACCTGTTTGGAGACTGCTTTACATAACTCCTGAAATCCCACACTAACAGGGAAACTCTCCCTGCCAGTTTTCTCCCAGAACGAAATAATCGAGTGTAAGAAAAAATGCGCCCAAGGAGTTGATAAAAGGAGGAGAAGCAGAAGCAAAGAGACACCAAGGACTTCAGCAAACAGCTCAATAATATTGATCAAACACAGCCACAGGATAACGCCTTTGGATTTGGGGAGCACGGTGATTTTGGTGGTCTCAAATGCAGTTTGTTTTTTTTCCTGCCAACAAAAGGTTTTCTTCAGCACGAGCAGCATCAGTTTTCACACCACGAGCTGGTGGCAATTCACAACCACAATCTGCAGCCCAGTTCTCCTCCTCACTGCAACAAAACACAACTCCCACTGTCCTTTATTAGAACGTTTCTGTGTAAACCTCTATCTATCTAGACAGAGCTACAGATATTATATTTTCCCTGCCCGTTTGCTCCTTCAGAACAGCAGCCTGGCACCCACTGACACACCTCTGCTGCCCACCAAAGCCCACATTTCACTACCTGGGGATTGTTTTGTCTGCCTGAGATGGCTAACACTTCACGTGGAGCTCAGAATTATGCACCAGGGCAGCGCAGAAGCTGGGGAATATAAAATTAAAGCAGGAGGCGTGAGCAGAGCTGGGCTCTCCTTCCCCAAACGCCTCCTGGATTCTGCTGCTCTCAACCCCGGCCACTTGAATGGAATAAAAAAAAACCCCTTTTGAGCAACAACAATCCCGGAGCCTGCACGATGCAAACCAGGGCTCCTTTGAGAGGGTGATTAACATGCAAGGGCTCGGAGGAACCAGCAGCGAGCATCCCTCAGCCCCGAGCTGCCCTCAATCACTGCCCTGAGATCATCTCCCACCTCCCACTATGCGCCGATGCCCCAACATTAAAGCCCAATGTGCCAATATTGTGCCAATATTGTGCCAACACCGCTGAACAGGCTGCTGCTCCTTGGGTGTCCCACCTGTGAAGGCAAAAATGGGATTTAAACCCCAGGATGCTCAGTGCACATCCATCTTCACGGTAAAAAGAGCTGCATTTTGGAACTCGCTGCAAAGAGCTGCACTTCTGAAATAAACGTTTAGGGTTGTTTGTTTTTTTCCCATAAATAAGGACGTTTACAACCCTACAGTTTGATTTCAGGGACAATTAACTGAATTCTGCAGGAATATCTTGCAGTTGCCACAACACTTAAAGTATTTTTTTTATACAGTCGCCTTTGGGACAAGAGATATTAAACATCTGGGAAAGCTCATTAAAATTTGGAGGCAACAATTTTCTGTTTCCATTGTCTAAAATCTTTATCGCTTTATTTCATCCTTTATCACCTGCTCAACTCCACAGCTCAGCCTCCTCTGGAAAGGGCCGTGAATTCCCAGCACTGATTCCGACCAAACTCTGCCCAAAATGTGGCCTGAATGTGTCACCTGGCTCATTTCTCCCTCCAACCCTTTATTTCACACAATCCCCCAATTCTGTACACAGATTTACACATTCCCATTCATTTGGAGTTCCATTTCAAGCTAATCAATGCGCTAAATTATAATTAACCATAAGCCAGCAACCAATAATGAACATTCCACTTCATCTTAAAGCTTCATGGGTGATAAATATCACGACTATAAACAAAGAAGGAAAATAAATTAAATATTCAAATAAGCTCCTATTGTAACTATTTTTTTTAATAAGAGTAGAGGTAGGAAAATCACAGAATAATTGAGGTTGGAAGAGACATTTTGAGATTATCCAGTCCAGGAGGGGAAGGCAGGAGTGTATTCTGAAGTGTCCATGGGTGGAGAATCCACCTTCTCTCCACTCAGCCTGTCCCAGGATTCATCCAACCAAACAATAATAACAAAAGGAAGATGGATTTTGGCGCG
This sequence comes from Sylvia borin, assembly GCA_014839755.1. Classification (NCBI taxonomy): domain Eukaryota; kingdom Metazoa; phylum Chordata; class Aves; order Passeriformes; family Sylviidae; genus Sylvia; species Sylvia borin. The sequence goes on along the minus strand of CM025979.1, from coordinate 5,993,593 downwards.
TTTTCACACATTCAGAGAGGATCTGCTGTATTCCAGTTTGTCCTGTCGCTGGTCTGGGCATCCCTGGGGACAATCCTGGTTGTCTTCCCTCCTTCCCAGCAGGAATTTCTCCACATCCACAGCCCTCGAGCCTTCTCTCTCCAGTCTCGGCTGCTCCTCACACCGAAGATGCTCCTCCAGACTCTCTGCAGTAAATCCACTGGGGAGCCCAGAATTGGGGCCCACACTCCAAATGTGGCCTCAGCAGCAAGGAGCAGGTGGATTTTCAGAAAATTAACCTGACTTGCCTGATTTTAAGAACAAATTGTGGAAAGGACCTACCCTGATTTACCCAATGGCTGTAAGAGTCTTAAAATCTCAGCTATTAAAAAAAAATTATATATTTTTGTTCAAGACATGATGAGATTGATGATCCTGGAACAATTAAAGCAGTCAAGAGTTTCTTGAAATGGATTTTGTCCTGGCCAATAATGTCCTGGTGAAGTGATGGACGTTTGTTTTAACTCAAAATAAATCAAACCTGCTCCCCGTTTTAAGAAATGGACCATTTCAATGGATTCCCCAAATATTTTTCCACGTTTTTCTACCCAGGCTGTACTGAAACAGCCAGATCCCACCTTCTCAACAGCCCCTGCATCCGTCCTGTCACAAGATCTGGGATGAAAATAAGGGATGGATCAGCCCCACCACGTATCCCATTACTGCCTGCAGCCTAAACTGAATTTCCTTGCATCACAGGGCTGCACCCCAGCACAGCGCTGCAGGACAGGCTGTGGGGTCAGGGCCTGCCACTCCCTGCCCTTTGTCCCCTCTCTGACCCTGTTTTCAGCCTGACTTTCCCTGGGGACACTCGGGCTCTGACACACCTTTGGTCCCTCCATCAGCTGGCCAGGGCAGGAGCACAGAAAACCCCCCACATTTCCCAACCCCAGCTCTGCTTCTGCACGGGGAAGTGGAGACACTCATCTTCAGGCACAAATAACCTTTTTTTTTTCTTGTTCTAACCCAACATGGCCCCGTGACTCTGCTGCAAGCACCACATCTCCATCCCAATCCTCGTTCGCTTTTAAGAATTCGGAGAACTCCCGCTGCCCTTAAGCACAGCTCTGAGTGACTCTACCCCACAGCTGCTGCTGCTGCTTCTTCAGAGGAATCTTAAAGCAATTTGCACTTGCTTTGCAGGATAAACCTCCCATTGTGTGCTGTTCCCCAAAAATCAGCTTTTCCGGCAGCTGCCTGCAGATCTGGAGCTCTCAGGACTGAGGCTGTTGATGTCCCACATTTGTCCAAGGCAGAATTTAGCTGAAGCACCTCCAGCACACAAATTCTTGGCTCAAAAGCAACCTCAGAAGCCAAAGCTGGTCCAAAAAAAAAAAAAAAAAAAAAAGGCTCCGAGGAAGTTTTCAAGTGGTCTCGGGTGTTTTAAACCACGTCAGCATCTGCCCTGGACACCCCAACGTGTCCTGGCACCAGGATTTTCATGGAATCACAGAGGCTGGAAAAGCCCTCCAAGGACACGGAGTCCAAGCTGTGACCAATCCCCACCTCGCCCAGCAATTCCTCGGACACCTCAGGGATGGGGAACCCAAACTTCCCATCCCAAACTTGATGGCGTTTAACCCTTTCCATGAAGAAATTCCTCCGGGAACTGCTTTTCGCGGAACCAGAGAATCATTCGGGTGGGAAAAGACCTTTGAGATCACCAAGTGTCGTTTGTCAAGCCTGCAGCCCCACCGTGTTCAGCACCCAGCCCTGCCCTCAAGGGTCACGGAGTTTCTGGGTGGTGACTCCATCCTGGATTTTCTGGATGGTGACTCCATCCTGGATGTGTCATTCATCCCGGGAAGTTCTGGACTCCACAGGCACCACTGACTGTACGGAGAGGGATTATCTGCCACCAATACAGTGGAAAGCTTTTATGCATGACTGGCTTTTAAATCATACATTTATTTTAATCTGAATTTCCTCCATGATTTTTTTTTTTTTTTTGGTCTCTTTTTCTCCATTCCCCGCACACTGAACATCCCAAATCCCCAGGAAAAAAAATCTCCCTGCAGTGGCCAGTCCCCAGGGCAGGAGGGGACTCTCCATTTGGCTCTCACGGTCACTTCAAAAGGCACGGCTCCTAATGAGCAGCTGCATTTCGCCACCAGGAACCGGGGAATGGCCCCGCTGCCAAACCCCGCTCATTTCCATCCCTGTGCACAGCCAGCCCTTTGCTCCATGCTAATGTCTTTGCCTAAACAAAAGGAGCCGCAGCCAGCCCACAGCTGACCTTCAAATTTGCTCCTGTGATTTGGATGCCTCGAAGTCTATTTGCCTGGTGGCTCTTTTTCTTTTTTTTTTTTTTTTCCTCTTTTTTTTCTTTTTTTTTTTTTTTTTTTTTTTTTTTTGGAGGAGGATGCAAAGCGACACATTAATTCCCCAAAAAAACCCACCAAAAACCATGCGCAAAGGAAGCAGCCAGGAGAGAGAGAGGAGCTGCTGGGAGCCGTAGTTCCCTGCCAGACACACCCTCAGCCCCGGTTATTCCCATTCTCCCTGTTTATAAACACCAAGGAAAACAACAATTCTGGTTCCTTGCCGGTTTCAAAGCTGGGTATTTCAAAATGAGGCGTTTCGCTTGTTTCGCATTCATGGGAAAGGACAGAACCGGGAAAAAAAACAAACAAACCCAAAGAGAGAAATAAACATCCTCTTTTCAGTGCACCTGAAAAATGCTGTCCTGGGAGCAGCAGGGCAGATCCTTGCACCTTTCTCGGAATTCCCAGCACAAATTCCCCGCATAAAAGCCACCAGACAATTCCAAAGGAAACAGTTTCTCCCAGGCAGCTTCCAGGGCCATTTGGGGAACTTCATCATACCCACTGAAGAATACAATGCAAAACCGATGCTTCCAAAACCCACTTAAAAAAAAAAAAAAAAACCAAAAAAAACAAACTGCGCCTTTTTTATATGCCCAGGTGTGTTAAACAATGAGGGAAAAGCGCAGGACTGGCCTTTGAAATGAGGAAATAAACCGTGCTTTGTCTCCTCCCCGAGCTATCCCTCTGCTCCTCGCAGACTGATGGCAGCAGATGCAGGATCCCCTCCTCCTCCTCCTCCTCCTCCTCCTCCTCCTCCTCCCCCAGCAATTGGTTCTGCTTCCCTGGCAGCCCGTGCAGGAAATCCATGGCATCGCCCTCCCAGCCCCAAACAAACAGCCAAAGCCATTTAAAAAAAAAAAACAACCAAAAACCCCATGGCATTCTTTATCCAGCAGCAACCATCGCTCGCACCCAACGGCGGAGCAGTCTATCCTTAAAATACATTTCTGGAGAGGAGCCAAGAGAAGTGAAGGCACTTTTCAGCCTGGAGAGCAGCCACGACGTTTAACACTTAAAAAGCGGGTGTTTGGTGAAGTTCCTCTTCGATTAAATGGCCTTAAAAAACCTCTGACAAAACCCACAGGCAAAAGACCCGAAACTAAAAAAAAAAAAAAAAAAACAAAACCACCCAGCCCAAGAGTCAAGAGGGGAATTTTCAAGTTCATGTGTCAAGGGGATAAAGCTGATAGAAAATCCTCTCTATTCTTTAGGAAACCACAGTTCTCAGGATGGGCATGAAAGGAGAGGAGCCATCTGCTCTGTCTATAAATCAGCTTCGAAATCATCAGACAACGTTTGAATTTTACAGCAGACTAAATAAATCGTCACTGTCACAGGCCACGGGGACACACGAATAATTTAGAACAATTCCACGAAATGTGGAATTATTCTAAAAGACACGGTTTGGTCGGGAACCAACCCCACAACTGTGCTCACACAACACTTTCCTCGGGGATCTCGCACTGATAAATATCTCTTGCCTCTCATATTTAAGCTTAAGTGTTTCTTTTAGCAGCACAATCATAAAAAGAAATCAAATCCAATCAATCAAATCAATAAAAACAAATAAAACACCCTATTGCACTGACATCTCCACAGCTTTCAAAGCAGAATTCCTTCTCCCCCATCAAAGACAGGTAAGCTCAGCTGGGAAAAATAAAATAAAAAGAAGGTACAAGACCAGAGCATCCTTTAGGGTGGAAAGCAGAGCTGGATGTGCTTGCTGCTGCTTTCACCATCAACACTGCTGCTGCTTTGTTCTGGCTTTTTAATATTTTATTTGGTTTTTTTGCGTTCTCCATTTTATGCTGATTTAACAGTTCCAGCTGCGCAGCTCCCGAGGCAGTCTCCACATTCATAATTATTATTATTATTATTGGATAAACACGGATTTGAGTGGGGGCAACAGATGATACGCAGAGAATTTTTTTTTTTTCTTTTGCTTACCCCAATTTATTTCCCAAAAAATAAATAAAAAAAAAAATAAAAAAAAAAAAAAAAAAAAAAAAAAAAAAAAAGAAAAAAAATTCCAAAAAGCCCCCAAACCGCCGGGGTTTCTTGTGCCCCCCGCCGCCGCAGAAGGCGGTGTGGATGTGCCAGGGCTGTGCAGGGGCACGGAGCAGTGTGGCACCTCGGCACGGGGGACAGCGGCAATGTGCAGCCACGGGCACCGGAGGGTGTGGCCGGGCCAAATGCAGAGCTGGAAATGGGGGAAAAAAAACCTGCTGGGAACGGGAAAAAGCTGCTGGAACAACCCCTCCTTCATGGCACAGACCCTCTTCATAAGCACTGCTTGATTGTTATATTTTATTTTTTCATTCAAAGGAGGCTGGACGGCAGCGCTTTGCCGCGGCAGAGCTGCGGGTGGCGGTGGGTGCTGTGGTGACATTAAACAGGTGGCTCGGATGTGGCAGCAGCCCTGGGGACACTGGTGGCACCGCACAGCGACTGTCACCGCGGGAGCACACAGACCCCAGCAGCGGTAATGGTTTAGGGAGATCAAACCCCTCATCCCGGGGAGGGGCGGCGGGTACGGAGCCAGCGATGGAACACGGCAAGGACACACCGACAGCTGCGGGGACACGGACACGGAGCCCGGAGACAGACAAGGGCTGTCACCAAGCGCCGTGACAACTGCCAGGCGGCGATGGCACAGCCAGCCCGGGCGGTGCTGGGGACCGGGATGTTCCCCAGGGACAAGGGGCTGAGCGGCACAGGACGGGACAGGGACAGCAGCCGGAGCGGCACCGCGCCTCGGGAGCGCTCCCCGGGGAGCGCCGGGGACGGACGGACGGACGGAGGGATGGACAGCACAGGGATGATCCCGGGGGAGGGATGGTGGGCACAGGGATGATCCCGAAAAGGGATGGTGGGCACAGGGATGATCCCGCAGCAGGGATGGCCGGCACAGGGATGATCCCGGGGGAGGGATGGACAGCACAGGGATGATCCCGGGGGAGGGATGGACAGCACAGGGATGATCCCGGGGGAGGGATGGACAGCACAGGGATGATCCCGGGGGAGGGATGGCCAGCACAGGGATGATCGCAAAAAGGGATGGTGGGCATAGGGATGCAGCTCGCAGCAGGGGTGGCCGGCACAGGGATGATCCCGCAGCAGGGATGGTGGGCACAGGGATGATCCCGCAGCAGGGATGGCCGGCACAGGGATGATCCCGCAGCAGGGATGGCCGGCACAGGGATGATCCCCGAGGAGGGATGGCCGGCACAGGGATGATCCCGCAGCAGGGATGGCCGGCACAGGGATGCAGCTCGCAGGAAGGATGCTGGCTGGGGCGGGGCCGGGGCAGGTGTGGCCGCTCCATCCTGCCGCTCCCAGCCCACCTGCCGCTCCCGACGCCAGGCGGTGGCGACCCGGGCGGTGACCGGCGGCTACCGAGCGGCCACCGAGCGGCCACGGCGGGGCCACCGCTGCTCCGCTCGCGCCGGGGGCCGCTCCACAACGGCAGCGCCCCGCGCCCCTCCTTTTCTCCTTTTTCTTTTTCCTTTTTTTTTTTTTTTCTCCTTTTCTTTTCTCTCCTCTCCCTCTCCCCCTTCATCTTCCATTATTCCGCGGGCTCCGCGGCGATGGCCCCCGCGGCCGGGCGGCGGAGGGCGGGCGGGGGCGGCTGGAGCATCCTCTCCGTGCGCCCCGAGCCCGCCGCGACACCGCCGCAGCAGCATCCCCTCGGCGCCCATTGTCTGCGCTGCCCGGCACCGACCCGCGCTGCCCGCGGGCACCCAGCGCCTCATCCTCCTCATCCTCCTCCTCCTCCTCATCCTCCTCCTCCTCCTCCTCCTGGCGTGGCCGCCGCCCCGCGCAGCCCCCGCACCCGCCGAGCCCCGCGCAGCCCCGGGGGCCGCCCGACCCCATTGTTCTGGGCGCGCCCCCCGCCGCCGCCGCCGCCGCCGCCCTACCTGCGGCTCGCAGCAGGACGAAGGCGCAGGGCAGCACGGCGAGAGGCAGCAGCATCGCACCGGCGGGCCGGCGAGCCGCTTCGCCGGGGCTGCGGGCGCGGGGAGGCGCGGGGAGGCGCGGGGAGCCCAGGCCGCTCCGCTGCGCTCGCTGAGCCCCGCGCGTCCCGCCGCCGCCGCGCTCACTGACGGCGCCGCAGCGCCCCGCGATCCCTGCGCGCCCGCCGCCGCGCCGCCGCCTCCTCCGCCGCGACAAATAGTGCCGCGCCCGCCCGCGGGGGACGGCGGAGAGCCGCCTCGGGCGGGGGAGGGGAGCGCGCCCAGGGGGACAGCGGTGGCTGTTGTCACCTGAGGGTTAGTGACCGCAGCGTCCTTACGGGTTGTTGTCGCGCCGTTAGATAGTATATCACACCGTATGGCACCGTATGATACCGTGTGATATTGTATGATACCACGTTATATTATATTACATCACATTACATTATATTCCATTCCATTCCATTCCATTCCATTCCATTATATTATATTTATTATAGTATTATATTATATTATATTATATTATTATATTATATTATACTATACTATACTGTATTATATTATTTAATTATATATAATATATAATTATACAACTGTATATATAATACATTTTATATAATCTATATAATTATATATAAATATATATAATATAATAGTATAGTATAGTATAGTATAGTATAGTATGGTATGGTATAGTATGATATAGTATAGTATAATATAGTATAGTATAGTATGGTATGGTATGCTTTAGTATACTATTATATTGTATTATACAATAATATATATATATTATATTATACAATATATAATATATTGTATAATATATATATTATATTATACAATATATAATATAATATGCAATATTATACTATTGTATTATATTATACACTATTATACCATTATATTGTATTATATTATATATATTATATTCACATTACTATTAATTATCGTAGTATCATTAATAATTATGCTCACATCAGTATAGTATACTATACTATACTGTACTATACTATACTATATATATCACATTATTAAATCAAATTACGATGTAGTATATTATGTATATTGTATTATATTACGTTATGTTATTGTACATTGCATTAATTATTTTAACGTTATTATTTATTATAGCATCATTATTATGATCACATTATTTTGTTGTTATGTGTTACATATAATATTTTATTATATTTTAGTATGTTATAATATACTATATTGTAGTATATTATAGTCTATTATATTCTATTCTATATTAATTATTATCACACTATATTATGATATTGGAATGTAAATTATTCTAATGTGTATACATACCTATTTAATATTTACACAAATATCCCTGTATAATATACATTATCCACTATAGAAAACAGGTATTTTATATATATAAAATAGATATTTATATGTGCTGTATATTACACGTGCTATAGATGTAATACATCAGTTATTTCTGGTTGGAAACACGCCTCCCTGGCGGCCTGGAGCAGCCTCAGCCAGGGCTGATCATCTGCAGAGACAACCTCACTCCAGCACCGGTGCCTCCTGCTCTCCCAGTTCACCCCAGTTCATCCCAGTGCCCTGCAAATAACTCTGCAAATCCCCGGTACAGCAGCACTCGGGCAGGAAAATGCCAGTAATAATTCAACTTTTTTTTTTTTTTAGGTCATCTTGCAGCAGAAAGCCAACCTCGCCCTAAGAGTAATTGGGATAAAAACCTCAAAACCCCCTCTTTATCCTGAAAATAATTAGCTGATGTCTACCTATTAGACATATTTTTTCTCATTATGAAGGGCACTGAGCTTGCCACAATTATTACCTGACTTTACGAGATTAAATCTCCGTGAGCTTGGCCTGAAAAGAGCAACCCCAGAAGAGAACAAACCAGAGTGTCACAATGTCTTTTTATTTTATAATTATTTCCGTGGGCAGATGGTGAGAGGACAAGGGGGAAGGTTCCAGACCTGGAGAAGGGGTGTTTAAATGGAATATTGGGGAGGAATTCCTCCCTGTGAGGGTGGCAGGGAGTGTCCTGGGACAGAGTGAGGTAAAAAATCACCTTCTAAAAATCACCTTTAGGGCATCCAGAATAAGAGATTGTGGCATTTCATGGGCTAATATTGACACAAGTTTTACAAACCGAGGGGTTTCCGTGAAACCCCAGTCATCTCCTGCACAAAGAAATCAACAAAAAGAGTAAAAAGAGTATTCCTCTGTGGCAAACAATAGCCTTGGAGAGAACATCCCATCAATTAGGGCAGCTCCTCTCCCCTGCAAGCTGACATCCCCAAAAATTGGAGCAGAAGGATATGTGAGGAGAGACTGCTGCACACAACAAACACCATGAATTATTGTGTGCTGTGGGGGAGCACTTGTTTGTCGTGGAGATTTCAGCACATCTTTGTTCCTATAAACCAACATTTTCATCTGTGACGTGGGACATTTTAACTCCCAGGGTGGATAAAGGGAAGAAAAAACCATCATCCCACGGCCCCTCCAGCCCAGGGATGGGGCAAAGGAGAATCTGGAGACACCATTTCACCTGGAGCAGAGTTAAAATTAGAATTAAAAATAGAATTAAAATAGGAGTTTTTATCTTATAAATAGTTGACAGAGCAAAGACACCAAGTGTCTGGCCTGAATTTAAGCCTCCAAGTAATTTAAAACCAAAATCGTGGCTTTTTATGATGGAGATCCAATGGAGACGAGTCCCAGGCATATCCAAATCGAATGAGGTGCTGCAAGTACATTACCTGACACATTTCCCTTTTTTTTTTGGCCATTAACAGAGGTTTATGGCCTGTGCCCGTGCATTTATTTTCGTTAATATATAAAATGTAAAGGGGGGGAAAAAAATCCCATCAATCAATAACCGAAGTGCAAGTTGCAGTTATTGACTTCACTGAGTACTTGGCATAAAAGTGAGCAGGAAATTTGAAGTTTTCTGCCACATTTAAAAGCAGCAGCAGTGGGAATCTGTCACATTAATTCCGCTTCTGCTATGCAAATGGAGTAAAAGCGAATTTTAACTACACAGGCATTTCACAAATATTAGACCCAGATTTGAAAGCCACAGAGCAGAGCTCTGCTTTATTTGTGGGCTCTGGGAAAGGGGAATAATTAGGGAATGCACCTCAGAATTCCCCCTGGTCAGAGAAGGATTGTTCTGTGCTCTGCAGATGTTGCTGGTGATGGATAACAGCACGATGCCAAATGACCTCAGATCAATATTCTTCACAGCCAGGCAATAAAGGCAGAGATAGTCCCTTGAAACATCCCTCTCTTTGTCACAGATTATTTTTTACAAGTCTTAATATAGAGGAAAAGTGAGAGTCTCTCCCTTTCCTTGTTTAGACAAGCGGCTCACCAAGATATTCCCGTGCTCTGGTGATGTCATAAACCAGAGGAATGAGGGTGAAGTCATCCGAACTGGAGAGGTAAAATTACAGCCCAGAAATGCCCAATCTGAGCCCTCCAAAGCTCTGGTTTATGTCCATCCCTGGAGCCTGATCCTGCGTTTCCCCTGGAGTTCTGCCTCCCCACAGACAGGGGACGGTTCCATGCCCGGAGCTGTGGGAATGTGGATGTGGGGCTGTTACTCATGGAAATATCCAGGGAAGGACCCTCCGGCCGTGCTCTGTCACTCTGACTCACAGCTCACATGTCACCCAGCTGATGGCATTCCTGGAAGTCACCTGGCACTTGTGGGAATAGAGGAAATCTTCCATCTTTTAAATTTAATATGCACGCTTCCATGTATAAACCCATTACGCACTTGCCAGGGTGCAGTAAATGTCTCATTTTCATATTTTTAACCTACCCAGTCAACTCTGGAGCTTCAGTTCAGGGGACAGAAGGATTCTCTGCCGAGCAGAATCACGGAAATTAAGAGGGGTGTAAAGAGTGCATGAGGATTAATTGGCTGTTCTCTTCCACTCTTCCCATGGTGTCACTCGTCCCTGCTTTAATTTGAAATATTAAAGGCATTTAAAGCGCCTCCATCAGCCACTGCCTCTAAATAACAGACATCAGCATCACTAATACCTGGCTATTTTAAAAGAACAGCTGTTCTCGTTGCTGCTTTTATTTATAATAATCTTCATTCCAAGCCTCGCCATCACATCACGTGCCTTAATGCGAGTGTACAACCAGTGTGGGCACAATTAGCACAGAAGAGACTAAAACAAGAGGGTGTCTCGTGGTAGCAAGCAATAAAGGATTGCTTTAATTGAAAAAAGCCATCCCTCAGTCTGCTTTGATTTAATAAAATATAAAGTATAAATATGCCTGGCAGGAATGCTGCAGCACATGTGGAGGCTCTGAGGAGCCACACTCTCGGCACTGCCAGCCCCACACTCAGCAGATTTCTTTCCACAGCATTGGCTCTAAAGCATCAATGACCACTGGACTCACTTAGAAATTAATGAAGGTTCCCCTCACCCTCCAAAAAGTAAAGAGCTCTCAAAAAATATATACATAAAAAAAAAAGAAGAGTAATTGACAACTTTTTGCTCCTCTCTTACCGCAGGGAGCTCCTTGCCAGTGAGAGCTCCAGAGGACGAATCCACTGGAGCAGAACTCTGCTTTAAACTTTCCTCTGGCTGAGGAAGGGATTCTGCTGATTGCCCACGAGGCGGGCAAGGTAGGCAGTCATTCCAAGAGAAAAGAGAATAATTCCGTTTTTAAATCAGCCCAGAGCAGAGCTGGATGTTTCCCCGACAGTTTTTTGGGGTTGTTTTTCTGGTTGTGACTGGGTTTCAGGCACAGAAGAATAAGACTTGTAACAGAATCTCACTCTCTGATTCTGTGTTATGTCAGCCTCACATTTCTCCAAAAATATTGTGGAGAGGATAAAAATATGAGTAAAGGAGTGTTTCTATTTTTACATAATGGTCTTAAGATGGTGCTGAAATGCAGTGAGAAAGAAAAAGATCCTGGAAAATTCTTGCTGTTGAGGCAAAAATCATTTTTTCTGGAACCGAATACATCCTCTGCTTTGTAACCAAAGCCTGGAAGGAGGCTCTGGGATTTACAGTATCCAGGTTGTTTGGAGGCAGCTTCCCAGGCACATCCTGGATGTTAAAACTCAGCCATGAAACCTTTGGACAGTGCCAGGTTTGGAATTTAATCTCTGCCATCACCAGTCTGGGGGCCTGAATTCACCCATGAGCATCCCCCCCAGGGCCCAGTGCTGCCCCTCCAGCCCTGACCAGGAGCTCCAGAGCTCTGTCTCACCGACCTGCCCTCGGTTTTCAGAGTTTCCATTGCTCTTGTGCTGCAATCTGAATTAAAGCAGTATTAAACCATTCCCTAAACACAAGATGCTGCTCCCTGGGCAGGAACTCCGTGTCAAGCACTCAGCAATAACAGATGTGGTGGCTTTCATCTACATGTGAGGGTTAGGAGGATTTTAGGGTGGCATGAATGCCACTCGAGCCATCCAGATGGGATCAGGAGAAGACCTTTAGTGTGGCTTCAGCTCTCCTCACACAAGTTTCGTCTCTGCTGAGGAATTGTCGGGCTCGGCGCTGGCAGGAGCAGAGCCAGATGATGTCAGATGATGCATTTCTCTGGCAGATGTCTGCCATCTGCACAGCTGCTCCAGCCTCTCCCGGAGAAGGGCCGTGCTCATCGTGGGAGGGGAGAAAACACACAACACAAAACGCCTTTGCTGACACTCAGGATGCTCTTTGAAGCCATTTGGATCCCAGTCAGGTAGGACAATCAGGGACAGGCACCGCGTTTGGCAATCAGGGGGGTCCCTGGGGACCATAACTTGTCTTGATGAGTCTCCTGGAGACAAACACATCATCACCTCTAAATACAGCTCAGCCCGTGCAGCTTTCCCTGCACGCCAGCAGCAAGGGCTGCAATTCAGCACATTCCCCATCATTCCACATTTCTCGTCTCACCAAACTCGGTTTCCCCAAGCCCTTGCAGCTGTGGAAGCCCAAACTCGGCGTGTTTTGCCAGCACAGCCCCTGCTCGGGGCACAGCCAAAGCAGGCAAACACAAAGGCACCTGAACACACCCCGAGGGGCTCATTTAGGGATGTGTCTGGAGCTTCCCCGGAGGAAACCTGTGGCCAACAGGGAGCTGAAAACTGAGCTCCAGCTCCAGCCATGGAGCACCAGGCCAATCCTGGAGGCAGCAGGGTGGAAATAAATGCAAGAACAACAGAATATCCCTTTGCCTCTCCCTCATGCCCTTCTCCAAAAGCTCCATTACAATAATGTGAGTCATTAAAACCTAAGCTGTGATTTGTCCTTTCAAGTGTATTTAATGTTACAAAGCCTCTGGAACCGTGGGATCTTGCCCCTCCCCTTTTTTCTTTTGCCATTTCAAGATTTGTTTCTTGCTATTCCAGTTCCAGATTAGAAGGGATGTAAATATTTTCCTTCTCAAAGCCAAGCTCCTCTGCAAAGATGTTTTCCTGAATGAAAATCATCGCCATTCCCCAGCCCACACTCCCTTTGTATTTCCCTTTTATTTCTTTGTCTTTTTTTGTGTTTTTTTTTGAAGCCTAAACCAGCCCCTTGGGCATGCTAACACTCAGCACTGTATCAGAGGAAATGACTCACCATTCCAGGGCTAATCAATATCCACAATCCACTTCATTCCCAGCGTGGCTGAGAGTCACATCCAGCCGTAGCACCAGGCCATTAAACACAGCCGTTTGTGCTGGGGTTAACTCTGCCATCAGCTTTTATTTCACAAACGGCCCCAACACTTAACCAAGTTGTGGCGCTGAAGGAAACCTCTCAATATTTCGAATTTCCGTCCTCCGTGTTCTGACCAAGCCTCACTTCTGAAATAACCCCAGTAAAAAGACTTTTCTGACCCTGCAGGGGGAGGATTCTCTCCTAGGGTCAGGCTGTTTCCCAAGTTTTCTAGGTTTGCTACCAAGGTCAAAATATTCAGCAGAGGGAGCAAAACTGTTTATTGGTGAGACCTTTAAAATGCGTGTGGAACGTGCGTCTTCCTGCAGGACACTTGTTGGACGCTGAAAGTGCATTTTTAAACTCCATGGACTCCTCTTCTCCTTGCCAGCTGACTCCAGGGCCTCTCCTCCCTGGCTGAGATGCTCCATCCAGAGTTGTGTGGCCACAGGAGCAGGGCAGGGATTGTCCCTCCGTGCTCCTCCCACTCTCTCTACAAGACAAGACCTTTTTTTCCCCCAAAAATACATTCCATGCTGTAACCAACGAATATTTCAAAATGGGGAAATCAACATGAAAAAGAAAATCCTGCTTAATCACAGGTTCATCTTCTGCCCGTGGCCCCTGTTTATGATTTAACAGTGTGGAAAAAGTGCAGGATAATTCATCCTGGCCTAAAGGGTGTGTGCTCTCTGCTGGCACCATGCAATCTTCCAAATTGTGCTCGCCATATAAATCACAGAACAAATGGAGCAAATCAAAGGAAAATCCAATAGCAGAAGATTCTGTTTCATGTCTCTGTGCTTGTTTCCAGCTCATTTAAGGGGTGCACGGGGTCAGGTGTGGTGAGCTGACACGGGGCACATTCCCAGAGCTGGGGAGAAGCACATTTATGACCAGCCAGGTGACAACATTGTTACCTGAGACTGTTTGGGGTTTTTCCTCACTCTTTTCTGACTTCATGAGAAAAAAAAAATCATTTTCAGCAATAACTTATGGAGTTTCTCCCTGGATTTTTAGTTTGATACCTGATTAATTTTAGCTAGAAATAAAACTCACCATATTTTTTTTTCTGCAGTGCAGCCCCAGGGTTGGGGATTTTTTTGCATAACAATCTTTGGTACATCCAGACCTGGTTTCTACTTTCTTAGCTGAGGAGTCATTTTGTATTTCTGGCCTTTTTTGGGGGTAAAATCCCAGTTGGAAGCTGGTGCTTACCCATGAATAGAGGCATCCTTTCCCCCTCTCCATCCCCAGCAGCACAAAGAGCCTCTGTGGGGGCAGAGCTGGACGTAAACAACCCCAGATGGGGGCCGCAGCACATCGCTGGGATGGCGCTGGGAATCAGAGATGCTCTTACAGAAGGAAAGCAGGAGACCCTCGGAGGTGTGGTGTCTGTGTCTGGGGTGGCCTGGGGACACCCTGAGAGCTGCCAGCATCACCCCGAGAGGGCTCACGGCGCTGCCCAGGAGCGCTGGAGGGGTAATAATCACCTGCCTTGGGCCTCTGCCAGGGGAATTGTGTCAACACCACGCCTGTCATGTCCAACATTATGGGAGCTTTCATGCCCTTAATTTATGGTGGTGGCTCAGGAAGGGAAGAGCTCGAGGTTTGTGCTCAGTCAGGGTGACAGCAGGGCCACAGACAGAGGCAAAAATGGCATTGCCACCACTCTGCAGGCTCAGAAGGGATCTCTCCTTCTGCTCTGAGCTCCCTGTGAGAGCCCACAGCTCCAAAGCCTCCTCTGCCAGCGGCAGGAGAGAATTCCCACTTTATTCTCTAACCACTGATGAGTTGCTTGTTCCCCCTGGTGTGTTGGGGGTTGCAGTGTGGGCTCCCTGAGCAGGACAAACCCTGCCCAGAACGTGCTTTTGCTGGGAACTCACACAAACCCAGTGCAGTTGGTCCTCAGTTCAAACCGGCAGCTTTAAGCCTCTTCAGAAGGAACAACTTTCACGGTCTCCTCACCATAATAATCATCAGTCACTTTTATTTTCTGTGGTTACAGGTGGAGAGAAACGGGGCTGGGGAGCTCAGGCGGTGGGATTTCAGAGGCTGAGGAGAGCTGCTGAGTCCTGGTGCTCACTAATCCATCGCCTGCCGCCTTCTGCTGTGACCTTCTGCAGTTCTTCACAGAGCCCCAGCCCGTGAAACGTTCCCAGACTAATTAGCCAAAGTGTTTAATAAAGAACGGGGCTATTGCTGGTAATTTAGCATCTCATTTCTGATGTATGGCGTTGCTGCGTGTGTTCCTGAAATCAGCCGTTAATTCAGGCAACACGTTTTCTGGCATGGGGAAGATAATGGCTCCCAATTTCCCTTGGTTTAACCTCCTGCAAATCTGCAAGACTTTCTGCAAGAATAATTTCCATTCGAACATTCCCTGACTGAGTTGTCTTGTTTTCCAGAGAAAGCAATAAAAAACAATGAAAAAAAGAAAATAAACCACCCAAAAAAAAAAAAAAAACCCAGAATGGGATTAAAAATGAAAAGTTTCTCCCTCTCCCAGCAAAAAGTGACAGAGGCCAACTTGGAAAAGTCCAGGATTTGCTACAAGCAGGCTCCATCCTGGCAGCTAAACCAAATTCCAGGCGGATCTGGCCTGAGCCTGACCTTTGCTGTTGCCCCATCTCCTGCTCCCTGGGCTCCCCCTGCTCCTGCAGCCCCAGCTCTGCTGCTCAAACCCATTTCCAGAGCTCCCGCTGGCGTTCCTGGGGCTGCCCTGGGAACTGAGCCATCCGCTGGAGCACAGCCCTGGTCTGACACACCCAAATTCCCCCCAGCACAGGCTCCTCCATCGGGAAACGGACCCTGAGGTGTGCAGGGTGAGAGAGATGTGAGACACACCTGAGGTGTGCAGAGAGATGTGTGAGACACACCTGAGATGTGAGACACACCTGAGGTGTGCAGGGTGAGAGATGTGAGACACACCTGAGGTGTGCAGAGAGATGCGTGAGACACACCTGAGGTGTGCAAGGTAAGAGAGAGATGTGAGCACATCCCTGAGATGTGAGACACACCTCTGAGATGTGAGCACACCTCTGAGATGTGAGACATACCTGAGATGTGCAGAGAGATGTGTGAGACACACCTGAGATGTGCAAGGTAAGAGAGAGATGTGAGCACACCTCTGAGATGTGAGCACACCCCTGAGATGTGAGCACACACCTGAGATGTGAGACACACCTGAGATGTGAGCACACCTCTGAGATGTGAGCACACCTCTGAGATGTGAGCACACCCCTGAGATGTGAGACACACCTGAGATGTGAGCACACCCCTGAGATGTGCAGGAGTGCAAGGAAAAGGTCCCCAAGCTGAGGGAAAGAGGTTGGTCTGATGAAGGTCGTTTGTCTTTCGCCATGGAAATCCATCCATTCCCGCAGAGGCTCCCGGCAGTGGTGGAAGGGCAGCGGTGGTTTGCACCCTCAGGGCGGGATGCAGTTTTCCTGCAGGGACGCGGGGTGTGGGTTCACCCAGCCTGTGACGCACTTGTCCCAAGAAATCTCAAAAGGAAGAAGGAAACTGGGATTTTACATTTACAGCCTATCTCTGGCCCATTGTGTCCTTGTTGTTATCTGTGAGGGGGAAAAAAAAATCCATTAAAATTTGGAGGTGGGAGATAAACAAATGCAATTATAGTTCTGGCTATCAGCAGCAAACTCCTGACAAAGTTCCAGCGTTGTTTTGGTGCTGGGAATTAGGTGATAGTGTTAAAAAACAAGGCAGAAATAAAGAAACCTTTACCCAACAAAGCACAATTCCCTTCCTGCTGCTACCAAATGTTCAGGAATAAAGGGTGGAAATTGTGATTAGGAGGCCGAATATTTGGCTCAGAGCAGGTCTGAAACTCACCGAAGGCTCGGGTGAAAGTTGGAGTGTTTGAGTGTGAGGGGTGATTCTGTCCTGGTCAGTAATTACAGCCTTTGAGCCTGACAAAACACTGAAATTCCATTAAATCTGGAGGTTTAAGGTGGACTGGGCCAGATTTCCCACGCTGTTCATCATCTGGAAGCACCTGCAGATTCGGGGGAAAAAAAAAAAGATCCTCTCTTGAGGGAAACCCACAGCACCACCTGGGCTCGGAGTTCTCTCACAAGAGAGGATTTTCGCCCCCCTCCCCTTTTTTGTTTGTTTTTTTTTTTTTTTTTTTTGTAATGTTTGCATTTCAGTCGTGGTTTCTTTTGATGAGTTCATTTGCCTTTGTGTGGTTTGTCTGATTGCGAGGCATTCCTCCGCTGAAAGAACATAAATATTTACAGAGCAGCCGACATCAGAAATGTCTTTTGTAGTGAGATTCCATCACTTGCAGCCTGCGAGGAGGAAAACTTGCAATTAACTGCGACGGGTGGCTGGCGTTTGCCTCCACGAGACAAATCCAATTTGCTGGGTTTGATAGCACCACGACTGGAGGTTTTCTCGGGAAAACCTGGAGCTTTCCTGATGCTAAAAGGCGATTTTGGCCTCAATTCCCACTCGGGCGCGGTGTGATCAGGCGGCGAGAGGATGGAAGAGCGAGCTCTGTGAAAACGCCCCGGCTTTGATTGGGCTCCAAAGGCTGGACGGGACAAAGAGAACACCTGCAGGAGCCCATCCCTGGGCAATCCGTGCACTCCTGAGCGAGCTCCAAAGGCTGCTGCAGCTCCTGCTCCTCCTGCCGCAGCACAGCTCCTCCGGGCGGGTGACAGCAGCTCCGTTCTCGCCCAGCCCCTCCAAAGCCAAGCACAACCCCGCATTTTTCAGGGTCAGGGATGTTTTTACAAGCCCAGACCGTTCAGGGACAGGGATGTAGGCTTCTCTCAACGCCTCTGTCTCTCCAGGTTCCTCTGCCCGTGTCCCCAGCCCGTCCCATTGTCACGGGAAGTTTTGGGGTTGGGGAAACCCTCCGGGGAGGTTCGGGGTGCCCATCGCTGCGGGTGCCCGAGGAGGGGCTGGAGGCGGTGACAGGGTGGGCATGGTCACAGCTGGGACTCCACGGCCCTGGAGGGTTTTTCCAGCCTCGGTGGTCCTTTATTCCGTGGAAAAGGGATGGTTCGAGGCGGCAGGGATGGAGGCCGGAGAGCAGCGCTGGCCTCGCTGTTGCCATGGCGATGCAGCACCGGCCTCACAGCCCAAATTCGGCTCCATCCAGGATCTCCTTGGTCAGGACTGGGATTCTCCAGACCAGAGCCTGTGGGACCTGCCCTCAGGGAGTGGCACAAGCCTTTTTTTTTGCCCAGGGAGCTGCGCTTCCAAAGCAAAGCTGCTGCTCCCGGCACGGGAGGCTGCCGGCTCCTCGCTCGGGTTCAAACGCGGGCTAAAGCAGCTCAGAGCCTTTCCACAGCCATCACACCGAGTTACAGTGACACGGTGATTCCTCCTGCTGGGAACGGGGCTCGTGTCCCTGCCTGTGCTCAGCACTGCGCACAGCTCAGTCCCTTCCCGGCCCTGAGCCCCCCAGCTCAGCTCTGAGGGCTCCTCTCCTTCCCCAGGGTCGTGAGTGATCAGCCCGACTCATCAATAAGCCATTTTATTAAGAAATATTGCGAAATAGGAATTGGAAAAAGCCACAAGCAGAGGACAGCACGGAGCCCGGGCTGGTGCTGGGTGAACCTCAGAACTGACAGTGTGCTGTACCCTCCCCGTTCCCAAAGTCTGCCTTTGCAGGGCTGGTTTATGAACAGGTTTTGGGCCAGAAAGGAGCTGTTGCCTCATCCCATTGTCCACTCAGTCGTTGTTCCATATTCATATTTCTTTTCTCTCCGTCTGCCGGTCCCATGAACAGGAACCCGGCACTGGGATGCACACCAAGGCAATGGAGGTAAGAGTTCCATCAGGTGCTGATCACCGGGTCGTTGGCAATCCCATCCGCGGAGGAGACCCATCTCCTGGTGGAGACACCCTTCTCTCTGTTGCAAGTGCGCTGCTTCCCCTGCTCCTGGCAGAGGCTGCACTTTCACAATTTCTTTTTATTTGGTGGCTTTAAAATGATTTGATTCCGTATATTCCTATAAAACACGAATTAATCCTCCAACACTTACAACACCCAGGACACGGCACGATGAGTGGGACACGGGTCATGGAGATTCCCAGGGCTGCAGTCAGGCACGGAGCTTGGGAAAGGCTCCGGGAAAAGGGTTTTCTGCTCGCTGTCCACCCACCTGGCCCAGCAGGGCAGAGAGGATCCGATGTCGTGTGGGTGAGGAATGCAGGGCCATGAAAACAAACACGGGCTGGTGATTAAAGCCCACACCGAGGGACACGGCGGGGACAGAGGGGACAGGGCTCTGGGAAGGGAAGTGGGAGCTGGCTCCTGTTCCTGGCCACTGCTCCGCTCTGTGACCTGGAGCACATCCCATCTCCTCTGGCTGCCTTTTGTCCCCGGCTCTCAAGTGGGACGCCGGCCCTGCCCGAGTTCCCAGGCGGGGGAAAGGCAGGGACAGAGCTCTTTCCCATGTCACAGCCCCTGGCTGCCGGGAGGCAGGGCTGGGACAGGGGGGGCAGCCCCTGGACATGGGGACAGCCCTGGGACACACACAGGGACAGCCCCTGGACATGGGGACAGCCCTGGGACACACAGAGGGACAGCCCCAGGGACGTGGGGACAGCCCCTGGACATGGGGACAGCCCTGAGATACACACAGGGACAGGTCCTGGACATGGGGACAGCCCTGGGACACACACAGGGACAGCCCCTGGGACAGGGGGACAGCCCTGGGACACACACAGGGACAGCCCCTGGACATGGGGACAGCCCCTGGACCTGGGGACAGCCCTGGGACACACACGGGGACAGTCCCTGGGACAGGGGGACGGCCCTGGGACACACACAGGGACAGCCCCTGGACATGGGGACAGCCCCTGGACATGGGGACAGCCCTGGGACACACAGAGGGACAGCCCCAGGGACAGGGGACAGCCCCTGGACATGGGGACAGCCCTGGGACACACACAGGGACAGCCCCTGGACATGGGGACAGCCCCTGGACCTGGGGACAGCCCCAGGGACAAGGGGACAGCCCCTGGGACATGGGGACAGCCCTTGGGACAGGGGGACAGCCCTGGGACACACACGGGGACAGTCCCCAGGGTTTAGTACCTAGCGGCAAGATGGAGCATTTAGGGTATTGTCTAAGTCCTTCTTCTTCAGCTTCTTCTCGGTTTCAGGTGTTTTTTTTCTCACTGGGTGAAAGGGTCCGCATTGCGGGCCTTGGGTGGTCATGATCGAGTCAAAAGTATAAATAATCTAGGTGCCACCTCGTTATTGGGTAATTAGCAGTTAAAAGACCTTGGAAAGAGAGGCAGAGCCATTTCCTACCTTGTCAGCAGAGCTCACAACTCCTGAGACTGTGCTGTGGGAAAGAATTGATAAACATCTGAGTCCGAACACAAAACCTGCATCTCCCGTGCTTTAATCCTGCCTCTGACACAAAGAAAAGGAGCCCAAACCCCACAGTCACCTGCTCAGCACCCAGCCC
Organism: Sylvia borin; assembly: GCA_014839755.1. NCBI lineage: Eukaryota > Metazoa > Chordata > Aves > Passeriformes > Sylviidae > Sylvia > Sylvia borin. Next base: position 5,973,164 of record CM025979.1, on the reverse strand, counting down.
AGAGCTACCCGAGGAACAGCAGAAACTCCCCGATGTCCTCACAGGGCCCTGACAAAGCTTTTGTGGTGTGCTGAGGAAACACACCTGCGGGGCAGCGGGCTCCCTCTGGAGCTGCAGGTGTGCTCAGGTGCTCTCAGGGCAGCGGCAGCTCCTGCTGAGGTGCCCCCGTGTCTCTGGGGATCAGAGACAGCAGCACAAAACACAAACCCGGGCAGGAGTTAGCAGGGGGATGGGAAGCACTTGTTCGGGAGCAGGAAAAGCGGCAGAGATTTCGGGGAAAGCTGCTGGTGTGGGGAGGGATGGATGAGGGATGGAGGGAGGGAGGGATGGAGGGAGGGATGGAGGGATGGATGGAGGGATGGAGGGATGGATGGAGGGAGGGATGAGGGATGGAGGGATGGATGAGGGAGGGATGATGGATGGATGGATGGATGGATGGATGGATGAGGGATGAAGGGATGGAGGGATGGATGGAGGGATGGAGGGATGGATGATGGAAGGATGGAGGGATGGATGGAGGGATGGATGGATGGACAGATGGATGGATGGATGGATGGATGGATGGATGGATGGATGGATGGATGGATGGATGGAGGGCTGATGCCCGAGCTGCAGCAGCCACAGGGAGCACAAGGTGCCTGAGTGAGGAGAACCCTGCTGGGGAGAAATCACTGCTGCTCCAAAGAACCAAAGGAATGCAGCTCTCTGTTTGCGAGCAATGAACACAGGAGCTGGAGGGATGTGTGTGTCCCACCTGTGGCCCCGCAGAGAGCAGCTCTGCACGATATTGCCAAAGCTGGAGGTGCCACCATGGGCATGGCTGAGCTGGGAGAGGCTCAGCAGTGCCCAGCCCTGCAGGAAAACCCCGGGAAAAACAGCAGGAAAACCGGGAGAGGACGGCGAGGTGCCAGTGCTCAGCCTTGTGGTGGTGACCCACTTCATCCTCCACGCCTTAAATGGTTCAAATACTTGGCAAATGACTCCCCCACGCCTTTTGGGCTTGGGCTGTTTTCTGTCTGTCTGCACGAGGAGATGCTGATTCGATAAAGGTTTGTTTTCCTTGTCTGGCGGAGAGTCCCCGTGGGAAAAGAGCCCAGCTGCCTCCTGCAAGCCGAGATGGGCACGAGGAATTCAGCCCCAGGACACTCCGGGGCAGTTCCGAGGGGCAGAGAGGAGCTTTCTTCTGGAAACGCTTTTCCTGGGCCCAGACCCTTGCTCTGCACCCAGCCATCCATCTCCTGGCTGGCAGTGATGTCCCGTTTTCTGCCAAGGAGTCCAGAGCATCCCTCATCCCCTCCTGCCTCAGGAAGCAGCAGGGAGATCCATCTTGCCCTCTCCTTAGCTCTGTTTTATAGCATCAATACTCACCTCAGCATTTTAATTGCCTGTATTTTAATTGCCTCTCCCCCCACATGATAAATGCAAAGCTCACAGAACCCATTCGGGGAGAAAAAAAACAACAACAAAGGGCTGGCAATAAACCCGGCATTTTCTAATGTATTCTTCCTCACAGAGACTCCTGGCCTGCAAGAACTCATCTCTCCGCGCAGGGAGCCTCTGGAAGCATTCAGATCATGCACACCTTATCAGTTCGGGAAGTCAGAAATAATAATAGCAACAATAATTTGCAATTGCTTCCCAATGTAATTTAGGTTGGTTTTTTTTTTTTTAAAGAGGAGCTCCGAGCCCCTTTCCCTGTTCCTGACGAGGCTGTGCCCCGGGGGCACTGGGAGGGTGGGGCAGTGGCAGGGGGTGATTTCGGAGCTGTGCAGCAGCAGGGGCTGACGCGGAGCAGGCTGGCAGAGCTCAGCCCCTTGTCTCAGCTGTGCTGGGGACAGTTGTGGAGCACGGAGGGGACTCTTCACCTGCTCACGGCTCACCTTTGCTGCTCTGAAGGCCCGTCCTGCAGTTCCTACCCAGGCAGGGCCAGCAGAAAAATTGCCTCTCTCCTGCCTTTTGAGGAGGAGCAAAGCAGGTGCTTTATTAGCCGACACTGGATGGGGTTTGGGGGAGGATGGAGCCTCCCCCCTCCTTTGTTTTTCACTTTCCTGTTCAACAGATGAAGCAGAATTGGCCTCTGAGGCATTAAAACCTAAGAGATTTGATATCTAGGGCTGCAGCTGCACCAACAGCCACTGCCTGGGTGATTAAATTTGGGGGTTGGCTTCTGTACTGAGGCAGAGATGAGGGAGCCCTCTTCTTTTAGGGGATCAGATGGAGGTCTCTGACAGGACCTCCTGGTCTGAGATCATTGACCTCCTCTTACTTCTCAGTGTGCTGCAGCAGAGACCAATTAATTCAGCTTTTATATGAAAACTGCCTCTGCATCTCTCTCTGTTTGATCGCATTTCTCTATTTAAATGTAACATATCAACAAGATAAAATGAAACTCTTCTTTTACAGATGCCAAGCTGAGGTTTCCATGCAGCCAGATCCCAGTCCCTGGAAGACGGGGGCTGTCTGGGGCAGAGGATTAAAGTGCGAACACTTTCTAGAGGTTCTCTAAAGAGCTGAAATACAAAAATCATCCTTAACGGCTCTGGATTCCTTTCTTCCCTCAGAAACGAACCCTTTTTGCCTGGTGGAGGACACACATTTCGCCCAGGTGAAGGGCAGGAGCTGCTCCCCGTGTGTGTGGGACAGGGCAAACTCCCCTCGCCCTTTTCACACCTGAGAGTTCCTCCTCCTCTGCCGGCTCGGGGCTGGCTCCCCGCCGAAGGATCGGGTGTGTTTGAAGTGTGACATTCACCTGTGCCTGCCTTTCCCGGTCCTGAGGAGAAGCTGGACGAGCCGCAGAGTGGATAATTCCCCCTCCCTTCAGAGCCCCGGGAGAGCTCCCAGCTGCCACCAGACATTATTCCCGGGGCAAACACAAGGATCCTGTCCCCTGGTGACTTCAGGGTTTGCTTTTTTTTTTTGGTATTCATGATAGAAAGGTGCGAGGGCAGCAGAGAAACTGGGCTGACAGAAACCGGGAAAGGGAAGAGACACGAGGAGTAAATTCTCCATCTTCGGTGTGAATATTCAACCCCTCCTTTAGCAGCATCCCGGATCTTGGCAGGTGATCAGCTTGATGAATGTCATTTCTAGACTGGCAGGTGATCACAGCTCCTTCTCTGCACTCTGCCGACCCACAGCAGCTGAACATTGCAGGCAGCTGTTCCTGCTGAGCCTTGCTCCCCTCTCTGCTCCCTCCTCATCCTCCTCACCACCCTCTCTGCCTCCTTGCTCCTCCCAGGATCCTCCTTTCCCCGCTTTGTGGCCCAGTTTGCAGCACTATTTTTGAGAGCAAGCCCTGCTCCACTCCCACGTCGGGATGGATTAAAGAGCTTGTAATTGCTGCTGCTGCTTTAAACTCCTCGTTAAGGAGCTGCCCAGAGCAGGTTTAATCAAGGCAGCAGCAGCTGCCTGGCTTCAGGGAGGCTCCGGTGGTGACAACAAGCAGTGGCAGCTGGGGACACATCCCTGTTACCTGGGGGCCTCTCGGGGCACAGCAGATGTGAAAACAACGCTGCTCCCCACGGAGCTGCTGTCCTAGAGCAGCCTGAGCTGGTGTTGGGGGTTTATTCCTGTGCCTCACTCCCAGCCCGGGGCTCTCCCGGTGAGCTGAGCCCTGCCAGCATCACTGCCAGGCTCTGCCAGGGCACAGCAGGCTCCACACAGCAGGGCTTGGGTCACAAACAAGGCTCCCTCGGATCTCCCCTGAAAAGAAAAGAAAATTTAAAAACAAATTAAAAAGTTCTCATTCTAAATCTGCGGCTCTGAGAGATCTGGAACCTTCCCGCTTCTCACCTCTGCACTGAGCTCCTCCTGTGCTCTGAGCAGGGGCTGTGGAATTGCCCTGGATTCCTCATGGAGAGGAACCTCTGCATGGAGAGGAGATCCTGATGGAGAGGAGATCCTGCATGGAGAGGAGATCCTGATGGAGAGAAACCTCTGCATGGAGAGGAGTCTCTGCATGGAGAGGAGTCCCTGATGGAGAGGAGACCCTGATGGAGAGGAGACCCTGATGCAGAGGAGTCCCTGATGCAGAGGAGACCCTGCATGGAGAGGAGTCCCTGCATGGAGAGGAGTTCCTGATGGAGAGGAGATCCTGATGGAGAGGAGTCCCTGCATGGAGAGGAGTCTCTGCATGGAGAGGAGTCCCTGATGCAGAGGAGTCCCTGATGCAGAGGAGTCCCTGATGCAGAGGAGTCCCTGCAGGGAGAGCCCTCAGCAGCATCCCCACGGCCCCTGCTGCTCGTGTCCCCTCTGTGCCAGCCCTGCTGCCCCACTGGCCCTGCCAGCCTCTCCCTCCAGGCCTTTACTCCGGGATTGGGGTCAGCCAGGCCGACTGCTGGGCTCTGAGCAGGGCAGAGCACGCAGCAGGAGCTGAGGGGATCTGCAGCAGCAGTGGGAGGGCTGTGCAAACCCTGAGCCACCACAGGGGTCTCGTTGGGGCACAATTCCTTCCTCAGCGACTCCTGAATCGACCTCCAGGGCAGAGGATGGGAGAAGGGAGAGCCCAGCCCCTTCCCCAGTGATTTCTGCTTTCTCCATCCCTCGCTGGATCCTTCCCCTGCAAGGACATTTGGCAGCCAAACCAGGATTTGTAACTTTAATTTCTGCTGGTTGCTGCTGCTCAGTGTCTGTCTCCAGAGCAACCCTCGGTTTCTGTGTGGCTCCAAATCCAGGTCTCTTGGCCGGCAGTGCAGAGGCCCAGGAATCCCTGCTCCTTTCCTCTCGGGAGCAAAGGGAAGGAATTCCAAAGCCTGAGCTGTGCATGGAAATGTTCCTTTCACACAATATGCAAATGAGGAGCTCCTCCCAGCGAGCCCAGAATATGGCAGATTTGGCAAGGGAGCTGAGACAATCCCACATTTGTGGTATTTAATGTCCTGTTTAAAAAACAGTGTCTGAATCCCAGCGACTCTGAGCAGACTCCTCGTGCAGCATCTGTTACCTCACATCCCTCCAAAACTGAGGATTCTCATCCTTCTCCTCTCCAGCCGGGGCTGGCTCCAGAGGGTCCTGGTGTGAGCCCACCATGGCACCCTCCCCTCAAACAAAAACCTCTTTCCTCTGCTTTAAAGAACCTTTCAGTAATGGCGTGGATTTTTGTAGGAAAACGCAAGGTAAAGGTGCTCTGGAAAGCTCCATCAGGCAGATGGGGCACCCAAAACTTCCCAACGGCTTTTGCCAACAGCAGACCTGTCAAAGCACTGAAAAAGGCTCGGCGATTGAGACTGGAGGAGTTTTTAGAAGGGAAAAAATGTGTTTGGAACGACGAGATCTCAGTGTTAAGGTTCTGGAGCGGGAATTCTGTAACTGGACAATTCGCACGTGGAGTTATTTTTATTCCCTGAAAAGAAAAGCTCCTGTTTCCCCTTCCCCCGGCCCGTGTCCCCTCCCTGCTGTCACTCGGAGAGGCTCAGCTCCCATCAGCAGCTCCCTGGCAGGGCAGGGCAGATTTGCAGTGGCCTGAGCACATCTGGGCGAGCACATCTGGGCGAGCACATCTGGGCGAGCGCATCTGGGCGAGCACAGGGGCAGGAGCGAGGGAGGGAAGGAGCTGCTGCTGGAGCTGCTCGGCAGAGAAAACCCCCAGGGCCGGGGGACACCTGGAGCCGGGGGCTGGGGGAATCCTCGCCCAGATGTGCTCGCCCAGATGTGCTGGCCCAGATGTGCTCCTGGACACGTGGCCGCTGGATTTGGCGGCTCCCGAGGGCGGGATGGGGCCAGCTCCGTGCGGAGCAGCCCGGTACGGCTCCGCTCTGCGGGAGGAATTCTCCTGCGGGACTCATTTGACGCTGAGATGAAAGAAAATCGAGCTGGCCGCTGCCTGTCGGAGCGGCAAGTCCACAGCTCTTCGCAGGTTGCTTCTTGGGGAAAAAAACCAACGAACATCAGCAGAGGTTGGTGCCACAGCACCGATTCTGCCGCAAACTTTTCTCATTCAGCAAAACTTGCATCAAACCCGGGCTGAAATTCCTCCTAAAAGGCCGTGAGCTTCCCTCTTGAAGGAAACCCGCCTGAGCTGCAAGGATTGTTTGGATTAGGGACATTCTGACTGTGAAGCACCCCTCAGTCTTCCTGGTTTGGAAGGATTCACTAATATTCACCAATATTCATTAATTAACCCGTTAATTCGAATTAGATACCTCCACAGCCACTTATTTTCTAATCCAGATGCAAAGGGGACGATTTCATTTTCTCTCACTCGTTCTTTCTTTCTTTCTTTCTTTCTTTTCTCCCCTTATTTCTTTCCCTGCTTGCCCAAATGTTTAAATGCCTTGTCAACACGGAAGAAACACAGAAAAAAAAAGAAAGAGAAAAAAAAAAAAAAAAAAGGGACACGAGGAAAGCTTAAGGAAAAAGGGGAAGATTAACAAAGTTTGATAGGCAGGCAATTAAAATGGAAGTGAAGGATCGTTAGTATTCATTACCAGAAACCAGGGGCACGGAGGATTGTGCAGCTACTGGAAATCCCCAGGATGTGACTGGGGACAAGTCATCCCAAAAACCCACTTGCTCTTTTGCCTGCTGAGGTTTTCCTGGCAGTTAAGTGGATTAGCTGCTTTTTTTGTTGCCTCTTCACCCCTCAAAGCCTTATCTGGGCTGAAGAGTGTTTGAAAGGCCTTTGGAACGAGGTTCTTGTCGGGGCTTTCGGGGAGGTGAGATGCTGGGTGAGTGTCACCGCAGTGACAGGGACAGATTTTGCCCAGCCCAGCCGGGGACGGGCACAGGCAGCGCCTCTGCAAGGGGAGAAAGGCAGGAACAAGGATGGGAATGCGGATTCAGGCTCTCCTTGTGCCGGGTGTTAGCAAAGACATGAAAGGAGGATGAGGAGGAACAGAGGAGGTGAGAAGTGGGACAAGGTTCCCGTTGCCTGGGAGAGGAAGCGGTGGGCACAGGGAGCCCGGGGTGGGCTGGGAGGGATCCCCGCAGCAGGAACGCTCCGAGGCACCTGCAGAGCCCCGGGGAGGGTCACCCTGATGTGTCCGGGAGCACATCCCACCCCAGAGCCACCCCGGGCTCACAAAACACCGGGAGCACCTCCCTCGGCTGCGGCAGGGCAGAGGAACAGCGATTCCTAACAGGACACCTCGAACACGAGCTGGAAATGCCTAAACCCCAGTCAGGATATCCCGAAACAGCCTGGAAAAAGAGCAAAGCTGTTTTCGTGCGGCATCGTCCGAGTCAGAAGATTGGGAGGGTTTGAGACACTTTTTCTCTGAGGGAAGAAGCCAAACCTGGTCTGTTCCTTGGGGGAAAATGAAGTGCGTTAATTAATCCTTTGGGCTTCCTGAAGGTTCCTGAAAGTCTCTGCATGGAGAAAAGGGGGTTTATAAACCTTGTTTTAGTAGTTATGGGTGTGAGGAGATGAAATTCCATCCGGTGTCAGCTCCGTCCCCAGGCCACCACCGGCACTGCTCCCGGCGCCCAGCGAACCTCAGCAAACTCATTAATCACCAAAGCAGTGATAATCACCCAGGGCACAGCGCTCAGACCATCACAGGGACTCAGGAAAGGAGCCACGAAGCTTCGGGGAGCCTTTCCTGCCCTCAGCTTGTGGCCCCACGAGTCTGCTGCTGGGAGAGGAAAAATCCTGCCTCCAGCCCCGAGGGAGAACCCCAAAACACTGCAGGAACTACCCCAGTAACCCCAAAACACTGCAGGAACTGCCCCACTGACCCCAAAACACTGCAGGAACTGCCCCACTGACCCCAAAACACTGCAGGAACTGCCCCACTGACCCCAAAGCACTGCAGGACGTGCCCCACTGACCCCAAAGCACTGCTGGAACTGCCCCACTGACCCCAAAGCACTGCAGGATGTACCCCACTAACCCCAAAGCACTGCTGGAACTGCCCCACTGACCCCAAAACACTGCAGGAACTGCCCCAGTAACCCCAAAACACTGCAGGAACTGCCCCAGTAACCCCAAAGCACTGCAGGAACTGCCCCACTGACCCCAAAACACTGCAGGAACTGCCCCACTGACCCCAAAACACTGCAGGAACTGCCCCACTGACCCCAAAGCACTGCAGGATGTACCCCACTAACCCCAAAGCACTGCAGGAACTGCCCCACTGACCCCAGAACACTGCAGGAACTGCCCCACTGACCCCAAAACACTGCAGGAACTGCCCCACTGACCCCAAAGCACTGCAGGAACTGCCCCACTGACCCCAAAGCACTGCAGGATGTACCCCACTGACCCCAAAACACTGCAGGATGTACCCCACTTGCATCCCAAGCAGTCAGGACCTTGGTGGCAGTGCTGCCAGTCCCAGCCTAACCCCCCTGGGCCTCCCTTTAATTGGGGGCTCCTCCAGCCCAGGCATTGATCTGCTTCTGGGGAGCTTCAGGCTCTTTGCTTTCATGTTGATAACCTGGGATCTGAGAGATTTGGGGGATTATTTCGGGCTGGAGCCCCAGTTAATGATGCTCCTGACGGGCAGAGCAGAGATGAAAAGACCCCTCGGTTTTCATGTCGCTGTTGTAAACACAAACTGTGCCCTAGGAGGGACCTCGGGGGGCAGACAGAGCCTGGACCGAGCCCTGCAGCTGAGGGCACTTTGGCTCGAAGCAGAGGATGAAAAGGGGCAGCTTTGAAATAAAAAATTCGGCATTATTCCTGCTCCCCATTGATGCTGCTGCTTGTGTTCGCCCCTCTCCTTTCCCAGGAGGTCTCTTGGAAGAGTCAAATTCTACAGAAGGCGTCTGCCAGGAGGGGATGACACAGGGCAGGACACGAACACGGCTCTGCCACCTTTGCTTCGGGTTTTCTGGGGGAGGGTTTTTCTTGTTTGGTTTTGTTTTGTTGGTTTTGTTTTGTTTTTTTTTTTTTTGTTGGAGTTTTTGTGTGGTTTTTTGTTGTTGTTGTTTGTTTGGGGGTTTTTTTGTTCATTTGGGTGGTTGGTTATTTTTTTGGTTTTGGGTTTTTTTGTTTGTTTGGGTTTTTTTTGAGGTATTTTTTGGTTTTGTCTGGTATGGGTTTTTTTTTTGTTTTTTGTTTGTTTGGTTTTTTGTTTGTTTTTTTGAGGGCTTTTTGGGGTTTTTGGTGGGTTTTTTTTTTTTTTTTTTTTTTTTGGGGGGGGGGGTGTGTTGTGGTTTGGTTTTGGTGTTGTTTTCCTTCTAACACCCCCGGAGTGACAGTGGCAGCACAGCTGCCCGCTCACCTTGCAGTGGCATTGCTCCTCTGCCCTCCCTGCAGCTGCAGGTGGCTCCAGGTGCCTCCCAGCCCCAGGTGACGCCTTCCCCGTGTGCACGAAGCAGTGCTCCGAGGCTGGGACCACACAAATTGGTCCCTGGGAGCACAGTGACGTGTGCCAGGGCTGGTTTGCATCATCCAAGCAGCAGCAGCATCCCAAGAGCCCGGCCAGCCCATTCCCAGGCATCATTAAACCACTGCTGGGGCTTCTCTCGGTGGGTTTTGGGGGTTCAAAAGCTCTTCCATTTCTAATCAGGCCAGGCTCAGACGGCTCTGAACACGAGCAGAGAGTTCAGGCAACAGGGGAAGGTGTTTGCATCACCGAGAGCCTTTGAAAATTGCAAAGCTGCCGAAAAGATTCTTTAAACACTTGAAGGGCAGCATTAAAGCAAATATCCTTCCCCTGCTGCTTTGGTGCCTGCCTGGGCCGGGCTCAGTGTCCCAGGGACAGGCTCCTGCGGCCTGGCATCCCCAGAGCCAGGGAAAACCCAGCCCTGGGCAAGGATGGAAGGTGTCCAGCCACAACCAGGGGCTCAGCAGCAGCACAGTCTGATTCAGCCCCCGCAGGGTCTTGGTCAGGGAGAAATCTCAGATTTCATTTGGTACCATCGAGCCCAGCCGCGAGGGCTGTGCCTGAAGGAACAAGAGGAGGGATGCCCTGGGTTTGGCCCCGGGGTGGCCGTGCTGGAGGCCCTGTGGGGGTGTGGGTTTGGCTGTGTGTCCCCTCTGAGAGCCCTGATGTGCCACCAGAACATTCTGAGCTCTGCCCAGGTGAGCTGTGCTCTGTTCCTCTGAGGGTGGGAGTCGGATGAGCAGAGGCAAGGTGCAGGATTCCCGTCTTGCTCAGTGCTTGTTGCCTTCCCCAGCTGCTGTCTGGGCTCTCTGGATACGGAAGGAACCCTCCCAGCAGATCCACAAGCTGTGAAAACCTGAATTCCCTCCTTCTGCCACCCCTCCCACCTGCCAGAACCCACAGCTCTGAGCTCTCCTGAACAACATCGCTGCTCCCTCCTCCTTGTGCTTCCTGTGAAAATCCCCACGCCTGCCGTGCTGGATGCTCACCAGGACACGCAATCCAAACCCCTCCTGCTCCACAGATGGAGGGAAACCTGCAGCCAGGAGAGGGCTGGGGATGGCTCAGCTCCCCACGGCCCCTGGGGATGGTTTTTGGCACCGAGGCTGCAGAGTCGGTGCCTTCCCTGCTCCACGTCCAGAATATCAACCCAGCCCCTCTTCCCTGGGCCCAGGGAGAGCTCCCTGACAAGGTCCCCTGTGCTTTTGCCCCTTTGATAAACGAGGCACCGTGTCCAGAGCAGCTCCTTGCAATCTCTTTGCTGGCCTAAAGCACCCGACACGTTCCTTTTTAATTTCTGGGCTGAGCTCTGAGGCTCGGACAGCCCCAGTCAGAACATTGCCCTGTTCATCACTCAGCTCCTGCCCCATCTGGGAGTGCCATCCGTGGCCTGCTGCCTGCTCAGTGCCTGCCTCATATTGCTCACTTCATCACCAGTGACAGCCCTGGGGATGGAGCAGAGGAGTTCAGAGGTGCCGGACAAAGGGCTGAGCCCGGCGGTTCACGGCTCGTGGTTTGTATATTGGGATAACCAAAGCTGCAGTTTTAGCTCAGCGCTTCTGATTTCCTGTCCAAAATGAAGAAATGCTCCTGATAACTCTCAACCAGAGAGGCGGGGCAGAATTCAGGTTAGCTAAACATCCGGAGGGACATCCCAAGTGAGGATCGTGGTGGTCCCCTCCACATCCTCTGCTCGGGGGGGTTTGGAGCCCCTGAGCATCTGTCCCAGGCACCTGTTCTCCCCTTTCCCCAGCCCAGCTCTGGAAAGAACGCAGCTGCAGTTGGAATTGCTGGGCCATTTGCTCCCGCTGGGCTGGCTGCAGAGCTCAGTGAAACCAGGAGCCACTCACACACAACAAAACCCCTCTTCATCCCCCGAGGGATCTGTGCCAGCTCATCCTCCCGGGCCAGGAACTCCACGTGATTCGCCAACAATTTCTGCAAAACAAAGGCGGGACCCAACTGCTGGCTGCAAATCAGGACCTGGGAAACTTCCCACAAATCCTGCAGGTCTTTACAAGACCTCGTCCTCAGGTGTGAGGGCTGTGCTCCCTGGGGATGGGACCCGCTCCCTCCGCTCCAAAAACGCCCAACATCACCCGCCGGGGCTCTGGGGCCAGGCTGCTCCCATGGGAACACGGGATTTGCTGGAGCTGCTCCTCGCAGGAACTTTGGTTCCTGCCTGATCCTGGAATCAGCTGAGCTCTGGGCTCACTCGGGATTGGTTTTTCATGGATGAATTGGGAGGAACTGGAAGCAGAGCCTTGGCAGCAGCCAGGCAACAGAAATATCCCTTGGAATGACAAAGTGAGGCTGGAGGTGAGCGGGGCGTGAGGTGTGAGACAGGATCTGCTTGTTCCCGGGTTTTCCCTGCAGCTGGACTGGATGGAGAGGGGAGCACAGCTCCTGGCAGGGCTGCTGTGCCAGAGCAGCCTGCGCTGGAGCAGTCCCCACTCAGCCCCTGCGAAACTGGGAGCGTTGGAGCTGCTCTCCCTGGGCTGGCAGGGATGCTGGGGAGGGAAAAGCTCCTTTCCAGAGCTGCTGTTCGGAAATTTTAACTCTTGGAAGAATCATTTGCTCTTTTTGTGTTCGTTCTTCTTCCTCTCCCTTTTTAAATACCCTGAATAAAAGCAAATTTGTGGACCCAGCACTGATGGAAGAAGTGAGATCATCCCTGCAATGTCTGTCTCAGTTCTCACCCTTCACTTCTAACAGCTCTGTCCCCGTGTCCTCTCCCCCCTGGAGGTTCCATAATTCCATGTTTAGCAGAGGAAAAGGGGGGAATTTCCAGCTGGGGCAGGTTGGATGAGCTGCAGCGGAGCTGGGCTGATTTACTCTGCCCAAACCCCCTCCGTGCTGCTGGAGGGCTCTGCCCCATTGCCTCTGTCAGCCTGGGGACGTGCTCCCAGCTGCTCACCCTCGGGTCCCACTCCTGGCAGCCGAGGGGACACAGGGAGCTGATCCCCAGTGCCCTGGGAGCTGATCCTGCGGTGGGACACGCTGGGGATTCACCCCTGCGCCAGGAGCTCTGGGGATCAGGCTGAGATCTTTACATGGACATTTCCACGCTGTGCTGGAGGGGAAAATCCTCCTTTCGCCAAGGTCAGGCCTTGCCCGTGGTGAAGGGGTCATTCAGACCACCAAGAGGGAGCTGCAGGGCAGGAAAAGGGGGGTCTGATCCTCAATCCCATTGTTCTGAGCTCAAGACACAGCTTTTCCAAGCCAAGCCTTGTCTCCTTGCCAAGCCTGCTGTTAAATATTGCGGAAAAGTTCGGAGCAAACAACATATTTATCCTTTCAGAGCAAATGATGGGTTTGTTTCCAAGCAAGCCCCCGTTCTGCCGTGATTTATTCCTGCAGCCTGCACCTCTCATTCCCTTTTAAAAAACTCACTGAATGCAGGTGATGGATTTTTGACATGATTGATTTTGACCTGCCTGGGCCTGAGCTAAATGAATCAACACTGGCAATTCCTGTGCCTGAGGAGCAGCCCAGTGGATCAGGGCATCCTTCTTCCAATTGAAATGTTCCAGCAGTGGCCCTTGTTTTCCAGCTCAGGAATCATCTCCCCCACAGCAGACTGCAGCTGGGAAATGGTGGGAATCTCACCGAGCAAAGCCAGGGCTCTTTCATACCCTTTGGACTCAGCTTTCACTGGTTTTTAGGGACCTTTATCCAGGCTGAAAAAGAAATTTAGGTGTGTTGATAGTGGCAACTTGTTGAAGCAACAACAATATTTCCCATTAATATTTCCCATTTATATTCCCCATTTATATTCCCCATTTATATTCCCCATTTATATTCCCCATTCATGTTTCCCATCAGTATTTCCCATTAATATTTCCCATTAGTAATTCCCATTAATGTTTCCCATTTGTATTTCCCATTTCTATTTCCATCTCAGCTTCCTGGTGAGAAATCCTCTTGTCTTGCAGCACTTTCCCCTTCACATCTCAGCCCTCAGAGGCTCAACTAAATGACTCAGCTCGCTGCTGCTTCCCCGAGCTCAGATCCTCGGGGGTTTTGTCTCCCGGCAAGCTGCACCTCGGGAGTGCCCAGGTGTGCCTGGGGTTCATGTTCATCGCACAGTGACAGGCACAGGGTTCCCAAAACCCACGGGTTTAGGGGGAAAACAGCTCCTGGAGCCAGCCACTGGAGGGAGCCGCTGGAAGGAGGCTGGGCTTGGGCAATTTAAACCAGTTAGAATGTGGTTTAAACCAGTTAAAATGCGATGTAAAGCGCCTTGGAGTCTCCCAGTGGCTCCTGCCTGCAGACGGAGCTGAGGAGGGATGGAAATGCCCAGGTCAGGGAGGTGTCTCCATCCTCCAGACCACTGAGCCTCTGATAACCCACTGAAAACTCTGAAATATTTTGTCAGAAGGTGTGCAAACACCCTGGGAGCAGCAATAGCCCCCTGCCCAGCACCCCCTGAGCATCCCCTGTGCAGGCTCAGCCTCTCCTCACACCAGGAATGCTCCAGCGCCTTCAGCTCCAGCCTCAGGCTGCTCCAAGTCCTGTCCAACCGCTTCCAGGGATCCAGGGGCAGCCCCATCCTCCCCGGGGAATAAAGGAGTGGCCCCAGCGATTGTGTTTGGTGCCGGGGAAAGGGAGGTGTCCACCCCTGGAAGCCTCAGCCCTGCCTTTGGGGGTTCCTGGGGAGGTTCCTGGCTCCTGTTCCCCCCAGCAGAGGAATTCTGCAGGGGCTGAGGGATGTTCACATGTAAATGCGGGTCAGGAGCACGAACTGCTGTAACCTCCCCTGGCTCCTGGGCTGCCCTGGAACCCACCCAGCCTCGGCTTTTGTTCTGTCAAACCAGGCTGCACAAAGGTTTCAAAGGCTCTTTTGGCCTCCCCTGTACCCACTGGCAGCAGACGGGAATTCCTCTGGTGCCCCTCTCCTGGGGCTGAGCCCTGCAGGGGCTGGGGCTCTCTGACCACCCTCCGTCAATAACCCTGCTGCAGGAGCGCCCGTGGGGCAGGACAGGGGCAGCTGGCAGCTCTGGGGACAGCGGTGACACAGGGACACCTGGCCCGGGAGGGGCTGCTGGCCTGGGTGTCACTGCAGGGACACACACAGGCACAGGGACACACAGGGACACACAGGGACACACACAGGGAAAGGGACAGGGACAGGCACAGGGACAGGGACACACACAGGGACAGGGACAGACACAGGGACACACAGGGACACACACAGGGAAAGGGACAGGCACAGGGACACATAGGGACACACACAGGGACAGGGACAGGGACACAAATAGTGACACACACACACAGGGACAGGGGGACACACACACAGGGACACACAGGGACACACACAGGGACAGGCATAGCGACACAAATAGTGACACACACAGGGACAGACACAGGGACACACACGGGGACACACACACACACAGGGGACACACAGGGACACACACACACAGGGACACACACACAGGGACAGGGACACACACGGGGACACACACAGGGACACACAGGGGACACACACACAGGGACACACACACAGGGATAGGGACAGGGACACACACGGGGACACACACACAGTGACACACACACACACAGTGACACACACACAGGGACACACACACACAGGGACATCTGCCCCAGTTCATTCCCAGAGGGGCTGCCCCTCAGCTGCCTCCTTCCTGCAGCGCTCTGTGAACTCGCAGGGCTGAGCTGGTCTAATTAAATTACCTCCTAATGAGGTCTGGGCTCTGTATGGGCGTTAGGGAAGGGGTGGCTGGGGAGGGCAGGGGCTTCAGGGAGAGAGAGGGGAAGAGAAGGGAAGAGAAGAGAAGAGAAGAGAAGAGAAGAGAAGAGAAGAGAAGAGAAGAGAAGAGAAGAGAAGAGAAGAGAAGAGAAGAGAAGAGAAGAGAAGAGAAGAGAAGAGAAGAGAAGAGAAGAGAAGAGAAGAGAAGAGAAGAGGAGAACTATTCCAAAGACTGTTCAACACTCCGATTTTTCTCACACAAGCCATGCACTGGATGTCACCAACACCCTCCTCTGTCACCCAGACAAATCCACTTGTCCAGAGCTTTGCCCTGGAGCACTGCTGAGACCCCCTGGGAAATGGAGGAGGGAAGGAAGGAAGGAAGGAAGGAAAGAAGGAAGAAAGGAAGGTCCTTCCCCCCCCACTGCAGGGCTGGGTGTTGACAGACACATGAAAGGGCAGAGCAGTGCTGAAGGGGAGATGGAGCTGCAATCAGCTGGGACTGGAGCACACAATGCTATGTTTAGCTTCACCAGACACGGAAAAATATTTATTTCCAGCCTCAGGGATCGAAGAGAGGGACGTAATTAAGCAGCCTCAGTGATGAAGGCCACTCTCTTGATGCCTTTGTGACCCCAGGGAGCAGCTGCAGGAGCAGAGCTGGGGACACTGAGGCAGCACCAGCGACACCAGTAAGGATTTTTGGGGGCTTTGTGTGCAGGCAGAGCACTGGGAGGCTCCCAGTTTGGGACTGGGAGGATCATTGTGGTGGTGAACGTCCATCCCAGCCAGCCCTTGGGATAAATCTCTCCTGGGTTTTTAGGGGTGGGGATGAGTTTTGGCTGGAGGTGACAGGGCAGGGAGGAGGAGCAGGGAGGGGAGGTGGGAAAGCCCAGGGGGGAGAGGGGAGCTGGGCAGTGCCAGCAGCTGGCTGCCCTCCTGGGAACGGCCCTTGGGGCTGTGCTGCCAGGAACGCTCTGCAAATCCCTTTTCTCCCACTTCTGGGGATCTCCTGGAGCTTCCTCTGCGGCTCTGCTGCTGAAACATCCCCACAGCTCTGCTGGGAAAAAATCCCTCAGTGCCCATCCCTCTCCTTTCCCTCTGTCCCGGGGCTTTTCCAGAATGCTCTGGAGGGCTGAGCCCCTCCTGCAGCACCAGGGGCTGATTCACCCACTGCCAGCCCAGCTCACACTCCCGGCAGCGTTTGAAGGGAATAAAGGCAGGGATTGCAGCAGGAGCTGTGTGAAGAGGCTCCAAGTGGCCAGGCTGGTGGTTTGTGTCATTCCTGCTGCATTCCCAGCAGGAATGGTGCTCGTGCCTTCCAGGGAGGCTCCCGCAGCCCTTCCCCTGGCTCAGGCTGCACCCACAGTGTGGCACAGCCACAGACACCTGAAACTCAGCCCTGAAGCCCAGGATAAAGCTCCTGCAGCTTCGGGATGCGGCTCTGCAGGAATCCAGCTCTGCCTTTGGCAGCACCAATAAACATCCCATGAACAGGGGAAAGGGCAGGGACTGACAAAAAACCTCTCCTGTAATGGAAACTCGGGTGGAATCCTCCCTCCTGGAGGCTGCTCCCTGCCAGCCTGTGAGAGAATATGAGTTTTCTCACGGAGAACTTTCTAGGAACGGGTCACCGAATAAGCCAAATATTTTATTTATTTTTGATTTTAAATATTTATTTTAAATATTTGGGGGGTTGTTTTTCCCCAAGGATCCCCTATCACCGTGGGGCTGCTCAAGCTTCACTGGCATTTTCACTGTTTCTCCTCCTGTTTGTGGGTTCCTGTTCCATCTCCCTCTCCCCTCCTGGCTTTAAAAACGCCCTTTGGAGAGTTCTGTTAGTGTCCAGCTCCATTCATTCCTCCAGCTGACAAACCAGGCAGGAGAACTTCCACTTCATGGTCCAGCCCAAGCTCTGTGTGATTTGTGTCGCCTTGAGATGGTTCTTTTTAAGGAAAAATATTTTATTTTATATTTTAATTGACCGGGGGAGGGGTTTAAAGTTTGAAATCTCAGCTTCCACTGATTTAATCTTCTGTTAAACTGCTGTTTTTATCCAGTCACGGCACATTTTTGAGGGCGATTTATCTAAATACGGAGCAGAATTTCCTCTCTCCACACTCCCCTGGCCTGTGTTGTGATTGAACAGCGAATATTTGGGAACAATTTGACTCCCATTTGGCTCTGCACATAGAGTCCACTCTGAACCCAGCCAGCAACCAGAGCTGCCAACTGCAATCTTCAGCCTGGGGGCAGGCGGGTGACTTTCAGGCATATGTTCAATTCAGGCTGCAAAAATGAACATTTCTGGCCCGGAAATCAGCAGGGGGAGGCAGGGCAGGGGGTTTTGGGGAATGGGGATGTTCTCCAGAACAACACCCACGCTCCCCATGTTTTAAACCCCTTGTGACAGTGGCCCAGGTCTGTACCTGAGGAAAGCCAAGATGGGTTTGTTCTGCATGGAGCCAGAGCAGGAGGGAAATGTGGCCCAGCTCCAAAGGAATCAGCAGACACCAAGAGAGGGTCTGGCCATATGTGGGTCTGCAGGAATATTTGGACTTTCTGCTTTTATTCCCTTCAAAAACATGGGCTAATTGGCGGGGCTGGTGCTCCGGAGGCAGCTGGAAAAGGAGCTGAGTTTGTGTGTCCCTGTGCTGGGGGATGAGGAGAGGCAGGAGGGAGCCCAGGGACGGGAGCTTTGGAAAGGGAAAAGCAGGAATTCACTTTTAGGGCAGCAGATTCCCTTTAAAAGACTTTGTGCTTTCAATTCCAGCCCGTTTCTTTGCAGACCTTCCATTCCTCTGGGTATTTGTTGGTTTAGGGGAGGGTTTTATTTATTTAGAGAAAAGGAAAATGGGGATTCTTAAAGGAGCAAGGTGGGAAAACCTGAGCCCAACCCCATTCTCTGTCCCCCCAGGCTCCTGGGGGAGAGCAGGTTCAAAAAAATGGGACTAAAACTGAACCTGGAAGGGAGGGAAGGTGTTTTAGGATCAGGGTTTATTTTCTCTCATTGAATTGATCCTAAATTAAATTAATTTTCCCCGAGTGGAGCCTGCTCTGCCTGTGACAGCAACTGGGGAGGGATCTCCCCCAGCCAGGGGAGATGGGCAAATATTGAGTTTGGGTTTGTTTGTGTGGAGCCTGGGATGAATCCCCAACAAACCCAGCTCTTTATCAAGCTAAAAACCCCCTCTCCCCTCAGGAGTCCCTGCTGCAGAGCCAATATTTGGTTTTAATTTGCTGTGTACAGGCCCCTGTAAAGCAAACAGGGCTGTTGGCACTGTTACTGGGCTCCTGGAGACACTGAGGCAGGCTCTGCTCACCTTGCCCTGCCCACAACAACTCCACTCCCAGCTCCAGGCAGGAGAATCAGACCTTTCCTCCCCAATCCCAGCTGTGCCACAGCCCCGGCAGCTGCCCAGTTCCTCCTGGCATTGCTCACCCTGCCAGTTCCCACCCAGAGCTGTGTTTCCCCCGTCCCTGGGCTCTCAAAGGCTCTTTGGGGCTCAAATTCCCCGAATTTTCAGCAGAGGCAGCAGCTCCAGGGCCAGGCACTGAGATGCCTTCAGCCCTGGGGTTATCCTTCACACAGCCCAGAGCTGGAAGCACAAACTCTGTGGCTGTTCCAGCAGGGAATAAAATAAATTTTATAAAACTCCATCAGGAGCAGAGGACACTGAGTTTTGAGGGGTACCTCCTGGAAAACACCTCAATAAATGCTCCCCAGTGCCCTCAGCTGGGGATTTTCCCTGCCCCAGTCACTGGAGCTGGGCCCAGCACACAATTTCCCCATAAAACTGAATTTTTTCACATCAGCCTCATCTCTCCATCCCACGCAGAGGGGTTCAGCACCCAAAGCCTTCCCTCAGCACTGCAGCAGGGCAGCATTTCCCTCTGCTTGCTTCCCGTGGATTGCCCCCTGGAAGGGAACTGCAGACCCTCGGGAATCTTTTACTGTGCAGAGTCAGTGTTAAAACCTCACAGGTTGTGTTAAAACACCCATTTTTAAAAAGCCTTTTCAAGCAGAAGCTTTGAGCAGTGCAGGATTTGGCCCCTGTGAATGACCAGGACCCAGGAAAACGTTACCCCTGAGATTTCCATCTCAGTTCTTCCACAGTTCCTTGCCTCTGAAACAACCCTTTCATTTGCTCTTTTGGGAACCAGGAGCCCAGGATGGATGCAGCTTTTCCATCTCTTCTCCAGACCCCCCTTGCAGTTGCTGACTGCATCTGGAGCTTCCCAGGCAGATGTTTTCAAAGGCAGAGAGGTCACCGGAGGGAAAATCCAGCTGTGTCCTGCTGGACTCGGTGTCTTCCCTCTGTCATCCCCACACTTCCCTCCCTGCTCCCTCGGGGACAGGAATCCAATTCCGTTTGCTTTGATCAGACAAATGTTCCTCCCCCAGCTGCTCCATTAGGGGCCTCTTTAGAGCCCTAATTAAGGGTTCTGCCACTTAAATCAAGTCCAACGCCACGCAGAGAGCTGAGTAATGGGACCCAGCTCCCCACTGCACTTCGGTTGTTTTCTGCATAAAGGGGAAGAAATGACATTGGTGCAGGTCCCCAGGCTGCTGGCTTTTCCAGCAGCGGCTTCCAAGGAAAATTTCTCTTCCAAGAAAAACCAGAGGGAGGGGAGACACTTCGGAATGAGACCCTGGAGGGAGGGAAATCCTCATTTACAGCCAGAAGGTGTGACCTGGGAAAGCTCTCTGCGCTTCCTAAAAATCCCCATCCAAAAATCCCGACTCCATCTGTGTTCCAGACCTTCCTTTGGCTGCTGCTGCTGCAGGGAGATGAAGAGGGGGAATTCTGCATCCCTCCTGCAGAGAATGGGGATCAAACCCAGCCCCGGGGGCAGCCAGGTGCTGCTGTCCCACCTGCCCGGCTCTGCAGGGGTGACCCCATTCCCTCAGCCCAAACCCCACCTTCTGATTCCTCTCCTTCCTGTGGGACAAAGGCCTCAAAGCACCTCCATGCTGTGGGGCGTCACCTGGGAGCTCACCTGGCCAGGTGAGCCCAGCTTTGGCCGGGGAAAAACCAGCAGAGCCTCAGCGTGAGGCAGCATTCTGCTCCCGGGCACGAGCAGCTTGCCAGGAGGGTTTTAAAACCAGCCTCTTGCTGGAGAGGTTCAACCCAAATTGTGAAAAACAAGTTTTATTTTTTTTAAATTTTTTAAAGTTTAATAAAGAAATAAAAATAGACAATTGGGAGACAAAAAGCTGAAGTTTTTTGGCTGAGGGTGTTTGGCATAAAGGTAGCTAGCAGCACACCTTTCACTCTTCCAGACTTCGATATTTAAGGATTGTTGTGTCTTTGTAATTATCTTATTTGGTAAATTTATTTGTGGGCGGCTCCACTCCGTTTGGTAACATGGGCATAAATTCTTCTTTTGAGGTTTTTTGCTGATTTTTATTTGGATAAAACCCTCAGAAATTTCAGTAGTCTTTATGCAGGGTTCCCAGGTGATGACTTTTTTTCCATACTTTTTGGCTTGGTCAGCCCAGACGTCACAAAGAAGAAAAAAAAAACAACCCAGTTTTTCTACTATTCACATTGTGTCACAACCAGAAAACACATTAATTACTTTTTTTAACTCTATCAACAAAACGTAACACGGTACAATTACACACGTAATATTTATTCTAAAATTTGCGAAAAGCCAACTTTATAATGTGCATTTATGACACAAATGTTCCTCACATCCTCGGTGAGAAATAATGGTGCTGCTCCTCCAAGTTGTGCTGCTCCTCTAAATAATGGTACTGCTCCTCCAAATTGTGCATATCCTCCAAGTTGTGCTGCTCCTCCAAATTGTGCTTCTCCTCCAAGTTGTGCTGCTCCTCTGAATAATGGTGCTGCTCTTTCAAGTTGTGCTGCTCCTCTAAATAATTGTGCTTCTCCTCCAAGTTGTGCTGGTCCCCCAAGTTGTGCTTCTCCTCCAAGTTGTGCTGCTCCTCCAAATTGTGCTGGTTCTCCAAATTGTGCTGCTCCTCTAAATAATGGTGCTGCTCCTCCAAATTGTGCATATCCTCCAAGTTGTGCTGGTCCCCCAAGTTGTGCTACTCCTCTAAATAATGGTGCTGCTCTTTCAAGTTGTGCTGCTCTTCCAAGTTGTGCTCCTCCAAACTGTGCTTCTCCTCTAAATAATTGTGCTGCTCCTCCAAATTGTGCTGGTTCTCCAAATTGTGCTGCTCCTCTAAATAATGGTGCTGCTCTTCCAATTTGTGCTGCTCCTCCAAATTGTGCATATCCTCCAAGTTGTGCTGCTCCTCCAAATAATGCTGCTGCTCCTCCAAAATGCGCATATCCTCCAGGCCGTGCGTCTCCTCGGAAGGCTCCGTCTGGCTGGGGCTGAGGTGTGAACGGCGCCGTGCGAAGGCAGCCTGACCCCCGCGGGTGCCAAACGCAGCCGTTCCCCTCCTCAGACGCGCTCACAGCTTGTCAGCAGAGAGGAAAACATTCCTCCCCTTTCGCAGGAGACTTCCACAAGCTGCTCCCAGTTATTTTTTGCGCGCGGTGCCACCCTGGAGCTCGGTGGATGTGGAGCAGGGGAAGCCTCTCCCTGCAAAGAACACAGCCTGGGAATCGTTTTCCACGCTCCCTCCTCTCTCTTTGGCAGGATAATTTCCTTTTTTCCTGCCTCGTGTGAATCCTTCTGGATCCAGCATCTCAGCCTGGACCTCCAGCAGCCCTTGGAAAGCTGGTCCAGCCACATCTCCCTGCAAAACACGCTGCAAACTCCAACGAAGTCCCTTTTCCCTGTGTGAACAGCCGTGAAATGAGTGTGACAGGAACCCCTCTGTCATATTTCATTTGTGGACAAAATAAAAGTGAAAGTAGAAAATCTTAGCCAAACCCCGAATCCTCCATCTTGGCCTGTATATGTTACTATATACTAAAGCCTTAAACTGTGAGTTTTGCACCCTGTGATATCACACACTCCTATCCAAACCCCACACCCACAATCCCAGGGCTGTCACTCAATTTTGGGAGCCTTTTCCATGGCCTCAGGTCACTGCAGTGTTTGTGGGGGGTCAGTGCCTGTGAGCACAGAAAGTCGGGAATTCTCAGTGCCCAGGGCTCCAGCACTCCATGGGCAATAATTCCACATCTCTTCACTCTGAACATCACCCAGCAGCAGCAGCTGGGCTGGCCCTTGCAGCCAGTGCCAGCCATAAATCAGCCCAAATCGATGGGCAGGAATTATCCCCAACATCAGGTTCCATCATCCACGACTCCAGCGATTCCTGGGCTGGAGGAATCACCAGAATTAATGTTCTCCCTGTGCCCATCCGAAATATTGATGGGGCAGCATCACCCAGCCTGTGTTTCTTGCTTCAAACTCTGCATTCATTTCTTTGCTCTCACAGCCAGCCAAGTGTTATTTTTTTTTTAATTCACTGGTATATCAAAACCACTGAAACTTTATGGGATTTCCTTTCGTTTTTCCTTTCCTTTCCTTTCCTTTCCTTTCCTTTCCTTTCCTTTCCTTTCCTTTCCTTTCCTTTCCTTTCCTTTCCTTTCCTTTCCTTTCCTTTCCTTTCCTTTCCTTTCCTTTCCTTTCCTTTCCTTTCCTTTCCTTTCCTTTCCTTTCCTTTCCTTTCCTTTCCTTTCCTTTCCTTTCCTTTCCTTATTTTTAACTATTGTTTTCCAGCCTCCTTCTCCAGCAAGCTTTTATTGTTGTGTCCCTCCAGATGTGGCAGGGAGCTGACCTCGGGCACAGACTGTGTCACTGGGGCAGTTTGGGGACAAATTCCTGTCCCCCCTGCTCCAGAGCTGTCGCTTTGTGGATCAGCCAGGCGAAATCCAGGCTGCTGGCCTCCCAGATGTGACTCAGAGGAGATTTTCCTAAACATTTGGATGGTTGGAGCTGAGCTGACGGAGCAAGTGAAGGGTTCAAGCTGTGATTTGCTCTTGCAAATATTTATCAGTGTCATCAAACGCCTCTGGCAACGCGTCTGTGGGGGATTGAAGCCCTGTGGAAGAGCCTCCAGACATCCCAGGCTCTGTTCCTGCCTCTCCTCACTCCACTGCAGCTCCATGGGGGAAATGTTTTATGCAGCTGCCACGAGCAGACATCATTCCACCTCTGAAGGCTTTTTGAAGGATCTGCTTTCAACCTTACCCTGGATTTCTGTGCGGATTTCGGAGCTATTTTGATGCCTGGAGATGGAATCTTTGTGACCTTGGTGCCTTACAAACGACATCCCATCCTCACCTGGCTTTGCTACCAAAATCTCCCCCTTAATCTCTTGCCTTCCCAGATGTCAAATATTTCTGCTTTTATGTTTTTTGGGGTTTTTTTTTTCTTTTTTGCATCCTGAGATTAATTTGTTCACATCAATGGTGTGAGACGCGGGGAGGAAAACATCGTCAGCAGGAGAGGATAGCAAAGAAATTTTAAGCAAAAAATGTGGTTTTTTTTGATGCAGTTACCTTCAGATGGGAGGGGAAGGAGGTGGAGGAGGCTGATTTTCCCTTTCTTTAGAAAAGCAGCAATTAAAACCTTCACATTCTGGTGCATGAAGGGAGCAAAAAAAACCCCCAAAAATTCCTAAAAACCCCCCACGACAATCTCCAGGCTGTCAAAACATTTCAGACAATTGTGATGCCGAGAAAACAAATCCCATTTGACAGTGGAATGGGGAATCCTCGGCGTCCCCCATGTCAGGAGAGCAGCTGAAGGTGCAGCAGCAGCTCCTCAGAGTGGGAGCCCACAAACCTGAGTTAATTAATGCCAGCCCGGGATGGACAGACGCCAGGATTTTGGGGCAGATATAAGTTTGGTTCATTTATACATCAGCAGTTAATTGTCCAATTATGGCTCAGGTAATGAAGTCGCATTCCCCTGGTTTGTTTCTCCCTCTGATTCACTTTTGCTCATCCTTTGGGGCCGAGGCTGTGACGATGACCTTGGCTCCCACAGCTGTTAATCTGACCAAAATGTGTAAAAAGCTAACGAGTATTCGACATAAATCCAGAGTTCTACACTGCTGCAATGCAAAATCCAAAAAATATCAAAGCTGAGAACTGAAGGCATCCCCCAAACCCTGTGCCCAGCTGCTGCCTGAGAGCTGAGGGCACTGTCCCCACGGCAGGGAGGTCACAGCCACAGCCCAGGGCAGGGCACAGCTCCCAAAATCCATGTGAGCAGGGCTGGAACCCCTGAGCCCTGCCCATCCTCCTGATCAAACCCCTGCAGCCATCAGGGATTGACCCCTGCCCATCGTCCTGATCAAACCCCTGCAGCCATTGGGGATTCAGCCATTGGGGATTGACCCCTGCCCATCCTCCTGATCAATCCCCTGCAGCCATCAGGGATTGACCCCTGCCCATCCTCATCCTCCTGATCAATCCCCTGCAGCCATCGGGGATTGACCCCTGCCCATCCTCCTGATCAAACCCCTGCAGCCATCGGGGATTGACCCCTGCCCATCCTCCTGATCAAACCCCTGCAGCCATCGGGGATTGACCCCTGCCCATCCTCATCCTCCTGATCAATCCCCTGCAGCCATCAGGGATTGAGCCCTGCCCATCCTCCTGATCAAACCTCTGCAGCCATCAGGGATTGACCCCTGCCCATCCTCCTGCTCCTGATCAATCCCCTGCAGCCATCAGCAGCCCCAGGGCCCGGGGGATCGATGGGGGGATGTGACACAATGGAAAATCCTGTCCTGTGCCAGCCCGGGCTCACAGCTCTGCGCTGTGCAACAGGACACGAAATAAAGATGTTTCCAGTCAGAAACATCAGAAGGTTTGTTTACAATTCGTCCAGCCCTTTTATAATCTAAAAAATCACGTTATTGGTCCAGTTTTGGGTGGGTTTTTTTCCTTTTTTGGTTGTTTTTGAGGTCAGGGGCTGACACCTCTGCCATTTTCTGGGTAACGGAAATAATAACCTGTTGTTATAGGAAAGGAATATTCTTTACACAGGGTCGTTTTGGGAAAAAAGAAAAACTGTTGAAAAGTTTCCCTTGGGAAGAGCTCAGCAATTCTCAGGCTCAGAGAACATCAAGTGCACACCTGGGCAATGCCCCAAAGGGACCAGGAGCTGCTGGGTGGCCACTGAGGGTGTCACTGTCACCCTGCTGCTGCTGGCTCTGGGTTTGGCACACACCTGCAGCGAGGAGCCCAGAGGTGTGTCTTTGGGTGGGTTTTCCATTCCTCCCCCTGCCCCCTGTGTGGGTGCACAAGGATTGTCTGCTTCTCATCAGGTCTGTGTTTAAAAATAAAAATAAAAATAAAAAAAAATCCATTTTCTTCTGTTTGGAAGTCAAAAAAATAAAGACAAACCCCCAAACAAACAAACAAACAGACAGAACCCTCCCCCCCACCAAAAAAAAAAAACCAAAACCAAAACAACCAATAAAAAGAAAACCCCTAAAAAACCCAAAATAACCCCCAAAGCAAACCCCCAAAGCCCTATGTGTGTCTGGTTCTCATCAGTTCTGTGTTAAAAAAAAATCCATTTTCTTCTGCTTGGAAATAAATAAAATAAAAAAAAAAACCCAAAAAACACAAACAAACAAACAAAAAAAACCCCAAAAATTAAACCCCCCCCCCACAAAAAAAAAAAAAAAACAAAAAAAAAACAAACTCCTAAACCAACAAAATAAAACCCAAAAAAACCCCAAAACAAAAAAACCTTCCAAAACAAAACAAACAAACCAAACAAACAAAAAACAAAACCAAAAACCACCCCAAACCCCCCAAACAGCCCCCAGGATCAGCAGCCCGGGCTCACTCCTGCCCGCAGAGCTGCCTGCCACGGAGCTCAGGCTGCTCAGGAACTCGGCCCAGAGGCAGAACTTCGCCCCAAAATCGCCTCTTTTCTCAGCTTTTGTCATTCCTGTGCCCCTCAAACCCACAGCAGCACAACCCTCCCAGCGTGTCCCGACAGCTCAGGGGGAGAATTCCTCGTGGAAAGGGATAAAACTGACTCCAAGAGGCTCCACACCAAAGCCTGAGCTGACTTTCTACTTCATCCCCCCGTTTTTCCACCCACTCTGTCCTCCTCCTCCTCCTCCTCCTCCTGTCACATTTGGTTTACATTTGGTTGTTACACAAACCCCCAAGTTTTGCAAATGTAAGAACAATTTTCCCTCTGGAGTATCGAGTTTCCCCTGGCAACTGCCTCAGCTCCTGGATTCAAAAATGTTATTTTCTTGACCTATAAATAGGAGAAAGGGGCCAGCTGTAGTGCAGATGAAACGTGTCCTGCATGGGCTGGGATTTTCTCCCAAATCCTGGCGCCTGGAACCAACTTTTGCTTCTCTCCTCCCTCTTCCACCTTGTCTTTTTTCATGGAATCTGATAGAACCACGTGAGGGGCTTCAGGAACCTGCTCCCCAGCTCTGTCAGACCTGGTGTTTAATGTCACAAAGGCTTCCTTGGCAGCCAGCAGCCCTGGCTGTCATCCCCAGCAGAGCAGAAATGCAGGGAACAGCTTTTCCCAGCCACACTCTGCTCAGAGTGGGGTTTTGTTCCCTCGTGAGCATCACCCAATTTCCCGGAGATAAAGGGAAATTCTGGGACTCCATCTCCCTCTCAAGCAGATGCTGTGTGGGCTATGAACAATCCTTTTAAAAAAAACGTGAAAAAAAATATAAAAGCTTCTTGATTTATATAATTTAATAAAAGCCAGAGTTGCTGTTCTGGTCGAGGTGCAGTGGGGCCGTGTTCTGGAGAAGGGGATGAGACAAAACTGAGCCTAAATAAGAACCCCAGGACCTGAGGGGGAGGGAGGTGCTCTGGTGAGAACTGAATCAATAATTCCTGAATCTGCAGCGCTTCAGAAAGGATTGTGTGGCGTTTGCACCAAAATCTGCTTTTATTTTTTGTCATTTCCATCAATTGCTGGGGTAAAACTCATCCCGTTTTTAGAGAGCTGGGCAAAGGCAGAGCTCAGCAGAGGGGCTCCTCTGGCAGTTCAGACTTCCAGAATATCAAACAAAGAAGGGATTGAGCCCCCAGGAATGATCTGGAACCTGCTGCTCACCCCACAGCCCCCCTGGGACAGCCAGACTGGAGCTCTGGGATTCCCTGGGATGGGTTTAGGAGGAGGATCAGCTCTGATCCCTGGGCAAAGGGATGGAGGCAAATCCAGCAAAGCAAAGGATCCCTGCTGGGGCCAGCCTGGAATTCCCTGGAGCTGTGCCTGGGGTGACCCTGGCACAGGGAAAAAGGGCCCAGGAGCTTGGCTGGGACTGAGGCCAGCCGGGAGCAGGGCTGGGACAATCCTGGGCTGCCTCTGCAGGGCCTGGAGCACGGCCAGGAACCAAGGATTTCCTCTTTCCCCTCAGAAGGACGAGCAGCAGCACAGTCCCCCAGGTCTGTCAGGGCCACTGTGATCCCACAGGAGCGGGAATTCTGCACGTGGATCCCCAAATTCAGCAGGAACTGCTCCTGGTCCCAGCAGCAAGCACAGGGGGAATGAAAGGAGATTAAGGCAAAGCCCTTAAGGCATCGCGCTGAAGATTATTTCTCTGAACCAATTAAGCATACAAATTAATTTCCTGAGGGGACGATGTTTTGTTAGAAAGCAGCTTTTGCAGAGAGCCTGGAGTTTTGCTTTGCTTGTGCTGGTTGTGTTTTTCCTCCCCTGGGCTGGTGGTGGCTGCTGCCATCCCAGCAGGGACAAGGTTTCCTCAGTCAGGATGAGCTCCTCGGGATGAGCTCTTCAGGGATTTTGGTAGGAGCAGACAAATCTCAAAGTGGCTGAAAAGGAGGACCCACAGCCCAACCTGAGCAGCTGCCCCCAGTGCAGGGGCAGTGAGGTCGTTGGGAGTCAGCTCTGGATCAATAGCTGACTCCAGCACAGGCACCAGCACTCCCCAAATGCTTGGCAAGGTGCATCAATGCCCCCTAAAGCTGCCCTTTGTGCTTTACACCCCAAAATGTTGTCCTGACCAATGGTGTAAATGATTGTGAACGATCTCCTGTAAATGCTGTAAAAAGCAGGAATCCTAATAAGCCTAATTTATGGGGGTTTGAGGGTTTTTTTGTGGGTTTTTTGGTTTTGGTTTTTGTTTTTTGTGTTTGCTTTTTGGGGGTTTGTTGTTGCTGTTGTTGTTGTTGTTGGTTTTTTGGTGGTTTTTTTCTTTCTTTTTCTTTCTTTTTTTTTTTTTTTTCTTTTCCTCTCATCTCCACCACAAATAGAAAAGTATTCTTTGCATCATCACAGGTGGGCCCTTTCCAAAGGATCTGAGCTGCCCAAAGATCCCCTAAAAGGCTAAACTTGGTATTAAGAGCTCAGGCTGAGCCCATAAAGGAAAGGGAAAGAAATTCCCTGTTTCCTGGCTCCCTAATTCCATATATAGGGCGGTGTGGGACTGGTGCAGCCGCAGTTTAGGGGCTGGTATTTGGGCAGAAGGAGTTTTGGAGGGATTTCTGTGAATGAGGGACTCCAGCAGAGCCTTTCTGGGAAGCTTTTCCCCAGTGGGGCCGAGCTCCTCAGCAGCCTGATGCGTTCCAGATGAGCAGGAACTCAAACTGGGACCTCGAATTGGAAAGTCACCAAGGAAAAGAACAGAATGGGAGGAAAAAAAAAAAAATAAAAACGTTCTTCCATTGCTCATGGGCCAGACCTGGTGTTTTTCTGCAGATTGCAGGAGCTGAGGGGCTGATAAGGAGGCCCTGCAGCCCTGCTGGAAGGACAGTCAGTGACGGATGGATGTGTCTCCAAGAACAACAGCCAAGGTCTCTGCTGGGGCAGACTGGGAAGGAGATCTGGCACTTTTTCAGCCCACAAGTTTATTTTTAAGAGCTGGCCTGCACGGGTCAGCAGCGTGCCTGCAGCCTGCAACAGCACGGGGAGAGGCGGCTGCTGTTCCCAAGGACTTCTGCAGAAAAGTCTCCTTTCTGCTCCCTGCACACCCATCTCTGTCTGCTCATCAGCTCTGCTGAATAAAACCTCTCTCTGAATAAAACTTTTCCATTCTGCTCACTTCTTGGGCAGAGGAAACCTCAGGAAGGAACGCAACAGATGGAGGAGCTGAATTTTGTTCTAAAGGTCAGTGACTTCTCCCTCTAAAAAATTTATTACTGGACTCAGCAGTTCCTTTAAAATCACTGAGCTCTGCGTTGGCAAAGGGTTCAGTCTCAACCCTCTGGAATGTGATAATGATTTATTTATGGCTTTGTGCAAGAGGCAAAAAAACCCCTCAGAGAGTTTCCAGCAGAGCCATCAGGGTGTGAGGGACCAAGGGAGCTGTGTGTGTCCTGCTGGGCTCTGGGGGCTGCTGGGGGACGGACAGTGACACAGAATTTGACATCCAGAGGGCTGAAAATGGCTCCTTGATTTCTGGGATGTGTCTCCCTTTTATACCATTTCACACAGCCCAATCTGATTGGTGACACAGAGACAAACCTCTTCACTGCCATTGGTCAGAGCAGAGGGACATCAAGAAGAAATCCCTCCCAGGGAAAAGAAGTGAAAATATAGGTACAGTTCACAAAAATCACTCTACTGTTTACAGAGAATTCCCTAAAAAAAATTCAGAAAACCAAAACACCTCAGGCACGGAACCAGGGCTCCACTGGTTTATACTTTTATATTATTTTATACTATTATATCCCTTTTATACCATTTCCCACAGCCCAATGTGATTGGTGACACAGAGACAAACCTCTTCACTGCCATTGGTCAGAGCAGAGGGACATCAAGAAGTCCCTCCTGGGGAAAGGAATGAATAACAAAGTTACAGCTACAAAAACATTTCCCCTGTTTACACCTGAACAGAAGCCGAGCTGAAAATAAAGATGTAGCCGAGTTTAATCACGTGGTGGGTTTAGATTAGAGCTTAAGTGACGTGGAGTTTAGCAGCTGTGGAAGATGCACTCCCCAGTTGTCACCCTGGAAAGGATCCTTGGAGCAGATTTAATGAACTCCCTGCAAGGCTCGGAGCTCTGGAGCTGACAGGTGAAATCTGGGACACGGCTTCTCCCAGCCATCATTCCCATGGATAAATAAAACCCCAGAGGATCTGGGCCCTGCCAGGGGGAGGTGAGGGGCTGCCACCCCTGGGTGACACAGGGGGGTGACACGGGGCAGGGAGAAGTGCCAAAACCCACACGAGGCTGTGCAGGAGCTGGGAATTGATCCTGATTTTCCAAAATGAAGGAGGAGGAGGAGGAGGTGAGTCCTTGGCCAGCTGTGGGAATGATCCCTGCCCTGTGCTGGAGGAGCACTGGCTGTCCCCAGAGCCAGAATCACACAATGAACGAGGCTGGAAAAGACCTTGGAGATCATCAAGTCCAAAATGCTGCACTTGGTGCCTTTTATTTATTAAAAAATAAATAAATCCCTGGCCTGGCTCTTCCCCTTTCCCAGCCCAGGACCTCCCCAAGCACTCCAGGAGCAGAACAGGAGAGCTGCTGCTGCTGCTGCTGCTGCTGGAAATCACAGCCACATCCCCACCTCTGCATTCCTGCCTGCTGGGGTTGAATTCTGTGTTTCCAATGCCCGTCTCACCCAGGACACAAAACTCTCCAGCGATGCCCCCAGGGACACAAAACCTCCCTGCTCCATCAGTTTTCTGGCTTCTGTTCTTCATCTCCTGCTCCTCCAGCAGCAGGAACTCAGGGTTATGTAAAAAAAATCTCTTTTTTTGGCTCTTT
This sequence comes from Sylvia borin, assembly GCA_014839755.1. Classification (NCBI taxonomy): domain Eukaryota; kingdom Metazoa; phylum Chordata; class Aves; order Passeriformes; family Sylviidae; genus Sylvia; species Sylvia borin. The sequence continues at coordinate 5,942,565 of CM025979.1, read as the reverse complement.
CCTGATCATTTTGATTTTTCATAGCCCTGTCCCTGCTGCGTTTCCACGAGCTCATCCCTTCACTGTAGGAATGGGTGCCCTGAACTGGAGAGCCATCGTTTATCTCCCCAGCACAGCCCTTGTAAAGATTCCAATAGATCTGTAAGCCCTGGAGTTTATTGGGATGGATGGGCACATAACTGAAGTATTATCTTAGCAGGAGCTGCGGGGGGAATATGGATGGCTTTGTGTGCAGGGAGATCCATCACAGGCAGGGCGCAGAGAGCAGAGCCCGCTGAGCGATCCGGGGCGTTACAATGGCATTTGGAACAGTTCCCTTCCATCCCCAGGGCTGGGGGGCTGCAAATCCCCAGGGAAGGGTTTTCCTGCCTCAGGGAATCCTTTCCCCAGGGCATCCTTCCCTCAGGGGCCCGAGGTGTCACCCAGAGGAGGGGTTTTCCTCTATCAGGCACCTGCTGTTTGCTGGGAGAGGATCTGGGCACAGAAATTGGTCCAAAAGCGCCTCAGTTTGGGTCCACATTTTGTGGCCTTGGGCATTGCCAGGGCTGGGGCAGCCACAGCTCCTCTGGGCAGGGCCTCTCCACCCTCACAGGGGGGAATTTCTCCCCAAACCCCCTCTCTGTCAGTTTGAAACCATTCCCCTCGTCCTGGATTGTAAAAACTCCCTCTCAATGTTCCCTGTAGGAAATCCTCTCAGGTACCACCAGGTGTAATTTCCCCCTGTGCTGTTCATCCTCTGTTGATCCTCTGTTCATCCTCTGGAGCCTTCAAATGCTCTGCTGTCCATTGATTATGGCCAGGGCATTTTCACCTTAAAATTTTACCTCTTCAGCCTCGTCAGGGACAAAATCTCAGCTTTTCCAAACCCATCTCTGCCTGTGGGATGAAAACACGCCCAGAAACTCGGCACAGGTTGGGTTTGGAACGAGTTCCATCCACTCTTCTCCTTCCCCTGTCCTGGAAATGCCAGCTGAATTGCCTGCAATCCCACCAGAATCAGGGAATCAGGAAAGATGTGAGGACTCAACGCCTGGAGAATCCCCCAAACCCCCAGGCTGAAATTCCCACCCGAGGATCAGTGACCCACTGCAGGGAGGATGGAGCTGGGCAATGCAGCACCTCCTGGAGAGAACAGGTGACAAAAGGTGGCAAAAAGCCCCTTCATTTCCCTGGCACAGCCAGAGCAGCCCCGTTGGAGGCAGTGTGAAGGAGAGCACCTTGCCATGCAGCATTAGCATCCCGGGAACACCGACAGCTCTGCCTCGCACTGCCCGCCACGGGATTTTAATAGGCCCAGAGCACATAAAAGCTGAGACAGACGGGTTTAAATCAGTCAGACACAAACCTCTGCCAGCCCTTCCCTCAGCCCTACACGAGCTCCTTTATGAGCTCATATTTTATTGACGAGGCTGACTTTGGTAAAAGCGCCCCGGCACGGGCCCTTATAAATGTGCGGCGTCTGCTGCCTCTAATCCATTAACTCATTAAAATAATTGTCTTAATTTGATTGTTAAAGTGATTAATAGGGCAAGAGTTAAAGGAAATTAATACTCCAAATTGAAGCATAACTGCAGCTGGAAAAAAAACCCCTAGCTCGGCGGGGATTGATGTGGTAACAAGGTGCAGGCTCGTGCTTAATGAGCCTTGGGGAGTTAAATATAGAGAGGAGAGATGGAGAAAACTGCTCAGTGCAGCCTGGCTGGAATGGGGCAGGGGTCTAGAGCCCAAAGTTCTGCCCAGGGTTTGGTGTTCATCCTGATATTGGCCCATCAGAGAACAGGAATGTTCAATACCAGCTCCTGGGTGGTTTTTAGGAGACGTGGCAGTGCCCAGGGTTTGCTGTTCATCCTGATATTGGCACATCAGAGAACAGGAATGTTCAATACCAGCTCCTGGGTGATTTTAGGAGATGTGGCAATGCCCAGGGTTTGGTGTTCATTCTGATATTGGCACATCAGAGAACAGGAATGTTCAATACCAGCTCCTGGGTGATTTTAGGAGAAGTGGCAGCGCCCAGGGTTCACTGTTCATCCTGATATTGGCCCATCAGAGGATGGGAGTGTTCAATATCAGCTCCTGGGTGGTTTTTAGGAGAAGTGGCAGCGCCCAGGGTTCACTGTTCATCCTGATATTGGCACATCAGAGAACAGGAATGTTCAATACCAGCTCCTGGGTGGTTTTTAGGAGACGTGGCAGTGCCCAGGTAAAGGTGACTGCTGGATCACTGGAGCTTCCACAACCTGTAAATCCTCAGGGAATAAACACAAACACTCAGCCCCAAGTATAGAAAGGAAAACCTCCCTTTGAATCTCTCCCAGTTTGTTTCAGTCCTGTTCACTCTCATTCTTGGTTTTCAGGCCCTATTTTATCCAAATCCATTTTTTTCCCCTGTTTTTCGACTTGGAGATGGATTATTTTTTCCCCCCTGCCTGGAGCACAGGGAGGAAACGGCGCCCTGAGTGAGGTGCCAGCTGACATTATCCATGCAAACACTGCCGGGTTCAGGGGTCTCCTGGCATTTTCCTGCCTGGGTAAAAAGGGTTTGTTTTGCTCAGCTCAAAGAGGAACTCGAGACTCCCACTTTGATGAGGGTGGCACGAGGCAGCTCTTGCTTTGCACCTGCTTCTGCTCTGATTTCTCTTTTTCCTAATTTTTGGGGAGTTTTTTGGTTTGGATGAATCAATCCTAGAGATTAAAACCCTCCACTTGGCGTGGTGGCAGTGCTCTGATGGCAGCTTTGGTCTTTAGCAGAGGAAATCTTGAATTTCTTTCAATTCTCCGCTGAACCTGGTGGGCACTTAAAGCTGTGGGGGAAAAAAAACCCAAACCCAAACAACCCCAAAAACCTGTATTAAATTGTAAATTTATTTTACAAATAAATAAATGTGTAAAACTTACAAAATAATTAAAAAAATAATTTTAAAACTTGTAAAAAATTTTAAAAACCTGTATTAAATTGTAAATCTATTTTACAAATAAATAAACTTGTAAAATTTACAAAATCATTTAAAAAATAAATTAAAAACCTGCAAAAAATTGTAAAAACCCGTAATACATTGTAAATCTATTTTACAAATAAATAAATCTGCAAAATTTACAAAATCATTAAAAAAATAAATTTAAAACCTGTAAAAAATTGTAAAACCCATAATAAATTGTATTTATTTGGCTACAGGCAGAATGCACAGGTTTTCTTGTCGGCCCTCTCGCTATCCACGGTTCAAAAAAAAGCAGAAATAAATAGGGGCAATGAAATAAATCTGGGATTAAATGAATGTTTGGGCAGATTGCTGCACACAGATAAGGCCCAAGAGGGCAGAGCGAGGGTGTGCAGCCCTGGGCAAGTGGAGCAGAAAAGATTCCCAGGCTGCAAACACCTGGAGCAGCTGGAGGTTTTCTAACTCAGCTTGGACAAGCCCCTTTGAGCAAGTAAATTGGATAGAAAAGGGAAAAACAAACAAAACCCTGAGAGTAAAAGAGAAGCAGCAAAGGAAGAGTGAGTGAGGCAAGAGGAGAGCACAATTCAATTTGTCCCTCACCCCTGGCACGGGCAGCAAGAGCCCCTTGCCACAAGTTTTACAGCTATTTTTAATGTTTGTTTTTTCCTCTCTGCACTCCTTGATTCTGTCTGACAACAAAATGTGTCCTCCCGGAGGTGCAGCGAGAGCAGAGGAGGGGGAGATGAAGGCTCTGGGCAGGACCCTGGTGCCAAAAGCAGCTGAGGTTTCTCCAGGACCTCGTGAAGGAGACGCAGCAGAGCACAAATCAGGGTGAAACCTCGGAGAAAACACCATTTGGCTCCAGCCCCTGCTGGAAATATCTGCACTGCCTCTTCTAGAACTAAAAGGCAGGGGTTTATCTGTATTTTTGGGTTGGTTTTTTTTTTTTTTTTTTTGTGGTTTTTTTTTGTTTGTTTGGGTTTTTTTTTTTGTTTGTTTGTTTTTTTTTTTTTTTTTTTTTTTGTTTTGTTTTTTTTTTTTTTTGTGGTTTTTTTTGTTTGTTTGTTTTTTTCTGTTTTTTTTTTTTTTTTCCCCAGCAGCCTGAAGGTTTGAGCTGGGTTCCAGCGGGTGTTTCTGGAGCTGGGAGCTGCTCTCCTTGGGCAGGTTGTGGAAGGGAAAAGGAAACCCACAGAACACTCCGGCAGCGGCCAGAGGCACAGAATTAATCAGTAAATGAGGTGTTTATTGCCCCAGTGGAAGGGGAAGGCAGACTGGCGTCTGCAGCAAGAATAACTCGTCTCTTTTTTTTTTTTTTTTTTTTTTTTCTTTTTGAGGCAGAGTGAGGCTGCAGAATTTCCCTGATTTCCTCTGTCGGAAGTGTCAGGGGCAGCTCTCAGGGAAAACTCTGAGAACAGATCAATGCTCTCAGGAGCCACCAGGAGCTGTCGGGGCTGAAACCTCGAGTTCCTAAAAGCAGACAGAACATTGCAAAGGGCTCTTAATGCAATTAATGGCTTCAGCTGAACCCCCCCTGTGCTGCTGGAGGGGAAAATCCAGATCTCAGTGGTACCAGCAAAGATTTTGGGTGGGTTTGACCCCTCTCTGTGCCCTTCCCCTGCAAGGGAGCGGTGGGTCTGAGGCCCCAGAGACATCCTGGAGTGTTTTTGCAGGCACAGCCAAAGGGACAGAGCTGGGGCGAAATAAAGTGATTAAACAGAGTGATTAAACAGAGTAATGGTTCCCAAACTGGAGCTCTCACAGTGCAAATTGTGATCACCCCCTCGGGATCCTGCGATCACCAGCAGCTCCCACCAGCCCCTGGGGGGGATGGAAAATGAGAAAATGTTTTGTTTTGTTTTGTTTTGTTTTGTTTTGTTTTTCTGCTCAGCAGAACTCCCTTGGACTTGCCGGGAGCATTTTGTTTCTTTAATTCCTCAAAAGTGTTCATAGAGAGCCTTTAAAATGCCCGGCTGAGGTGTTTCATCCCTCTCCCAGAACGGGTTCTCCAGGAAAAGCAAACCTGGAGCAGCAGATCTGTAAGAATTCCTCCCAAAGGCATTTCCAGCAGCCTACTCCTGTCCTGCTGTCCGTGCTTTGTTTCTAAAAAAGCAGAAAGAAAAAAACCCCAGGGTCGGCTCGGGGGAGCTGCCAAAAGCCAGCATGGAAATTTTCCCACCCCTGGAAGTGCCCAGGGCCGGGCTGGATTTGGGGTTTGGGGTGGTGGAAGGGGTCCCTGCCCTTGGCCAGAAAGAAAAGAGAAATTCCTGCGCAGGGGAGTGGAGGGTTCTCCTCCAGCTCTGGGATCCGTGTCCCTTTGACTCCGGGCTGGAGCAGCAGAGGTGTTTATTAACTCACAGGATCCTGTTTCTCAGGGGCCCCTGATGGAAAATAAACCTTCCAGCTCGTTGGGAACAGCTCAGGAACGCCGAGGAGAATCCAGCCCGTTCCAGGAGGGCTTTCGGAGGCTCTGGAGCGGCCAGAGGGAAGCAGTGCAGCAGAAACACATTCATCCAAAGAGCCAAAAATGGGAATTATTTCTGCTTGTTTTAAGAGCAAACCCTCAGTCAGGTGTCACCTCCCTCAAGTGTCACCCAGAGGGACGGTGGCAGGGACAATAACCCGAGTCTGGTTGAAATTGGCTGTCATACCTCTCACACATCCTTTTCCCTGCAGGTGGAATTTGCTGTGGGATCGGGGCTTGGCTGTGAGCCTGTCACTGCTGCCGGTGTCACCGAGGCGCTGCACAGCTCCTGGTGACACCAGTGACAGCCAGGGAGGGTGGCAGGGCTGGGCACGGGGCTGGCAGGCACCAGGGCGGCCGTGGACCCTCCGTGGGTGGGAATCAGACATCCCTGTCCCCATCCCCTGGGACAAACCTTCCTGCCTTCTGACCCCGGCTGTGCCTCAGCCCTGCAGGGAACTCCTGCCCCTCCTGGATCTCCTCTGCCTCACGGCTGAGCCCACAGCTTCAGGGGGAAATCTCCCACGGAGGATGGAGAAAGGCTGGGAGGATGCTGCAGCCAGCTCCCGAATCCCAGAATCCCAGAATCCATCCCAGAATCAATCACAGGATTCACAGAATCACAGAATCAATCACAGAATCAATCCCAGAATCACAGAATCACAGAATCACAGAATCAATCCCAGAATCAATCACAGGATTCATAGAATCACAGAATCAATCCCAGAATCAATCCCAGAATCCCAGAATCCATCCCAGAATCAATCCCAGAATCAATCACAGGATTCACAGAATCACAGAATCAATCACAGGATCAATCCCAGAATCAATCACAGGATCAGTCACAGAATCGCCAGGTTGGAGGAGACCTCCAAGACCATCGAGTCCAGCCCAGCCCTGACACCTCAACTAAACCCTGGCACCAAATGCCACATCCAGTCTTTGTTTAAACACATCCAGGGCTGGTGACTCCACCCTGGGCAGACAATTCCTTTATCACCTTTTCCATGAAAAACTTCTCCCTAAAATCCCAGCTGCATTTCCCTTGGCGCAGCCTGAGGCTCTGAATCCCCTCGGTCCATCACCCTGCAGCAAAACCTGCCCTCTGAGGGTGCTAAAGCCGTGCTCTGGGAGCCTGGCCCTGCTGCCCAGGTCACTCTGCAGGCCCCAGAGGGGACAAGGGGAGCACAGGTTGTCCCCCAGTGCTCCAGCGAGGGCTGTGACATCAGTGATGCCATCAGGGAGCTCTCAGGAATAACCGGGTTGGGTGGCACCTTGTCTCCCCTGGAAGCTGCAGCAGCAGAGTGCTCGGGGAGATTTGATTAGGGGCTGACGTCAGCCCATTTGCCAGGAAAAAACTGGGAATTTGGGGGGTTTAAACTCCCTGTGCCTGGCTGGAACAATCAGATGGACTCAGCTGTGCCCCATCTCTGTGAGTTTTCCCTGATCTCTGTATCCTCCATCCTTCCTTTGCCCCTTTCTGCTGTCGGGGGACATTTTTAAAGCTCAAATTTCCCAACCTGGCAGCTCCTGCTGCTGGGGTTTCCCGTGCAGGAAAACCATTTCATCCCTGGACTGAGGGATGCAGCAGCCTCCAGCAGCCAAGTGGAGGTTCTGGATCTGTCACCTGGCACAACATAAAAAAAAAATAAAAATAAAACAACGTTTGCCTGAGATTTTTGTGGTTTTAAATGGCCTGTAATCCAAAGGGCAGCTCACTGCCAGCTCCTGCTCCAGATAAGAGTTTCAGCATTTCCCTGCCAGGCCTGTGACATCCCTGTGACATCCAGGGAACACCAGACAAGGCAATTTGTTAATCTGCCAGCGCTGGCATTAAATATCCCCCTTTGTGTGCTGACAACACATCAGCAACAAGTCACACCCGGGGACTGTTTTCCTCCCGAAACGCCAAAAATTTTGTGTGTAATTCATTTCCTCGCTGAAATGGCAACTTAAGGGCACGTGAAAAGCATCAAATGGAATTTGTGGGAAGTGCCTGAACCCTTCAGGACATTTTTGTGCCCACTCCAAGCGCACCTTGGCTCTGAAACAACTGCAGAGAGAACAACTGCACAGCTGGGGAAGGGTCAGCTTGGAATCTCTTGGAATTTGGGATTTTTTTTTTCCTCTTTTTCCCCTCTTGTTTGCCCCCGGGTTGTGTTTGCAGAGCTCACAGCAGCTCCTGGGAGCTCTGGAGGAATGGGAGAAGCCTGGCTGTGCCTTCGATGGTCCCATCAGCTCCCAGAGGTGATTATGGGCTGTGAGGAGCAGGGAATAACGCACTGGAGAGGCTCCTGGTGAAAAAAAAAAAAAACTCTTTCCAAAAAGCTTTTTGCTCCTCTGGCACTGCCCGAAAACTTCCTGGCTGGTTTGAGACCAGGGGGACATTTACAAATACTCCTCTGCCCCTGCTTTGGGCAGCTGCAGGGGAAAACCATGTGGGGAAGGTTTGGGAATGGGAGGATTTGTTTGTTCTGCTCTGGAGGTGACGCTCAGGAAGGTGAATATCTGAGGCGTGGGGTCTGCACACTGCTGAGCCCCAGGTCAGCACAGAGAGAACCCTTTGTTCTGCCTGGAGTGCCCTGGATTTTCAGCCTCACCTGGAATCCCCTGGGTTTTCAGCCCACCTGGATTTTATTCCAAGGAAATTTTTATCCCAAGGAATATTTTATCCCAAGGAACATTTTATCCCAAGGAACATTTTATTCCTCCCTGCACAGTGACACCGCTGCCCTCACAGGCAAACCCAGCTGGTCAAAACCTTCCTCTTGTCTCCAAAATTCAGCCCCAAAGGTGTGTGTTTATCATTCCCATGTGCCAATCCCATGTGCGAAGGAAAACCTTGTTCCTCAGGTATTTGGGAAGGTGAAATGTCTCTTCTCCATTGTCAGGGTGATTTTTCCACTTTGAAACGAAATCCTCAAACAGAAAAGAAAACCAGCCGAGATAAATTTCAGAGGGGAGCAGGATTTGTGATGCTGATCTGCTACAGGAAGGTGCCATCAAACCCCTGCCCTTTCTATTTGCAGGCAACACAGGCTTTTTTTTTTTTTTTTCCTCTTTAAATATCACTTCAAGAGCATCAGCTGTGCCCTGCCTGCAGCCAGCAGCGCCCCTGGAAAGGGGAGAGCTCTGGGCACAAAAGGAAAAAGGATCTCTTGCTTATTTTTGTCCCTACCTTGCAGTGTTATTTATTATCAGCTGCTTGCAGGTACACACGCAGCCTCCCCCTGGGGCCAGTGCTGGAGAGACAGAGACGAGTTCACTCAGCTGCTGCTGTCTCTGATGCACTCTAAAATTAGACTTTGTCTCCCTGGATGCTGTGTTTGGATGCAAAGCATCATCAAGGATTTCTCTCTCTCTCTCTCTCCCTCTCTTTCTCTATAATCTATATTTAGAGGGTGGGAGCTGCTCAGGGATTTTTTTTTTTTTTTTTTTTGACAGAAATGGAAGGAAAAAAATATGGGGGGGAAAAAAATCAATGTGTCCCGAGGTGGCAGTGGCAGATTGATCAGCAGCAGGCTGGGGGCCAGCCCTCTGGCAGCTGGTAAATCAGGGAGGCAGTGGAGCAGCTCCCAGTCACTGCCAGGGAGAGGGAAACAACCAGCGCAGGGATCAGGGGAAGGCTGGGCACGGGAGGAGCAGGAAAACCTGCTGGTCAGGGAAGATAAATGGGGAATTGCTGCGGAGGGAGCACAGATGGACACAGGGGAGGTTTTCCACGGAGGCTCTGAAATTCTGCTTGGTCTCCATCAGCGGTGGGCTGACTCTGCTCAGCCCCTCTGGTTGTGCAAACCACCCCTTTGGAGGGTAAAGCTGAATTCACCTGTCATTTGTCACTGTGAACACACAGAGGTTTCCCCCTCCCCATCGTTTCTTCACAGGAAGCTTGGGAGGCGATTAATTTAAAAATAAAATAAAATAAAGCAAAATGAAATCGAGCAAAAATGAAACAAAATAATTGCAGCAGGTGCAAATTCCCCTTGGCCTGGCTGCAGAACAAGCAGGCTGGGCCCTCAGTGAGCGCTCAGCTGAGCCCTTGCCCCAGCCCTGCCTGTTCCACTTCATGCCTCTTCCCAACAAGGTTAAGTCCATTACAGGAAACTGGAGTTAGAGGCCCTTTTGTTTACTGTGTTACACAAATTCAATTTGTCAGAGAGCTGGGTTTATGAATTAGGAATGAGGGACGTTAGCAAAATTAAATGATAAGGCTTTGGCCAGCATCCTCTGCAGCTGAGATGGGGCTGATACAGGGGAGCAGCCAGGCAGGGTTTGGTGAGCTGAAACAAAGGCACTGTGTCAATATGTAAAAAAAAAAATCGGTTTTGGGTGTGAATATCTCGTATCTCCTTCTTCCCTGCCTTTGTGGTGCAGAAAACTGGGCAGGAAGCATTAAAAAATAATCAGGATTTCTCCTTTGGTGGATGTTGTTTGCAGCATCCTCCCATCCCTGCCCCGTTTGGTTGGGGGGCAGTTGTGCAGCTCCAGGCTGGATTTTGGGAGCACAACCATCCCCTGGTCTGCTCCTCATCCTCTGTTCCAGGGAAAACTCCGCAGGGCTCCCAAATGCTGCACCTTTGGTGGCAGGGCAGAGACACAGGGACACCAGTGGGTGTCAAACAGGAGGAGGAGGAGGAGGAGGAATTCCACCTCACAGGAGGGCTGGGGAGGGGGTTGCAGGCAGGGTTTGGGGCTCAGGGGGCACCCCCAGACTGTCCCCAGCACCCAGCAGGGGCTGCACACTCTGCCTGGGGACGTTCCAGGGGAAAAGCTGAGCTGGAGATGCCCGTGGCAGGGCTGAGAGCTCTTTCTCCTGGCTGGGTGTGGGTCTGACATTCCTGCCTCTGAGGGATTTTATCCTGCTGGCAAATGCTGACTTTTCCCAAGGAAAAATCTCTCAAGAAAGTTCCTTCTCCAAACAATCCTGGCCAACAACTCTCCTCTCTCCAAACAACCTTTCTCCAGGTGGGGTTTTGCTGTTTCTCTGGTTTAACCAGAGGGATCAGAGAGGTGTCGTTCCTATTCCCCAACCATGGTCAGTCTGTGTGGGAACACCTGATCAAAGGTAGTAAAATTAGACAATAAAAGCCTTTTTTCTGTGCTCTCTGCCTGCTGAAATCTTTAGAGTCTTTCCTTCGTGTCCTGCAGTGACAGGTGGGCTCTCCAGGAGCACAGGCAGGGAACAGGGAAGTTCTGTTTGGATTTCTCAGAGGGATAAATGCAAAGTGCAGAGGCATTTCCACGTCCCTCACTGCTGTACCTGCTTTGGAGTTGATCTTTCACAAGTCGCTGCTCTGCTGACACTGAAATTTATGGAGCTGGGGGCACCTGGCTCTTGAAGGATTGCTCCTTGGGAGAGAAAAATGGTTTGCTTTGCATGGTTTGGCCTTGCTTGGGAGGAAAAAAAACCTTTGAATTTTTCTTGCTGAGCTCCGTTCCTGACTGTTTTCATCACAAAAAAGGACAAAATTTGCCTTCAGTACTGAGGGAATGGAGCAAACCAAGGGAGAATCGTTACAAGAGACTCAGCAAATTATTCAGGTGCTGTGCCATGGCTGGAGGGGCAAGAGGAAAGCTCCTGGGCTGGCTGCAGTTGGAAACCTCCTGCCTGTCATCCTGCAGAGAAAACCATCAGGTGTTCCAGGTCAGTTGTCACCTGTTGAAGATTTCATCCTTTCCTGGAGAGAAACAGCCCTGCAAATGTAATAATAACACTAAATAAATGTGGTAATAATAATAATCATTCAGTAATAATTTCCATTTACTGAGAGTGACACCTGAACCAAAAGGAGTTTCTCTCTCCTGTTTCCTTCTTGCCCTAAAGAAGAGGTGAAAATTTTAGGGACAACCCACCTTTGCACCTGAATGTTCATGGGTTGATCTCCCAGAGGTGCTGCTAATCAAGTGTTATCTCAGTTAATACAATCTCAGTTCAGCCTTCCCACCGACATCCCTCTGCAAGTCCTGATAAATTCACCACCCAGAGAAGCCCAAGCAGAGCAGAGACTTTCCTCAGTTGTTGGACAAAACCTGAGTCAAGCAGCCCTGGCCCTGAAAGTCTTGTTCTCTCCGCAGGCAGATAATGAGGAATTTAATGCTGGGAGACAGGAGACAGCTCTGAGAGGTTACAGGAGCGGGCACCCAACCCAGAGCAGCAGCACAGGGGCCTCGGAATCCTCCTGCCCTGCCCAGAGGGTCCGGGGGGAATTGCTGGGAGATAGAAATCAATTCCCACTTTTATCTTTGCAAAGCACCAATACCTGAACTAGAGAAGCCTCATATGGAGTTTCAGCTCATTGTTTTGTCGCTGTGATGCCTCGTGCAGCTCTCAGCTCTGTTTCCTGCGCCGTGGGTTTTGGGGAGGGAAAGGTCTTGGTGTGATTTTCTGTAAAGGGAGGCGCTCAGAGGATGCACCTTTGACAGCCCCGAGGTGACCCAGAGAAGTCCCCACGCTGTGAAACCTGCCAGGGTTTGGGGAGAACTTGGCCCATGAAGAGCATCAACGAGTAAAGGAAGAGATTTGAGGCAGCAGCAGGGGAGAACATGAAAATGTGTGTGGTGAAGAGAGGTCTCTGGGAAGAGCAGAGCAATTGGGATGAGCACAAGGGTTTGCAGCCAGATAAACCAGGGAAAAAAACTGCACATGAGAAAGGAGCTTTGCTGTGGCCCCTCCAAAGCACAGCTCGGCCCTGGAGAAGCTGTTGGTGCTTTAAATGGTCCCAAAATTTGGAATTCTGCAGAGAGAGCACCCCAGAATCCCGGGCTCTTTTCCCTGCAGCGCTGGAGGAACAGGGCAGGAATGGGTTTGGTTTGGTGCTCAGAGCTCCCCGTGCCTGACCAGCAATCCCAGCCCCTGCAGGAGCAAACAGAGGGAGCAGAGCAGTGCAGGGCTTAGATCCGCCTCCCTGAATGTCTGCTGCACGTTTCACTGCTGGTGTTTGCACAAAAAAAAAAACCCCAAATCAACAAACAGAACAAAGCAAAGCCCACCAAAGCCCTGCACCACTGCCAGCAGCACAGAGCCCCCGCAGTGTGCAGGGCATCCACAGCTCCCTGATCCCACCCCTCCTTCTGCAACAATCTCCCCAAAAGCCTCCTGCTGAAAGGCAGGAATAAAAACCTTTACTCCAGGATAAAATCCCCTTTCGGAGCAGAATCACCTCGGGTTCTCCCGAGGTTTTACCTTGCTTGGGTGACGCTGGAATAAGCTCATTAAGGGAGGAGTTATTAATAGCTCTGTCTGTGGCTGGGAATCAGGGATGTGTTCCGAGGGGAAACTCCTGGAGGTGAGAAGGGGAAGCTGCCCCAATGCACAGGAATAAAACACTTCCCTGGCTGATAAACCCCACAGCAAAGAGGGCTGGAGCAGGCTGGGGGCTGTAATAAATCAGCACACAGGACTCAAGTTTTCTCACGCAGAAAAGATGATTCTTTATTCACAATAAAGCTGATCTCTGTAGGAAATATCAGCAGGCAAACCTGATATTAAACCTGTGCTAAACCCAACTGGGCAGTGACACTCAGGTCAGTGAGGGCCGTTGTAGATGTCTATCAAATTTTCCCTCTCTAGATATTTTTATGTATTTCCTTCACTGAGTCTCATGAGACAGATTCATTGTTTGTGCTGGTGCAAACTCATTTTTCTCTCTGAGAATGTTGTTGTGTTCACTCTTCTATTTTTCTTTATGGGAATTTCTCAGCAGCTTCTAGCTCAGCCAGAGCAGCAGGGCCTGACCCATATTTGATAAGGCCTTTCTTTGATAATGTCCCCACCTCTCTGCACAGCTGGACTTGGGATGGGACTGGTTGGACTGGGGCTGGAGGGGACACAGGATTTCCCTGGCAGGCCTGCAGGTTTTGGTTTTTTATTTTTATTCCATTCATCACTGCAGTTATTTCAAAGTGATTCCCTGACACATTTTTCTGAGAGACACACGCTGAAAAATCTGTATTTTTCCAAAGAGCCCAGGGCTTCAGCAGAACTCCCAATTCCTGGATATTCCAGGGGCAGAACCTGGAGCATTTTGCTGTGCAGGGGATTTTTCATGGCAGTCTGTCTGTTACCAAACTCTGCAAATCACACCAGCCCCTTTAGTCTAGCCAGAAATCCTTTGGAAAATACGTGTTAAATATCTTCCAAAGCTTTTTGTTTTCTTGGTAATTATTATCTTTAAAATAATACATCGCCCCGATCTAAAATAGAATCAAGTGCAGGGGATATTCAGGATGGAGCAGAGTTATTTTCACTTAGGAGCCAACATCAAACAACCTTAACAACACAGCTCCAGACACATAACGAAAATTAAAACCAAGGAACATGCAGATCTAATTACATTTTTAAATAGCGAGGCGTCGGGAGGAAGGCAGAGAAGAAGTGATTTACAATTTTTTTGCTGGTGGTGACTCTGCAGTAAAGGCAGAGCTGTTCCCTGAGGATTCCTGAATCACTGAATATTCTGCTTTTCTCCCCAGGCTCTTTTCTATTATGTTCCCTCTACAGAGGGGTATTTGTGAGAGAGAAGAGAAGAGCAGGGCCTGGACAAAACAACAAGAAAATGAAATGATCTGTGCAAGTCCCAAAGTGCCTCCCGTGAGAAAGCAGGCACGTTATCAGCAGAAAACCAGGCCCTGTGTCCTGCAGGGATGGGATCCTCTGGTTTGTGGGAAAAGGCTTCAGCACTCCCCAGCAGGCACCAGCAGAGCTGTGGGGTTTTCCTGTGCAGGTGTGGGTTATCCTGACACACCCACTGACAGGAGCCCAGGAACACTGACCAGGAACTGGGCTAGAGGCAGAAATGCTCTTATCAGGATTTCAATTTCCCATTCCAGACGCCGCCCTTGGATTCTGCTCCGTGCCAGCTCCAGGACATCTCTGCAGGAGCCACTGATTTATTGATGCTCCGAGTGTTCTGCCTCTCACACCCGCAGCCAGGCACCTGCCGCCCCCAGCGCTGCGTCCAGAGCACAAAGCTGTCTGCCCAGAAACAGGAATTAAAGGAATGCCATCAGGGGTGTCTCAGGGTTTATCCTGGGAGCTGCTGCCCGGGGGAGGAAGGGTCTGGAGCTCGCACTGGCTCCATTCTCTGCTCAGAGTTCCCACGCAGGGAGTTCCCCCTCCAGGGAGAGCAGAGGGAGGTCACAGAGGAGCAGGAAAGAGCTTTTCTGTGCCAGCCAAAGCAGCAAACACTCTCCCAGGCAGCTGCTATTCATCCCTTGGCCCTGGGCACTGCGAGGCTGCAGAATTTCCCTGACACAGCTGAGCTCTGAGGGCTCTGGGTGGCTCTGGCGCATTTTGTGGCCATTTTCAGGGGCACAAAAGCTTTTGGGAACACAAGAAATCCGAGACAATCCGATGAAAGATCCAGTGCAAAGCTGAGGGAAGGAGGCTGGTCTGCAGGGGCTGTTCCCAGGTGTTTCTCTGGAGCTCTGCTGGCCCAGGGCAGGGCAGGAGATGTCCTGGAGCAGCTCTGGCATGAGCCCAGCCTGCACACAGCACCTCCCCTGACTGAGGAGATGTCACCTCATTATCTCAGCCTAATTTAGGAGCCTTGATAAAGGCACTGATGAGGAACAGTGACTGAAATTGCCCTGAGTCTCTCTCTGGAGCCCCCACAGCCAGCTCAGCCCCAGGCTGGCCCTTGCTCTGTGCCTCCACGTCCAGCCCAGGTGTCACAGCCCCTCCCCAGGTGACAGCCAGGTCACCCCTGCCCCGGGAATCCAGGAGCCTCCAGGGACACGTCCCCATCCCCGGGAATCCCGGAGCCTCCAGGGGACACGTCCCCATCCCCGGGAATCCCGGAGCCTCCAGGGACACGTCCCCATTCCCGGGAATCCCGGAGCCTCCAGGGGACACGTCCCCAGCCCTGGGAATCCCGGAGCCTCCAGGGGACACGTCCCCAGCCCCGGGAATCCCGGAGCTCCAGGGACACGTCCCCATCCCTGGGAATCCTGGAGCCTCCAGGGACACGTCCCCATCCCCGGGAATCCTGGAGCCTCCAGGGGACACGTCCCCATCCCTGGGAATGCCGGAGCCTCCAGGGGACACGTCCCCAGCCCTGGGAATCCTGGAGCCTCCAGGGACACGTCCCCAGCCCCGGGAATCCTGGAGCCTCCAGGGACACGTCCCCATCCCCGGGAATCCTGGAGCCTCCAGGGGACACGTCCCCATCCCCGGGAATCCCGGAGCCT
This sequence comes from Sylvia borin, assembly GCA_014839755.1. NCBI lineage: Eukaryota > Metazoa > Chordata > Aves > Passeriformes > Sylviidae > Sylvia > Sylvia borin. The sequence goes on along the minus strand of CM025979.1, from coordinate 5,926,977 downwards.
CCAGGGACACGTCCCCATCCCCGGGAATCCCGGAGCCGCCAGGGGACACGTCCCCAGCCCTGGGAATCCCGGAGCCTCCAGGGGACACGTCCCCAGCCCTGGGAATCCCGGAGCCTCCAGGGGACACGTCCCCAGCCCCTGGAGCCAGGAGAGGTGAGCAGCGGCACGGGGTAAAAGGTGATCAGAGCTGAGGGACAGGGCTGATGGCACAGGGACAGGGGTAAGGAAACTCTGTAAGAGGCGCTGGGGAGATGCTGGGCAGCTCCCACTGCAGCCAGCGTTAATAAATGGAAGATAAATATAAATATAAATATAAATAATATTGATACAAATATAAATATAGATATAAATATAATTAATATAGATACAAATATAAGTATAAATGTATACATATATAAATATAAATACACAAATATAAATATATAAATATAAATATAAATATAAATATAAATATAAATATAAATATAAAGAAATACATTTTATATAAAGGTATAAATATAAATATATAATACAAATATAAATATAGAGATATAGATATATAGAATATATATAATTAACATATTATAGTTTAATGTAGTATAATATATGATACTATATAAAATAATACAGTATAATATAATACGATATAATACAATATGATACGATATGATATGATACAATATTGTCACTAAAACAGGTAGGAATAAAGCACCATCAGCAAAGGAGACTCCCCTCCCACGAGCAGAGCTGGAGAATAACCCACTCAGGAGATTCTGTACCCCAGCAAAGGTGACTCCAGTGATGTAACACAGAGAATGAGGCAAAAAAAAAAAAAAAAAAAAAAAAAAAAAAAAAAAAAAAAAAAAAAAAAAAAAAAAGAGAGAGAGAGAAAAGGACAAAAAAGCAGCCTGGTGACAAACGAGGCACTGCAGGGCTGTGGGATTTTCTCGTGTTCATCACGGCCACAGTGAGCCCCAAACAAAAGGGAAATCCCACAAGGAACGTGGTGGAAACCATCAGAGCAGCACCTTTGCATCCCCAGGCAAGGAGCTCCAGGTTTGCTCTCCCCTGCAGCCAGTGCTGCCCACCTCTGCTGTCATCCCCCGGCTTCGTGGGCTCTGCCTGATGCCTCTTTATCACCTTTGGAGAGATATATTTATAGACAGAGAGATATTTTTATATTTATTTATATATATATATAGCTTTTCCTCTAGATTTACAGGCAAGGGGATTTCTCACAGCAGCCAGGCTCCCGTTTGCTGGGTTGTTTTTTTTTTGCAGGATGCAGGAGGAAGGAGAACCTTTAAATCACCAGGAAGCTGTGACAATGCAGACCCAACTGGGCAAGATTGCTTTTAAAAAGCACTTACTTTTTATGGCCTAATTTAAGGCGACATTGAACGTTCTGAGGGAAAACCTCCCGGTTCCTCCGAGGCTCCTGCCCTGCTCAAGTGTCTGGAAGTCCTTTGCTGCCTTAATTCCCAGCCAAATGTCCTGGGAGGCTCCTGGAGCTGCACCAAATGGGTGAGATTTGAAGGGACCATTGATGATAAATCACCTGGCTGGGTGTGGAATGAATCCTGCAGGGCTCTGCTGCCCAGGGTTTATTTTATTTTATTTTATTTTATTTTATTTTATTTCATTTCATTTCATTTCATTTTTATTTAATTTCATTTTTATTTTATTTTTTTATTTTTATTTCGTTTTTTAAAAATTTGTGGGTATTTTATTTTATTTCATTTTTATTTCACCTCCCCCATTGGTGCTGCTCTCATTGTTTGACCTGTAACTCCTACAAGGGAGGAATGATGGGCAAATAAAGGTTTTTTAGATCCCAAAATTCAGCCAAGGGGCCACAGCAAAGCAAATCCCTGCATCCCAAGCTGTGCTGCACCCTGGGGCTCTGCCCAAACCACATTTGGCTGCAGGGTGTTGCACAAGGAGCAATGGGATTAAAGATACAGGAATTAAAGCATCTTCTCCTTTTATAAGGCCTTGGATGGAGGTTTTTTTACCCTGGTTTTCCAGCACAGGGAAAACACGAGGGCAGAGGACCGCCTCCAACAGGAGCACGGATCAAAGGCAGGGCTGGAAGCTGCAGGGCCTGAGGAGAAGGTGATGGAAATGTGTCAGCCCAAGTTTCCCTGCTTTTCATTGTATTTTATTTTTGTTTGTATTTTATTGTATTTATGTTTGTATTTTATTCTCACCATGTCTGTTTTTAGAATTCATCTATTCTGTTCCCATATTTCTCCTCTGGGAGGAGAGAGGTGACTGATGGTGATGGTCACCACTGAGGTCGAGGAGGTGTCACCTGTGCACCCAACCTTTGGTCCTCTTGTCAAGGTGTGTATGAGATGGAGTCAGAGAAATAAAGGTCAGAGCTTTTCCCGCTGACCTTTCTGCTGCCTGCTGGATCTTTCCTGTCCCGAACAGTGGCACAGGTTCCCAGATTTGGGGAATTGCCCCAGGCCAGGCTGGATGGATTTTGGTGGAAGCTGTCCCTGCCCTGGGGGAGCCCTTGGGTGCCTCCTGTGCCTGATCCCAGCTGGAATTGCTGCCACCTACACACACAGATTCTCCCCCTCTGCCCTGGGAGCATCCCTCACCTTGTCAGAACAGTCCTGGAGCGAGGGTTTTTTTGCTCCTGAAGCATTTAGAGGAGCACGGGAAGTGTTTTCCAAGGGAATAAATCAAAGCTCTGCCTGGAGCTTGGCACCAGCCCCTCCTCGGCAGGAGTGGGCAGGGCTGGCCTCAGCAGCAGCACTTCCAGCCAGGAATCCAGATGGGATGTGAGGAAAGCGTGGTGGGAGCTGTGGTTCAAGGCTCACTCTGCAGGGAGGGTGCATCTGGTTTGCCTTGAAGGTTTACCTTGACCTCACCTGCCTCTGCAGCTGCACCAGCCTCCCCTGCTCAGCCCAGCCGGGTTTGGGCCCAGGGAGGCTCCTCACAGGGAGGAGACATCTGCTGAGCATTTCCACATGTGCTCCAAAGGGAAGGCAGCACTCTCCTGCCCTCCAAAAACCACTGCAGACTCTTGGAGGGGAAAGCAGGAGGCATGAGCAGGGAGAGAATTATTAATGACAGGTTTGTCATTAATCCCAGTGCAGAGAGGAAGGAAGCTGCATCTGCCAGCACTAGACCAGCTTTGGAAGGGAGGAGGCTGCAGGAACTTCCCTTTTGTGCCCCATCAAAAGCCCCAGTTTCAGCCCAATCTGGTGCTGGCTGAGACACAAAACCCTACAAAGGTGACACAAAACCCTACAAAGGTGACACAAAACCCTACAAAGGTCGTGGGTATCACCAACCCTTCCAGCACTGGAGCAGCTTCTCTGCCCCAAATCTGCAGGATTTCTCCTTGGTTTCTTTATGTGGACAGGGTTGGAGGGACAGGGATTGTTCAGCACCAGGGCAAAAGGGGATTTGTGGGGCTGGGGATGCTCCCAGCACCTGCCAGGCCCAGGGGGTTTGGGGTGCTGCATTGGCCACATCACCAAAGCCCAGAGCAGAGCCACTCCAGGGCTCATCACTCCCCCAAAGGATGGTCCAGCACCTCCAGAGCTGGGAGAAAATCGCCTTTCCTTATCTCCAGCACAACATTTAATGCACACAAGGCATAACCCAACAGGCTGGGAAACCCAGGGCACGGGGCTCTGCGGCACAACCCCCTGGGAACTGAGCTGGGTGGATGGAAACAGCTCCCACCTCCTCCTCCTCCGCCAGCCCCTGCCCAGTTCCAGCTGGTGGTGACTATTTCCCCAAAATCCCCTCGCAGGAGCAGCTCTGCCAAGCACCCGGGAGCTCTGGGCTCTGCTGGAGCCTCCCCATCTGATTAGATTTATGCAAATTCCCGTATTTATTAGCATAACAGGAAGATTGTTCTGCTGCCTGGAAAGAAACGAGCCCCTTTATTCCAATAGATGTGTCAGCTCGGAGCAGTTAATAAGATCTATTTGTAATCCATAGGTAGGCAGGGTAAAAGCAGGATAACTCAGCACTTCCACTGGCACAGGAGCTGCTGGGAATAGGGCTGTAATTATTAGGAGAGATATTTAAATACTCTTCAGGGTAATTCTGGAGAGTGCAAGGGAAGCCAAACACACTGAAAAAAAAAAAAATCTCATTTTAGCTTCAGCTGTTGACTGGAGGAGCCAGCAGGGAGGTGATGTCCCAGACTGGAGAAGATCCCTGGGGTGAGGAGGAGGAGGAGGGGAGAGCTGGCAAAGCACCCACAGCCCAAGGAACAGAGTCTCAAGGACCTTTTTGTAGGCTAAATCCACCTGTTTTCCTCAGTTTCCAACCTGTTTTCCTTGGTTTCAGGACTTGAGGGCATCACAAACTTGGATTAAAGTTGGGTTGGCCACAAGGGCAGCTGCTGTCTCCAGGGTTTAGTTTGGTTTAGAATTGTGGAATCACCACCAGGATCACCCAGCTCCTGGCCCTGCACAGGGCATCCCCAAGAATTTAACTGAGGTCCTTAAATTAATTAAATTTAATTGGGGTCCTTATCAGCCTGCCAGTAAACCCCACCCTGATTTATTTGGTGGGGAGACAGTTCTGAGCAGTGCTGTGCATCATGACGAGGACCCCAAGGAGGATCCAGGGATTCCAAAGGCAGATTCCAACACTTCCCACCACAGCAGAGTGTCTGGGCCCCGCGGTGGACACCAGAGCTGCTGTTTTCATTAGTCCCTAATTAGCAATGAAACCGTGTTTGCAACCTGCTAAAATGCCCACTCGGGCTGGGGGGGAGCAAACGTTGGCCCATCTGCCAAGAGGTTTTGCAACAGACGTTTATCTAAATAGAGAAATCAGCCCGCTATTCACATCTGATTAACAAACACAGCCTCTAATTAGCCCGTGTGATTAAGATTCATTTGAGGAGTCACTTCAGCACATCCATTAAAGCATCGCTCCTTTGCTGCTGGCGGGAGAGGAGTGGTCCTGCCTGGCTCCAGCTCCGAGGGAGGAAAAGCAGAAATATTTAAGGCCACGTTCAGAACAAAAGGTTAAACCACTGCTGGGGCAAAAATTCCACGGGGTTTTTTCCCTCGAGGAGGTTGTTGGTTGGAGAGGAGTTGTTGTCCGGGCAGAACATTGTGTGGGGGAAGAAAATTTGCTGTATTTTTACCAGCCCACCAGCACTGCCTGTGCTGGATCCAAAATCTGGCTCTTCCAGCACAAGGAGAAACCTCCCCAGGACTGAGCAAAGACCCTCCCAGCCCCAAGTGCTGAATTTCCCTGCCAGAACCTCCCCGGAGCATCATCCCTGCACCTCTGCAGCTCGCCCAGAGGATTTCCCTGCTGGGAAAGCTGTTGCCTGAGCCTTGCTAAACAACACTTTGCTCCTTTGGCTTGCTGCAACAATTGCCACAATCAGCCTGATTTGTAATGTGGCCTGTCCTCTGAATCTGGCAGTTATTAACCTTAACAATGTCAATGAGCTGCTGCAGTAATTGAGTCGCAGCAAATTAAGGGTTGACGTAATTATTAAGGGCTGCTTAGTACACAGGAATATATTAATGTAATGTTGTTGATGCCAGCAGGGTGGGGGCTTGTGAGGAGAGCAGAGTTCAGACTGCAGCCGGGGAATAAACCTGGGCAGCCCCAAGTGCCAGCAGGTGGGTTGGAATATTGATTCCAGTTTCCTCGGATCTCCCTTTCCTGTCCATGGAGCTCTGAGCAATCCCAGCCGTCTGAATTCCCGATTATTGCCCTGGTTCCCTCCCAGATCAGGGGCTTCGCCAGCCAAGGGAAGGGGGAAGGTCCAATTTCATGGGGTTTTAAGCCATTTCAAGATTATTTTGTTTGGAATTTCAATTGAGTCCCAGGCTGTGAAGAGATAAAACGGGAAAACACCACATCCAGCCTATTCCTGCATAAAGGCACAGCCTGATGTGCTTTCTTTAAGTGAGTCACTGGGGGAACGTTGCTGTTGTTTCCATGAGCATTATGTGTGCCATTAACATCTTTACTTTAATTAAACCCATATTGAAATCCAAACCGAAAATTCCAAAGTGGCTCAAAAGCCATTCAAGAAACACCCCAACCTCGGAATGGAGAGAAGAGCTGAAACATCACAAACGATGAGCTGCGAATGAGAAATTCCATAACGGCTCCTTAAAAAAAAAAAAAAAATCCCAATTACCTGGAAAGATTTTGGAGCTGCACCTGCACCAACAGAACAATCTGCTCTGTCAGCTGTACATGAAATAATATAAGCACCAAAAAAACCTCACCCTCTTATCTCTGCTTCAGTCTGCAAAGAATCACCCGAGTTGTTTCCAAAGCATTCAAGCTGATCTAAAGGGAAAGAACAATAAAGTGGAGAAAAGGAATGTTCTGGGGGGAAAATGTGGCGTTAAGAGTCGGGCGCTTCTGCTGAACACCAATCTGGATTTCCTCTTGCATTGCGCTGCTCCTGCAGATGAGTTACCTGCTCCTCCAGGCCTGCTAGTTTAAAAGCTGTTTTATTTTTCTGGAGATAATTCCTCTGTCCAGCCTCCCTCCTCCTCCCCGTTTCAGATGGTGATAGTGGCTGCAGGAAAGCGAGAGGCAATTTCTCACCTGCCCGATGGGATTCTGCTATCTCCACTTAGAGCACAAAATCTCCCATTACCTCCTCCCTGCAGAGCATGCAAAAAAATAATAATAATAAAAAAACCCCCACCAAACTCAACCTCCCCTCGCTTCATTTCGCAGGCAGGGAGATGTGATAGCAGCCAGAAGGAAAATATCCATGCAAATTTTCCTTCCCTGGGCAATCTGTGTTTTTAGAGTTTCTCTTTTCCCCACAAAAACACAAGGTTGAGGTGGCTGCTGGTCTTCCTGCTGCTGCTGAGGGTTGTTGTTGTCACTGCCAGACACTAAAAGATCCTTTTTTAATCTGTTTGGTCTGGGATGGGGATTATTCCTTCCCCTTCCCACAGGAATAAGGGAATTGGTGTTTCCTGCAGGGTTCCGTGGCACGAACTGGAAGAGAGGAGATCTGAAGGGCAAGGGAGGGAAGGCAAAGCTGGAGATCTCAGCTGGATTTTGAGAATAGAGACATTTTCCAGCTGCTCAGGTGGAAAACTACTTTTCTCCGCAGCCTTTGTGGGTCCTGAGGAGCATCAGGGTCTCTGTGGGAACAGAGGGGAGCAGATCCTTCAGGGATTCCTGCTCCTCCCTCCCTGGAAACCATCCCAGCTCTCCTCTTCTCCCCCTTTTGCCTGCCCCACTGCCCTTAACAACCCTGCTGCTGCTTCTAAAGTTCAAATTAAAATTCCCTGTCAGGTCTGATGGCAAAGGAGCCCTGGCAGGAGGGTCCAAACACGGCGTGGAGCTGCTCAGGTCCAGGGGGCTGGGGTGAGCTCTCCCCAGAGCTGTGGTGGTTTCATCTGTCACAGGAGATGAACTTGTCAGGGTTTGTTCCCGACTTCTGTCTGTGACAAATTGTATTTGCAGGGCAAGGGAGAGGGCCCTGGGAATGGAGAAAACTGAGCTGAAGAGGAAATTTGGGAAATTCTTCTTTCCTTCTCTGTTCAGCCTGGCGAGGCTCTTTCTCAGCTCTGCCAAACGCTGCTGTCAAAGGGCTGGGATGGACCAAAGGAGCTAAAAGAATTTGGAAGAGCGACGGGAATTTCCAAACCAACAGGAATATTCCCTGCAGCGCCCTGGAGGAGGAGGAACAGCGTGGAAGTCCAAGCAGGGCCCAGGCAGGGCTGCTCACACTCCTGCTGCCACATCTTCCCTCTCCTTGGGACAGGACCTTGCTCCAGGCTCCCAGGGAAACAATTAATGTGAGGAAATAAGGAAACCAAGAGCTGTCAAAGGAGATTTCTGCGCTGTGAGTAATCAGGCTGGCAGCTGCCTATGGTCCCTGTCAGGTGGGATGGAGATTTATTGTCATAAAAAGGCTTCCCAGCCGAGGCTGGGATACACATTTCGGGGCGGCATTTGGAATTTTTCCCAAAGCTCTTCCTGGCTAATAGAGGAAAGGGTGTGTGGAGGCATCAGGGGTTAATCCAAGGGGGTAGCAGAGGGTGCTCTGGGGCTGAGGAACAGGGAGATGCTGCCCTCAGGGCCCCAAAAGAGCTGGAGCCAGCCCAGCCCAGCCTTGTGTCTCCAGGACCAGCCCTTTGGGAAGGGGCTTTGCAAGAACCAGCAGATGGGTTTGAACAGACCTAGGGAGGGGGAGAGGTGCTGAGAGTTTCTAATTAGGGGGAAAAGGAATTGTCTGCTGTGATCTCATCCCGAGGAGGCAGCCAAAACCGCCCAGGCACCCTGGCCCCGAGAGGAGAGCATTGTTCCCTGCAAAGGGACGGGTGAGGAGCAGGTCAAGCATGAAAATGTGCTCGAAAACCCCCCCTGAGCCCCAGCAGCCTCCTCGGGGTGTCCTCCCAAACATCCAGAGCCAGCCCAGGGCCGGCAGCAGCTCCAGGAGATGCCCAACTCCCCTGGCCAGGACCTGCTCAGGCTCAGGCTCAGGCTCAGGCTCAGGTTCAGGCTCAGGCTCAGGCTCAGGCTCAGGCTCAGGTTCAAGCTCAGGCTCAGGCTCAGGTTCAGGCTCAGGCTCAGGTTCAGGCTCAGGCTCAGGTTCAGGCTCAGGCTCAGGCTCAGGCTCAGGCTCAGGTTCAGGCTCAGGCTCAGGTTCAGGTTCAGGTTCAGGCTCAGGCTCAGGCTCAGGCTCAGGCTCAGGCTCAGGCTCAGGCTCAAGCTCAGGCTCAGGCTCAGGTTCAGGTTCAGGCTCAGGCTCAGGTTCAGGTTCAGGTTCAGGCTCAGGCTCAGGTTCAGGCTCAGGCTCAGGCTGAGGCTCAGGCTCAGGCTCAGGCTCAGGCTCAGGCTCAGGCTCAGGCTCAGGTTCAGGTTCAGGCTCAGGTTCAGGCTCAGGCTCAGGCTCAGGCTCAGGCTCAGGTTCAGGCTCAGGCTCAGGCTCAGTTTCAGGCTCAGGCTCAGGCTCAGGCTCAGGTTCAGGTTCAGGCTCAGGCTCAGGCTCAGGTTCAGGCTCAGGCTCAGGCTCAGGTTCAGGTTCAGGCTCAGGTTCAGGCTCAGGTTCAGGTTCAGATTCAGGCTCAGGTTCAGGCTCAGGCTCAGGCTCAGGTTCAAGCTCAGGTTCAAGCTCAGATTCAAGCTCAGCTCAGGCCCCTCTCAGGCACGCAGGGCAGTGCTGGCCCTAATCAGCGCTGACACGGCAATTTTCTCCATCATGTCACTTGTCACGGGGCCAGCAGCCTGCCCTGCCAGCCCAGGGCTCCCCTAGGAGCCTCCCGAGACCTGCCGAGGAGCAGTAAATCCATGGTGGAGCCCGGGAGCTGCCCCGGGAGCTGAGGAGCTGCTCTGCACAGCCTGGGCTGCGGGGCAGGGCCAGGAAAGGTCTTCTCCTGGAGCCGTGCTGGACATCTCAGGGATTGCCTGACACTCCTGGCTGGCTGCTGACAGCCTCCCTCGGGGTGGTTTAGGAAAAATTATCCACCAACGCCAGGGGTTTATGTCCAAACAGGAGACAGGAATCCTTTGACTTTATTCCAATAAAGGGAGAGGCCATGGGGGTTTCCCCTGGGGTCTCTCAGATTTTTGGAGGATGCAGCCTCCTGTTTATCCCAATTTCCCGGGTACATTTCCCTCTCTCTCCCCACTGGCTGAGGCACTTGAGAGGTCCAGACTTCCCAGAGTGCCCAACACCTAAAATTCCCTTTTGGTGTGTAACCCCCCTTTTAATTTTTAATCCTTATGGAATTTATGGGTTTTCGCCATTGTTTCTTTCATCTTTCAATATCCAGTTTCATTTCTCAGCAAACCCACAGTTTGTTTGTAAAGGCAAATCTCTTCCATTCATCAGTCAGCGAGATCCTTATTATTATTATTATTTCTGTCTCAGGGCTGGTTTTATCCCCCAGCAGACCCAGAGTTTGTGAAGACAGATCTGTCATTGCTCTCCAAAGGGACCTGACTGAGCACTGGGGGTGTCACCCCACTGCAGATGGCACTGGCACCCCTCTGTCCCTGTCCCCAGGGTGCTGGCTGTGGATTTCTGCACAAAGCAGCTTTGGTTTGTCCCTTTCCCCAGCCCTGCTCACAGCACAGACATCCCTGGCCCTGCTCAGCTCCAGGAGGAAAGACAAGGCTGGTGGGGAAGGCAGAGGCTCCCGTGGGATGTGGAACCAGCCCAGGCTCTGAGTGATGCTCCGTTCTGAGCACACGGGCCAAGAGATCCCACTCAGAGCTCGCTCTGAATCCTCCCAGGCTCACTCATCCAAACAGATCTTCTCATCCCCCTTTGTGTTCTTCGCTCGCATCTGTTGTTTTCAGGGAAAAAAAAAATTAAAAAAAGGCTTGTACAGGAATTCCACGGTTTAGAAATCTCTCCTGGAGTGGGGCAGCTGAAGGACTCGGAGCTCTGGTTTGTAGGGATGTGTTTTGGCCGGGTGCAGGAGGGCTGGTGCTGATGTCAGAGGAATTAAGGTCGAATTTTCCTTATTCTTCTCAGGATGCACTCCCTGACCCCACCTTCCTGAGTGCGCTCTGTGGGCAGCTCTCCAAATCAATTAACGTGATTGTTTCCCTTCCCGGGGCCATCAAATCACACCATTTACAAGAAATACGTGGGGCTGTGCAGTTTGCTGTGGGGATGGAGAGCAGCTCCCCCAGGCAGAGCCCCTGGCAGCCCATCTGCTGAGCACACCCCAAAGAAACACCTTCCTCTTCGCTTCAACAAGTGTCCTTTGCTTAAATGTCACAGTTAGGGGCAAAACCACGGCGGTTTGTCACGTTAATTCATCGCAGATACATTGGAAAGGGAGGTTAGAAACAGCTTTTTAATGTGATGGAATAGTTTAGGTTGGGAGGGGACCCAAAAGCTCAGCCCAACCTCGGGCCCCTCCCATTAAAACACCTTTCTCTTTTTCTCTTTGCTTCAACAAGTGTTCTTTGCCTAAATGTCACAGTTAGGGGGAAAACCACGGCGGTTTTCACATTAATTCTTCTCGGATACGTTGGAAAGGGAAATCACAAACATGTGATTAATCCACGTTTAATACGGTGGAGCCTTAAATCTCACCTCATCCCAACCTTGGGCAGCACCTGGAGCATCTCAATCCAACCTGGCCTGGACACTCCCGAGGCTGGGGCAGCCCCAGCTCCTCTGGGTGACCTGTTGTGTTCATTGTCACCTCTTTGGAGCCCCAAGAGGCCAGCCCCAGCTCCTCTGGGTGCCCTGCTGTGTTCATTGTCACTTCTTTGGAGCCCCAGGAGGCCAGCCCCAGCTCCTCTGGGTGCCCTGCTGTGTTCACTGTCACCTGTTTGGAGCCCCAGGAGGACAGCCCCAGCTCCTCTGGGTGCCCTGCTGTGTTCATTGTCACCTCTTTGGAGCCCCAAGAGGATAACCCCAGCTCCTCTGGGTGCCCTGCTGTGTCCACTGTCACCTCTTTGGAGCCCCAAGAGGACAGCCCCAGCTCCTCTGGGTGCCCTGCTGTGTCCATTGTCACCTCTTTGGAGCCCCGAGAGGACAGCCCCAGCTCCTCTGGGTGCCCTGTTGTGTTCACTGTCACCTGTTTGGAGCCCCAAGAGGCCAGCCCCAGCTCCTCTGGGTGCCCTGTTGTGTTCATTGTCACCTGTTTGGAGCCCCAAGAGGACAGCCCCAGCTCCTCTGGGCGCCCTGTTGTGTTCATTGTCACCTGTTTGGAGCCCCAAGAGGACAGCCCCAGCTCTGCCAGGAGCAGGGCAGCAGCAGGGAGTGTCCACGAGCTGCTGCAGCTCCTGCACACGTTGCTCCCATTCAGCTTTTATTCTCTGGTTTATAAAGAGCCCGAAGGGGCTGCACCGATGGTTAAATTACAAAATGAAAATGAAAAGCAGGAGGCAGTGAGACAGGGGGGAGCGTGGCTCTGCAGGACTGAAATCAGCCGTGCCAGGGGTGGCTTTGGGAGCTCCTCGTCCATCACTGCCCCTCATTTCCCCACTGATGGGCCGAGGGAAGGAGAAATTCTTCCCCCCAACCTTTGGTCTTGTCTACCTGAATCACGTCGTGCAATCAAATCTGTGGCACATCGTCTCTTGTGCGTGACCATCCAATGACACAGAGCCCCGGCATCGTCCCTGGCTCCTTCCTGAGTCATCTTTAGCTCTGGATAATTGGATCAAACCCCAAAAAGTCCCCGTGCAGAGTCGGTGGCATCATTAAGGCTCCAGGCAGGGGGATTATCACCAGCGGGTGATGTTAATTTGCTGCAGCAGCCGGCAAAGGTAAAAGCCACAGCGACGTGTTTGGAATCCTCAGCGTGGGAGGAACAAACTGAGGGACAGAAAGCATCAAAGGACAAAAGCTAAGGGGGGGAAAAAATTAAAATAAAAAATACAAAGCCTGGGGTGTTTGAGATTTTTGTATCCACACGTTGAAGGTTGAAGTGGAGCAATGAAGTGATGCTCAGAAGTTCTGTGCCAGTTTGGGACGGGAACATTGCATCCACCTGAGTTTAGGAGTGATTCCTGGGAATTTTCCTGCGGGGATTGCTGCTGAGCAGCCCCATCCTCAGCCCTGTGCCTCCCCAGCATCCCTCAGCCCCACCTCAGGATCAGCTGCAGACACCAAACCCCTGATTTAGGGCCAGCATCAGGGGAGTACAAATGTGATTTTGTAGTTTTCCAGAGGGGGCTGCTGATGGGATGGGCTGAGAGCCTTTGGCACCCAGCAAATTTCCCTCCTCACTGCTCAGCGCTGGAAGCTTTTGGGATTCTGAGGTTCCAGCAAGGAGAGATGGGTTTGAATTCCCAAATGGAGGAGTTAAGCTTCCCCTTGGATGGTTTCCCCTCTCTGCCAGAGCAGCAGCACCTTTCCCTCCTCCACCCCTCATGGGAAAGGTTTTTTTTTTTCCAATATCCCCTCCAAACCTCCTCCCTTTGAGGCCGTTCCCCCTTGTCCTGGCCCTGCACATCCCTGTGAAAATTCCCTCCCCACCATTCCTGCAGTGCCTCCCGCCTGAGGAATTCTGGCCTAAATCAGTCCTGAGGCTGCTTCCAACAGCTCAGGTGTGCCCAGAGGGTGGCAAGGTGGCTGTAAAAGTGGGACACTCCTGGTCTGGGCCATCAGGGACCTGAGTGTCACATTCACAAGGTCAGAGGGGGCAAGCTCCATTTCCTGGGGTTATATTTGTCCTTTCAACACGGGAAATTCAGCTGAATGCTGCTCTCCAGATTGATTCCCGGCTGAGTTGGTTGGAATGGGAGCTATAAAGTGAAAGGAGAGCACCCACACTCCCCTGAGCACCAAGGAGACAACACTGCTGGGGAATTTCCCCTTGAAATAAATCATGCCCAGCTTCCAGTACCCAGGAAAGCCATCGATCCCTCCATAAGCCTTCCTCCCCCGGAGTCATCCTCCTTCTGGAAAGCACGGCAGGCAAAAGGTTACGGACAGAGGAGCAGCGGCCAGTGGGGAATTGGGCTGGTGAAGTCCAAAAGGGAAAATCCATCCCTGTGTGTGTGTGAGCATCCCCTGCCCTGCGCTGCAAACACAACTGCAGTTAGCCCAGGGATTAATTTAATTCCCAGGTATCATCTTTTATTTCAGAGGGAAAACAAGGCGAGGGGAGGGGGGGGAGAGAAAAATCAATGTGAACATTTTCCTCCGAATATTGTCAGACAAGTGCAGTCACCATGGCAACTGGAGGAGCAGCAGCTCGGGGGTTGTGTGTCTGGTAAACACATTCCCCGGCTTTCCAAATCCTCCTGGTGCTCAGCAGAATGTTTGTGCTGAGCCCTGGCACCAGCAATTGTCACCCCGATAGCAGCCAGGGCCACGGCTCAGCACAGTCACCAAAGGTGGGGATGTCGAGTGTTCCCTGCGGGGAAAACAAACACGGAGCCCTCCCCAAAATCCCTGCGGGGGGATGGTGGGCTCTGCTCCCCCCGAGGGGTCCTGGGCCCTGGGGCTGGAGCTCTCCGCTGCCCAGATTTGGGGTCAGTGCTCATCCACACCGAGTTCTGGTGGGTTTGGAGTCCTCCACAGAAAATGTTTAGACCAAGTCTTTGTCCACACTGAGTTTTGGTGGGTTTGGAGCTCTCCACAGCCAAGATTTGGGCTCAGTGCTCATCCACACTGAATTTTGGCGGGTTTGAAGCCCTCCACAGAAAATATTTAGACCAAGTCTTTGTCCACAGTGAGTTTTGGTGGGTTTGGAGTTCTACACTATCAAGATTTGGGCTCAGTGCTCAGCCACACTGAATTTTGGCGGGTTTGGAGCCCTCCACAGAAAATATTTAGACCAAGTCTTTGTCCACACTGAGTTTTGGTGGGATTGGAGCTCTCCACAGCCAAAATTTGGGCTCAGTCCTTGTCCACACTGAATTTTGGTGAGATTGGAGCTTCCCTCCCAAGGGCTGGTGCCCGATTTCTGAGCTGGAAGAGCCCTTTTTTACATCCCTGCCATCAAAAGCAGGGCAGTTCACCCATCAGCTGTGACAGCGCAGAGCTCCTCTCGGCACAAACCCTGACAAAAACCCCAACCCATCCCAAGATTTCCCTGCTCTCCAGCTGCCCTCAGCCCTGCTCTCAGTGCTGCCAAGGAGGAGAAGCTGATGCCTGGTGTGGAGCCAGAGGAGAACTTGGACAATTCCAGAGCCAGGGGCTGTTCCGTGCCCAAAGCAGCGGGGTGGATGAGAGGAAATGTTGTGCTCTGTGGCCCCTGGGTGGCTGTTTGCCCAAGGAACATGTGAATTGGTGCTGCCTCCACGGCCCCCTCAAGGCCTGGTCATTTCCTCGCTGCTGGAACATCTTGGTGTTATTCAGGAGCTTTCCAAGCTTCTCCAGCCTCTGATCCCCCAAACATCTGCCGAGTTTGATGCTTGGGGTCAAGGCAGGAGGAAAAGAAATCCGAGCAACGTGCAAGGCTGCCTGAAAATCCAGACTGAGCAGCTCCCAGATGGAGGGTTTTTGTCCAGGTTCCTTCTCCTTTAGCCACTGGGTGCAATCAAGACGTGGCCTCGTTTCAAAGGCGGCTTTTCCTCACGTTTTTCTGCTTTTTCTTTTCTGGGATCATTCTGGTGCTGAAGGAAACTCGAGCAGCTTCTGCTGCTCTGCTCAGAGCCCTGGACCTCAGCAGAAGTTCACCGAGTGCAGCAGGAAAAAGATTCAGGAACAATTGGTTTTATGAGGGGAAGGAAACAGGGAGATTTCTGCATGTTTTGTCTGATAATCGAATCACTGCAGCTGGGCCTGCCACCAGTGCCTTGATAATTTTGATGAGCAGCTTTGGGAATCAGGAAATTCAGCTGCACACCTGAAATGTGCTAAAAAAAAGAGAATACTGAAGGAGCCTGGTTGATTAGAAAGCAGAAATACACCTTTTTTATTATTTTATCCTTTTTTTTTTTTTTCTTTCAGAATGCACATTTTTATCTCGGGAAACCCATTGAGGGAAAAAAAAAAGCAAATCTGGGGCATGAATAATAGCAGGCTGCAAAAAGGCTGCAAAAAGAGCGAGCTGGGCTGTGGGCCCCGTGCAAGGTTTACCAAAAAGCTTCAATTCCCTGTTTTGTTCCTCCATTTCACATTAGAAATAAAGGCTCGTGCTGAACAGATTTCCCCAGGGGCAACATCCTCTGAAGGGCTCCTGCCTCTTGCAGTGAGATCTCTGCTTGTCTCGATGCTGAGGCTCTGCCTGTGTTCTACAGCTGCCACCAAAAGAGAGATTTGGGGCTGTTTGTCCATCCCAGACTGGCACAAACACATCGGGGTCAGAACGGGGGGAAGGAGGCAGCAGGGAGGGAAAAGAAAATGGTTTCTAGATTGTTTTATACGTCCCTGGGATACTTTAAGGCTTTCTGGACAGGAAAAGCAGTGACTTTGGCCCAGCTGAGCTGCTGGTCAGAGTTTTGGGGACTGGGAGGGAGCAGGCAGCCCTGGGAAGGCGCTGGGACAGGGACAGGAGCTGGGCTGTGCCTGCAAATCCCCCTCTGGAAGTGGAGCTGGGCTTGGGCAGCGACGTGGAAAGAGGCAGTGAAGACAAAGTCTCCTGTCAGCCTCTGGTCACACAGAGCAGGAATGTCCTGGGTGTGATCCTGCCCTGCTGGGGCTCCAGGAGCCCTGGGCAGAGCCTGGCTGGGCTGTCACTGCAGCACCTGGAGGATGCTCAGCCCTCATCCACCTCCCCAACATTTATTTCTCTCCTTTCCCAATTCCCCCCGTTGCATCTCAAACCTTTAAAACCCTCAGGAAAGGTTTAAAATGGCAGAGGAGACCTGACAGTAATTCCTCTTCCCGCAGCTTTTCTGAGCCAATCCTTCTGTCCCCCTTTTTACAAACAAAGGGATTTTGCTCTCCTTCCTTGGACTGTCCCCAAGCCTCTCGGGGAATTCCCAATGGGGACCACACCACGGCGCTTTCCAGCGGGCATTGACTCGGTGGTCAATAGCAAACGTGTTCTGATTTTGTCCCCCTGATTAATTCTGCTGGGGAGGTGATGAACTGCACCCCTGACCTCCCCTCCCTCCCTGTCAGGGCCTTTCAGCCGCTCCAGGCGGCTTTTGAGCAACTCCAGTAACTCAATCATCCCCGCAGAGCCTTTTTTTTTTGTGGCCAGGGATTGAACATCCCCTGTCCTCGGCGGGGAAGGGAGATGAATGACTCGGGCATTTCAGTATTCACGATGGAGAGACCTGCAGCAGGGCTGAGCCACCTCAGCTGGGAAAGGGGATGGTGTGGGGAGGGAAAAATTGCTTTTTCCTCCTTCCTGTGGCATGCAGGAGGTGCTGGTGAGGATCCTGCAGTGTTCTCCTCAGCAGACTGGCTCAGTTCCCACCCCTCCATTCTGTGCCCTCTGTGCCAGCAGGAGCGATCCTTGGCAATGAAATGGTAAACCCTCTCCTCCTGGCTCCTTGGATGGTTGTTTTTTTTTTTTTTTCCCTCTCCCTTTAACACCTGAAGAAGTCTCACGAATCAGACAGAAGCCCTTCCAATTTATTTTCTCTCTGATTTAATCAGGGCAGCTCTGGAGGAGCTCCACCCTGATCAAAGCAGAGCCAAGGCAGCGTGCACTGTCCCAATTTATCGGGGGGTTTATACATATATGTATAAAATGCCTGCTCAGAGCAGCAAAGCAGCCAGCTCCTGAGCACCCAGAGCTCCCTGGAATCGCTGCAGCCTTGGGGAGGTTCAAAGCCCTCCCTGCCTGCTTTCTTCACTGCCTGAGCTTCTCCAGGGGGGCTGTTCCCAAAATCCAGGTGCCTGAGCTCAGCCTGAGCAGGTTCTCTGCCCACTCACCCCAAACCCTCTGTGATGGAAATTGGGCTGCCCACGAGGGAGAGGAAAATCGATGTGACCCTCTGTGTGTGTGCTGGTGCTCATCTGGGCTGGGGAAACCTGAAAAGAGCCCCAGAAATTCCCCCCTGGGGCTCACGGAGAGGGGTCAGCCCAGAGCCACCCCCTCCAGGGGCAGCAGTGCCTTTGTGCTGCCGGGCATTTGTGCCCCAAGCTGCACCCGAATCTGGGATCCCCAAACCCAGCTCCAAATCTCAGCTTGGAGCCCACAGCCAGGAATCCACCAGCGATGAAGAGCTGAAACCAATCCAAGGACCAGGCTTTGTGAAGCTAAAATCAAAATAAAACCCACCCAGGAACTGTGTAAATTTGCCTCCACGGCAGCAGCAGGGGAAGCGGGGCTGCAGATTGTCAGCCTTGGTTTTTCTCCATGTGTCACCCACTGCCTTCTGCGTGAGGACAATCTGTTTGTGAGGTACAGGCCTGGCTTCTTCCCTTGACACAAAGCTGAGGAAATCCAGCAAACATCTGACAGATTCCTCGGAGGGGCAGGGAGAGCTTCTGTGGGCTCTGCTGCCCCAAGGCAGGACCAGCCTCCGCTGAGCCCTTGGGGAGACACTCTCTTCCCTCCATGTGATGAGCTTCCTCCCAAACCTTTCATTTACTCCTTGAGCAAGCCTCCAGCTTTTCCTCGTGTCTGACTTGAAATCGAGCTGCTGGTTTAGCTCTTAAATAAAGCAGTGGTCAAAAAAAAAAAAACAAAAAAAAAACCAAAAAAACCAAAACCCCCCCCAAACCACCTCAAAAAACCAAAAAAACCCAACTCCCCCCCCAAAAAAAAACCCCAAAAAACCCAAATAAACAAACAAACAAACAAAAAACAACAACAACAACAACAGAAAAAAAAAAAAAAAGAAAAAAAAAAAAAAAGAAAACCCCCCCCAAAAAAACCCCAAAACCCCAAAAAGACAATTTATGGGACTTGTACAATTCAGAAGGGAAGGGGGATGGAGTCCCCTTGTAAGTCACCCACGAGAGCAGCTGTGCACAAATAAATATTTATGGGATTGTTTCAAGTTGCAGCCAGCTCCGTCTCCAACTTGCCGCCTTGTGTCTTTAATCTGCCGCGAGGTTTGCAGCAGATCACAGAGCCGACATTCCAGCAAATAACTGCAGCTCTCAGGTGTCACTGCTGCTCCATCCCCCAGTCCCCTGGTGCTGTTTTTATGGATATGGCAACAAAACAGGAAACCTGGAGCTGGCCAAGAGAGAGCAGACCTCCAGCTCAGCCTCCTACCAATCATTATCCATGCAAGAGCTGAATTAATTCCAATTTCTAGCACCTTAGCTGAGCTGGATGTCCTTCTCAAAGCAGGTTTCATCGAGGATTTTACAGCAGCGTCACGCACGGATTTGTCATTCATTATTTGGCCATTAAATGGAGAAAAAATAATTTTAAAAATCCGAGGCACAACCAAATCAAGCAGAGTCGGTGGCGTAGTTCCGCCGTTCATTACGGGATCACAAATCCACGGAGGGGATCATTAATATGTTGCATTTAATTAGATCATGTACTGGTCACGTAGTGGGGCCTGTAGTTAAAGAAAACAGATTGCTGATTACAGGGAATAAATTTAGGGATGGATCAGATTAGTCACAGAATTGATGTTTGTGGTGCCTGACCATCCTTAAGAGGGTTCAAAAGCCCAGGGTGGGAGGTTCTGCGTTCTGTGCTGGTCAGAAATGAAAAGAGGGGATGCTGCAGGGTCTGAATCCATCTGAATCCCTGCCTGGATCCTGCCTGCCCCACGGAAACCTCTTTGTGGAGCTCCAGGGATGAGCAGCCCAGCCCTGGCTTGGAGAGCAGCACAAGGAAATTCCCTCCTGGTGAAGGGGGAGGTTTCCAGTGCCGCTGGATCCCAAAGCCCAGCCCCGTGCATCCAGCGCAGCTTCCTGCTGCTCCCCTCCCCAGCCAGCTCCTCCCAGCACACTGCATCCCTGGGGAAAACCCCTGGGGAAAACCCCTGGGGAGAAATCCCGCTGGAAAGGACCAGGCGCTCAGCAGAAACCAGCAGAAGCTGCTGTCCCCCAGCATGGAAACGCTCCTGGAGAATCCTCAGCTGGGAGAGACCCACGGGGACCATCCCGTCCCTGTCACCTGCCTCATTCCAGTGACACCTCTCTCAATCCAAGGTCCTGGCCCAGCTTGTTTTAAACCCTCAAGGGGAGCCCTGAGGAGAAGCAGAGCTTGGAGGCACAGGATGTTGTGGAAATCACCTCACTGTGTCCCCCTGCACTGCCCACCGCCAGTTCCCAGCCCCTGGCAGAGCTGAGGGCCTCGGCAGCAAAGGCTGGAGAGCCTGGAGAGCAATTCCCAGAGATCTCCTCCCTGCTCTGCATCCGTGGCTCTCTCCCAGGCAATCCTCCCCCCTGGGCCAGAGAGCTCCTCAAAAACCCCATTGAGTGCACAAGTGGCTCCTTCACTCCCCTCTCCGCTCCCTGAGAGGAATCGTGCTCTTGATTCCCTTTGATTTTTTAATTTCAATCCCTTTGTCAGGCACACATGGCACTGCTGGAAACGGCACAGAAGGAGTGCTTTGTACCAGGAGTGGAGGGCTGAGCTCAGATCCCATCGCAGCCCTGCCTGGCACAGCCCTCCTGGGCTCCAGAACATCCTTGGGTGTTGGACCATCCCAAATATTTGAATCTGGATCCTTTTAGTTATCCTGATGAGCTCCTGTCCTCATGGAGAGCCAGGGAAAGGCCTGACAGGCTCGGGATAGGCTGGGCCTTCTCTAGGAATATCAAAGTTCATCTTAATTTTACATTTGCCACTCAAATAAGTGCCTTGATCCCCACCTGTCTCCATCTAACCGTGGTCAACTCTTCTTCCTGCAAGCAGTCCAATCCCCCAGGGATAAATGTAGCCCTGGTTTCATTCCTGAGGTGTTTTGGGTTTCTGAAATCCTTTTCCCAAAGAATTTTCTGTAAACAGGAGAAATGTTTTTGTAGCTGTAACTTTGTTATTCATTCCTTTCCCCAGGAGGGACTTCTTGATGTCCCTCTGCTCTGACCAATGGCAGTGAAGAGGTTTGTCTTTGTGTCACCAATCAGATCGGGCTGTGTGAAATGGTATAAAAGGGAGACACAGCCCAAAAATAAAGGAGTAATTTTCAGCCTTCTGAATCTCAGAGTGTGTGTTGCTGTAGTATAAAACAACATCAGCTAAAGGCCAGGGAGGAGCTCTGGCTCCAGGGCAGAGGTGGGATGACCCCGGAGTGTCAGCCCAAGTTTCCCTGCTTTTCACAGTTTGTATTTTATTCTCACCGTGTCTGTTTTTAGAATTCATCTATTCTGTTCCCATATTTCCCCTCTGGGAGGAGAGAGGTGACTGATGGTGATGGTCACCACCGAGGTCGAGGAGGTGTCACCTGTGCACCCAACCTTTGGTCCTCTTGTCAAGGTGTGTATGAGATGGAGTCAGAGAAATAAAGGTCAGAGCCTTTCCTGCTGACCTTTCTGCTGCCTGCTGGATCTTTCCTGTCCCAAACAGCCACCCTAAAAACCTCTGGGGGTGTTGGTTGGGTTTTACATCCACAGCCACCTTCCTGCCACTCCCACCCCTGTCACCTCCCCTGGAGCCCAGCTCTGGAGAACAACACCCAGGGGACACCACGACCTGTGGGGACACTGGGGGCTCTGGCCACGATGATCCTTTCCAAAAAAAAAATAAAGGATAATTCCAAGTCCCAGCATAGAAGATGTCATTACAACTGCTTTAATGTGGTCATAAAACACAGACAAGCTTTGAAAGCTCATAATTCTTTCATAGAGATATTGTTTAAATATTTAATGCCCACATTAATGATATTCTAATCCTTTTGGAATATGTGAATTTGCACTCATTTGCATTAATTTTGACTCGCTGGCAGTTTTGTTAAATCACATTAGAAAGGGGCCATAGACAATGGCTGGCTGTCAGTGGGGTGTCTGTTAATTCTCACCACAACGCCTGTGCCAACACCACCAGGGCCTTAAAAACTGCCTTTTGTGCAGGGAGAAGGTCCAGAAAAGAAGATGATGTTCCCTTTTTAATAGGGAGTGGAAATCCTTTCCTGTCTTGGGTTTGTTTGGTTTTGTTGGGCTTTTTGGGGGTTTTTCTTGTTGGTTTTTGTTTTGTTTTTAATTTCAATTCCAAAGTGCCATTTGAGACCCCAACTCACTGGGAGCACTTCTCCTCCTGCTGAAGGCAGGAGCTGGGCTGGGTCTCTGCTCCTAACCCATTTTGGCTTCCTGGGCTCCTTAATTAAACACCTAAGACACATTGAGAGCAGAAGTGACATCGGGGTGGTCAGTTCAAGGTCACGCCTGCCATTAAAAAAGCACATTTCCCCAAGCTGCTCTGAACACTGGGAACATTCCCGGGTGGGAATTGTCCCTGGGCCGTGGCAGAGGTGGGAAAACGCTGCAGAGGCTGCCAGGGCAGCAGCTCCCCGGGAGCTCAGCGTTCTCACTGTCAGCTGTCATTAGCCAGGCACAAAAGGGAAGAGGGGCTGGGGCTGGGCACTTGGGGGGCTGAGGAGTCACCCCCAGGGGGCTGGGGCAGGGCAGGGGCTGTTCCCACGGCACACACGGGGAATCAGGACTGTTTGAGGCCACGTTTGACCCAGGCTGAGGGAAGGCACGAGGAGTTACGGGGGTTTGAGACGTAATTTCTGAAACCGCCCTTTGCCGATCAAAGATTCCACACAGTGCCTGACAGGAGGGACACAGAAATACTTCCCAAAACACACACAGGAGGGGCTGGGCAGGCAGGAACCTGCTCCCAGGTGTGGGAATCTGCTCCCAGATGTGGGAATCTGCTCCCAGGTGTGGGAATCTGCTCCCAGGTGTGGGAATCTGCTCCCAGATGTGGGAACCTGCTCCCAGGTGTGGGAACCTGCTCCCAGAGGTGGGAACCTGCTCCCAGGTGTGGGAATCTGCTCCCAGGTGTGAGAACCTGCTCCCAGATGTGAGAATCTGCCCCTTGTCTCTCAATCCCCTTTATTTCCCCTTCAGACTCCTCCGTATAGATCTCCAAATTAGCCCAGCACGTGACAGATGCACCTGCCTGGATCTTCCCTGGCAGCCCTGGGAGCCGCAGCCATTCCTGCCCTGTGGATCTACTCCAATTAAAGCACCACCAATGAATCAATAACTTTGTTTTCCCTGGAGCGGGAGGGGGTTGGCAGAGCTCGGAGGGCTCATCTGGGCCAGCAGCAGCACATTCCACATCGTCCCGGCCCCCAGCTGCCTGCTGAGCTTTGGAATTGCAGGCACAGCCTCAGCCAGGCTTTGGAACATCTGGATATTCCTGCCAGGCGTGGAGGGGCTTGTGTTCATTGTCAGGCCTGAGCTCCAGTTTTCAATTTGACAGTTAAAATTTGCCCTGATAAAGCCCAGCTTGGAGCAAGCTGAGTGGGGTTTTGAGGGTTAAACACCACCAGGAGGGGATGGTGATGTGCTGAGGCTTTTCCCTTTTGTCCCCCGCCCCAAAACTGTCCCTCTGCCCCAAAACTGTCCCCCTGTCCCCTTCCGGTCCTGCTCTCCTTCCCAGTGACTTCTATTTTATAAACTTCCATTTTATATTCAACCCTGATATTCTCTGTCCCCCATGGGATCTGTCCCAGGAGGGGACAGTGATGTGCTGAAGCTTTTCCCTCTTTTCCCCTGCCCCAAAACTGTCCCCTTGCCCCAAAACTATTCCCCTGCCCCAAAATGTCCCCCCTGCCCCAAAACTGTCCCCCCTGCCCCAAAACTGTCCCCCTGTCCCCTTTTTTGTCCTGCCCTCCTCCCCAGCGACTCTTCCCCTCTCCTATTTTACATCCAGCCCTAATTTTCCCCTCCGCCTCCCACGTGCAGTTTCCATTTGGACGCTCTCCTAACGACCTTTGGCTGAAATCTATGTCTTAATAACATCAGGATGTCTCTAACAAGTGTCTGCTGATATATGCAAGAACCTTCTGCTCCGGACTTTAATCATGAATAATAGAAACAATTTACGAGGCCCGAGGAGAGCCAGTTATGAATCTCCCAGCTCGGAGCAGACAAGATAAAGAAGATTAAAAGGACACGTTGTCCATTTAGTTATTATTTTTTTTTAAAGGTCTGTTTGCTCTGGCAGCAGGTGAGGGATGATCTGACACCTGGTGGCTTGTTCAGCCCCTTATCTCCCGCGTTTGCTGCCCGATGTGGTGGTTTTTCCACCCCTCCAATCTGCTCCTCTGGATTGATGGCAGCAGAGAAACGTTTAGGAGCAGGGTTTGGGGGAGGTTTGTTACCACGGGAATTGGTGATGATGCAAGTGGAGGTGTGAAGAGTGGCAGGAGCAGCACAGAGAGGGGAGGAGACAGGAAAACACAACTTTTCAGAGGGAAAAAACGACTTTTCAGAGGGGAAAACACAATTTTCAGAGGGGAAAACACAATTTTCAGAGAGAAAACCACAATTTTCAGAGGGGAAAACACAATTTTCAGAGGGGAAAACACAATTTTCGGAGGGAAAACACAACCTCTCGGAGCTATTTATTTCTATTTTCGGTGTTGCTTTTACAAGCCCAGAAATGGAGACTTCCCATCGATCCCTGTTTGGGTACCAATAAATCCCATTAAAGGTAAATTGGCCAGTTTGGTTAAAATGAACCTTTCAGGTCAAAGCCTGGGATGGTGTCGAATAAATCCCATTTTATGAGCAGCTGGACAAGGTCATGGACACGGGACTGGAGCAAAATCCCTTTTCCTTTTGCAGCTGGAGAACAACTGGACGCACTCCTGGTGCTTGCACTGAAAGGCGTTTCTGAAAACAAGAAACAGAAAAGCTCCAGGATTCCTGAAAAACCCTTTTTTTCCCCCTTTCGTATCTGATCCCTCTTTTAATAATGCAGAAAGCGGGTTCCATTCTAAATGCAGAAAGTGCTGATTCCATTCACAGCATTTGAGTGGGAAAATGAGATTGAATCTACGAGGGGAAGATGCTGAAAGACAGAAAGTTCACAAGAAATAACTCAGCTCAAGGCTTGGTAATTAAACAATTTCAGAGCAACATTTGCTCCGGGTGCTTTCTGCGAAGGGAAAATGAGTTGTTGATGAAAACTGAAATCCATTATTTATTCACAGCAACTTCAAATAACTCCTTTGCAGTTAAATACGTTTAACTCTGCAATTTCGTGCTGTGCTGAATTGCCCTGTCTGGGTTTGCTGTGGTTCCCACCCTTTTTGGGGATGAAGGGAGAGTTTCCTTTTTATTTTTAGGTTTTGTTTTGGGTTTTTTTTCCCTCCATACTTCTTACTTCCAAAACTAAAAGAAATCAGTTTGAAATACACTTCTCTTATAAGTGATCTTTTTTCTTTTTTTTTTTTTTTCGCTTCTGCTCGTGACCAAAGCACAATTTTTTTTTCTGAGTTTCGGTCCCTTCAGACCTTTTAATTTCCTCTCCTCAACAGCCTGATAAGGATTAACAATAACACCTGACACAAAGGCAACAAGGAGAGATAAGTTATTACAATTCTGGGACAGTAGCGCTCTCCCTGCCTTTAGAGATGACACAAAATGCAGGGGAAATTATGATTTTTTTTTTTTTTTTTTTTTTTTTGCCAACAAAAGGTTTAAAAAAAAAAAGAAAAAAACCAAAACCCTGCTGAGAGATGAGATCAACTGGTGGGGAGAGGAGAGAGTGGAGCTAGTGGAAAAATCCCTCCCTGGCACAAATTGTGCCAGAGAAACCCCTGGGAAGGAAAGGACAATGCCTCAAACCTGGTTTTTTCTGGGGGTAATTCCGAAAGGGAAACTCAGCTGGATGGATGGAGCCAAGTGCAAGTCTCTGTTTCCTGTGCTGGGGTCAGTTCCTGGGTTTTTCAGCTCCAGTTCAGGCTGCCAGCACAATTCCTGCTGGAAGGATGGAGCGTTTTCCATGGAATGATCTCCCACAGCTGGGAATCCTCCCCGTGCAGGACACATCTGGAGTGCTCTGCAGCCTCTTTCCCCCCCAGGTTTTCCTTGGAGAACACAAAGGAATCCTCAGGCTGGGATTTATCCCAAGATGTCTGTCAGATCTCTGGCAATTAATCTATTCCAATTAAAGCGCCACCAATGAATCAATAACTTTGTTTTCCCAGCACCTCCAGCTGGAACAGGAGGTTCCAGCCATCCCAGACTTTAGCTGAGTGCCCTAAAACACAATGTGGGGTGTCACAGGGTGTGTCCTGTTTCTTCCTCCTCACCACTTTTCCCATCAAAATCGGCATTTTTCCTATAAAACACCTTAAAACTCAAAAGAAACTGAAAAAAAAAAAAAAAAAAAAAAAAAAAGAAAAACCAAAAAAACAAAAACAAAAACCAGCTCTACCAAACCTTTGGGACTTGTGCCTGCTGGGATCAATCCAGGAGAGGAGAAAGAATTCTCCAGAGCCACCCTTCACCTCCTGGAGGCTTTATTTGATGCCAGCAGTGAGGGAGTTAAAGCAGAGAGGAAGAATCCTCTCTGCAGGAGGAAAAGCACTCCAGGAATTGCTGGATGAGGCACCAAAATAACTCCTGAATTCCTGGCAGCCCAGGGCTGGGCTGATGCTCCAACACCATTAACCAGGAGCTGCCAGCAGCCTTCCCTCTGCTTTCATCCTGCCTCTCCTGCAAGGGAGTGGAAAGCCCAGGAAAAACCTCTGGAATCGCCCACGGGATTTTCCCCGAGCACGTTTCCAGGTCAGGGCTGTTGAAAGGCTTTTTTTAGAGGAATCGTGACCAGCTCAACTCCCAGGCTGTTTGAATGCCTCGAAAACGATGGGATGGGAATAGGAGAGGAGCTGAAACTCCAGGATTCCTGGAGCTGGAGGTGGTGGAGCAGCTCTGGACTGATGGCACACATTCAAACGTGGCACAAAATGGAATTTCATGGGGCACATCCCAGGAAAGAGAACCCAGATCTCTTCTCCCCGGGGAAGCAGCAGCACCAAACCCCTGTGGGGGCTCCTGTGGTGGGGCCACAGCTCCTGGGGTGATCCTGTGTCCCCAGAGCAGCCCTGGTGTCCCCAGAGCAGCCGTGGTGTCCCCAGAGCAGCTCCCCGGGACGATGGAGCAGGCGGCATCCCGTTGCCATGGGAACAGCAGGAGGATGCTCCGAGCCCTCGGCTGGGTTATCACAAAAGGGCTCTGCAAGGAGCTGGGACCAAAGCTCTCCTGACAGGAGCCAGATCCAGCAGCAGCCTCCCAAACCAGCTCACAGCCCTCTCCTGGGGCTCTGAGCCCAGCTTGGAGGGTTTTCCACACATTCCCAGAATCAGGGAATGGCCTGGGCAGGAACTGACCCTTCCAGCCTGGCCTTGGGCACGGCCAGGGTCGGGCACCACAGCTGCTCTGGGAAATCCACCCCAGGGCCTCCCCAGCCTCACAGGGGAGGATTTCCCCTGATTGCCAACCTAAACCTCCTCTCTGTCAGACCCCTCTGGAGCCAGCCAGCCTCAGGACACTGGGAATGGCAAATGATGAATTTCCTGGGGGCACAGAACGACGTGGGCTGGGTTTCACTGCGGGCTCAGAGGGGGAAAGCCAGGCCTTGGCATCATCCCTGGGCCTGCAAAGGCTGATTTAGTCCTACAAAGGCTAATTTAGTCCTGCAAAGGCTGGTTCAGTCCTACAAAGGCTGGTTCAGTCCTACAAGCACTGGTTTGGTGGTGCAAACGCAGCCCTCATAGGTCACGGCAGTACTCTGTGGACTCCTGGCTGCAGACATGGAATATTTATGTGCAGGGAGTGCAGGAGGAGCAGCCACACTCCCTCAGAGGCTGCGGAGGTGACAGCAGAGGGCTTCTGCCATGGCAACGGGGAGAGATGCAGGTGAGGCAGAGCTCCTGCCCTGGGGAGGTGTGAGGAGTGCAGGGACAGCGGGGCTGGAAAGGCAGCAGGGGTGGAATTCCCTCCCTGTCCCTGATTCACCCTGGAAAGAGCAAAGCCCTGAGTCAAGGTGGAAGCCCGAGGAGCAGGGAGGGCTGAGCCATCTGCTCCGTCTGGGACAGAGCTCACCCACCTGCTGCTCACAGCCAGCCTGGGAAATGGGGAGGTGCTGGGACGTGCTTTCCCTGAGAGCACCAAAACCTGCTGAGAACGGAGGGGCAGCCCCTGAGGGCTGATTTATCCCGTGACAAACCCCAATTTTATCCCCCTGACAACCCCCGATTTTATCCCCCTGACAACCCCCGATTTTATCCCCCTGACAAACCCCGATTTTATCCCCCTGACGAACCATCCCCGGCAAAGCCAAGGGAGCTTAGAGCTAAATCCTGCTGGAGATGTTCTCCTGCTTCGCCCTCAGCCCCTTCACGGGGTGGGATTTATCAGCTCTGCCCTTTGCACTCTGCTTTTCCTCAATACCAACAGAGACCCGCGATTCTTTACAGCCCTCATTACCCGAGTCAAAATAAAAGCAAGAAGCCCTAATGAGCTGCTGAGGTTGCCAAATGGAACAGAAGCTCTGAGGAGACACCACAGAGCCAGAGCGATTTTAAAAATAAAGCTTTTGGGTTAAGGCTTAAAGGGAAAGAGGCACCAGGCTTGGAAATCTGGATGCTGAGATTCTTCCAAGCATCCCGATTTCCTATTTCTATCTGATTAAAAAACTCAGTTCAAAAAGAAAAGCAGAACATGACAGTAGGATTATTGAAATAAATCCCTATTTCCTTATAATTAACAGCTACACTAGGACTTGATTTAATTGTTTCTGGCTTAATAAACGATCCCAAAACTCAGCTGGAAACTGAAAACACAAGCCTGGACTGGCAGGGCTGGAGCAAAGTTGAATTTAGCATGCTGAAGGACAGGGAAAGAATAGATATTCACATGAACAGTGTCATTCAGATGGTTTTTTCCAGAACCATCCCACTAAGTGCAGGCCTGGCCCCGTGCCAGGGCTGCTGCTCCCAGGGTCACAGTGCCTTCGGAGCAGCCGGAATGTGCTGAGCTGCCAGCCCTGGGTTGTTAAATCTTGGATTTATTCCACCCCCAGGGGTGGGGCAGGGCCTTCTGAGCTGCTGCTGGCTCTGTCTGCCGGGGGCTTGCACCTCCACGTTTCCCAGATATGGGGGACGTTGATGGGCACGTGTGGGAATCGTGGGATCTGGGATAGTTTGGGTTGGAAGGGATCCCAAATCCCATCCCATTCCCATTTCCATCCCCATCCCATCCCAACCCATCCCATTCCGCTCCATTCCATTCCCCATCCCCATCCCATTCCCATTCCCATTCCCATTCCCATTCCCATTCCCATTCCCATCCCCATTCCCATTCCCATCCCATCCCATCCCATCCCATTCCCATCCCCATTCCCATTCCCATTCCCATTCCCATCCCATCCCATTCCCATTCCCATCCCCATTCCCATTCCCATCCCCATTCCCATTCCCATTCCCATTCCCATCCCATCCCATTCCATTCCATTCCCCATCCCCATCCCATTCCCATCCCCATCCCATTCCCATTCCCATTCCCATTCCCATTCCCATTCCCATTCCCATTCCCATCCCCATTCCCATTCCCATCCCCATCCCATTCCCATTCCCATTCCCATTCCCATTCCCATTCCATTCCCATCCCCATTCCCATTCCCACTATCCCAACTTGCTCCAAGCCCTGTCCTTGAAATCCTGAAGGGTTTTTTTTCCTGCTGGTCCAACAAGTGGGATGTGGAGCCTGGAATGTGAGAGGGAAGGGAAGGTTTGGGAAGGTTTGGGAAGGGAAGGTTTGGGAAGGGAAGGTTTGGGAAGGGAAGGGAAGGTTTGGGAAGGTTTGGGAAGGGAAGGTTTGGGAAGGTTTGGGAAGGTTTGGGAAGGGAAGGTTTGGGAAGGTTTGGGAAGGGAAGGTTTGGGAAGGGAAGGTTTGGGAAGGTTTGGGAAGGTTTGGGAAGGGAAGGGAAGGTTTGGGAAGGTTTGGGAAGGGAAGGGAAGGTTTGGGAAGGTTTGGGAAGGTTTGGGAAGGGAAGGGAAGGGAAGGTTTGGGAAGGTTTGGGAAGGTTTGGGAAGGGAAGGGAAGGGAAGGGAAGGGAAGGGAAGGGAAGGGAAGGGAAGGGAAGGGAAGGGAAGGGAAGGGGAGGGATTCCTGCTCCTAGAGGCAGCCGGGAAGGGCAGGGACCCTCAGGGTGCGCTGATAACGATGCCTTTGCCTGTGTTAATTGACATTTGGATGTCCTTCCCGAGCAATCCACAAATGCTGCCCAGAAGGCTCCCTGCGAACTGCTGCCGTGCTGCTCCTCGTCTGGATACACGATATTTTCCTGTGAAATCCGTCTGTTTCTATCTTTCCTGGGGTTTTTCCCCCCACTTTTTAATTTATTTAGCTGCTCCACAGAGTCCTGGAAGCAACTGGCACTATCACACATGGACAAATGGTCCTGTGTGATCCCGACTGAAGACACTTAAAATCAGATTTAGGAGCACCAGGAGGGCTGGGCAAGAGAAGATTTAAATGACTTCCCCCACCAAGTTCTTGCTTTTTAATCAAAAGGGCACGAAATTCTTTACAGGAAAAGAAACAAACTTCCAAAAAAATTCTAAGGGCCAACTGAATTTATTGGGAAAAGAAAGATCACAGCCAACCTTACAAATAAATCCTCACTGGTGGAGGTGCTGATAGATCCCAGGATTTGGAGAGATCCCAAAATTTGGAGAGACCCAAACATTTGGAGAGATCCCAGAATTTGGAGAGATCCGAAAGTTTGGATAGAGCCCAAGATTCGTTGGTGTGGGACAAAATGGAGTATTCAGGAACGCCTAAACAAAGGGGAAAAAAAAAAAAAAAAACATTTTGTGAGAAAACAAATCATTTCAGCTTGGTCTAAACCACTTTTTGAATTCTGATTTCTCATTTCTCAGCCCGCCCAGGTCCCAGCCGTGGCCTTGGTTGTGGTTTTTATGAACCAGCTCCTCCGCGGAGCTCCTCGCAGCCCTTGGGTCCTGGCAGGGAGAAACTCTCCCAGTGCCAGAAGCGCCCAGTGCCTTTAGCGAGGAGGATTTTCTGCCTGGGTGAGGAGCCCCAGAGTGGCCCCGTTCTGTCCCCAGTGTCCCCAGAGCTGCTGTGCCTCCACTCGGGCTCGGGGATGGAGGCTGCCCTCCTCCAAAGGAAAAAGCTTTGTACCCGCCGTTGTTAAACCCATTAGGGCTCGCCGGGAGGGTTTTGTGGCAGCTCCCGCTTGATTAAAATCCTCAAATGATCAGGAACAATAAAAGAATGCGTCTCCCCCCAGTGCCAGGGCGGGCACGGGGACAATGGGACAAGGCAGCTGGCAATTATGGGAACTGTAATTCCTCTAATGAGCCTGGGACAATGGAGCCCACAACTACATTTACATAGGTTTATATTTAAATTTAGATTTAGATTTTATCCAGTTGCATTTTATAATCACATATAAAATTCATAAATATTTTATAATTCTATATAGTAGTGTACTTTTACTAATATTAATATATATCTATACTGTGTATTTTGTATGTATTAATATTTTTATAGATATATTTTAATAAAAATATCTTTGTATTTATCTGTTTATATATAGTTTCTATATTTATTTATTTATATGATATACATTTATATTTTATATATATTTATATAGATTTTTTTATTTAGTTCTATATTTATACATTTATTTTATATATTCATTTATGCATAACATATATTTATATTTTTATAAATATTTATATCAATCAATTTCTATATTTATTTATTAAATTCTATTTTTATCTATTTTATATAATTTTAAATTTTAAAAGAAAAATCTATTCGTCAGCTCCGAGCCTCCCTTAAGGACAGACATCATTTTATGCAACAATAAAAACACCGAACCAGAAAATGCCTCACTGCAAGAACTTGTTCTCCCTCCCACAAGAGATTCCCTGAAAACACCCACAGACATTTCCACGTCTTCTGCATCTCTGCCTGGCCATTAAAAAAAAATAAAAAATTTTTGGGAGGGTTTATGGGTTAATTTAGGCGCAGCATCATGTCGGCCTCAGTGAGGTTGTGTCTGCACACCCTGCAGAGGAATTGGAAGGAGCCTTTGGGGTTTTCAGTCCAGTTCCCTTTCCAGGAATGTTCATCCAAACCCACCCACACTCCTCCGTTTTCCCGTGCTCCTTCAGCACTTGGAACTCAAACATCCGCTTTGCATTTCGAAAAACAAACCACCAAGAAACCAAACCCGGGGTTGTTTCATTTTTCCCCGTGTTTAAAAGGTGAGATTTTCAGCTGGTTTTTCCTAAAATCACCTGGCTTTTCACCCCTCTGCTGCTGCAGGGGGGACACGGGATGTAAGAAGATCTTTGTGCTTGGCTGAGAAAAGGGAACAAACTGGATAAAATACAGAATGAACTCAAGCAGGCAGAATGAACAGGGGGAAAGGGGGCGATTTGAAATGAAGGGAGGGAGGCACAAACTGGGAATTTCCCCCTCCCACATTTCCAATCCCACATTTCCCCTCTCGCTGCTCTCATTTATCGAGGCCTTTATCTAAAGCACTCCATGCCAAGAACTGTTTCTCCACAACTTGAAGCTGGATTTCATCACATTAAAAAAATACATAAAGCCCAAACCTTATTTTATCTCAATTGAAGTGCTCAGAGAAGTAGAAAGAATTGATACATCAGTAATAACGGAGCGGCGAGGGGAGAATTTACGGCTCCAGAAAACGCTGAGGCACCACAAAGAGCAGCAGCAGTTTCAGCCTTTCTATTAAAGTTCCTCCCATTAAAAAGTAATGAGAGTTTGAAGTCCCCCCCAAGGCTGTCCTTATCCCATCACGGTGATCCCAATAAGCAGCGATTTGTCAGCCCCGGAGGGCTGGAGCACACCTCGGCTCCAAAATCAGGGATGAGGGGCTGCTGCTGTCAGCCAAAATCCATCTTGGAGGGCACCCAAAAGGTGTCGGGAATCAAACCCAATAAATGGGTTTGTTTGTGGCCATTTGACATCAGCACCAAACGGCGTTTTCCCAGGGAGGAAAATCCCTGAGTTTGGGCGCTCCAGAGAAATTCCTTCTCACAGGAAGGACGGGAATCGTGCTGGAAATTCAACTTTTTTTTTTCTCCAAAAATCTTAGCATTGGCATCCCAGCCAAAGCCACCCAGCAGCTGGAGGAAGCTGATTATTCTCCAACTCTGGTGCTCACTAATCAATGATTTTTTTTTTCCCCCTCTGTTTTGCTCGTTCTCTGAGTGTTTTACTGTGCCCAAGGTCAGAAACACCGGAGAGTTTTTCTCAGCGCTGAGACATCACCCTGGTGCCACACTCAGAGCCAGGCTCATCAGCCCAAATTGATTTGCAGAGCCTTTGGTCAGAGCCTGAGCTCAGCTTCAATCCAGCAGGGGAAAGGTTGGTTCGATGCCTCTCGGTGTTATCAACCCTTCCTTCTCTCTGCTCCCACAGGAAAAAGGTGAGGCAAAGGAATGGAGACCTTAAACGAGGTTTTCACTTCATTTATGTGAGGCTTTCACTTCATTTTCAATGAGGTTTTCGCTTCATTTGCCGTGTTTGTGTCAGGATTCCTGTGGCACTAAAGAAATCAGCTTTTCCCTGGTGAATGGAGGGGTAGGAGTGGGCTAACGACTTCGGGAATTGGCTTGTGAACGGACCCAAACTCACTCTCACTTCTGTATTTCAGCGCCAGTTTTGAGCAGTTTCCATTCGCTCACAATCTCAGCTCGCAGCTCCCCTGGGCACTGTCAGAAAAGACAAAATCTGCTAATTTGGAGAAATCTGTGGGCGAAAAGGGGCAAGAAAATGAGGAGAAGATCCAAAGGCTTGCACCGTTGCCACCTGATGCTTCAATCCCTCCCCAACTGCAAAGAGCGGGACGACTCTAAATTTACGCTTGAAAATGTGACACCCGAATTTCTGTGATTCTTTCAGCTGCACAGTCCTTTGTAGCTTCTTCCTTCGCTCTCCCACCAATGTTTCCAGGTTCAAATATTTACCCAGGGAGCTCAGAGCAGAGGATTTTCCCCCTCTCGCCTATTTTACACCTCATTCACCATTTCACAGAAGCCTGGTTGGAACCATTTTCCGTGGTTTGCTCTTCAGGGGAGGAGTTCGCTTCCCAAATTCCCCGGTGAAGGGTGACAGAACTGAACAGAAATCATCTCACTTGGCTTCCAGTGAACCTGGGGACATTTCCCTGTCTGGGGCTGAGGTCACAACGCTCCGTTGGCTTTTGCCAGCGGTGTCACTCCAGTGTCACTCTTGGGGACACGAAAGGACGAGGCAGGCAGCAGGAGGTCAAGCAGGAAAGCTTTATTTTACTTTTTCTGACTCCATATTTACAATTTTACAAGCAGGCCAAGATTGGCAGCCACCTCTTCAACCTCGTTGGTGAACATCTCCATCAATCATCTTTCTCCTCCCGGGGGGAGAAATATGTAAATAAATCGATAATTCCTAAAAGTATACATAGTTTTCTTGAAGCTGCGTGAGAACAAACGCAAACAGTGAGAAAAAGCAGGCGAATGGAGGCAACGCTCCCGTGTCCCCTGATGAGCCACGTGAGCCCCCAGTTTCTCCCTGGATCCGGGGGACCCGTGCCTGCCCTTTCTGCTGGGAACAAAGCCCCGTGTGCGGGGCGCTTTGGGGACAGCCTGCGCCGGGTAATGAGGCAGGAGCCGTTTGTTCCCCTTTCCATCAGTTCAGTTAATGACCAGGCCCAGCGGAACAGTCAGCACTGGGCCCCTTTGTTTTCAAACAGATTTTTTGTTTTTTTCCTTCCCCCCTTCTCTTTCCTTGTGTACAGCAGCCGATCTAAATTAATCCCTCCTCTTCAGGAATCAAAAATAGCGGCGATTGCCTTTCCCAGCTCCTGCCTCCTCCGAGTCTCTCGGTTCCCTTCTCCTGCAGTGACCTGATTAGAGCCCACCTCCATCTGCCTCCTTGGCAGGGGACACGAGGTGTCGTGGGACGGCAATTCCTGCTCCAGAGCTCTTCCCAGAGGCCGCGAGGAGGAGTTTTCCTTCGGGGGAATTCTCCAGCAGCAGCGGCCAGAACGGAGGCGAGCGATATCTGAAAGGAGAGCTGCTGGAGAAGGGAAGCGAAGCAGCGTTTGCTCATCAGATCTAGATCTGAAAATGAATCTGGATTCGCTTCTGGGAGTTTAAATGGAAAGGGAGAGCACCAGAAAATAGTTTCACGCTGAACAAACAGTCCCAAACTCTGTGGTTTTGTTCTACCTTTGACCCTGCAGAAGTCCTGAAAGTCCTGTCCCAGGGGGGAGCTGCCCCTCCTCGGTGGTCCCATTCCGGGTCTGTCAGGAGCCTGAAGGGAGCTGAGCACAGCCCCAGGAATTGTCACCCTGGAGAGGGAATCTCTGAGGAGTCTGGGTGGATAAAGGGAATAAACATCCACCGGAGGCTGTGTGACACCCCAGCCCGGGGCCAGTCCCTCTCCTGTGCCCTGCAAATGTTTACACTGAGCTGAGGGACCCAGCTGAAGGCTGAGCCTGGAAAATCAGGAGTTTGTTGAGGCTGCAGGGAGGGCCAGGCTGGCCAGAGCACGATGCCAAAAACGGCATTAGTTCCAGGGATCAGGAGAGACAAAAGCCCTCGTTGAACATCTCACTCGAAGAGCCCCAGCAGCCAAAGCTCCGTGCCCTGCAGGAACGCTGATGGGCCTGACTCGCAGAATTGTTTGCTCTGGAAGCAGCACCAGAACCTGCTGAAGGGAGGAAATGAAAAGACAACGAATGAGTCCAGGTGATAGCAAAGGCAGGCAGGGCTTGAGGTGCTGTGGAGACCAAAAAAGGGCTTCAAAGTGCCAGAGTGGGCACCTGCTGCAGCTGAGAGAGCTGCTTTATTTTAAGGTGAGCATTAATTGATTTCTAACTGTAATCACAATTACAGTGTCTTACCCTGATTAATGGAGGGCTTGATTAACACCCAGGAACGTGCTCCTGTTTTCATCCCGGGGAGAGGAGGTGAAATATGTTTTGATGCCATGGCTGGAGTGATAATTTCACCAGAGAACGTGGTGCTAATGCCAGGCAATTAATCATCTCTCGTGGTGATTTACAGCACTAAATGATTCCTCGTGGCGCAGAGTGGGGTGGATTAAATGTAAGGCTTTAGGATATATTTGGCTTTACCTCTTCCATGCTTCAGCTTCAGCGTGCTTGACACAGCAGTTTGAATTTCTGGGTTGCAAAGCATCTTTGTGCTGGTTTCTTTTAGAGCTTGTGCTACATAATAGAA
This sequence comes from Sylvia borin, assembly GCA_014839755.1. Lineage (NCBI taxonomy): Eukaryota > Metazoa > Chordata > Aves > Passeriformes > Sylviidae > Sylvia > Sylvia borin. Next base: position 5,891,520 of record CM025979.1, on the reverse strand, counting down.
CCACATTACTCGGAGATTTACCATTGCTTGTACTTATTTATGGTGCTGCCCTTAAACTGAGATCAAGGCAGGGCCTTGGGAAGAGCTTCAGGACCACAGGCAAATTAAACCCAGCGTTTTCTGAGGGTACAATTTGAGACTTGGCCTTGGGGGAAGCTCCTATTTATTTTCCTCCTGGTAAACACGACCACGGAGAGGGGAGGCAGAGAAAAACCAGCTCAAAGCCTTAATTACAAGGCAGAGAGCTAAAATTAGAGCGGCTCAGCGCACCAAAAAGCCATGAAGCAGCTCCTGCTCCCCCTCTGCCACCTGGTTTGTCCCCTGAAACGAGGGGCAGAGGGAAAACAGCAAAGGGCAGTGCCTAGAGAGGGGTTTCCACCGATGTTTCCAGAGGCTGGTGGGTAATTCAGCTGCTCTGATGGGTGTCAGAGGCAGGAGAGGGATAAAACTGGGAATTTGGGGCTAATTGTTATTAGAAAGATCAACACTGACCCAGGTTTTTTGGTGTTTTGCAGCCCAATCCACAGCGACTCCTTCCCTTTTAACCCTCGGGGCTCCTGCCGAGCGAGGGAGTTTCAGGAGCATTAAAAGCACCCCCAAATTCAGCATTTCCCCCATTTATAGATGAAACAGTGGCATGGTTGGCTGGGGAGTCTGCCCCAGAAATGGCAATTTCCCCTCCTCGTGCTGAGGGATTAAAACCAAATCAAAGACACCAGAGGGAAAAAAAAAATGTAAATTATCAAAGGGTGAAATCAGTGGAGCCACGCTCATTTTTCCTACAGAAACACACAGTTCTCTGTGTTTGAGCTGGTTTTTCTTATTGCCTGTTTGTGCAAAACAAAGCCGGGGAGCAAAGAAAGGGAATGTCTCCCACACAGGGACAAGTCCTGCCACTGAGAGCCGGGAAGAGTCCCTGGGCAGGGGCTGATAAGGAGCACAAAAGGGTTTGAGGGACCTTTATCACCCACCTCTGCTCGGGGGAATCCTATTTATTGGGGAAGAATGGAACTGACAGCCCAGGGGCCAGAGGAGCAGATAAAATCTCCTTTTCTGTACCCCAAAAAAGGCAGCTCAGCCCTGCCCCGGGTGTTTGCAGAGTGGCAGCAGTGTTTGCTTTGGGCTGCTGGGCAGAGGAGAGGCCTGGAAGGGAACAAAAAGCAGGCAGCGAAGGACAGAAACGCGATTTTTACAATGGGCACATCTGCTGGGGAGCAGCTCGGAAGCCAGGCTGCCTAATCACACTTCCATGGATTGGTACCAGAGCAAAAGAAAACCTCCGCTCTGCCTGAGCATGGGAAATAGGGCAGGGGAGAGCGGTTTCTCTGCAGCTCTTCAAGTGCCTCTTATTCCATCAGGTCTTGTCTTTTCTCAGCCACTCTCCTCAATAAAACAGGAGTTGACTGAAATAAAAACTTTCGGTCCGTTACGAATTTCAACGGGGAAAAAAAAAATTGGAAATCATTCAAATAAAGGAAAAAACGCACTGTTTGGCTGTGATTTATTCCAGTTTTCCCCTGTAGCTTTCTCCCCTACAAAAGAGATCACAGGCACAAAGACAACTGAGGTTTTTTTGCCCTGGCCACAGCAGCACAGAGCCAGTCAAAGTCCTCCACTTCAGAAAAGTCAGGGGAGGGGGGAAAAAGCCAGCAAACATTCCCAAAAGCTGCTTTTAAACTGAGGCTGGGTCTGTGCATGTGGCGGCTGCTGCTGTGGGGCTTTCTGCTCTCCAGGCAGCAGTTCCCAGGGGGAAAAGCACCATCAGGTGTTTCCACTGAGCTCCCCTCCAGCCCAGGGCAGCTCAGCCCTTCATCGCCTCCTCACCGAGCCCGTGCTGGGACACAGCATCCTCCCCCGAGGGTGGATGGAGCACATCTGGGCTGCCAAACCTGCAACTGCCCAGCCAAAGAGCCAGGATTTCCAGGGCAAGGGGCAGCCCTGGAGCCCAGAACATTCCTGCCCTTATCACAGGATGAACTCCCATTTCAGGACCCTGAAAATATCACAGCCCCAGTTTAAATTCCCATCACAGGACTCTGAAACGACCACAGCTCCAGTTTAAATTCCCATTTCAGGACCATGAAACTACAACAGTCCCAGTTTAAATTCCCATTTCAGGGACTGAAACTACAGTAACCCCAGTTTAAATTCTCGTCACAGGACCCTGAAACAGCCCCAGTTTAAATTCCCATCACAGGACCCACAATCCCAGTTTAAATTCCCATTCCAGGGCCCTGAAGCTACAACAGTCCCAGTTTAAATTCCCATTTCAGGACCCACAGTCCCATTTAAACACCCCATTTTAAATTCCCCATTTCAGGGACTGAAATGAGGCACCCTGAGCTCAGGCACAACTGCCTGGGAAAAAGATTCCTTCAATCCTCCAACTGCTGCCAGTTCCTTTTCAAAACTCTCTCCCTGCTCCACTTGCTGTCCAAACACCCCCCTGATGAAAGGAGGGTTAAAATGCTGCCTTCCTGTTTGCTAACAAACGCTGAATTTCCCCGAGCAGGCGTTGGTGACACTTGCAGGCTGTTAAATGTCACGAGTGTTTCCCTGAGCCATCCATCCCTTCGGGGAGACTCGGCCTCTGAGGGGATCTGACTTCTGTCACCGCACTTCATTGTTGCACTCCATCCCCTATGCACAGGGAAAATTAAAAAAAAAATCTGCAAGGCTTCCTCATCACCAAAATAATTACTGTCTGGGAGAAAGTAATAAAGTAATCTGTGCTAATTGGAACTGTGAAATATCTGCTCCTCCATCAGCTTGTTCAATACCTTGGGTAGAACACGCAGCCCCTGCATTCAGCCCTGCTGCTCTGGATTATAAATTCTCCTCATTTTCCTCTCTCTCACTGCACTTAAAAACTGGAAGTGCAGATATTAATTATTTCAAGATTTTTTTTGGCAGTCATTTCCTCTAATAAAATTCTCTCCCCTTAGGGAATTATACATCAATCAATCCAACTTTCCTTGTGTCTCTCATGAAATGAGACATTTCAGCCTGTGCTCCAGCCTTCCACTCCCTCTCTTCTCCTGAAGGTCACATCAACAGGCAAGAAAAAAATCTTTCCCCCAAACTCACTCGATAAAAAATAGCCCAGTAAAAGAAGCTCCTGCAGGTTCTTACAGAGACACTGAGAGGATTTAGGCCGGTTGTAGACCCACAGAACTCCTGGGAAATTGTATTTATATATGTAATATATCCAGTTATGACACCCCAGTTCCTCTGCACGCTGGTCCATCAGTGCTGTGCCCTCTCCACTTCCAGGGAAATTATTTTTGAGGGAGATTCAGAGGTTTTCTCCTCTTTCTCTCCTGAGGAGAATCAAACTCCTTCTCTAAGTGCTTCTGTCTCTAATATGACAGAGGGCTGAGCTGACCTGGAAAACAGAGGCCCCTGGAAGTGAAATCCAGCAAATGGAGCCTGCAGAAGGAGCTTCACTGGCTGCACTCTGCTGAGCAGGAGAGGAAACTCCTCTGAGGCACCTGGAGAGGAGCACGGACACCTGGAGGGGTTCAAGCAGAATTCCAGCCTTAGGCAAGAGGAGATTCCCTGATTTCCAGAGACTGAGGGGCAGAAAATCTGAGTGTGGTGCTGAACAGAGCCTGGGGCAGGGGCTGCTGGAATATGGGACTGGGATCTGTGAGACCCCAACTCCTCCCCTCTCCCTCTCCCTCTCCCTCCCACTGCAGTCATTTCCTCTAATGACTTTGGGGGTGAATCCGTTGCCAGTTCTGTCCCTGGAGCATTTTACACCACAGCTTGCAGCAGCAAACCACCTCCTGAACTGCCTTTCAGGCCAATATCCCAATCCTGGCCTCCCAGGAGCTGTCCCAAGGCGGGAATTGGCCAGGAGTGATGCTGCACAGCCACAGCAGCAGCTCCTGTCGAGGACATCAGTGATGTCCCCTCACCCTGAGCTGCTGGAAACGGTCTGGAAAAGGCCAAGCTCAGGAACGAAGAGCAAACCCCACCATCTTCACCCAGCAGCAGCAGCAGGGAAGGAGGAAGCGCCGAGTTCTCATCCCCAATGTTTACTTTTATATAAATATGGCTTTAATTACAGTATCAACTTCAAAGCCCTGAGGCCTCTCTGTGCAGAGGATCCTCTGAATCCCTCTCCCTCTGCAAGCAGCCACATTCCAGCAGAGCAGCCAAAGCCATGAAAGCTCCCCTGGCCTTTCTGGGTGGCTTCTGTTTCCCAACAAACCTCGTGGAGACGCTCCCATTATTGTGCTGGAGATGGCTGCTTTGACATCCAGCACCAGCCCGTCCAGCTTTTTTCCACAAATATTGTTCTTGTCGTGGGCCTGGAGGAATTTCCTGCTCCCCAAATTCCTGGAGGAATTTCCTGCTCCCCAAATTCCTCGAGGAATTTCCTGCTCCCCAAATTCCTCGAGGAATTTCCTGCTCCCCAAATTCCTCGAGGAATTTTCTGCTCCCCAAAGCTGGTGATGGTTGGCTCAGCCTTGCCCCTACAATCCCCCTTCCCAAAGGAGAGGCAAAAATATCTCAGCCACACAAGTAAATTCCACTTTTCACACTTCCCCTCGACTCCTCACCAAACCAATTGAGATTTTATATGGAAACCCCCAAATCTCTGCACACAGAGGCCCAGCCCCAGAGCCAGTGGTGCTGGTGGTCTCTTGCTTCATTCCCAGGGAAGCCAAGACTCAGTTTTCACCAGTGCCCGGTGAAAAATCAACAAGAAGTGGATTCCTGGTGGCTCAGATTTCAGGAGGATGGGGATGCTTTGATACAGAGTTAATTAGGCATTAAAAGAGTCCCATCAGGGTTGGGGAAATATCATCCATAAATGTCTGTACTGCCTCATTAGCCTTTAGGACAGCAGCTCCAAGTAAATCAATTGATTGGGAGAAAAAAAACCCCAAACCAGCAAACCAGGAGGAAGCCACAAGATTATTTAGAAATCTCTATTCCTGCTTTGATCACGAGAGAAAGAGAAAACTAAACTCTAAATTCTCAAAGTCCCCATTTTAAAGGGACACACGTAAATTAGAGGCCAAAGATCCCATTCACCTCGTGCTGTGGAGCCCAAATCCGATAGATTTCCAGCCTTTTCCCGGTGTCCTCCTGGATAATCCATGTTCTAGGGACCTCAAATGAGACTCTGAATGACTCGTGAAGAGCTGTTAAAACCAGGGCAGAGAACAGAACTCTGTGATGGGGGGTCCTTGGAGCAAAGAAAAGGTATCAGAGCATGACTCAGCGGGTTAAAAGATGATGCTGTTTACAGAGACGGGACAAATGAAAGCTGAAATGTTTCATTAGGAAGAGAAATCTCAAGAAATCTCAGACAATCTCAAGCAGGGCTTTGGAATGAGCTCAGTTCTACCCGGGCTGCTCGGGGGATGGAGAGAGCAGGGCAGGGAATCCGGGCCGAGCTCAATAGCTGGGATCTTCTTCCCAGACGGGGAATTATCGATCCCACGTGCCTGGGGGTGCTGCTCCCCCCTTCCCGGGGTGTCCACACGTGTCTCTCATGGCTGGAGCAGCAGCCTGGGTGGGCTGGGACAGGGAATTCTTCTTTCCTCCTGCAGGAGAATCCGCGGACGGCTGGGACGAGGAATTCTGCTGACCTCTGTCTTCTAGAACACGCGGGTTTATTGCAGGGTTTTGGGTAAAAAAGGGCCTTGGCTTCAGCCACCAGCCTGGGCTGGAGTCCCAAAGAGAGAGGGAGAAAGAACAGGAGGAGAAGGGGAGAGAGAAGGGAGAGAGAGAGAGCAAAGGGCAGGGGGGAGAGAGCAGGAGAGAGCCAGAGTAGGGGGAAGAGGAAGGGTGAGAGTTAAGAGTTAAGAGAGTTAAGAGGGCTAAGAGCAGCGGGAAGGAGAGGAGGAAAAGGTAAGAGAGCGAGGCCCTTGTTACAATCCATTATATCTCCTTTTGTGGTCCTTTTGTGGTCCCCCCTTTCCCCGAGGCTCTCAGGGATGTTTTGTGCTGCTCCTGCCTGTGCCCTTGGTCAGTTTGGGCAGGCAGCTCCCAGCTGGGGCTCCTCCAAGCCAGGGTGACATCAGGGACAGGTTTCCTTGGCTGTGCAAACTCCCAGCCTGATGCTGCCCCTTATCTCCACCCTGCACAAACCTCCCTGGGCTGACCTCTGCAGGGGAACCAGCCCCAGCAGGGCTGACACAGCTGATCTGAGCCCCTGGGGTGAAGATTTTCTCCTGGCTTGGAGCCCCCCGGGCACTTTGGATCAGATGCAGGGAAGGGTGGAGGAGGCAAAAAGAACAAACTTTTCATCGAGGCAGCTCAACGATGAGCCCCAAGATGACAGAGTGCTCCTGGCCACTTCCATCTCTTTTGCTTCTTTCCTCTCTTGAGCCCAAGGAAAACAAGTGGCTGGCCAAAAGCTACATGGCTGTGGGGTTTAGAGGGCAGGGAGGGTTTCTCAGGCTCTCATGGGATCATTCCCTGCACAGTTCAAGCCCAACAGCTGGGAACAACTTGGAATTAGGAGCTCCTTCAGACGGCAGAGCAGAGAAGGAGCCCACCACTGATGTTCTCACTCCTTCACAGGGTGTTTCTCTTCCCCTAATTCTTGCACTTCAATAGGAGAGAAAATAGAGGTACCAAACACCCTCAAAAAAACCATTTGTACCGCTGAAATCCCTGAGAAATCTGATGTCTGTGGAGTCAGGACTTACCCCAGGCCTTGAGCAGCAATTTCTCCAACAATTTTAGCCCAGAAAAAGGAGAATAAAGAGGCCTGGCTCTCCGGAGAGAGGCACCAGCCACAGACGTTTCTATTTCGAGTAAAACCAAACTGCAGAGTCAAGAGGAAAACCGAAAAAACAAGCACAGAGCAAAGCAAACAACCCCCAAAGCCACACAGAAAGGGACTTAATCCTCTCCCAGCAGGCGAGACTGGCAGGGGCAAGCTGCAGCCAGGCTGGATTGGCCAGCCCACAGCTGCCCACTGCAGGGGCACAGGGACAGCCAAGAGCTGGTTTTCCCTGTGCCGGGAATTTTCTGTTCTGTTGGATCACAAAATCATTCTCCCCAACCCAAAATCCTGGCAGGACCTCTTGCTGTTGATGCTCACAACCCTTTCCCAAGAAACAGCCTCCAAAGAATAATAATAATAGTAATAATAATAATAATAATAATAATAATAATAATAATAATATGAATAAATGTGTACACAAACTGCAGCCATTCCAAGATTCCAACATGGAACAACAGTTTGTGACCACTCCCTGTCAGAGCTGCTCTGTGGAACTCAAATGTTCCTCTGAAAAAAATGTTTTCCTCCTCCCTCCCTCCCAGGAAACAGCCTCCAAATAATAATAATAACAATAATAACAATAATAATAATAATAACGATAACAACAATAATAATAACAACAATAACAATAATAATAACAATAACAACAGCAACAATAATATTAAAATAATAATAATAATAACAATAATAATAATAATAATAATAATAATAAATGTGTACACAAACTGCAGCCATTCCAAGATTCCAACACGGAACAAACGTTTGCCATCTCTAAAGGCTTTAAACGTTTCCAAAGGCCGTTTTTGGGAGTGTTCCCCGGAGCCCTGCCCACCCCAAACCCGCTGCAGAGGGCTGCTGTGCCATGGCTGAGCTGGGCGCTCATGGAGCGGGCACAGAGCTTCTTTGGATTCGAGTTTAAATATTTAGACACGATTTGCATCTCATGAAGATGCTGAGGGTTGGGGAGGCGCAGCCCTGAGGCTGCAGCAGCTTTGTTGCGGTGTCACAGGAGGATGGGGCTGGAGGTGCTGTGACACCACCTCAGCTCTGGGTTAGTGACCAGCCTGCTGCAGGAGGAGCTCGGCAGGTGATGGGCCCTGTCTGTCCGGGGGGAAAGGAGAAATTCCTTGGAAAAGCTTCAGAGTGTTGAGGTGGAGGCTCTGACAGCCCAAGTTCCCATCACAAAAAAAAACCCAAAAAACACACAAAAAAAAAAACAAAAAAAAAAAAAAAAAAAACCCACAAAAAAAAAACCCAAAAAAAAAAACCCCAAAACAAACCAAAACAAACCCCCCCCCCCCAAAAACCAAAACCAAAAAAAAAAAAAAAAAAAAAAAAGCCCCAAAAAACCAAACAAACAAACAAAAAAAACCCCCAAAAAAGCAAGAAAGAAAACAAACAAAAGACTTATGGATGGAACACAAAGAAAAGAGAAAAAAAAATGAAAAAGTGTCCATTGAAGTGTGTCCAAATCGGAGAACAATCCGTGAAGCACCAGGACCAGGACGGTTCACCCCAGACACAAAACATTCCCACTGGCTGCTGCCACAAAGGGCCTGAGAAGCAGGAGGACGTTCTCCCTTTGGAGGAGGTTTTCCAGCACAATTCCCGGCCACAAAATAACCCCGGGACGTAAAACTGATCTCAGGGGCCACGTCCCCACAAATCCAACCTGCCCCAGCGGCCACCTTGACACATCCCTTCTGCTGATAATTCCTTGACTGCTTTTCTGCCCGGCGATTTTTTCCTTGCTCCTTCGTTTTCCTTTTCAACAGGTCCTTGCTTTTCTTCCTGAGCGTTTCCCTGAGCTCGTGGATGCACCAAAAAAAAGTGGAGTTGTTGAAGCTTTGTGATGAAGCCAAAATCGCTGGGCAGGGGCACAGCAAAGGGTGAAGTGGCTTTTGTGCGGTGAGCTGCTTGCCTGAATTCTGCTCTTTTTTTTTAAAAAAAAACCACCCATCTGCCCTTCAGGTGAATGCTAATAAGCTGTAAAAAATAGAATAGAATAGAATAGAATAGAATAGAATAGAATAGAATAGAATAGAATAGAATAGAATAGAATAGAATAAAATTAAAATAAATAAAGAGGAGTCAGTGCTCAGGAGCTTGTAAGCTTGGGTTATATGAATCAATAAATCCTCAGGACGAATCAGCCTCGCTCTGTAAAAGGTTTTTCCCAGCACAGTTTGTATCCCGGCTGCTAGAATTAGAAATTAGGGATCAGGGCTCTTCAGAGGGCAGAAACATTTCGGGTATTTCCAGTTCTGTCACAGCACACCAGACCCGGGTATCATCGGGAGCTGGTGACTTTGGGGCCTCATCAACTTTCAGGAAATTTCCTTGGCATGGTACCGGCACTGTGGAGTGTTTGAATTTGGATTTTTTTTGCCCTTTAAATCGAATATTCTCAGTGTGTTCAGCGCCGGGAGCAGGTTCAGCAGCACAGCTGAGGCTGCGGTGGTGCCAGGGCTGATTTTCCCCCATAAATTCGGAGAGGGGCAGTTCTTTGTCACATCCAGGGAGCAGCGACAGCCATCAGGGATGTAAAACCGTGCCTTGCTCTGAGCCTGTGACGTCCAATCCCAAATTTCTGCGTGCGCTTCATTTTGCTTCGATGAGCCTAACTCGCTCCTAATGGCCCCGTTAATTGCCTAATTGTGAAACCGAGGCTGCCTCTATCTCTGAAGCACATTCCTTGATGGAGAAAAAAACCCTAAAAATAAATGGGTTTGTGTGAATGGATGCCCCCAGCAGGTGCTAATTTGGTTTGTGTGAGTGGGTAAATAGCTCTGGAGTGTCTGGGTGTGCGGCAGCACCTCACATTTTTGTACTGCTCTTCCCTTCCCGAGCGCTGGCAGTGACAGATGTTCATTAGGCAGAGCTGAGAGAACCATTCCCTGCCCTGGAATATCACCTCGCCTCAGGAATATTAACTAACCCTCCCTGTGACACAGCAGGGCAGCGGCTGAGCCTCATTTTCCAGGCCAGGAGCAGAGGGAGGGCAGGGATTCCCAGGAGGGGAGGGTGCGGGACCTGCACACACCCTGCCATTGATCTGTTTGCCTTTGATTTCACTTTTTACTTAGTGCTTTTCTCTGAAAGTGCTGCTGGGGGACACAAGGGAAGGACCAGGAGCAGAGAGAGTTCAGTGATTCCCATGAGAGGCTGGGGCAGGATGCAGGACCTGCACACACCCATTGATCTGTTTGGCCTTTTATTTCATTTATTTGGTTGGTTTTCCTCTGGGAATGCCGCTGGGGAACACAAGGGAAGGACAGCAGGAGTTGGCTCCCTGTGCCACATTCTCCATCTCCCCCGGGGCAGGGAGGGGAGCCCTGTCCCAGCCCCACAAACCCTGCTCTGGAATATTCTGGACACCCAGCAGCATCCCCTGATGGGGATTGTACCTGGCCTTGGTCCCAAACCCCAGAGCTGGGCTGTAGGGTCAGGAAAGGATTTAATCCTGTACCTGGCCTTGGTCCCAAACCCCAGAGCTGGGCTGTAGGGTCAGGAGAGGATTTAATCCTGTACCTGAGCTTTACCCCAAACCCCAGAGCTGGGCTGTAGGGTCAGGAAAGGATTTAATCCTGTACCTGAGCTTTATCCCAAACCCAAAGCTGGGCTGTAGGGTCACAGGGGATTTCTCTCCTGACTTTACCCCAAACCCCAGAGCCTGGCCGTGGGCTCAGGAGGGGATTTAATCCTGTACCTGAGCTTTATCCCAAACCCAGAGCCTGGCCGTGGGCTCAGGAGGGGATTTCACCCTCCAGGGCAGCTCTGAGCAGCAGCCCCAGCCCCCAGAGAGCTGCTGAGGCTCACAGGGAGGAGCCAGAGGAGCCAAACCTCACCCCAGGTGATGGTGTGGGACAAGAGGGAGAAGGAAGGAGATGTTTTGAGCACAAAGCCGTTTCCTCACTTTTTTTTCTGTTGCTGTAATGAACTCCCAGTGCTCAGAGTAACCTCCAGGGCCATTTTCTGTGTAGCCACCGCTGGAATATAAATAACCATCCCAAGAAGAAAAATGTGGCTTGGTTTGAACTCAGCACACCATTTAGCCTGCCTGGAAAAAACCCACAGACTTTTGGAAGAAATGTGACAATAACTGGACTTTAAAGTTGTTAAAAGTGAAAAAAAATAATCCCAAAAACAACCGTGTTCTTTAATTTAGGGCCAGTGTGACCTGGCAATTAGTCATAGGCCAGGCTGCAGCTCAATTAAGACAAACAGCCCCGGGTAATGGAATTGGTAATGTGACCAACAGGAGCAACCTGAGTTATAGCCTCAATTTTCTCCATGCCTGATGGGTTTGAAATAAGTTCAAAGAAGGTCAAGTGCCTGGGTTTCCATCCGCTGATCTCACACGAAGTTTTCCCCCCTCCATTTCCCTGTCCCTGTGAACCCTCTGGATTTGTCAGCACTGCTCTGCCTCCCGGGCCTGAGGCTCCCAGCCCTGGCCGTGCTCTGAAGAAGGTCCAGAGCAGGATCTGAGCAAGAAACCTGCGAAGTTTCTCAGCACCGTCCAAGAAATGTCATTTCTCGTCCTCCTCTCTGCAAGTTTTCTTCTGCCTGCTGTTCCTTGGGTGTTCCCCGCTCTCCTGAGGCAGCCCAGGCACGGAAAGGGAGCAGAGAGCCAAGCCCTGGGAGCCTTTGGGAAGGTTCAGGGACAAAGCAGGGGCTGAAGCCACTCGGGCCACCAAGAAAGGACAGAGGGGCTGGGATGCCCCTGTCCCCTGTGCAGCCTTGAGGGGAGGCTGATCCCACCTCTGCAAACCCTGGGGAAACGGGCCAGCCCCATCCCACAGGGAACGTGCCCTGCCTGAGGCTCCCAGTGCCACCCCAGTGCCATTCCAATGCCATCCCAGTGCCATCCCAGTGCCACTCCCAGTGACATCCCAGTGCCATCCCAGTGCTTCCAGTGCCATTCCCACTGAGGCTCCCAGTGCCATTCCCAGTGCCATCCCAGTGCCATTCCCAGTGCCATTCCCAGTGCCATTCCAGTGCGACTCCCAGTGCCACTCCCAGTGCCATTCCCAGTGCCATTCCAAGTGTCATTCCCAGTGCCACTCCCAGTGCCATTCCCACTGAGGCTCCCAGTGCCATCCCAGTGCCATCCCAGTGCCATTCCAGTGCCACTCCGAGTGCCATTCCCAGTGCCATCCCAGTGCCATTCCAGTGCCATTCCCAATGCCACTCCCAGTGCCATTCCCAGTGCCATCCCAGTGCCATTCCCAGTGCCATCCCAGTGCCATTCCCACCTGGAGAACCCTCCCAGCTCCTCTCCCATCACCGACAGAAGGGCCCAGCCATGGTGACATGTGACAAGCGCCACCCCCGAGCTCTATCCCTTCCAGCGTTCCCTTTTTTCCCTCCCGGCCCCGGCAGCCGCTCGGGGGTTTGTGCAAGGCAGCAGTGCCATCCAGTGGCCCCAGCCCCGAGCCCCCAGCCCCACCTCGGGGGCAGATGAGCGCTGATTCCCCCCCGAGCCCAGGCAGGAGGGGGCAGAAGGCTCTCCAGGGGTGAGGGGACGGGCAGCTGGGCACTGGCAGAGCTGTTCTCGTGATAAAATTGGGGGGGTTTAGCACTCGGGTGTGATAAAATTATGGGGGTTTAGCACTGGGATTGCCCTGGAGCCCCACAACCCATGTCTGGGGGGAGCAGCTCCAGGCAGAGGGTCTCAGCCCACCCAGCAGCAGGGCAAGGGCTGATCTGGCCAAGCCAGGTGGGACTGACCCTTCTGCCCCTGTCCCTGTCCCTGTCCCTGCCCCTGTCCCTGTCCCGGGCAGCAGCCTGGGGCCAGCCCAGCCCTTGCAGAGCTCTCCCCACTCTCACACCCGCCCTGTGCCATGCCAAGCCTCACCTGCCATTTTCTCCACCTGCTGACCCACCTCCCCCTTGGTTTGGATCCAAATTCCCCAGTTCCCAGGGCAGGAATCCCCGAGGTTTGCCCTCTGATCCCTCTCAGCCTCGGGAGCTCTGGTGCCAGCAGTGCAAAGCTCCGTGGCACTGTGGAATTGCACAAATCTCCATTTCTGCAGGATCCAGGGTCTCCGTGCCAACATTCCCCCTCACATCCATCACCTCTCCCTGTCCCAGCCCCCGGTGGCACCGAGCTGGGGTGGTCTGGACCTGCAGAAAATTCCCTTTCCTCCCTCAGAGCTGAGGTCCCCCAGCAGATGAGCAGAGAGGAATTTATTCCTTCTCAAGAGCAGCAGTTACAGCATCTACAACAGACTGAAATATCCAGCCTGCCTGGAAAAACAGGGATTTTAGGGAACACACATTTTAGGGCCTTTCTGCCCCGTGTGGGGAGGAAAAAGGCAGCTCCAGGATCTGCTGATGCAGCTCCTGCCCAAAGAAAGCTCCCACACACGGTGAGATCTGTCCATACCTCACCAACAGCCAGCAGACAGAAATTCCCAAACCACAAACTCCTGGGACTTCCTTAAGGAAAGCGCTGCTCTCACATTTTCCATGTAAAACATCCATCTCACCTGGGCGGCCTCTTTCATTTCAGGGCACGTTCCCCCCCAGGACACTCAAAATGAAAACAATAATTAAGTGTCCAAGCCCGAGGAGCTCGGGGCTGACCCCGGGGAGCAGCAGCAGCCCCAAAACCCCTCAAGGCACACCCAGAGCCTTCATCCCCCTCGGCTGAGTTTTGTTTTCTGTTTGCATCCTCAGCTCCAGCCAGCAATTTCCCCTGCTGCTGCTCAATTCCAACATAAATCAGGCACATTAGGCCAGCAGTCTCAGGAGCTATTAATTCCTGAGAAAAGGATAATGAAGCCAATAAAATCAGAGCTGGCTGTCCCCAGAAGGCCACCAGCAGTCAGCTCTGAGGTGCAGAGTGCCACCAGCTCACCTAATTGCCCCCTGTAGGCCTGGGGCTGCTGGGGAACTCTTTTTATTTTTATTTTTATTTTTTTTCTCAGGGATTATTAGGAGCAAAGATGTGATTTGTTTCTAAAACAACTGCTGTGGAACTGCAGCCCAGCAGGATTTTTTTTATTTTTTTTTTTTTAAAGGGGAGGTAACCAGAAAGAAATAGGCAGGTTAAGAGTCAAAAATAAGGAAAATAAGAGATGTCCCAGGTCACTTGTCCCCACCCACAGGGGCTGCAAAGGCTGAAAAAGCTGAGAAAAGCACCAAAATCTGCAGCTGGGAGAGACAGGAACACCCCCAAGGTGTTTAATCCCTCACATATTCCTGCTTGTTTTGTCCTCAGCTTCACCATCAAAGCTCCCTTCTGCTCCGAGGAGGGGAAAAAAAATATAAATCTATCTGAAAATTTAAATTCAGGAGCGTCTTTTTTAAACATTTCCTGCCCCAATCCTTCCTAGCTGCTGGATTTCCAGTGGCCCAGACCACGGGGGCTGCTGAGCCTCCCAGCTTATCTGTGACCCCCTGAATGTTGGTTTGAAAGTGAAGATGTTGAAGTGCCTCACTTGTAAAAATCAATTCTGTGGTGTCAGCAGCGGCTCTGCCTCATTTCCCCGGGAAGAGATTCTCTCTTCTGACCCCCTCCAGTCCTTTTTAACCCCAAAGGTCCTTTCCTATTAAGATAAGGGCAGTTTGTTGATGTGGGGGGAGGTTTCTATCAGCTCCTTCCCTTGTAGGGTTGGATAGGAGTGGCCTGGGGTGATGGGACACAGGATAAAGCCATTTCTGACTCCAGAGAAACAGCATCAAAGGAAATTTTCCAACCCTTTTCCCTGGAAAATGGCTGGGAACCTGGAGGCTTTCACAGCCCACGCCACGATGCAGAAAAAGGGTTCCATTTTCAAAAAACTGGGAAATTAAAAATCCAAGCTTTAGTCATAACGGCGTTCTTCAAGACTGAGATTCTCTGGTGATAACTTCTTAAAGTTATACAGGAAAATAACCCTACCAAAAATTTTAATTTTTATCCAGAAGCCTGTTTTCACCCCCAAACATCCCCAAAATGCCTTTTGCCAGCATCACCTCCCTGCTTTGGAGCCTCTCTCAGCACCCCCCAGTCCCCTAATGACATCCCAGAACTTGCCACTTCTTACAACCTTAGAGTTTCCCAATTAATTTCATTCCTCATAATGACAGACCTTCCTTTACTGCCTTGGGCTCGTGTCGTGCCTCCCAGTTCTCAGGGAGCAGCTCTGCCACTCACAGCCATTTACAACCTGTAGTAGGGTTACTCTTCAGGCACCCCAAACTTTCCTTGACAACAGCGGAGATTTGGGGCATTTACTGGCAAATTCAGCTTTGAGCAGGAGGGAGAGCTGGTTTTTTGTTTTTTTTTTCCCTTTCCCTGAGTAATTTTTGTCAGGGCCTCTCCATTTCAAGAGCGAGCATCTTCCCTAACCACAAGCAGAGGATCCAGATGTGCAAACAGCTGGGAGCCTTCCTGGCCAAGCTCCTTGGCTGCCTGGCATCCATCTGGCTGTCACCACCCCGGCTCTGTGTCCTCCCTGAATCCACAGCCTGGAGCAGGGCAAAAGGAGAGGTTTAACCCACAGCTCAAAGCACAAACTCGGGCACAGACTGAAAGGATTTGCATTGAATGGGGGTCTCTGGTGGGCTCCTGCCCTGCCCACAGGGCTTCAGCCACAGCCTGAGCAGATGCCAATCCCAAAGCCACAGCTCCTGGAGGACAATTTGATCCTCCACAAGCTCAGCTCCAGCCTGTGGCATGCGGAAAAACACGGAAAACCCAGCAGCACTGCCTCCTGTGCAGAGCTTTCCTACAGCGTGCAAGGTTAAAAATCCATCGGGAACCAGCCCAAAATGGCCTTTGTGCAGCTCCTCTCCTGCCTCAGGCCTCCAGTCTCCCTCTTAACCTGCTCTGCTCCAGGCGCTGAGGGGGAATCACCCCGGACCCTGCTCAAAACCACCCCAGTGACTGCAGGGGAGAGGAATTCGGGTGGGAAAGGAGCCTTAAAAGGGAATCACTTGGAAGTGCCTCTGCCTGCTGAGGAGTATAAAAGGATTAGATCACTTCAGGAATATTTACAGCTCCGCTGCATCGCTGCAGAAAGAAAAAGCTCGTGCTGCCATGTTCCATTTATTTCAGGCTTGGAGGGATAAATCTCGTTAGGAGCCAGAGCTTTCTTCCCACAAGGATTGGGAGCATGTGTTCACACTTAGGGTAAAATTGCAAACATCCCTGGCTTAAAAACAACCAACAAACCAAACCTTGCATCAGCACGGGCTCTGAACCCACAAATCCCTGACTCCAGGCCTGGAAGAGGCTCCAGGAACCCTGCAGCAGGGGCCCAAGCTGAGCACCAGGGGCTGAGGAATCCTCAAAGGGAGGAATTGCTCCCTGTGCATGAAATTCCCCGGAATATTCTCCCCAGTGCCCACCAGAAAAGACATCCCAGTATAACCAGTGCAGCTTCTCATTGCTCCCCTGTTCTACAAGTATTTTATATATATATATATTGTATATTTATAATAGCTCCTGTTCTACAAACATTTTCCTCCTCTGCACTAAAATACCCCCAGCAATCCATCTCTGACCCAAATTTATCAAGGAAATATTAAGCACAAGGCCACAAACATCCTTAAATCACTGCCAGCTTCAGAGGCAGAGAAAATCACTTGAAGTAAACTCCTGCTGCTATTTTTTTATATTTTTTTTCTTACTTTCTTCTTTTTTTTTCCACCTCTGGGTTACAGATTTCACTGTTTGGACGTGTGCAGCCCAAGCCAGGGAGCCAAACCCATTTCATGGCTCTGCTGATGGTTTTTATTGCAGAGAAAATCCCCTTCTGCTCGTATCCACATAAAGACTAACGGTGCAAGGCGCAGATGTTGTGTTTGCCAGCAGGAGCCAGGGAGCAGAGGAGGAGAAGGGAAGTTTTACACACACACAGAAGATCCCACCTCACCTGAGGAGACCCAGCAGCTGCTGATGTGAGCCGTGGTTTGAAGGGGGGGAACACAGAGCGTTCACTGGGGCTCCCAAAACTCCTAAAATTATACAAACTGCTCCTGAATGGAGAGTGTGGGCACGAGGAGAAACGGTTCCTGCAGTAATGGGCTCTGCAGCACAGCTCTGGCAGCAGGGAGCTTCATTAGGATGGGAATCTGCTGCGCTTGGAGCAGGAGTGGGAGAAGTTTCCTTGAACTTTGAATGGAAAATGGAGCAGGATGCATCCAGGCACATCTGCCTTGGGCTGTCGCAGCGAAATTGAGAGGTTAGAAATGTTTGGGGTTGGGTTCTGGGCAGGTTTTATTCGGATTTTTTGTGGTTGTCTCAGTCTGAGGGGAGCTGTGGGCACCAAGGTTTGCTGCCTTGGGCACAGTGTGAGGGAGCAGAGCCTGGAGCAGGGGAGCAGCTCTTGGGGGGTTCATATCCCTGAAATTGGGGAGTTCATATCCCTGAAACTGGGGTTTCATATCCCTGAAATTGGGGGTTCATATCCCTGAAACTGGGGGTTCATATCCCTGAAATTGGGGGGTTCATATCCCTGAAATTGGGGGTTCATATCCCTGAAATGGGGGGTTCATATCCCTGAAATTGAGGGGTTTCATATCCCTAAAATTGAGAGTTTCATATCCCTGAAATTGGAGGGTTCATATCCCTGAAACTGGGGTTTTATATCCCTGAAACTGGGGTTTTGTATCCCTGAAATTGGGGGGTTCATATCCCTGAAATGGGGGGTTCATATCCCTGAAATTGGGGAGTTCATATCCCTGAAATTGAGGGGTTTCATATCCCTAAAATTGAGAGTTTCATATCCCTGAAATTGGAGGGTTCATATCCCTGAAACTGGGGTTTTATATCCCTGAAACTGGGGTTTTGTATCCCTGAAATTGGGGGGTTCATATCCCTGAAATGGGGGGTTCATATCCCTGAAATTGGGGTTTCATATCCCTGACAGGGAAACCAGGGCAGAGCCATGGGCTGCTCCATGCACACGGATTGGGGATGTCAGCTGGGGCAGCAAAGGGCGAGGAAACCTTCCCACCCCTGCCCAAACCCCTGACACACTGTGACTGCATTCTGCTGCCCAGCTCTGCTTATCCCTGCTTTGATGTGCCTTAAAAACCCTCTGTCCCCTCTCAGCTTCAGCAGTAAACTTGATTTGAGCTGTGACTCCAGTGGTCATTTAATTGCCCCTGATAGATCAGTGATAGATCAGTCACAAAAAGTGCCCGTTCTTATTTTGAGGCCCATCCCGGCTCCTTCCAGATGGCTCCAAGCTGGTTCTGTCCCTTCACACAATCCCCAGGTTGGAAGAGACCTCTGAGATCATCGTGTCCAGCCCAGCCCTGACACCTCAGCTAAACCCTGGCCCCACATCCAATCCTTTTTTAACACATCCAGGGCTGGTGACTCCCCCACCTCCCCAGGCAGACCATTCCAGTATGTTATTATTCTTTCTGTGAATTTTTTTCCCTGAATTTTTCCTGAATTCCAGCCCTCCCCACCTCCCAGCTCGTCTCTCTTTGCTGCAAACACCAAGAGGCAGTGGGAGCTGCTCCCCTGCTCCGTGCTGGCTGCTCCTGCAGGATCTGAGAATTCCCAGCCGGGATGTGCCCAGGGCGCGCTTTGATCCTCCCCATCCACCAAACCCAGGGAAGAGCTGGAGAGAGGAATCTCCACGTGCTGCCACCTCCGTGCTCCTCCTGCATCGAGGCGGATGAATGAATTCATCCCTTTCCCTGGTGCTCCAGCACCTGGATCTCCTGGAATCACCAGCAGCCACCCTGCAGATCCATCTCCTGGTCACTGGTGGAGATTTGACCGAAGATTTGATCTTCTTGCAGCCTCCCTGGGGAGAGGAGAGCCTCTGCAGCCCATAAAACACTGCTCAAAACCCTGATGGCCTTTCCTTTCATTTGGATTTTTTTTGTTCTTTATTTTTTTTTTTTTTTGGTTTTTATTGGATTTTTTTTTTTTTTGTGGTTTTGTTTTGTTTTGTTTTTTGTTTGTTTGGGGTTTTTTTTTTTTTTTTTTTTTTGTTTGTTTTATTTTGTTTTTTATTTTTTGGGGTTTTATTTTTCCTCCCCAGATCTATCTGACAGCCACACGGGGATTTTTTAAATTTCTGTTCCTCCAGATTTTTTTTTGTCCTTCAGGCACATCCCAGCTCCCAGAATATCTTGCTGCTGATTGCCTCAGCGCCCAGGGAAAACATCTCCCCGTTGCCCTCTCCCTCCTGTGGGTGCTGACGGATCCATCTCCTGAGCAGCAGCAGGAGCCACGTGTGGCTTCCCCGACTGGAAAAAAAGAGCTGAATTCACCCCTGTGGAGCCCAACGCCAGCAAACCCTGAGATGTGCAGGGCATTCCGGAATAAAAGGTGTTATTGTTTTATTAGGTAGCTTTTGTTCTAAAAAAAGTATTATTCTAAAAAATTATTTTATGTATCTTTTATTTCTAGTTGATTCTATTATTATATTTATTACTTTGTTTTAAAAAGTTTTCTCCTGAAAATGATTGCTTATTCTAAAAGATTATTTTAATTCTAAAAAAAAACATTATTCTACGAATTATTATTCTAAAAATTCTATTATTATATTTATTATTTTATTTAGATTCGATTCTATTATTGCATTTATTATTTAATTTAAAATTTTGTTCTAAAATTATTTCGTCTAAAAAAATTTATTCTAAAAACAGTATTATTATATTGATGTATTATTTACATTTTAATATACCATTATATTTATTGGGGGTTTTTTTTGAAATTTTTATTCAAAAAGCTATTTTTTTTTCCTAAAAATCCCAATCTCCCGCGGTTTAACAGCCCTGGTGGGATTTTTGCTTCCTCAGACTGGGGTAAAAATGGAGCAGAAGAGGTTTGGACATGCTGCTTTGGCAGGGAAAGTTCCCTCCCCAGGGACAGGATTTCAATATAAATGGGGAGCACAAGCAATTCCACATCATGGGGAAAAAAACAAAAACAAACCAACAAAACCACTCGGTGTGCTCGAACAGATGGGTTTTACAGCTCCAATTATTACATTTCATTGTCTTGTGCTGGCAAAGCCCCGGCTTCATCCAGCTCCAAAAACAGCCAGGGGCTGCTGGCAGGTTGGGATTTGGGGAGGGAAAAGCAAGTGGGAAACCTCAGTGTGGGGCACGCCGAGGGACAGAGCCCCAAGGTCACCCCTGAGGCCTAAAGCAGACTAAATTTATGTCCCCAAAATTTTACCTCTGCTGTTTATAGCAGGGATGCTGCAGGGAGGAATTTCATGTTATTCACAAGGGGGGGGGAAATAAAAGTGGGGAAAACCCTCATATTTTTGCTCCTGGTTCATGCCCTGCTCAGGAGAACCAAAGGAGGAATTCCGTTTTCATGGAATGGCTCTCCTGGAATAATATGGTCAGGATTCCAAGAAACACAAAGGGACATTGAGGAAAAGCTGCCCACACCAAGAGGAAGGACTCCAAGCTCTCACAGCATCCAACAGGCTCGTTTTTATGGCAAAAAGTACCAAGAGATGCCAAAAATAGAGAATTTCTCGAGGGATATAAAAGCCACTGGCTCCTCACCCTTCAATCCAAGCCTTGAGAGACCCAATTCCTGCCCTTCAGCCCTTCCCACGGCGTGGAACACCAAAGCTTTGGCAGCCAGGGAATCCAGAACCTGCAGGAAACCTCACCCACCCTCTGTCCTCTCTCAAAACTCGCACTAGGGATGCTCCCAAAGCCAGGAGTCTGCGCCTAAATCCAGGAATCTGCCCCTAAATCTAGGACTCTGCTCCCAAATCCAGGAAACTGCACCTAAATCCAGGAATGTATTCCCAAATCCAGGAATCTGCACCCAAATCCAAGAATTCCCACCCAAATCCAGGAATTCCCACCCAAATCCAGGAATCCCCACCCAAACCCAGGAATCTGCCCCCAGATCCAGGAATCTGCACCCAAATCCAGGAATCTACTCTCAAATCCAAGAATTCCCACCCAAATCCAGGAATCCCCACCCAAATCCAGGAATCCCCACCCAAATCCAGGAATCTGCCCCCAGATCCAGGAATCTGCCCCCAAATCCAAGAATTCCCACCCAAATCCAGGAATCTACTCCCAAATCCAAGAATTCCCACCCCAATCCAGGAATCCCCACCCAAACCCTCGCTGAGCAGCAGAGCCCTTCCTTGGGACCAGCAATTCCCACATCCCTTCCTTCCCAGTTCTGGGCCAGTGCGTGTCCCTGGAGCTGCGGGGTCTCGGCCACTCTGGGATGTTTTGTCCCTGGGATGTTCTGGGATTCAGCCCTGGCTAACACACCCAAACCTTGGCCTTTTCTTTCTCTTTTTTGCCATCAAAACCCGAGCAGGAAATTCCGCCCCGGCACATCCACTTCGGGATATTCCCTGTGTCTGCAGGGGGAGAATTCCTGCTCTGGTGCGGCTGCAGGAACACCAAACAGCTGAATTTCTCCTCCTGGAAATGCAGATTAAAGCCCAGGCAGGGCCTCAGGGAGACAGCACACATCACGTCTGAGCAGCAACTGAGATTTTCTTGAAATGTCAAATAAATCGTCTGTTTTGGGGTGGTTGTTTTTTTTTTTGGGGGGGGGGGGGGTTGGTTTTTTTTTGGTTTTTTTTGTTGTTGGTTTTTTTTTTTTTTTTTTTTTTTTTTTGGTCATTGAGTTCCAGAAGCCATCAGAGGCCCAAGGCTTTTAAAACATGAAATTATTAAAATTATTATTTCCCAAACCAAGAAGAAATGAAGTATTGGGAAAGGGCAGCTTGTGCATTGAGCGAAGCCTCTTGGAAACACCTTTTTTTCCCCAGCAAAATGAAGTTTAAAAGTACTGACGGTGCGCTAAAACTTGAAAGCTGAAAGTCTTCTGAACATGGATAATTATTGATAAAATAGGGAGGTTTTTAACGGATCTCATCCCAATCTTTGCTAATTCAGAATTTCCAGCCTTCCCTGGAACCCGGCTGAGCTTCTTTCCCAAAAAACAACCCTCCGTAGTGCCGAATGTCAGGAAGGGTGAAGCCCATCATTTATCCCTCTCCGACCAGCCTCAAGTCCTTTTCCAAGCGGTTAAAGTGCTTGACATAATTAGCCGCTAATTGTTAGCAGCTGTAGCCATTATCAGTTTAATTTCTAATTAATTGTTACAATTATTGTTGCCTTGCTTACCCCGTCTCAAGAAATGTTTGTTAGAGAGGCGAATGTTACACGTGGTAATTAACTCGCTGCCGAATTTTCAGCGGTTAATTAAATATGCTGACGCTGTCGCTATCTTCCCCCTAAAACAATTAATGAGTCAGGGGTCAATTAAGTGTGTTTTAACCTGGGCTCCCGGCAGAGGATTTATTGCATCGGGAGGAATTCTGAAAGTTGCTTTTCATCCACGAAAAATCGTCGGAAACCAAAAATGCTCCAAGCACATCTTCGAGGGGTCGTTTGGTTGGGTTTGAACATTGGGTTGCCTCAATTTTCTCCTCGTGGTGGAGGTAAAAATCCCTCCGAGCTTTGGTGTGGAAATAAACGCACCTCCCAGTCGGGTTATGCAGAGCAGGATGAAGGAGGAGCTTCCCCTGCAGCAGCCAAGATCATTCCTGGAGAATTCCAAGTGGTCCAGAACAATTCTGGATGAGCACGCACAGAGTTTTGGGGACACCTACAACACACAGGGCCCTTCCTCCCCTGGCATTTCCGCCCCATGTGGACAATAATTCACCTTCTCTTGGTGTTGTCACCACCTGTTTGTCCCTGTTCACCACACGGTGACTTTATTTCTCTGAATTTCACTGTTTGAAGTAACCAGGGGTGGGTTCTGTGCTGCCTCATCCTCCTCCCCCCAGCTCAGCTCCTTTTCCTCAGAGAAACTTCTCCATCTACCAAAAAAAAACCCCAAAAAACCCTCCCCAAAACTTCATTTATTTGCTGCCACAACGTGGAACAACTCAATCCCCAGCCCAGGCCCCCAGCCACGTGTGGGATCTGCAGCCAGCTGAAGAAATCTGATTTTTGAGCTCGGTTTAAACTGCACAAAGTCCTCCAGCGTGGCAGCATGTGTGGAACCACCATTTACCCCCCAAATCCACGTCCTCCACGCGCCTCTCCCGTGATGATTTCAGAGAAATCCTCCTTTTCTCATTCCCCACTCTCAGATGCTCCCTTTTTTGGGGGGCTAACAGGATTTCCTCCCTCCCCGAAGCCCATCCCTGCCCCAGGGCTGCTCTTCCCAGCCCCGGCTGAGGAATATTAAAGCCTTGAGCATCTCCTTGTGCTCAGCATCTCCTTGCCCTGCTTGGGCTGGTTGCTAAGGAACTGGGAATGGCAACTCCTGGATTTATTTCAGCTGCTCCAGGCCCCGCTCGGGCTGCAAAGCGGCAGCCACAGAGCAGGAGCTGCCTGTTAATTATTTAGAGGCTAATAAAAGAAAGGGAAAAAAGGGAGGGAAATCAGTGGTTTGTGGTCATTTGTGCTCTCTAACAAGGAGAGGACGCTGTTGGAGGGATGGGAAAGGTCTGAAAATCCCAATTTCTGTCATTTTTTTGTGGCTTGAGCCTTACTGGTGGTGCTTCCCCTGAAGAGGCTGGAGATGAAAGCGGCTCCCAGTTTGGTGTTCAGATTCCCCAGGGAATCCCGAGATTCTGTCACAGCCCCTGGAGCAGGGCAGGGACATCAGGGCTGAGCTGCACCTCCCCGAACACCGGAGCAAACGGGAATTGAATTTCCCAGGAACTGTCAGCACGACATTCCCTCATTTCCCTAATTCGGGATGGGAACAAGGGGGCAGCCGAGCTCAGCCTGTCCCTGGGCAGGGCTGGCGCTGTCCCCGTGCTCCTGCTGCCACCAGCCCAGCCCTGCTGCACCACTTCGGAGGGACCAGCCTGGAAATGTCCCCTCTCAGCCCAGCTGCCCCTTTCCTCGCTGGTTTTGCCCCAAAGTTTGGCCCCAGTTGGCAGGTTTGATGTGTTTGCTTCTCTCTGGAGCTGAGCGAGGGATGGAGGGAATTCATTCCTCATTCTTTTTTGAGTCTGCCACGGAATCCTTGTGGTTGAGTGCTCCCCCAGTGCCACCCCAGGAGAACCCAGATGGGTCTGGGGACATCAGGGTGATCCATGTGCCCCATGGCCACCCTCCTTCCTCAGAGCACAGGGCTCTCCTCCGCTCCACTGCTCCAGAGAGGCAAGACACAATCCTGGAATGGTTTGGGATGGAAGGACCTTAAAGCTCATCCAGTGTCACCCCACCTCTGCCATGGTCACATGTCCCAGGCTGCTCCAGCCTGGCCTTGGACACTTCCAGGGATCCAGGGGCAGCCACAGCTCCTCTGGGAATTCCATCCCAGCCCCTCCTCACCCTCCCAGGGAAGGATTCTTTCCCAAAATCCCGTCTAAAGCTGTTCCTTGCATCCCTCACGCCGTGACACACGTCAGCATAAACACCTTTTAACATGTGATAATTGCCATTACTCATCCCCATCCCCAGCCGTTCCCAGAGATATTTATCCACTTGTTCTGCACCCACTTGCTCAGAGTCGGTTTTACAAGGATCCTCCTGCTTTGGCAGCGGGGAGATTGATTATAGTGATTATTTTAATAGTTGGAAAAAAGGAGTTTTAGACACTGCAGGCTGCCTTGCCCTGCTTTCACTCCCAGACATTACAAGTATGCATTTATTGGGGGAATTTAGCTCCCAAAGCTGAGTTAAGGAACCCACTGTTCTCCCTGAAGTGTCAGAATTTACCTGTGGTCTCCACTCACCTGCGGGGGAAAATGAGAACAGGGCAGGAAAAAGATGCAAAAATTGCAGTACATCAATGCAGCAACAAATAACATTGATTTCTCTGTGATTTCTCTTGACTTAAAGTATAAACGAGTAAGGCTGATGTAGTCCAGGCATGATTTTTTTTCCTGATCTAGTTGGGAATTCTCTAAAATTCCATCAACACAGCCCAGGTCGTTTCTCTCGGATCCATTACAAGACACTCAACCAACCCAGGCAAATGAACACAACGCCACGAGGGAAACTGAGCACCTTGAAATTAAATTGTCGTGGAAACCAAATGGCTGCCCCCAAATCCCCAGAACAGGGATGAGGCTGCGTGATAAACAACTTTTAATGGCTCTGCTGGCACCACGGAGCCTGTGAAATGTCACTGCTTCCCTAAATACCTTTGGAGGGGAGCTGCTCTGCCTGTACACTGAATTTCCCCCTTTTTATCAGTGCAAAGTTGTCACTGCACAGGGCCTGCAGATCTCCTCACCCTCATTCCCCTCTCTGTCCACATCGCCTGTCACTCAGGATCCAAGGGGAATTTTTTCCTTGGGGCAGCTCCAAAGCAAAGCACAGCATTCCCCTTCCGCCAGGGCAAGGCACATCCTGTAGGGTTCAAGCCGCAAAAAATGACAGAAATCGGGATTTTGTGCCTGGAAATAAACAGCAGCAGCGCCCTCCTTGCTTGTTGCCGCAGCCCGCTGGTTAAAGGGTAAAAATGAGCTCAGACACAGAATTCTTACTTATCACAGCATGAAAAGGGTCCTGGTTTGTTCCTCTTTACAGCTCAGCCGTCCTGACTGCCACCATTCACTGACTCTGCCTGCAGCAGCTCCTGCTGGAGCTTTCCCTTGCAGGTTATTTCCTGACTGCTGGTGATTGCCTGCTAAATGCTGACTGCAGGGATTGGGGTGACTGTGACTGCAGGATTTCACCCGGCTAGACTGTGACTGGTGTGACACTGTGACTGCAGGGATTGGGGTGACTGTGACTGCAGGGTTTTACCCGGCTAGACTGTGACTGGTGTGACACTGTGACTGCAGGGATTGGGGTGACACTGTGACTGCAGAGATTGGGGTGACACTGTGACAGCAGGGATTGGTGTGCACACTGTGACTGCAGGGATTGGGGTGACACTGTGACTGCAGGGATTGGGGTGACTGTGACTGCAGGGATTGGTGTGAGACTGTGACTGCAGGGATTGGGGTGACTGTGACTGCAGGGACTGGGGTGACACTGTGACTGCAGGGATTTGTGTGCACACTGTGACTGCAGGGATTGGGGTGACACTGTGACTGCAGGCTTGTCCCCAGCCAGACTCTGCCTGCAGGTTCCAACAACGGGCTCTGAGTGCAGCCCCAGACTGACCTCCCAGCAGGGATTCTCTTCCCCAGGATCCTCCTCCTTCATGATGCTCCCATTCCCTCTTCCTCAGGGTCCCTCCTCCTTCATGATCTCCCCTCAGCAGCAAACCCACTCCCTTTGATCACACTTGTCTTTATTGGATATAGTGATTCATCAGGGGCCAGGCTGGATTGGGTAATTAACACAGCTCTCATCAGGGGCGAGGTCCCCTGTATTTCCTTCTCCTACATCCTCTCCCCATCCTTTGCAAGGATGCAATTTCCCGGGGTGAATTCCTCCACCCCGGTGCCGCCGCTCTCCCTTATCAGCAGGGGCTGCAGCCGCAATTCTGTCCCCGTGTTGTCACTTTGCTGCTGCCAGTTTTCACCGTGTCGCTGTCACAGATAACACCGCCTGCTCCTGCTGCTTTCCCTGCCACCGCCTCTCCCCCTCTGGCTCCTCTTTTCCCCCGCGGAGTTTCCTTTCTTCTCTCCATTGTGTGCTCACAAAGGCCCCTCTCGGATGACGCCGTCCTGTAATTGCTCCGGTATCTCTGAGGAAGGGGGAAAGTCGCTCTGATTTGATCACCTTGTTTTTCCTCTGCGAGCGCGATAAACGCTGCCATTAATCCGCCTGTTTTCCGTGCTCTATCTGGGCGAGGAGTGAATAGGAGCCCTTACATAACAGCATGTCAAATTACAAATTCCCTGTAACCCGTTCTCTCTCGGCTGCTGCTGCTGCGAACACACCCACAGCCTCCATCCTTAGAGAATTCCTTCCTTTGAGGACTTTCCAGGGGCAGAAAACGCAGGAGGCAGGGCATTCCCTCTCAGGTGAAATTCCCTCGTTCCAGGGCGGTGTTTTTCCTGGTATTTTTCCAAAAATGTGAGTTTTCAGCACCATTCCTGGCTGCCACAGCAGAACCTGGCAGGCGTGGGTCACAAAATTAAGCAGCAGCATCACCTCTGCTGCTTTATCCCGATGCTCCACTTTGCAGAGGGTTATCCAACGTTTCCCCAGACACTTTAAATTCCACAATAAGGATATTTTTGCAGCAGGAATTGTGCTCCGGTTGAATCAGAGCTGTTGGAGCTGCTGTTATTACCCCACCGTCATTACAGCAGCATTAAACTCAGCCTGGCGACAGCTTAGCACAGAGAACCGAGACTAAAACTGCCCTCTGGAGTTTGGGGTTCTTCCTTTTCCAGTTGGTTTTCTCCTTTTGTTAATAAAGACAAGGAAAACACTGGTGCTGCTTGGGACCTTTTAGTGGGTATCAAAACCTCAGCCTCATCCAGCTGAGCAGTGAAATGGATGAATGTCAGGGAAAAAAAACAGGGAATTTCAGTCCAAACCAGCAATCCCTGGAGCTGGGGAGCTGAGAAGGAGCCTCAGATTACAGCAAATCTCACCCAAGGCCCAGCATCTCCTTTATTCCCTGATGATGACTAAAGTTACCTAAAAGAATGTTTAAACTTTTTGTCAATTCTAACAATTATATCGCTGTGATGGAAAGCTGAAGGGATTTTTGATTAGACCTGGCTGGGTTTTCCTTCCATCAGTGAATCCAAGCTCTCTTTCCACCCAAATTAACAGTTCAAGGATGGTCCAGAAACCAAGGGACAGTTTGGGATGCTGGGAAGAGAGGCTGAACAACTGTTCCCTCCTGCCTCCCCCGGATCCCAGAGAAAGCTACGAGGCAGCACCACAGATAAAACCCTCCCGAGTTTTACAAGCAGAAAAAAAAAAATAAAAAAGTATTTTATTGGCACAGACTCTTTTTTACTAACCTGGCATAAAAGCCATCAAACTATATAAATAAACCTGGGGAATTATCTCCTCCCTCAGCCAGGACCCTCGCTGGGCCCTGAATGGATTCATTTTAAATGGGTTATAAATTTCTGATAAAGGATATTTCAGCTCCAAATTGCAGATTTAACGAGGCTTTTTGCTGCTCTGCTCCTCCACCTCTGCAGGGCAGCCTGGGCTGTCAACGGGGGCTGAAGCAGTGGGATTTGGGGCTGGGATGTGCCCTGTCCCCTCCCCACATCCCAGAAAGGTGCTGGGGAGGGCTCAGCACCCTCTGGAGCTGAGGAAACCCACTGGAATATTTTCCACCCTCTGGGGCTGCCCGGATTTGGAGCTCCAGGTCCAGAACTAAGCCAGGGTCACCTCTGGAGGTCTGGTGTGGATGTGTCCGAGCTGCTGGGGCTCAGGGGACAGGGGACAGGGGACAGGGGACAGGCTGGTGCCAGGTGTGGTCTCACTTCCCACTGCGCTTTTCCCACTGAATTTAGAAGCAAATTGGGGACTGGGACTGTGGTGGGGAGAAGGGAGGGAGATCCACACAGAAGAGCAGTCCGTGCTGGTGCCTGCAGCACACAAATCCAGGGCAGCTGGGCCAGGAGAGGGAAGGTAAAATCCCCGAGCAAGGTGGGGGTCAGGGATACACTGGGCTGAGGGGTCACTCCCCCCCTCAGCTCCTCATCCACCCTTTTCTCCCTTTTTGCAGCAAAAAAGTAAATCTGGAATGATGTCAGAGAATGAACAACCCACACCTGAACTCCCAACTCAGCTGAGAGGAAGATGTTGGGAGATTCGGGGGCAAAAACCTGGGCAGGGCGGGGCCTTTTTCCACCACAGGTGTTTTTGTCACACCACGGCTCGGCTTTGTCACCGGGGATGTTTTGCTGAGCTGCGAGTGGCTTCCTTTGATAGAGCCGGTGTTAAATGTGCTCACATTCCCCCCGAGAGCCCTTCCAGAAGAAAGGCAGATGCTAATGAGTGTTGTTGGTTCTGCGGGCTTTCAAATCCCCGCTTTCTCCTTTGGTCAAAAAAAAAAAAAAAAAAAAAAAAAAAAAAAAAAAAAAAAAGTTCTTTTATCCGCAGCGTTTTCAGATGTGCTCTGCTCGTGCTGGAAGACTTAACAAGAGAGGAGATTTTATTAGCAGCTCCTCGCGGTGGGCTGGGACTGACAAATTAAAACCCAGTCCACACACTTCAGACAAACCCGCCCGTGATCTGCTCCTTTCCCTCCAGGAGCTGCTCTGCCAGAGCTGCCTCTGCCATGCAGAGTACAGCGAGAGCTCCCGGATTCCAGCAGCAGGGTGGTGATTTCTCACCGGCTTTTTTTACCTTTATAAAGGCTGGGTCCAAACCACATTGAATTCTAAATCTTGCTGGCCTCAAGGTTGTGCTGCAAAGTTGTTTTTCATGCGGTAACTGGGTTTTTTAGGGTTTTGATCTAGGTAGAAACACCACCAGCGGCTTTTTACTTTGATATTTCCCCATCATCTCCTCACAGCTCTCCCTGCACAGCCGCACTGGCACCTTCCAGCTGGTTTCCTGTGGGAATTTCCAGCTGGAAGCAGCTCCTGTGTTTTAAGGAGCAGGACACTCACAGAGAGGGGGTGACTGACCTCCCCTGCTGCCCTGGGGCTGATTCATGTGGTTTTTCACCAAAGCCCTCCAAAGAAATCCAGTGGAACAGACAGACCTGGGAGCATCCAGCCCTTATGGGAAGGACCTCAAATGTTCCCATTCCAGATCCCAAAACTCTCCTGGATCTTCCTGACCACCACAAGGAGACTTGGGAGTGTTCATTCCTTGAGAAAAAGACCTCAAATGTTCCCATTCCAGACCCAAAAAACCTCCCTGGATCTTCCTGACCACCCCGAGGAGACTTGGGAGTGTCCATCCCTTAAGGAAAGGATCTCAAATGTTCCCATTCCAGATCCCAAACCCCCCTGGATCTCCCTGAGCACCCCAAGGAGACTTGGGAGTGTCCATCTCTTAAGGAAAGGACCTCAAATATTCCCATACAGGACCCTAAAGCCCCCTGGATCTCCCTGAGCACCCCAAGGAGCTGTGCCCTGCCTGGGAAATCAAACCCCCAAGAGCTGCACATCTGAGAGAGCCCAAACAGGGGCTGCAGCCAGGAATTCATGTTTTGGAAGACAATTTGATTTGATTGACTTTAAATAGATGTTTCCCTCCCCGTTCATAATGAAATGAAGGAAGCCAGAGGCAGAAATTATAAAGCCAGCCTGCCCATTGCTTTGGAAGCAGCTTTAAATATTTCCCTCCCACAGCCAGTGCTGGCTCTGAGTAACAAATGACAGGCAGAGGAGAGCAGATGAGTATCTATTTATGCAGGAAAATGAAGTGTATGAATAGTCATTTTGAGGACAAATGTATTTTGACAGGTATCTAATTTCACTCTGTTGATAAAATGCACTTTCTTGCTTTATGGAGCTGATGGTTGGATTTTTTTGTTGTTGTTGTTGTTGTTGTTTATTTTTTTATTTGCAATCTTTGTCAGTAGGGAAAAAAAGAAGGAGGAAAAAAAAAAACCCTACCCTGAAAATTATATTTGTCAAACATCAGAAAGCAATTTAATTTATTGTCATCACAAATGTGTTTAAAAAAAAAAAAAAATCAAATAGCCAGGCACTATTTATTCAGCAGAAACCTCCAATTAACAGGGAGTTGTGGTGAGGCACAAACACACAGGGGAGGACCCTGGCCATGAAGCAGAGCCCACACATATCTTCCCAACCTGGAATCCCAAACAAAAGAGAGGAGAAAAACAGCGTTAAAGCTGAAACCAGCGCTCAGCTCCCCACTCACAGAGAGAACTCCACAATGCAAATACCATTCCGCTGCTTTTGTGGTGGTTTTGTGACTGGATTTCCTGCGGCTGCTTCCCTTTGGGGAGGTTTTTTGGAGGGTATCACACCCCCAGGAACATAAACTCCCCTGTTTTTGTGGGATGTGCACCATCCCTCATCCCTAAACACTTCTGGGGAGCCCCAAAGAGCAGAGCAGGAAGGGCACAGCTCCTGAACCCCTTTGCCCAAACCCCACTGGAGGTGGCCAGGCCCAGCCCTCTGCTACCCAGAGCTGATTCTCTGTGACTGAATTCTCGGTGTCTCTGTGCCACGGCTGTTTCCCTGACATTCCGTGGGAATTTCATGGATTTCAGGAGCAGGACAAGGTCTTTGCTGCCAGGGAAATACTGGCCTGGGGAAGCTGACTTCAGCGAGAGAGGCTGGAGGGGGCTGAACCTGGAATTTTGGAATTTTGAGCACCTCAAAACCAATTTCCCCTCAAAGTTAGGGAAAAAAAAATCCCAGTTGGAATAAAAGCCAATGACTAAATATCATCTGCCATTAAAAGAAAAAATAAAAAATAAAGAAAGGAGCAGCAGTTGTCTGACTGTCAGTCCTCCCACACACCTTCCCCGCTGGCCTGGGCTGCCTCGTGTCCTGAACTCCCTTCTTTCCCTCAAACCAGGCTGGATTTCTTGCTGGGACACATCCTTTACAATTTTGGGACGACGGAGGCAGAGAAAACCACCCCCAGCCCCTGCAGGACTGAGCCCTCCCTGGAGAGGAGGGAAGGGTGCCGTGGGAAGGTGAGGCTGCAGGAATTGGGGAGAGGTTGGGAGGATTTGGGAGATGCCGTGGGAAGGTGAGGCTGCAGGAATTTGGGGAGAGGTTGGGAGGATTTGGGAGATGCCGTGGGAAGGTGAGGCTGCAGGAATTGGGGAGAATTTGGGAGGATTTGGGAGATGCCGTGGGAAGGTGAGGCTGCAGGAGTCGGGGAGAGGTTGGGAGGATTTGGGAGATGCTGTGGGAAGGTGAGGCTGCAGGAATTGGGGAGAGGTTGGGAGGATTTGGGAGATGCTGTGGGAAGGTGAGGCTGCAGGAATCGGGGAGAGTTTGGGAGGATTTGGGAGATGCCGTGGGAAGGTGAGGCTGCAGGAATTGGGGAGAGGTTGGGAGGATTTGGGAGATGCTGTGGGAAGACGAGGCTGCAGGAATTTGGGGACAGCTCTGATGCTGTTCGGAGCAGGGAGTGTTCATTTGTGCCCCAGCGGCTTTGACCCTGCAGGGAGGGGCTCAGCCAAGGACACGGTTCCCTTCTCTTCACCAGGAAAAAAAAAAATAAAATAAAATCAGAACAAATCAGCTTCTTTTGCTTTCAGGACAGCCCAGCTCCGTGTAACCACTGCCTGCTCGGCTCCCCTGCCGTTTTATTGCTCTTCTGGCCAAGGTTTCTTAATCCAAAGGCTGACAATCAGGGGGGAAAAAAATCCACTTTTTTTTTTTTTTTTCCTTTTTTAAAGGAATAACTGAAAAAAAAAAAAAAAACAAAATCACCGAGTTGTTTTCCAAAGCAAAGCGGTCACTGGGACAGATCCGGGCTGCTGAGGCCGTGCTCGGGGCGGTGCAGGAGCCCTCTGGAGCCCGATTCCCGATTTCTGTGTCCCAGAAAAGGGCAGCGCTGTCGCCGTGGTTACCGCACGGTGTCGCGTAGCAACGAGCTCAGCAGAGCATCACCGAGGCGCTGCTGCATCTCCAAATTCCTTCGAAATTCCTTCGAAATTCCTTCCCCTCGTGGGTTCAGCCCAGTGACGGGGGTTGGTCTCCAGCCCCGGCACGAACACGCGGGAGCAGCCACCGAGGGATTTGGGGATGTGACAGAGCCCGGGAACGGCGGGGGACGGGAGGGGTGGGCTGGGACAGCCGGGGTGGGAACTCCGGGGGAATGGGAATTCCGGGGGAATGGGAATTCCAGGGGCAATCAGAATTCCGGGGGAATGGGAACTCCGGAGAGATGGGGATAGGAATTCCAGGGGAATGAGGATGGGAATTCCAGGAGAAATGGGAATTCCAGAGAGATGGGGATAGGAATTTCAGGGAGATGGGGGTGGGAATTTCAGGGGCACTGGGATGGGAATTCCAGGGAAATGGGGATGCAAACTGCAGGTTGACAGGGATGGGAATTCCAGGGAACGGGGATGGGAATTCCAGGGAATGGGGATGGGAATTCCAGGGAAATGGGGATGCAAACTGCAGGGGGACAGGGATGGGAATTGCAGGGAATGGGGATGGGAATTCCAGGAATGAGGGTGGGAGTTCCAGGGAATGGGAATTCCGTGGGAGTGGCCACAGGAATTTTGCTGTGCAAACACAAGGCATCCTGGGCTGATCCAAAAGGCAACCTCAGACAGCAGAACGAGCTGTGAACTGCGTGGATCCCACAAGAATTCCTTTCCCCCGGGTGATTCGGGATATCCAGGCTGATTTTCCTTGCACGGGGATGCAGCAACCTCAGCTCTATCCCTGCTTTTGTCTTAAACAACTCCCGACACTTCCCCCGCCCGCAGCTGCCGCTCGGCTCCTTGGGGCCTGGGGCTGGTTTGTCACCATCTGGGAGCTGTCACTTGGCCGTGTGACCCGGGCCAGCTCCCTGCTGCTCCCCAGGGCTGCAGGAGCCCCGAGGCTTGGCACAGGAGGGAGGCTGTGCCCTCCTGGGTCACCCTTCCCAGAAAATCCCCATTAGAGCACGTGGGAAGCTGAAATCAAGGTGTGCCTAATTCCCAGAGGGCAGAATTTCCCAAAAAACCTCTGGTTTGGCATCACTGGTTGTGCAAGGACTGCGTTTCAGGACTCCCCACTGCCCCAAAATAACATTTAAAGCTTTTCCTTGGCAGGTGAGCCTTTGATATCCTAAATTCCTCTTTTATTGAGGGAATTCTGTTGCTTTTGGCAACCCAGAGCAGGTAGAACCACTCCAGATTTCAAGCTGGAACCGAGACAATAATGTTTGCATTGTTTTTCATCTGACAGATCATTTTCCAGATTAAAAATAAAAAAAAATAAAATAAAAACTACAAATAAAACCCCACCACCAACAAGAAAAAACAAATTGTTCTAATCCAACCAACAGGTGGCAAGGGAACAGCTTGCCTTAAATTCTTGTTTGTAACTAAGGAAATCTCGGGGGATTAGCGCTGCTCTTGCCAATGTGAGAAGTTTTATCTGCGATTTTCCGTCCCCGCGGGGACTGAGCCGCGTTAAACCCGACCCGCGGCTCTTGTTCATCGCTGTTTCCACATGAAATCACCGCCCGGGGGGGAGAGATCGCTGCTGCCCATCGCTCCTGACGGCACAGATTAACTCCGAGCACTGCAGGAGCCCCGGGGTGAGGCCGGATCCAGCGGGGACCCCGGGCTCCAGGCAGGTTTGGAGCGATTTTTATTTTTATTTTTATTTTTATTTTTATTTTTATTTTTATTTATTTTTATTTTTATTTTTATTTTTATTTCGCAGTTATTCTTTCCAATCCACTGGAGCGATGCTGAGCGCTCGGGTTTTTCAGTGGGGTTTCCGAAGGAAGGGGCTTTGGGATCCTTTCTCCCTTTATTCCCCACCTCCAATGCAGGACAAGGTTCCAGACAATCCCGGGAGCCTCTGGATAAATTGGGATTGGCTTCTTCAAGCTGAAATGTTGCTGCGCTGAGAAACTTTCCTATTACCACCTTCAACCTAAGGCAGCGAAATCTAATTCTGGAAGGCTCCTATTTTTTTTTTTTTTTTTTTTGCCAGACTGGGTTTTCCTGGCTGAAAAATGTCTTCATACTTTGTAAAGCACCTTATTTCGGAGCAAATCAGGACGTTTTGAGGGGAGCTGGTGAAGAAAAGCCGCTGTGTGATTCCCCCGGGGTCACAAGCTGTCGCTGAGCTCTGCCTCACGCTGCCAAAAAAATCTGATTTCTCAGAGCTCCTCTCTTATCACATTATGAGGAGCCGGGGCAGGTTCCTGGTGGCTCATTCCCACTGATTGGGGGAGAGCAGAGCAATAAAGAACATCCAGAGGCAGCTCCCACCAGCAGGAAACATCACAGAGCGAGGGAGCGGATGAATCAGGTGGTGGGGAAGAGGAATTGCTGCTCCATCGCTGTGCTGGACATCGCTGGGCTGAGCCCCTCCTTTGGTCAACAGCAGCTCCTCTCCTCTGCAGAGCCTCTAGCAGGGTTCCTCCTCCTGAAACTCCCCTTGAACACTCCGTGTCTTGCCTTCCCACGCTCCTGCTCATCCTCCAGGGGCTTCCTTAACTCCCCTCGGTGTCTCCAGACTCCCCCAGGTGAAGCTGCGCCAGCCCAGAGCTTTGATTTCTCCTTGCTGGGACCTTTATCCGGCAGCAAATCAAGGCGCTGAGCTGCAGCAAGACCCGGAGAGGTATTTTATGCAGAACGCAAAATTTATGTTCCGCTTAGGAGCAGAAAGCCGAAATATTGTGTATAATGTGGATATAGAGGGTGCTCCAGCTGCTCAGCAGAGCGGAGCTGATGCTGCTCAGAAAATCCAAAATTGGGCACTCGGCTCCGCTTTTCTGCGGGCGCCAGGACCTTTGTCACCTTTGATGGGGTGAAAACAAGTTAAAGAAAACACTCTGAGTCACCCCAGGGGTTTGGCAGGTTAAAGCTCCAGTTTAACTTCTCTCCCCTGGGATTGTGTAAGAGTTAAATAACAATGCAGGGGGAAATGAAATAACAGTGTATGGGGAAATGAAATGACAAGAGATGGGTAAGAAAGAACAATAAATGTGTAAGTTAAATAACAATACATGGGTAAAAATGAAATTACAATGCATGGGTAAATTAAATAACAATAGACGGGTAAGAAATAACAATACATGGGTAAGAGTTAAATAAAAATACATGGGTAAAAATGAAATAACAATGTATGGGTAAATTAAATAACATGCATGGGTAAGACTTAAATAACAATCCATGTGTAGGAGTGAAATATTACATGGGTGAGAGATAAATAACAATACATGGGTAAGAATGTAACAGTAAATGTGTAAGAATTAAATAGGAATACACCTGTAAGTGTTCAATAGCAATGCATGGGGAAATTAAATAACAATGCACATGTAAGAATTAAATAACCACACGTGAGTGAGAATTTGGTAAAGGTTAAATAGCAATGCCTCTGTAAGAGATAAACAGCCATACCTGGGTGAGAGATCAATAACATCTGTAATAATTCAATAATGCACGTGTAAGAGTTAATGACAGTCCATCAGAGGGTGGGCAGGGGAGAACTCCGGGTTTGTGCCAGTTTGGCTTCTACTGCCCAAGTTCCCCCTGTTATCCCCCCACTTCTCCCCTCGGAGGAGGGACAAGAACAGCTGGAACTGCAGGCTCCATCAGGAAATGCACTTATCTGACACTTGTGCTTCATATTCTCATTATTTACCCGCAGCAGACCCTCACATTTCAGCCCCAGACCTCAGGAGCTGCCCCGGGGCCTGGAGGGTGCCCAGAAATTGCTGAGTGTCTCTGCTCCAAGCACAAACCCCCACGTGAAACAGGCACAGGCTTTCCAAATCCCGTTGAAAATCTGATCTAGGGCTTCAAGGATCTCATCTCCCTGCCCCGCTGCAGCTCTTGGCTTCCCTGTGGCTCCCTGAGCCTGGATCCTCCAGCCCTGCCTCAATTTGGGCTGTTGTGTGACATCAAACGCTGCTGCACAGCAGCTGCTCTGCTGCCAGCCTCAACCTGGGCTAATTTTAGCTTTATTACAGCCAAAGGAAGCTTGAAGGAGGCAAACTGTGTTCATTACAGTCTCAAGAGCAATTCCCAGCCATCAGCCACTGTCTACATCAATTCTTTTATTAATTTGAGTGCAGCACTCGGGCCAGGAACATGTGCCTGTGCTCTCAGCTGCACGCTGGCCCCAGCCTAGAGCCATTTAATTACCTCCATTAATAAGCAATAAGGCTCTTAAGAGCAACAATTTCCTTCTGCTGATCATTTCTGGGGCTCCCAGACTGAAAATGCTCTCTTTTTTGACCGGGCTGGGAGGATGAGAGCTGCGGATGGAGGAGGAAATTTCAGGTGACTTTAATGGGCAGGATGTTTTTAATGCAGATCCTGCTGCACTTGGAGAGTTTAATTGCACAAGAAATGTGCATAGCCAAACTCTCACGGCCTCTGAGAGTGGAAAAAGTTTAAATTAAGGATGACTGACCCCACCAGAGCACGTGAAAAAAAAAAGGACATCTCAAATATTGATGGGGAAAAGGAGGAGTGGAGGTGGAGTTTGGGACAGTGACAGCAAAATGTCCCCAAAGCCCAGCTCGGTCTGGGCATCAGCTCCTTCCTGGCTGGATTTAAGGACAGGTAGCTCTGGAAACTCCATCAAAAATACCTCTGCAGGGCTGCAATAAAGTGCTTTTTATCTCTCAGGTTTGGAGCTTTTCAGCTCTGTAGTTCCATTTTTGTTGGGGGAATCAGAGTTTGATATCCTGAGTGATGAGTGAAACCTCCCAGGCACACACAGAACTTCCTAAATCCTGCACGGGGATGGTCCAGGCTCTCCCAGATCCCAGAGGCACCTTCCCCAGGCAAATCAATCCCCAGGAATAAATTCAGGAGGGGAGGGTTGGGCTGGATGCTGCAGGATTTCACCTCCCAGGGCAGCTTTAGGCACTAATTAAAAAATAAATGGTTAAAAAAAAATACTTCTTAGAGGAGATTTTCCCTCAAATCAGAAGGGCCAGGAGGTAAAATGCTGCAGAAAATAGATTGGAAGAGAAATTTGGTAAAGGAAAAAGCCCAAATCTCCACAAGCCTTTGGAGGATTCTTGTCAGGAGGGAGTTAACCAAGACTGTGTAAAATGAGACAATATCTGCTGCCTTTTCAGTGGTAATAGTCCCAGGAATGGCTAATCTTAAACACTGCCTGAAAAACACTTCTGATGTAACAAGACAAGAAAGGTTTCAAGATGTTACTGCAAAATTCATGAGTGTTTTTGAGGCACAGGAGAAAATAAGAGTCAATTTAAAAATACTCTGGTTTTCTTAGCAAGAAAACAGTTCCTGGCATGGAGCTGCAGTGAGAACTCCCCCTCCACGAGGATGAACACAGAAACGCAGAAAAGTCAGAACTCAAAATGCTCATTTGGGATTTCTCTCTGCTCCAGAGCAAAGAAATCACCAAACATGGGCTCAATGAGGTTTCTAGGCCACGCTCCCACCCGTACAAAGGCTGCTCAAAAAAGGAGTTTGTGCAGCTCCTCTGCAGCAGGAGAACCCCCGGCTCCTCCTAAGCACTGCACACACACCTCCAGCCAAAAATCCAGGGAACTGGAGCCACTGAAGCACCTGAGGGGACTGAATTTCCTGGGCAAATCACTGAAATCCCAAAGCTGAGCGCATGGGTGTGAACTGCCAAAGGCAGGAGGCCCCTCACTGCTCCCCCCAAAAAAAAGATTTTAAGGGACAAAATAATTGCAGGGCTTGGGGTTTTCCTAACTCCTGCAAGAAAGGCCATGGGGAAACACACTGAAGGGAGAGAAAAACTCACGCTGAGCTGCCAGGAGCTGATCAGGAACAAACGCTGCTTTTCCCAGTGTCAGAGCAGTGGGCCACGGAAAACAGCAACAGGGAGAGAAAAGCGGAATATGTTCCCCCAGCAGGGCAGGGATGGGGTGAGGAGGGAGGAGATTGGATCCCTGATGCCCTGGGCAGCCTGTGTCCCTGGGGTCCCACCCCAAAATTGAATCCCTGATGCCCTGGGCAGCCTGTGCCCCCCGTGTCCCACCCCAAAATTCCATCCCTGATGGCCCAGGGCAGCAGGGGACCCCACAAACCTGCCCAGAGCTCTTCAGGGACCCCCTCAGCTCGTTCCTCTTCTCTCCAGCTCCTCAAACCTTTAGGAACTGAGCCTTAGGAACTAAACTTAAACCTGAGTTCTGCCCCATTAATCCCCTTGCCCAGAGAGTGTGAGAAGGGCTAAAAAGAAACCCAAAAAACCCCCCAAAAAAACCCCAACCAGCGGCGTTTGCTCCTTTCAGATGAACATTCCAGAGGCAGCTGGGCTGGAATCAGAGCAGCAGAATGTGAGCCAGGCAAGGCAGAGACGGAACCCCAGAGCCCAGGGGACAGTGCCCGCCCTGCCTGCCCAAAACCCACCCCAGCCCCTCCCAGAGCCCCCAGCCTCCTTCAGTCCTCGGCACCCACGGATCCTCGTCCTTGGAGCCGCTGGAGCTGCTGTGGGTGGCCGGGTGGGCTCCGGGAGCACAGCTGGATGCCCAGGAGCACCGCTGGATGCTCGGAGCCGCACATCTGGAGGGGAGCGGGGCATCCAGCGGTGCCTGGGCAGGGATTGCCATCTGCTGGCGCCCGGGGGAAGCCCGGAGCCCTGCCCGAGCCTGGAGCGAGGGGAGCCCATGGAATCATCGGGGGGATTGAAGCGCTCGTCGAGGAGCCCAGAAAATCATCACAGAAAATCGGATCCCCCCCGAAGCTGAGGGAGAAATGATTCCCTGTTTGGGGGCTGAGCACTGGAGGCGCTGCCCAGGCTGGCAGAGGTGTCCCCATCCTCGGGGACATTCCAGAGCCAGCTGGACACACCCCTGAGTGACCCTGCTCCGGTGGGGACGAGGATGAGGTGACCTCCGGGGGTCTCTCCCAGTGCTGGGGTGGCAGAGGGACCTCCAGCCCCTGGAGATCCTTCCTGGGATCCACCGAGTGGGATGTCACCCAGGCAGGGATGTCACCCAGGCAGGGATGTCAGCTGGCAGCCCCGGGATGTCACCTGGCAGGGATGTCACCTGGCAGGGATGTCACCCTGACCACCCTAGGATGTCACCCTGGCAGCCCCGGGATGTCACCCAGGCAGGGATGTCACCTGGCAGGGATGTCACCCTGACCACCCTAGGATGTCACCCTGGCAGCCCCGGGATGTCACCCAGGCAGGGATGTCACCCAGGCAGGGATGTCACCCAGGCAGGGATGTCACCTGGCAGCTCCGGGATGTCACCCCGGCCAGGAGTTGCCATGGAGACACAGGGATACGGAGGGGCAGCTGGAAGGGCTGTCACTAATTTAAGGCATAAAGGACAATTAGCGCTCATTAGCCGGGGTTTTTGCTGAGGTGACAAAGCAAAGGAAGCCCCGTGAAATGACGGGATGTGTTCTTGCTGCTGCAGGTGAGGTTCGGGGGAGGGAGCGGTCCTCGGGAAAATAAAAAATAAAAAATAAACTGTACGAAGGAGCAGACACAAGCAGCAAATCTCATTCTGCGGCAGAAGGATTTATCTCCTGCTCATCTGAAATAAACCCCGCGGCCTGTTAATCCATTCCATCCCGAGCAGGGGCTCAGGAGGCAGGTGCAGATAAAAGGCTCTGCCTGGTGGCCGTGGGCAGAGGTGGCCGGGGTCAGGGTTGATAAAGTGCTCCCCAAGAGCAGGAAATCCATCTGCCCTTTTCCCAGCCGTCAGCACCAGCACGGGCCAGGCTCGGGAGGTGCCCTCCAACTCAGGAAGTCTTTAAGGTACTGAATTTGAAGGCGGCACTACATAAATCCTGCTTTTGCATCTCTAAATATTCATCATTCCGTGCCAAAAGCAGGCTGGAGGATCCCGCAGAGGAATTCCAAACTCTGCCTATCCCCTGCTTTAGGCTGGGGTTAGGAGCAGCATTTCCCTGCAGGAGCCGTGCTGATGGAGTCTGTGCCATGGTCACTCTTTGGGGGTCACTTCTGGGGCCTTCACAACCCTCACAGGGGATATTTGCCCACCAAAGCAGGAACACAAGGGCCCAGCCCCACCCTGAGATGCTCTAAACTGGAATTTAATTAGGTCACTCTCCGGATACATTAAGCCCAGATGTCCAGATTCAGGAGATTAGATTTATTGGGCATTGATTAAATGAAAAAAAAAAAAAATCAAATAAGAGTCCCAGCTGAGTGCTGCAGCCATGTGCCAGCTCTCCCCGAGGGCAGCTGGAGCAGCCTATAATTAATATTACACAGTCCTGACAGGCAAGATAAAAGTTCTGGCCAGGCCAGGGTGTAATTTAGGATCTATTTATTCTCCAGCAGAATTTATTAACTCGAGCAAACCCAGCGCAGGCAGATTTGTGGCTGATTTCCCTGCAAAGGGTGTCAGGAGCACACTGCTCTCTTTCCTTAAACACGACAAAAAAAAAAAAAAAACCCTCTCCCACCAACACAGCTGAAAATCCAGGGAGAATTCCCGTGGATGGATCCTGGAGGAGCCACAGCCGCCCCTCCTGCAGCAGCGACTGCTGAAATAAAAAGTGTTACAAAACTCTGGCATCAGTGCTTTTGATCCATCAGAGCTGCTCCCAGCACTGCCAGGGATGGAAAGGGAAGGTTTGGGAAGGTTTGGGAAGGAAAGGAAAGGAAAGGAAAGGAAAGGAAAGGAAAGGAAAGGAAAGGAAAGGAAAGGAAAGGAAAGGAAAGGAAAGGAAAGGAAAGGAAAGGAAAGGAAAGGAAAGGAAAGGAAAGGAAAGGAAAGGAAAGGAAAGGAAAGGAAAGGAAAGGAAAGGAAAGGAAAGGAAAGGAAAGGAAAGGAAAGGAAAGGAAAGGAAAGGAAAGGAAAGGAAAGGAAAGGAAAGGAAAGGAAAGGAAAGGAAAGGAAAGGAAAGGAAATCCAGCAGACAGTGAAGTGGGACCGTGTTTTAGGGCATTTATCCCCTGCTCCACGCCTTGTTTTCCTCCTGGTCAGGCGCCATCCCTGCTGTCCCTCCTCCTCTCCCTGCCCTGCGTGATTCATGCAGCATTTAAATAATAAATTGCATGGACACTGTGGAATTTATAGCACTCGGGGAAGGTGATTAACCAAAGCACTGGATAATTCATACCAATGAACTCAGATCTGGCAGTGGGAGGATTTCACTGAGGGCTTTAAAAAGAGTTTTAAAAAACCTCAAGGGTTGCCAGGGACCTGCAGCATTTAAGTGCTCTGTGTGTGTGTGTGCAGAGTGAGAAGCCGAGGGTGATTTATGCAGGGTGACACTTGGGTCTCATCTTCCCAGCTCATAACCTCTATAAACGAAATTACAATGATTACACCCTCAGAAAAGGGCCAGAAGGAGTGCCGGGGTAGGACAGGCCAGGAGGAAGGCACAGGCCACCTCTAAGGTCAGAGAAAAACCACCAAATATTTGATAGAGAAGCTGTACTTACCCAAAACTCACAAGAAATGAGCTTGGATCTCACAGCAGCTCGGTAATGAGCCCTGAAATGAAAAGAAATATCAAACCCCAAAGTTCAGATAAGTATCTCTCCTAAAAAGAGCTGGTTTACCTGGGAATTCCTGGGTCAAAGCAATCAGGAGAGAAAACCCAGCAGAAGGCAAACTCTGCCTGCCTCTGGGACACGACAGGAATTCAGAAATGCCTTCCAGGGAACAGGATCCTGTACCTGAGCCCGGCTGCAGAGCTGCACTGCAGCCTGTCGGGTCACATCAGTGTCATTCCGGGTGAAGGAACAGCTCTGCTCCCTCGGAGCTCTGCTACATGGAGCTCTGGTGCCCACACGGGCTCTCCCAATAGCACAGACATTAGTTTAATTTAGTTTATTATCAGTTTGTCGTTCCTGGGTGCTGCTGGGCCAGGGGAGATGAGCCCAGCCAGCCCCAGAGCTGCTGAGCTGCAGCAAAGGGAACCACAGCAGAGGCACCAGGGCAAGGCTTGGAGCTCCTTCCCTCTTTCCCCTCCATCCTGACAGAGTTTAAACTCCATCTGGATGGTTTTAATCCTCGCTGCTGGAAGTCTGAGTCGAGGGAAGGGCTGGGCACTGAAAGAGCAGCAGTGCCCTGGAGGCACTGGAGGTATTTGGGTAACATTTCGGGGAGCTCAGCTGCAGCCCTGCCCCAGAAATGTCACTGCCCCGGGCTCTCCGTGCCCCATCTGCACCCGGAGAGAGGGAGTTTGTTATCAGACAGGCTCCGGGGCCAGAATATCTGGGGCTGTGCCAGGGGTCTGCTCAAAATCAGTGAGGAGAGCAGGTGTGGAGTCCTCTCCGAATTCTTGGAGCATCTTGTCCTTCTCCTGGGAATCTCCTACTCCTCTGTCCTTCTCCTGAGCATCTCCTGCTCCTCTGTCCTTCTCCTGGGAATCTCCTACTCCTCTGTCCTTCTCCTGAGCATCTCCTGCTCCTCTGTCCTTCCCCAGGGAATCTCCTGCTCCTCTGTCCTTCTTCTGAGCATCTCCTGCTCCTCTGTCCTTCCCCAGGGAATCTCCTGCTCCTCTGTCCTTCTTCTGAGCATCTCCTGCTCCTCTGTCCTTCCCCAGGGAATCTCCTACTCCTTTGTCTTTCCCCAGGGAATCTCCTGCTCCCCACAGCTCCGTCCCATTCAGCTGCACCAGCGCCCTGGAAAGTCCCCTGTCCCCCGTCCCTTCACTGACCTGGCCGCTCCTTGTGTCCCCAGGGACAGCCAGAGGGTTCAGGCAGGGCTGGGGCTGCTGCTGCCCCTTCCCTTTGGGAATCTGGGATGTCCACGGCTTCCCTTTTCTGCTCTCTCCGTGCGTGTCAGTGCGAGCAGTTCCACCCATTTCAGGAAGCGTTTTATTTGCAGTGCCAGCCTTGCCTTCAGTCCCCGGGACCGAGGTCCTTGTCACTTTGAAGATCCCAGCTATTTGACTGCTTTGAATTCATTTGTTTAATGAACCTCAGGGGGCCACTGCACTAGAGCATCCCCAAACAAGTTCAGAGCTTTGCAGTTTCTCCACTAATTAGGGACTCCTCTGGGGCTAAACACAAGAGTTCTGCTGCTGTGTTTGAAGCCGGCAGAAAGCCAAGGCAGGGCTGAATCTCCAGCTCAAGTGAAGCATTTTTAATGTTTTTTCTCCTCTGTTTTCTCTTCCCTCTCCCCAGCGAGTGCAGAATTGCCAGGCACGAACACACACGATCAGGTCAAAGTGCTCCGAGCCGCAGGGAAGGGTTTTAGCAAAGCCTGGATGAACCAGCCCGGTCTGAAATGTTCTCCAGTTCTCGTGTCTCTCCCACAAGGCCTTTCCTCAGCGCCTGGTCACTCACTGGCTCACTCCTGTCCCCCCGGGCATCCCCCCTGGCTGCCTGTGCCCGAGGTCAGGGCAGCCCCTCACCCTGCGGAGGGACGAAGGGAGCGCAGTGACAGGCAGGGACACTCCTGTCCCCAGCCCAGGGGACAAAGCTGCTGCTGGAGGAACCAGCCCGGCAAATTCCTGCCCCAGCCTTGCCTTTGCAGAGGGCTGGGGTCAGAACTGCTGCCGGCTCCTGCGCACCGCCGTGGGCAATGGAAACGGGAGGAGGTGAGCCGGGCACAGGAATCGCCTTTCCAGCCGGGCTGGCAGAGCTCGGGGGGCTGAGCCCTGGGGACAGCAGCCAGGACAGCACAGCGGGCACAGCCCTGGTCAGTCCTGGTCAGCCCTGGCTCGGCCCTGGTCAGTCCTGGCACAGCCCTGGCTCACACCTGGCACAGCCCTGGCACAGCCCTGGTCAGTCCTGGCACGGCCCTGGCACAGTCCTGGCTCGGCCCTGGCTCGGCCCTGGCACGGCCCTGGCACAGCCCTGGCTCGGCCCTGGTCAGTCCTGGCACAGCCCTGGTCAG
This sequence comes from Sylvia borin, assembly GCA_014839755.1. NCBI lineage: Eukaryota > Metazoa > Chordata > Aves > Passeriformes > Sylviidae > Sylvia > Sylvia borin. The sequence goes on along the minus strand of CM025979.1, from coordinate 5,847,545 downwards.
TCCTGGCACAGCCCTGGCACAGTCCTGGCACAGCCCTGGCACAGCCCTGGCACAGCCCTGGCTCGGCCCTGGCACAGCCCTGGCACAGCCCTGGCACAGCCCTGGCTCGGCCCTGGCACAGCCCTGGCACAGCCCTGGTCAGTCCTGGTCAGTCCTGGCACAGCCCTGGCACAGCCCTGGTCAGTCCTGGTCAGTCCTGGCACAGCCCTGGCACAGCCCTGGCACAGCCCTGGTCAGTCCTGGCACAGTCCTGGCACAGTCCTGGCACAGTCCTGGCACAGCCCTGGCACAGCCCTGGCACAGCCCTGGCACGGCCCTGGCACAGTCCTGGCTCGGCCCTGGCACAGCCCTGGCTCGGCCCTGGCACAGTCCTGGCACAGCCCTGGTCAGTCCTGGCACAGCCCTGGTCAGTCCTGGCACAGCCCTGGCTCGGCCCTGGCTCACACCTGGCACAGCCCTGGCACAGCCCTGGCACAGCCCTGGCACAGTCCTGGCTCGGCCCTGGCACGGTGGGAAGCTGCTGCCATCTCCTGGGCATCCCGGCTCCACTGCGGAGCCTCTTCCCCCCTCCCGCCGCCTTTCCCGAGGGCTCCTGCCGTCCCAAATGCCACCCCCGGCGCCACCTGCCCGTCCTGTGGCAGCGCTGGTGGCACTGAGGCAGCGGCACCCCCCCGGCAGCACTGTGTGACACACACGGGGACAAACAGCCCGTGTGACACGGGGACAGGCGGGCCCGGCTGTGCCCCGGGCTCTGAGCCCAGGAAAACTCCCAGGAACCACAGGGATCTGTGCCCTGTCACACAGCAGCGCTGCTGGAGGTGACACCGAGACACCTGGGCAGGCTCCTGTCCCCTCCCAGGGCTGGGGACACAGGGCTGGAGCTGGGGACACTGGGATCCATCCCAGGGTTTGGGGACACCAGGGGTGGAGCTGGGGACACAGGGATGGAGCTGGGGACACAGGGGTCCATCCCAGGGCTGGGGACACAGAGATGGAGCTGGGGACACCAGGGATGGAGCTGGGGACACAGGGATGGAGCTGGGGACACAGGGTTCCATCCCAGGGCTGGCACAGGGAGGAGTGGGAGCTGAGCCCTGCCTTGGGGAGAGGGCACAGCCAGGGGGCTCTGGGAGGCAATAAAATGAATTCTTTTCTCCCTGTGTGTCAGGCAAGGCCCGGGCCGGGCAGGGTGCGGCTGTTCCGGGGAGGTTCTGCAGCACAGGAGGAGAACACAACTCTGCTGCAGCACCGGGACTGTCTGCAAGCTGAGCCCAGACCCCGCAGCTGCAGAGAACAGGCTGCTGGCTGCTCCTTCTGTGACAGGGACCGTCTGCAGGGGCACAAAGGAGCGGGACAATTCCCTCGTTAAGCTGCTGGCTTTGGGGAAGCTCCTTTTGGCAAAAAACGTTTGTGTTTCCTCATTCCCCCTGCCCCGCCCTGCCCTGCCCCGCCCTGGGGGTTACGAGGGGCCTTTCAGGACCTCATCCCCGCACAGAACAATCCCCCTGTTCTTATCCCAGCCTGGATAAACCCCTCCCGGGGCTGCGGGGCCGGGACAAACCCTCGGGGCTGAGCGTTGCTCCTGCTGCCCGTGGCCAGCGGAGCTCGGGGGAGCAGCTCGGGGGGTTTTCCCTGCAGCTTCCCCCTCTGCAAAACTCATTCCACTCCTCATTTATAACTCCACAAGGTCCTGCCTGCCCTGCTCCCCTCGCTGGGTTGCCCTGCTGGCTGGAGGCAGGGCTGGGTTGGCTTCTGGAGCTGGGGACACTGCGGGGACACAGCAGAGCCCAGCCCAGCTCTGGGAACTCGCCCCACAGCCTCCAGCAGGACAAGGAATCCTTTCAAGCCACCTCAGCACTTGGAGCAATAAAAAAAACAAACAAAAAACAACAAACCAAACCCAAAAAGCTCCCTTCATCCGCACATTTACCAAACACAATATTTGCTGAGCAGGCCAGTAAATCTCAACCGTTCTTCACCCAAAGCAAATAAGGCCATAAAGGTGAGCCGAGGAGCTCAGAGCAAACACGGAGCTCTCCTTGCCTGCAGCCGGGCAGAGTCCACACCGGGCCGGGCAGGGCCGGGCTGGGGACAGCAGGGACAGCGGGGGACAGCGGGGGACAGCGGGGGACCGCGGGGGACAGCGGGGGACAGCAGGGGATGTCCCCATGTGCGGGCTCATTGCAGCACGGACCCGCACGGACAGAGCGCTCCCAGCACCGGCACCGAGAGAACCTCCTGTGCCTTCCCCTGCCCTCACCTCTGCCTGACCCAGCCCCAGCCCCAGCTGCTTTCCCTGCGGTTCACATTTCCCTGCTCCCGGGCAGGTGCTCGGGCAGTTGTTTATTCTGGTTTATTCTCCGTGACCGCTGCGTTTTGCCCAAAAAACAAAACGCCGCTCCCTCCTGGTGGGAGGAGGTTTGGGTTTCCCAATTCCTGCCCTTCCCCAGGTTATTCCCAACGTGCTGCAGGGCTCCAGCTCCACTCCTGAAGCCCAGCCCCGAGTTCTAAGCGATTCTGTGTACCCATGGACTGCAGGAATATTCATTTACCCGGTTTAATATTCATTTCACTCATTCCTCCGGCAGCTGCAGCAGAGGCAGGGGCAGGGAGGGGGAAGCGCAGCATTCGTGCCAGCCAGCAGGAAACCAGACGAGCTGATAACTGCTGTCTGGCTGCCGAGAGAGAGTCAAATCCCGAACCATCCCATCTGGTGTGCGGCCAGGGAAACACCCTGCCCCATGCCCGGGCAGTGCCCCAGCGCAGAGCCGGGGCTGGGGACAGCAGCAGCTGCTCCTGAGCCTCTCTCTGCTCTGGCACCTCGAACCGGACCCAGGATCTGTCTGAGGCCGCATCCTGCGCTCCCCGCTCCTGTGCTGGGCTCCTGCTGCCCCTCGGGTGCTGCTCTGAGCGGCCTCAGCCCCGTCAGCTCCTCTCCAAATATTTAGAAGCTCAGGTGTGAGACACAAATCCCCTCGGAAATTTCTGTTTGCTGCCCTTCCTCCTCTGGGCTTCACACCCATTGCCTCCGTTTCATGGGTTTATCCCTGGCCGAATTAACCATTGTGCAGTCACCTTTAGGGATAAAAATATTAATTTTACTCCTTTCCAGAGCTCTCTGGCTGCAGCCTCTTCCCAAGGCAGGGCTCAGGAGATCAACCTGTTCAAGAACCAACAAGGAACAAAACTGAAAAGCCTCATAGAGCAGATCATGGAACAAAAATTGTCATTTCCACCAGCCCTTGCAAGGCTCCCCTCGGCCCCGGGGAGGGTTTTGTAGCAACCCCATCCTGCCTTTCCTCTGCCAAGTGGAATTCCCTGGGAGAGGACAGGACACAGGCGGCTCCAGCCCTGTGACACCCCACTGAGTCACCCCCGCCGCCCAGAGGGTGGCACAGAGCTTTTGCAAGGAGGATTCACATGAAACTGCCCAGGGCAAACAGCACGAGAGAGACGCTGGCCTTGCAAAACCCTCTGCTCCCATTCCCAATCCTTTTCCCCATTCCCAATCCTTTTCCCCATTCCCATTCCTTTGCCTCATTCCCATTCCTTTGCCTCATTCCCATCCTTTTCCCCATTCCACGTGCTCCCAGGTTGCTGACATGCTCCTCGTGGTGCTCCCAGAGGTTTTGCAGCAGTTGGGAAGAGCAGTTCCCATTCCCGAGGAGCTGCAGCCCGAGGGCCCTGGGAGGAGCTCTGTCCCTCTCGGCCTGTTCTGACCCCGGGCACTGCCCAGGGAAGATCCCAGGGGGGCAGAAAAGAAAATAAAACCCGCAGGGAAATGAGGTTCTGCAGGAGAATTTGATCCTGGGAATTCAGCAGATGAGAAAAATCTCCTTTTCTTTTTTTCTTTTCTTTTTTTTTTTTTTTCTTTTGTCCAAATTAACCCCCAACCAAAGCAGCATCACCGAGCATTCTTCCAACATGTTTTCCTTTTCCTGCTGCTCTCCTCTTTGCCCTGAATTCTGTTCTGTTCTATTCTATTCTATTCTATTCTATTCTATTCTATTCTATTCTATTCTATCCCATTCCTTCTTTTTCTCCTTCTGTTCGACCTCTGGTGGAAGCATTTCACACAAGCCCGCTGGGTGAGGAGCTCCGGGAAGATGAGCTCAGGGAAGGAAACCCAAAACTCGCACTCAGGCAGCACCAGTGACTCAGCAGGGCCAGGGAGGAGGAGGAGGAGGAGGAGGAGGATGGAGAAGGCTTGGCAAAGCCATAAAGGGCATCAGAAACGCCTGAGGCATTTATCCCCTTCTCCAGGGGAGGAGCAAAGGGGATTTCAGAAAAAAACAAAATCAGAAAGAAGAGTGTTCAGACGTTGGAATAATTTCCCCAGCGAGGTGCTGGAGCCAGGGGAGGCGGCATTGGGGACCGAGGTCAGTCCCTCCCACCCTCGATGACCCCGGGGCTCTGCGGGGCAGACAGGGGAAAGGAGAGGCCACGCTTTTCTGTTCTGGAGGGATCCAGCTCCTCTGAGCAGCGCTCATTTGGATGGCAGGAACCAGCGGGAGCAGCTCCGGAGCCAGCCGCGCTCGGGGACGCTGACTCAGGATCATCTCCTCTAATTACCGCCGGGTTTCGCCCCGGCCCAGCTCCTGCCCCTTTCCCAAGGAGGTGGAAGGTGAACGGGAGGAATCGCGGCTGGTTCAGGGACAGGGAAGTGCTGCCCTTGTCCCCAGGGCTGATCTCACAGCGCTGCCCCGACAGCTCCGGGAGCGCTTGCCAAATCAGCCTCAAAGTCAGCTTCAAAACCAGCCTCAAAATCTTCAAATTCAGCTTCGAAATCAGCCTTAAAATCAGCTTTTAGACTTCAAAGTCAGCCTCAAAATCAGCTTCAAAATCAGCCTCGAAATCAGCACCAAAATCAGCTTTAAAACTTCAAAATCAGCCTCAAAATCAGCTTCAAAAATCAGCCAAGGGCGTGAGGGTTGAAAGGGGAAGAGTCCAGGAAGGAGAGGAAAGAGGAACTGGTTTGTGGTTTTTTTTCTCATGTGATGTTGTTTGAGGCATTCAGCCAAATTTTCTCGAGGGGGATCACAGCAGGGATGTGTCCCCAGCAGGAAAATGTCGTGTTCAGCACTGAGGGGCTGTAAAAGGGGGTCAGGAGAGACCAGCCCCACAACAGAGTCCTGGCCCTTCGTGTTCCAGCTTTTCCCACGCAGGATCAGAAGCTGAATTTGGAGCTTTTCCACAAGGATGTTCCCCCTGTCTGGCTTTTTTTTCTCCACATTTTCTGGAATTTTTTGCCTTCAAGAAAAGCTTGGACCAGCGCTGGGAGCAGGACTGGAGGCTCCTCCACATCTCCAGGGCTTCTGCAAGGGCTGCTCACCATGCCAAGGGACACAGGGAAGGACAGAACTCGATGTCCAGCCCACGGGTTCCTCAGGGACGTCCCCAGCGCCCATTTTAACCCCTCCAAGGCGGGCTCACCCCTTTATTTTCACCATTTCTGCCCGAGGCTGGGCAGGTAGGAGGAAGTTTCTCTATCAGTGAAACCTCCAGGGGGGTGTGGACGTGTTGAGCTGGATGGGGAGGAGGGGAAAATTTGCATTTACCTCATCCAAACGGCGGGGATAAAAGGGGCTGGAGGAGGATCGAAGTTCCCTCAGTGCCCAGGTGGGTGAGGAGGAGGCACCAAAGGCGGCGATGGCATTTTTGGTCCTTTTGGCCCCGCTGCTGCTGCTGGGGACAGCGGCCGGGCAGGCAGAGCCGGGGATGGACGCGTGCCTTTTCCTCGGGAATGCCACCGAGGGGAATTTCTCGGTGGGAACGGAGCCCGACCTTTACCGGGCCAACACAACCTACGTGGGTAAGGCCCTGCCTGGATCCCCTCATCACCTGCGCCCTGAGCCGCTGCTCCCTGCTGCTGCTCCGGCCGGCCGCTGCAGCATCTCCTGCTCTTCTCCGGCTGGGGAGACGGAGCATCTTCTGCTGCTTCTAGAACTGGGGGAGATGGAGCATCCTTCTGCTGCTTCTAGAACTGGGGCGATGGAGCATCCTTCTGCTGCTTCTCAGTCTGGGGAGCTCTGACATCCTTCTGCTGCTTCTAGAACTGGAGAGCTCTGACACCCTTCTGCTGCTTCTCAGTCTGGGGAGCTGGAACATTATTTTTCTGCTTTTCAAACCTGGAGAGCTCTGACATCTTTTTTCTGCTTTTCAAACTTGGGGAGCTCCGACATCCTTTTTATATTTTTCAAACTAGGGAGCTCTAACATCCTTTTTCTGCTTTTTAGTCTGGGGGAGCTCTGACATCCTTTTTCTGCTGTTCAAACTTGAGGGGCTGTGATATTCTTTTTCTGCTTTTCAAACTGGGGAGCTCTAACATCCTTTTTCTACTTTTCAAACTGGGGAAGGTGCAACTTTCTACTTTTCAGACTGGAAGAGCTTAACATTTTTTTCCCTGCTTTTCAAACTTGAGGGGCTGTGATATCCTTTTTCTACTTTTCAAGCTTGGGGAGCTCTGACATCCTTTTTCTGCTTTTCAAACCGGGCAAGCGTAACTTTCTACTTTTCAGGCTGGGGGAGCTGTAACATTTTTTTCTGCTTTTCAAACCGGGGAAATGGAACATTCTGTTTCTGCTTTTCAAACTTGAGGAGCTGTAACATTCTTTTTCTACTTTTAATCATTCTTCATCGCAGGCAGGAGATGGGTAAACGCCGCTGTTGTCGCCTCTTTGTTCCTATTTCATTGTTCTGTTGTCTGCAGCTCAATCCCCAAATTCTCCTTCTCTTCTCAGGATGGGGTTTTTCCCTCCCTTTATAGATATATTTTGTTTTTTTACCTGAACTTGCACGGAAGGAGCAAGGGAAGGAGGGACAGATTCCCTCAGCTCTCACCCAAGCTGCACCCGCAACAGGTTTTTTTTTATTGTTGGTTTTGGGGGAGTTTGGTTTTGTGGGAGTGTTCTTTTGTTGTTTAGGGGTTTTTGTTTCGTTGTTTGGTTTTTTTTGGGTTTTTTTTGTTTTCCTTTTTAATTTTTTTTTTCACTGTCATTTCTAATTTTTTTTGAGCACGCCATTGAGGTTTGATGGCAACTGAGGTTTGAGTTCCCACCTCACACCAGCTCCTGGAGGTCCTGGTGGTCTTTGGCAGCTCGGGTTGGATTCGGGGCTGTCCTGAGGGGTGCTGCAGGCGGGGAGGGACAGCAGGACACCCGCGGGGACGTGGCCAGCAGCTCCTCTCTGATCGCGGCCCCATTTGTGGCGGGGAGAAAAGCCCCGAGAGGCGAGCCCTCGGGGGCAGGCTGAGGCACAGGATCCTTTCCCAGCCTCTCCCATTTGCATGGGATGCGCAGGGCTCCGGCCTCAGCAGGTGCTGCCCCGGGGCAGGAGCTGAGCCCGAGTGCCGCTGGTTCTGGGGGGAAAGGGGGTTCTCCTCCTGTGCTGGGGCAGAGCCGTTCTGGGGCACATAAAGGGGATTCTCCTCCTGTGCCGGGGCAGAGCAGTTCTGGGGCACATAAAGGGGATTCTCCTCCTGTGCTGGGGCAGAGCAGTTCTGGGGCACATAAAGGGGATTTTCCTCCTGTGCCGGGGCAGATAATGGGGTTTTTCCTCGTGTCTTTGGGGCAGAGCAGTTCTGGACCATATAAAGAAGTGTTTTCTCCTATGCTGAGGCAGACAATGGGGATTTTCCTCCTGTTCAGGGACAGGTAAAGGAGTTTTTCCTCCTGTGCTGGGGCAGAGAAGTTCTGGGGCAGGGAAAGGGGTTTTTCCTCCTGTGCTGGGGCAGGGGAGTTCTGGGGCACGTAAAGAAGTGTTTTCTCCTATGCTGAAGCAGATTTAAGGGATTTTTCCTCCTGTTCTGGGGCAGTAAAGAGGATTTTCCTCCTGTTCAGGGACAGGTTAAGGAATTTTTCCTCCTGTTCAGGGGCAGAGCAGTTCTGGGGCAGGTAAAGGAGTTTTTCCTCCTGTGCTGGGGCAGATAAAAGGGTTTTTCCTCCTGTTCAAGGGCACATAAAGGGGTTTTTCTTCCTCTTCAGGGGCACGTGGAGGGGGTTTTCCTCCTGTTCAGGGGCAGGACTGGGGTGAACCCCTCCTGTGACCCTGTGTGAACAAACCCCTGCGGGCTCGGGGGTCCTGGCAGGGCAGAAATCTCATTTTGTCCACCTTGCTCCTTTGCCAGTGACCATCAAGGACGACAGAAACCACAGCCAGAGCTGGGGGCAGCTGCTGCTGCAGGCCCTGGACGGCCAGAACGCCTCGGTGGGGAGCTGGGAGGAGGCAGCCACGGGGAACTGCAGCTCTGTGGACACAGCAGTGCTGAACATCAGCCAGAGCACGGCCCGCTGGACATCCCCGGCCAGCAACCTGAGCTCCGTGCTCATCAGGTCAGCGTTTGGTCCTTTCCCGTGCTCATCAGGTCAGCCTTTAGTCCTTTTGTGTGCTCATCAGGTGAGCGTTTGGTCCTTTTCTGTGCTCATCAGGTCAACCTTTAGTCCTTTTGTGTGCTCATCAGGTGAGCGTTTATTCCTTTTCTGTGCACGTCAGGTGAGCGATTAGTCCTTTTTCGGCCATGCCAGGTGAGCGTTTATTCCCTTCCTGTGCTCATCAGGTGAGCGTTTATTCCTTTTCTGTCCGTGTTAGTTGAGCGTTTATTCCTTTTTTTGCCCATGTCACTCAGGGTTTATTCCTTTTCTGCCCATATCAGGTGAGCGTTTAGTCCTTTTCTGCCCATGTCAGGTGAGGATTTATTCCCTTTCTGTGCCCTCCAGCTGGGACAGAACCCACAGTCAGCTCCTCCTCCTCCAGAGCAGGGGCTGAGAAAAACCTCTGGAGACCCCAAAAATAATGGGATTTGTTGTTGTTGTTGTTTGTGGGGGGGGGGGGGTTGTTGGTTTTTGTTTGTTTGTTTGTTTGTTTGTTTGGGTTTTTTTGGGGGGGGGAGGGAAGGTGTTCTGGTTTTGTTTTGGTTTTTTTTTGGGGGGGGGGAGTTTCCTTTTTGTTTTTGTTTTGGGGAGTTTGCAGATACTTCCCTGGGTAGAAATGCAGATTAATTCCCTGGGAATGGCCCTGCCATTTGCGCCAGTGGGGAATGTTTGTTCCAAGGGAATCAGAGCCCTGAACCTGCTCAGCCTCAGCTCGGGGAGCCAGGAGCCAGCCTCAAACTTGATGGTCCCCAGAGAATTGTCACCCTGCCACCCGGCATCCCCAGCCCAGCCCGGAAATGGGATGGAGAAACTATTCCAGATGTTAAAAATTCCCCCCCCCCAAAAAACCTCAGTGTGGCTCAGGAGTGAGCTCAGGATGGCTCCAAAATTCAGAGAATTCACACAATCACCAGGTTGGAAGAGACCTTCAAGACCATCGAGTCCAGCCCAGCCCTGAGACCTCAACTAAACCCTGGCCACACATCCAGTCTTTGTTTAAACACTTCGTTTAAACTTTGCAGGGACGGTGACAATTCCTGTCCCTTCTCCTGCTCTCAGTGTCCCCTCTCCACCCCCACATGAGACACTGTCCCTTGAACCTGTTGTCCTCTCTCCTCGCACAGGGTCTATCTCGTCCTCTCTGATAACAGCACCGAGCTCAAGACCCACACACTGAACACAGGTAAAGACTCTTCGTTCCCAGCCCCAGGGGAGGTCACAGCGAGGAGGGGACACACTCCTGCTCTGGGGACAGGGCAGAGAGGGCTTCAGGGGCCTGGGGCTGAGGGACATCCCGCACCTCCAGGCAAAGACAGAGCCTTTTCAGGGTATAATTCCAATTTAAAACCTTTTCAAACCCCCTTTTGGCTTTGAGGGACGTGAGACAGCCACAGAGCAGAGGCCAGGCTGATTTATTTCTGCGGGGACAGGCACAGGGACGGACGGGGAGCTGTGCCTTTGCTCTCAGGGACTGGCGCTGGCACCCACAGGACACCAGCGAGGAGGAGGAGGAGGATGTTTTCAGACATCCCACAGAGGGTTTGTCCCCTCGTTCCTGTGAGATCAGTGTGGGTCTGACATTTCTGCCTCTGAGGGATTTTATCCTGCTGGCACCTGCTGACTTTTTCCCCAAGGAAAAATTTCTCAGGAAAGCTCCTTCTCCAAACAATCCTGGCCAACAACTCTCCTCTCTCCAAACAACCTTTCTCCAGGTGGGGTTTTGCTGTTTCTCTGGTTTAACCCATGGGATCAGAGAGGTGTCGTTCCTATTCCCCAACCATGGTCAGTCTGTGTGGGAACACCTGATAAAAGGTAGTAAAATCAGAAAATGGAGCCTTTTTTCTGTGCTCTCTGCCTGCTGAAATATTTGGAGTCTCTCCTCTTTCTTTGGTGCCTTACAACGACAAGATCAGAGTCGGACACAACCTCCTGGAGAAGATCTTTGGATTTGTAACGGAATTTTAATATTTTTATTTTTTTCCCCCATTTCAGGGGCGGAGAGCACCGTGTCCCCCTCCATCACCACTCCCAACTCGGTGTGCAGGGCTGGCAGCAGCTCCCTGCTCCTCCTGCCCGTGCTGCTGCTCCTCACGGGCACTCTGCTCTCCTAGAGAGGCCACCCAGCTCTGAGCTGCCTCACTCGGGACAAGCCTCCAGGGAATAATGAAGATTTTGGGTCAGTGCCCAGCTGATCCTCCCCTTTGCCTACAGAAGGGAATATCTCCCAGCACAGATCCATCCCTCTGGGCAGGATTCCAGACACAAAAAAAAGGGGCCAGCAGAGTTTCACACGAGGATCCGTGATCTCCTCAGCTCCTGCAGCTCTGGGAAGCACCAAAACGAGCCCGAAGGGAGGAGAATTCCTGCTCCTTGAGGGCAGCCCAGCTCCAGGAGGGTTTGTCTCTGCAGCCCCTCCCGGCGCTGCCCCACAGCTCAGGGAGCAGAGCGGAGCCTGGGCAGGGCGATCCTGCCCCAAACCCACCGGGAAACCTCCAGCAAACCCCAAAATGCAGCCCAACCCTGCGCCCAGGGCGGCCCCAACCATCCGTGCTCCACCTCGGTGTTCGGTCCCAAATCGCCGGAATTTTGTTCTTTCAGCAGATCGCAAAGTTTCTCTTGGTTGTGCCTCTGTTTTATTTGAATTTGTGTTTTTCTGGAAAGGCAAGATGGGCATTTGTTTGGTTCCTTTTTAATTTTTATTTTTTTAATCAACAGCTGATTTTGTTTGTGTGTGTGGGCCAATGGATGTCTTGATTTTATTGTTGTTGTTTGTGTTTTTATATGGGCAAAACGTTTATTTAGAAATTTGCCAACTCGTGGGAAGGAATTTTTGTTTTTTCTTTCTTAAACCGATCGAAATAAAAAAAGGAATTAAAATCGGTTCTTGGACCTCTTGTTTTTGGGGGGTTTGGTGGGGTTTTGGGGGGTTTTGGGGTGTGGGGGTTTTTCTTGTTTGTTTTTTGTCTTGTTTTGGGGTTTTTGGGTTTTGGGGTTTTTTTTGGTTTTTTTTGTTTGTTTGTTTGTTTGTGTGGGGTTTTTTTGTTGGTTTTTTTTTGGTTTTTTGTGGGGTTTTTTGTGTTTTTTTTGTTTTTTTGTTTTTTTTCCCCTGACTTCATTGTGATGTTGGAGGAAGGTTTGAAACGATTCTGAAATATTTGGATTTGATCCCAGAGATGAGCACACGAAAGAACAAACAAGGTGAGGCCTGAGCTCTGCAATCCTGCCCGGGGGCACCCAGAGGATATTTTGGGGGAAGGGTCAGGGACAGATCCTTGCCCCTTTTATCCTTTTGTGCTCCCTCCTCCCGAGGCTGAGCCCCAAACCACAACAATATTTCAGAGCTGAAGAACAACCCTGGCTTTAAACTGCCCTTCCCAGCCCGGAGCTGAGCAAATCCCCTCATTTCTGCCCAGTAAATCCGAATTCCCACGTGATTGAGGAGCCTGGGAATAAAAGAGCCTGAAAATTTAACACAGGAGCTGAGAAGCACAAGAAAAAAAAAAAAAAATAAAAATGTGCCTGTGCATTTATAGCTCTCAGAAATTCTGAAAGAAAAAAATATTTCCTGTCTGTTTATATTTCTCAGGAATTCGAAAGAAAAATTTTTCCTGCCCATTTATATTTCAGAAAAATAAAAATAAAATAAAATTGTGCCTGCCTATTTAAATTCCTCAGGAATTCAGGGGGAAAAAAAATTCCCTGCCCATTTCTATCTCTCAGAAATTCAGGAAAAAAAAATTGTGCCTGTTCATTTATATTTCTGAGGAATTCAAAAGTTGTCCCTTTTATATTCCTCAGGCATTCAGGTCAAAGAGGGAATTTTTAATTTAAATTCCCCCAGAATTATCTGAAATATTCTCAGTCGAAGCTGAAAAGCCACAAAAGGAATTTTTTGCCTCCAAAAAAAAAAAAAATAAATAAAGATTATTCTCCCTCTCTGTAAATTCCACTTGTTTCATCCCAATTTCCACGGTTTGCCTCAAAAAAAAAAAAAAAATTAAGATTATTCTCCCTCTCAGTGCAAATTCCACTTGTTTCATCCCAATTTCCACTTTCCCCCCGTTTTCCTGCTGGCTCCTGGAGGGATTGGGTGTTGTGGGCAGAATTCCCCAGCACAATTTGCCTCTGCAGCGCTGCATTCATGGAAAGTTCCGGCAGAATTTCGGAGAAATGCATTTGTTTTAGTGCCCAGCCATTAAAATCGGCCTTAATTTAGCAGGCAGGGTAATTAGCAGAGGTAGAGATGGGGTTTTATCTCCTGCACAACACACAGTAAAATCCTAATTAGCGCTGGAAATGAGTGCCCAGCTCCAAGCCCTCTGTTGATGCACCTCTCTCCTAAAGATTACAGCCTCGGATAACAAATATCAAATTGCATTTCAGTGTCCCTCAACACATAAAAGGGATTTTCCTCCTGTGCTGGGGCAGATAATGGGCTTTTTCCTCGTGTCCTTGGGGCAGAGCAGTTCTGGGGCAGGTAAAGGAGTTTTTCCTCTTGTTCTGGGGCAGGTAAAGGGATTTTTTCCTCTTGTTCTGGGGCAGGTAAAGGAGTTTTTTTCCTCTTGTTCTGGGGCAGGTAAAGGTTTTTTTTTCCTCTTGTTCTGGGGCAGGTAAAGGGGTTTTTTTTCCATTTGTTCAGGGGCAGGTAAAGGAGTTTTTTCCTCTTGTTCTGGGGCAGGTAAAGGGTTTTTTTCCTTTTGTTCTGGGGCAGGTAAAGGGGTTTTTTCCTCTTCTTCAGGGGCAGGTAAAGGTTTTTTTTCCTCTTGTTCTGGGGCAGGTAAAGGGTTTTTTTCCTTTTGTTCTGGGGCAGGTAAAGGAGTTTTTCCTCCTGTGCTGGGGCAGGTAAAGGGATTTTTTCCTCTTGTTCTGGGGCAGGTAAAGGGGGTTTTTTTCCATTTGTTCTGGGGCAGGTAAAGGGTTTTTTTCCTCTTGTTCTGGGGCAGGTAAAGGGATTTTTTCCTCTTGTTCTGGGGCAGGTAAAGGGATTTTTTCCTCTTGTTCTGGGGCAGGTAAAGGGGTTTTTTTCCTCTTGTTCAGGGGCAGATAAAGGAGTTTTTCCTCCTGTGCTGGGGCAGGTAAAGGGATTTTTCCTGGGCTCCTTTCCTGTCGCTGTTCCCCTGCCAGTCACATTTATATTCACCAAAGGTGGACACCTGGTTCCTGCAGCCTCTGCTGGATCAGCTGTGACCTCTCCGGGCTGTCCCGGTCCCCACTGTCACCTGAGTGCTCCTTCAAAGCTTTTCATCACTCAGTAACCCAGACAGAGCTTAATGTTTAATTCGGGGAGTTCATTCCCTGCCCATCCACCCCTCCTTCCCTCAGCTGGGAATTTGGAGTTCTGCAGAGAATTCCCTGCGAGGCTCCAGATGCTTTTTCCTCATTAAAATCTCTTTTCTTCACAAAAATCAGGTTTTTTTTTTTTTCCTGGCAAAAGTCACTGTTCTGTAAAAACAAACAAACAAACAAACAAACAAACAAACAAAAAAAAAAAAAAAAAGTTGTTCAAAAAATTCAGTGTATTCCTCCCCAAAAAAATCGCTTTGTTCCCCCAAGAAATTCTCTGTTTCTCGGAAAAGTATTTTTCTTTTCTGAATTACTTTATTTCTCAAAAAAAAAAAAAAAAAAAAAACCAAAAAAAAAAAACAACCTTCATTTTTCAAAAAAGTAGCTTTTTTTTGGAGGGGGAAACACACTTTTTTCTTCCAAAAATCTTGTTTATTTTTCAGAAAGGAGACACTTAATTTCTGGGAAAAAAAAAAAAAAAGAGGATTTTCTTAAGGAAAATTCCTTTTTTTCCCCCAAAAAAACATTACTTTGTTCTCTGAGCAGGATGAGGGACAGCACCCAACTAATGCGTCATCCTAATTCCAAACCCTCTCCCCACCACCTGATTCATTCCCATTTCCCCCAGAGTCATTTAAACCCCAGAGATGAGGATAAGCAGCACAGGTCAATCTCCAGGCTGCACAGAGCACTGAACACAAACACTCTGGGGCTGTCCTGGGCTTTTCCAGGGCTGCTTTTTTCTGCCTCCCTGCCAATAAAAGCACTGGGGCTGTGCTCTGCAGATGTGTGACGTTTGTTTGCTTGGCTTTTGCCAGCAGCTGAATGAATTCCTGCTCTGATAAAGGCCCCACATGATGAGTTTGAGTGTCCCTGACTCACTGGAGACGGCTCTGGGAACCAGCAGCTCGGGTTTATTCACATCATTTCTGCAGTGACACAGCCCCAGAGCTGCAGGAGGGGCTCAGGGCAGCTGCAAAACCTCCCTGGATGGAGCCCACGCTGAACAAAAAAATCACCAAATCCATCATTTGGGGAGAGGAAAAAAAGCAGGGGAAAGGGGCAAAGTTGCCAGCAGAGTTTTCATTTCATCCGAGGCACTGAGCACCCTCTGCTTGACTCATTCTGCAAGGAACCTGCAGCCAAATATTCTGCCAAATATTCCCCAAAGAACCACCTTTAAGAAGAAAAAAAACAAAAAAATACAAATCCCCAGAGCTGGAGCTCTGCCAAAGGGGAAGGTTGGAATATCCCTCCTTTTTCTCACTGTTCCCTTTGGGAAGCTCTCCCAGGGAGCTGAAGCAGGGCAGGGGACAGCACACAAGTGTCCTCAGGTATGCCTTCACATTGCAGAGTGGCTTTACAGCCAGCCCAGGGATGTTTTTTGGACAGTGTAAACCTCACCTTCCCTCAGCCTGGAGCAGTGGCCAAGGTGAACAATTCGGGTTCCTTAAACCTCCCCAAAGGGGCTCTTGGCTCCTGTTATTTAAATATTTAAATATTTAAATACCCCATTTCCTTCTGAAGCAAGGGAACTGCTGCCCTGCTTATCAGGTTTTATTTTTAATTATATGCATGAGGTTATTCTTGATTCAGTCCTAATTACTAATTACTCCTCAGGACACTGCTCGTGTGACAAAGGGAATCACACCCAGCACTGTAACTTCTGCCTCTGGACACTGTGACCTGATGGCCCTGAACCACAGGAGCTGTGCACCACCCCTTCATTCCCTCACTGCCTTTCCTCAGCTTCCCAAGCCCAGGAATAGCCACGATAATTGGGGTAGTGACCATTTAAACCCCTCTCCCAGGCTCCTCCTGCTGCAACAACCTCCACTGGATTTTGGGGCTGATTTAGGGGTTGGTTGAAGGGTTTATCCCTTGCACTCCCTCCCCGAGGCTCTGTCACCACCGGGGCTGTGACATTCCCACTTCAGTTTCCTCAGTTTTCCATCCTCACCCACCCCCTGCTCCCTTTGGCTCTCCCCTTTGGAGCAGAAGTGGGGTTTTTATTGCCCATTTCAGCAGTTGCACGCACAGAGAAACATCTGCTGGCCACAGGAAGAAACGTGCCTGCAGCACAGGAAATCTACTGATAAGAAACCACAACAACAGAAAAAGATAATGCAGTTCCCACTCTCAAAAATGCCTCTCTGCTGATCAAGAGGCAAAGCAGCAGCAAAACTCCCACTATTAAATATAAATGAATTCATTACTTAATTAGAGAGAAATGAAAGCCTTGTGTGATTGGGCCTCCTCTCTCCAAAGCTGCTCTGTTTATTTACCACGGCACAATTCTGAGTCCCACATCAGCTGGGCTGGGCCAAAACACGAAGGGCTTGAGGAAAAGCAGAGAAACCAACCCGCTGTGAGAACCCAGAGGGGGCAAAGTGCTGCCAGGGTGACCCTTGTGAAACATCTGCTCTTGTCCTGGGGTAACCCAGAGCCCAGGGCTGGCTGCTGGGGACACTGAGCACGGCTGGGGGAACCCACCATGGAGCATTTCACCCAGCTGAGGCTGGCTTCACTTCACAGTCGTCTCCTCTCCCTTGTACACGACCACGTTCTGCTCTGTCTCGTGCACTTCCACTTTGTGAAGGATCCCCGGGGGCAGGAGCCGCTGGAGGTTGTCCCAGATGAACACGGCCACGTTCTCCGTGGTGCTGGGGGGACAGCAGCGGGGTCAGGGCTGGCTGACAGGGCTGAAGTGACACCAATATCTGCAGCTGCAGCCAGGCTGGGCTGGGGGATGCTGAGGGGCAGCTGGTGACAACACCTGGATGAAGTGAGGGCTGTGCCATGGGGGGTTTCACCACCCCTATGTGGGTGAAATGGGGCGGAGGGGACAGGTCCTGCCTGGCCAGGCTGGTGTCACAAAGGGCAGCAGGGCTGGACACAGGTGTGCTCAGCACACAGGTAAAGGATCAGGCCCTGGAGACTGTTCCCAAGCCCTCCAGGAGCCCCCATCACCCACCTGACCACCTCAGAGAAGTAGGGCACGTCCTTGTCCAGGTTTTTGTGGTCCAGCGGCTCCATGATGGCTTTCTGCAGAGAGGGGACGGTGACAGCCCTGTCCCTGCCTGGCCTGAGGGCCACAGAGCCCCACACAGCCAGGCAGCAGGATGGGAAACAAGGCAAAGAGCCCCAAACCCAGCTGTGAAATCCCCAGCTGGAGACGTGCCGCTGCATCACATAACCCAGCTAAAGCATTTAATTCTTCAATTATTCCTTAATTCCTTTTTTTATGTCCTGCCATCAGCAGCTCGCCACGGCTCCAGCCAAATCGCTGAGCTCCAATCAATTCTCCCAGGGGATCAGAGGGAAAATTGGGCTGCTTTTACCTGCATGTATTCCTTCAGGTCTGTGAGGTTCATCACCATCCCCGAGACAGGGTCAATCTGCAGGGGAAGCACACGGCAGGTTGGTAGCCTGGCAACAGAAACCAGACAGCAATATCTGTGCTCAGGCTGTCTGAGCCACAAGGAGAACATCTCTCCACTGTCACAGGCTTCCAGCCCCACCCCTGTGATGTTCCCAAGGGCCTGGAAACAATTCCACAGGTTCCACTCTCTGGAATCTCTCCACCAAGGAGAAGCAGCTCATGGCAGAGCTTTCAAGCATGAAAACAGCATCAAACTGCAAATCCTTGCTGTGAACAGGAGAATGGACACAGAAAAAACCTTCTCTAGTGACGTGCACAGAGTTCCCAAAATACTCCGGGAAATCCAGGTGTGCAGGCAGAGCTGTGGGGATTCTGCCACAAGGGAGAACTGAAAAAAGATGCTGGTTGCACTCACCTCTCCACGCACAGTGACCACAACTGAAAAAAAATAAAAAAGAAGAAAAGATCAGGTCACTGTGATGCCCATGAGCCCGAAAACAAAGCTGCTGCTGCTGCTGGGGACACACAAGGCACTCCCTGCAGGCTCAGGAGTGAGACTGTTTTTATCAAATGAGGGGATGTGCCATGAAAACAATGACTCAGAGGCACAAAAATGCTTCCCCAAGGTCTGGTGCCCCAGGCAGATGGAGATAAGCCTGTCTTCCCTGATAAAGCAGCTCCTCAGCAGAGGTTTCAGGGTGCCAACTACACAGGGAGCCGCTCCAGGAACCTGGAGAGATCTAATTCTGTGTGCTCGGGGTGTAGAAATGGGAGAACTTGTGAAAAAACATCCCCAATAACGTTTGCAGGCTGTTTAATTTGCGTGAAAATTAAAATTAAATTCCTTTTGCTTAGAAAAATCTCCATTCCAATCACAACGGCTCTGCAGAGTGTAAACAAGCAGATTGGATTCAAGAAGTGGCATCTGAAGATAAATATTTATTATCTTATCCAGCTGAATAGATGGCAGCCCCGTGCTATGGTTCAACCCCCTGCTGCTGAGATCTCCTCCTAATTCTTAACAAAAACACAAACCCAGGCACTCATAGCTGTATCAGGCTGCTGAGAAGGAAAGGGCCAGCCCTCCTGGGGGTTATCCCCACCCCGAGGGCAGCACCACTCCGTGAGCAAGGCTGGAAAAGCATCCCCTACCTTTGTAGTTGTGTCCGTGGCCATTTGGGTTGTTGCACTTGCCAAAGAGCTTCAGGTTCTCCTCGTCGCTCAGGGATTTGCTGTGGGAAAGGCAGGAGTGGCCCCTCAGGATCTGCTCCAGATGCCCATGGGTTCACTCAGCTCTGCTTTTCAGATCTATCCCCTCTCCCACGTTTAAGCCAGCAGCTCCAAGGCACAGACACAGCCGGAGGAGTGTTTGGCCCATGGAGAGATGCTGTTGGCAGCAGTGAGATCTTTTCCTGCTGGGCTTTTGTGTGTGTTTCACAGCAGCTGCCTGACACCACTGCTGGAGAAACGTTCAACATCTGGGGCCCAAATCACTTCAGCCCGGAGCAAGCTGCACTTTGGGGTTTATTGTTAATTAACAAAGCTCAGGGAGCCTCTCCAAGAGGTACAAAGGGATTCCCTCTGAATCTTCCCTCTGAAGCAATCCAGGGGCCTGCCCCGAGGGGTTCAGGTCAAGGCACACTTTGGGAACATCACAGAATCCCAGGATCACTGAGGCTGGGAAAGAACTGAGATCATGGAGCCCAACCTGTGACCCAGAGCACTGAACGCCACATCCAGGAGTTCCTTGGGCACCTCCAGGTTTGGAGACCCCCTGGGCAGCCCCTGCCAAGGCCTGAATTCCACGGAATTCTTCATGGAATTCTCCTTTCCATGGAGAATTTCCTGCTGATGTCCAGCCTAAAGCTCCTGTGGCACAGCTCCAGGCTCTTTCCTATCGCTCCTGAGCTGAGAGAAGAGGCCAAGCCAAAAACCTCCTCTGAGGCACTTCCAGGCCAAGGCCCTCTTTAGGAATATATCACTTTTGGAGGAAAAACCAGCAGATGGGGGGGCACAGGGCGATGTTAACAAAGCGAAAGCGCCGCTGCCTCTGTTCAAACACGGAACTGCAGCCGGGCACTGGCGGATGGCTGCGGGAAGGGGCTGAGCCGGGCAGAGAACCGGGGAGCGCAGGGCGGCCTCGGAGCCTCCTCCCGGCCGGGCTCACCTGTGCGGGGCCTCTCACCTGTGCGGGGCCGGGCTCACCTGTGCGGGGCCGCTCACCTGTGCGGGGCCTCCCACCTGTGCGGGGTCTCTGCCCTGTGCGGGGCCTCTCACCTGTGCGGGGCCTCTGCCCTGTGCGGGGCCTCCCACCTGTGCGGGGCCTCTGCCCTGTGCGGGGCCGCTCACCTGTGCGGGGCCTCCCACCTGTGCGGGGCCGCTCACCTGTGCGGGGCCTCTCACCTGTGCGGGGCTTCCCACCTGTGCGGGGCCTCTCACCTGTGCGGGGTCTCTGCCCTGTGCGGGGCCTCCCACCTGTGCGGGGCCTCCCACCTGTGCGGAGCCTCTCACCTGTGCGGGGCCTCTCACCTGTGCGGGGCCTCTCACCTGTGCGGGGCTTCCCACCTGTGCGGGGCCTCTCACCTGTGCGGGGCCGGGCTCACCTGTGCGGGGCCTCCCACCTGTGCGGGGCCTCTGCCCTGTGCGGGGCCTCTGCCCTGTGCGGGGCCGGGCTCACCTGTGCGGGGCCTCCCACCTGTGCGGGGCCTCTGCCCTGTGCGGGGCCTCTGCCCTGTGCGGGGTCTCTCCCCTGTGCGGGGCCGCTCACCTGTGCGGGGCCTCTCCCCTGTGCGGGGTCTCTCCCCTGTGCGGGGCCGCTCACCTGTGCAGGCGGTGGCAGGCGCTGAAGGTGACGGAGCGCGACAGCCGAGCCAGGCGGGCCGAGCGCGGCGACATCACGGGGACGCAGCGGGGACGGAGAGCCCGGCCCCGGGGCGGCTCCAGCCCGGCCCCAGCCCGGCCCCGGGGCGGCTCCAGCCCGGCCCCATCCCGGCCCCGGGGCGGCTCCAGCCCGGCCCCATCCCGGCCCCGGGGCGGCTCCAGCCCGGCCCCAGCCCGGCCCCGGGGCGGCTCCAGCCCGGCCCCATCCCGGCCCCGGGGCGGCTCCAGCCCGCGGGATCCGCCCGCCGAGATCCGGGGATGCTCCGCTCCCTCCGTGCCCGTGATGGATGCTCTAATTCCTCCCCGTGTTCAGCTCCGCGGATGTTCTGGTCCCTCCGTGTTCAGCTCCGGGGATTCTCCGGTCCCGCGGTGCCGGTGTCTGATCAGGGGATGCTCCGATTCCCCCGTGTTCAGCCCCGGTCTCTCCGTGCTGCTGATGGAAGCGGGGATGCTCCAGTTCCTCCCCATGTTCAGCTTCGGGGCTGCTCCAATCCCCGGTGGCGATGTCAGGTCCGGGGATGCTCCAATCCCCCGGTGTCGATGTTGGACCAGGGGATGCTCCAATTCCTCCCCGTGTTGGTCCCCGGGCCGCTCCTGTCCCCCCGTGTCGGTGCTGGCCCCCGGGAAGGTCATGGTCACAGCCGAAGGAGCGCACCGCGGTAAAAACACTCCTGGAGCACAAGCAGAGGAAGCCTTGAAGCGTGGCGATTTTCAGAAAATTTTGGGAGAACGGGGAGAACGTGGATTTCTCAGCGCTGCAAGGGTTTGAAGGCACATTCCCTTAATCCCCGGGAATTCCTGGGGATAAC
Organism: Sylvia borin; assembly: GCA_014839755.1. Taxonomy (NCBI): domain Eukaryota; kingdom Metazoa; phylum Chordata; class Aves; order Passeriformes; family Sylviidae; genus Sylvia; species Sylvia borin. The sequence goes on along the minus strand of CM025979.1, from coordinate 5,826,822 downwards.
GGAGTGGACTGTCGTTTGTCCGGGAGGGAGAGCCGCAGGAATTCCTGGGGATAACGGAGTGGACTGTCGTTTATCCGGGAGGGAAAGCCGCAGGAATTCCTGGGGATAACGGAGTGGACTGTCGTTTGTCCGGGAGGGAGAGCCGCAGGGCTCGGGGCAGGAGGTCGCTGTGAGAGGAGCAGGAGGCAGAGCACAGCCTGTGTGCACAGCCCAGGGCTGAGCTTTGGCCAGTTTGGGGACACAGAACATTCGCTCGGGACTGTTCGGGGCCAGATGCGCAGCCGAGCCTTTCTGGTGTAAAATATCTCATCCCCATCCCTAATTCTGTTCATCTTCTGACAGAAGGTTCCCGCGGGTGGGCAGTGTGATGTGCTCACGCTACCCAGGGAGGAATATCACTGCCAGGGAGCTGTCCCAGACTCTGTGGTGTTGTCTGACACCTCCGCAGAGCTGGAGCTGGCAACAGGAGCCCGGAGGGCGGGCAGGGCACTGCCAGAGCCCTCATGGTTACAGGGAAGCCTTTAAATACACGCTCAAAGGTCGAGTGCTCGGAGACAAAGATTCCCCAGCCACGGGTAGTTCGGTTATTTTATGGAGATCTGGGGATTTCCAGCCTGATTTGGGAGGGGTTGTGCCCTTCAGGGCAGCCTTCCTCCCCTGCACTCCTGCTGCCCAGCCCTGCCCTGGGTCCCGGGAATTCACACCAGCTCCCTGGAATTCACACCAGCTCCCTGGAATTCACACCAGGTCGCACCTGAACCTCTGATTCCTTTTCGTTTCCCATCTCAACGAGAAAGGAAAAAAGAAAAAAAAATAAATAATGCAGAGAACCGATGGGGCCTGAAGTCCATCAAACACTCCTCAGCATCCTTCTGCTGCCGGGGCTGGGGCTGCTCCCCGCGGGCTCCGGCTCCAGGAGGACGGGGGGATGATGTGACAGTGACCCGGAGGCTGCGGGGCAGGGCCGGGACGGCAGCACGGGAGCTGTTTGCCATCTAGTGGCTTCCACCAGCTCTGGCTGAGCCTCCTCAGCCTCTCCCAGGGCAGCAGCCCTGAGGGAAAACCCTTTTTCTCTTCCCAAGACCTGTAAGGAAGGCGAAGGAAGGTCAGAGGAAGTAAAGCCCCAAGGGTGAAAGGGCTCGTTTATTACTCAAGGAAATGATTCTAATAATTCTTCACGCTTCTCACAGTGAAGAGATGGACCTGGAAGTCTTCAGTTTTCACCCACCCACCTACAGCCCCGAGTTCAGGGGCTGGAGAAGCCTGGATGACACAGGGAGTTCATTCTGCCCTGCTTTACCCCAAAGCCACACCAAGGCCATGGTGGAGCTCTCCGTGTTCCCAACTGGTGTTTCCTACCGGTTGAACTGGGAGGAAGGCAGGAACTGTCAGCCAGCAGAGCTGTATCCTGCCCTGGGGATGTGTCCCCCACATCTACAAGACCGTGTGAGGGCAGGGAAAGAAAGGGAAAACTCCCCAAGGTTTTATTTGAGGGCACTGCTATGGTACAGAAAAAAGCACAAGCACAGCTTCTGTGAGGGTCTGCCTCTACCCTCTGGAGTCCACTGAAGGCAACCTCGATGCAAGGGGGGATTGACTCCTCTTCACTGGGCCCACCCGTCCCCTGTTGGGTTTTCCTGTCACCTCTTTGGTTCTCCTCCTCTCTCCTGCTTTACATATTTCAGCCAAAGCCCCAAGCACTGGCGTTCTCTTCCCCTCAGAGCACATTGCTGCCAAAGGAAGGGGCTGATCAGTTTTCCATTTTCTCCCTTGCAGGCCTCAACCTGGCATCCTTTGTGAGCTGCTGCTACAGCTGGTCTAGCGGGAGAGTAAAAACATAATGTAGAGAAAGCAGTGAGCTGTGGAGCAAAGGGGCTTCTGCCTTCCTTGGCTGCGTTTTGATAGGAACACAGGAGGTTATGGTGAGAAAAAGCAGTTCCTTCACCCCAGACGTGACGGAAAGGTGGGAGGTGAAAGCAGCAGAGGGTTTTTCTGAGCCTGGCTCGGCCCCAGGTGCCAGGAGGTGCCCAGGAGCTCCTCAGTGGGCACTGAAGACGCCGTGGAACCCGTAAGGCATTGGCACCCCGACCTCTGCTCGCCCCAGCTCCTGGAAGGTCTCTGCATCCAGGACGAGCAGGAAAGCACTTTGGTTCTGCAGGAGGAGGAGACAGGCAGAGTGAGTGTCCAGGCTGAACTCCTTCGCACTGTGTTTGCTCACAGAGCAGACACAAACCTCAGGAGCACCGAGACCCACAGGCTGCACTTGGAAAACAGCAACGTTCTGAGCAAAACTCCTGCACTGCCTGTGCTCAGCCATGACAGAGCCAGGCACTCCGGGCAGCAAGGAACCCCCTGCCAGGGAGCCTCAAGCTTTGAAAGGTGAATTAATGCTGTGTGACTTTGACAAACTAGTGCCAGCACGTTACCTCAGTGGGGGACACCACCACAGACAAGATGACTCCGCTGTCCTCTGCCGTGGCGTTAGGCACTGGCACAAACACAGGCTCTGACGGGTAGCATCCCTCCTCCTGCCAAATCTAGCAAGCACAGGAACATCTGGATGAGTTTCAGAGACATCTGGAGGAGTTTCAGGGACACAGGGATGAGTTTCAGGGACACAGGGATGAGTTTGATTTCATTAATACTTGTCTACAACAGGAAGCAGAGTTCTAAGTGCTCCCCACAAAGGCACCTGGAAATTCTCTGTGCTCCAAGAAACTTAAGAGTTCAACCTTTTAAATTTTTGGGTTTTTTTTTTTTTCATTCCAGGAGTGTGATGGTGCCATCCCCTCCTGTTTGGTAACTGTGCCACGTTCACAAGGCGCCGGGTGAGGGATGAAATTGGGAATCTCATCCCACACCCATCTGGGCACAGCCCTAAAGCCCCCATTGAATGACACACGTTCAAATCCAGTTGAGTGGAAGGATTTGATGAGCTCACCTTGAAATCCTTGGTCTCCACATCCACCTTGATCAAGGAATCTCCAACCAAGTGCCCGAAGCCGCAGCCGTAGAAGTAGCGGTACCTGCGGCCGTTGTAGCGGCTGTAATTGATCTGGGGGAACTCCAGGCCCCCAACTCTCTCAAAGCCCTCGGGGTGGAGATTTTCGTGCGTGCACCAGACCTGGGGGGAAGGTGCAGAAATCACTGCGGGGCTGGTGCAGCTTGCACAGGGCAGGAGAGGGGACAGGTCCCACCGAGCACGGCACAACCAGAAGTGGTCAAAGCTCCGAGGCACAGGGCAGGAGCTGCAGCATAAAATGCCTTCATGGTTTGATACACACCTTGCCATCTGCACCTTTCACAGCCTTTGCCTGGGTGTAAGGCAGCGGGTTCAGGTTCTTCCCCACGGGTGTGTCTGGGTCCACGTGCAGAGGGAGAACGAAGCGGCGAGGGAAAGCTCTGGGGACGGAGGCATAAACCTGTTACAGAGACACAGAGCGACGGTGATGGGGACAGGACAGACATCTCAGCCTAACTGCACTTTTGGGGAACAATTCTGAAGTTTTAGACACCCCAGAATTCTTCTTCTTCTTTTCCTTGTGTGTTTGACCAAGTTCTGGTAAGGTAAAGCACACAATGGAAAGAAGAAGTTCCCTGCACGTTCCAGTAATTTACAGCAGAAACCAAACCCACAAGAATGAAAAGGGCCAGCATTGCTCTCACAGTAATTAACGCTGAGTTGGGTATGCAAATCAGCCCATTATCTCCAAATCCAGCAGTGGCACGGACACTGCACTATGTTTTATTTAGTTAGAACAGGCTTATATTGATTTATATCACCCCGTGGAGCAGCAGGAGAGCACTGTGCCTGCAGGATTCCCTCTCCCATGCTCAGGTACACGTGGATTCATGGCTGGAAGTGCAGGGGAATGACGATGGATTTAGCTGGGGAGCCAAGTGCAGCCCCCAGTGCAGCAGACACATTGAGAGGGACAATTCCACCACTGCCACTAAAGCTCTGCTCAAGCCAAGCTGATAACCCATCGTATTCTCATATAAATAAAAGAGATAAGGACTCTTTTGGTGCCTTTCAGTTACCGCAATCTGCAACTCACCAGTTCAATTGTGAAACATCACTTTAATCACATGTTAATCCTGAAACTCTGCTTTCAAAACTCCTCTGGTTCACGCAGCCTGGCTGGGGAACTGCACCAGACAAAAGAGCCTCACCAGGGTTAGTGAGCCAGCGAATTTGGGGAAAGGAGACAAGCCATGCCCAGACATTCCTGAGGCTTTGGATGCAGGGAAGTTTGAGATTCTGTTCTGAAATGACTCCTCTGTGTGTGTGTGTGTGTGTGTGGAGTGTGCTGGGGATGCCACTTGTCACTGGGAGAACATGGGAAACACAGACCCAGTGCAGACACCAGGACACCTTCAGCCACATCAAATCCCACCTGGGCTGTGCTCAGAGAAGGAAAAAAAACACCCTGGGATTAACACTCTGCCCTACTTGAATATGCCCCAAAAAGTCTTAAAAAAAAACCCAAAATAAATGGCAGGAGAAAGCAGAACCCGATGGGAGACAGCTGTGCTCCTTTCAGGTTGGAGCTGAGTCGGTTCTAGACACTCAGGACACAGACAGAGGAAGTTCAGCCCTGTCTGGACATGCAGCAGCTCCCCCCAGCACTCTGGGTTTCCATCTGTAGGGTGAGAAACTGAAAGCACCTCAATTTTCCCATGTGAGACCTCTATGCAAAATAATGCCCCTCACATGGCCTGAAATGGTGCTTTTCACAGAGCTGGACACAAGAAATAATTTATTTGGACATGCTGTTGTGAGGTGATTGCGGGAACAGGGTAGGGGTTTCTGTGGTTATTTCTGTCATTTTCATAAAAACTGCTCCTTTTCTGAAGTAATGCCCTAAAGAACAGGGTTCCTTTTTCTTTTTTTTTCCATTTAGAAGTCATGCTACAACTCATTTTGCATAATTTCTTGGGGGAAAATTGTATTACACAAGGATAAGGAAAATAAGTGTCATTAAACCCAAGGTTTTAAAGGAGAAATAAATTCTGCCAGGCAATGGAGCTCTGTGTCACACACACAGAGCTTGGAGAGTTCCGAGGGCAAGCTCCATGGAGAGAGATTTAAAGGGAGAGAAGGAATCAAGAGATGATCATTTCAGTTTTTATGGAGTTGTGGTTGTGTGGGTCTGATATTTCTGGGTCTGAGAGATTTTTAACCTGCTGGCAGCTGCTGACTTTTTTCCAAGGAAAAATTTCTCAAGAAAGCTTCTTCTCCAAACAATCCTGGCCAACAACTCTCCTCTTTCAAAACAACCTTTCTCCAGGTGGGGTTTTGCTGTTTTTCCAGTTTAACCAAATGAATCAGAGAGGTGTCGTTCCTATTCACCAACCATGGCAAGTCTGCATGGGAACACCTTATAAAAGGCAGTAAAATCAGAAAATTATGCTTTTTTTCTGTGCTCTTTGCGTGCTGAAATATTTGGAGTCTTTCTCTGGTGTCCTGCAGTGACAGCTGTGCTGTCCCCACGGTGTTCTCCATCGTTCCCCATTCCACCAAGCCCAGCTTTGCTGCACAGAAGCAGCTCCTGCAGCTGATGCTGGGGAAACTGAGGCAGGGATCTCACCTGGTCCAGCCCTTCCCCGCTCCTCCTGAGGTTCTGCAGTGTGTACAGGGCCAGGCTGGTGCCCTCGTCCTGGCAGCACAGGTCCAGCACCACGCAGCCCTGCTCCTCGAAGGCGTTGATTTGGTGGAAGGTGACGAAGGGTTTGGAGCACCACTGGCCCGGCAGGACCTGCAGGGAGCACGGGACAGCTGCTCCTGCTCTGCACCACCTCAGAGCTCACCTGGGGAGCTCCCAGCCTCACCTCACAGAGCCTTCCCCCCTCTCCTTCCCCCCATTTCAACTCGTCTCGTTGCCTGGGGTTTGCCTTCTGTCCCTGTGCTGCCACAGAGGGGCTGCTTGAAGCCAGCAAGGAGCAAAAGCAGAAAAAGAAAACTCAAAATATCCAGGGGCCCCTTGCTGGGCATCTTTCCTTTTTTACATCTGGTAGTGCTAGGGACCTGCATCTTACACCTGGTAGTGCTAGGGACCTGCATTTTACACCTTGTGGTACCTGGGACCTGCATTTTACACCTTGTAGTGCCTGGGACCCTGTGCTGTCTCCTGAGCTCCAAACTGCTTCTTCCTGCCTGCCCTTTTAGGGCTGGCAAAGGAATGAATGAACAGAGAGGAAAATTCATGAAGAAATCCCATTTTTTAACAAATCGACGCCCTGCCTTTAAAGCCTTTACTGCAGAAACTTCTGGATTGATCCTTCATCTCCCCATGGAGAGTTCCAGATGAGCTCCTGCAGGGGCCCAAGACCCCCTCACCTCCCCGGTGTGCTTGTTCACCACGTGGAAGTGGGTGTTGAGCTGAGGCTCCCAGTTTATCCCATCATAAATGGCTTTCCCACAGAGCTTGGAGGTGATGATCTTCAGCAGGTTCAGCCTGAGCGGCTGCTCGACGAAAACAATGTAGTTTTCAGTCATTCCTGAGGGCACAAGGAAGGAAATATCACCCCCAAATATGAGGCCAGGAAACATCTGAAGGGCAGGGAGAACCGGAGAGCCCTTTGTGCACCCCCAAATTGCCTGAGTTTGGGGTGGAGCCTTACCAAAGCTGTGGTAGTAGGATGGCTTTGCCCTGTCCATGGGAGGGATGGAGCACAGCACTTTGGCTCCTTCCAACGTGTCCCCGTGGCCTGGCTCCTGCGGGGGCACCCTGATGATGTTGTAGCTGGATCCTGGAAAGAGGAAAAAGGTGTTCAGAGTAAAATCAGGCTCTGCTTCTTCCTTGGAATCACCTGTCTTAAACCAAGCAGAATCCCAACAGCCACTAAAACATTCTACAGAGGATTTATCTACCAAAAAAAAAAAAAATCCAAAAAAAAGGGAGTTTAAGAGGAAGCAGAAGGATCTTGTCAGTCTGGGAGAATGCCAGCTCTGCCTGCAGCGGCTCTCCTACAACAACAGGGGCAGGATGAAAACCAAGCTCACAGGAAATGAAAACTCTGAGCCTTGGTGATGCTCATTTAATAAACCTGAGCATGTGAGCAGGAAAGGATGGCATTTTTGAATAACAATAATAATCTAGAGTTTGGTGTGTCCAGCTGAAAAAAGCATGTGGTACAGAGCTGGACTTTGCTGAGGCCAAAAGGAAATGAAAGCAGCAAGAATGAAAAATGGTCAAAACCAGGGAAAATGTGGAGCTGGCCCGAGGGATCACAATAAAGGGCAGTGGCTGTCTGCAGAGGCCTCTGGAAAAGAAGGATTTCACACAGCTGACAGGGGCTGACAGCTCTGAGCAGCCATGGGGATGGAACAGGATCCTATCACGGTGCTCAGAGCTCTGAGAAGAAGAAAAATATCCCATAAAATTCAGCTTTGCTGTATGACAGCCAGGTGACCAGAATAAATTCTGTCTTCTCTCCTGCAAAAAACCCTTATGGTGCTCATCAAAAGCCAATTACTGTAAGTGAAAAACACGTGATTAAATGTTAAATTTCTCCAGATGAGGCTTCAGCAGTGGATGGGACTTTAAAAAAAAAACATTCTCCTGTTTTCCAGCAAAGCTTGGGAGAGGAAGAGGAGAATTTGCTGGATATTCACAGGCCAAAGCCCAGAAGCATCTGAAACTAAATCCTGAGAGGAGCGAGCTTTATGGGACAGACTGACACTGACATTTTGACTCAGAAACAGCAATCTCCAGGTCTCTCCAGCAGCAGCAGCAGGAGTCTCCTGTGCACCCTGCCCAAAGGAGCAGCCTGGCCATGCCCAGCTCACCGTGCTTCCCATAGGAATTGCCCATGTTGTAGGTTGTCCCATCAGACTCGTAGTGGGGATGGGCTGTGGCCCCATTCACGGCAATGAACTTGCTCCAGTCCACCTGCAAAGGCCAAAGGTTTTCAGTCAGGGCAGAACTTCCTGAAGGGCGGGTTTGGTGGGAGTCTGAGGGAGAGGAGCAGATTTTATTTGCTGTTAATGATGTGGCACCTGGGCTCCAGCCTCCATTCTGCCTGCAGTCTTCCTGAAATCCTTGAGAATGAGGATATTCCTCTCTCAGTAAAGCAGGACTAACAGCAGTAGACATTCTTTGGAATACACAGCTATTCCTTAAGCTGGCACAGTGGGAACGTTGCCCATAATAAGCACAGGCAGATGTGTGAAGGGACAGTCAGCTGCCCCAAAAAACCACCATGAGTTTTGTCACTGGAAAACCAGGTCCTATTAAAGCATCTCAAACTGGGGAGCTTAAATGTGAAATCATCCCTTCCATTTCTTCACTCAGCCAAAGAAACACCAGTCTGCATCTAAAAAAAACAGCTTGAGGGGATTTTTTTTTTCATTTTATGACAGGATGGTTCACCAGAGCTGAACCTAAAAATCCCCACGTGTCTTTTCATGGCTGCACTCTGGTTTACAGACAGATCAGCTGGCAAATCAACCAAGATACCTCAGTGGCTGTGCTTTGCATACAGTAAAGTCATGACTCACTAGAGATCCTGCAGGGATCACTCCTGGAGAGGCTCCCTCAAGGCCTGAGGGATGCTGTGAGCTGGCATTTTTCTGGTGTCAAACATGCCCAGCAGTAAATACTGATTTGGGAAGGGTCAGAATCCTCCCTCAGCCCTTCTCACAGCTGTCAGCCCAAATCCCCTCGAAGGGTACAGGCAGGGGGGACGTGTAACTTATCCAGCCACACTCCTGGGAGAGGATGCCCAGGGAAAAACTTCTCTGTTTTGGTCATTTCCTACCAGGGGGAGAAAATCAAATGGCAGCTGAGCCACCCTTTTGCACCAGAGGGTTTGATCAAGGGAGTGTGCAAAGCTCGAGGTGTAAAAAGCAGATGAAGAGAATTGATATGAAAGCAGAGCACCAAGGAAAAGGCAGCTGCGAGCTCAGCAATGTTCACTTTTGTCTCGTACACAGGAAAAAGTTGTTTCCTGTTGTGCTGAGAGGTGCAGACAAGCCCGGGCAAGCAGGGAGAGCAGAGGAGAAATGCCAGCTGTGCCTGTGACAGTGACAGCACCTCCACCCCCGAGAGCTGCCTCGCTGCTGCACAGCTCCTTCAGGGACTGGAGAGAGAGATGCTGCTGCTCCAGACAAACTCCTTTGGAACTGGAACTGGACCTCCCCTTGATGCAGCAAGGTGTGGTTCTGCACCATCTGTACCCCAGCTCCTTTATCCCACCTGCCCACACCTTCTCCTTCGTTTCCAGCGTCTCTGGGTCCACCTTGTGCATGAAGATATTCTCGTTGCTGACGTAGTAATCCCCTTTGTACAGCACATAGTTCACACTGCAGTTGTCACTGGGCTCTGAAACAGAAATCCCGGAGTTGTGCGCGGCTCTGTGCAGCTCATGTCACATTATGGCAAGTTAGATGTGTTTAAACAAATAAACCCATTTGCAGTGACATTAATCCCTGCGGGGTTGATTGGAAATATCTCGCTAATCTACAAAGGGAAACTGTCTGTGCAGGGCCAAGGGTTACAGGGACAAGGACAGGGATGGAAATCACTGCTGGAGCTGGGCAGGGGCAGAGGGGGGATGTGGACAGCTCTGGAACGTCCTGAGGGGGCTGGGGTGGGAATTTGGGAGGTGTCACCATGAGTGGAAGTGTGAGCACCTCAGGAAAGGACAGATGAGGGAGAAACAGAGGATGGTCACAGCATGAGCAACAAGCTGTGAACTCCAGGCCTGGGCTGCTTTTAGTGGGGAACACTTCGCCTGCATTTAAGCCTCTTTCTTCCCTGACGTACACAGAATCCTAAAGGCACTGGAACTTCCATTCCTGTGCAGCACCATCCCTCACCCTACTCAATAATCTCCTGCCCCTTAGTCCAGGAAGGGAGGGATTAGCCCACTTACCCTACAAGCTTAGCAAGGCAAGGTGTTCTAAGGGCAAAGCTGTGTCTCAGGTAGAACATCAGGGTGTAATGCTCATTATCAGCACTGCACAGGATGTTCTCTCGGGGAGAGCTCTCTTTGGGAAATTCTCAAAAAGATTTGGGATTGAGCGAGCTGAGGTGGCACTAAAACACCAAACCCTGCCTCCCCCAGCTGAGGCTGACACCAAATTTGCATAATTTTGGCGTTTTGGGTCATATTCTAAGAAAAAAAAAACAAAAAACAATCCCACGGGGTCACAGAAAGCCTGAAAGTCTGCCAGACTTCCTCACCCCTCCCTCCCTTTCCACCTAACCACAAGTTCCTCCAAGAAAATCCTCAGAAGGCTCCTCCATCTTTTACAGAAGCTTTCACACTTTTTTCCCACGCTCTTACGGATCGGCTCGAAGCGGGACAAGAAGCGCCCGAAGATGCTCTTGCAGGGGTCTGGCATGGCCAAGGTGCCAAACTCAGAGGCCACGATACGGTTGTGCTGGCTGTTCCTCAGGTAGGAGCTGCTCTGCAGGAACCTGCTCCTGTAGGTCACCGTGCCATGGGCCAGCTGGAACTGGTGCAGCAGAGCCATGCCGTCAAACCAGTGGTTAAACCTGCCAGGAGAAAGAAAAAAAAAAGAGATTTAGAGGAGTTGGGCATTGTAGGATGCTCTGTAGTAGCTTCTTTTAGGTTTAGTGATGTTTGTAATAAAAGCTGACTCCCAGATTCCCTGAGCTATTAAACAGGCACGGCTTTGTTTGGGAAAACACCTGAATCAAACAAAAAACCAAACCAATTTGCAGCAGGGGGATGTGATGTCTGAAAACGCTGTGTGTAATGGGAAATGATCTATTTTTTTGGGAAATAGTCTATATACAGGTAAACCACCCACTCCTGCACAGGGAAGAGAGTATGTGCTGTACTGTGCAATAACACGAATGATTACTGCAGACCCAGAGGAGCTGAGCTCTCAGCTTCTTGCAGGATGTTGTTGTCTCCAAAGCAGGGAGTTTGGGACACTCCCAGAACACTTGGTCTGACTCTGGGGACATGAGGAGGAGATCAGCTTTGGCCAGTTGCTGCCCTCAGCTGACTTGGCAGTTACTGCCATGGCACATTCCAAGGCACACGGAGTAAATGCCTTCTAGGAATATTTGAGTGTATTATTTTTAAAACTGGGTGGATTTGCTCCTAAGGCAGCTCACACCATTTGGTGCAACCGACTCCCCAAATCCCTGGATTTTAGAGTGCTGAGGGATGGGGTTTTGCTCAGGGCAGAGGAGCAAAGCTGGGCATGTTTTACTCCCCATCCCACCATGAGTGGGTGAGAGCCTCTCTGCTCTCAGCTTTTCCAGCCTGGGTGATTTCACCATTCAGCTCCTCTTTGCAGGAAATGGGAGTTCCCAAATCCGGGAGGAGCAAGTGCTCTCCAAAGAGTGACATGGATATTTCTTCCTTCCCTTACTTAAAAAGAAACTGGAAGATGCTCTAAATAGTGATGGGGGTCCCCTTGAGGTTTAGGCAGAGTTTGGGCCAGAACCATGTAAAAATTCATTTCAAGGAGACTTACTTGTCATTGCCAAACTCGAACTTGCCAGGGCCATTCCTCAGCAGATTTCCATTAATCCACTCGGGAATATGTCCTTTGACCTTGGCCGGGATGGGCTCGGGGGTCTCCTCCACGCTCTGCACTAAGGGGGAGATGCACTGCAGCCCCCTGGGCCTGTGGCAGAGGATTTGCTCCTTAGGTGGGCTGGGCAGGTAATTCTTGAAACCTGCAAAGAGAGCAGGGAGAACAAAAAGCAGGGCATTGAGATTTTCCCTGGAATGAAGTGACAAATGCTAGATCTGGAGACTGGATGTCAGGGAGAAGAGCGTTCAGCATCTGTAAGCAGCTGAGTCGTGGTGGATGCTCAGGGTAAAGCCACAAAGCCCAACGAACCCACAGGGAACTGAAAATCCAGTGGACTTTTCTCTGCTCCAGTTAATCTACAAGAGACACTAGTTCTGCAGCCCAAAGGAGGTAACAGAACATGGGATGATAGAAAAGATAATAACTTCTTTTAATCAAAGAAATGTATATGTGGATTGAATTTCATAAATAACTGAGAGAAGAAAAATAAAACAACTGCCATCCTAAAAAAATGGAAGAACACAAATGAACACAAATGAGCCGAAGTCCATTTACAGGACAAAACAGATTTACAAGTTCTATTTGGCAGGGAAATAAACAGAGAAGGATAATTTCTGATGGAGCCTCTGGTTTGACTGCAATAACCCCTTCTGAGAGAACAAAAGCCCCAGGAGAGCATGAAGTGATTGGAATGCAGTGAGCTACCAGTGATGTCAGTGATTGGCTCCCACAGCCTGGTTTGCAAAGCCTCATCAACACAAGGATTGTTTCAGCAATCCATTTAGCTGCAGAGGTGGATTTACGCAGGGCTGCCTCCCTGCCCGGGCTGGCACCTGCCCATCCTGCCCTCAGAGAAGCTCTCTGCTGCTCTCCCCGAGACCACGGAGCGCAGGACCAGCCTGGAACTGCTGAGGTGGCAATGAAATACTGCTCCAAAAGGCATGTGGCAGGCAGAACCCCGTCACCCGGGGCTGGTGCAGACACCACACACTGAATGGAGCCCAGGCTGCTACAGAATTCACTCTGGTGTTTTGCTCTTTCACCACCGCTGCTTCTGGTCTACATCCTTTAATCCAGGTGATCAAGTGTAGCTGCTGCCCAATTTCCCTCCTCTGAAACCCTTTGCTCAACATCACCGGAGGAAATTTGCTATTTCAGTCAGAATATCTGCAAAAGAGCTGAGATGGGAGGTAGGATTCTTCTGAGCTCGTTTCTCTACACAAAAACACCCACAGGCTGGGTGCTCGGATTGCAGGAGGGTAAAATGCAAGACTCCAATGTAGCTCCCCAATGTGCCAGCCCCCAAACCCTCCTTTAGATCTCTGAAGTGTTAACAGAAACGCGATTTGGCTTGAAAAGGTGCAAAATATGAATTAAGGAGTGAGAGGAACAAATCCCTAAGGACGTTTTTTACCCAAGCCCAAACAAAGCTGGCATGACTCAGGATGGCACGACATCAAAACTTCCTGGAGCACACTGCAAATGGAAAGTTTGGAAAGACACATTCCACACAAGAGCCTGACCAGGCTGGAAAAGAGTTCCTGAGTCCAGCCCTCCCAACTGCTGTCCAGAAATTCTAATGTAAGAACTGTCTTTAAAAGTTATGATGTCTACAGACACTTATTACCTCTTTGGATAACTTGTCCAGATGATCAGGAAAATGCTTTGAGTTTACCAAAGGACATTATTCTTGTTTTTCTGGCAGCTCTGTGTGGGGTTTGGGTAGTTTTCCCTTCCTTGTGCTGTATTTAGGGTGAAGAATCATATCACTTCCTAAGCTAAGTAAGCCAAGGTCTTTTTGTTTTCCTTGTCCTGTGATAACCATTCACGTGATCATCTCAGTAATCCCTCTTGAAATCTGATCTAGTTAGAACTCATCTCCTTAGAATTCACTCCAAAGCATTTCCTACAAAGTGGGGTTTCAATAGAAGGGATTATAAACGACAAGAATGTTTAAGGGAATGCCCCACACCCAGGTCAGAGAGGGAGAAAGAAGCACAGCAAGAGAACGGATGAATTTTTTCTTCTGGGCATGACTCAGATGAGCTGAAGTTCTTGGCAAAAATGAGTGCAAAATGGGAACAAATCCCAACACCCAGATGAGCCAAAACAGAAGCTTTCAGAAACAAGACAAGTCAATGCAGACAGTTCTGACAGTTCTTAGCTAGGAGGAGGGAAGGCACGCAAGAAGAAAAAAAAATATAAAAATACACATATCTTCCCTATTAAACATAGATTTGATTAATTACTATTATCTTTAATGTATCTTTGAATTCATCTTTGAATGCATTGAGGACGTGGAACGCAGAAAACTCCCTCTCAACACAACATTTCTGAGTAATTCCAAAGAAATGTTTCACCTTCAGGGGAAAGCTCATAAAGCCATAAATTAAACCTTTTTGTGACATCCAGCACCCCAAGAAGGGCCCAATCTCTCTCTGAAGAAAGCAGAAGACAGACCGGTTTTTAATATTAAATGATATGTAAATAAAATGACTCCTCCTCTTGTGGCCACGCTCTGAGATGGAAGAACTTGAATCCACAATTAAAGCCCGACGGTCCCAGTGGGGCTCCGTGTGTGTGGCTGAAAACCAGCACCAGATCACAACCTGCCCTCTCTGAACCCTCATTTCTCCACCACAGCTCCCATCCCACCTCAGACCTTTCAAAACAGGCTTAAGGTCTTTGGCACATCCGGCAGAGGCTAAACACGGAGCTCTAACTTTCCTCCAACCTTTTCTGAACATAGCAGGCAATCACGGCAGAGTTCTCCTGGTGCCTTCCCAGCTCCTGTTCCCCTGCGCTCTGTGCCGTGCCCTCACTGCCCAGGACAGACTGGCAGCCCAGCATTGATCATTTATTGATTGTTTACATCCAGAAATAGGATGGAAGGACTGGGCTCTTGGGAAAGCTGCTGTGGGGGCTGACACCACGAATCAGACATTAAATTGTGCTTCAACACCGGTGGGTGGGACACGAAATCCGGAATGGTGAGGTATTTGCTAACACTGGGATCACACGGGAGAGGGCAAAACCATTTGGATTTTAAGCTACAAGTTCAAACCCAAGGCTCAGGAACCGCCTCTCCACGCACAGTGTAAGTGTCTGACTCAGAAGGACGTCCAGAATTAAGGGCAAAATTCAGCAAATAGAGAATGCTCATTATATTCCTCAAGTAGAGAGAATGAGGCAAGAATTCTGTTCTCCCTGAGGATCATTGGAACTGGGAATAATCCTGTGGCACAGGCTGCGTTCTGTTCCCTATAAAACACAGATCAGCACGAAATGGAAGCAAAGGAGTTTTCCCCGACCCCCGGGCCGAACAGGAGCCGTGGGTTTGTGTCCTCCAGACCCTTCCCCAGGGCTGGAGCTCGGAGCTCCCGCTGGGAATTCCGAAGGGAAGGTGCAGCACTTGCCTTGGGAGCGCCGGGAACTCCCCGAGCTGGGCTCCTTGTTCCATGCGGCTGCTCGGTTCCCCATGGCCAGGGGCTCAGGCACCCAATTCCTCGCTGACAGCCACAGCAGCGAAGGAAAACAGAAAAGAAACGACAGAAAACACAGTGGGGAAAAAATAAAATAAATAAATTAAAAAAAAAAAAAAAAAAAGGAGCCGGGGAAGGATCAAAGGGAGGAAAGGAGAAAGGCGGCAGCGAACTCCAACACACGAAATAGCTGTTGATTTCCCAGCAGAAATAGAATCTACACTTTGGGGTATTCTGGTGACACAACAAGGCAGGTTTGAGATTTTTTTTTTTTTCCCGGCTGTTTGGACACCTCAGACGCAATGCTTTACATTTAAAAGGCACTAAAACACCACCGCCATCAAAAAGTGCAAATCCCCGTGAGGTCTGCCATGATTTTTGTTGGTTCCTAATTTCTGAAAATAAGGTGAACAAATAAACAAAACAAAGAAAAAAAAACCAAACCACAAAAAGAACAACAACAAAACCCCGCAACCCAAACAAAGAGCAGCTCAAGCTGTGCAATGAGGACAAAAAGCGCAGAATCGGGTTGTGATATAAAATCCTTTGGGGCAGTTCCCCAGTTGCACGTTCAGGTTAAAGCCCGGGCAAAGGATGCGGCTGCACAGATCCCTTTCCCTGCCCACTCCCAGCTGGCTCCCTGGCGCGGAGAATCTGCCCTGTGCTGCTTTCCCGGCTCCAGACCATCTGTACCGCTGTAATCCTCGCCTCTGCCGTCTCTCCACACAACAAACATCAGACATTTCCTGCCATCTAACAGCCACTGCGAATCTCTCAGCCTCCAATTTCTGTCCGGAGGAATCGCTCTCCCCGACCCCCGCCAGCAGCAGCAGCAGCCCCTTCCCCAGGGGCTGCGATGAAAGGGATCCTTTCTGAGGCGTTTTTACCTGGAATGAATTGCATCAGAGAGCAGAGGAAATGCAGCAGGTGAGCGAGCAGGAGGCTGGCGGCTGACAAAAGGATTTTGGCGAACATATTCCGTGCGGCAGGAAGGGCATGGGCTGGGAGCGGCCGGGAAGGAGGTAGCGGTGCCAGGGCAGCGAGAGGAGGCAGCGATGGTCGGCAGAGGTGAGCGCTGCCTCTCATCATCCTTTCACAATAAGAGCCGTGCCCGAAGCAGCAGCAGCGCCCTGCTCCGCTCGGCTGGGGCGGCTCCTGCCGCCCAAACCTCCTCTCACCTGGGCCAGGTGAGCTGCCGCTGCCCGGCCACTGCTGAGCCCGGAGAAAACGCTCCGCAGCTCCGCGGAGACGGGAAAGACGGGCGAGAATTGGATGGGCGATCTGTGCGTTCAGGCTTCCAGGTAATCCCTTCAGAAATCCCCGTCACCTTCGTGTTCGCCTCCCAGAAATACTTGGGATGCAAAATATTTCTGGTTCAACACCTGAGGAGCCATGTGGCACCTTAATGCCTCTCAGGGTTGCCGGAGTGTTGGCTGCCGCGGCAGATTCCCGCAGGAATCCAGCAGGATTCTGCCCTGCCCAGGACAGAGCTTTCCCTGCGGGATTCCAGGGCCGAGCTGCCGGCGCTTTGGAATTGGGATGAAACCTTTCTTTGGGGTAGTTAAGCAGCTCTCCAAAGCTGCGCTGTGCCTGGAGAGGGAGCAGGGACCCCATTCCACAGGCAGATTAGCTCTCATCCGAAACCCGCTGCGAATTAAGCTGATTTCTCCCTGTCCTCCCTGCATTTCTACAGCTCCTCTCTTATTATTCCCTCCCTTGAGTTGTGCTTTCTCTCAACAAACCAAACTGCTTCAACCTTTTCCCACAGATCGTCTCTTCTCAGCTCTTTATCACTTCTGGTTTCTGGAAATCTTGATTTTTTTTTTTCACTCAACCCTTCATCTTCTTGAGATTACAGTAAATTTTTAATGTATGTTATTGATGCATTTGGGACTTCTGGCGTGCTGCTCTTTGTTAAATAGATTACATGCTCTAAAGCCTTTTTCTAAATCGTTTGGGATAATGAGGAATAAGCAAAGCTGGAAGCAGATCACTATACAATACCACACAGGCTGATCTATGAGGAAAAAAAGAGTATTCATTGACTTTTTCACTAATTTCTTTGCCCCTACTTACTGATTGCTCTTATTTTCTATATCGTCATACAAAATGGGGTCAATGACAAGCTGTACCCAGTGGAAATTTTGCCATATTAAACCAGCTATTCTCATAAAGGAATTTTTAAAGTTATGGTTATCCATGTCATAGTTAAGAAATTTCCTCCAGACTCTCTCCAGGATGGGATTTAGGTTGACTGAGCTATGGATCTTTGCCCTCCTTTTTTGTTCCTGGGTGTTCCTCTAATGATGCAAAACGCCCACTCTGTTCTTTTCCACTGCCACCTTCAAAGACAATGCAAAGATCAAGTATTCCACCATTAACAAAACTGAATTTTGATTAGTTCTTGACAGAACGTCCTGAGCTTACAACACCTCTACTCCCAACTACATTTAGTCTTTTTCTATTCTGACCCACATTTATGCTAAAAGCCAGTTTCATTTTAAGTAAAAAGTCAAAATCAGCCTTTTCTCAGGAAAGAATTCTCTTCACTTATAGTCTAAGCGTTTGGCCTTTTGTAATTCCCCATTTTTAGCTTTTAGATAACAGAAGAGCAATGAGAGGAACTGAGTTTTTCATCACTTACACTTTCCAGCCTGTGAAGAAATTCACAGCAAGCTCAGAATTGCAAAGGCTCAGTGTCAAGATCCCCTTGACTCCAAGAGGGTCGGAACTTCGTCTAAGATGCTTCCAGATTTTAAGAAAAAATCCATTTATATTCTGCCACTGATCTGTCATCTTAGACCTCCTTGCTAATTTATAGGCTGGGGCTTAAACGAGGAGGGGAGAAGCTTAAAAGAAAACGTAGTTACCAGCAGAGCTTTGCTGATCAGATTTAGCAGCTTTAAAGCCAATTAATTTTCTGTGCAAACCTCCAGCAGTAGAACTGGAAAGCGGATAGGGATGGGGTGGGGTGGGATGGGATGGGGTGGGATGGGGTCGATGGGGTGGGATGGGGTGGGATGGGTGCCAAGTGGGC
The DNA here is from genome assembly GCA_014839755.1 of Sylvia borin. Classification (NCBI taxonomy): domain Eukaryota; kingdom Metazoa; phylum Chordata; class Aves; order Passeriformes; family Sylviidae; genus Sylvia; species Sylvia borin. The sequence goes on along the minus strand of CM025979.1, from coordinate 5,808,779 downwards.
TTCATGAGGAGCTCACTCCTCAGATAGAACATGAAGGAGCCTTTAGGGTCACATCAGAAGAGAAAACTCCTTTTCTTTCTCCCAATAAACACTGAAATCCGTAAGAGAGCAAATCAGCAGCATCATTCGTGGGCTGGATGAGTTGTAAAATGCTGAGGGGAAGTGATAATTTTATTTTTTTAATGGTTTAGAAGGAAAACTGTGTAATGAGTGTGTCCATATATTAAGATGCTGAGTGGAACACAAAAGAGCAGCCAGCAGAAAAGTGCTCTGTATAATTCAATTAATTAATAATGATAATTCTGGAAAGCTCCCATTAACCAGGGAGAGATAAAGGTGTGATTAATATATTTCTATTGCTGAAATATTATTTAACTTCACAAGAGGAGAGGCTGACTTTTTTTTCAATGGATGTTTTGAACTTTCTGAACTCACCATTTCAAGGCTAAACTCTATAAAATAGATATTTAATTCATTTTACTTTTCTTTAAATATATATATGTCCTCACCTATATTTGTGTAGCAAAATCAGCAGCTTTGCTGCTCTTAGTAATTAAAAAAAATTAATAATTATAACCACCTTGTTCATAAGCTCACCTAGGTTACTGTGGCCATACACTCTGACTTCACTTTCAATATCTCCTCAGATTCTAAATTCCTCTTATTATCCCAGAGATATTTATCTCCATTAAATGCTATTAATTGGAATGACAACCAACTGTATAAGAAATCACTGTAAGAAAACAAGAGTCATCATTCTGAAAATATATCTTGGGATTGAACTGCACTTAGCAGTCCTCCATTGTTTTAAAAAGTGGAGTATTACTCATTTTTGTTGGATTTTATGAAGTTTTGAAATAGAGCAAACTGCTGCAACAGGAACACTTAATCCCCAAAGGGAAAAAAAACTTACGAAATTATCATATCTCAAAATCTAAGCTCTGACACTAACGGCTGGAGATATATTGGCCACATAAACTAAATGGAGATCGTCCAAACCCTGATGATCTAAAAAGGCTGCACGATTTCCCCAAGCACCAACGGCAAAAACGCAGCCACAGGCTGATGTTCCTCAGTCCTGAAACTTTCTGTGACTTTTCTTTATTACTCATAAAGAGCTGTGTGTAAATGTCGGAGCTCAGGCCCTCGGCAGACGTCATTTGAATCTCTGGGTCGTGTCATCACTACAGATGAACAATAACCACAGATTTTACAAACCCTCAGCACAGTATTTTAGAAAATGCCGCTTTCTTAAAGCTTCTCCTTTTCTCCCACATTTCTATGTACGAATGGAGAAGTGTGAGAATATCAGGGGGAAAAACAAAACCTCAGGAGATTGCTAAATGTGATGGCAGAGCAGCGGTGAGGCTTTGGAAAGCCTTCAGATGCTAAAGATGCAGATAGGCACCTTATGGGATTTTCCAAAATTCCTAAGCGTGTAAGGCGCTTACGCCACGCTTAGGCACTCTGAAAATCCTGCTCAGGACATATCTGCATCTTTAGGGATCTAAATCTCACCCTGCAGGTCCAGTTCCTCCCGTTCTTTGCTTTAAATCGTGTCGCTGTGACACGCAGCACGCTCGGCTTGGAGCTCGGGAGCGGGGGAAAGGAGGGTGGATTAGGCCTGAGAGGATTTCAGGAGGAAATCACTGCACACCACTGGGGTGAGGATGGAAATGTATCTTGTTCCTGCTCTTCTCTTTATGACATGAGCCCCACGCTTTGGACAAGCGATCCTTTGTATGTTCCATCTTCCATCTTTTTTTTTTTTTAATAGAGTGGAAGGACAAGAAAGAAAAAGGGCTCAGTGTTCTCAGAAAAAACAGAATATCAGCAAATAACCCTCCTGCAGCCAAGTAACAAAATAACACTGTAAATCTAGGTCCTCTTAACATCATCTATTTATTTATTGACATCAACAGCAAAGCTTTGATCATGTTTTATATAAAACAACACGGGCTTGAAATGTAACACATGTACCAGCATTACAGTGCATTTGAAATTAAGACTTTATACTTTCTCAAAGTTCTTGATAGAGCTCTCTTATTTCTAAGTTGATCTTTTCAACCTGTTTGCATTCTGAGGCAAAGTGGAAGTAACATCCAAGTATATTCTATCAATATCTTAGCACAAAAACATTTTTTAAAGTAGAAAGGAATTTAAAAAAGCATAACCAGAAAATGGTTAACATGAAATAATCTGAGGTCATTTTCCACTTACATTGTAAGTTTCGTTCACAGATTTTTTTTTTTTTTTGCTATATTTAATGGGTTAACATAGCTTAATGTCTTAATCCCTTGACTCACAGGATTTAAAACAGATACTCCAAATTATTTCTACTAACTACCACTACACTATGTATTTAAACACTAAGTAGCTGCTTAACTTGTTGGAAGTTTCCTGAATGGGCAGAAATATTTATACAAGAAACAGGCATCACAACACTTGTCCAAGTTTGTTTTCATACACAGACACAACTTTGGCTCTGTATTTCTATAACAAACTCCATTTAGTTTTGCAGACTATTGGCAATAATAGAGAATCTCTGTTTCATCTTCTCCCTTTTCTGCTTTATGTTGTTGTCCATGGCTCTGGCTTCTCTTAGGATGCCATCAAGTTCCTGGACACGAGAAGAATCCAACGCTGCTCTTGAACTTAAATGAAGAAATCTGTCGTTAAAATCAATGCTAATGCCATTAACCTTCTCACTGCTTTTATGTTTTTTTCTTAAAAATGAGTTGTCTATCAACAACCAGTTTCTCTCCAAATTAATCCTCTGCTGTAATAAAAAACAGCATTTTTTCTTTCAAGATCTGTATTTGGCAGTTTTCAGTGGTAATTCCCCTAAACTGCAGCCACCCATCCACCTGACCTAGCGAATTTTAGAACTGCCATGCAAATAACACAAAGTTAACTTGCCTTATAGTGTCAGCATAATTTGATAACAAGTTATTAACTTCTTTGCTCATCTCTGTTAAGAGAGAAAAAAAAAATTCATTTAAACATTTGGCTGAATCTCAAGAGGAAATTAGGTCACTCCACACTAACTTCCAGTACATTTAATACGTCACCATCTAAAACCTTTTCCAGCGGTTCAATCTTGGAAAGGGGCTGCGAGTCCTGGGAAGGAGCGAAATCGGCTTTGTCACACAGCTGTGGATTTTCTGAAGCTTCATTCTAACAACAGAGCACATTAGGGAAGATACAGACTCTTGGATATAAAACAAGCTTTGCACAGAGCTTAGCCGAGAGAAAGAAGAGGTTTAAAAAGATCTTGAGGGGTTTTTTTTGGAGAAAACGCAAGTGGGTTCACAGTAGTGTGAGCATCTTGGGGAATGGGTGGGAAGTACCAGATCAAGATCTCTGTATATAAACACACCTCTTTATTTTTATATATATATATACACACATACATATATATATATATATGAGTACATGTTGTATATATATATCTCGCAGTAAAATTCTGATGTTCTGCTGTGATACCGGTATATTCTGGTGTACTTCAGAAGCTCTGTCTCACGAAGTTCTACATAAACACGTCTCAGTGCTTACCCAATTTTGTTGGGCTTCAAGCCCCCAAAGAAACTGCAGTTTCCCTACATGAAATAAAGTTGTTTTTGTTGCCCTAAACCTCCCTGAAGTGCCGCGGATCTGTGTGCCTTCAGTCCTGGGGAGGACATGGGATTGGGGAGGCTCCTCCTTCACCCAGCGCCGCTCACCTCCATCTTTTTTGCTTTTATTTCTAGTCTTATCTGCTTTTTTTGCGAGTTGCTCGCCACGGCTGCCTCCCGAAAAGCACGCTGTGTTTGCCGAGCGGCCACGCTGGGACAGAAGGTTTAAATAAAAAATAAAAAATAAAAAAAAACAACGTGTAAAAAGCAAAACCTTGCGGCTGGTTCCTCGGCAAAGGGCGCTGCCTTCACGGGCCGGGGGCAGCTCCTCAGAGAGGGAATGGCGGGGCCAGCCTCAATTCGACAGCCCAGGAGATTAATTCCGTCTTTGCCATCCCTGCAGAGGGGATTTATCCCTTTGCCATCCCCGCAGAGGGGATTTATCCCTTTGCCATCCCCGTAGAGGGGATTTATCCCTTTGCCATCCCTGCGGAGCCTGAGGGCACCCAGGGCTGCAGGAGGGAGCCGGGCCTGGCGCCGGCAATGGCGCTGAGGGGCCGCGCCCGTGGGGACGAGGGGAAAGGGGCGAGAAACAAGGGGAAAGGGATGAAAAATAAGGGACAAGGGATGAAAAACAAAGGGCAAAGGAGGAGGAACAAGGCACAGCAGCTCCCCTCAGTCCTCCCGGAGCCCTGCCCGGGCTCGGTGGCAGCGGCCCGAGGTGCTCCTGAGAGCGGAGGGAGCGGCCCCGGCCCGGGCGGTGCCGGTAATTCATTAAAAGCTTTAAACAATTCCTCTCAACCTTTCCCGTCCAATTTTCACCTTCTAAGAGAGCTCCTTGGAATGCGTTTGGTGCCCGATGGATGTGCCTCGAAACACGAGCCAGAAATGAGTGCGGATGTGAGAGACCAGGCACCAAAAATGTGTCACAGCGCTAAAATGAGTGAAAACACTACAGTGGGTACAAACACTACAGTGGGTACAAACACTACAGTGGGTACAAACACAACAATGGGTAAAAACACTACAGTGGGTAAAAACACTACAGTGGGTACAAACACTACAGTGGGTACAAACACTACAGTGGGTACAAACATTAAAATGGGTACAAACGCTACAATGGGTAAAAACACTACAGTGGGTAAAAACACTACAATGGGTACAAACACTACAGTGGGTACAAACACTGAGTGAACACTACAATGAGTAATACCACACGGCTCCCAAGACCATTTTGTCTCTCTCTAGAATGCAGAATAAAGCTGTGTTTTCCCGAGATTGTGTTTCACTTCTGCAGGTGACAGTCGTATGTGGTTTCAGCGAGAAGGGGCTGAGTCACCCTGTGCCTCCTTTTCAAGAGGAAACAAACACGGCGCAACAACTCGGGAGAGAATTTCAACATACAAACACATTAAATACCACGGCAAGTCGCTGCTTTCCTAAATCATGTCGTTGTTCCCTCCAGTGAAATAAATAATCGCAAGATCAGCATTTATGTGAGGGTTACACTACGTGATTTACGTTATGAGATGTTCTTTTATGGTACGTGACTTAATTTATGGTATGTGATGTTGCGTAAAGTTTGCCTCTGGCTTGGTTTGGGTTTTTTTTCTCCTTTTTTTTTTTTTTTTTTTTTTTTTTTTTTTTTTTTTTTTTTTTTCCTTTTCTTTCTTCTCTCTATTTCCCATTTTGAAGAGAAGAAAGGACCTGAATCTCACATACATACTCCCTGTGGCTGCTGTGCAAGAGGAACAAACAGGACACCACAATCCAGGAGAGAACTTTCAGCATTCAAAGAGATTAAACACCGCAGCAAGTCACTGCTCTCCTAAATCATACCACTGTCCACTATTTCAGTTAGGTTATGGTAAATGAAGTTATGTAAAGTTTGCCTCTGACTATTTTTCTTTTTAGTTTTTTCTTTATTTTTCTGTCTTCTGTTTTGAAGAAAGGACCTGCACCTCACATACATCATCCAAACAGAAAAATTAAATTATCAGCATGAGAAATCAAACTGCTGAAAGAACAAGAACTACATACTTCCTCAAAGTAGAAACAACTTTTAATAAGCTGCTATGGGGCACTTCCTTTAATTGTCAAATATTTAATAGGTAATTGTGTTATTAGCATTATTATCTAAACATTAGGAAAAAGATAGTATAGAACATGTTAGGAGAACATTTTTGAGATGTTCACTTAATTGTTTCATGGTTTTATTAACAGACCACCTGAAGTAAAACAAATTAAACATCTGAAATTTCATTTCCATTATCTTATGGATATGATAGTCTATGAATAATTCAGTCTTAAGACTAAAAAGAACATTAAAGGAAAATTATTTAAGGGGAGAGAGTTCACTCTTACTGGAGTTCCAGTTCCTTTAAAATTGGAGCAAAACTATCTAAGTCATTACTCTAAAAGTAGTTGCAGTTCCTCTAAAATTGGAGATACTAAATTCCAGGAGAAATAAAAGTTTAAACTGTACCACAAAAGCTATTGTATGAGTTAGATCTGGTACCGAAAAATGCAAATATGTGCACAAAAGAGAGGGAAATGCCTTTTATTCCATGTGGTCAATGAACTAATTCAGGAATTAATTTTAAGGTTGACATGAAAGACCAAGTCCTCCTTCCTGATAGCTCTGTAGGAATATCAATAGGCCAAAAATATTAGTGCCAACAGCTAATACAAAATAAATAATGACCTGAGTGTCTATTTAAATGATAAATTATTAGTATGGCAATAATTTTTGAAAAATATTATTGTGTAAACCAGCCAAAATCCAGAGTTATTAGTAAAAGAGGCAGAGTTTTTATCTTTACCATTTCAAATGAAGTTGGAAGATGTGCTTTTAACCTCAAAATCATTTCCTCACGTTTCTCATACAGATGTTAAAGTATTCCCTATGAACTTTGAGGGTGTCTTTTTTAAAACTCCAGGAGCAGTAAAAGGCTGAGAGGACGTTCTTGGGGACTTGGGTTTGGGTTCGATGTGGGGATTTGGGGGTTTTCTTGTCATTTCCACAGTTTGGGGGTCTTCAGTTCACCCACCAAGCTGCAGGGCTGAGTGGGTGAATTTCTGAGTTAGAAACAGCAAATCCAGGCATGGTGGAGATGTAACAAAGTGGGAAATTATTCAGTCCCAATCGCGCTGCTTTGGGTTTTGGGGCTTGTTCTGAACAAAATAATAATAATAATAATAATAATAATAATAATAATAATAATGATGATGATGATGATGATGATGATGATGATGATGATGATGATGATGATGCAGCCCCCGCGTTTGCTGCTTTCAGCAGTGCCCGGGATGCGGGGACGGGGCATCGCCGAACAGGAGCTGAACTCACTCAGCCGCTCCTGCAGCAGGGGCTGGCCCGGGCCATTCCCCAGCCCGTGTCCACATTCCCGGGCACCGCTGCCACCAGCAGCGCCGTGATTGCCGTCCCAAAGCGCCTTTGCAGGGAGCCAGCACGGGGCTCCGCGGTGGGGCTGGAGCGCCGGGACCATCCCGCTGCCCATCAGCGAGCGGCACGAAGGCAGCCCCGGTAACCCCGGATTTGCATAGGAGCAGCGAGGAGGGGAAATGCCGCGCCAGAAAAGCGGACGTGGGCACAGAGCTGGGGAACGAGCCCCGATTTCGGCCGCCAGCAGCCGCTATAAAAGGCCCTGCCGGCAGCGCCGAGCAGCGCTCGCTTCCCTGCGCCTGGCGCAGCCCCGGCAGTGACCCGCGGGTGGCCTTGGCACAGCTCCGCAGCTGCGCTTCGGCCGGCTCCCATCGCCGGGCTGCGCGTCCCGGAGAGCCAGAAAACACCGCTGAGAGCTGCTCCTAATCCCACCCGCGCACCCTGCGCTTCTCCGGCTCCTATCGCCGGGCTGCGCGTCCCGGAGAGCCACAGAGGACCACCGAGAGCTGCTCCTAATCCCACCCGCGCACCCTGCGCTTCTCCGGCTCCCATCGCCGGGCTGCGCGTCCCGGAGAGCCAGAAAGGACCATCGAGAGTCACTTCTGCTCCCAGCCGTTCTCTCTGCGCTTTTCCCGGCTCCCATCGCCGGGCTGCGCGTCCCGGAGAGCCAGAAAACACCACCGAGAGCTGCTCCTAATCCCACCCGCGCACCCTGCGCTTCTCCGGCTCCCATCGCCGGGCTGCGCGTCCCGGAGAGCCAGAAAACACACCCGAGGAGCCAGAGAGGACCACTGAGAGTCACTTCTGCTCTAAGCCGTGCACCCTGCGCTTCTGCCGGCTCCCATCGCCGGGCTGCGCGTCCCGGAGAGCCAGAAAACACCACTGAGAGTCACTTCTGCTCTCAGCCATTCTCCCTGCGCTTCTCCGGCTCCTATCCCCGGGCTGCGCGTCCCGGAGGGCCACAGAGGACCACCGAGAGTCACTTCTGCTCTAAGCCGTGCACCCTGCGCTTCTGCCGTCTCCCATCGCCGGGCTGCGCGTCCCGGAGAGCCAGAAAACACCACTGAGAGTCACTTCTGCTCTCAGCCATTCTCCCTGCGCTTCTCCCGGCTCCCATCGCCGGGTTGCATCACCCGAGGAGCCAGAGAGGACCACCGAGAGTCACTTCTGCTCCCAGCCGTGCACCCTGCGCTTTTCCCGGCTCCCATCGCCGGGCTGCGCGTCCCGGAGAGCCAGAAAACACCACCGAGAGTCACTTCTGCTCTCAGCCATTCTCCCTGCGCTTCTCCTGGCTCCCATCGCCGGGTTGCGTCACCCGAGGAGCCAGAGAGGACCACCGAGAGTCACTTCTGCTCCCAGCCGTGCACCCTGCCCTTCTCCGGCTCCCACCCCGGGCTGCGCGTCCCGGAGAGCCAGAAAACACTCCCGGAGAGCCAAAAAGCACCACCGAGAGTCACTTCTCCTCCTAGCCGTTCTCCCTGCGCTTCTCCCGGCTCCCATCGCCGGGTTGCATCACCCGAGGAGCCAGAAAAAACACACCCGAGGAGCCAGAAGGGACCACCGAGAGCCACCTCTGCCCCCAGCCCCGCATCCCTGGGTGAGTCATTCTGTATCCGACAGTCGGAAACTCATTCGGGGTTCTGCCCTTACTTTCAAACGTCCTCGGTAAAAAGGTGTAGATAACCATCTTTTATTACTCAAGGTTGGGCTTGATGATCCTGGAGGTCTTTTCCAATCTTTTTTTTTTTTTGATTCTATGATCAAGGGAAGAAGCACAGTCATTTTGTTTTACCATTAAAATTAAACCAAGGGCCACTTAATCCTCTGTCAAAAATCTTGCCCGTGCTTGCCCCTGGGCTTTAGAATAACAGAATTTTGTGGTTAATGTGCTAAGAATGAGGCTTGCACGGTTGGGTGTTGTGATATCTCGTTTCCAAGGCCTGGATGTGCTTATTTGCAAACAAAGATGCTGCTGGGAGCCTGCCGCCTCTTCTGCACAGCTACAACTAGAGCAAAAACACAGAAAATACAAAGAGAGAAAAAAAATAAAAATCACTCTCAAATATCTCAAATACAGTCCTGAAAGTGCTTTGCTAAAGGGATGAAGAAACCCGAGGTGATTCCTCACCCTAATCTATCTGGGTGTGTTTACTTACACTGTTCGTATATAAAGTCATTTTCAACTGGTGAAAAGCTTCGGAGTGAGCTGGCAATTTTGATTGCACAATAAAATCCCAGCCCAAGAGCCAGAGCTCCCCATTGTTCACCTGGTTTCAAGACATTTATCTTTAGTGCAAGGGATGACATCTCTAGGGGCAGTCAGAATGGGTTCTAACTTTGGGGTATTTTGGAAGCTCGTGCTTTTCTAGGGGGAACCTGGTCAGGTCAGACTGTGCAGACTTAACTTTTATCCCTCTTTGGGGCAAGAAGCATCGAGCTGAACTCTGAATTCCTCTCCCTGTGCTGTGGGCAGGGTGAAGATGAGTGTTGAAGAGATTCTGATGTGTCCAGTAAAACTTGGGAAAAATTTCTGCCTCTATTTTGACGGTAATTAAAGCATTTAATGACCTTTTCTGTTTGAATACTGATTAAACACAATTCCTTTGTCAGTCCGATTTCACCTAACTTTCTTGGAAGCTTCAGCTTTAAGTGTTGTTGGCCAAGTATCTGAGTCAGGGGAATATTTGTTGCTTATATGAAAAAACTTGGGAAAAGACACTCAGAAATGTTGGAATAATGGGAGGTGGACTTGGAGTGAGTGAGTAATTTCTGGTCTTATGGAAAAAAGTCAGTTAGAACACAAATTGCTTTTCTTCTTTAAAAGCAATTTGTAATGAGTTCTTCTTGTCCTTTTGTTCACTTAAAGGCACCGATAAAACCAAAATATTTGCATGCAATTATTCCTCAGTTGTAGGCTTAGAGTGACCTTCTTAAATAACCCTAAAAAAGCATTTTGCACACCCCTGGTTTGGTGGTGACTGCAGTTCTCAAATGACTGGGTTTTCATGTGTTTTGCTCCCAGATAAACGCTGTCTGCAGTGACAACAGCTCAGCTTTGGTGACACTGGGCTGAGGGAACACGTAGGTGGCTGCCTGGGCTAAAAGCGACTTCTTTTGTGGGGGCAGAGCTTAATGTTGTTTTCCTTTCTTCTTTTTTTTTTTTTTTTTTTTTTTTTTTTTTTTTTTTTTTTTTTTTTTTTTTTTTTTTACTCCTCACGTGGAACCAAGACGACGATGGTAAGCCGAGAACTCATCTTTTACGATTTTATTACTCATTTCACACTCACTAATCCACAGAGGACAAGTTTCAAGCTGAGAGTGGCTGCAAATAAACCAGAGCTGCAGCTCCACTTCTCCTCCTGATGCTGATGTTGCATTAATTCCTCATAAGACCCCGGGTAGTGGCTTCCTTTCAGTGCACTTTAATTGTTGGGCAAAAGAGAACTGAGGCTTCTGAATTCTCCTTACCAAACACTAACAAACACAGCAGCTTTTCTGGCTCGTGTAAATAAATTCCTGTATTCTGGGAAATCTGCCTCAAGCAGAGGTGTTAAAAGGCTGATGCTGCCTCCCTCTTGGTCTGATGTCGTTCTAAGAACTCCTTTCACACCCTAATGCCAGGATTAGGCTGGCAGCAAACTGCCAAGGTTTGGAGAGGAGACAACAGCTGAAATATGAAGACTTCTGCTCCGTTATCCCTGCAGAGCTGGAGTGCGATGCCCTGTGCAAGGAGAAGACTCTGCACCGAGTGCTGAGGAATGTGAACAGCCAACTGCTCGTGGTGCGCCCTGACCTGAACCTGGCAGCCTTTGAGAATGTGACAGACCAGGAGATTAAATGTGGTAATTTCCAGACACAAAACACCAACCACAGCTCTGCTGCTTCAGCCTGGAGGTGGTTTTGGTTTTTGTAATCATCTGCTCAATGGTGGGACTGAGAATAAGGACTTAACACTTCATTTGGAAGAATAAAACTAAGCTGAGAGTGAAATTTAGTGTCTTGGGCATTAGTGAGGGATGAGATTTCTGGGTTAGACCAAAGCCTGCAGGATGTCACGTGCAGAAAAAGGGCTGTTAAGATTTTTGCTTGGCTCTGATCACAAAATTCTAAATTCCCTCTCTTTTTTAATGCTGGATTACAAAAAATCATTTTAAAATTCACACCATGTATTGGCACTAAAAGGTCTTACCTTCTTCTAACATTAACCATAAACTCACAGGTTTGGCTTTGACTTTTTGGGGTGCTTCAGCAATTTATTTACAACTATTTATTGACCACATTTATTTCTGGAAGGCCTATATCCAGCTCTGTTTTACTGACAGCCACTTCCACGTGCCAGTCTCCCTTTCCCATGCACACAGAAGGCTCTGACCCCTCCTCACCCTGCCTGGTGACCTCAGCTGCTTTGGGACACCCTGCTTACTGCCTGATGGCACAAAGCACAACCAGAAGCCATAAAAATTCAAGTCCTGGCTCTTCTGTCAAGAAAAATATCCCGGCAAGGCAGCCAGAGCTGCCAGGAGAGTGGTAAAACACCACTGAATTCAGTTATTCTCTGCCTTTGAGCAGGTGATCAGTAACAACCCGTTTGTTTGCAGACAAAGGGATGCTTTTCAGCATTCACTGCTACAAAACCACCACGCCCTTGGCAGGGATGCCCGTGGCCTTCAGCGTGCAGGTGGAAGACAAAAGTTACTACATGTGCTGTGAGAGGGAATGTGGAGAGATGATCATTAGGTTCAAGGTAAGGATCTGCTTCCCTCTCCTCAGCTGCACAAACCCGACAGGCAGAATTATCGACTGGAATAAAACTGGTCAGGGCTTGTGCTGGGATTAACCTGTGCCCTTTTTTATTTTCCTCAGGAAGGAGAAGTTCCCAAAGAAATTCCTGGTGAAAGCAACATCATCTTTTTCAAAAAGACATTCACATCTTGCTCCTCCCGAGCCTTTAAGTTTGAATACTCAATGGAACGAGGGATGTTCTTGGCTTTTGAGGTGGAAGGCTCCTTGAGGAAATTAATCCTAAAGAAACCGTCCAAAGATGAAGTGGATGAAACCATGAAGATGTTTATCTAATTTCACTCAGGATGAAAATCACAGCCTATGATGGGACACTTCTACAGTTTTAAAATACAGTTGGTTTTTTTATAAAAGAAACTTTTGTCTGTCTTTATCCAAAACAAGTCTTTTTTTTTTTTTTAACTACTCTCAGAACTCATTAAAAAAATAAATGCACTTTCTTGGCAAGAAGTAGAAGAATGTTTTCCAGTCAGACAGGAAAGAATTACACACTGAAGAACCACGAATGTGTCTGTCTATAATGTCCTGTAAAATTCAATCCCTAAAATCTTTCATGCCTGTTGACCAAACAGCTTTTGAAATTAGGTTTGGGCTTTTACATTCCCAAAACTCTCAGATAACGAATTTCTCACCCAAATACTTTAAACAGCACACTCAGCTGCATTCCTGTGTGAGAAAACTTCACTTTCCTTGAGAAACCTTCAGCTCTCCCAGGGGGATTTACCCATGACTCACCATCTGCACTGTCCTCCTCCTTCCTGGGCCAAAAGAACAAATGTTGGCATTTAAACCAGACCACAGCTCTGTTCTGATTACGACACTAACAAAAAATTGCCCAGCTATGTCCTTTTGCAAATAATTTCGAATGCATGTTTAAAAAAAAAACAACCAACCTAATCAGAAATTCTTGCAGAATTCCAACAGCGACTTGGGCGTTCTGTTCGTTGCATAATCACTAAGGGTAACACAAATTCTCTTCCTCTCACTATTAATAGGGCCACAAAAACACCATGAGAATGTGGAAAGAGCTTTCCACTCCTTAACGCTGTGGAAGTCAGACAGGACGAGGCAGAAAGTTAAAACCCACAATCTCAGTTCCCCTCTGAAAAATCCCTAAAAGAACAGAGCATTCCCTCGGCCTCCTCGTTTTTTTTTCAGTCACACAGACCAGAGCATTTAGAAAATCAAGCTCAAAAAGTGTTGCGGATGAACATAAAAACCTTGAAAGTCAAATGTTCCCAAAGTCCATCTGCAAAAGTATTTTTATTCTGTGTCAATCCTTGTTGTATTTTCTAAGGATATTAATTATTCTTGTATTAAGTCCAAGTCACCTCTAAGTATGAATTCATACAAATATTCTTTGGTTTATGAAGTAAGGCAGAGCAGATCTATCTGCAGAGAAAACATTTCAGGCAACCCAAAATCAGTAAAAATGGTTCAGAAGCACACACAGAATTTCTGCAAATTCTTTATTGAATGGATTAAGAAAAAAAGTATTCCCTTTTCTGCATCAACTCCCAGGGTGCCAAGAGTTACAGGGTCTGCCTTACACGTGGATATCAGAAGAAGCAGTTCAGTTTCCCACGAGCCAAGCTCGTTTTACAGAACAAGAATCCAACCAACAGTTAGAAAAACACTCATTAAAGCTGGTATTACAAGGAGAGTTCCCTTTAGCCAGGCAAGTCTGCCACTGATGTAATTAATCCACCCCAATTTACAGTGCAGCTCGAACCCACCCACTCTCCCTGGACATTCTCCAGTTCAACCTGGTTTTCAATCTGTTTGTTTTTCTCTCTATATTCTAAACTAGCTCTGAGCCCCCTGCAGGCTCACTGGGGACCCTTGGCTGCTCCTTGGCTGTGCAGGATGTTGCTCAGAAGCTGATGAAGCAGAGGCAGCAGAGGACAATCTGTGTGTGTCCTCAGAGGCTCCAGAGCATGGCCACGGCCTTGCAGATGCCCACGTCGTGGTAGTTGAAGTGGCAGAGGCCGGCGAAGGTCAGGGCAGACAGGACGTACAGCCCCACGTTGGCCACTTTATTGGGCACGTCTCCGTGCACATAATCAGTAATTACCTGGCCCAGACCCCTGGACAAGAGAGAAAAGCTCAAATCAGCAAAAGTTCACTCACTGGAACCCAGCCACTTTGTGTCCTCGTTCTGCCAATTCGCTTTTTTTGGTTTGTTTTTGGTTTTTTTTCCCCTCTCCCTGCTGCCATCAGCCTTTCCTGAAGGATGCTCAGTCCCCACTCAGAAAGAGGATGGATCTATTTCAAAAACAAAACGACACATTCCACAGATTCTACTGAAAAGGCACAGAGTGGCTCAGAGTTTTCTGGAGGAAACCAAGCTGTGCTGACCACAGCTCTCCAGACAACAAAATCCTTGGAATCTGCCTTCTTACCTGACTTCCAAGGACTGGAAAAGAGGAAAACCAAGGAAATATCTGGGACCAGCCATTGTCACAAAGACACAGAAGACTCCTGGGTATGCATTTAGATTAGAAGAGTGGCAACCAAAGAGATCAACATATTTTTAGTTTTTTCTACATCTGGAAGTGAACTCCTGGCCAGATTTGAACTATCCAGCAACACGAGACACAGGAGGCTTGTTTTGGGAAAAAGCTCCCTGTTAGAGCAAGGAAAATGCAAGAATCCCAGGCACAAATCCCAATAAAAGGCAAAACTGAGCTTTGAGAAAACCTGGCACCCCCAAAGTACCACAAAAATCTGCTTCATCCTTGTGGCAAGGAACTCCCAAAGCAGGATCACCTCAGGAAGGTGGATGCTGCCAGTCTGGCCAACCATGGAGCTGGATCCACTCCTAATTAGAGCTACACTGAGCAAACATCCATCCAGGAATACAGGAAATAATCCTCCAGGTCTCCTTCGTGGAATATTTGCTGTGAGCTCTTTGTGATGCAGAACCCCATCACCACTGAGATGCACAAAGCACAGAGAGGCAGAATACTTTTGTATTATTTTCATACAGACCTGCCCTCTTTCTGTTCCCTCTGTTCACACAACACTGCTTAAACCCACCCAGGATTCTACACTTCTAAGGGCAAGGGAAGTGCTCCTAAGAAAATTTTTTATGGATTCCTTTTCTGCCTGAGAGAACGGAGTGAGAAAGGAAGACCAAAGCACGACCACTCCTGCCAAAGAACCTGGGAGAAGAAGGGACTTTTTCCAGGAGTTTTCCACTGGAGCAGGCTGAGGTTTGGAGCCACCAAACCTCCTTTTCTGCTGTGAGTTGAGCCCTGCTGTGCTTACCAGTGGCCGTGCACGGTGAGGGCTGCGGCCAGGGAATAGTCCACCACTGGTCCAGGGTACAGGTAGGCTGCAGGGAGCAGCCCCAGCAGCAGCACACTGACAGCTCTCTCCCCTGTCCAGTGCAAAGATGCAGCCTTGGAACTGCCTGCAAGGAGAAACATTCTCAGGGAAAAGCCCCTCTGCCAAGGGCTGGCTGTGAGATCTGGAGTGTTTGTAAACCAAAACCCCAGCGTTGGGCAACACTTGGAAACACAACAGGAGCGTCAGCCCAGGCTGAAACCATCAAGAATGGAGTCTGTGAAATTACCAATGCAACACCCCCAAAATACTCAACTAACAGACATCATCCATGCACCTAAACCAAAATGCAAATGTTTTCCTTCGTTTCGGCACGGAAAAAAGAAATCGAGACAGTGACAAGACAAGGAGAGCAAAGGATCTGAAGTTTGGACTTGGGCAAAGTGCAGCCTGAAGAGCTGTTAAGTGGTGAGGGCACACACACTCCTCACAGCCTGAGGCACCACAGCAGCACCATTATTTATCACAAATAACATCTCTGCACAGTTCCTGCCCTATCTAACAACGCTCAGCATTTCACTTTGCCCTTAAATCAATGGGCACTTAGGATTATTTTTTCCTTTGCTGGTAACACCCAAAACGCTACAAGACACCAAGAAAACCACTGTACCACGTGTCAGTCTTTTCTGTTCTTTGTTACAGCTGCCACTTAAAATCTAAGTGATCCAAAATGATGAACCAGGCCCAAAACTCAGCCTGGTTTGGGATGGGAGGGACCTCAAAGCTCATCTTGTTTTTAAGTCCCTGTATGGCCCTGGGGTACCACCTCCATCACCTCTGTCCTTTATCCCTGGCCTGCTGTTGGTCCCTTGGAGGACCCAACCCAAAATTTATTCCTTTACAACCCATTCTTGACGGGATCACAGAATACTCAGAAGCTGGAACAGACCTTCAGGATCATCATCATCTAACCACAACGCCAGCCACGGGCAGGACGCCTTGTGCCAGACCCGAGCGCTCGGAGCTCCGGGCAACAGCTCCGGGGATGGGAAAAGGGGTCCTGATGGCGGGAAGGCGAGAGCCCCAAACACAGACAGACAGACAGACACACAGACAGACACACACAGACAGACACACAGACAGACACACACACAGACAGACACACACACACACAGACACACAAACAGACACAGACACAGACACACAGACACACACACAGACACACACACAGACACACAGACACAGACAGACACACAGACAGACACAGACAGACACACAGACAGACACAGACAGACACACACAGAGCGGGGCCGTACCGTGTCCCTGGCGGGCCGGGCCGTGGCTGTCGCGGGCCGGAGCGCAGCGAGCGGCGGCGGCACCGAGAGCGGCGGGGCGGCGGAGCAGAGCCGAGCCCAGCACAGCTGCGGGGACAACGGGAGCGGCGTCAGCGAGGGGATCCCGGAGCCTCGGGGAACCATCCCGGAGCCTCGGGGATCCATCCCGGAGCCACTGGGAACCATCCCGGAGCCGCCGGCGATCCATCCCGGAGCCACCGGGGATCCATCCCGGAGCCACCGGGGAACCATCCCGGAGCCACTGGGATCCATCCCGGAGCTACTGGGATCCATCCCGGAGCCAGCAGGAGCCAACCCGCACCCTCCGGGAACCCCGCAACCACCGGAGCCCCGCACTCCCCGGGATTCCGCAGCCACCCGGGGTCCCGCACCATCCAGGGGTCCTGCGGTCACCGGGGACCCGCATCCTCCGGGAACTCCGCAGCCACCGGAGCCCCGCATCCTCCGCACTCCCGCACCCTCCGGGGATCCCGCACCCCCCTGGGTCCCGCACTATCCAAGGGTCCTGCGGTTACCGGGGACCCGCACCCTCCGCACTCCCGCACCCCCCTGTGTCCCGCACCCTCCGCACTCCCCTCCCGCACCCTCCTGGGTCCTGCAGTCACCGGAGCCCCGCACCCCCCTGGGTCCCGCACCCTCCGCACTCCCCCACCATCCAAGGGTCCCGCACCGACCCAGCGCGGCCCCGCGGGGCCGTGCCCGCAGCAGCGCCAGCGCCATGTCCGCTCCAAGGGCACGGCGCCCGGCCCCGGAACCGCCGCCGCCGCTTCCGCTTCCTCCGGCCGGGGCCGCGGGCAGCGCGGGTGGGATGGATAACATTTAACACCGGGGGCTGCCTCGGGCACCGCGGGGTGAAATGGATAACATTTAACACGGGGCTGCCGCGGGCACCGCGGGTGGGATGGATAACATTTAACACCGGGGGCTGCCGCGGGCAGCGCGGGTGGGATGGATAACATTTAACACCGGGGGCTGCCGCGGAGTGCGATTTTGGGAAGGATTCCTCCCCTAGGAGCCCCTGGCACAGCTGCCCACAGGAGCTGCGGCTGTCCCTGGATGTGCCCAAGGGGAGGTTGGAGGTACCTGGTGGAAGGTGTTGTGCTCACGGAACTGGAGTATCTCTAAATTCCTTTCTAGCCCAAACCATTCTGTAATTCTGTCTTTAAGCCCCCAACACCCGCAGCAGAGCCAGGTGCTCCTCAGCTGTGCGTTCACTACTGAAACACCTTTGTGCACACCGTGAACACCTCCGTGGGCATCCCGATTTTCCTTCCACTTGAAGGGGAAAAAGGAACAGGAGTCAGGGCTTGGAGTGAGGATTTAGGGCCGCTGACGCTGTTTTGTGTCTGCCCAGGACACAACAATCACCCCACACATTCCCCCAGTGCCCTGATTTCATCTCCTGCAAGTGTGGTCACGCAGAAACAGAGAGCACAGGGAGGACACAGGCACCACCCAGACTCCCAGGCCTGTGCTCTGCCAGAGCAAAGCATTGCCCTGCCTTTGCTCCAGAACAATGACAAAAGCATCAGACACATCTGGATTTATTTGTTTTATTAAAAGGCTTGGCTGTTCGCTGCAGGGAGAACGGCCTGGTACCAGTTTCTCCAGTAACACACTGGGCGGAGCAGAGACAGGACACAACACCCACCAAGGCCTCTCTGTCAGCACAAACGGTTTCAGCATCCTCATGGACAAGGAAGGAAGGTAGACACGGTGGCCAGCCCACAGCAGGCTCTGGACAGGAATTTAAACCAAGCAAATGTGAACTGGTGACTTTTTTCACTGTTGGAGAAGTCACTGCACCTTCAGCTGGAATGGGAATATTCCCTCAGCTCCCCTCTGTGTCCAGCTGACCCTGTGCATGCCCCCACAGCTCTGCTTTTGGTACAGGATGGGAAGACAAAACTGCCGTGGGGGTTACAGTGACATTTCCTCCGTTACCAGCTTGATTTATCAGCCTGTCCTCTCTCCAGCTGGCCATTGTTTTGGTGAGCCAAAAGAGCAATCTGTTCAAACATAATTTAACCAAGAAAAAAACCCCCCAACCTGATCACAGCCAAAGAATGTGCAGCTGTGGGGCAGAGAGGTGCTGTCCTGCACTGCAGAGCCAGGCTGCCCGTGGGTTCCAGGCCGTGTGTAAACCACAGTGTCAGAGCAGTGCTGAGTGACAAAGAGCTGCCTCTGCCCTCCCCTCCTGCCCCGAGCAGCACCCCGAGCCCTCAGTCCTCATCAGAGCTGTCCTCAGATTTCTCATCCCCCGCCACCTTCCAGTTCTTCCTCTTGCTCCTCTTCTCGGGCACCTCACTCGGCCTCTCGGGCGCCGAGCTGCGGCGCTTCTTTCTCTTCCTGGAGGGCCCCTTCTCCTTCCTGCCCTCGGGTTCAGTGTCCTCAGAGCTGCTGGTGCTGGAGCTGCTTGCATGGGAAAAGTCACTCTCCTGCCCAGAAGAAGAGGTAGGTTCCTTGGCAGGCACTTTCCTGGGCTTTTTCTTGCGCTTGTGTTTTCCTTTCCGGGTGCTTGGAGTCTCCTCTCCTGAGGCCTCGCTGTCCCCCCGGGAGGAATCTGTGGAACTTCTCCCCTGCTCCTTTTTCTTTTTCTTCCTCTTTTTGTGCGAGCGCTTTTTTTGCTTCTTCTTGTGGGATTTCTTGGTTTTTTTCCTTTTGTGGGACTCGCGGGCCGTTTGCTTCCCCAGGTGGGATCTCTTCTTCCCATTGACAGCTTTTTGCTCATCTCCCTCCTGCTTATCACTGCAAAAAGAACAGGAGGAGGTGAACTGAAAGCCACTGAGTGATGAAACTCATTTATATCCAACCTGTAAGCCTGAAAAATATTGATGATTCCCCTAGGTGTAGCTTAAAAATAATTCTCTCTTAAAATCTTGTTTATATCCAATCTGTAAGCCTGAAAAATATTGATGATTCTGCTGGGTGTAGCTTAAAAATAATTAATTCTCTCTTAAAAACTTGTTTTTCCACTCTCCAAGACACTGCAAGAATTTTTTTACCTCCCAGATTCATAGATTTTGGTAACTCCAGCTAAACCTGTGTATCTTAATTACTACAATAGATTCTCCTAAGGTTCACACCACATTAATGGATTTGATTTTTTTAACAGTAAGGCTTTGCACTCCAGGCTGATCTCTATTCAAAATTTAAAGCTCAGTTTGTAAGACTCCCTGCAGAACTTGTCAGAAGGCAGATTCTGGATCCATCAGTAGGGGTGTCTGCCTTACCTGTCTGTGTCAAATTCTTCAGGGTACAACTCTTTATACCCACTGTGTCCCCACCTGTAAGAAAGCAGAACCACCCATTAAAAACAGACAACGTGTCTGAGGACAAAAATGCAATTCTGAAAAGGCAGAGCCACAGAATGAATCTGAGTGTAGACAGGGAGGAAGGAAATAGGACTGATTTGGTTGGTGCTGTTTAAATACACCTTATGTTCTCAAACCACAACTCAGATTTCTTTAAAACAACCCTGGACTTGTGTTTCTTGAGATTTTTTTAAGCTAATTGGGCAGAGTAACAAATATTAAGCTTAGGGCTGGGCTTTTGCAGTTTAGTGTGGCTTAGAAACTCGACAGATGAACTCAAATTGGTTATTCTGTGACATGGCAGAAGTTTGTACACGTTATTCATCCTCAAAACGAGCTCAAGCTCTATTTCATCACAGCACACACCAAACAGAAATGTGTCATTTTTTGGTACAGGGCTCCAAAAAGACGCTTTAATTACAACCAGGGACCACAGAATCCCCCCACAGACCTGTCCGGCATGTTGGCCTCGCATTCATAGAGCTTTTTATTCCAGGATCTGGCCCTGAGGAGATCATCTTCCACCAGGTCAAGGAGCTGTGGGTTCCTGGGTTTCCAGTCTGCCCTGTGCCCCTCGTCGTCGAAGCCGTCACTGCGCATGCGGCTGCTGGGGGGAAAAGGGCTCCTTCAGCTGGGGAAACAGCTCCCACCCACCCCCAGAGCCCCTCCTCACCCACCTGGCACCTCAAACCCCACACACAAACCAGCACAGGAATGGTCAGAGCCCCTCCTCACCCACCTGGGACCTCAAACCCCACACATAAACCAGCACAGGAATGGTCAGGCTTAAGCAAAGGCTCGGCCTCTTTCCAGGGAGTCCTCAAGGAGAAATCTTTCTGCGGTGTGTCTCACCTGGAGGTGTCTGACAGCATTCTGCTCTGCCTTTTCCAGTAAGTCTCTTCTGTCTGCTTCTCCCACTCCCTTATTTTCCACATTTCTGTCTCCTCCTGGAGCTGAAAGTCACAGAAAGGGAAACGACTTGAACATCAGGGAAAATCCACAGTCGTGCAGCAGGTGAGCTCCAGCCTCAAAACTCCTGGTAAGAAAACTCACAGCCACCTTTCCTGCCATCCCTAAAACAAAGGATTATTCCCACACATCTGTGGCCAAAAGAGAAGTTCCTGACGGTGGTTAGACCTGCTGAATTATGATTCATTAACTAGTTTGCTAAACTTTACGGAGTTGCTTAATGTTGCAGTAAAATCCTACCTGTGCACACAAAGTTCAAACTGTTACAGGCAATTAAAAGCACATACAAATTGCAACAAATAAAACCTACTAAAGATTTGCTGCTTTTCAAGTAAACACAAACATATTCCCTCAGCCCGGGGTGAGCACTCAAGAGAAACGGAGTGAAACTGAAACTCGGGTAAAACCGAAACCGTGTTAAACTAAAGCGACCCTGAGGATGTGGCCGATTTCCCGAACTCCTTTTATTTCTGCCAAACACTCCCGCTCTGCCCTGCAGGATCTGCCCGCGCCACCAGGACCGCCACCGGGATGTACCGGGACCACCACCGGGATGTACCGGGACCACCACCGGGATGTACCGGGACCCCGGGATGTACCGGGACCCCAGAATGTACCGGGACCCCAGAATGTACCGGGACCCCGGGATGTACCGGGACCGCCACCGGGATGTACCAGGACCGCCACCGGGATGTACCGGGACCGCCACCGGGATGTACCGGGACCCTGAGGTGTACCGGGACCGCCACCGGGATGTACCGGGACCCCGGGATGTACCGGGACCGCCACCGGGGTGTACCGGGACCGCCACCGGGGTGTACCGGGACCCTGAGGTGTACCGGGACCCTGAGGTGTACCGGGACCCTGAGGTGTACCGGGACCGCCACCGGGATGTACCGGGACCCTAGGGTGTACCGGGACCGCCACCGGGAGATGTACCGGGACCCCGGGATGTACCGGGACCGCCACCGGGATGTACCGGGACCGCCACCGGGAGATCCCCGCAGCCCGGGATGTTTCCCCATCACTGTATGACACCACCGGCATGTCCCTGTACATCGGGATATACCACGATCACCACCGGGATGTCCCGGGCCCACCATCGGCCTGTCCCCGTACTCCAGGGCTGTCCCCGCACTCCAGGGCTGTCCCCGCAGCCCGGGCCGCTCCGCTCGGCCCCGCAGGCCCGGCTGGGGCGCGGGCGGCCCGGGGCCTCACCTTGTTGTGCGCTCCGGTGTGGCGGATGACGTTGCGCAGCAGCACCTTCCCCACGGGCACTCGGGACATGCTGCGGCCGGTGCCGGTGCCGGTGCCGGTGCCGTGTCTGTGGCCGCGGTGCCGGTGCCGTGTCTGTGGCGGCGGGGCCGGTGCCGGTGCGGTGTCTGTGGCGGCGGGGCCGGCCCGGGCGGGGACGCGGAAACGCGCGGGGCCGCGCGCGAACCGCTTCCGGCGGCGTCTCCGGGGCAACGGCGCCGCCATGACCGCCATGGCCGCGGGGAACGGGCGGGCCGAGGGACCGGGCCGGGCTGAACGGACCTGAACGGAACCGGGCCGGCCCTGAACGGAACCGGGCCGCGATGAACGGAACCGGGCCGCCCCTGAACGGAACCGGGCCGGGCTGAACGGAACCGGGCCGCGCTGAACGGAACCGGGCCGCGCTGAACGGAACCGGGCCGGGCCTGAACGGACCTGAACCGGCCCTAAACGGACCCGGACCAGCTCTAATCGGACCTGAACCGGCCCTAAACGGACCCGAACTGGCACTAATCGGACCCGGCCCGGCCCCAAAGGAACCCGGCCCGGCCCGGTACCGGCACCGGATCCAGCCCCGGTGCCTCGGGCCGCCCGGGACACGGCGGTGGTGGCCGGGGACAGCAGGTGGCAGCTCTAAAGAAATCCTCTTTTGGGGAAAAAAAATACCCCGGTCCTCTTTGGGGAAAAAAAAAAAAATAAAAATCCTCTTTTAGGAAAAGAAAATAGCCCAAACCAACCGTAAAAAGTCCCAGGAACAATGTGGCTGGGTGATGCTGGAAACGATGTTAACTCCTTAATGGTTTCAATCAGTTACTTAGCTAATGAAATTTTAAGTAATGGTTTAAATCAAATTTTAAGGAATGGTTTAAGTTCAGTTTTAAGTAATGGTTTCAATAAAATTGTAAATAGCAGTTTTTATCAATTTTAAGTCATGCTTATAATTTAATTTATTGTTTTAATTACCTTTTAATTAATTGTTTTCCTTAATCGTGGATATTCCTAGTCAGCATTTAGCAAAGCTGTTGTAAGATACTCCTTCAGAAACGCAGCTTGGGAAAAAGACTGAACCTTCTTCAAGTTTTTGGCAGATTACACAAAAGCCCAGAGTGAAAATCTTTTGTGGTGGTGGGGTTTAGGGCGTTTTTAATTCACTTTTGACTCATGAGGGGTGAATATCTCAAATGCCTTTAGAGATACAAGCAGAAAAGGAAAGTTGGAGAAACAACAGCACCACCAAACTTACAAAAAAAGAAAAAAAAATAGTCAAGACTGTAAATATTAAAAAACACCTGAATATTTAGTTTCAGCAGTTGTTACCTGCTGCAGTAAAGAAGCCCCAATGCCTTACATGCCTTACTGCAGTAACAGAGGTGATGTGGTTTTGTTAAATAAATGGACAGGATTCCCACGCTTAGAGCAGCTCTCTTCAAGTGTTTAATGCTGGAAGAACCTGTCACACACAGCCCACAGTGAACAGAGCAGGGAGGAAGCTGCAGACAGCAAAAAACAAATGTGTGGGAAGGTTTGTGGTTAACTTCCAGGTTAATAGGGTGAGTTTCACTGTGAAATTGAAAAGGCTGCAGAGCACTGACCCAGAGCAGGAAAGCCACACACACGTGAAGAGAAAAGCACTGGGACATGGTTTAGTAGTTGTCAATTCCAAACGTTTAATGGAACATGGGTTCACTAGAGCCAGTCTGGAATCAGGGTATTTCAGGTCATTCAGGAAAATCCAAAATCTTAAAGCACTTTTTTTTTTTTTTTTTTTTTTTTTTTGCTTAAGCAAGGCATCACAGCAACCAGACACTAAATAGTTCCCACAAAAATATTTAATTTCCACAGTATTTTCTTTCAATATCTTTAGTGAACTATGCAGAATTTTACAGGAGACAGTACTTAATGCAATATACAGAATAACAGGATCAGCCTGAAAATTTTCTTCCTTTTTATTTTTTTCCAACTCTGCCCCCCCTATCTAATTCTCCTGGTCACTCTGTCATTACTGCACGGTTGTCCTTTTTTTTTCTTTGTTTTTTTTTTTTTACATGAACATTTCCATGTGGAAACTGGAATTTCAGAATGCTCAGCACTGCAGCCCTTGAGGGATGCAATGCCTGGGATAACGGGACACGAGTCCAACAGACTGGAGAAGCACCTTACATACAATATGTACATGGAGAGCACATTCTGCAGCTTTACTGAGGCTGGACAACACGAGACAATCCAGGGAAGGTCTGCAATTCCAGTGGCTTCAAGTCAGAGCTTTCCTATGTCAGAACGCCTGAAATGAAAAATCCCAACCATCCCAGTCCTCACATGATTAACATCCATCCCCTGGTGGGGTGATTTATCAGCATGTGTGATTTGTCTGTGCTGGCTTCTGACACACACTGAACACTCTGCACAACACAGTGACTTCCAGGGCACCAGAGCCTGGGGTGAACTCAGCCACAGAACAGCAGCTACGGGCTCCTCACAAAAAGCAGATGTCAGTGAGGGTCCGTGAGCAGACAGCACATCCCTGGGGTAGCCCACAGCTGGGACCCCACACACAGCTGTGCTCTTGGACCTTTAAAGTGCTCACAGAAGGGATCACGCAGCTCAGAAGGTCTCTGCCAGTGCCAGAATCCCGCCCAAACAAAAACAAAAAAAAAAAAAACAAAAAGGCTTTGGAAGAGCAGCGCTGGGCCTTTGAGACACTGTCCCCAGGCACTTGAGTCCCTCAGTGCTGGGCATGTCCCCCACCCCAGGGACAGGACGTGGGGAGCTCCCCTCCTCCCTGGACCTCTCTGTGGCCACCCCACCTGCGCTCCTGTGAAGAGATGTTTGAAATTCCAATCTCTGACAACACTGAGGTCATGGAAGTGTTGGTGTGCACCCCCTGGGCACCCGAGTTTAGAAGCAGCTGGCACAATGCCAGGATAATTTTGTGTTTTCTTTTTTAATCTGGGATGTTTAACTCTGTTTTGGAAGAGTTTGCAAGTGAACTAACTGTATAAAAATACAGTGTAGCAGTAATATTGCTCTGAAAAGCACTTTTGCAAACTTTTGTTTGTTTGTTTTTCTGTACAGACTGGTAAATAACATTACCAGATAATATAATACATATTTTAAATTAAAAAAAAAAAAAAGGAACTCTCTTAAAGTCTGAACACTAAAGTCTAAATAGCTTGTTTAAAACACAACAGTGTGACCCAGGAAAATTCTGCTTTGCATGGTTAAATTATAGCAGCATGGTTACTGGCTTTTCAAGGAAATTCTTGAACTCAGCAAGCCACTGTGCTCCAACTGCTCCGTCCACAACACGGTGGTCACAGCTCAGGGTGACAGACATCACGCTGGCCACGTCAAAGCTGGGGGAAAAACACCGAAACAAAGGTTAACACAACTCCTCTGCAAGGCAGCAAAGAGCCAGGAACAGCAGCTGGTGCTTGGTGACAGATGTTTCCCCCAACTGCACCGGGGAGCAGATCATGTTCATTCCCTCTCTGAGGGAAATGAAGGAAGGAACTTCCCACAGGCACTAAAAACACCTCTGTGTGTTCCCCTTAGGGCAGGGAGCTCAGCTTTCCTTGCAGCACAAGGACAGCCCCACTCAAAGAAAAAGGACCATTTTAGTTCCAAGCAAGGGGATATTATATCCTTTAGGTTTTTCCTTAAATGCAAGTTTAAGGAAGTACTGAAAGCACTGTGTCAGCAATACATTTTAGGGGGTTTAAAATAGGTCTTAAAAACCTATCTAAGGTAGATGTTAGGAAACTAGGCATTATTACAAAGTTTGAGTTCAGGATCAGAGGAAAACTCACCCTTTCTCATTATCAGCTGGCACTAGTCTTTGTTCTGAGGAACCCACTGCAAGGATGCAGGCTTGAGGTGGATTGATAATGGCAGAGAAATTCTTAATCCCATACATCCCTAAATTGGAAATTGTGAAAGTACCACCCTAGAAGAAAACAAACACGTTCATGGTGAAACTCCCAGAAACTGTTCTATGTGGGAACATAAGGAGAGGGGGGATCTCATCCCAGTCTGCAGAGTCCTGATGAGGGGAGGCTCTTTGGTGAGCAGGGACAGGATCCAGGGAGTGCCTGGAGCTGTGCCAGGGGAATTTGGGATGGAGATCAGGGCAAGTTCTTCCCCCAGAGGGTGCTGGGCACTGCCCTGAGGCTGCCAGAGCTCCAGGAGGGGTTGGGCACCACTCCAGGGATGCCCAGGGTGGGATTTGGGGCTGTCAGTGCAGGGCCAGGAGCTGGAGTCACTGATCCCACCTCAGGATATCCTGTGATTACCAAACAAGGCCAAACATCACAAAACAGCCTTTGCTCCTTCGAAACCAGCCAAGAGTTTATCACCACCACGAGTGTCTCACCTGGAATTCGTGGGGCTGGAGCTTCCCTTCCCTGGCTTTGGCTGCCAGGGAAGCCACGTCCTTGCTGATGGCAGCCAGGCCCTTGATGTGAGCGTTGAACACGATGGGGGTGATGAGCCCTGCAGGGGTGCTGACAGCCACGCTCACGTCCACCACGTGGTTCCTGCAACACACACAGCAGCTGACATCACTCCAGCAAGACAGTTAACACACACAAAAAAAAAGGTTCAAAACAGTCCAGACAACCCAAAGTTAACATTAGTTTGCTGTAATTATTTCGCCTTGCCCACCAGCCTCAGACTCAAAGGTTTTATCACTCTAACAAAACCTCTCGCCTTCACTTCATATTTTTCCCTTCCCTCAAATCCCAGCAGAAGTTCTGTTTTGCCATGAGCAAAGGAAGTTTCTGGCTCTGACCATTAACTTACTGCCTGATAACTGTGTCCATCCATGAAGAATTTGCCTCTGGCACCTTCAAGCACGCCAAAGCAGCAGCTTTGATTAGGAAATCATTGACAGAAAGCTTAATCTTCTCCGAGACCTCCTGCAAATAAAGAGGTTCCAGGTGTCAGTTTGTCCCCTGCACATCACCCCAGTCAGTGGGGGCAGCCACTGCAGCTCACAGGAAGCAATTGTTACAAAACAATCACACCACTTGCAAGCATTACAATTCAGAGATAATTCAGAAGGTGTAAGTATCTCCTTCATAATTTAAGAACATAGTTTTTTTAATGTTCAGTTTTCCTCAAACTTGGCTTAGAATTATTATTCTGCCAAATTTTTTTACCTTTCTTGCTACTAAAAAGCTTTCTATCCTTTTATTTTCTGCCTGAAATAATGAATCACCACCAAGCAGAGCTCAGAACAGCCTCTTAGTGAAGTCAGGAATCAGCAGCTATGAGGAAAACCTCATTCTGTCACAGACAGTCCACAACTGACCCACAAGAAGCACTGGGAAGAGTGGGGTTTTTTCCAAGCCAAGATGCCAGAACTCACCTGATTGAGTTCTTTCCTTAGCAGCAGGACTTTTCCCATGTTCACATCGATGGACAGGTAGTAGTGAGGTATCGTTTGCTTGGACTGCATCAACCTCTGAGCAATGACCTGGGGGAGTGTGCAGAGCAGGGAACAGCCGTCAGCCTGGGAAAGTCACGGCTACAAACCACCACGGTGGAGAAGACTGCAGCCTTACCCTGCGAATGTTGCTGATGGGGATGTCTGTGAAGGTCCCCTCGGGTGCCACAGCAGCTGCAGGAACTGCCCCTGGAGCTGCGGCCTGCAAGGAACACCAGTGTCACTCCCAAAAACACCCAGAGAGCAACTGCAGCTCTGCCTCTTGGTAAGAGCAGCAGCTATCTCCACCTCTCCAGTACCCACCAGGCTCCTTCTAACCCCTGTATTTGAGTATTAAATGCAGTATTGAGTGATTTAACACTGAGATGTGTTGCAGTGAAGCTCCCAGCCCTGCCAGCACACAGAGAAACACCTCCACCAGCTCAGGGACAACACAAACCAGGGGATCAGAACACTTCTGGGGCAGCAGTGACAGGCTGGGGTTTGCTAGGTCTGCCTTTCCTTCTGACCCCAGTCCATGCAGATTTAGCAACCAAAGGAAGGGCTGGGAGCACATTTTTTTCCCCTCAGTGGAATATCAAAGGGGCAAACAAAGGGAGAAGGCGTCACCAGTGTTTCTGGCAGGTTAAATTTCACAGTCCCCACCACCCACACAATCCAGCAATGCCAGTTCCATGCAGGACCTGCCCTTCCACAGAGCCTGGCCATTCCTGGGACACCCATTCCCACAGACTTCCAGCCTACTCACTGGAGCAGCCTTTGATGGCACAAATGACTCCACATCTTTTTTGGTGATTCTGCCATCTGGTCCAGTACCTGAAAGGGGCAAAGGAAAATGGGAGAGGATTTTGATTATTTCCAACATGGCTTGATTTCTAAAGGCACCAGTTTTATTCAACAGAGGGAAATCAGTGAACACAACTCCTGGTTCACAGCTGCACAGTCAGGAACAACAAGAAAACATGGATCTACAGGGACAGAAAACTGACAGTGAGAGCAAAGAAGTGGAAAAGGATGGTACCTTTCACTTGGGTAAGGTCGATTCCTTTCTCTGCTGCCAATTTCTTTGCCAGGGGACTGACCACGACCCTTCCTCCCTTGCGGGGTGGCCCCGCCGTGGGGGCTGCTGGAGCAGGAGCAGCAGCAGGCTGGGGAGGAGGAGGAGCAGCTGCAGGAGTTGCCATCACCTTAACAAAGAATCAAAGCCATCAGTGGAACATCAGCGCAGCATGAGAGGTGCCTCATCTAATTATCATTCAAGAGATAATCACTGATGGGCAAAAAGGCTCCCAGAAATAATGTCAGAAACTCGCTGGGAAGGTCAGCTGAGCTATACACCAAATAAACTACTTTTGCTCCCCGTTTTCAAGGATGAGGAATCAGAACTGGCACAAGCAACAAGCTGGGGAAAAGACGAGAATGAATGAAACCTGCTGTAGGTCCTGGAGGGCAAATTAGTGACCAACACATGGTCAGCCTTGCACTCACAGATCAGAGCAGGGCTTCACACTGGCAACAACAGCTCAGCTCAGCCTTGCCCGTGGTGCCCGTGCCTTCTCTTACCGGTGGAGGAGGAGGAGGAGGAGCAGCTGGAGCCTTGTCAGTGACTGCAGCAGCCTGGTAGTCAGCAAAGGCTGGAATATCAGCCTCCTTCTCCACAATGATGCACAGAGGAGTTCCTAAGGGCACGTCTCTTGTTCCTTCAGGCACCAAGATCTTGGCCAGGTAGCCTTCCTCCTGCACTTCAAAGCCTGCAGGGGAGAGGAACAACACTGAGGAGCTGCTCTGGAGACCCTGGCAGCTGCAGCCCTGTCCTGCAGGAGAATCCTTTCCAGCAGGGAACCTCTCCATGCACTTGCTAAGAAGGACTGACGAGGAAATAAAAGTATTTTTAGGAGCTCCAGTGTTCGGCTCTCCAGTGGAATGGGATGTTAACAGAACCTGTCCCACAGCATCACCCCCTGAGCAGCCAGAGGAGGTGGCAGAGGCCGCTCAGGACCCTTCCAAGGGCACCTCACCCCTCCTTGGCTGGGGACTCACCTATTGTGGCTTTATCTGTCTCAATCTCGGCCAGTAAGTCTCCCTCATTCAGCTTCTCCCCAACCTTCTTCTCCCACCTCTGCACTGTGCCCATTGTCATGGTGGGTGACAGAGCAGGGAGAGTGATCTGGGAAGGCACAGAACACAGCACAGTCACATCCTGCTCGTCCAGAAGGCTCAGGAACACAGTCTGAACTCCTGAGAAATGATAATGCCAACCTAAAGAAGCAGCTTTAATGCACTCCTAGGTCTGGCTCCATGACAGCCAAGCAGAGCTGTCCCACTGTGCTGCTTTGGCTCCTTTTAGCAAGGCCTGAGCAGGAGAGCAAGCAAGAGCAGAGGGCAAGAAATGGAGAAATCAAAATAATCTTCACTGCCAGCAGCCTGCAAAGCTGAGGAAGGCTTAAGGAGCATGTCACTTTGTCACTGTGACACACACACGTGGAGCAAAACTGGGCACAGGGGGCAAGCAGGGGGAAGAAAGCAACTTCAGTAGCCAAAACACAAATTTAGAAGCCATTCATTAATTATTCTATTACTGGCTCTGAGTAACACCTCAGACAAATCAGTTCCCATGTTTTATCCGTGGGATGGGGTCCAATATCCTAGATTTTCTTTTCCAAAGGGATGTCAAAGCAACCCCCTGCACAAAGTGCTCAAACCCATCAGTGGACACACTTCTAAAGCTAAGCAAAGCAAAAAGGTTATATCCACACACACAATTCATTATTAGTCACCCACAGACCCATCTGGTGTGTTCACCAGAGCATCAGAGACTGCAGCTCTGCTCTGAGATATGAGCAGAGATTATTCACGTTAATCAATTCCCATTCCAGACAGTTTTTATGACAAAATGCCTCACAGGCAGCAATGCCAGGGGCAGAAAAAGAGTGCAAGAAGCCCTTAAAGCAGGAGCAGTGCCCTCTTACCTGCATGTGAGGAGGGTAAGAGCTGCCAGGGGCCTGAGGAGAAGGCTGAGGTGGTGGGGAGGGGGCTGCAGCTGGAGGGGGAGGCACTGAGGCTGCAGGAGCAGCAGCTGCTGCAGAATCCAGGGTGTAATTTTTGAAGGCATCAATATGTTCAGGCCTAGAAGAACACACAGAGCCCCAAACCCCATCAGGTGATGGTCTCAGTCTCTCACTCAAGGCACCCCAGAAGCCCCAAGAGAGGAAATTCACCTCAAGGATTAAGAAAATACATACTTTTCTACTGTGATACATATTATGGCCCCAATGGGAACATCCCTTGTTCCTTCTGGCACCAGGATCTTGGCCAGGTAACATTCCTCCAGGCTCTCAAAGCCAACTGTAGCTTTGTCTGTCTCCACCTTTGAGAGAGAACAGGAAATGGTGAGCCCAGAGCCTCCCAGTCCTGGAAAAACCACCCTGAGACAGCAGCTCTAGGGAAGTCTGCCCTCAAACCAGCCCCGAGAGGTGACAGCCACTCCTTCCCACCAGCAGCCCTTGGGATCTGTGATCCAAAATCTGTCCTCAGCCGGGGACAGCCCCCAGGCCACACGTGCAGCTCACAGAGACCAGCCCAGCCTCGTCCCCACTGTACCTCTGCTATGAGATCCCCTTCATTGATCTTCTCCCCCTCCTTCTTCTCCCAGCGTGCGATGGTGCCCATCTGCATGGTGGGGGACAGCGCTGGCAGGGCCACCTGTGAGGGACAGGGCAGTGTCACCAGCCAGGCACATCCAGCAGCAGGACACACACACAGGACACAGATAAAATCCTGGGATGAGGGGCACAGGGCAGCTGCAAAGCCCCAGGCCGCTGGGGAAGAGCCCTGGGCAAAGCCACGCCGGGTGCTGAGGGCAGAGGCTGTGGTTGCCCCATCCCTGGAAGTGTTCAAGGTCAGGCTGGATGGGGCTTGGGGCAACCTGGGACACAGGAAGGTGTCCCTGCCCGCGGCTTTAAGGGCCATTCCAACACTTAACACTATGATTCTACCAAGAAGGGGTGAAGCAGAGCCGGGTCTCGGCCCGGGTGTGCCCAGGGACCCACAGCGGGGCCGGGATAAGGGACAGGGGGGATGGAGGCAGCACCCGACAGCCACCCAGGGGCTTGAGGCTCAGTGCTGCCAAAGGCACACAAAACGCCGACCTTTTCCCAGTTCAGGCAGGAACTGGGCGTTGGGATGGGTTTACCCACGGAGGTGCTGCAGTCCCCGTCCCCGGAGGCGCCTGAGCGCCGTGTGGGCGCTGTGCTTCGGGGGCTCCAGCGGCACCGCGCTGCTATCCTTTTCCAGCCTTGAGCATTCCACAGCTCCGTCCCCGGGGCAATCCGAGCCGCACGGCGAGAGGACGGGACGGGAAGGGCCACGGGGGACAGCCGGGACAGCGGCTCCGGGGGTGTCTCTCACCTTCTGGTGCGCCGGCAGGCTGCAGCATCGGTGCGGGACCAGCCGGGGCCAGGCGGGCGGCGGCAGCAGCGGCCGAGGCGCGGGGTTACCCCAGGCCGGGCCGCGCCGGGCCGGGCCAGCCCCGGCTCCTACCCCGGCCCCGAGCGCTCGGCGGGGCCGCACCAGGCCGGGCTCCCCGCTCACAGCCCGGGACACGCGTCGCGCCAACACCCGCCACATGCTGGGGCTGGGGCTGGGGCTGTGGCGGAGCCGGGCCGTGCCGGGCGCTCCGGGGCCCGCCGCGCTCCGTGACCTCCGTGCGGGCGGCGCGGCGCGACACTGGCGCGGCCGTAAAGCGGCGGCGGGCGGGACCGCGGCCCTCAGCACCGCCCCGGCACCGCCCCGGGCCCGGGACGGGGAGCGGAACGGGGAACGGGGAGCGGAATGGGGAACGGGGAGCGGAACGGGGAAAGGGGAGCGGAATGGGGAACGGGGAGCGGAACGGGGAACGGGGAGCGGGCGAGGGAAAGGGGAGCGGGCGAGGGAAAGGGGGATCGGAACGGGGAACGGGGAGCGGGCGAGGGAAAGGGGAGCGGAACGGGGAAATGGGATGGGAACGGGGAACGGGGAGCGGAACGGGGAAAGGGGATGGGAACGGGGAAAGGGGGATAGGGCTAGGGAAAGGGGAGCGGAACGGGGAACGGGGGAGCGGAACGGGGAACGGGGACCGGGCTAGGGAAAGGGGGAGCGGAACGGGGAAATGGGGATCGAAACGGGGAAAGGGGGCTGAGACCAGAGAAAAGGGGCTCAGATCAGAGAAAAGGGGCTCAGATCAGGGAAAAGGGGCTCAGACCGGGGAAAAGGGTCTCAGACCGGGGAAAAGGGGCTCAGACCAGGGAAAAGGGGCTCAGATCAGAGAAAAGGGGCTCAGACCGGGGAAAAGGGTCTCAGACCGGGGAAAAGGGGCTCAGACCGGGGAAAAGGGTCTCAGACCAGAGAAAAGGGTCTCAGACCAGGGAAAAGGGTCTCAGACCGAGGAAAAGGGTCTCAGACCAGGGAAAAGGGGCTCAGACCGGGGAAAAGGGTCTCAGACCAGGGAAAAGGGGCTCAGACCGGGGAAAAGGGGCTCAGACCGGGGAAAGGGGCTCGGGGGGATTTGTGGCTCTGCACAGCTCCCTGGCAGGAGGGTCAGCCGGGATCGGGCTCTGGGAATAGGGACGGGAGGAGAGGGAAGAGCCTCAGGCTGGGCCTGGGTGGATGGGGTGGAACACATCAATGTGTTCAAAGGGTGTCAGGGCACAGCGCCAGGCTCAGTGAGACAGGAGGAAAGCCCGTAAATTAAAACATACCAAGTTCCACCTCAGCCTAAGCAAAAACAGCTTTCCGTGGAGGGTGGCTTTGTTCTGAGATGGGCTCTCACTGCCATAGCCCAGCTTTGTCTGTTTCACTGTTTACAATGGTTTGTTTCTGCCCAGCTTTTGTCAGTTACTTTCCTGTCCCTGTACTTGTCAACTTGACCTTGTAGCACTCTGGAGTCAGAGGTAAAACTCATTTAAAAGTGACACCTTTTGCTTTCAGGAGGGAGAAACCTCCCAAACCAAACTGCTCCTTTGAGTAGCAGAGGAGGACATGAAGCTGGGCAACAGCAGACCTTGAAAAATTTCGTAATTTGCTCCATGAAACTCCAGCCCGAGTGTGTGGCTGTTGCTGAAATAAAGCTGATGAGAAAAACCCGAGGAATGAAACACTTGTGAGAAGTTTGCAGTTCAAATACAATTGATCTCAGTATCACAAGCCAGTGCCCTCTTCACTAGACACCATGCAACAGAGTAACTATGTCCAGGGGAGAAAGAAAAATCTTTGTTTCTTTCCCAAAAGGGATGTATTTCCCCCATTAATTAACTTGTTCATTGATGAACTTTCCTCCCGCTGTCTATAAGCAGAAAGTCACACAAATTGTCCAGAACAGGAGGCAGCTTGTGCTGTGCCAATGTGGCACAAAACCACGTAAAACCCAGAATCAACCAGTTGGATTTCCGTAGTAAAATAAAATTACAAGGCCAGTGTTATGTCGACAGAAGACGATACAAAACATCTCAGCATCCAGCAGGAAAGGAGTAAAACACAGTATAATGCGTGCAGAAATATACAGAGAGCACTTGCACTAGTATAAAAATATCCACGGTCCTCAGACAAATGTGAATCGGTACAAAATAATTTCAAGAACATGTTTACAAAACGACATGTCAATATAAAACAGTAAAACCAGGCTGCCCCCTCTGCCAGCCTCATGCACAGCACACACAGACAGCCCGCAGGAGCTGGGAAGGAGCAGAGCCCATTTGACCCCCCGAGCCCCCAGGCGATGTAGGGAAACAAAACCACAAAACCAAAGGGAAAAAAAAAAGTCCACCCTCGGGGGATTTTAGGGCTTGTTCTTTCCCCAGCAGTTCTTTCCTGATCCTTCGGGACTCATCGGAGCAAGGAAAGAGGTGGGTAAGTGCTTGGTGGCCCTGGCAGTGGGGGACAGCAGCAGAGGGATGTCTGTGCACAGGAGGTGACAGCAGAGAGGCCACGAGTGCGGGGACAGGGGCTCAGCGAGGACAGGGGTGTAAAGACCTCAGGAAGCAGCTGGTTCCAGCTCCCTCACCCGTGAAATCCTTCAGCAAACAAACAAGCACCAAGATCCCACAGTCCCACGCAGATCCCACAGCTGCAGAGCAAACCTTGGGAGTGGGACCAGCTTTGGGGAGCAAGTGGGGAAAGCAGGGCTGGGAAATGGGAGCCTGAGTTTGGGGGGAAAGGAGCTTGGCCAGTTTGGTGAGCTTTGCTTCAGACCGTGCATGAACCCTCCAGAGGACTCTTGCCCCACCCAGAACAGGTCCTGTCAGCCTGCAGTGTCCACAGAGTCCCTCTGCTCCTGCAGATAACAGCTGGTCCAACCTCCAGCTCTCACAATCCAGCAGCTTCTTCTCCATGAAGGCAGAGCTTCACTTTTCCACCATCAGTGCTGTTTTCTGTGACACCAGCCCAGGAGGTGCCCAGCTGAGCCTGCAGCACACAGCGCAGCGATGGAGGAGAAGGGGGCAAAGCATCCTTAAGGCCTCCAGGGTTTTGCTGGCATGGCCAAGGCGGGTGTTTCTGTCCCACAGACCCGTCCTTGCAGCCCCAGGACAGCAGCTGCCCTCGGGCACGGGCACTCAGGTGCCAGCTGTCCGTGCACACAGCCTGCACCACCCGTGGCTGGCACACAGGCTCTTTTTTGGCAGCTTGGATTGGCCTCTCCCCGGCGCTTGGGCTCCTTGGTCACTCTCTGAGCGCCGCAGACAGTCCCAGGTTTCCATAGAAACAGGGCTGGAAAGCTCCATTAATTCTCCCCGTGGTCTTCTTCCACCCAGGCCACGATTTTCCCCTCCCAGCCAGGAATGATGTCATCATCATGGAATACCTACCAAAATAAATTAAAAAAATATATATAAATTCAAAAAGGATTTCAGTCATGCCTGGAGTCTGGATACATGGTTCTGTAGTGTGAGGGGCATCAGGGGCATGAAATCAAACCCTAGCTCAGATTTCCCAAAACAATCCAGAGAAAACATGGGAATGATGGGCTGAGGTATGAGTCACATTTTCACAATTTAGGTAAACAACAGACCAGACCTCGTTAACCAATGAATATCACGATTATTATTGGCTTCTTTGTTTTGACATTAAAGGTAAACTAAAGCCTGGAAACACGCCTTTTCTGAGCCAGACCATGACCTCCAGCTGCTGCTGCTGCTGCCTTTCCCTAGAGAGGGTGACCCTTTGTCCTTGTCCTAATCAATTTGTGAAGCAAGAAGTGTCCCAATAACCTGTAATGAATCCAATCCACACTCCCAGCAGCCTGAGCACGAGCAGGGCTGCACTGCAGCACACAAAGGGAGCATAAATGCCACACACACACACACAGTTCTCTCTGAAAAACCTTCAGAAGAAAGTAAAGGGTTGTGTTTTTAATACAGGCTCTGCCATTGCAACAGGTTTTATGAAACCTGCAGCCCAGATTTTTGCTGAGCATTGTGACAGGCTTTGCCCAAGGGGCTCTGCAACTCCCAGGCAGTCACAACCACATCCACGGAATTGCTTTTGCTGAGGATGAAAATATTTTAGCACAAGAGGAGCTTAACCCACAGCTGGGAGAGCAGAGAGTTTTGTTTGGGGGAAACATCCACTGTTTGATTAGTTTAAAAGTGAGGTGACCGTGGTCCCCAGGGCTGTGTGAGGACACTGATCCCAAAGCTCAGGCCCACATTTACCTCCTCCTTCACTGTGCCAAACTCTGGATCCAGGGCTTTGAAGTGGTACCGGTGGGTTCCTTCCCGATCGATGGCTGCCTTGAAATCCTTCAGAGTCACTTCCCCTAACCTGCAAGGGAAATAAATACAAAAAACAAAGCTCAGGGACTGCTGCAGATCATTTCCCTCAGCCAACAGCGTGAAATCCAGCTAAGGCACAGCAAACCTGTGCTGGCTGGGGGCATTCCCAGAAAATCAGAGTGCTGGTTTTAGGGGCTCCGGAGGGTTGGGAAGGCCCAGCCTCACCTCTTTGGTATGCTGACCATGAAGGGGGTGAGGGAGCGGTCGGTGAAGTACAACACTTTGGTGCAGGCACTGGTGCTCATCACGGGCGTGCTCTGAGAGTGAGGCAGCTCTGCAAGGCAGCAACTCGCTGATTATCGTGTCCCTTATCATCATTATCCCTCCCCATCTTCCCGTTCCAGCTGGCCACGATGGCTGGTGCTGCGTGGGTTTTAATTTGCCCGTTTGTGTTTTTCTCCCCAGTTCCTGCCTTGTTCCCTGCTTCCCCCCAGGAGCTGAAACAGAAAAACTGAACTCCTCAGTTTCAAAGCTCCTTTTAGGCAGAAAATGCTCTGGACACGTGGAAATGTGGTGTTAAAAAAGGCTGCGCCGTTCTGTGGCTATGAAAGGCAGTGAGCACTGAGCAGGGAACACTTCTCTGCCCCCACTAGATGGTGCAAAGCAGCAGAAAAGCTGGAATAACATCCCTTTTCCCAGGGATTGCCGTGGTTATTTGTGCTGCAGCGCTGCCCAAGAGGCCCAGGCTCCCACTGTGATGGTGCTCTACCAAAAAACCAGCCATAAATGTGTGTCCTTTCCCTTTGCAGGGAACGCCGATCCAGGGAGGATCCTGCGCAGGTGGAGCTGGAGGGGGCAGATCCCCGAGGGGATCCCACACCCAGGAGCCCGAGCAGTGAATTTGGCAGCGGGAGGGTGAGATCTGCAAGGCACTCACTGGATTTGGGGGGCCACGAGTCCCTGCACTCGTTGGTCGCTCTGCTCGCTGGTGATTTCCCCCGGACCTGGGGCACAAAGCCAAAACAAGGACAAAGAGTCACCTCCCAGCCTGAGCCCTCTGGGTGCTGTGTGAGGGGCAGGAGCTGTGCCTGGGCAGCCTTTACCCTCCTCTCCTGCCTCTTCTGCGTCTCCATGCGGTGCAGGCGCTCCATGAGGCTGGAGATGCCCTGCTCCAGGCTGTCGATGGTGTGATGCTGAGGGTCGTGCCCGCTGAAGCTGTTCCTCAGGCTGCGGAGAGCATCCCGGACCAGCTGCAGGTCGTTGGTCTGCCCAAAACAGCACAGCTCAGCCCAGCCCAGGCTGCTGCCTCCTCAGCTTCCTTTTCCCAGCCAGAGCAAACCTCTCTTGAGGTAAAAAAATAAAAGAGTTGCAGGGTATCTGGCTGGGAATGCACCCCTCAGGTGCGCTTACCCCTCGGTGGGCTGTGGGAGCAGCTCCTTTTCCTGCTGGCTGCAGAAAGCCATTGCTCTGGGCACTGTGGCTGCTGTAAGCCATCACCTGGGCAGGGGAAAACGTGAGTGTGAGTGTCAGGACCTCCCCAAAAAATCCCCGTTTATGGACTTCAAAATGAGAGGGAATGAGAGCTTTCCACATCAGAGGTAAAACTCTCGTCTTCTCCCGGGTAAAGGCACTCCCTAAAGTGTGCAGGGAGTTTCTGGTCACAGCACAGACCTGATTCCTCACATAAAGGTGGAAAGACTCAACACCAGGGTCAGCAGGAGAAGGAGGAGGTAAACTGAGCTGTGGTCTAACCATTGCCAGGGTCAGAGGCGAAGCTGAGAAACCTTCTGGCTTCCCTCACCGCTTTATCCCTGAGGATTCTGAGCCAAGGGGCTGAGCCAGAGTGCTCTGGGAGCTCTGGGGGCTTTTCCTGCCCTGGTCAGGGCTCTGACGGTGAGAGGGCAAAGCCAGACCTCTCTGGGGTGAAGGGGAAGGTTTCTGGGTGCCTACAGGGTGCTGGGCAAACCCCACCCCACGTGTGGAGTAAGGCTCCCGTACCTCCTCAGCTTCTCTCTTCATGCAGTGAGCCAGCAGGGCCTCCTTGTGCTCCAGCTCCCGCTCCAAATCCACCTGTGCAGGGGCAGCAGCGGGGTCAGCACCAGCTGGGCCAGCCAGGCTGCCTCCCAGTGCCCCCAGCTCTCCCTACCTGCTGGTAGCTGGCCTCGGAAAGCTGCCTGAGCATCTCATCCAGCTTGGTCTGGTGCTGCTGCAAGTGCCGATCCTTCTGGCACAGCTCCTTCTGCAACACAGGGATGCAGGGGGTCAGCAGGGCAGGGAGGGAGGCTCAGTCATCCCCCCATGGCAGGGAACATCGTGTCATCTGCCAGGATCCGGGGATGTGCACAGGGTGTGCTTTGTTAGAGCCGAGTGTCAGAGGGGTGGTTTTTTTTGACGAGATCAATCAGGTTTTTGTTGCCCAAAGTCCCCTTGGCCAGAGATCTGCTGCTGAGGCCACACAGCTGTCCCAGAGAACACAGACTCCCGAGGGATCAGAGGACAAATGGGTCACCCGACCTCATCTGTACAAGTGCTGGACACTCAGCAGTCAGCACCACGAACCACGACAACAAAAGGTCTGTGAGCAGCTGTGGGGGGACTGCAAAGAACCTCTGATCCCTCCACCTCACTACAAACCCCCCTGGCTCCTGCAGCTCCTCCCCAGGGCTGTCCAAGTGCCAGGGAAAGAGCAATTCCCCTTCCCAGAACTGAAGAACCACCCAAACCCCCATGGAAGAGGTTCCATTACTTTGTACTCTGCCAGGAGCCGGTTTCTCTCTTCAACCTTCCTCTGGAGGTCAACCTGCAGGAATAACAGTTAGCCAGGTGTGAGGCAGACATTCCCAGAGCGTGAAAACCTCTGCCCCTTGTGCTAAAGGGTGGCCAGAAACCCACAGAGGTGAAGGGAGCTGCTGTTCAGGGTGACAACCTTTGGACAGAGACCTGCACAGGGCAGGTCCCACCTGCTGAGCCAGGGAGCGAGGAGGGACAAATGCAACAGCACTGAAAACATCAGGGAAAGCCCCTCCCTGTCCCAGCTGAAGGTCCTGGAGGACAGGAAGAGGGAGGGAAGGTCAGGAATCTCCAGCCTCGCAGCTGGCCAGCAGCCTGTGCTGTGCGGAGACCTCTGACTGCTCATTCACTATCCCACGACCCCGAAATCTCTGCTGCAGCCACCCCTGGGGCCACCAACCCCCTGCCAAAATAACCACAGCAGCAGCAGCAGACTCACGTTCTGGTTGTGCAGCTCCTCCTTGTCCATGCTGGCTCTGAGCAGCTCCTGCTTGAGCTGCAGCACTGAAGCATCCTGCTGGATCAGCCTCTGCTGCAGAGCGTCCTGGGGAGAGGTGATGTCTGCAGGAGGGGCAGGGACCCTTCCCTTCCCTTCCCTGGGGACCACTCGGGGCTGAGGTGCTGCCACCAGCCCCAGAGGACTCTCTCCTGCCTCTCCCCTACCCAAAACTGATTTCCCTGCCAACATTTTGGCCACCAGCACAGAGGGATTTCTCTGCCTCAGCCTCAATTTCCCAGAAGTGATGAACGTCGGCTGTGACGGAGGGGAACAGCTCTGGAGGGCACTCAGTGCTCTGCAGCTCCTGCTCCAGCCAGAGGGCACAGAGAGGCCAAGATCAGCCCAGGACACAAGCAGCCTTAAGCCCTGAGTGTGACCCAGTTGTGCAGTGAAATCCTCTCTGGAGAGGCCAAAGTCAGCACTAATTCTGCACCTTTCACTCAGCCGGAGCTCCACCTTGGACAGCTACTGCTGTTTGCTCCTTTCTGACAGGCAGCTCTACAAATACCTCTGTCAGGAGGAGATGGGCAGTGTTCCCCACTCCAGAGGCACAGACTGAGCTGCTTTGGGCAGGGCAGGGGCACCCCAGGCTCTTTTCCCTTGTGCTGGCAGGAATGAGTTCACTGGGCCAATGCTACTCGGTGTGTACTCCAAGAGAGAGGAGGGAATAAAAGAGCCAGGAAAACCAATTTATGTTTCTTTTTGTTTAGGAGAAACAGCAAGGAAAAAAAGAGAAAAGGGGAATATTTGACCACAGCCTTACAGACAGAACAGAAGCCAGGAAATCCAGCTCCTTGGACCTGCCTAAAAATTCAGCAATAAACCACAGGATCCCCCATCCCCAAGCCCTCAGTACCCCTCCTTCCACAATCTGAGATTCCTCAAAAGCGTGTGCTTGCTGCTGGCCCTACTCACCTAAATTTATTTTTGGATGAAATTTCCCTTTCCTCACCTTTATTCCCTGGAGGTTCCGAGCTTCTTGTTTGTATTTCAGCAGCTCCTTCTGCAAAAGCAACACGATTTGTTTAATCCTCACCTTGTCACCCCTTCAGAGCCAAGCAGAGCTGGTGTTTCCTGCTGCAGGAGGAAGCACATCCCACCTTTCCCCACAGATCCAAGAGCCAGTCAGGCACTGAGATGTGTTAATGGTTACAAACATGACAAAAACTGCTATTAAATGGTTTCCCAGTCCCTCTAATCTCTCCTTCAGGCCAACATCAAACACTCCTGCCAGCATCAGAACTGGTCCCAAGCCTCCCGAGCTGGAGCCCTAACAGAATAAATATTCCCCATTTCATCCATCGTGTTCCCTGCCTCATCCTCACCCCGTTTCCCCCTCCAAAAATCGAGTAGAACAGTCTGCAAAACCTCTCTTCCCCCTCCATCTGTCACCCTCTAACCTTCAGGTCTTGGTTTTCTTCCACGCTCTGGTCCAGACGGCTTCGGATGATGATCTGAAGGCAAAATATCAGCGTTGTTATTGTGCAGCAGGGGCAGGGCAGGGCAAAAGGTGGCTGGGGCAGGGGAATTTGGGTCCAGGGATGTTCTCACCAGCTGCTCCTCAGGGCAGGCTCCACGCTCAGAAAGTTCAAAGGATCCTTCTTGCTCGTCCTCTGGTAAAGACCCATTGAGCAACAAAGCCTGGGGAGATAAAGGAGGGGGAAAAAAATCTCCTTTTCAGAGACTTCAAAGGGAAATAGGTGAGCTGAAGCTCTGGCCAGCAGTCACTCCTATCAACAGTCCCTAACCATTTCCCATTCCTGCTGATTTATTCCCCTCAAAACATAGGTTTTTTTTAAGGAATGAACAAGAAGATTTATCCGCTGACAAAGCTCTCCCAGGGCTCTGTCAGCCCGTGATCTTCCTCACAGAACAAACCAAACAAGGACAACTCAGATCTCCAGCGAGGGAAGTCTCAGCTTTAGCACCTTATAGGGTGTGTGTGCATCAGACCCCCAATATTTCAGCCAAACTCCATGAACTGGAGCCTCTCAGTTATTGAGGAAGAGGAGGAAAATCGATGAATCAAATCCAATTTCCTGGCTGGCCACATCAGCTGCCAGTGCCGGCCCCTCCTGCCCCTGCTCCCAGTGGGCACAAAATGCAGCCACATTTTACCAGTGAACCAAGGAAATTTTTCTTTTTTTTTCCTTCTGGTGACTCTTTTGTGTCCTGCACCATTGTCCCCGGGGAAAGTGCCCGCCCAGCTGCCTGTGCTCCTCACACAATCTCTGCTTTGTTTACTGCCACATAAATATTTACAATTCCGAGCCACCGTGGTTCCCAGCACAAACAGAAAGGGATGTTCCTGAGAGAGTTCAGTGCCTTCACCATATGGGCGGAGGGGCTCTGCTCCCCAGGCCACAGCGGCCTGAGGGGCAGGGAGGGGAAATGAGGGAAAAGCTCCACGAATAAAGAACTGGGAGAGAATGTGCCAAACGTGAAGGTTCAGCCAAGCTGACGCAGGGCTGGGTGACCCTGGGAGGGAACGCCCTCTGAGAAGTTAAACCTCTCACCTGCAAACCCGAAATCATCTTTTTCGCCTCCTCCATCTCCTTTTCCAGGTGGTCCTGCTGTTCCAGGAGCTGCTCCTCCCATGAGTTCTCCACGTAGGACCCGGAGCTCCCTGCCTGCCACTCGGGCTGGAAGTGAGACTCAGCCTCTTCTGCAAGACAGAGAGGGGCTGGAGGTGCTGCTGCAGCCCCACCGGAGCCCAGTGCCACAGCTCAGCTGATCCCAGGGGTTTCTGGCTCCTTCCTCAGGCAAACTGAGCTTTCCTACACACACTTTATCCCACCTTGCCCGGGATTCAGGGAGATCTCTGAGCACTGTGGGGACAGTGTGTGTGACAGAGGGGGAAAAGCACCTGTGGGCTTTGCAGAGCATCCCTCAGTGCCCCTGGAGGCAGCAATAAACAATTCCAGTCCCTGGGCAGCTTTTCAGCTTCTATCACATAAAAAAGTCGCGATGTTTTACCTGTTTTAGTCTCTGTTTCTTCAGTCTGGAGGATCACGAGTCTCTCCTTCTCCTCCGAGGGGGCTACAGTGGATTCACTCTTTGCACTGTGGACAGGGCTGGGTGAAGTCAGGCTGCAGAGCAAGGCAGGAACAGCTCTTTTAGATGAAGATGATTGTCGATCAGCAAAAATTTTCAACAAGCACGTCTCCATGTTCAGTTTTATCTAAGAATTATCTGTGTCCCAGAGAAACCTTCAACAACCCAACCCGGACATGTAATTTTTTGAGCTCAGGGGTAGGACCACGCTCAGGAGTAATTTACTGCCAGCCTTGTGCTGGACAAAAAGCCACCCTGGCTTCATCTCTTGCTCCAGAGCTTTGAGATGAACCATTTCAGCTTTAAATCCCAATATATTTGAGAGTTAGGCTCCACTCACGTGTGTTCTTTGATTAAAACTTCTTGGAAGTGCCCACATATTTTCACAGGAGCCATCTCAGCTGACTGGGAGGTTCAAGCAATCTTTTCCTCAGAAATTCTTCCTAAGTGCATCTCCCAGACAACATCAAAAGCTGGCTGAAGCTCACTGACCCATTCAATGTACCCCGAAAGTCGCAGGAATTAATCCTTGCAAGTGTGGGCAGGAGTTAATTTTTCATTCTCCCCCAACACAGAAACAAAGGGCAGGCAACAAAAAGAAAAACAGTGTGGAAATAATATAATAGGTTTAGAAAAATAAGAGGCTTCAGCAGCTCCCTCCCTGCATCTTCCCAGCACTGCTGCTCCGTCTCCCACAGCTCCCACAGAATGGGAAAAGCCCTGCAATAGAGATGGAAATGACTTGCTGCTCCTGCTTGCCCCACTCCCACGGCCAGGAGCAGCCTCTCCTCATTCAAATTACAGACCTGAGTCCAGTGCTTTGTGCTCCAGGCTTCCCCCGAGTTCAAGTGAAAGAATGACCATTGTCCAGTAGGAATGTCCAGCAGGGACAGTACCTGTCCCTTCAGGTGTGTGCATGGTGCTCTAAGGGCTCCTTTGCTCCAGGATTTACCTCCAGGAATTCCAAACCCATCACAGCAGTCCCTCATTAGACATACTTTTAATATCAAATTTGTAGCCAGCCTTTGCTGCTGCTCATTGCTGAATGGGGGCATGGCATAAAATGATGTTTTTGGGGATGTTTTTAATGTTGTTTGTGATTTGCTTTGGCAGTTCTGCTGGGATTGCCTTATGTAACAAGGGCCAAAAAGGATGAAAGTTCCCCAGGACACAGATGCCAGCAGGAAGCCCAGCTGGCCTGGCACGGCCAGCAGCTCCAGGAGGGATCTCACTTCCTTCCAGGAACAGATCTCACAATTCCCTCCCTGCTGCTCTCAGCTGATCCCCTGAACC
Organism: Sylvia borin; assembly: GCA_014839755.1. Classification (NCBI taxonomy): domain Eukaryota; kingdom Metazoa; phylum Chordata; class Aves; order Passeriformes; family Sylviidae; genus Sylvia; species Sylvia borin. The sequence continues at coordinate 5,764,956 of CM025979.1, read as the reverse complement.
TGCCCTCACCCCCAGGCGCTGCTGGTTCTCGTCTCTGCAAAAGCTGTCCCAGAAAAACCACCGCCAGCCACAGACGGGAGAGAAGGTGGTGGAACAGGGGAACCGAAAAGGATGAGCAGGATGAGAAACAAGGATATGAGCCTGGAAACAACATTCCAAATCCGCTTCTCCCAGCACTGGATCCTCAGCCCAAAGCCACTAAAAGGGACCACAGGAGGGGACAGGTCCCCACAGCACAGACAGCTTCACATCTCCTCAGGCATCCCCGTGCCCCCAGACCCTCTCTGGGCAGTTTTCCTGTTTCAAAAGGCCCCTGGGCTCAGCCAGCATCCATCGCCACCTCCCAAACATTCCAAACAGCGGCAGAGCCAGAGGCAGCTGAAGCAGCAGCACAGGTCAGGCTGCTTTCTGCATCACCCAATTACTGCCGGAAACACTTGCCCGGGTTCTGTATCAGTCCAAGCATCAGAGTGTCTGAAACACCCGCTGATGCAACGCCTTTAAAAGTGCACAACAATTCCCAGTTTAAAGCATGCAGAAACGAGGGCTGGGAAATGAAAGCGCTTTTTTCCAAGAGAGATTTATGATGCAAACTGCTCCACTTTATTCCTTTCACCGCTTTGGTTCCTTAACCCACATCCTGCCTCCCCCGAGCCCCGGATCCACCGGCACAGCCGAGCCCTCGGGGCAAGGAGCCGCCTGGAATCCCCCGAATTTTAACCAACCCTCATCCCCACTGCTCCCGAGGACAAGGCACACAACCGCTCACCATTTGACCTGCTTCCCTCCCATGATCCCACTTGAACCTGTGGCCTCACAGAATCCGCAGCATCCCGGTTCTGCTCATTCCTCCTTCCCTGCTCATGCCCGGGGCTCGCCGGCTCCTGTCAAAACCTCCTGCTCGGGAAGCTGGGAGAGGCAGAGAGGATTCCCGGCAGGAACAACACCACCAACACACACTAAATCACCGGCTCAGGGTCTCTGCCGCCTCAAGGGGTTTGATTCCGGGCAATTGTGCAGCCTGCCTTCGGCTCCCGCTGCTTCCCCTCGCAGGTTATTTGTCTCCTGCTGCTGCATTTTGGTCAGCTGCACAGGCGGCTGTTTTCATCGCCCGGCTCCGGGCTGCTCCTCATCCCATCCCAGCCTCCTGCTGCTGCCCAGCATCCCGGGAGCCGCGGGGGAAGGGGCTGCGGGCTCTTCCCAGGCAGATTTCCCAGCTTCCAGAGGGATTCAGGCTCTTCCCAGGCAGATTTCCCGGCTTCCAGAGGGATGCGGGCTCTTCCCAGGCTGCTCTCTCAAGGGGATTCAGGCTCTTCCCAGGCAGATTTCCCGGTTCCAAAGGGATTCAGGCTCTTCCCAGGCAGATTTCCCGGTTCCAGGGGGATTCAGGCTCTTCCCAGGCAGATTTCCCGGTTCCAAAGGGATTCAGGCTCTTCCCAGGCAGATTTCCCGGTTCCAGGGGGATTCAGGCTCTTCCCAGGCAGATTTCCCGGTTTCCAGAGGGATTCAGGCTCTGCCCAGGCAGATTTCCCGGTTCCAGAGGGATTCAGGCTCTTCCCAGGCAGATTTCCCGGTTCCAGAGGGATTCAGGCTCTGCCCAGCCCCAGGCACGGCTGCTCTCCTGCTGTCACACGGGCTGTGCCTTTCTCCGCGATGCCTGGCTCAGGGGTGGGGGAGGGAATGCTGCTGGAAGGGGAGGGGAAAGGGAAAGGGAGAGGGATGGGTGAGGGGCTCGGCGGCCTGGGAATCATCTGATTTGATTTTTTTTTTTTTTTAGCAATTTTTTCCCCGTGAATCATTACGGGCAGCCGGCGCTCGTTGGCGCTGCCGTCGCCGGGAATCGCCGCGAGAGAGCTGGGAGCGGGGATGCTCCTTGGGACACCACAGCAGCAGCACTCAATAACATCTCTCTCTAATTAAAAAAAAAACAAACAACCCATCTCGTTTCTCCCAGCCGGTTTCTCAGCGCATTTCTTCCCCGCGAGGAAAGGGAAGGCAGCTCGTTTCCATCGTGCAGAATTGTGGCTGCACAGACACCCCCAAACGCTGGAGGGTTCCCAGGTTTTGGGTTCATTTCTTCAAAAATTCTCGCTGTTTTCTGCCCATCCAGCAATAATATCACCGCTGCATCGAGGGCAGAGAATTCGTGACATTGAGGGGAAAAAAACTAAAATAAAAATGCGGGATGCGCAGAGGGATTTTTGTTTACCGCCGAAATACCAAAAAATGAGGAAATGACAACCACTCGATAGGGTAGAAGAACACATGAAATATTGCAGCTCCCTCGAAGCGAAGGGTGAGAGAAGAACGTGGCACTCCTGAGCTCAAGAGGCAATGCCAAGGTTCTGTGGCGTTATCCACGGAATGCTGCTGCCAAGAGCAGGAATTTGACATCCCCCCTGGCAGGCCGGCCTCAAAAGCACACTGCTGACATCATGTGGAGGCACTGCTCCAGCCTCCCCGGGAGCCCCACACTCCTCCAAAAGTCTATTTATGAACACCCTCTCCATGACACGCAGCAAAACCGGGGGAGTAAACACAAACTCGTGTGGTTTTTTCCCTCCTCTGCTGCGCGAAGCAACCTTCATTTTTCAGGTACTCGGAGAATTAATGTCGCTGCCGTTGGAGCATAAAAATCGGCCTGGGAAAGGCTGGGGGAACGTCCTGCCTGCTGCGAGGCTGTCAGTGGCAATCTGTCCTCGGCAAATGAGCTCCCCACTCCCACACAAACGGCAGCGAGACGCTCGGGGAGCAGCCCGGGCTGGGGAAGGACGAGGAAAAGCAGAGAGGAGAAGAGAGGCTCTGAGCCCCAAGGAGCTGTGGCTGCCCATGTGCAGCCCTGCCCTGGGCTCTGCTCCAGGTGAGGAGAACTGGAGCACAGCCCTGTTCTCCAGAGGTGTGTTCAGTAACGCAGTTCTTGCTCTTCCCAGGAGTTTCTGGTTCTCTGGGGGGGAAAGGAGCGGCTTCCCTTTACTCCCAAGCTCTCCGTGCTGGATCAGCTCCCTCACTGGAGTCACTTTTCTTCAAAAGCCTTTTTTATTTGGCAGCAGTTCCTCTCCTCTACCCACGAGAACAACAGAAAACTGCTTCCCGTTGATTCCTGGCGTTTCACCCTCCACACCAGCCAGGGATGGGATGCCCCTTTCCCATCAGATTTTGGCCAGGAGAACGGGCAAATTTAGGGAATTCCAGACCAAGGAGAGGTCCTGGCAATACAATCCCTTACCTGGAATGGTGGGACTCCAGTGGCACGTTCTGCTGCCCCTCGTACTGCTGCACCAGGGCCCGCACGCTCCAGTAGGGATTCTCGATCTCCTCGTCCATGCTGCTGCTCCTGGGGCTGACAAAAGGAGGGGAGCACTCACCTGAGTGCAGCTGGAATTGTTCTCCCTCCAAAATGGAGGTGAGGGAAAGCTGAGGAAAAGGAGGTAAGGAAGAGGAGACAGAGGGAAAAATGACGATTTTCCTATCAGGGATCCCCGTCTCCTTGGTGTTAAGGGAGAACAGACAAACAGGCCTCGTTGTTTTGAACTCATCCCTAATTCTGTGAGTGGAGAACTCCAAAAGCTCAAGGAAACCTCGTGAGGACTGGCTTTCCTGAAGAACTCCAAGGCCTTTGGAAGGGAAACCTTCAACATTTCATTTTTCAACAAAATTTACCATTTCAGCCTCGTTTCCAGACTGCTTCATGGATGCTCCCTGGAGCCAATAGCAAATGGCCTTCAGCTGTGTAAAGGAAACCCTGCACAGCCCTGGCACCTGGCTCCCAGTTAAATGTCACTGCTGTCGCTGTCATTGTCACCCACACAGCACCTCTGGCAAGGGGAAAATGGGAATTTCAGGATTATTCTCCCTGTGTGTGTGTGTGTGGAGGGGTTTTCAGCATCCCCAGGACTCAGCGGTGGGATGAGCAATGGAGGAGCCAGAATGGACTGGTACAACCTCCTCAGCTCTGGAAATCAAGCTGCTGGGAGGAAACCTGGCTGGTGTTTCACTTGGCATGAGAACATCTCCAAGGAGACAGCGCCAAGGGCAGCACAGCTCCTTCTGCCTGCGCTGGAACTCCCTGTTCTGTTCCAGGGACATGAGGAGAGACCCAGCTGCTGCTGTGCTGTAAAACCTGAGAATAACCTGGGCCAGGGCAGTGTCCCCTCTGCCAGGGCGCTCTGGAGGTGTTTTTATACAACAGGAGCTCCCTCTGACAGGAATTAAATGGACAAAGATGTGTTTATTTCCACTTCCATTTGAATTTGAATCCAACTCAGCCTTACACAACCAGGGAAGAGCCCCTTGTGGGTGCTCACAGCCTGACAGGTCAAAGAGAAAGTTTTAGGCACCAGGCAGCAGCAGAACCTGGGGGAAAACAAGTCCGAGACTTTCCCAGGGATTGCTCTGGAGGGGCTGAGAGAGGACATTCCAAACAATTTCTAATTTTTACACCTGCTGCTTTGCCAACTTGTTTACTTGCAGAAATGTTTATGAAGAGGGGTTGGCTTGAATGACCAATCGTGGCCAATTGTATCAAAACAGTCTATAAAAAAGGTTTGCTTCCTAATAAACATTGCTACACGCCCTCTGAGAAGATTGGAGGCTTATATTGATATTTACTGTTGTAGCCCTGGTTTGTGCCTGAGGTGTTTTGGTTTTCTGAAATTCTTTCCCCAGGGGATTTTCTGTAAACAGGAGAAATGTTTTTGTAGCTGTAACTTTGTTATTCATTCCTTTCCCCAGGAGGGACTTCTTGATGTCCCTCTGCTCTGACCAATGGCAGTGAAGAGGTTTGTCTCTGTGTCACCAATCAGATTGGGCTGTGTGAAATGGTATAAAAGGGAGACACATCCCGAAAATAAAGGAGTCATTTTCAGCCTTCTGAAGTTGGAGTCTGTGTCATTGAGGTGTCAAACAGCGTCACACCATCCCTAACACACAAGCACAGCCCCTCACCTCTGTCTGTGCCTGAAGAGGTCCCGGCCGGAGTGTTGGACATCCTGCCGGACCTCGGCCAGCGCGGCCACTGCCCCCTGAGCCACGGCGGCGGCCGAGCGCGGCCGGAGGCTGCCCGGGGCTGCTGCCCAGCTCCTGCCCCCTGAGCCGGGGCTGCCACCTCGGCCAGAGCCCGGTTTGAAGTGAGCAGCCAAGGCCAGGATCAGCCTCATGGTGGATTTCAAGTTCCCCTCGACGATATCTGCGAAATGCAAAACGTTTGGGTGGTTAGGGTTAGTGCCAGTGGAGCTGTGCCAGCCTGGTTCCGTGCCTGAGGTGGTTTGGTCTCCTGAAATCCTTTCCCCAAAGAATTCTCTGTAACCAGGAGAAATGTTTTTGTAGCTGTAACTTTGTTATTCATTCCTTTCCCCAGGAGGGACTTCTTGATGTCCCTCTGCTCTGACCAATGGGAGTGAAGAGGTTTGTCTCTGTGTCACCAATCAGATTGGGCTGTGTGAAATGGTATAAAAGGGAGACACATCCCAAAAATAAAGGAGTCATTTTCAGCCTTCTGGATCTCGGAGTCTGTGTCGCTGGGATGTAAAACTGCCAGAGCTGTGGCTGCCCAAGGAGGTGAAGGCAATCAAAGCCAGCAGCGCTGTCCCAGCTCAGCTCGGGTGCTGCAGGGCACGACAAAGCTCCTGCCACCTCCACAGCACAGCTTCAGAGCTCTGAGCAGCCCTGAGCCTCCCTTCACGGCCATTTCCAGCAGCTAATTACTGAACACATAATTACTGAATGCTCGCACAGAGGCAGAGCAGCAGTTACTGAGACTGACCACTGATTTTATTAGCAGAGAATTCCCTTTGTTTTGAAACACAAAAAGACAGACCAGCAATGCATTTCTCCCGTGGTGGCACTGGAGAATTTCTCCTGTGCATTTCTCCTGTGCCCGTAAAGTGTTTGCAGCACCCTGCAAATGTTAATTAATCCTACCCAGTGATGTCACACGAGTATTTTCCAGCACACTGATGTCATGGCTAGGATCAGCCACTCCTCCGGACCAAGATTTCCCAAAACAATTTAGTCAGAGTTACTCAAAGTCCTGACTAACCGCGCCACAGACATGTGACTGTGCCCTGTGTCTCCTCTCTGTTTCCAGCCCCTGGCTTCCAGTGAACCACAGATATTTTTTCCGTGTCTCCTTTCCCTCGAGCAGGTTTGTGTGTCCTTTTGGGGAAAGATCCCAAGCCTGTATTTCTCATTACACCACGACCTGGGCTTCTGAGTGCTCAGTAGCAGGAAAAAAACTCACTTTTTTTTCCCTCTGCATTATCCATCTATCCACCCAAAACCTTCACTAAACCAGAGGGGGGAAAAAACCCCAACTCTCCCACAAACTGACACTTTAATTAACTCCTAAGTTACCTGTTTGATAGAAAACAAAGCCAGAAGCAAGATTTCAGCAGCTAAAATCACCCCCAGGGCCACATACCTTTAGCTGAGGTCTGGTGCATGCGGATCTTTCTCGATGCCACGAACTGTAAGACCTTCTCCACATTCTCCCTCATCTCCTGCTGGCTGCTGGGGTTGGCCTCGATGCCACTCAGCTTCTCCCCAGCTGAAGGAGGAGAAAAAAGCTTTACCAGAGGAGAACTGACTCTCTGGGGAGTGTCTGAGGGATTGCTGGCTCTGCTCTGATCCCGTGTCTGGATCTACACTTGTGCTGCTCCACCCGAACCCAGCAGCAGGGTCTGGGGCTCTATTGGGATGATGTCGAGGTTTTGGGGGGCTGCAGCAGGATTCTGGCAGGATCTGTGACCCCCCTGGAGCTGCCTCTTCCCAAAGGACCGAGCTCCATGGAAAGGGCTCAGCTGGTGAAGGGCTGAAGCAGACAGGATGGGACAGACCCACCTGGGAGAAGTTTGCAGTCCTGTCCCGCCCTGGGGCAGGGGATGAGGAGGAAGGAGCAGCAAGGACAGTGAAGTCCCTGCACCCCCAATCCCTGTCCCCCTGCCCAGGGAGAAGGGATGACATCAGCAAACAGGTCCCCAAAACCACCCCCTGGCTCCCTGGGGCAGCTCCCAGTGCCCCTGCCGGGTCCCCATCTGCTGTAACCACCTCTGAGCCATGAGGGCTTTAATAGAATTGTGTTTATGATCTGATTTATGATTGTTTCCCCTCCCCACGAGCTCTGCCACCCCCAGCAACATCTGCCTGCCAGATGCCAGCTCCAGGGCAGCCCCTCCACGCAGAGGCAGAGCTGAGAGGCAAAAACAGGGCCAGATGGCAGCACTGACCTACAATCTCAATGAGCTGGGCAAGAGTGACCCCATCCCGCAGATCCTGCCTCAGGTCCTGCACTGGCCTCACTGCTGGCTTCTTCTTCAGCTGGGAATTCACCCAGGCCACGTAGGCCTGCAGCTGTTGCTGAAAACAGAAAACAGAATGTTTGCATTGCAGGGGGAGTGGCGAGGATCTCGCTTTCCTCTCTGATCTTCACGGATCTTCCAGCCTGGAAAGCCAAGAGCAGAGGTGTCACCCCGAAGCCTGGCTGACATCCCAGCCCTGCCTGCTGTGGGGCAGGGCAGGACCCAAGAGCTTCTCATTTCTTGTGCCCCTGAGCCAATCCAGGGCTGTCACCTCCTGCCTTTGCTGGCTCCGTGTCCCATCCCCGCCACCCTCACAGCAGGAAAGCACAAACCCCAAAGGCAGGAGCAGGGAAGCCTGAGTTAGTGCCCTTTAAACAATTCCAGGACAGGCAGGGAAGTTTCCTGGAAGAGACAAGAGCCTCCCTCTGCAGCACTCCCAGCGTGGCTCGTTTGGAACAGTTGCACAGCTCCTCCACGTCCTGGGAGCTGCCTCAGCACTTCCAGTGGCCCAGTTTCTATTCCTGCACACAGAGAAGCTGCCTTGGGCTCTGAGAGCCAGGAATAGGGTCTGGCCAGCAGCTCAGGAGGGATGCTGAGTGTGGGAGAGACCAGGGAAACTCAAACTCGTGTTCCTGGGCAGTGTGAGAGACCAGGGAAACTCAGACTCGTGTTCCTGTGGAGTCTGAGTGACCAGGGAAACTCAAACTCGTGTTCCTGGGCAGTGTCAGAGACCAGGGAAACTCAAACTCGTGTTCCTGTGGAGTCTGAGTGACCAGGGAAACTCAAACTCGTGTTCCTGGGCAGTGTGAGAGACCAGGGAAACTCAAACTCAGGCTCCTGGGTAGTCTGAGTGACCAGGGAAACTCAAACTCGTGTTCCTGGTCACTGTGAGAGACCAGGGAAACTCAAACTCAGGCTCCTGGTCACTCTGAGAGACCAGGGAAACTCAAACTCGTGTTCCTGGTCACTCCGAGGACCCGTCTGGCACAAATGACCCCAAGGCAAAGAGCAGATCCCAGTGACCTTTCCCTTTCCATGCCCTGTAACCCTTGCAGAGCTGCAGGGACGCCGCAATCCCCCTGGGCAGGGCTGCAGTGGGACACGGAGGGTAAACAAACTGATCCATTGATGGGATTACCTCCCTTTTCACTAAGCTTCCCATTATTGTGCCCATGCAGCAGCTTTTAAGCCCCCATTCCATATGATGTCAGCAGTGTCAGGCAGAGTTTACGCTTTTACAGCCCATCAAAGTCACAGTCTGGTCACAGCCTGGCTCTTAATTATCCTGACATAGGAAATCCGACTTTAATCACTCATGGCTGGGTGTGCTGGCTCCCAAAGGTGCCTGGACCGGAGCTGAGGCTGCTCTGCTCACTCAGCACGGCCTGGGGAGCTGCAGGGGGACAGGGGCTGAGGTCCCTGGTGCCTCCGGGACAAAAGGGAGCAGAAGTGGCAGAGCTGATCCATCTTTGCTGGATTCACCCCTGGGGAAGGGCGCTGCAGCAATGCCCAGCCCCAGAAATCTTTATTTTCTGCTTTTTCTAATCATTTTCGATTAGAAAAAGCACTGATTCCCCCGGCACTGATTCCCCCAGCCCCTCCCAGCCTGCAGAAAATCTGCAGGTTTTGGAGGAGTCTCTGTGGCTCTTCCACTTCTGTCTCACTGAAAGGAAAAACCCTTTTCAAGCAGTTTGTTTTCTGTTCCTCCTCGCAGAACATTCCTCGTGCAGTCACAAAAAACAAAAAAGAATTTTTGGCAAGCTTTTAGTCTCTATCTCTTAAAAGCAGGAGGAGGTTGACACTGTTATTGTTAGTTAAGTAAAAAAATGAATAAAAAGGCCATTCCTAAATCCCAGAGCAGTTACATTTTAAACAAGGAGCATCAAAAGGAGGCTCCTGAGGCAATGGAACTGGGATGTTCCAGGACTGAGTCGTTCCATTCCCGTGGCTGCTGTGATTGTGCACACTTACCCTCCACTGACAGCCTTGCCTGCCTGGTTTGGGGTTTTTTTTCCATTAAACATAAGATTTTCCTGCAGACGTTCAGACACTTGGGCTGAGGAGCATTTCCCAACGTCTGAGGAGCATTTCCCAAAATCGTGGCAAGGCTGAGTGACTTCAGCAAGAGCCTTGGACTGCTGCAAAACTCCAAACTGCAGCGAGGGAGCTGTCACTGCTGGCAGCTGAGGGGAGCATGTGACTGAACTTAGCAAGGAAAATTACCAGGAATAAAAGTTTAGTGACCTAAAAACGGCAAAATGCTGTGAGATGCATGCAGGGACAAAGCCCCGAGCTGCTCAGCAGAAACCCCGAGGGCAATTTGTGAAGGTGGAAGAGTCCAAAATTCTTAATTTCTCCGCCAGCTGGGGAATAATGACAAGGACGTGGTGGGCTGCACCTTCAGCCCTCAACAGAGGCACGAGGTGCTCAAATTCCCACCTCTAAAGCCAAGGACTGAGACTTCTGGAAAAACTGGGAGATTTTTTTTTTTTTTGTTTCATCCCTCAGGATTCCTGTTGTTCCAAGCCTCGAGGCAGTCACTCCAACACAACCCCAAATAAACCCTAATCAGAACACAACCACAGCGAGGTGATTTGCTGCTGGGAGGCATGGACATCACCCCTGCCACCCACCCTGGAAATTAATCCAGGTATCAACTTCCAGCACAGGGAGGAAAAAGATGTGCTGGGCTCTGTCCCTGGGGACAGCAGCTCCTCATCCCACCCCACCAAAACCCTCCTGAGGCTGCATTTACCCACAGGAATGCCCCAAACCCACAGGTTCCACCCCAGTTCGGGGCTGCAGGCATCAACCACCTGCCTTCACACAGCTCTCAGCTACTTTTAGCCAACAAAACTCAAAAAAACCCCCAAAAGTTCTGGGAGCAAACGTGTTTGTCCAAGTGTTCCTGCTTCCCCTGCGCTTTGGTTTGAGCTCCTGCTCAGCCCAACCTCAGAATTTTCAGGGCTCAGCTCCTCACTGAGGCTTCTCCCAAACCGGGAATTTTTCCGAGGAAAACCAGCCTGCTGTGGGGTTCCCTGTACAGAACACACATTATTTAGGATTATGGTGGAGCTCAGCTTAATCCTGTTTACATTAACACAGCTTTGTGTGCCAAAAAAAGCCCCTTTTTCCTGTACCTCGCCGTGGGGAAGAGCAGCAGCCGCACCTGGAGGGAGCAGGAGCCCAGGCTGCTCCTGGCAGAGCTTTGTGGGATGCTTTTGTCTGACCCCGGGAGACTTGGCAGGGCAGGAGAAGATCTTTAAAGCAAGATTTTAGGGACCAGAGGACAGAGCTCCACGGGTGAATCCCAGGCTGGGACAGACCAGGTTACTTTTGACCTCTCTGAGGTTAAAATATTGCACATTTTGGTGCTGAACACAATCAGGTTTTTAGCGAGGAGGGCCTCCCCTGCCCTCTCACCTTTCAGTAAATCCTGTGACCCTTCTAGAAACATTCATTTGATGGGTTCAAATCCATCCTCATCTCTGGATTTACAGACTCATCCTGCTGCAGGGGTGGGTTTGAGGGTCTCCCCACTGATGTCCCTTTGTGCACTGCTGGGCTCCATCATCTCCATCATTAGTGTTTGATTGAGGGGCTCCTCCTGCCAGGAGGTGACGTTTTGGAGGCTCTTTACACCAATTTCCCTTTTGTTGCAGAGTTGTGGCCACTGCCCAAAGCCCAGGTCCAGAGGGGTCAGCAAGAGGAGCCCTGGTGCTCCCAGGATGAAAGGAATTCAGTGTTCCTCCCTCCCAGAGCCCCGAAGCCAAGGTCTGCAGCAGCCTAATTGCATCAATGTGCTGGTTGAGGCCCTGCAAGGATTGCTGAGCTCTGTGACATCACCTTAATTAGATGGGAACTGTAATTTTCCAGCCAGCCTTGCCTCCACTTTGCTGGTTTAGTCGTTGCTGTTGTTGTTGTTGTTGTTGTTGCTCAAGGAGAGTTTTTGTGGGAGCAGAAAGCACCAACCCCCCAAGCAAAGAAAATATTATTCCCTCTGCTCTCAGAGGCAGCAAAAGATTATTTTTTTTCTTTCCTCTCAAAACTGATGCTTGAACACGATTCAGGTTTTTCAAGGTATTGAGATGCATCCAGCAGTGAAAACCAAAGTGGTGCCAGAATGAGCAGCAGCACCCACAGCAGTTCTCCTCCACAAACCCTTCAGCTGAAGCAGGTGCTGATGTGCAGAGTGCCCAAATTCCAGCAGCATGAGGAATTTTGAATTTAAGTTTTCCACACCAACAGGAAGAGCTGAAGTGTAAACAGCCATGCCCAGTTCCATCCAGACTCCCTAAATTGTTTCTGCCACTTGGATTTTCGCTTCTCATAAAGCCAAAATCTGCTGTGGTCCATTCCAGAGTCATCCAGCTGCCAGTGCAGGATGAAGTCATTCCCACCTGTGCCTAAATACATCGTTATTTCATTAATTTTGTGCTGTGAGAGGCCTTGATGATGCAAATGGAAGATCCTGGAGCAGCAGCTCCTCTCACACGATGCTCAGCAGGTACCCGAGGCCCTTTCCCCACCCAGGCAGAGTTTCTGTGCCAGCTACAGGCAGAAAAATAAAGGCAAAAAACTGGCAAAAAAGCTGAGCTTTGAGTGCAAAGGAGTCACTGCAAAGAGGATTTTGGAGCACACGATTCACCCTGAGTCGTCAGATGGTTCCACTACACCCAAACAAAGCCTAAGGTCTGCACTGACACATCCCCTGATGCTCTGGGGACAGAAAGGAGCTCTGAGAGGGGCCTGAGCTCCTCAGAACCCCAAAATCTGCAGAGGGCAGGGACTTTGCAGAGGGCAGGGACACCCAGGGGGGTCCCTGGCCCGGGATGAAGGGCCCTAAAGGCACATTTAGGACACAGAATTCTGAATTCCCTCTGCCCACCACTCGCTGGGAGTGCAGCATCCCCTTTCACCTCTTTGTCCCCACAGAGCAGCTGCCAAAGTTCTTCCTGTTCCTGCTGAAATGGTGTGAGAGGCACAAACGTGTGAGTGTCCCCTGCGAATGCCCTGCACGGACACCCTGCCCAGGGCCAGCCTGGCTTAGCCACCGGGGCAGGGATTGAGTCCCAAGTGCTGCAGCCCTAATCCTATAGAGCAGCAAATCCACCCTCCCCTCGCTGAGAACCCCACTGCTGGCCGGGCACCGGGGTTTGGGGAAAAACAGATCACAGAGCAAGGAACGGTGAGCTAAAGCACATCTGGGGGTGAATCCAGCTGTGGGGAGCCCCCAGATGTGTTTTTCTCTCTGTGCTGGAGGCTTGCAGGGCTTTCAGGGCAGCTCAGTCAGGTCAGAGAGCCCCAAAAGGGTTCTTCACCGCCAGCAGCTCCCCGGGGCTTTCCAGGGTGGGGAAGGTGTGAAATGAAGCCGCAGGCTCACCCCAGAGCAGAGGTGACAGAGCAGCAGCACCTCTGCAGCCTGCTGTGCTCAGGGGAGGACGCAGAGCCCCCGGAGCGCCGGGGCTCAGCGGGATGAGGGAGGCAGAAGTCAAAACAGCTCTCCATGGTGAATCCTATTAATGCCATAAATAGCCCTGGCGGCAGGGAGAGGGTCAGGGCCGGCTCCTCCTGCTGAGGTCACACGGCTGAGACCTTCGGTCACAGATCAGGACCCGGCCCCGAGGGCAGCAGAGCCAGGGCAGGGCCCCACGGGCAGAAAATCACCCCAAACACAGAACCAAACCCAGCCCCAGGACCCACAGCCCACAGCCCACAGGCAGGACGGCACCTCCAAAGGATGGGGAGAGCAATGACAGATCTGTCTTCACAAACAAACTCTGGGTCTGCTGGGGGATAAAACCAGCCCTGAGAGAGAAATAATAATAATAAGGATCTCACTGACTGATGAATGGAAGAGATTTGCCTTTACAAACAAACTGTGGGTTTGCTGAGAAATGAAACTGGATATTGAAAGATGAAAGAAACAATGAGGAAAACACATAAATTCCATAAGGATTAAAAATTAAAAGGGAGGTTACACATCAAAGGGGAATTTTAGGTGTTGGGCACTCTGGGAAGTCTGGACCTCTCAAGTGCCTCAGCCAGTGGGGAGAGAGAGGGAAATGTGCCCGGGAAATTGGGATAAACAGGAGGCTGCATCCTCCAAAAATCAGAGAGACCCCAGGGGAAACCCCCATGGCCTCTCCCTTTATTGGAATAAAGTCAAAGGATTCCTGTCTCCTGTTTGGACATAAACCCCTGGCGTTGGTGGATTGATTTTCCTGCAATGGGCACCAACCCCAGCAAAAAAGAGGGAAGAAGAGGGGTTGTACATGTGGAAACCCCAGGAATTACCCACTCAGCTGAGGAAATATTCCATGAAACAGCCGGTGAGGGACAGGACAGAGCCCTGCAGCACTTCCCACCTCAGAAATGTGGAGATTTCCCCTCGTGGGCAGGTATCCCTGCATTTCACTTCCTTGGGGAGGCTCTGCTTTCCAAACAACCTCTGCTTGGGCCCTTAAAGTCTCCCTGTCCTCTCTGGAGTTGTTTGTTCAACATGATCTGGGAGAAGATAGTTCTTTTCAATGACTCACTGCACACGAGCAGCCACATAATTAAGTTGGCCACGAGGAATGATCCTCCAGCTCGCAAAAGAGAAGGTGAGTTATTGTTAGGATGCAGCTTGGGGCTGCCAGGCTCGTTTCTGACACGTTTCTCTGCGCCCCATCTGTTTTCAAGACCCTCCAGAAGTGTCAGCACATAAATAAACTGCATTTCCCCGAGGAGGGGGAACAGGCTGGGAACACATGGGCACAGCCAGACCCCTCTCTGTGCTTCCCTTTCATGATAAACTCCTGCTTTGAGCAGCCTCACATCCCCAGGGCACCGTCCAGCCGCGGGATTGAATTATTTATCTGCCTGGGAGCAGGAGGAGCCCCTGCAAAGAGCAGGGAAACACCTCCAGGGCAGGGCAGGCCAGAAATGAGGGGCTTTAATCCCCCACGGGAGGAGATTTTGCTGCAATCTGGACATCAAACAAAAGCTGCCCGGCTCCAGGTGTCTGCACCCACCAGGGCTCTGACCCTGGAAGGGAAGGGGGGGAAAAATGGGAAATAAATGATAATTCAGCAATTGAGGGGTGCCTTTAGGAGGATGGGGTTCCTGACACCCTGAGCAGCGCAGCAGAGCGGGGAGCACGGCGCTGCTGCGCTAATTAGGGGTAATTGGGCTGCTGAGGTGGCCCGCGGTGCGGAGGGACGGACACACAGACGGGGAAGGAGGCGAGGGGACACCACAAACACCCCCAAAAGCTCTTGGCCGTGTTGGGGTCAGTCCCTGCGCTGGGATCCACGGTAATTTGGTTAATTTAACAGCCTCGCGGGCACACAGAGGACGCACAGCTGGATCACCGCTGGAATGAGCTCCTCTGCACGCCGGGCTGTGCTGCACACCCCCGGAAAACACGGCGCAGCCCCCGCTCATCTGAGCTCAGTCTGACTTTTGTTTGGAGCGTGTGAGCGGGCAGAGAGCCCCTGGATCTGCTTTTGGGCCGGGAGAGGGAAATTCCTGCCGCAGCCGAGCCGCCCGGGGGTGAAACCTGCTGGGGTCCGCTCCCACCCTTAATTCTGCCGTGAATAAATAAATGACCATCGGTGCCGGAGGAGGATGTGCTGCCCCCGAGCGCAGGAAGTGTGAGCTCGGGCTAAAGCCAGACCTTGGTGCCTAAAATCGAGCCTGACCCTGTCTGGAGGAGGGGATGGAGCGATTCCAGCTCCTCTGCGCCATCCAGGCAGAGCTGGAGCCGGGCTCGGGTTTCATCCCCCGGTTTGTTTTCCCGCCGGGGAGCCCGGCAGGGATGTGAAATGGTCATTTTCTCTGAAATATCCATTTTCTGTGAAATGCCCATTTTCTCTGAAATATCCATTTTCTGTGAAATATCCATTTTCTCTGAAATGCCCATTTTCTCTGAAATATCCATTTTCTCTGAAATGCCCATTTTCTGTGCACAACGGGGCCCTGGAGGAGCAGCCCCCAAGTTCTGCGCCTTAAGAAAGAATGAATAATAATAAAAAAAATCCCACCCCAAACTCCAAAAGAAGATCCCTGCGACCAAGTGAGAAATGAACCAGCAGAAACTCTGTGGCTCCAGCAAATCCTCCACAGTTTTTCCTTCCTTGGGTCGTGCTCCAGCACGGGCACTGCTGAGTCCATAAATACCCCACAAAACTAATTTTTTGTGCCTCCTTAAAGAGGGAAGTCCCATTGCGCTCCCCACACACAGCCACAGGATTCCCACCTCTGGAGTTCCTTATTTTATGGTTCATTTCTCTCCTAGCAGGATAGGCGAAGAATAAAAAAAAAAACAACACAGCACTTTGAAAATTACATTTTTCCCCCACCGAGTTGGTTGAACTTCGGTCTCCTGGGGATTCGATTTACAGGAAAAGACGGGAGGGGGAAAAAAAACCCACAACACAAAAAAACCAAAAAACAACCCCAAAGCAGCTCTTTGTCAGCCTCTGCCGAGAAAAGCGACTCCTCAAAGCAGATTTCCGACCCTCGGACGCTCAGACACGGCCCGTGGCTCAGCAGAGGGGCAGATTCACCCCACAAAACGCTGCCCCACAAACCCCTCAGCAGTTTACTGAGTTAAACGCTGCCCCACAAACCCCTCAGCAGCTCCTGTTACTCCCGAGGCCAGCGGTGATTTTACCACCGAGCACAAACCCCGCCCGTAAACCCAGCCCCAAACTCCTCACCGAACTCCTGCCGGGGAACAAGAACCTCGCTGCTTTTTCCTCCTTTTTTTTTTGTTGTTTTTTTGCCTCACAAAGCGCCGAGAACGCAACAATTCGACCCAAAACCATCCTGGGGGAGAGCTGAGGAGAGGTTTTGTGGGTTTGTTTTTTTTTTACCTCGGTGAAACCCTCCTGAAGAATATCCAACAAATTCCCCCTGGCCAGGCAGGCGAGCATCATCCCGGGGGGTTCAGGGGATGCGGGGTCGCTTCTCCCTCCTCTCCCTCCTCTCCCTCCTCTTCCTCGGCGGCACAAAAGGCGGCAGCTGATGGGGCAGGGAGCTCATGGTCCCATCTGTGCGGCGGGGCAGAGCGCAGCCGCCTTTGGGCATGCTCGGCCGGGAGGAGCGAGCGGGGATGTCACCGCGTTGTCACGGCAACGCCCAGGCTTTTACGAGATGCAGGAGCACGGGGAGGAGGAAAAAAAAATAATAAAAAAAACCCCCAATAAACAAAACAAAAAAAAACCCCAAAACCAAACAAAAAAAAAACAAACCCAAAAACAAAAAACAAAAAAAAACAAACAAACAAACAAAAAAACCCACCAAAAAAACCCCAAAAAACAAAGAAAACAAAAAACAAAAAAACAAAAAATAAAAAAAAACCCAAACCAAACCAAAACAAAAAAAAAAAAAAACAAAAAACCCCCAAAAAACAACAACAAAACCCCAAAAACAAACAAAAACCCCCCAAAAAACCCCAAAACAAAACAAAACAAAAAAACAAACAAAAAATATCTGAAACTCATTTGCAGCCAAAAAACCCCCAATATATATATATAAATAAAAGAAATTTATTTTTATATATATATAAATAAATAAAAAATTAAAAAAAATAAAAATTATTTATATATATATATAAATAAAAAAATCGCCCTGTAAATGGGATTTTTTTCGAACTCGCCCTGCACTTTGCTTGGTGTGGGGGTAGAGAGGAGGAGGAGGAAGGAGGGAGGAGGGAGGTGATGCCAATCCAAAAAATCCCAAATCAAATAAAACAAAAAAAAAGAAAAAAGAAAAACAACAAGAAAATAAAACCAAAAAAAAGCTCCAAACAAACAAGAAACCCATCCCAAAAAACCCACCCCAAAAAAACTCAAACCAAACTAAATCCAAGCAACAACAACAAAACCCAAAAAACTAAAAAAAAAAACCCCAAAGGCAAAAAACAAACAAACAAACAGAAAACAAAAAAAACCAAACTACAAAACAACCAAAAAGAAAAATAAAACCAAAAAACTAAAAAAAAGCAAAAAAAGCACCCAAAACCAACCAAACAAAATAACTCCAAAATACTAAAAAAATCACACCCAAAAACCCCCACAAACAAACACACACCCCAAAACAACAAAACAAACAAACAACAACAAAAAAACCACAAAAAAACCCCCCAAAACCCCACAAAAAAAAAAAAAAAAAAAAAAAAACAAACAAACAAACAAAAAAACCACCCAAAAAAAGCAGCAACCCCACCAAACCCTAGAACAAAACCTTCAAACCACCACCCCCGGCTCGTTCTCTCCATCCATTAGCGCTCCCATCACACGAATAAGTCTCGAATGTCCCCAGGCCGGTGTCACTTTACAGGGAGGAAAGAAACCAAAAAGGGACAAGGCCCCTGGGCTGGGTGAAAGCCCCTCCACCGGCAGCACCGAGCCTTTCTAATGTCACACACATTTCAAAAAACAACTTTTTTTCTTTCCTCTGTCCAAGTGGTGAAGCATCCTGAGGATAAATCGATATAATTTTACTATTTTTAACCCGCCACAGGTAAAATACAGAATGAGGAGCAACAGGTCCCTTCCCCAAAAGGAGGAGGTTTAAATGATTCACGTTTTGCTCTCCTTGCTTTTCATAATTCCCTGGGAGTGGAGATTTGGGTGTTTTCCTCCATTCTGAGGCCACATCTGTTGAGCAAAACAACAGATTACGGCGAGGCTTTGCACAAAGCCTTGTAAGCTGGGGCCTTGGAGCCCTGATCCCGCTGACTTCTGAGCTTCAAAGTGCCATGAAATAAATATTTAACCCCGGTTTTTTTTTATTTTAAATGCAATTGAGTCGCTTGTGCTGGCGCAATTCCAATAAAACGTTGTGGGGAAATGAAGTGGTTCCCCCGTGAGATAAAAAAGTGACCTGATTTTGAGGGGAAAACCAACAAAACACACTCTGGGCCTCCACTGTGGGGTTTAAAATGCTGTCCTTGACTAATCATTTATCACATGTATTTATATTTATCCCATTATGTATATTTACCAGCTGATTTTTAGCATTTTAGAGGATTTGTAGTGGAACAGGGAAGGGTGCTGAGGTTTTGGGTCAGTCAAGAAGAGCTGGGACTGAAGTTTGGGATCCAGAGGCTCCCTTTCATCCTTGACTAATAATTATCACATGTACTTATAATTATTATATTATATATATTTACCACCTGATTTTTAACATTTTAGAGGATTTGTAATGGAACAGGGAAGGGTGCTGAGGTTTTGGGGTCAGCCAGGAAGAGCTGGGACTGAAGTTTGGGATCCAGAGGCTCCCTTTCATCCCATTTCCCTCCCGCAGAGCCCCAGCACCAGCAGAGCCAAGGCAAAATGTTCCAAATGTTCCGGACATTGTCCTTTTCCCTGCCAGGCTCAGGTCCAGCGCTGCTCAGGGGTTTTCTCATCAAAGATTTGCTTCTGCAGGAGGTTTCTTATCTCTGCCTGAACGCCAGGGAATAGGAACCAGGCTGGACGTGCTGAGCCGTCCTTCTGCCCATTTCAGGGGGCACAAATGGGGCTGCGGTGGGTTTGTGGGCCGAAAATAACTTATAAAAATGAAATTCCGCTTCTCCCTTTGTGTTTCAGGCTGCCATTCCAGCTGCTCGTGGCAGTTTTGTGTTTTCCTGCCAGTTTTACCCCAAAGGTGCCTTTCAACGCTGCTTTTGCCAGAAACTTCATCACCAACTGGAGCGATGCTTCAGAACTGTCCCTGAATTTCCCCAAAGGAATCATCCCCGGGGCAAGGACATCCCAAAGGATGTCCCCAGGGGCAGTGACCTCCCAGCCCAGCCCAGGGTGGTGGCAGTCCTGTTGGTGGCACTGCCATCTCCTGGCCACTTGCAGCATGACCCCAACCCTTGTCCCTGCACGCTCTCGGTCACTAAAATCGGGCTTGGAGGGGGATAAAAACCACGGGAGGCTGGAGCAGGGATTCACCCGTGGGGTTTGTGGGGCCGCGCCTGCAGCAGTAACCCAAAGAGCTGCTTGAAGGCACTGCTGCCCCGGTGTCACCCACCCCAAAGTCCCCGCGGAGCCCCAAAGGGACAGGAGGGACACGGAGAAGGCCGCTGGGCACTCACGGAGGGCGCAGGAGGCTGTGGGGGCTGACGGGGCACCGTGTCCATCAGGGTCCCCATGCTGGGGTCACCTCGGCGCCAGGGGAAGGTCCCGGCAGCCCCAAACCTGGGGGGGGAAAGTAAATCCATCAAGGACCTGAACCTGTGGGAATGGGATGGGATCCATGGGGTGGGACCCATGGGATGGATGGGATGGGGTGAGATGGGATCAGTGGGATGGGGTGGGATGGGGATGGGGTGAGATGGGATCCATGGGATGAGGGGGGATGGGATGGGATCCATGGGATGGGATGGGATGGGATGGGGATGGGATGGGGATGGGATGGGATGGGATCCATGGGATGGGGATGGGATGGGATGGGGTGGGATGGGGATGGGGTGAGATGGGGATGGAGTGAGATGGGGTGGGATGGGGTGGAATCAATGGGATGGGATGAGATGGGATCAATGGGATAGGATGCGATGGGATGGGGTGGGATGAGCACCGGGACCCGCACTCCGGCCATACCTGCTCCCGGAGCGCGTCCCCGGTTGCCGTGGGAACGGGGGCGGGATGGAGCCGGCCCCGCCCCGGGCTCGGGGGCCGGGATCGGGATCGGGCTCGGGCTCGGAGCCAGCTCAGAGAAGCCTTTGCCCAGCACAGAGAGACCCTCGTGTCCCCCCAGCCCCGCAAACCTCGCCCAGAGTGCGGATTTATCGCTTCAAACTAAACATTGCATCTTTAATGACACACCGACGCTGGTTTGGCACGCACGGCAGAGTACAGGAGATTTTAACATCCAGTGCAAACCTGAGTCCTTCAGGAAAACCCCTGCTGCAGAACACGCGGCTTCCACAATTCCCCGTGGAAAGCCTGGAGGAAAAGCCAGCGCCATGGGAGCACGGAATTGTCTCCGGGATGAGCTGCACCCCCAGGAACAGCCCCGAGGGTGATGTGGGAGCCCCGCAGGGAACGGGAGACAAAGATAAAACACCATTCCAGGGGCTCGGGCACTCGGGAAAACACGGAGAAAACCTGGAAGATTGGTCCTCAAACACTTGCACCTCGG
The DNA here is from genome assembly GCA_014839755.1 of Sylvia borin. NCBI lineage: Eukaryota > Metazoa > Chordata > Aves > Passeriformes > Sylviidae > Sylvia > Sylvia borin. The sequence continues at coordinate 5,744,539 of CM025979.1, read as the reverse complement.
CAAGCAGAGCCCGGAGCAGCTTCACTCTTCACCAGCAGCAGGAACTCCTCGGTGCTTCCCAGGCGAAGGGAACTCAGCTGGCTGAGTTATAAACGCAGAGCTCCGTGTGTTTATAAAAGGCACCATTTCTAAAGGCCCCCCAAGGTGCCCTGCAGGCCACGAGTGAGGAGCAGGAGGTGCCGGGGCTGGGGTTAGTGCCTGCAGATGGTGTCTGGGGAGCCCCCAGGGCTGCCCAGTGACAGGAACCCTTTGGGCCACTGCTGCAGTGAATTACTGACGCTGTTGGAAATCCAGAAGCGGGTTCTCAGAGGTGGAGCTGATAACCCCACGTGTGTGTGCTCTGTGTCACCGGCCTTTATAGCCAGGGCTGGCAGCACAAAACGAGGGGAAAGTGGAGGCACAGTCCAAGTCCTCTCTGAAGCTGCCCAGGATTCATTCCCAGTATCCCAGGCAGCTGCTGGACTCTGAGAACTGCCCTAAATACAGGCGGGTTTGCAGCTAAATTGCCAAATTTCCCTCGCTTCATTCCAGTCAGAGCCAGGAAGTTTGCACAGAGGAGTGAGGGTGCACCTCTGAGCAGCCCAGCGGTGACAGAAATGGTTCTGTGCCCTCCTCATCCTGCATTTCTGGCTGCCAGGTGCTGGAGAACACTGCTTGTGGGGGAAGGGGATGCACACAGGGCCAGGCAGCTGCTGGAAGGAGACAGATCCTGCTGAGGGTCTCCCATCCCCTCAGCATCACCCACGGGTCACTCTGCACACTCAGGGCTTTAACACTGGCACGAAACCCTGCTCCAAGACCTCCTTTTAGTTTAAAATAACCAAGGGACTGAAATCTGGGATCCCTGAATCCCTGCTGAATCCCTGAATTCCCAAAGGCAGCTCCCAGCTGGAGCTGTGCCACAGCAGGGGATTGGGCTGGATTTCCTCCCTGCAGCCCCCGAGCCTTCCCCAGCCCAGCAGCAGCTCTGGACCCCACAGGGCTGCCAGGAGATGGGCTGCCAGAGCCAGGGGCAGCTCCTCAGAGGGGAGGAGGCGTTTTTTTTCCCAGCAGAATCCGATGGGAACCTCCTCAGTGGGAATGTCTGGGGTGGGAGCCGCAGCCTCTCCAAAGCCCCAGACTCGTCCATGAGCTCTCCCTGCACCTACAGCTGGCAACTCCTTCTCCTGCCCAAGGAGGAGGCCGAGGCCAGTGCAGCCTTTTAGACCAAGGTCCCGTTTTTGCTGTCATACTTCAGCCTGGCCCGGGGGAAGTTGAGGGTGGCGTACTCGGTGGCGTTCTGCAGCTGCAGGCTCTTCACCTCGGCCGCCGAGCGCTCGGGAGCCTTGGAGAACACCTGGATGTCGGCGTAGTGGATGTTCTCCTCCTGCTGCACAGCCTTGGGCTGCCTCACCGTGGCGTACACGGGGACATCCGGGACGTCCTCATACGTGGGGACCTTTTTTTTTGGGGAAAAAAAAAAACCCAAGCTGTGGGAACTCAGCTCGCTGCGCTGCCCCCAGCAGCGCCCAGGATTGAGGGAGCTGGGGATGGTCAGCCTGGAGAAAAGGACACTCAGGGGTGACCTGATTGTCCTCTGTAACTCCCTGAGAGGTGCCTGTGCTCAGGTGGGGCTGGGCTCTTTCTCCAGGCAGCACTGACAGAAAAAGAGGACACAGCCTTGAGCTGCACCGAGGGAAATTGAGGTTGGATATCAGGAAAAGGTTTTTTTTACAGAAAGAGTGATAAAGTATTGGAATAGGGATAAACAGGGATAAAGTTTGCCCGGGGAGTGGTGGAGTCACCAGCCCTGGATGTGTTTAAGGACAGAGCGGATGTGGGGCCAGGGTTTAGTTGAGGTGTTGGGGCTGGGTTGGACTCGATGGTCTTGGAGGTCTCTTCCAACTCAGTCATCCTGGGATTCTGGGATTCTGTATTTTGGGATTCTGGGATTCTGTATTCTGTGATTCTCCCACTTCACTTTAGGGGCAAAAAAAAAAAAAAAAAAAAAAAAAAAAAAAAAAAAAAAAAAAAAAAAAAGTGTGGAGAAACAAGCCATGGGCACTTCAGGGGCTGCACAGGATGAGAGGATTTGTGGCTCTCAGTTCTGCCCTGTGTCCTCCCAGAGAGCTCAGGGCAGCTCTGTCTCCTCAACACACACTTAGGATAAAAATCCCTCTGGCAAGTCATTTACCTTCCTGCCAGGCTGCTGCTGTTGAGTCTCATGCCTCACATTAGCCCCTGCAAAAGAAACACCAGGAGGTCAGCTGAAAACACTTTATTTTGGGAAAATAAAAAACGGGCAGGCAGCAACGCCGTGTTGGCCCGTGGGCTCTCCACACTGGGCACAAATCAGATTTCCACCTCGTCTGGTTCCCGCAAGAAGAAAGCCTGGGCTTGTTTCTCTGGGGAAAAATGAGGTTCCCCAGGATGGCAGCAGGCTGCGGACAGCAGAGCTCTTGGCAGGACCCACAGACTCAGCACAGAGAGCTCCTTGTCAGGCCCTCCCAGGAGCCAGAGCCACTTTTAACTTTGTTATTCCCTCTGCTGCCTCGCAAACATGTTTTGCCCAGCAGAGTCCAAAGGCCACAGGACAGGGCTTGAGGAGTGCACTTTACTCTGTCAGACAGAGTGGGCAGCTCCTGCAGGAGCTGGGTGCAGCTGGAGAGCACTTGGGTGTGTTTTGAGGTGGGACTCGGTTATTTTAAAGGCTCAAGTCCCTTCTCTCCCCTGGCTCATCACCCTCCTTGCTTTAAAATTGAAAGAAATGCTGCCTCAAACTCCTGCTGAGGAAGGTTAAGTACAAAAGGAGCATGGGAGGGGACCTCAGGCTGAGGCACTGGTGTCACCTCCCTGTGTCACTGCACCTCCAAAGCCACTGCCACACATCCTTACCTTGCTTCTCTTTCTTCCTTTTGAAAAGCGAAGGACACCTCCTGAAATCAGAGAGATCTCACATCAAACCCCAAACCCTGAAAAGCCCCAAACCACCATCCCAAACCACCCCTGGGGACCACAGGACAGGCCCAGGGAGAGCCAGCAAAGAGCCACACCCAAACAAAGAGCCACCGGGTGACTCCAGCAGGGGAAATGTCCAAAGGGAAGGTGTGAGGATGAGTTTCCACCTTCTGGGACACACCCAGAGCTCACCCCAGAGCCAGCCCCAGCTCTCCCTGCCCTCCTGTCCCAGCAGCATCCCCAGCAACGAGAACTTGGTTTTCTGAAATTCCTTTCCCAGGGGATTTTCTGTCAACAGGAGAAATGTTTTTGTAGCTGTAACTTTGTTATTCATTCCTTTCCCCAGGAGGGACTTCTTGATGTCCCTCTGCTCTGACCAATGGCAGTGAAGAGGTTTGTCTCTGTGTCACCAATCAGATTGGGCTGTGTGAAATGGTATAAAAGGGATATAATAGTATAAAATAATATAAAAGTATAAACCAGTGGAGCCCTGGTTCCGTGCCTGAGGTGTTTTGGTTTTCTGAATTTTTTTTAGGGAATTCTCTGTAAACAGTAGAGTGATTTTTGTGAACTGTACCTATATTTTCACTTCTTTTCCCTAGGAGGGATTTCTTCTTGATGTCCCTCTGCTCTGACCAATGGCAGTGAAGAGGTTTGTCTTTGTGTCACCAATCACACTGGGCTGTGTGAAATGGTATAAAAGGGAGACACAGCCCAAAAATCAAGGCGTCATTTTCAGCCCTCTGAAGTTCAGAGTCTGTGTCTTTGTGGTGTAAAACCACAACTCCTCTCTGGAGCTCTGCAGCTCCATTTCCAGAGCCCAGCTCCAGGGCACAGGGCTCAGGATGCCCTCAGACCCTCCCAGCTGGCACCAGCCCCTTCTTTTGGGGTCAGCTGCTGTGCCAGCCCCACTCCCTGTGCCTTGGCGCCCCGGCCCAGGCAGCAGCTGTCTGCCTGAAGGTTTCAGACACTTTTCCCCTTCTCACTTTGCCACTTGGAGCAGAACCAAACCAAACCAGCTCTGCCCCTCACTGTGAGCCCAGCCAAACCCTCCCCTCAGCTCTACCTGTGTGCCCAGAGAGGGACAAAATCTGCTCCGGGAGAGGGCAGGAGCCAAATCCACCCCAGCTGGAACAACAGAGCCTGGAGCCGAGCTCCTACAGGCTGGGCCTGGCACAGGGGACTCGTGTCCCCCCTCGGGGACAGATGCACGGAGGAAATGTCACCCTCAGGGGGCTGGGGAGCAGGTGGCAGCCCTTGTGTGTCCCCTCCTGCACGCAGCTGAGGGGACAGGCAGCTCCAAGGGGACAGGCAGCGCTCCAGGTTCAGCACTGGGGCTCCAGGGAATGCTGTGTGTGCCTTTGCCAGGCAGGGACAGTGCCCCAGGCAGGGCTGTGCCCCAGGCAGGGACAGTGCTCCAGGAAGGGACAGAGCCCCAGGCAGGGCTGTGCCCCAGGCAGGGACAGTGCTCCAGGAAGGGACAGAGCCCCAGGCAGGGACAGTGCCCCAGGCAGGGACAGAGCCCCAGGCAGGGACAGTGCTCCAGGAAGGGACAGAGCCCCAGGCAGGGCTGTGCCCCAGGCAGGGACAGTGCCCCAGGAAGGGACAGAGCCCCAGGCAGGGACAGTGCCCCAGGAAGGGACAGTGCCCCAGGCAGGGACAGTGCCCCAGGCAGGGACAGTGCCCCAGGCAGGGACAGTGCCCCAGGAAGGGACAGTGCCCCAGGCAGGGACAGAGCCCCAGGCAGGGACAGTGCCCCAGGAAGGGACAGTGCCCCAGGAAGGGACAGTGCCCCAGGCAGGGACAGTGCCCCAGGCAGGGCTGTGCCCCAGGCAGGGACAGAGCCCCAGGCAGGGACAGTGCCCCAGGAAGGGCTGTGCCCCAGGCAGGGACAGAGCCCCAGGCAGGGCTGTGCCCCAGGAAGGGACAGTGCCCCAGGCAGGGACAGTGCCCCAGGCAGGGACAGAGCCCCAGGCAGGGACAGTGCCCCAGGCAGGGACAGTGCCCCAGGCAGGGCTGTGCCCCAGGCAGGGCTGTGCCCCAGGCAGGGACAGTGCCCCAGGCAGGGCTGTGCCCCAGGAAGGGCTGTGCCAGCTCCACGGGCTCTGCAGCCGTGCCCTGGCACTCCAGTGGGAAAACAAAAACCCCCAGGAATGCAGCCCAGAGCTCAGGAATGGCCAGTAATGATTAACCAGGCCTGGGTTAAAGGCAGCTCTGGGCAAGGCAGGCTGGCCAAGGCTCCACAGGGGCACCTCCAGCCCTCCACAGGCAAAATCTGGGGGGTTCTCCCCGGGAATTTGGGGGGTTAAATCACAGCAGCACCCCTGGCGGGGCTCTCAGCCTCCTCCTCCCCTGTCTGCAGCATCTCCTCTTTGCCCAGGTTTGTGTGCCAGAGTACTTCCCTCTCTCCCAGCACTCAGAGCTGCAGGATTTCACCAAAGCAGCACCTTAAGAGGAATTTCTCTTCCTCTCAGCACTCAGAGCTGCAGGATTTCACCAGAGCAGCACTTTTTGAGGAGTTTCTCTCTCTCCCAGCACTCAGAGCTGCAGGATTTCACCAAAGCAGCACCTTCAGAGGCAGAAGCAGCAGGGTCTCTCCCCTCTGTGCCTGCAGACCCATTCCTCCCTCCCTCTGTGCGGGGAGCAGTGCAGGGTGTGGGCTGCAGCTATTCCTGTCTGTGGGATGATCACAGCCAGGCACGTCCCCGGGGATGGGGACACGTGTGGCCCGGGAAATGGGAGCAGGGAAACCTCTCCCCTGCCCTCCAAAGCGGGTCAGACGTGTTGGAACTGGCAGCCTGAGAGAATTCCCCAGGGCAGCAGCCAGAGCCCTGCTGCCACACTGCTGCTGCCCTCTGCCCGAGGCACGAACATCCCCACTGCTGCCCCAGATAACCCTCCTTCCTGCCCCACAGAACCCTCATTCCTGCCTTATACAGTCCTCATTCCTGCCCCACACAATCCCAATTCCTGCCCCACACAATCCCAATTCCTGCCCCACAAGTCCCAATTCCTGCCCCACACAGTCTCGATTCCTGCCCCACATAATCCTCATCCCTGCCCCACACAATCCCAATTCCTGCCCCACACAATCCCAATTCCTGCCCCACACAGTCTCAATTCCTGCCCCACACAGTCCCGATTTCTGCCCCACAGAACCCTCATCCCTGCCCCACACAATCCCAATTCCTGCCCCACACAGTCTCAATTCCTGCCCCACACAGTCCTCATTCCTGCCCCACAGAACCCTCATTCCTGCCCCACACAATCCCAATTCCTGCCCCACACAGTCCCGATTCCTGCCCCACACAATCCCAATTCCTGCCCCACACAGTCCCGATTCCTGCCCCACACAATCCCAATTCCTGCCCCACACAGTCCCAATTCCTGCCCCACACAGTCCCAATTCCTGCCCCACACAATCCCAATTCCTGCCCCACACAGTCCCGATTCCTGCCCCACACAATCCCAATTCCTGCCCCACAGAACCCTCATTCCTGCCCCACACAATCCCAATTCCTGCCCCACACAATCCCAATTCCTGCCCCACAGAACCCTCATTCCTGCCCCACACAATCCCAATTCCTGCCCCACACAGTCCCGATTCCTGCCCCACACAATCCCAATTCCTGCCCCACACAATCCCAATTCCTGCCCCACAGAACCCTCATTCCTGCCCCACACAGTCCCAATTCCTGCCCCACACAGTCCTGGGGCCTGGCTTTGGGCATCTCTCCCTCTCTGGGCACATTTTGGTGCCACTTCAATGGGGAGAGCCTGGGCCCTGCCCAGACCCGGGGGCACAATTCCTCCATCAATAACTCCCCAGACAGAATAAATGGGCTGTGACAGCTTTTTTTTAAAGCCCTCAGACTGTGCCCCAGGCACCCCTGACCCAGCCTTGCCTGCTGATGCCCTGCGTGCCTCATTTACCCTCTGCCACAGGGCGGAGGAAATTAAAACTGGGAATTTGGGTGGGTCACCAGCCTTCCACCTTCATCTCCTGTTCCTAAATCCCAAACTCCTCAAGGCTCAGGGCTTGGAAGAACCTCGGTGTCCTCAGCTCTGAGCCTTCCTCCACTAGGTGATGCTGTGCCCTCTCGCAATTATTAAAAACTGGATGAATTTCTCCCACTTTCCACAAACTGCAGCGTCGGAAGGAGAACGTCCTCAGCGCTTTATCTGATATTTATGGCTCTTCCCCTCGCTGAGAGGAAAATATTGCAGCCCAGAGGTGTAAAATATTCCAGCTTGGCAGCGGGGGATGCCCTTTCCCCGTGAGCAGGAGGTGCAGGGCACAGCAGGAGCCGGGAGGGATCATCACAGTGTCACCCTCCCTCGCAGGGGGAAGGAGCCACAGCATCCCAACAACGCGCCCAGGATTTCCCCAGCATAAATCAGCCCCCGACAGGCGCAGGCAGGGACAGGGGCTGGAATGGTGAGGGCAGGGCGGGGTGGCTGAACCATCAAAGGGTGGCTGGGACCCCTTAAAGGGACCCAGGGACCCCTTAAAGGGACCCAGGGACCCTCAAAGGGACACAGGGACCCCTTAAAGGGACCCAGGGACCCTCAAAAAGACACAGGGACCCCGCAATGGGACACAAGGACCCATCAAAGGGACACAGGGACTCCTCAAAGGGACCCAGGGACCCTCAAAGGGACATAGGGACCCCTTAAAGGGACTCAGGGACCCTTTAAAGGGACCCAGGGACCCTCAAAGGGACATAGGGACCCCTTAAAGGGACTCAGGGACCCTTTAAAGGGACCCAGGGACCCTCAAAGGGACTCAGGGACCCTCAAAGGGACTCAGGGACCCCTTAAAGGGACTCAGGGACCCTTCAAAGGGACATAGGGACCCCTCGAAGGGACACAGGGACTTCTCAAGGAGACTCAGGAACCCCTCAAAGGGACATACGGACCCCTCACAGGGACTCCTCAAAGGGACACAGGGATCCCTCAAAGGGACCCAGGGACCCCTCAAAGGGACACCGGGACCCCTCAAAGGGACACCTTGAGGTGTCTGCCGGGCCAGGCAGCGCCGACATGAGGACAGCGATTTCCACCAGCTCCTTCCCATCTGCCGGGCGGCCGCACCTCCCAAACTGTCCGGGCTGAGATGTGACATCAAAAACAACCCTTGTCCCCATGGTGCCGTGCCCCAGTGCCCTGTGGCCGTGCTCACCTGTCCCTGCCCGGCTAGGTGCAGCGCTCAGAGCCTGGGCCAGCCGGGCACAAGGGCTCCGATGTCCCCGGCCCCGCGGGAGCCGCGCTGTGCCCGCCCCGCACTCACCAGCGCCGGCCGCAGCCGCACAGGTTGCCCATGTCGCTGTCGCTTGTCCCGCGGAGCCCGAGCCTTCTGTGCCCGGCCCCGGCTCCTGTTTCCTGCTTCCTGCTCGGCCCTGCCCGCTCAGGGAGTGTCTGCCAGTGTCGGCTTTCGCGGCGTTTGGCCCCGTGTGCCATCTACCGGAGCTGGCCCCTGCTCCCTTCCCGGGGCTTCGGGGCCGCCTCTGCCCGTGTCCGTGCGGGGAAACCTGCTGCTGGTCACGGGCAGCGGCTGTCCCCGTGCTGTGTCTGTCCCTGTGCTATGTTCTGTCCCTGTGCTGTGCCCTGTCCTTCCTCTGTGCCCTGTCCCCGTGCTGTGCCCTGTCCCTGCGCTGTGCCCTGTCCCTGTGCCCTGTCCCTGTGCTATGTTCTGTCCCTGTGCTGTGCCCTGTCCTTCCTCTGTGCCCTGTCCCCGTGCTGTGCCCTGTCCCCGTGCTGTGCCCTGTCCCACTGCTGTGCCCTGTCCCTTCTCTGTGCCCTGCCCCTGTCCCTGTCCCTGTCCCTGTGCTGTGCCCTGTCCCTGTGCTGTGTTCTGTCCCTATGCTGTGCCCTGTCCCTGCGCTGTGCCCTGTCCCTGTGCTGTGCCCTGTCCCTCCTCTGTGCCCTGTCCCTGTGCTGTGCCCTGTCCCCCCGCTGTGCCCTGTCCCCTCGCTGTGCCCTGTCCCCCCGCTGTGCCCTGTCCTTCCTCTGTGCCCTGTCCCTGCGCTGTGCCCTGTCCCCGTGCTGTGCCCTGTCCCTGCGCTGTGCCCTGTCCCTCCTCTGTGCCCTGTCCCCTCGCTGTGCCCTGTCCCCTCGCTGTGCCCTGTCCCCACGGGCGAGGGTGCAGAAGGGGATGGAGCAGACAAAGGGAGAAGCCCCAGTGTGGGAGCTCGGGGCCGCTCCTGTTCCTGTCCTCGCACCTCCAGTAGAACGTGTGACAGTGCCTGGTGTGACACGTGTGACATCACCTGGTGTGACACGTGTGACATCACCTGGTGTGACACGTGTCCCGGCTGTGCCATGTGTGTGCCCTGTGGCATCACCTGGGGGTGAGCAGATCTCTTGGAGTTCTCTCCCCAGCTGAGCTCTGCTGCTGCCCCACGGCCTCGGGGACAGTGGGAATCCACTCTCCTCCTAAATCCACTGTCTTCCTAAATCCACTCTCCTCCTAAATCCACTCTCGTCCTAAAGCCTCCCGGATACAAGTGTCAGTGGTGTGCCCTGGAGAGTGGCAGGTGCCAGCAGAGCCCCTCCCGGCCCTGGGGAGCTGCAGGGCAGCCCAGGGGCTCAGCCCCAGCGGGTCACAGGGATGGGCATTCCCTGCCCCTGCTGAGAGCCCTGCACGCTGTCAGCCTGAAGGGCCAGAGCCCTGGTCATTCCTGGACCTAAGGATTGGTAATTCCTGGGAGCTAGCTAATCTCAGGCAGATCTAAGAGAACAGAACCTCCTGAAAGATGATTTTAACGTCATTCTTGAGCAGTAACTCTGCCCCACAGCCCTGACCCGGCACTCAGCCCCAGTTCTGTGCAGGCCTGATCCCTCCAGCGGTGTCCAGCAAGGGGGTGAGCATTAATTCACCTTTCTGGGGGCATTAATTCCCCTTTGGGGGCATTAATTCACCTTTCTGGGGACATTCATTCACCTTTTGGGGGCATTAATTCCCCTTTGGGGGGCATTAATTCACCTTTTGGGGGCATTAATTCCCCTTTGGGGGGCATTAATTCACCTTTCTGGGGCATTAATTCACCTTTTGGGGGCATTAATTCACCTTTCTGGGGCATTAATTCACCTTTCTGGGGACATTAATTCACCTTTCTGTGGCAGGAGCTGGTTCCCACTCCAGGTGTAGCCTCAGCCAGGCTCACAGCCGCTTTTGTCACCCACCCGAGGGCACAGCAAAGGCTGGACCTGTCCAGGAGTGGCACACGGAGAAGGATTCTGCTTTGGAAGGGTCACGGCGGGCTCGGGGTGAGCTGCGCTGAGACCTGCAGAGCCCGAGCCTTGCTCTGACACTGCTCCTCAGCTTGGAGCTGGAGAAACGGCCCGGGATTTGGGATTAGACTGGGGCAGAGAGGCGGGATTCAGAGTTCCCAGGCTCTGCAGAGTCCAGGTGTTCCCAGGAGCCTGGGAAGCTGCAGACGCCGTGTCTCTGGGCTTGCCACAGACACTGTTGTTTTAATGAAGCGGCGTCTGTTTTGATTTCTGGGATAACTCGGGCTTTGTCGCTTTGTGGGGAAGGAGGGGAAGGAGAAAAAAACCCCGGCTGGGAGCCTGTTCCCATCAGCCTCTCACCAGTACTGGAGCTGCCGCTTTGAGCTCCACCAGAGAAACAGAAAAGCGTCAAAAAAACATTGGCAGGGCCGGGGAGGGCTTGGCTGCCGCTCCGCATTCCCTCCCCAGGCTGTGTCTGGGCGATGGGAGCGGCGGGGACACGGCGGGGACACTGCGGGGACACTGCGGGGACACAGCTGGGGACACTGCGGGGACAGTGCGGGGACACTGCGGGGACACTGCGGGGACAGTGCGGGGACACAGCGGGGACACAGCGGGGACAGTGCGGGGACACTGCGGGGACACTGCGGGGACACGGCGGGGACACTGCGGGGACACAGCGGGGACACAGCGGGGACAGTGCGGGGACACAGCGGGGACACTGCGGGGACAGTGCGGGGACACTGCGGGGACAGTGCGGGGACACGGCGGGGACACTGCGGGGACAGTGCGGGGACACGGCGGGGACACTGCGGGGACACTGCGAGGACACTGCGGGGACAGTGCGGGGACACAGCGGGGACACGGCGGGGACACTGCGAGGACACTGCGGGGACACTGCGGGGACACTGCGGGGACACGGCGGGGACACAGCGGGGACACTGCGGGGACACTGCGGGGACACCGCGGGGACACAGCGGGGACACTGCGGGGACACTGCGGGGACAGTGCGGGGACACTGCGGGGACACTGCGGGGACACAGCGGGGACACGGCGGGGACACTGCGGGGACAGTGCGGGGACAGTGCGGGGACAGTGCGGGGACACTGCGGGGACAGTGCGGGGACAGTGCGGGGACACTGCGGGGACACTGCGGGGACAGCCCTGCCCGCCCCCGGGCACTGCCAGCCCCGGTCCTGTGTGACACAGCTGTGACACCCGCCAGCACAAGCGCCCCGAGCGGGGAGGATGAACACGGGAGAGCAAAACCAGGGTCGGGAAGAGCTGGGGAGGGCACGGAATTGTGTCGTAACCTCTACTTCGGGGCTGTTTTATGGCCAGAGTGTCCCGGTCCCTCCGGCACGGGGACAGGAGGGGTACAGGCACACACCGAGCTGGCGTCGTCTGTCAGAGATGAGGGACAGAGAGCCCCAGGGTTTGGGGAGCTCCTTTTGTCTCAGAATCCTCTCCCCGGCAGCCCCAGCCCCGGCCGTGTGCTGTCTGCAGCCCCCGGTGTCCCCTCGGGGCAGGGACAGGTGTCACCTGCTGGTGCTGTCTGTGCCACCTGTGTCCTGGCTGTGCCATGTGTCTGTCCTGGCTGTGCCATGTGTGTGTCCTGGCTGTGCCATGTGTCCTGGCTGTGCCATGTGTGTCCTTGTGCCGTGTGTGTGTCCTGGCTGTGCCATGTGTGTGTCCTGGCTGTGCCATGTGTGTCCTGGCTGTGCCATGTGTGTCCTGGCTGTGCCATGTGTCTGTCCCGGCTGTGCCATGTGTGTCCTGGCTGTGCCATGTGTCCTGGCTGTGCCATGTGTGTGTCCTGGCTGTGCCATGTGTCCTGGCTGTGCCATGTGTGTGTCCTGGCTGTGCCATGTGTGCCCTCCTTGGCCAGCTCCAGGCTCAGGTGTTTGCCATCCCCAGCCACAGGAGTTCATCCCAACCATGAGCTGAGGCTCCAGCAGCATTTGTCACCAGAGCAGGGACAAAGAGAACCCTTTGAGAGCTGCTGCCACAACGTGTCTGGGAGACTTTTAGGACGGGGGGAAGAGGGAAATGAGCCCCCACACACCCACGGGGCTCTGCCCTCAGCACGGGGCTCAGCAGCTCAGCCCTCCGGGGTTGGGTGAGGGGATGCAGGTGACTGAAAGTCCCAGAATTACGCCTAGATATTAATGAGTTACAAAATGCCTGTTGTAAAGGTGATTTTTCTTTTTAATTTCGACACTTTATCTGGTTCCCCTTCAGCAGTCAGGCACTGAGGTTATCTGCTTTGCTCTGGGCTCAGGCACCCTCCCCGTGCCCCCCGAGCCCGGCAGGCAGCGCTGCTCCTCATCCGGAACACAAAAGAGCTGAAAATAGCCGGGCAGAGCTCTGCTCTGCTCTGCTCTGCTCTGGGTTCCACATTTCCTGGCAGGGGACAAAAATCAGCCTCCTGTCTGTGTTCCAGCTGCCCAGGGATGTGCTGGGCAGGCTCCTGAGCGGGACATTCCTGTCCCCAGGCATTCCTGGCCCCACACTGGGGTGGAGGCAGAGCCCCAGGGAGAGGAGGAATTTACATCCTCGAGGGTTTTGGAGCCTCCTCTCCCCTCTCCTCACCCAGGCACGCCAGGCAGCCCCAAATTTAGCCACTGACACAGCATTTTGTGTGCCTGGCTGGGCCCTGACGACACAAGGGTGGCAACTGTCACCTGCTGAGCCCTGGGGCAGCAGCTGCCAGCGCCAGCAGCACACACGATCCCTGTCCCCACCCCGGGGACATTGCTCAGGGTCTGTGAAGGGGCCAAATCCAGCCTCTCCTGCCTTCACACACAGGGCAGGCAGTGGGGGCTGAGCAGAGCCTTGCCCTGGGATATTTTGGGGTTCAGGCCCCTCACAAGGGTCTGTGTGTGAAGGATGTCCCATGACTGAAGGGCTGAGCTGTGCCTGGGAATTGATTCATTAACTTGGGCTCATTCCAGCTGCAGGTCTGGAGATGCTCAGGGACCTTCCAAGGGCTCCTCACCCTTTTGTCCTTGAGGTCACTTCGCTCTGGGCTCCCTAAAACAGCAGCTGGGCCAGGGGGGTGATGTGGGGCTGGTATTTCTGGGCCTGAGGGATTTTCCCAAGGAAAAATCTCTCAAGAAAACTTCTTCTAAAACAATCCTGGCCAACAACTCTCCTCTCTCCAAACAACCTTTCTCCAGGTGGGGTTTTGCTGTTTCTCTGGTTTAGCCAAAGGGATCAGAGAGGTGTTGTTCCTATTCCCCAGCCATGGTCAGTCTGTGTGGGAACACCCGATAAAAGGTTGTAAGAATTAGACAATAAAAGCCTTTTCTCTGTGCTCTTTGCCTGCTGAAATTTGTGGAGTGTCTCATCTTTCTCTCGTGTCCTACAACGACAGGGTGAGGCATGGAGGTGGCCACAGTCCCTCCGTGTCCCCACTGGTGCCACTCCCACAGCTGGGCACTGTCCATCCTTCCTGCTGCACTGGAGCAACACCAACCCGAGGCAAACAAGACAAGAGCAGAGGCAGATTTATTCCTCTCTCGTCCTGACTGCTGCTGGCACTTTTACAGACCAACACCCACCTCCCACGGCCACAATACTCCACCACCAGCTCAGAAGGCAGCTCTGGGATCCCCTTTTCTCTCTTCCCAGTGCCCTTCTGGGCTAGAGCACAGTCCCCTGAGACACAGCCTCACAGGTGAGGGTAGCAGTGACCCCGGGGTGAGAGCAGAGCTCCCTGCACGGGGAGCTGACCTAGGAGAAGACTTGCATTACACTCACTCACACTCACACACTTCAGTCCCACTCTTTTTCCCAGCCCCAAGTCCGTTGTTTTTTGGTTTCTTTTCCATCCATCAGCCTTGAGAAGCAGAAGTGTGGCTGCCTCAGGCTCACTGATGGTGACAAACAGGGGCCTGGCACTGCGGGTTCCCCACCCCTGTCCCCCTCCCCACCTCCCCAGATCTTCAGCCTTTAGGATTTTTCCTTCTCATTCCCTTCCTCAGCCTGTTCTTCTTTCCCCACCGGCTGCTCCTGCTGCGTTATCTTCACCTCGTTCACTCTGGCCTTCAGCTCCTTGCCCGTCCGCGGAGCCACGATGCTCAGGATGCCATCGTGGGACAGGGTGGCCTTGACCAGCAAAGGGTCCACGTCCAGGGGCAGGATGTAGGTCCTGGTGAACTCCCTGGAGACGAAGCCGTGGCGATCCGCCTTCTGCGGGTGCTGCCCCGCCACCTCCAGCAGGTTGTCCACGGTGCGCACGCTGAGCTCGTCGGGCAGGAACTGGCAGACGTCCAGGAACACCTGGAACTTGTGCTGGTTCAGGCAGATCTCCGAGGTGCCCCTCTCCAGCTGCTTGTTGAGGCGGGGCCGGATGTAGTAGCCGTGGTACAGAGCAGGGGCTAAAATCTCCGACGGGGACACGCCTGCAAAGGAGACTCGGTGAGGGCTTGGCCAGGGGGTTTTTGGAAAGGGGTTTTGGGAATTCCGGGGTTGGAGCGGTGTGTCTGCCCCAACAGGCTGTTCTGATGCTCCAGCCAAACTGTTTGCGAGCAATCTTATCAAACCACCTGCAGTTTCGTTATCAGAACCCTCAGGAATCCATCTGGGTTACTGAGAAAAACGGGGCTAAATAAAAAAAACTAAGAAGAAAATAAGAAGAAGAGCCTGAGAAACAAGAAAACCAAGACAAGAAGAATAAGATGAAGGAGGCCCTGAAGGCCGTGAGCTGTAGCCAACCCAATTCCCTAAGGGATGAGTGCTGCCTCGTGGACAAGGCGAGCTGGCCAATGAGACGATGCACGAAAAACAATCTATAGGATCTATAACCGTAGTTTAACGTGAACAATAAATTTGGATCGTGTTGGTTGGTCACACTGATGCCGAGCAGCACACAGGAGGCGTTTGGGACCTGGAGGACACCTTGGCATTGCCACATCACCGCAGCAAGGGTGGAGCCTGCCACAGCTGCCACCTTGGTGTGCCCAAAACACACCCAGAGCCACATCCCTGCCAGGCTCCGCGTGCCCCTGGGCTGCCCAGGGCTGGCATCCAGCTTCACATGTTGGGTGCACGGGGAGGGGCCCGGTGGGCGCTCTGGGAGCTGTGCAGAGCAGAGCCCGCAGCCAGGCATGGGCATGGAAACTGCTGATGCTGGAGAAACCGCCCCGAGGAACTAAAGGCCTTTTGTGTGCCATTGTCCAGAGGGCTTTCCTTGGAGCTTTTGGCCTTTTCACGCTGTTGTGCTGGTGCTGAATGGTTCTGCTGCTGCCCACATTCCTTCCCCTGGGCCGGCCACTGCCCAGCTTTGTGCTGAACGCCCCAGCTCAGCTTTTCTGCACGTCCCCCCCCGGCTGGAAAAGCTTTTCCTCCCCTCCCCTGAGAGATTGCGCTCCATGTTTTCACAGCATGTGCATGAATGCCAGAGCACGGCTGGCATGAGGGAGGGACGGGACAGGCAGCAGTGGGCATGGATGGAGAAGTGGACATGAAGAGAGAGGGACCCTGGCCAGTCCCTGGTTTTTCCCTGATTTTTCCCTGGTTTTTCCATGGTTATTCCCTGATTGTTCCCTGGCTATTCTCTGGTTTTTCCATGGTTTTTCCCTGGCTATTCCCTGGCTATTCCCTGACTATTCCCTGGCTATTACCTCATTATTCCCCAGATATTCCTTGGATATTCCCTGGTTTTTCCCTGGATATTCCATGGCTGTTCCCTCGTTATTCCTTGGTTTTCCCCTGGCTATTCCCTGGTTTTCCCCTGGCTATTCCCTGGCTGTTCCCCCCTGATTTGATCCAGGCTCCTGCACTCCAAATTCCTCAGGTCCAGCTTCCCCTCCATCTGGAGCTCAAGCTCCCCCGAGGGAATCCCACCCGCCCTCCTGCAGCAGAGGGGAGGATCCCACCTCCTTGCCTACCTTCTCCAAAGTTCTGGTCGTAGATCTTGCTGGGGTTGGCGAACTCGTACTCGGAGCTCATGGGGTAGGCGTGGGGCACGGTGCGGGCGGCCATGGAGTCTGCAGGATGGGCACCTTCCTCCTTCCCTCCTTCCTTCCCTTCCCTCCTTCCTTCCCAGCCCTGGCTGCCTCTCCGAGTGAAGGCTGCAAGGCTTCAGCTGGGTGGGTTCCAAAGGGAGGAGTGTGTGATAAAAAAGCTGGACCAAAATAGCCCCGCCGGGCCGGGGAAGCTTCTCGCTGCATTCCAGCAGGGAGGGCATGGCACTGCCTGCACCCAGGGACACCTCGGGGACCCCCTGCATGTCCCCTCAGCCTCTGAGGGTCCTTTCTGGAGCAGGGGGTGGATGGACAGCCGAGCACAGCCCGCACCCAGGGGCTGAGGGCGGTGGGATGGACTCCAGGCTGTGCTGCTCCAAAGCAAAGGAGGTTCCTTGGAGCCGGCTCAGGGAGTCCCTGGCACTGGAACTGGTGGCCCTGAGCCCCCGTGGGTGGCTGCTGTTGGTTCAGGTTGTGTAATGAAACCACTGCCCACAGCCATTGCCCCACTGTGAGCCCTCAAACCCTTCCCAGCCCCTGAGTGAGGAGCCTGATTTTCCCTCAAGCCTTCTGCACCTTTAGTGGCGAAGGGCTCAGGGAGTGAAGCAGGATGCAGATCCCACTGCTGCCCCATCCCGAGCCCTGCTGCCTGCCCGGCCTCTTCCCTTGGCCAGGGCTTTGGCACAAAGTCTTGGAGAAACGCTGGGGCCAGACATCACCAGCTAACCCTGGAGGAAACCCAGTTTTCCTGAGGTGGGCTGCAGCAGGGGAGGAGTGCCCAGCTGAGCTCTGCACACCCTGAAACCAGAGATTTCCTTGAGCCCGCAGTGCAGGACAGCAGGTGCAGTGCTGTTGATGTCATGGGGACTCGGAGAGGGTATTTATGGCCTGGGCTGCTGCACAGAGCAAATCTCACTGCCTATTCTCGCAGGCAAGCCAAGAGGAAGAGGCTCAGAGCCTTTTGCAAAGGGCTGGCAGAGCTGGCAGTGCCCCTGAGCCAGAAATTGTGTTTAAATTGCGAGCTCTCACAGGCAGACAAGCTCTTGCCCTTCAACAGTCGCTAGGCTGAACCCATTGCTGTGATGTGGGCTCTGGGGCGAGGCAGGAATCAAAATAAAAGCGTGAATTATTAGGAGGAGAGCTGCAGGAAGGCAGGTTAGTGCAGGGGCAGAGGCAGACAGAGATTTCTGCAGCCCTGGGTGCACTGCAGCACCGTGAGCATGCCCAGGTTCTCTCTGGGCTCACAGCGTGGGGGTCCCCCCTCCAGAAAAACGTGTTCTGCAGTGGGCAAAAGACAAGGGGTGTCGGTGGAGAGATCCAACCCTCACTCACACACACCGTGAGGGCAGCAGGGCTCGCTGGGGAGAGCTGCAGCGCCAGGGCCACCCAGCAAAGCCCTCCTGGCACCTTCCCCAGCCCTGGTTTTGGGGCTCCCTTGGGCTGCCGGGGCAGGAGCAGCCCTGGTGGGTGATGCTGGAGCCAAAGCCCCGGTGCCATCCGCGGGAACAACAGCCCCTTGTCCCTGTCCCTGGGAGCCAAAGATAGGAGCTGCATTGATCCCCTGGCATCCAGAGCAGCTGGGAACACTGGCCAAGGCCGCCTGGGACTGTGGATAAACAGCACGTGGGCAGCAGGGCGGGCGCCGGGATGCTCTGGCTTCTTTGCTGCCCCATTGGGCTCCTCTCCTTCCTCTCTCCCCTTCCCCCCTCCTCCTCAGCAGAGCGCTCAAATCCCTCAGACAGCGACTGGGCACCGCCGAAGGGCCCAGCCCAGGAGTGGGACAATAAAATCCCTGACACCACTGTTCAAGAGGCCTCGGGGGGGGTGGAAGGCCAGGCCAGCTGCACGGGTATAAAGCTGTCCCCGCTGTCGGCACGGCACTGCAGCACACTTGTTTGCCAGGCTCCTCCAGCGCTCTCCAATGGATATCACCATCCACAACCCCCTGATCCGCAGACCTTTCTTCTCTTGGTTGGCACCGAGTCGTATCTTTGACCAGATTTTCGGGGAGCACCTGCCGGAGTCGGAGCTGCTCCCTGTTTCCCCCAGCTTCAGCCCCTTCCTGATGAGATCCCCCATCCTTCGGATGCCCAGTTGGCTAGAGACAGGACTCTCAGAGGTAACCTTTGCTTCTTCGGGCTCTTTGTGGCACAACCTGCTGGCTCTGGAGGCCCAGCAGAGCTGAGAGCTTGGAAGATGCTCACAGGTGGTGTTTTGGGATTTTTTTTAGGAAAAAGGCTGGGGGAAAAGGTGCCGTGTTTGTGCCTCCGCGTTGTTTGGGCTGGAGCAAGGCTGGATAGTGATGGGAACAGAGGCACACCGAGCTCAGTGTGCACAGCAGATCACCCCAGCAGCTGCCAGGGGAAAGGAGGATCCCTAATTTCCCTAATTTCTCTCATCTCCCTGATTTCCCAGCCCGCTGTGCCGATCTTCCAGCCCCACTCCCACCTGAGCAGCAAAGAGCACAGGGCAGTGGGATCCTCCTGGCAGAGCCCGTGGCTGCTGAGGGGAAAGGGGCCTGTTCTAAACCACCCCTGCCCACTAAAAACAGCATTTTAATAAGATCCAGGACCCAGAGGATGACGGAGCAGGTGCCTCCTCCCTGCAGGGGCTGAGCCAAGAGGCTTTTGCCTGTCCTGCAAGTCAACTGCCTTGTTTACAAGGAGCTGGAGGAGCAATTCCAAGCAGAAGGAGTGAAAGTATTATTTTAATCCTTGCATAATGTCCCTCTCGGTTTAGTGACCTGGGTCTGGCTGCCATAACAAAGAGTCAGCTGGAAATAAAGAGTCAGTTTGAAGCAATTCAGGTGGAGAATCTCAGCTCCTGTAGGGATGGGCATTCATGCAAGGCCAGCAAGGGACAGAGCCACTCAGATCAGATCCCAAAACAAAGCTCAGGGGGTGTGTGTGTAGAGACCAGCTTGAGTCTTGACCTGCTGCATTCTTTTCTCCAGCTCCAACCCTCACCTGCTCTTTTCTTAAGCCACCTCCTTGCTCTTGCTCTTTTCTGAAGCCACCTCCTGGTTTTTGCAGATGCGGCTGGACAAGGACAAATTCTATGTGAACCTGGATGTGAAGCATTTCTCCCCCGAGGAGCTGAAGGTGAAGGTGCTCGGGGACATGATCGAGATCCACGGGAAGCACGAGGAGCGCCAGGTACCCCCTGCCCTGACCTCAGCCCTGAGGGGGCCACTCTGAGCTCCCTCACCTCTGGGGGCTGCAAAACAACCCTCTGCTCGTCTCAAATATTTGTAAATTTTTGTGTTTTTTTAAAATCAAGATGCTCCATGCAATGCCCCCCAGCTGATCCCGGGCAGGGCAGCAGGAGGGTGCAGGGTTATTGCTGATGTTGCATGAACTGTGAGCTGAACTGGAAAATCATCTGGGAAATGGGCATTTTTAGGCTTCCTCTCTTTTTGGGAAGAGGCCAGGAATGCAGGGAGGCGTCCAGTGAACTAAAAATGAACTGCAATAATCAAGCCACGTAACAAGTCAGTGCATTGCCCTGTGTGTTACCTTTCCTAGGCCCAGCTATGAGTTCCTAATCCTTAAAAGCTGTGTTCTGCTGTCATTCACCCCTCTCCCTGCTGCTCTGGAAGCCTGTGTGGACATGCAAAGCCATGCCCAGAGCTGGATGTAGCAGCATTTTCCAGTCCCCATCCCCTGTCCCCAGAGTAGCCATTTCCCTGGAATTGTCACTCCCCAGGAGCTCCTGGGAGCACAGTGTGCCAGCCAGGAAATCCAGTGCTGCTGTGTAATAATCCTGACACAATTCCTGGAATCCTTTTCTGGCTAAGGAGGTAATGAAGCAGTGGGATGAGGCACTGGGGGTCTGCAGGGCAGGTGTGGGTGGGAGTGGCAGCACGGAGAGCAGGGAAGCCTCTGGCTGGCACAGGGGTGGGCACAAAGCCTCCTCCTGTGACCTCTGGGCTCCTGCAGGCCAGTCACACTCACTGAGTCACAGAATGGTTGGGGTTAGACCTTGCAGCTGATCGCCCTGTGCACGGAGACCTTTCAGTGCCCCACTCAGCGGTGCCCCAAGCCCCAGCCTCCAACACTGCCAGACACTTCCCACCTCCTCTGCACGGCCTCTGCCCGAGCCTCCCCAGCCTCACAGGGGAAATTCCCTGTTCACATCCAGTCTAACCCCGCTCTCTGTGGGGTCTGAGCCGTTCCCCCTCGGCCTGGCACTCCGGCCCTTTGTGACCAGTCTCTCTCCAGTTTCCTGGGGGCTCCCGTCAGGTTCTGCACAATCGGCTCACCCTGAAATCTCTTTTCCACGCTCAGCAATCCCCGATTCTCTCAGCCTTTCCTCGCAGCAGAAGAACAGAGGGCAGCTCATCTTCAAACCCCCTTTTAACTCCCTGAAATCCTTCCCTTTGAGCTCCCCCACTCCGCTGCCTTTCAGCAAAGACCCCGCGGTTAACGCTGCACAGAGCGAACATCCCTAATTAAAACCTTCCCGTCCTCCTTCCCCCCCCCTTTTTTTTTTTTTTTTTGGTGCAGGACGAGCACGGCTTCATCGCCAGGGAGTTCAGCAGGAAATATCGGATCCCGGACGACGTGGACCCTCTGACCATCACGTCGTCGCTGTCGCTGGACGGGGTGCTGACGGTCAGCGCTCCCCGCAAGCAGAGCGATGTCCCCGAGCGCACCATCCCCATCACCCGCGAGGACAAACCCGCCATCGCAGGAGCACAGAGGAAGTAGAGGGCTGCTCTCTGTCTCTCTCTGCTGTCCCCAAAGCCACCCCTGGAGGGTCGTTCCGGAGCTCTTCCCTCCGCCAGGTGCCGGCTGTTGCAGCCGATGGCCGCTCGGATTATTTATGCTGAGGAAGTTTACTAACGAATAAAAGCCACGGAGAAAGCAGCTTTTGGGGGATTGGTTTTGTTTTGGGTTGGGTTGAGAAGGCAGAGCTCCCTGCACGGGGAGCTGACCTAGGAGAAAACTTCCATTACACTCACACACTTCAGTCCCACTCTTTTTCCCAGCCCCAAGTCCGTTGTTTTTTGGGTTTTTTCCCCATCCATCAGCCTTGAGAAGCAGAAGTGTGGCTGCCTCAGGCTCACTGATGGTGACAAACAGGGGCCTGGCACTGCGGGTTCCCCATCCCGGTCCCCTCCCCACCTGCCCAGATCTTCAGCCTTTAGGATTTTTCCTTCTCATTCCCTTCCTCAGCCTGTTCTTCTTTCCCCTCCGGCTGCTCCTGCTGCGTTATCTTCACCTCGTTCACTCTGGCCCACAAGGGCAAAAGGTGCAGGGGATAAAAGGTGCAGGGGATAAAAGGTGCAGGGGATAAAAGGTGCAGGGGTGAAGCTGTTTTGCACCACAAGGACACAGCCTCCGACTTCAGAAGGCTGAAAATTACTCCTTTTTTTGGGGATTTGTGTCTCCCTTTTATACCATTTCACACAGCCCAATCTGATTGGTGACACAGAGACAAACCTCTTCACTGCCGTTGTCAGAGCAGAGGGACATCAAGAAGTCCCTCCTGGGGAAAGGAATGAATAACAAAGGTACAGCTATAATAGCATTTCTCCTGTTTACAGAAAATTCTTTGTGGAAAGGATTTCAGAAACCCAAAACACCTCAGACACAGAACCAGAGCCCCACACGGGGAACATCAGTGCAGGGTGGCCAGGACAGCTCATCTGGGTGTTCAGGAGCACTTTGCCCTTCACACCTTCTGTTCTCTCTCCCTTCAACGCCAGAGGATTTCAGAGGTTTCACAAGCGACAGGAAAGTTTCTCCCATGGAGATTAAACTGGTAAAACAGCTCCATGACAGTTCCAACCCATCTGGAGTGTGGGTATTTGACAACAGCTGGCTGCCAGACAAGTGTATCTTAAATCTCTCGGGTGATTCATGTCATGGAGAAACATCCAGGGGCTGCAGCCGGTTCAGAGCAGCTGCAGGTGAAAACTGCAGGGCTGCAGTAAACACAGATCTGCCCAGAGAAAAGGAAAACACCTTGTTCTGATGAGGTAAATCACACCCCTTTGAAACCCTGCTGTTAGTGCCCTTCAAACAGCGAGCAGGATCTGATGTCTACTGCCATAACCTGATTTATGGCAGCATTGCTGAGCGACACAAACCACTGCTAAAGTCCTTTTCAGGCATTTCATCTGCTCAGCACCTCTCTTCAAAGGGGTGGAAAGGGAAGGCTGGCTGGCTGGAACTGAATTTCTAAAATTCCTCTTCAGAAAGGACAGATCATCAGACTCAGTCACGACCTGACCTATTTTCTGTGTTCCTTGTACCTGCTAAGACAAAGGTCCCATTAGCAGGGGTCACAGAACACCTCAGCTGGGCAGGGAGGACACCCTTCTGTGGCTGAGGGTGAGAAAAATCCAATGAGCACTCTGTGATCCCAGCCAAACACCCCCAATCCCCCCTCATTTCCAGGGCCTGCTGTTTCCTAGGAGCTGGTTCTAATTAGCTCTCCCAGCTAAGGTGTTAATTGGGTTTGTCTGGCCAGGCACAGCCACCTCTGCACACAAGAACAAACCCAGACACGCACAGAGGTTACAAACAGCTCAGATTAAAAAGCAGAAAGGACATTTTCCTCCTGGTTTTCATGTGTGATGGGTCTTGGGGCTGGAAGGAAATCACTGCGCCGCTGGTCCCTGAGAGTTCCTGGTGCTTTTCCTGCATCCTTCTCCTCCCTTCTCCACCTGGAGGCCTGGCGTGCAGCAGGACTGAGCAGCACAAAGCAGCTTCCAGCTCAGGCTGGTGGCTTGGAAATCAAGGAGGGTTTGGTTCAAATCCTAAAAGAATCAACATTGAAAAGAATAAAATGTATATAGTAAGGATTTAGCCAGAAAGGGCAACTGAGGGAACTTTTATTATTTTTTTTTTTTACAGCACATGGGTTTTGTCAGGCTCAAATCAGCAGCCAGGAACGGGAGCTTTGAGTGAAAGCTCTGTGGGGATGAACTGGATGAGGTCAGCCAGACAAGAATACTTGAAATGCAGAACCACTCCCTGAGTGACCTGAAATACCTGTTCTGGGGTGGCACAGGAGCACAGCCCAGCATGGCGAAATGACAGAAAACATCTCTGTCATCTCCAGGCACAAAACATCATCGAGAAGCTCCTCACATCCAACAGATTGTCCCAGTTCTGCACATGTAAAATTCCCTCTCTGATGTTTCCCTGTAATCTGAAGCAGGTTGTTTCCAAAGCATTGGGTGTGCTGAAAAGGAAAATTCACATTCGGCATGGCTGTAATATAAGTTAGGAGGGGTTTTTTGTAATTATTGGAATAAGAAGTGTGGTAATTATTTTCTCAGTAGCCAACACCTCTCCAGGCCACTTACCCATCATTTAAAACAGACAAAAAACCCCTTAGCCATCATTTAAATCAGGCAAAACGATTCTCTCAAGGCCACAGGGACACAGAGCTCGGCACAGAGCTCACAGATTGTGGCAGTGGGTCTGTGTGGGAGCTCAGCTTTGCTCATTTCAAACCTTCCTCTGTCATTATCTGTGTGAAAGCCTGTCCTGACGCACTGTCCCTGCCCTGTGGGGCAGCCGTGGGCACACAGATGGGGCAGGTGACACCCAAGCCTGGCTGTTGTAGACGTTACAGACCATAATTTCCTTCCTTCTCAAAGGCACCATACACCTGTGTGAGGCAGGGTAATTAATTTACCTTGTATCACCCTGTGGAGGAATTAGGGAGCTTCTTATTACACCTTGATTACGTCTGCAATTATCTGACTCCAAATGACGCTTCCAGCACCTCTCCTCTGCTTCTCTTCTCTTTTTGTTCTGTCTGTCTCTGCTTCTCCCCTTTGGGAACTCAAGCAGCACAAATACTGTCAAAGAAGGAGAATTGCAGGTACAGGTAAAGGCGGGTACAGGTAAATATAAGTTCAGACGAGGTTGATTATAGGGCTGGAACTCCTCTGCTGCGAGGAAAGGCTGAGAGAATCGGGGATTGCTGAGCGTGGAAAAGGGATTTCAGGGTGAGCCGATTGTGCAGAACCTGACGGGAGCCCCCAGGAAACTGGAGAGAGACTGGTCACAAAGGGCCGGAGTGCCAGGCCGAGGGGGAACGGCTCAGACCCCACAGAGAGCGGGGTTAGACTGGATGTGAACAGGGAATTTCCCCTGTGAGGCTGGGGAGGCTCGGGCAGAGGCCGTGCAGAGGAGGTGGGAAGTGTCTGGCAGTGTTGGAGGCTGGGGCTTGGAGCACCGCTGAGTGGGGCACTGAAAGGTGTCCGTGCACAGGGAGATCAGCTGCAAGGTCTAACCCCAACCATTCCGTGACTCTCGGAGTTCACGATCCCTCGGCGTGTAAACAGCCGCTTCCTTCCTTCCATTTTTTTTTTTTTCTCTCTTTTATTTCTGAGCTGCACGCATTCCCGTTTCCTGTCGCTCGGCGGCCGCCAGCGCTGCCCCAGTCCCCGAACGCTCCTCTGAACGGGACCACCGCCACCTCCGGGCCACACAGCGCTCCCCGGGGATGTCCCCACGCCACCAGCAGCGGCCACTGACCGTGTCCCACGTCATGAGCGAGCGCCGGTGGCCGTGATCGCCCCGCGCTCCGCTCCCGCCGCGGGGACATGGGGCTGCGCCGCGTCCTGCTGCTGGGAGAGGGCAACTTCTCCTTCGCCGCGGCGCTGTGCGGGGCTCGGGGCACGCACCTGGTGGCCACTTGCTACGAGAGCGAGGAGGAGGCGCTGGGAGCGGCCGGAGCGGCGCGGAGCATCCGCCGGCTGCGGGACAGCGGTGGGTGTGCTCCGGGGACGGGCTGGGGATGGACACGGAGCGGCTGCCGAGCCCTTTGCTGTCACCTTGCTGCCATCGCTGTCACCTTCCTGCCATGGCTGTCACCTTCCTGCCATCGCTGTCACCTTCCTGCCATCGTTGTCGCCCTGGTGTCACCCAGAGTGGCATCTTTGCCCCCCATCCACTGCCGTGTCCCTTGGGAGCCCCTCGGCGCTCCGCAGGGGAGGGGCTGGAGCAGCCCAGCTGGCGAAATGAAATGCCTTCAAATCCCATCTGGGAGAAACAGCAGGGAAATAACACCCGAACTACTGTTCTCTCCTGTTTTCGGAAGTCTCTGCTGCCTTGAGAGAGAGCAAAGGGCAAAGGGAGCCCCACACGGCTTCCTGGGGTTCCTGCTGCTCGAGGCACCTCTCACCCACCCAAAAATGCCCTGGATTATTTGATTCCCACCTTTCTTTAAGATTGCTGCCCCGGGGAAAACAGAGCCTTGTTTTGATGACCACCAGAGCTTTGTTTTGATGACCACCAGAGCCGTGTTCTGATGACCACCAGAGCCTTGTTTTGCCTTTGCTGCTGCAGGAGCCGAGGTGGTGTTTTCCGTGGACTGCACCAAGCTGCAGGAGCATTTTTTACCGGGAACGCGGGAATTCGATCGTGTTTATTTCAACTTCCCTCACTGTGGGAGGAAGGCCGGCGTGGTGAAGAACAGGCAGCTCCTCGCCCGCTTTTTCCATAGGCGAGTACGCCAGAAATTTAATTCCTGTCTTAATTAACCACAGAGCTTTTCTGCCAGCTGTTTTCTCAGGCACTGGGAGGGGATGTGGGGGTGTGCTAACAGGAATTTTCTGTCTCCCAGCTGTACGGAGGTGCTGGCACAGGAGGGAGAAATCCACGTGGCCCTGTGCAATGGGCAAGGAGGGACACCTGCGGATCAGCCCAGGAGAGAGTGGCACAACAGTTGGCAAATCGTGGCTGTGGCAGCGGGGGCTGGCTTCATCCTGAGCCACGTGCATCCCTTTAAAGCAGAGACTATCGAGGGATACAAGTGCACAGGTTACAGGTGACCATCCCCTGGCAAAGCTGAAATTCTGGTGTCTGTGCCCTTAAAATGCCCCAGCACTAGGATGTTCTTTTAGTATCTTGTTGGCTGGAGAGGAATTCCTTTTAATTTCCCTCTTCATTTCCCTTTCCAGTTCCCTTTCCATTTCCCTTTCCATTTTCCTTAAAATAGCTGCAGCTCTTGTTCATCTCTAAGCAGAGTAACCAAGATTAAAATGCAAGCTTCCTGCCAAAGCATCCTCTAAAAATAAGACTATCTGAGGATTTTAAAGGTCAAAAGCATCCGTTTCAGAACAAATATCAATCTCAGCCTAAAGACAGGAGTTCTGGGGGTTGGTCTGCTCCTGCCTACTTGGGGCACTTTAAATATCAGAAATAATCAGTTTTTGTGTGTTTTCAGGAGTCAGGATAAATCCTTCTGTGTAGAGGGTGCTTTGAACCACGTTTTCACACGGAGCACAGCACCCCTGTGTTTCACACCCCTGAGCTGCAAGACTCAACTGGGAAGCCAGAAACTTTCCTTTCAAGTGCCACAAGTCCTCGTGGATAAAATTAACAGGTGAGTTTTATAGTTAGTTTCTCTTTGGCAGTGGCAGGTCCGCTGCTCTCCGTGGGAATGACCAGCAGTGGGGTCAGATCAATGGGTGTGGTGAGTGGGAAATCCATTTTTTTACCAGCAAATTGTAGTTAATTCTTGATTGTAGTCGGCAGACAAACACCACAGCCCTGAAAATGTGCAACACCTTTGGTGAAAGACTTGGCTTGGTCAGGTAGTTCCTGGCTTAAGGATGTTTTGGGTAAATTGCTGCCCTCAAATTGTGGCCAGGGGAAGGGAATCACAGATGACGTCTGTAATTTGCACTTTTGTTTTTCACAGGGGTTTCCTCGAAGAGAATTCCAGTCACCCAGTAAGGACAATAAAGGAGAAGCTCAGTGCAGGGCTCAGCCAAGCTTTTCCACTGCACAACACCAGCTCCTGCCTTCCTCTGCTCCACCACGGTCACCCCGATGGTGTTTGCCACTCCAACACCTTCTGCATCACTCTGAGCCCAGGGGAGGCTCCAAGCACTGAGAAAACGTCTCAGGGTCTGGCAGATGCAGTTTTGTTTTCCCATTTTGGCCAGGACACAGATAAGGATGTACAAGGAGAACTCCCAGTTCCACAGAGGTTTTATCTTAGGCCTTCCCTCCTGCCTCATGCTCAGGCAATAATAAAACAAAGAGCTTTTTCCCCAGGGACACTGCAGGTCCTTTCGGGGCCAGTTTTTAGGAAATGTCGGATCGCTCCCCACTCCATGCCTGTTTTCCATGAGATGCTGGTTGTGCTTGCAGTTAGCAGGGGCACAGAGGACAGCTGTATCCAGATGTTGGTGGATAACATTAAAACCACCCTGAATTCCCTTCACCAGGGCGTTTCTGGTGACAAAGCCACCATCAGCCTGCAGGAAGCAGCAAGTTTTGGAACCGAGCTAAATGACTTTGCTGCATTTGAATGGCAGCTTGGTGAAATTCAGCATTTCCTCTGTGTGGGGACAGAGGCAGAGCCCTCAGGCTCCTGTGTGGGGGTTATCAGGACAGCTCCTGATGAATTAAAAAGCCGTGAGCTGGTGGTTGTCTCAGTCTCGCTGAACCTGGACTTCCTGGCCATGCTGCTGTGTGGAATATCCGACTGGAGAATGCTCTGGACGTGGGACAGGCGCTTCCTCAGGCAGTTCCCCGAGGGAGAGTTGAGGCTTTTCCAGAGTTTTTCCCTCTATCCACCTTCCTACGAGCACGATGTCAGCTTCTGGCTTCCTGACGGGGAGGAGTTTGATGAAGTGGCTTTTCACACCCTTGCCAGGGAGGTGTCGGGTGAAATGGTCGTTTCCATCCAGTTAAGGGACAATTTCCAGCAGCCAGGGACAGGACGGAGGAGCCTCTGTTACAGGGTGACTTTCCAGTCCTGTGACAGGGCCTTGGGCTGCCAGGAGGCAGCGGAGATGCAGCTGCACTTTCGGGAGGAGATGCAGCAGCAGCTGGGCGTGACCCTGAGGTAGAACATCTCCCGTGGTTTGCAGGGCCTCCAGCAGCTCCTGTGCCAGGTTCTGACCTGGGAGATGTCACCTGCCTGTGGTTGGACCAAGCGCCGTGTTGTTGCAGTGCCTGGAACAAGGGCGGGGTGGACTTTGAGCACCCGCACACGTTTCCATGTGGGAGTTCCTGTGAAAGAGGACGGAGCTCTGGCCTCTTCTCTGTGTGTGCAATGAAACCTCGTTTTATAAAGCAGAGCCTTTCTTTCCCAGGGTCCTGTGAGAGTGGATTCGATCTCTTTACTGATGCAAATTCCTGCTGGTGTCCACCCTGAGCCTACCCTGGCCCAGCCTGAGGCTGTTCCCTGTGCTCCTGTCCCTGTGCCCTGGGAGCAGAGCCCAAATTCCCCCCGGCTGTCCCCTCCTGGCAGGGACTTGTGCAGAGCCACAAATTCCCCCTGAGCCTCCTTTTCTCCAGGCTGAGCCCCTTTTCCAGCTCCCTCAGCCTCTCCTGGGGCTCCAGACCCTTTCCCATGTTTGTTCCCTGGGCTGGACACACTCCAACCCCTCCCCAGCCTTTCCCGTGCTGTCCTTTCCCCATCTCCTGAGCGCAGGGGGTACCAAATAAAGGACATTTTCCATCGGTGCGTTCCCCGTTCCCGGTTCCCTGCCCAGCGGCAGGCGGGGACGGACCCGGGCTCGGACCTGGGCCACTGGGACAGGGACACGGGCGGGTGATGGACAGGGATGGATGATGGACACGGGTGGGTGATGGACACGGGTGGGTGATGGACAGGGATGGATGATGGACACGGGTGTGCGGGACAGGGACCCGGGTGGGTGATGCACCCGGCTGTGCAGAGCAGCGCTCTCCTGCCGCAGTCCCTGTCCCTGTACCTGTCCCTCTGTCGGTCCCTATCCCTCTATCGGTCCCGGTCCCTGTCGCTGTCCCTATCCCTGTCCCTCTGTCGGTCCCTGTCCCTCTGTCGGTCCCTGTCCCTCTGTCTGTCCCTGTCACTCTGTCGGTCCCGGTCTCTGTCCCTGTCCCATCCCGGTCCTCCTGTCTGTCCCCCTATCCCTGTCTGTCGCTGTCCCCCTATCCCTGTCTGTCGCTGTCCCCGTCTATCCCTGTCCCCCCGTCTGTCCCTGTCGCCCCGTCTGTCCCTGTTCCCCCGTCTGTCCCTGTCCCCTATGTCCCTGTCCCCCTGTCCCTGTCGCCCCGTCTGTCCCTGTTCCCCCGTCTGTCCCTGTCCCCCTGTCGCTGTCTGTCCCTGTCCCCCTGTCGCTGCCCCCTGTCTATGTCCCTGTCCGCTGTCGCTCCGTCCCGCGGCACGGCTGCCCACACCCGTGATGGCGGCGGCGGCGTCGGCGGCGCTGCGGCAGCGGCTGGTGCGGGCCGCGGCCTGCCCGGAGCCGCCCGCCCGGAGCCGCCATGGCCGCCAAGGGCACCCGGCAGCGGCCGCGGGCGGGCGGCGGGGACACGGCGGGGCGGCGGCCGGAGCCCGCGGGCGGCGAGGAGCCGAGGAACGAGTGAGTGCAGCCGGGGATGGAGCGGGGGCTGCCGGGGCTGCCGAGACTAACGGAGCCGCCGGGGCTGCAGGAGCTTCCGTGGCTGCCGGGGCTGCCGGGGCCGCTGCGGCTGCCGAGACTACCCCGGCTACCGGGGCTGGAACGGGGGATACCGGGGCTACCGAGACTACCCTGGCTATCGGGGCTACCGGGGATGCCGGAGCTACCGAGGTTACCGGGGCTACCGAGACTACCCCGGCTATCGGGGTTACCGGGGCTGGAACGGGGGCTACCGGGGCTGCCGGAGCTACCGAGGTTACCGGGGCTACCGAGACTATCCTGTCTATCGGGGCTACCGGAGCTGGAATGGGGGCTACCGGAGCTACCGAGACTACCCTGGCTATCAGGGCTACCGGGGCTACCGGGGCTGCAGGAGCTACCGAGACTATCCTGTCTGCCGTGGCTATCGGGGCTGCCGAGCTTACCGGGGCTGCTGGGCCCGCTGGGGCTACCGGGGCTACCGATACTACCGCGGCTACCGAGGTTACCGGGGCTACCCCGGCTGCCGGGGCCGCTGGGGCTGCCGAGACTACCCCAGCTACCGGGGCTGCCGATGCTGCCGAGGTTACCGGGGCTGCCGGTGCCCGGTGCCGTGCCGATGATGCCGGAGCATCCCCCGGCCCGAGGGTCCAGCCCTGAGGTGGGTTTTCCTTACGGAGGGGCTGGTGTCCCCTCGCCGCCCCCAAAGCCACACTCAGCTCGCTGTCACCTTGTGAGAGCCTGGGTCTCGCTACTGACTCTTCCTGCTGCATATTTGTATTTTATTGTATTTTATTTTATTTTATTTTATTTTATTTTATTTTATTTTATTTTTTCCCCACCCTTTGGATTAGATCATCCGGGAGCAAGGCAGGGCACGTCTGGGCCCCTGAAGGGTCAACAGCTTTCAAGTGTCTCATCTCGGCCAGGTTCTGTGCGGCTCTGCTGAGCAACATCTCGGATTGTGATGAGACCTTTAACTACTGGGAACCCGTGAGTCCCTTCCTGCCCTTGGGGCTGGGAATTTCTACTTGGCCTCTGCAGAAAACCCGTTTATTTAGGACCTTGTGATCTCTGATTCAATTTCCAGTGGGCTCGTGCAAGTGCAGATTTATTTAAGACCTTGTGCTGATCGCTCTGTTTCAATGGGAAATTTTTTGCCCTGGGGTTCAGAGGTGGGGGGGTGAAAAACTCTCTGCTCTGTGTGCTGCATGTTAATTTATTTATTTGCTCTCTGTTGTAGACACACTACCTCATTTATGGGAAGGGGTTTCAGACCTGGGAGTACTCTCCAGCTTATGCCATCCGCTCCTATGCTTACCTGTGGCTCCATGCCTTGCCAGCCTGGTTCCACGCCAGGGTTCTGCAAACCAACAAGGTAAATTTGTGAGGAGGAAATGTGCCTTTAGTGTGTGTGAAACAGACGCCCTGTTTGCTGTTGAAATGGACTTTATAATGCTTATAAACATTATTGTGTTTATCAAACACGGGGTTGTTGACAAACCTTGACCTCCCTGTAAGGATTTCCCAGGGTTTGTGGGTTTCCCCTGATGGCTTTTCAAACCCAGTTTGTGACCCTGTGCCTCACTCAGACTCTGGCTGTGTCTGCTAGGTTCTCATCTTCTATTTCCTGCGATGCTTCCTGGCCTTCCTGAGCTGCGTTTGTGAACTCTACTTCTACAAGTGAGTGTCACATCTGTGTGCAGGGGACGGTTGGGAGCAGTGTGAGTGACGTACCCAGTTCCTGCCACAGGAAATAGGCTCGTGTGCGCATGAGAAAACACGTGTTCTGCTGATAATTCAATGAGATGTTGGTCAGAACGCCACAATTAGGGCAAAATTGTAGTCCCAGATCTGCCACCCACACATTTTGTTGACTCCACTCGTTTTCTCAGTGCTGGCAGCAAGCAGGGGGGGAGTGCTGCAGACTGAGGAGAGTCTGGTGCTGCGTTTGCTTATCACAGTGAATTTGACTGGGACACGTTGATTGCTGCTGTCTGTAATCTCTCTGCCAGTGCTGTTTACATCCACTAAAATCAGTAGCCCTAACATGCAATTATCTTGTCTAAACCGGATTTTTATTTTATTTTTACCTGCTCCCTGATTTTCAAACCATTACCTTGCATGACTCTTTTTTGTCTGTCAGCGTTCTGGTTCAAGGAGATGAGCTGGGGCTTTTTTTTGTTTTTTTGGCATGGTGGGGTTTTGTGAGGGGTGGGGATCACAGGGATGGGTTGATGTGTGCAGCAGTGCAGCCACAAGCTCCTGAAATTTGCACAATTTGGGAGAAGCCAAGCCCTATCCAAGAATTTTGCACTGGTGTCACTCAGGGTCTGAAATACCAGGGCAGAGGCAGCAGCTGAGGGTTGGGAATCCCCCAGCTCAGAGCTCTCAGGCTGCTCACGGATTCTGTGATCCTGCACGCCTTGGGTGCTGCTGATTATTTTTTTTTGACCCTGAGGCTGTTTTGTGGTACCTGTTTCTCTGCTGCTTCCTCAGGGCTGTGTGCAAGAAGTTTGGGCTGCACGTGAGCAGGCTGATGCTGGCCTTCCTAGTGCTCAGCACGGGGATGTTCTGTGCTTCTGCAGGTGAGTTGGCTTGGCACTGGCACTAACAACGACCAAAAATGAGTCCAGAGAGAAGAAAATCACATCTCTGGGGTGCTCTTTGTTGTCTTCTCACGACAGAATAAGCGCTGATTGGAATTTTGTTGTCTGTGTTACAATTCCAGGCCTGTTTCTGGTGCTGCCTCCTGTTTTTTTTATAATATTGCTGTGCCTTTCACCCAGGCTCTTGGCCTGCCTCCCTTGCACACCTTTAGTTCTAAGGAAGGAGGCTGATGTTTTGGCGATTTGCCCGTGGTTGTACGTGTTTCCCCAGCTGCTGTCAAACCCTTTCTGCAGGCGCTGGGTGCAGTGTGGGGAAGCTGTGCTGACCTTCCATCATCCCCTTTGTGTTGCAGCTTTCCTGCCCAGCAGTTTCTGCATGTACACCACGGTGGTTGCCATGACAGGCTGGTACATGGACAGGACCTCGGTGGCAGTGCTGGGGGTGGCTGCTGGAGCCCTGCTGGGCTGGCCCTTCAGTGCAGCCCTGGGGTAAGGAGGGGTTCCTGCCCTTTCTCAGGTGGTTTGCACCTGCCTGGGGGGAACGGGGTGGAGGAAAAACCCAGCAGGGATGAACTGCCAGCTTAGCCCAGGGTGGTTCTTGGCTTTTGATCTTAGGTTGGGAAGATTTCCTGGCCTTGGTATGAGTAAAACCTGAGCTGGATGATTGATAAATCCAGAGTAGAAGCAGAGGCCAGTGAAGTGGTGGTTCTTTCTCTTGCTTTGAAGGGGCAATGCAGCAATGCATTTAATGCACCAGAACCTGCAGTGGGGTTTCTCAAAATCTCCAGCTGACAGCTGGTCTCTCTTTCAGGCTTCCTATTGCTTTTGACCTGTTGATCCTGAAGAAGAGGTGGAAGAGTTTCCTGAACTGGTGTGTGGTGTCCCTGATCCTGTTCCTGGTGAGTGCCTGCAACAACACCAGGAGGGGAATGGGTGGCAGTAGAAGGGATGAGTTCCTTTAAAGAAAATCAGCTGGATGAGTTCCTTTAAGGAAATCAGCTGGAGCTGCTGGCACTTGGGCTAAGATCTGCTTTCTTCCAGGTGCCCTTGGTGGTGGTGGACAGCTATTACTACGGGAAGCTGGTGGTGGCACCTCTCAACATCGTTTTGTACAACGTCTTTACTCCCCACGGCCCTGATCTCTATGGTGAGTTTGGGGTAACAGCAGAAGCAGATTTTTCAGCTCCAAAAGCTGCAGCTGCTGCTTCTGGACACGGGATGTCTCTGTCGAGCTGGCAGGGAATGCTCTGCCCGGCTCCTCCACGCTGGGAGTTGTGCTGCTTTTGTTCATTTTCCGCTCCTGCAGCACTGCCAGGAGATGTCTCACTGCGTGCACAAGTGGCCTGTGTGTGTTTGTCAGCCTGAGCCTTGTTCCTGGCTGCTCCTCCTCACAGTCAGGCTGCAGGGCTTTGTGAAAGGGAGGAGTGGTGCACAATCCATGCTTCTTTCTGTCCGTATCCTGCATTTCTAGAGCTGAACAGCAGGGAATTGATTTCTAGAAGGGCTGGCAGAGGGCACAGGATCCCTGCACCATCTCAGTGCTCTGTCTGGGGCCAGAGGAGCTGCTCCAGGAGGGATTCAGCAGCGGTGAACAGCAGCAGGGCTTTCTCTGGCAGCTGCTTCAGCCGAGGGGCTGTTCTGGGTGGTGCTGAGTGGTGATTTGTCACTTGTGCTGTGGCACAGCAGGACAGCAGCTGCTCTTGGCCTCTGCAGGAAGGCTCTGAAATGTGGAAGTTTTCTGTAAGTAAACTCCAGGCTCTGTCCCTGATAGGTTTTGGCAGGGGTTTGTGCCTGACCTTTTCCACACTGGTGCATGAGTTGTTTCCAGAGGCCTCCAGGGACCAGTCTGTCCTCAAGAGTTTTATTCACAGTGACATTCACACAACATCCTCAGGCTGCTAACAGAGCCTGGCCTGGGATTGCTCTTCAGTGCAGCGTGGCCAGGACAACACTGTGTGCTTAGAGAGCTTCAAAACACTGGGGAAAAAATAACACTGCCAGGGGAGATGAAAGGCTGAACAATCCCTCTTGGCTTTGGGAGTTGGGATTTCCCAACGTTCACATGATGGGGGCAGAGCCAGCAGCCCAGATCATCTCCAGTGTAAGCACTGCAGTATTTTGGAGACAAGGTTCAATCTGTTATTTTTTTTTTTTCTTCTGTCTTTAGCAATACACTCCCTCTACATAAATATTCTCTGTGTAATTGATGTTTCCCTGGAGTGATTAGGTTTCTACAGCCAAGGGAAAATAGCTGCTAAGGGTATATCCCTGATTCTGAGGCTTTGGGGTGGTTTTTGTGTATTTATATTCTACGGAGTCATAATTTGTGAGCAGAGTTTTGTCCCACTTTGGGCAGCTTTATTCAGTTTGGGTGGAAGGTGCTGGAGCTGTTCATGTGACACCTTTCTCTGTGGAGCCCTGGTGCTTGAACAGAGTGAGACTAAATGAAATGCAGCGAGCAGACTGTTCATTGTAGCAGCACTGAATCAGAATGAGGGCTGTGACTCATGACCGAGTTATTGCAGCTCAGTTACTGCCTGCCAGCTGCAGTTCCTGCACTCAGGCTTCAGCCCAGGGTGGGGCTCCTCATCTGAAACCTCTCCTGCAGCTCCCCTGCTCTGGCCTGAGCTGCCCTCACCATTCCATGTGGTCAAGGTGCAGCTAAATTGGATTCACTCCCGAGTTTCAGTGCTAGAATTGCTCCCAGAGCCATTCCCAGGCCTCAGAGCACAAAACATTTTCTCATTTAGGGTCTGAGAGTGCTTCCAGCTGCTGTTCCCCATGGAACCACCGTGCCAGGAGCTGCCTTGGCTCTTCTTTCCCCTCTGCTTTCCCCAGTGTGTCTCCTGTATCCCACAGCTGCCCAGCTCTGGGCTGTGGAGCCTTGCAGGAATCTCCTCTCCTGCTCTGGAAGCATATTCCTATTAACCTGAGCATGGAGAGCTCTCCTCTTCTGGGCCAGGACTTCCCCCATGCAGCAGGCTCATTCCTTTTTGAGGCTGCACTTCTGTCTCGGTTCACCTTGAGCCCTGTGGATAAGAGGAATAAAAAAAAACCAACCCTTTTGCCCTGGGAGGCTTTGAGCCTGAGTGCCTCTGAATGCCTGCGTCACCAGTGAGCCAGCCTGGTGCTTTTTGCCTGCTGTGCACTGTTCTCTTCTCTTTTTTTTCTCCCCCTTTTTATTTTTTTATCCTCTCCCAGAGAAGAAAATCCCTCATTGGAGAAGGAGAGGAGGCTCCAGTGGTTTTTTTTTTTTTTTTTTCTTTTTTTTTTTATGGGCAATTCAGTCACACTGCAAAAAAATGTGAGCGAGCAGCTTTTTCTGTGTTAGAGCTGTGCCTCAGAGCAGCTGATCTGTTTATTAGCAGCATTATCTGGGCTGCATTTGGATTGTGGAGGAGTTGTGTTTTGTAAAGTGTCCTTCACTCCTGACCCTCAGGCTGCCAAACCAGAAACCAGAGCAGGGAGAGGTGAATTCGGGGTGAATCTCCTTTCCCTCACAGCCAGCAAGGTGACAGGATGGTCCCTGGAAGGATCCTGTAAAGATTCAAATCTTATTTCTAGAGTTGCTGTTTGCTTTCAGTGTTGATAACTCAGGCATTCCTCTGTAAACCCAAACTGCTTGGCCAAGCAGTGACTCCAGTGCCACGTTTGTGACATTCCCTCTGCACCTTTTCCCCCCCTATTTTTTTTTCTTTTAATTTTTTTTTTAGCTGTAGAAGCTGCAGAGGTTTCGGGTTTTCCTTGCTGCTATTCAGTTGTCTGATTAATTTCAACACGGACCCAATTTAAGTGGCTCTGATTGCAGGAAATTGCTGTGGCATGTGACACATGTCACAACAGTGCAGTGATTAAAGCCCCCGCGTGTCATTTACTGGCTGATTGAGCTAATCACACTGAGAGAGTGGGAAATGTGTGGAGAGGAACTGGCATTCCTTATTGTTAAGGGCTTTAAGCATCCTGAATTAAGAGTCTAAATAAATGACAGTTGGACTGGAGTTTCTTTCAGTTTACATCCTCCAGAGCTTGCAGCCAGCTCCCGAGTGTGGAGGCAGAGCTGCCTGGCTCCTGGTTGTGTCAAACAGGCTGAATTTGGGACATTGGAATAGTGCTGAGTCTGAGGAGGGGCCAAACCCAGCACTGAGTGGCAGAGTCCTGGTCGGGGTGAGGTGGGAATACAAACTCCTTCCTCTTCAATCCTCCTTGGTGCATTTTCTGTTCCTGCCAGCCCACAGTGAACATCCTCACTGCAGAATTACATGGCACTGTGTGCTTTGGTGTTACACCTCTGCAGTTAGGGAGAAAGAATGAGTTTGGGGCCGAGTTTCCCAGTTTTACAGGTTCTGCTTCCTTGCTGTCCTCCTGGGTGCAAGGGTGAGCTCTGTGTCAGAGCTCTGCTGGCTGTTGGAGTGGTCTGGGATTCATGAGCAGCAGGTGGAAAACCGACTGGTTTTCACCCCCAGTGGAAAAAAAAATAAGGAGAAAAACAATTTCTGAGCAGGAAGACAATGAAGTTTCTCGGGCAGGTGGGGGTGTGAATGCTCTGGTGGGCTGTGCCAGGCAAAAAGGACCAAAGCTGCTGTTCCACATGCTCCTGCTCGTGTTTCAAACCTCTTTTCTCCTTCTTTGTCACCCTTTAGGTACAGAACCCTGGTACTTTTATTTCATCAATGGCTTTCTGAATTTCAACGTGGTTTTTGTGCTGGCCCTGCTCGTGCTGCCTCTGACCTGTCTGATGGAGTGTCTGCTGCAGAAATTCCGTGGTGAGTGCAGGGCAGCTGGCAGAGTTTGCCTGCCCAAGGGCAGCTTTGCTTTACTGGAAGTGAAACTGGGAGCAGTGAAAGCCTTTGGAGCACCGGGAAACTTCCTGGAGCTCCTCAAGAGTTCAGGATTGTTCCTTGCCTCCGCCTCAGGAGGAGAAATGTGTTTAAAAAAGCAAGCGTGACAAGGTGTGTGGTTCCTAAGCTTCATTCTGACATTTAATGCTCCAGGAATGGTCCAGTCAGTGATCCTGGGGGAGAAGAAGCTGGAGCTGGTGCTGTTCCCATTTGTCTGCAGCTGGAAATGGGTAGAAAGCTTTGGGGTTTGAGGCTGGATTTGTTCTGTGCACTGTGGATTTCGGGGGTTGTTCAGTGCACAGAACAAATCCAGAAAGAAGGAGAACCTTTAGGGGTTCTTTGGGGTTTGTTCTGTGCCCTGTGGGTTTTGCAGGCTGCCAGGCTCCCCATGGGTGTGGATATACTGAGAGCTTAAAAAGAAATAATAAAAGGAGGAACCAGAATATTCCCTGCTTCACACTGGGCTTTTTCTTGAATAAAATGACATCAGCTCGAGCACATGACACTTGTAAGTGACTCCAGAGGGGAAGTGTAAACTCCTCTGCTGTTTTCCTCTGGAAAATCCATCAAGGGTCAGCAGCAGCCTCCACATTCATCACTCCAGTCAGGGCTTTGCTCTTTCTCTCTGGTTTTTACTGAACACAGCAAACAGTAACACAATCCTCGATGAAAACGCGCGTTGAGGGGTGTTTGCTTCTATCTGCTCCTCGGCTGCGAGTGACAAACTCCGAGAGAGCAGTAAAAGCTCAGTGGGAGCTCCTGTAAATGCGAGATTTCCTGCTGTTCACTTGGTGTTCTTGCACTCAGCAGCGGGAGCGACTCTGCCAAGTGCTTTGTTCTTCTTGTCTGTGAAGTGCCGTTGGCTTTAATTGCTGAACTCCGCTGCTGGGAGCAGCAAAAGGGGGTAGGAAAGGGACTGGAAATTGTCGGGCGATGTAGAGCCCTCCTCAGCGCCGCTGAAATCCAGGGTAATTGTTGTTATTTTTGAATGGCTTTATTTCCTCTGTTGAGCAGGAGGCGCCTGAGAGACCTCCACTGGTGTTATTTCTGTAAGGAGGCAATGAAGGCTGGGCAAACTCGGGGCTCTAAACAACATTTGGGGAGGGTGAACCCAGCACAGAGAGACCCCGAGGAGGCTCTTTCTGCTCTCTGTGTGCAATGCCCAGCAGCAAACCCGGCACTCCTGGTCAGACCTGGCAGCTCCTGCTGGGGTTTGTGTCTGCTTGCTGGGTCCTGTAACATTCATTTTCTGCTTCTGCTCTTCCCGAGGCTGTTGGAATTGTGGTAGGAATCCGCAGAAATCCTCTGAGGAAAGAGCCCTGCTGGCCCTTTGGGTGTGTAACCTGGGGTTTAGCAGCAGGGTGTGTTTGGGTCTCCAGCGGGGGCTGTGGGTGTGAGAGAGGATTGTGCAAGAGGAGGGAATTCTTGCGTGATTCCCTTGCTGAGGTTTTGTTCCTTCCAGTTCAGAACCTGGGCCGTCCCTACTGGCTGACCCTGGCTCCCATGTACATCTGGATGCTGATTTTCTTCAGCCAGCCCCACAAAGAAGAGAGATTTCTCTTCCCCATCTACCCCCTCATCTGTCTCTCCGGTGCTGTGGCTCTCTCTGCTCTTCAGGTAAGTTCTAGTGGTTTTTAATAAATAGCTGAGACTATTTCCCAGCTGTTATTTCATGGGAATTCCTGGGGTTGTGATGCTGGAGTGCCCAACACCAGCCAAAATCCAGGAGATTCCCTGAAGGTTCAGTAACCTGCAGATGGAATTGTGCCTCCCTGGCTGCTCAGCTTTAAGGGCAGGAATGTGGGTGTGTGGG
The DNA here is from genome assembly GCA_014839755.1 of Sylvia borin. Taxonomy (NCBI): domain Eukaryota; kingdom Metazoa; phylum Chordata; class Aves; order Passeriformes; family Sylviidae; genus Sylvia; species Sylvia borin. Next base: position 5,705,789 of record CM025979.1, on the reverse strand, counting down.
AAAAGCATTTTGATTTGTTGTAGGAGGAATCCCTCCCTGGGCTGAGAAAAAGGCAAAGGGATCTCGTTTAAATGTTGGGAAATTGCTCTGAGCATTTGGAAGAGCCAAAAGCTGGCTGTTTAGTAAACATCACTTGAAACACTTCACAGAGCAAAGCACTAACACAGACTGATATAAACCTTCCCAAAGCTCGGAATTATTCATGTGCTGTTCAAAAGGCTCAGGAATGCAGCCAGGGGTCCCTGCTGGAGCCTGTTCCAGCTGTTTGGCCTCATCCTGCTGTTCCTGCTCTGTCCACTGCTGTAATTCCTGCCCAGCCCTCAGTGCCTCAGATGTTCCTCTCACTCTGCACCTCCGTTCATTCCCAGTCCTTGCCTCCACACAGGATCCAGCCCAGGAATGTCAATTCCAATTCTATGGCTCTGAGTTCCTCTGTACTCTCAGAACATCCCAGAGCGACGTTCATTTATTTTTTTATTTTAAATATGGCTTCAGGAAAGTTTCCTGTGCAGTTCTTGCATATTTTACCACTGTGTGATGACATTTTGGGCAGTATGGAGCATCCAGCTGAGAATCTGGGCCCAGCAGGACACGCTTGTCACTCTGCCCCTCCAAACCACGTGGATTTATTTGGGCTGATATGGGAAAAAATGCAAACAGGACAAGAGAAACAGAAACCAGTGAGGGTAGGGAGTGAATAATAACTCCTGCAGAACAGCAGGGAGAGAGACCAGGCCAAGGACTGGATGTATTTCCTCCTGCCTATTCCCAGAAAGGCTTTTTAATTGGAATAAAAAAACCCCAAAAAACCACCAAAAAACTGAAGTGCTTTTCTTTTATCAATTTTTCTTTTATCAATTTTTCTTTTATCAATTTTTCTTCTATCAGTTTTTCTTTTACCAGTTTTTTTCTTTTTACCAGTTTTTCTTTCATCAGAGGCACTCGTGTTTGGAGGTGGATGCAGAAAGGTGCTCTTTTTATCCACTTCAAAGCTGTGGTTTGTGCAGGCAGGGTAAACAAGCAGAGGTCACTCTGGAAATTTGGGCCATGGAGCTTTGTGTTAGGCAGGAATTCAGCCCAGCGTGGAAAATCAGGTGAATTTGTGCAGGGAACTCGTGCAGAGCTCTCTGAAAGGGACACCTGCCCCTGGGTCACCTGGGGACAGCCAAGCTGCAGCCCTTGAGAGCACACTTCAGGCCCAGAGACCTTCCTGGATTAAAAAACCTGAAAACTTCTTGAAATACCCCGAATTATCACTTCAACATGACTAAACCCTGTGAGTTGCTGAGCATTTTTATGGCTCTGAGTTAAAAAAGAGAGAAAAACAGCAAAGATCCGGTGGGGGATTCACTGTTGTCAGGCCTTTAGGAAAATGAGAATTGTTGTGAAAAATGAGAATTGTTACAGAAAATGAGAATTGTTACAGAAAATGAGAATTGTTGTGAAAAATGAGAATTGTTGTGAAAAATGAGAATTGTTATGGAAAATGAGAATTGTTGTGAAAAATGAGAATCGTTACAGAAAAGGAGAATTGTGTTGAAAAATGAGAATTGTTATGAAAAATGAGAATTGTTGTGAAAAATGAAAATTGTTGTGAAAAATGAGAATTGTTACGAAAAATGTTACTTGTCACGAAAAATGAGAATTTTGCTGAACAGATCAGAGTTGGAGTAACTTGATATTGTCTCTCTCTTCTTTTTAATCTCTTCCCTGAGAAATGTTACCACTTCATCTTCCAGCGCTACCGCCTGGAGCACTACACAGTGTCCTCCAACTGGCTGGCCCTGGGGACTGTCTTCCTCTTTGGCCTTTTGTCCCTGTCCCGCTCTGTTGCCTTATTCAAAGGTTGGTTTTTCACATTTTTGCCCTCTGCTCTCCTGCCTGCTGGGCTCAGGGCCTGCAGAAGTTGTGCTGCCTCACCTGTAGGCATCAGGAAGCTCCAGGAGTTTGGATGTTGTTGCTGCAGGGGAAGGGATTAGGTTCTGCTGGTCACCGTTTATTAGTTAACTGTTAATTATGCATGTACGAATGGATCACCAGAATTACATCACTTAAAAAATCCTCTTCACCTTCCACCAGTAACAACTCCACTGATCTAAAACTTGACTGGTGTTAAAGCAGACACTTCAGCTTCCCAAGGGATTATCCCACTTGGAAGAGCATTTTCCTGTATAAAATTGAATTAGGTGCATCCCTTTGTGGGGATGGATTGGATATTCCTGGAATCAGAACCTTTCCACCTCAGCAGTATTTTTGGGGGGGTTTTGGTGGCCATGGACAGCCAGGACAGGAAAATATGAATAAAATTGGTGGGTGCACCAAGGGTAACAGGGGAAGCTTTGAATCCAGCCACTTCTTAGCATAAACCAGTTCATTTATTCCATGAGTTATCACTTAAAAACTTCTGCATGACACAATTAACGCAGGCTTTCATTACACACCCCTCTTCTGACTCCAACCTTCATTATGACTCTCTGCTTTCCACAGGCTACCATGGGCCCCTGGACCTGTACACGGAATTCCACAGGATTGCCACTGACCCCGGGCTCCACACGGTGCCAGAGGGGAGGCCAGTCAATGTCTGTGTGGGGAAGGAGTGGCACAGGTTCCCCAGCAGCTTCCTGCTGCCAGACAAGTGAGTGCTGCCCCGGGGAAGGTGCCGTTTGGGGAGAGGGATAACGAGGGGCACAACTGATGCCTTGGGAAGGCTGAGCTGGAGAATGAACTGGAGATTTATTGAAAGGGCTTTAATAAACCTTGGGCAGGACCAAGGCTGCACCCAGGGTCCACTACAAATAGCCACACACAAATGGCTGACTGGTCACGAGGTCTCACGTTTTTATCAGTTTTGGTCCATTTGGGGTTGAATTGTCCCATTCCAGCTCCAGGCTGTGAGGTCCCATCCCTGTCCCTCCCTCCAGCCCACCCTTGTTTGTGCTGTTGGGCTGAAAGTTGTCCTTGTCATTTGTTTTGTGTCCCTGCTGTGTGCAGAGCTGAGTGACACTGACTGTGAGCTCAGAGCTCACCCCTGGGCACCACAGAACATGAAATACATGAAAACTAAAAGTTAAAGCATCACAATAATGAGGGGCATAATAATGGATGTGAGGATCCCCGAGGACCTGGGGCCTCTGTTGTCACCAGCAGTGTCACAAACAGGATTAAAGTGTCCAAATAAAGGATTCTGAGGGTTTTTGATTCTCACGTTGGCCCCAAGTTCCTGGGAGTCTGTGCTGTACCTGCCCACCCTGGGATTGATGTCCTTGGTTCTGGTTTTGGTGCTCTCCACACCAGATGGTCTCCCTGTTCTCTGCAGCTGGCAGCTCCAGTTCATCGTGTCAGAATTCCGGGGCCAGCTGCCCAAACCCTTTGCCAAGGGGCCCATGGCCACGAGGATCATCCCCACGGACATGAACGACCAGAACAGGGAGGAGCCATCTCGATATGTGAGGATTTATTCCTTCCTTCTTTCCTTAACCTCGCTGGATAATTGAAATTAATGCAATGCCTCTGAGTGGATCTCCCAATTTCTGTTTCCTGGGGAGCTCCAAACCAAAAATGCAGCAGTTGGAAATCTCCCCAAGCTTGTTTTTTGTCATTTTCTGTTTGCCTTTTGCCTACAGTTTGAAGTCATGATGGTAATAAAAGAAGCAGCAGAAGTAGGAACTCCCAATTATTGCAGTTTTGGGTTTAGTGTAGTGTGTTCATGTGATCCCAGGAATGAGTAATTTGAAGTCCCCCACAGAAAATATTTGTCATTGAGCAGGAGTTGAAATTTTCCTCTTCTGTTTCTTTGTAAATATAAAACTGCTCATCATATTTTCAGCTGAGGAGGAACTTCATTTGGAACTTAATTGCGTTAGTGGGAATCTGCTAAGATAATGTATATTGGTATTATTGATTTGTGTCCTGGTTCAGCTACACAAAACCAGTGCACAAACAGGAATGTTATAAGATTCCTGCTAGCTAGCATGTTTGAAATTACTAACAGGTTAAATCTTGGCAGTCTGCTGGGTTAAAACTCCTATTTTGAGGCTCATTATGCAGTTACTGGAAATGGGAAGGAGGCGTGTTCCCACCTGAGAGGAGCTGTCTGCTGCAGTGCATTTAATTTATGAAATCTTGAACCGGGGCTTATTTTTAGCACAGACAGCTGGCTGCTCCACAGCCTGTGACTAATAGAGCAAAACACACTTTTGTTTCATGCTCCTTCCTTAATGTCACCCCACGACTTTGGTGTTTCTCTTGCAAGCTCAAGGGTCTAGGACTTCAGAAAGCAGAAATTAAGCAGGGGGTTAAAACTCTTGACTTTTGAGGAGCTAATTGCACCAAGAGATCAAGATCTTCCCCCAGATTTAGTGAGTACAAGCATATTCAGATTTTTTTTTTAAAAAAAAGCAGGAGAATAATTAGCAAGAGCTGGACAGGACTATGAGAGGGGAAAAATCTAAACAGCACGAGGCTGTTGGTCATTTAAAGGGCAGAAAACAAATGGTTCAGGAGGATTTTCTGAGCCGTGGATAAAACCAATTAATGGCTGGAGATCTCAACTGCTTTGGGTGTGAGTATCTATTACTGCTCTGCTTGGAAATGAAAGAGGGATCCTCAGTGCTCCTGTTGCTATGAGACACTGGGGAAAGAGTGATTTGATCTTGTTTTGCAATCTCTCTTCCCTTCATCACGCTGAGCAGCACTTACCTTGCCCTTGCCCGGCTGGGGAGGTGCATTTGTCTCTGGAAGTGCTAAGGAAGAGATAAGGAATGTTATTTCTTACCCAGATACGTCCGAGCAGCACCAGCAGATTAGGTCTGAAAGCTGTTAACAGCTGCTGCCCTCGGAGAAAGGGGGTTTGGAGCACTTCTAGCACCATTCTAGGGTTGTTTTATTTTTTCTCTCCATTTCCAGCACCATGCAGCCCCCATGGCAGCAGCAGATGTGCCCTGAGCTCCAGCTCTGGGCTCTTCCCACTCCTGTCAGTCAGGATGGGATCCAGCTCAGCTCTCCCCCACTTGGCATCAAATAAAGAAAGAGTGGGAGGAGGAAGAGGAAAGGGGAACAGAAGAAGAGAGGATGTAATTCAGAAATCCCTCTCAGCTTTGCTCACTAAGACTCGTTCCTTTCTTTCCTTTCAAGGTCTGTGCATCCCCCGAGGCTTGTGTAAATCCCCAAATCAATGCAGAGGGGCTGTGTTGGCCCTCAGAGCAGGAGGAATACTGTCCTTGGCTTCACTGTGACTTGTGAAAGTCCAAGGGAAACCTGCCTTGCCCCTGGAATTTGTAGTCCCAGCCCTTTTAGGGCAGCGTTTAGGAGGAGACAAGTGAGATCCCCGAGGCAGCAACTTGTCTTTCTCTGAGTGATTCTACATCACTTCCAGAAAAACTCGGTTAGTGGTTTGGGAGTCCTTCTGCTAATGAGGCAGAACCTCTCGCAGGGCCTCAGTGTTCCTCTCACACGGAGCAGGGAGTGGATTCAGCATCCTCAGCTGCGTTTCCTGCGGTGTAATTTCATTTGCCACTCGGTTGTGATGCCGTGCAGCCATCTGCCATCCACCTAATTAAATTGTTTCCAGCCTAAATTGTTACATTAAACCCCAGAGGTGCTTCAGAAAAGGGATCTCAAGCCTGGCCCAGGAAGTTGGCAGTAAAATTTTGTGGGAGAGTGAACTGAAATCCCTCAAGGAAGAGTTTGAGGCAGGGTAAGACACAGGAATCCCAGCAGGAAGGAGGAGGTTTCATCATGTGCTCTCCTGCTGAATTCCCCCACAAAGGTGTTTTTTTTTTTTTTTTGCTTGCAAACATTCAAATTCTGTTACCTGTGTCCTGCTGCTGGGAATTCAACCCTGTTTTCATTGCTGTGAGTGAAGACAGACCACCAAACCCACAGGAAATAATCCATGTCTGTCCTCCTGCAGGTCGACATCTCCAAATGCCACTACCTGGTGGACTTGGACACGGCCACCGAGACCCCCAGGGAGCCAAGGTACTCCTCCAACAGAGAGGAGTGGGTGACCATTGCCTACAAGCCATTCCTTGATGCTTCCAGGTAGGGTTTGCTCTCTGGAGAGGGAGGGATGGGGTTTAGGATGGCAGTCTGTGATTTCTGTTTGCAAAAGTGGACAGGGAGGAGAGAGATCCGTGGGCAAATGCCAGCTTGAAATCCAGTTTCCAGCCAAGTGGAGCCTTTGTCAAACTCCTGCTTACAAAATTTATGACCTAAGTTGCTTTAGAGGGTGAAACTCTGTGAGGAGGGTGGTGAGAAGGAGTATTTTTATAGAGAAATAAACAATTTCTTTATAAAGCTTCCTGTTTTTTTGGGGTTGCTTTCCAAAGTAACGAGGTGGACGTCAGCTCCTCCCAGGAGACTTTTCACTCTGGTTTGTCCCAGCCAAATCCAGGATTTATCCAGGTATAAATCCCCAGAGGGGATGAGCTCTGAGGGATGCTGTGAAAGGTGGCAGGGAGAGGAGGCAGCCAGCAGGGCCACACCTTCACTGGGCACCGGGAAATCCACGGGAGAGATCCCTGCTGGGATCTGTTCTGCAGAGCTTGTGCTGCTCACCGAGCTGCTGTGCCTGGCCAGGGATCTCTGTGCGAACAGGGATTGGGATTCCCCCTGCTCCAGGCTGTCAGGGAGTGGGATCAGGGAATTCCTGCAAGCACAGGAGCCCTCAGCTGTACAGGGATCTGCTTCAGGCCTTCAGAGCTCTGCTCAGGAAGGTGTCAGCCCGGGACAGGGACTGGAAAAACCTCTGTGAAAGACAGAGTTCAGTGCCCTCCTGTTCTCCATGAGAGACCTGAGTGCTTCCTGAGCCTTGGGCCCTGCAGGGAGTGGGGCTGGGAAGGGCAGGGGCAAGGAGTGAGAAAGAATGTTTGAGCAGCTCCCAGGGGAGCTCTGGTGTTCCCAGCTTGCTGACACAAACAGCTTTCCTTGGCTGGATCTTCCATGAACTGTATTTTCCAGGAGAACCTGCTGCTACATTTGGGAAGGGAAGGAGGTGGCCAATGAGTTTTATTAATGAGGCAGCAGAGGCACTCCTTGTGCACAGGGTTTGCCCTTCAATGTGCATCTCTGCTTTCAAACCACTTTTGTGTGTCCTTCGAGCTGCTTTATCTCGTTGCTTTATCTCTGGAACCGAGTGGGGGGTTCAGATTTGCAGCTCCAGGGGTGGAAAACCCAAACCCCCTCAAGCCCCTGCCCAGCTCAGCCCAGAGCACAGCTCTCGTTGTGTGAGAACAAATGGAATAAATGCCACGAGTGACCCCAGCAGCTCAGCTCAGTCCTGCTGCACTGGAGCTTCTGGGGCTCGCTGCGAGTCTCCCATTGACGTCAGCAAGTGCAAATGTAAATCTCAGCTGGCTCTGATAAATGGTGCTGCTAATTGAATTAGAGAGCACTCCGAGCCACCAGCTAATTATGCTCCTCAGGAAGCTGCTTTGCCAAGGTCCATTTAATTCTATATTGGCTGAGCGCTCCGAATCTGGCACAGAAAAGGGGAAATATATCACAGCCCCCCTCTGAGGGGAACATATTTCCCAGCTCTTTAGGGCTGAGCTGTATTTTTGCTCCAAACACTTGGGTTTTCCATCAAAAAAAAAATAATCTCAGTGCAAAATTAATGTTTGGGTCACCTTGTTGGAGCAGAGCATTACCCTGCTTTGATAAGAGGCTGTCTTGTTCCCTTTAATGGTGTTTTCCTCCAGTTGTTTTCCATATTTTGGTTTCTAAAGCAGCTGAATTACTGCTGACATTTGTGTGCTGGTACAGAATTTAACCCCCAGAGGAAGGGCAAACATGACAGGGTTTGGAGAGAGCTTTGATCAGGAGCTTCTTGTGTCTGGGAGGTACTGGGACCTGTCCAGGTGACACTGGGACCCGTCCAGGTGGCACTGGGACCTGTCACTGTGACTGGGACCTGCCCAGGTGGCACTGGGACCTGCCCAGGTGTCATTGGGACCTGTCCAGGTGGGGCTGGGACCTGTCCAGGTGACACTGGGAGCTGTCACTGTGACTGGGACCTGCCACTGTGACTGGGACCTGTCCAGGTGGCTCTGGGACCTGCCCAGGTGTCATTGGGAGCTGCTCAGGTGGCACTGGGACCTGCCCAGGTGGCACTGGGACCTGTCACTGTGACTGGGACCTGCCCAGGTGGCACTGGGACTTGTCCAGGTGTCATTGGGACCCGTCCAGGTGGCTCTGGGACCCGTCCAGGTGGCACTGGGACCTGTCCAGGTGGCACTGGGAGCTGTCCCTGTGACTGGGACCTGTCCCTATTGCAGAGTTCAGCCTCCTCCTGCCGTCCCCAGCTCTTCTCCTGCCTCTCTCTGAGCTCTGCTGTCACCAAACTCAGGTTACAAATTGCACCTTAGGAGGGGTGTCACCACTGCAGGTGTCCGAGTGCTGCCATTCCGTGTCAGTCTGGGAATTTGGCAAGTGGGGACTGGAACATCTTCCCTTGGGATTTCCTCCCATCCCACAGCAGCTTCCTCTGGCACTGCTGGGACAGTTTTTGAGTTGTTCTTCCTGAAATTCAGGCTTAGCTCCGAGGATCACTGTGCTTCCAGCTCTGGTGACTGAGAGCTGCTCTGTCCTGCAGCAGAGCCTCCTCCAGAGCCCCAAAAAACCCTAAAAAACCCCAAAAAACCGAGCTCTGCTCGCCCAGCTTGGAGCAGCCATGGCCTTGCTGCTGCTGGGAGCTCAGTGCTGATGAGGGCTCCGTCTCTGGGGGGACAAATTTAGCAGCAAATGCAAATAGAACATTAAATATATTCCCTGTCATCTGTCACCCGGCCCCTTCCCTGTGCCATCTGCTGTCTGAGGTGGCTGAGCTGACAGGGAGAGGTGGCAGGAGGTGACAGGAGGTGAAGGTTCCCTGTCTCTGAGCTGGGAGGGCACCGGGGAGGATTCAGGAGCTGCCTGAGCCCGGCTAGGCTGTGCAGGAGCCTCGGGAGCCCCAGGGGAGATGCAGCTCCTGTGGCAGTTCCTGCCTTTGTTCTTCAGCCGCCTTTTGGACAGATCTCCAAAGTGCAAGCAAACAAAACCACAAGTCGTCTTTCTGCTGGGGGAAAAAAAAAATTAAAAAAAACCAGCAAAAACCCCCCCAAAACCAAAAATTAATTGCTTGAATTGGATGTCCAGAGCAGCAGAGGTGGGAGCTGAAGTGACCAGCAAGCGTGTGCCATCCCTGCCCCCTCAACATCCCAAATCTGAGAGCTGCTGCTGCTTTTCCAGGCTGCCTGTGACTGGGGGGACACCTGTAACTGTGGCGAGAGTTGATATTTTATTTGATATTTCCCCATCCAGTTGATCTTCAGTGCTGAGGAATTAAAACTCCACCTCAGCCCCCATTTCAATGAGCTGCTCAGATTTTTATTTTTTTGAATCTTCCCAAAGCTCCGAGCTGAAGGACGTTTTATTTGTCCACTCTCACACTGAAACCTGTATCAGGGAGAGGATCCATCCATGGGAACGCTCTCAGCCAAGCAATTAGCGACCCAACCAAAGGTGCTAATTGCCCCCAGACATCATCAAACCCTCGGTGCTCCTCTGGTCCAGGTTTTGAGAGGCTGTGAAATGCCAGCAGGGCACGGAGTGAGTGCGGCTTTTAGAGCTGCCCCGATCTCTTGGAATTCAATATTCCCAGAGGAGATGGGCTCGAGAGGCAAACTTCAGAGCGCCAGCGCCCGTCAAAGCTGCTTTTTGCTTCTCTGAGAGGCTTTTGGGGGGGAAAAGGCAGCCGAGAAAGATGGCACAGAGCAGATTCCAGCAGGGAAACGCGGGGCTGTGTGACCGCCAGGATCTCCTGGTTGCTGCTACCTGGGATTGAAATTTCCTTCAGCAATTAGAGCAGCTCCCTGCCCTCTGTCCTCAGTCCCCTGGGGATGGATGGTGAGCACCAGCTGTGCTCTTGGACCACTGCCGATGGCACAGAGCGGCGCTGGTGGCACCAGCGAGGGGAGGACAGGGCACCTGGGGCCGACTGGCTTTTCCCTTCTGCTTCTCCAGGTCTCCAAAGGGCGATTGGCTTTTCCTTTTTGCTCTTCCATGTCTCTAAAAGACGATTTGTTTTTCCTTTCTCCTTCTCCAGGTCTCCAAAGGGCGATTTGCTTTTCCTTTCTCCTTTTCCATGTCACTTAAGGGGGATTTGCTTTTCTTTTTTGCTCTTCCAAGTCTCTAAAAGACGACTGGCTTTTCCCTTCTGCTTCTCCAGGTCTCCAAAGGGCGATTTGCTTTTCCTTGCTGCTTTTCCAAGTCACTTAATGGCGATTTGCTTTTCCTTTTTGCTCTTCCATGTCTCTAAAAGACGATTTGCTTTTCCTTTCTGCTCTCTCAGGTCTCCAAAGGGCGATTTGCTTTCCCTTTCTCCTTTTCCATGTTCTCCAAAGGGGGATTCGCTTTTCCTTTCTCCTTTTCCAAGTCACTTAAGGGCGATTTGCCTTTTCTCTGTGCTCTCCCAGGTCCTCCCGGCTGCTGCGGGCGTTTTACATTCCGCTGCTGTCGGAGCAGCACACGAGCTACTCCAACTACAGCATCCTGAAATCCCGCAGGAAGCAAGCCAGGAAGAAGATGGGAGGCTAGGAACACACCTGGGCCAGCAAAAATAAACCACCAACAACAGAAAAACCCCACCCAAAGCACCTGCTGGGACTCCTGGACACTGCCCGAGGCACGGCCAGCTCCCTGGGGGAAGGATGGTGCTGGGAGGGCTCCCTGAGGAGCTCTGCTCCGCCTGCAGCCTTTGGAAAATCCAGCAGCCGCCTGTGGATGTGTTCTCCCCGCTGCTCCCCGCCTTCTGCCTCACACCAGAGAAGAGGAAAATGGGAAATCAAACCAGGCGAGGTTCTGCTCCGGGCTGCAAATCTGGGAAAATTCAGCTCAGATTGTGTCTGTCTCTCCCCCAGCCACCCTCCACTGTCCTCACCTGCTCAAGCAGCGCTGTCTTTCACCCAGGGAACATTTTTTCAGGTAACAAAGCTTCGGAATTTTCCTTTCCCAAGGGGAAAAGGAGGAGGAACAGCTGACTGACAATGGGCTGGAAGGCAGCGAGGCTCAAGGGATGAAACGTCGTGCACCAACAGAGGGAACAGCCAAAGCTGCTCTGTCCAGGAGACATTTCCAGGGATAAACCTGTGCTTTTGGGAAGGGAAAAAACCAAACTGAGACAATTATGTGTTTCATGGGATCAGAGTGTTTGTGCTATCTGTGAAGCCACGTGGTTCATTTGCTATTTATAATGATTTTTTTCAAGACCCTGTGAATTCTAAATCAGCATCTTAAAAATTCTGGAATCATCCAGAGAGGAGAAGGAAAAAATCTTCTTTTTTTTATTATCTTTTTTTTTTTTTTTTTGGCAGTTCTGTTTCCCAGAATAGCCAGGATGTGTTACGTGGGTCCAACATGCCTCAGAGCTGTGCTGTGCTTGTTATGTCTCCATTTTTTAAATGTGTGCAGCATCACCAGCTGGATGGAGGGAGCTGTTTTCACTCATCCCAATCCCTGGAATTCTCTGGGGAAGGGATGGGGTGGGGTGGGATGGAGCAGAGGGAAGTTCTGCCCTGCCCCACGGTGTGACACTGCCTGGGCTGGTGTGAGCAGGGGCATCAGGGAGCAGATTTGGGTGTTTGGGATGCAGGAAAGCTCTTGGGGCTCCGTGTGGTGGTGCAGGTCTCAGCAGGGCTGTGTGATCCAAGCTGGTCCTGCTGGCACAGGATCGTGGGATCAACCTCAGGAGCACTGAGGAGGTTTTTGATGGCTGTGCCCTGCCTGGAGCCTGGATGGTCCCACCATGGGCAATCCCACTGCAGCCCGCTCTCAGAGCAGCTGAGGCTCTAAATTCAGCTTTTGGGTGGGGTCTGAGTCGTGCCATCCTTGGGGAAATGCAAATCTCACCTTCCCCAGTGTCAGCTGTGGGGCTCTGAGGGTTTCAGGGCATGGTGTGGGAGGGCAGAGCTGACATCAGGGGTCTCTGTGTGTGTGTGTGTCCATCATCTCCCCCTCCTCTCCCTCCCTGCAGCCGGCTCTGCCCTCGCTGAGGTTTGCACAGGGCTCTGGTGCTGCTGAATCCAAACCAAACCTCTTGCCTTGCTTGTTGCCTCTTCCCTTTCTAACCCTTAAAATCAAATAAATCAAACCCAGCCCCAGCTGCAGCTGCAGCAGTGACTGCAACAGGGCTGTTGTGCTGTCCCTGTCCCCTGTCCCTGTCCCCTGTCGTGTCCCCTGTCCCCTGTCCCCTGTCCCTGTCCCAGCCCTGGCCTGTGTTTGGTGCAGCAAACCCCCATTGGAAACCACTTTGCTGCTCCACCTCTCTCTCCACTCGGATTCCTGTTCTGGACCGGTGATTGGGGACTGATAATTGGCAGTAATTAGCAGTTATCAGTGTTGTCCAGGGGAATAGAGCAAGTGGTTTGTGCTGGGAGTGAACACAGGTGCAGTGCTGTCCCTCAGTGTCCCTCAGTGTCCCTCAGTGTCCCTCAGTGTCCTGCAGCTGCCCGAATGCTGCTGGGGAGGTGAATTACGGGCTGAGGGTTAAACAGGACAGGTGAGACAGGCTGCAGACTGCTTCTCACAGGAAGGGTGAAGCTTCTCCCGGTCCCACCCGGCTGCTCTGGGCTCCTCTGGTGTGTCACAGCAGCACTGAGGTAACCCTGGAGGGAGCACAGAGGAATTCTGTGTTGAAATGAGGCGGTTGGAGAAGCTCTGAGCGAGGAGCAGGGTGGGGAAGCTGAGCCCTGAAATGATCCAGCCCCAGAGCAGCCTGTCCAGGTGCTGCCCAGCCCAGCCCTGTTCTCTCCCTTGCACAAAGACCCGCCTGTTTGGACCTTTCCTGCTTTTCAGCCTCCCCTCACAGCTGCCTGGGGAAGCTGCAACACTTTTGAGTGAGCGAAGAAACAGCTCCAGGTGCTCTGGATGTGGGGCTGGAGGTGGATTCCCACTGCCGGCTCTGGTTTGGGACCTGCCCGGTGCTCAGGGCGGGGCAGAGTCCTGGGTTCACCTGCATTTTGGGGACAGGTGGCTTGCCCACCCCCCTGGCGTGCTCTGCAGCCCCTGGCAGAGCCTTGTCCAGGGGCTCCTGGTGCTCCAGCAGGGTCAGGAGGCAGGAGTGCAGTTCCCAGGCTGTCGGCTCTTTCCTTTCCCAGCTTCCCGGGAATCTGCTCCGGGGACAGGAGCTTCTCCAGCAGCTCCCTGCAGTTCTGCCTGAATCACTCCATCACCAAACCCAAACCCTATTATTAGACTCTGGGAGCTGCTGCCTTAGAGACAGGTTTGCTTAGAAATACCCGTGATTTTCTCTCTGCCTCTCCAGGGCTGGCAAGGAAAAGGAATTTCTGCTGTTGGAGCTTCTCCCTACTTGAGCTCACCCTTCCAGCCCCCCAAATTGCTGCTGCGGGGGTGGCACATCCAGCCCGGTGTCAGCAGGGTGGCAAATCCCAGCAGGATTTGTGCTCCTTCAGCTCCCCGTGCTCCCTGCCGGCTCTGCTGGGTGCTGCCTGCTGTTTTCAGCCCCTGGAGGCTCCTTGGTGGGTTTAACCCCACTCCGGGCTGGGAAATGCTGCTCCAGCTCTTCCTCGGGCTCCCGGGAGAGGGCACCGTGCTCCGGAGAACCGGGAGGAGCCGGGGCTGGGATTCCCGGGGATGGGATGGGCAATCGGGGCTTTGGCTGCAGGTGGCATTTGGGATTTGGGGCTGGAAGCTGCAGCCCCCCTGCTGCTGGCACATCCCTGGGGGTTCACTTCGGGGTGTTTCAGGTGGGTTTGCAGGTTTTCCATGGCTGGAGAAGGGGAACTTCTCTCCCTTTCTGTCCCTGGGGGAGTCCCCACCGCTGCAATGGACAGTGCCTGGTTAATTTGGGTCATTTGTGGCTCTCAGAGAGCTGACACTTATCGACAGATAATCCATTCTGGGGTGGAAAACTCACAGTTCACTGCTTCCTCTCCCTTGGCCTCCCTGGGCTCTGTCTCGCTGACAAACATTTTAAATCCCTGGCAGCCCCAAAAGAAAACCAAGTTGTGGGAGCTGCTGGAGAGTCCAGGGCTGTGCTTGTCCTGCCCAGCAGTGACAGCCTGGGGAGGGCAATCATCCAGAAGGATTAGGAGCAATCCTAATTGACTTTTTTGGGCCCAAAGAGGTGACAGGGAGCAGTAATTTATGAGAGAAATGGGTGGTCTGACGTGCCCGTTTTGTGAGCATCAGGAGAACGAGGCACAACAAACCACAGGACCCTTTTTATTTTCCTTTTCTGCATGGGAAAAACTCGCTGGGATTTTGGGCTGCAGTGTGTGTGTATTCCACGGGTTTGAGGCACGTTTGAAACGTTTCAACAAAAAGGAGAGAGAAGATTTCCAGGAGCTCACCAAGAGGGTTAAAGGGGCTGCCTCTGAAATGTCACATTGTCACCTGGGGTGTGACATGCCTCTGGTGCAGGAATGAGCTGGGCCTCTCAGATGATCCACAGCTCTCTTCCAGCCCCCAAAATCTGATTTTCCCCTCCCAGGAAAGGGCTGGGAATTTGGGAATGGCAAGAGGAGGGTGAATTTGGGCTTTTTTCTTTTTTTGTTTTTTAGCTGTGTGTGACCAGGGAAGGGCTGGAGCTGTGCCAGGGGAGGTCGAAGTTGGATGTCAGCACAATATTCTTCCCCCAGAGGGTGTTTGGCACGGGGAAAACGGTCACAGAGAATGGTCACATTCCTGCCAGAGCTCCAGGGGCATTGGGACAACTCTTTAGGGGATGCTCAGGGTGGGATTTTGGGGTGTCTGAGCTTTCAGGGGGGCACAGGGTGGGATTTTGGGGTCTCTGAGCTTTCAGGGACTCTCAGGGTGGGATTTTGGGGTCTCTGAGCTTTCAGGGACACACGATGGGATTTTGGGGTGTCTGAGCTTTCAGGGGGGCACAGGGTGGGAGTTTGGGGTGTCTGAGCTTTCAGGGACACACGATGGGATTTTGGGGTGTCAGTGCAGGGCCAGGAGCTGGAGCCCACAATCCCTGTGGGTCCCTTCCTTTCAGGCCATCCCGAGGATCCATTATTCCTGCCGGTGAGTTCACAGCTGCCCTTTCTCTGGGCTCCTCACCTCGCAGAGGTGACATCAGATCAGATGACAACTGCTGATGTGGGGTTTTTGTGCTCGGCTCTTCACTCCCTGCACAGCTCCGGCCACTTCAGCCTCAGCTGATGATGCTCGGGCTGCAAATCCTGCCGAGGGAAAAAGGCAAAACCCCCTGCAGGCTGCTGAGAGAGGACTCCTGGACAGAGCAGGGTCCAGCATCTCCCCGGGAGGAGCTGGGCTTGGTTCTCCTCTGCTGGAGCATCCTCTGCTCCCTCCAGGGCTGTGCAGAACCCATTTCCCAGCCACGGGAACTCCCTGGATATTTGGAGCTCCCCTCCACGCCCTGGGCACCTCTGGGGTGGTGACAGAGCCCTGGTGCAGCTCAGCCATCCAGCACCACCTTCCAGAGAATGTTTACTGGGGGATTTCCTCGTGCCTTGTGTCGCTGCTGGCCCTGGCAGGGCTCCTCTCCTCCGTGCCACCAAAAGGAGGATGAGCTGAGGCTTTTCCCCCCTCAGCCAGTCAATATTTACTCTCCCAGGCAAGCTGTTAAAATGCTGCTGCTGCTCTCTTGGGTTTGGGGTGGGTTTTTTTGGGTGTTTGTTCCTCCTGCCTCGCTGGAATCTTGCCCCAGAGTCTCCCACACCGGCAGCTTTTGTTTGTGCAGCCGTGGGTGTTCCAAAAAACGAGGCTGGGGGAGACTCCCAGCGAGTGCCAGGTCGTGTCTGCATCCTCTGCTCTGTCCCAGCCCTCAGGGGAGGCTGGAGCTTGGGAAGGGGAAGCCACTGGATCATTTGTTCAGTCTTCAGAGGAAGCCACTGGATCATTTATTTAGTCCCAAGGTGAAATTTTTGGAGGAAGCCACAGGATCATTTATTTAGTCCCAAGGTGAAATTTTTGGAGGAAGCCACAGCATCATTTATTTAGTCCCAAGGTGAAATTTTTAGAGGAAGCCACAGCATCATTTATTCAGTCCCAAGGTGAAATCTTCAGAGGAAGCCACAGCATCATTTATTCAGTCCCGAGGTGAAATCCTGCCTCCACAGAATTCCAGCCGGGAGGGTAACCAGGATGGTCCCCAGCAGCTTTTTTAGGAGTCCTGATAAACTTTGCCTGAGCCCTTTCCAAAGGGAGTTTTGGGATGTGCACCACTTGTGTGTAACATTACCTGCAGCTTTGTCACTGCAGCTCCTTGCTCTTCTTTTCAATTATTGACACACTCCATTTCCCTGTTACTGCAATTCCTGTGATCCCCAAGGAATTTTTTATTTTTTTTTCCGGAGAGGAATGACATTTTTCTGCCCTGCCTTTCAGTGCAGAGTTGCCTCCCTGCTTCCCTGAGGAGAGGCTTGAAGATCCTCCCTGGCAAAGCTCTTCCCTGGCAAACTGTTGGGTTTGTTCAAGTTGTTTGGCTCCGGCAGGGAACTTTTCTCCTCCACTGCGGAGGGGAAGGCAGCCTGGTCCTTAATTGCTTTCTGCAGCTTGGCCAAGTGAAATCCATCCCTGTGCCCTCGGAGCTGAAGCCAAAAAAAGAAAATGAAATAAATTAAATCTCCCCAATGGTCCCTTGTGGTAACTCCTCACTGGCTCCAAGCCTGGCTCTGCTGGGGTTTAGAACCTCTGGAGGAGGAAAATTTAAAGGTTTTGTGTGCAGGAGGCCTCCACAATGGTTTTGAAGGGTGATTTGCACCAGTTTATCTTTGTTTAGTGCTGCCTCAGAAGGGAGAAATCATTGGTTAAAAAAAAGGTGTTTATTTTACCTTTTGGCACCGGCTGCATTCACCTCTCCTGTTGGGAATTATTTTGGTCAATTCAGATTTATTCGGGTTGGTTTCTGCTGGGCCCTTTGCACTTTCAGCTGTTTGGAGGCGTTTATTCAAACCCCAGCTCTGTCATTTCTTAGCCCTTGGGCTGCTGCCGTCAGAAATGAGGGTGTGGCCGAATAAATCCTGGGAATCCTGGACAAGAATCCTGGAATCTCTGTGGGAAAACCCCTGATTTAAACCCTTGCAGGGGAATAAAGCCCCAAAGCCCCAAAGGTTGTTGTGGGTTTGACTTTTCAGTGGGGACGTTTCCCAAAACCCCTCAGGTCTGAGCCCAGATTGGGCTGAGTTGGAAGAACGTGACGAGGACCTTTCTAAGTGAAAAAGGGGAAATTCAGGATGGATTTTGGGGAGAAATCCTTCCCTCTCAGAGGGGTCCAACTTTCCAACAGCCCTTTTGGGCTGTTTCCATCCCTTTGGGAACTTTTTTCCCAACCTTTTTTCCAAGCTGAAGTGGAATTTTTCAGGTGCTTCCAGCTTGACTTGGCGTGTGTGATAAATGAGCAATTACGAGCAGATATAAATAAGAGTGGATTTAAGATGCTATAATTAAAAGCTCTATTACAATATTTATTACTGTTTAATGATAGATGTCAGAGGTTGCTCAGTCATTCTCTGGGACTTGACTGATCTTCCTGGGGAGGGAACAGCTCCTCTCTTTAATTCCAGCAGTGTTTAGGGGATAAAAACCCTAAAATAAAACCCGGAGGGGTTTTTGATGTGGGATCTGAGCAGCTGGAGCTGAATTTCACGGTGCCTTTCTTCTGCAGGGACCACCAAAAAAAAATGTCCCAAAAAAAGGGCAGAGAGCAGCTTGGGCTGAAGCCTTGTCCTCACACTGTGGTGAGAAAAACCTGTATTTTCACAGTTGTATTTTAACCCCACTCACATGAAGGGTTTGGGATTTTTTGTTGTTGTAAAAAAGGGACTTTTCCGTCTTGTTTTGAGAAAAAGGAAAAGGTTTGGTGGAGGATTTGTTCCCTGCAGCCTGAGCTGTGCTCTGTCCAGAGTCACCCCTGACACAACAAACTTTTGGCCTCGTCTGCCTTGTGACCAAACCCGGGGGGAGAGGGGCACCCCTGAGCAACACAAAAAACATAAATAAAACAAACCCCCCTCCCCCCAAAAAAAAAAAAAACCACCAAAAAAACCCAAAAACCCAAAAAGACCACCCAAAACCCCCACAAAACCCCCCCCAAAAAACCCCAATTAAAAGTGTCATTGTGGCTTCTAAGAACTGTTGATTAAAAAGGAAAAAAAAATAATAATCAGCCCTTTTAAAGGCTGGTATTTTGGGACAAATCCCCCGGGGAAAGGGAAGATCGTGGCTGTGTCGTGCCAAGGTTCCAGGCAACGTCTTCAAAATGAAACACAAATTCCAGGTTTTGCTTCCCCTTTGCTCTTCTCCCCCAGCCCCCAGTTGTGAGCTGGGGTGACACGGGGACGAGCTGCTCCTCAATCCCTGGGGGATTTTAGGAAGCCTTTGCCCCCCAAAAAATTCATTTGAACTGCTGCAATGTCCTGAATGGCCCCGGGATCCTTGGCTCCCAAGGCCGTCGTGCCCTGGGAATGGTAAATGCACCATTGTTGGCAATATTCAGGATCAATTCTTGGTCAAATCTGAGGAATTGATCTTCATAAAGCTCTGGCCTCTTGTAAAAAAATGGCGATAATTTTAGATAAACAGAATAAAGGTGTTGAGGAGTTTGGGGGCCAGCAGTGGCTGTGGAGGGAAGGTTCAGGGTTAAACTGGGGAGGGTTGGAGCAGAAGGGGTCAGGGTTCTGCTCATTGGGGTTTTAGTCATTTGGGTTTTGGTCATTGGGGTTTTACTGGTTTGATTTTGGTGATTTGGGTTCTGCTGATTTGGGTTTTCCTGATTTGGGTTTTGGTGATTTAGTTTTACTGATCTGGGTTCTGCTGATTTGGGTTCTGCTGATTTGGGTTCTGCTGATTTGGGTTTTCCTGATTTGGGTTTTACTGATTTGGGTTTTCCTGATTTGGGTTTTCCTGGTTTGGGTTTTCCTGATTTGGGTTTTGGTGATTTAGTTTGATTTGGTTTTGGTGATTTGGGTTCTCCTGATTTGAGTTTTGCTGGTTTTTAACCAGAGTTTGGCACGGCTGGGCTCTGTGGCTGTTGGCCAGGGGTGCTTTGGGGCTGGAAATGGGGAGTTGAGGTGGATTTGGAGGCCTGGAGCCCCTCTTTGTGGGGTTTAGGGCAGGACATGCCCCTCTCAGCCCCTGCTGGGCTGCCTGCCTTGGAACTCTGCCTTTAGGCAATTCCTCCTGCACCAGAGCTGCTGGGTTCTGAGGCGTTTGTGTGTGGTTTTGTGGGTTTCTTTTGGTTTGGTTTGGGTTTTTTTGGGGTTTTGTTTTAGGTTTTCTTGGGTTTTGTTTTGGAGTTTTGGGAGGGGGGGGTTTGGGTTTTATTTGGGATTTTTTTTTTTTTTTTTTTTTTTTTTTTTTTTTTTCTTTTTGGCGGTTTGGGGGGTTATTTGGGGTTTTTGAGTTTTTTGCTTTGTGGTTTTTTGGGGTTTTTTTCTGTTTGTTTTTTTTGGAAGGTTTAAGCCCCTTCCCCACCTTTTTCCGAGCTGAATTACCTGGAGCTTGCCGTGGCCCAGGCGGATGCGTTGGCTTGGAAACGCCGCCAAGGAAACGCCGCCGGGGACCCTCAGCCCGGCTCCTGCTGGCAGCCCCTGATTAGCGGCAGTAATTAATTAACCCTCCAGCAGCCCCTCCGTGTGACGCCAGCAGGGATAAAAGGAGGCTCGGCTGCTAATTAGCTGCGGTGATGATGCTGATGGTGATGATGCTGATGGTGATGATGCTGATGGTGATGATGATGGTGCTGGTGATGGTGATGTTCTCTGCTTTGGCTGGCGGGGAAAAGGGGGAGTTAAAACCACTTTTTTTTTATTTTATTTTTTTTCTTTTCCTCTTTTTTCATTTTTTCCCCTTTTTTCTTTTTTCGTTTTTTTTTTTCCCTTTTTTTCTTTTTTCTTTTTCTTTATTAATTTTTCTTTTTCGCCCCCTTTTTTTCTTTTCTCTTTTTTCCTTTTTTTTCCTTCCTTTTTTTTCTTTTTTTTCTTTTTTTTTCCCTTTTTTTTTTCTGAGGATTTATTCCCTTTCTTCACCCCGCACAGGGCTGGGAGCTCCGGGAAAAGAGAATTCCTGAGCTGGATTCAGCACCCGGTTTGATGGGGGATGCTGAACTCTCATTTTCCAGCCTCGGGAATTGTTCTGAGTGAAGGACTGTGCCTCTTGATCCCGGCTCAGCTCCAGGGCTTTGTGCGCTGAATCCAGGCACAATTTTAAGGCTCGTTCTGTTTTTCCCAAACCAGCAGCAGAGTTCTGTACACTAAATTCAGACACGGTTTTAAGGCTCATTCTGGATTTCGCAAACCAGCTCAGCTCGAGAGTTCTGTGCACTGAATCCAGGCACAATTTTAAGGCTCCCCCTGTTTTTCCCAGCCCAGCTCAGCTCCAGAGTTCTGTACACTAAATTCAGGTACAATTTTAAGGCTCCCTCTGTTTCTCCCAGCCCAGCTCAGCTCAGGGCTCTGTGCACAGAATCCAGGCACAATTTTAAGGCTCGTTCTGTTTTTCCCAGCCCAGCTCAGCTCAGCCCCAGAGTTCTCTACACTAAATTCAGGTACAATTTTAAGGCTCCCTCTGTTTTTCCCAGCCCAGCTCAGCTCCAGGGCTCTGTACACTAAATCCAGGTACAATTTTAAGGCTCCCCCTGTTTTTCCCAGCCCAGCTCAGTGTTTTCCCAGTCCAGTGGCAGTGCTCAAGCTGCTGTTGGCCTCTGCAGTGTCCCCTGTGCTGTCCCCCCGGCGTGCCCAGGGCACTGCACACAGCTCCGGAGGTCTCCTGCTTAAAGGGTTTGGTCGGGGCTGTTTGGGGCTGAGTCACCTCCTAAAAGCAGTTTCGAGGTGGGGGAACAGGTGAATCCACTGGTTCTCCACTGACTTTTGGGGTTTGTCTCCCAGCATCACGCTCTGGGGTCAGCAGGAGGCACGAGGGTCACAGGAATGCCACAAGTGATGGTAAAACGAGAGCTGCTGAGGGTTTTTCCCACCGGGTTTTGATCTCATTTTAATTAATTCTGAATGAGCCTTCTATTAATGAAAGAGCAAAGTGCTGTGGCAATCCCGTGGCACCACGTTTTCCATCCTTGCCGAATTCCTGTTTGGCAAAAGTCAGTGGCACCAACAGCCCCAAGTGTGTCAGAACCACGGGAAGCAAACCTCAGTCTGGAAAATCCACATGGATTGTTTTGGTGCCCCGGAGAGAAAATAACCCGACCCTAATGAAGACAAGAGTGGCAGGCGCTGCTTTAGCTCACTAGAAATTTAAAAAATGAAATGCACGTATTCTTTATTTTTTTTTTCTTTTTTGTATTAATACACTGTAACTGCTTTACAGAGTCCAGCAGATCAGTTGCATGGAAATACTACAGATGAACTTGCCAAACTGGAGCTCACAAAACTAGTGCATTTATCCCAAAAAGCAGAGACTAAACCCTCTAAATCCTTAAAAAAATACATTAAAGAACATACCACACACACACATATTGCACTTTTCTCCGTATGAAATTTGTACCCCATATACATCACACCAAAGTCTCTTCAAAGGAGGCTGTAGTACAAGATAATAAAGCTAATAATTACTCTAACAGTAGTGTACACAGTTCTCTAAGGTTTAGAACAGAACAGATTGGAACAAAAAACAAAAAAAAAGCCACTTCAAAGGAGTGGGAAGTGGTGCCCAATGGATCCTCTCCGTATGAGAAGGCTTCAGAAGCCTTTTAGTCCTAATTGGCTTAAAGGAAATTACATGAAATGTTAAATATGCTTTTGGCTGAGGGGAAAGAGTCAGTCTAAACTACATTAAAAAATACTGCAGCTCCCCCCTGCCCGGCACTGCAGAGCCCAGAGGAGCTCAGCCTGGTTGGCACATCCTGAAAAATGAATTGCAGAACTCCAGAACGCAATTATTTTTTATCTTCTTGAGTCCTGAAACGTGCAGGATCCTGGAGCTGGATGGGGAAGGAAGTGGGTTTTGTTCTGGCACTGTCCCAGCTCCTGGAGCAGAGTCTCCAGAGCACTGGGTGTCCTGCAGCAGCCTGCAGTGCTCAATCCCGTGTCTGGACAGATCTCACGTCCCAGGAGGTGTGGGTGATGCCGGGGGACAGGCAGGGAGCAGTGCAAGGACAGGACTCTGTTCCCCTCTGTTCCTGCCCTCTTCTGCTGCACTTTCTCTCCGTTCTGGCCTCTGGGTTTGTGCTGAGTCAGGCAGATTCCCTTTCCAAGGGAAACCACCCAACAAAAAAACCCCTTTTCTCTCTCTCAGCTGTTCCACGCAGAGCTTTCTGGCCATCTTTATCTCGTGATCCCTGCTCCTTAAACTCTGCTCTGAGAATCCCTGTGAGAGCAGAGGAAGAAGCTGAGCACTTTTGGACTCCAGAGAACAGGAGCTGTCTCTCCCTGAGCACACAGGGACCTGCCAAACCCTTCCCACACGGTGGCTGAACTCCTCCTTTGCCATGTTTTAACGTGGTCTTATTGCTGTAAACTCTGATTATCCACCTCCCTCCACCCCGGGGGATTCGCAGTATCAAAGACCAAAAAAACCTTCCAGCGAACTCTGGCGTGCTCAGCACAGTTCCTCTGGCTCTTTTGTGCTTTGATGGAGCTGCAATTGTGCTTAAATGTTTGCTCAGGAAAGGGCTGGCCACTGGCCACTGGCCACTTCAGGGCCAGAGACAAAGCCCAAAGTGGAGATCTCAGCTTCCTGCAGCTCTCCCTGAGCCATTCCCCCCCTCTTCCCAGGACTTGGAACTCATGGCTGGGAAGTTCTGGAGACACAGCTCCTGCTGGAGCATCCCTAGAAATGAGACACATCAAGAGATTGATGCTGAAATATTGCTGTGATACTTCTTTCAGTGTCCTATATACACACGAGCCATTCGAACACTAAGAAAGTTAAACATGCCCCACACGGTGGGACGTGTGCTCTGAAGGGACTTTGGCCACGGCAGGGATATAAATGGGGTATTTGTCTACTTTCTTCAGAAAAAAAACCCAAAAAAAACAAACAAAAAAAAGCATATAGGCTGATCCAGAACCGAAAAAGGCACAGCACTATCACTTCACGGGGGTGTGTTTTTTGTTTTTAAAACTTTTTATAAGCTCGTTGTTTTTTTTTTTTTTGTTGTTGTTTTTTTTATCCTTAAAAGTTCTAAAACCCTAAATAATTGTCCAAATATACAAAGCTCAAGAAACCACCAGCGACACATACTGCAAAGTCAAAACACAGTTTTGTTTGCTTTGTTTTTGTTTCAAATGCAACCCAGGGACAGGTGGATCCTTTTCCAGCGAGCAGAACTTCTCCAGGACAAAACTCTCCTGTAAAAGGGGGTGATTTTAAAAGCCACCCAGGTGGATTTTTTTTTTTTTAATGCCATTTCCTGCAGCTCTTGCTCTCTCTCTCATGGCTCTCTTACCTTCTTGTCTCTGTTGGCTCATCCTTGATCCTCCAGAATTCCCTGCCCCACCCAGAGCTCTCTCCACACCACTCCCAGGTTTCTTTTTGACCCAGGTCACGGCGTCCCTTGCTGCAGATTCCCTCAGCAGGCAGAGAGGAGCTCCTTGGCAGGCTCGGGGAGCCCCGGCTGGGGCCAGCAGGAGGAACAGGAGGCTGCCTGAGACACTCAGGAGCAGCCCCAGACCAGGAGCTCAACCCAAGTGCAACTTCCCTTCAACTCCACGTCTCCAGAGGACTTCAGCTGCCGTCAGTGCAGAGCCAAATCTACCCTGAATTTCAATGAGAACTATTGCTTTTATTGCCAACAAGTGTGGTAAGTGTGCACTGCTCTCCTCTCTCCAAGGGCACATCGGATGAATGCTGACAAACTCCCCCAATTTTTAATTTTTTTTAGAAGGGGCTGTTTCCTTCCTCTGAAATTCACCTTTTTTTGGCCTCCTTCTAGGCAGACTTTGTGGGATGAAGCTGCACTCCCTTTTCTCCAGCCACTGGGGGCCGAACACCTCCTGCTTTTTTATTTTTGTCTTCCAGCCAGGTGGATTTTTTTCTTTTTTCAGTCCCCCTGTCAATCCAAGGCTCGAAAAACCACCACGAATTTTCCAGAGAGTGGGTAAAAACAGGGGAAAAAAAAAAAACAAAACCAAAACAAAACCAAAAAAACCAACTCAAAAATTCACATGCTCATCCATTTGTCCTTCCACTTCGCCCTGGGTGTTAATTAACCAGGACATACCCTCCGTGCTGGGGATCCACAGCCTCCATCATCTCACAATCGAAGAGTCCAGGCAGTTCTGCCAGGGCCAGGGGGTCGTAGCTGGGCTGTGCCTCTGCAGGGCTGCCCTGGCCCTGGGCCAGTGCCCCTGTGCTCTGGGCAGAGGGCAGCTCACAAGTCTGGAAAGGGAACTGCAGGGGCTGGCCCTGGCCCGGAGGGGACAATCGGGACGGGCTGGGTGACAGTGGCACCTTGGGGAACTGCCTGAGGAAAGGCTCAAAGTGCAGCTGGCCCGAGGAAGGCTCCAGCACAGGGCTCAGGGGTTGCTGCAGGTTGAACTGAGCTGCCTGCTGCTGCTGTTGTTGCTGCTGGGGTTGTTGTTGCTGTTGTTGTTGTTGTTGCTGCTGTTGGGGTTGCAGCTCCTCCGGGCAGGGCAGGGCTCGAGGGTATGAGCTCTCAGCTATCTGCATCTGGTTAAAGTAGGCCTGCAGCTGGGATTGCTTCTGCAGGAACAGCCTCTTCTGGTGCAGCCTGCAGCCAGGACAGAAAAACAGTCATTTCTGCTCACTGTCCTCACAGCTCCGAGGACTCTCAGGCAATGCTGCCCATCAATTCTGGCAGCCCATCAAAGTTAATCACCTTTCAATCTTATCACAGATCTCCTTTGAGAGCTTTATCCATTTTTTTTTTTAAGCTAGCCCCGTGCACTGTTTAATTCAGTTGGTTAAGAATGAGATGTGTTTGTATTTTAAAGCCTGTTGTTCACTGCTCTGGGGGATTTGGGAGCTGAAGATGAGGCAGAGAAATCTGTAAACACATGGCAGGACTTGTTCTTGCTTTCGAAAGAAGTTCTGAAGTGAAGCTTTCCTTTTTCAGATAATTTCTAAATGAACAAAGAGAGTTCCAGTTCTTTTCTTACTCTTGAGAGTGATTTTTCTGCATCATCGGGGGGATTCTCACCTGTGCTCCTGCAGCTGCTGTTCCAGACTCCGGGGCAGTTCTTTGCAGTAGAGCTGGCAAGTGTTCTGAGCTTTGGAGAGCAGAGTGGGCTTCTGCAGGGAAAGCAGAGCTGGTTTCAATGGGTTTTGACTTAATGAATGAGTCCAGGAAGCAAGAGCAAGATTTTCTACCCCTGTAACTGCCCAGCTGTCCACAGAGCCACCCTCTAAACCCACACTGCTGCCCACTGCCTTCTAACCCTTGGACAACATTTTGGCAGGAGAGATTGTACCATAAAAATCCAGGGAAAGTTTTTGGCAGGAGAGATTGTACCATAAAAATCCAGGGAAAGTTTTTGGCAGGAGAGATTGTACCATAAAAATCCAGGGAAAGTTTTCTTCCCAAGTGGAAGAAGCTGGAAAACTGGGAAAACCCCAGTTCTTTATAAACTAGAATGGGTCTGAAATAAAGGGGTGTGGGAGAGGAAGGCCCAGGGGCTAAGAAGTGGCTCCTCAGGTGCTGATGCAGAACCTTGATGGGATGTTCCAGCAATAATCTGTACTCAGCAGAGGTTACTAAACACTGCCAGGAGAAAAACAGCACAAACCAGAAAATCCCCACGGTGCAATTCCCAGTTCAGCTGTTCTCTGCTCACTGCCCCTCTGAGAGCTTTTCCTGGGGCCCAGAGGGGAGGGGAAAAGGGAAGAGGAAGGAAAGGAAAGGAAAGGAAAGGAAAGGAAAGGAAAGGAAAGGAAAGGAAAGGAAAGGAAAGGAAAGGAAAGGAAAGGAAAGGAAAGGAAAGGAAAGGAAAGGAAAGGAAAGGAAAGGAAAGGAAAGGAAAGGAAAGGAAAGGAAAGGAAAGGAAAGGAAAGGAAAGGAAAGGAAAGGAAAGGAAAGGAAAGGAAAGGAAAGGAAAGGAAAGGAAAGGAAAGGAAAGGAAAGGGAAAGGAAAGGGAAAGGGAAAGGGAAAGGGAAGGGAAAGGAAAGGAAGCCCAGGGGTACCTGCAGCCGGTGTTTCAGGTACTGAGTCTCCAGGCTCTGCCTTCGGGACAGCAGTGGGGGCTGTGCACCACTGGGGAAAGCAGCTGGAGCCTCCTGCTGCTGCTGCTGCTGCTGAGAGCCTTCCTCCTGCAGAGGGAACAGGGACAAGCTGCAGGTCCACAAAAGGCTCTCTCAGCCCTTCCTTTAAGGATTTTCCCTGCCAGAGGTTCCAGTGGGAACTGTTTAAGGTTTTGCTCTGCAGATCAGGCTGTGAACACTCTGGCAATCACAGCTCCACCAAGACAAGGTGTCACTGGCCTTTGCCAAACCCAAACCATCCCTCAGAGTGGGAGCAATGGTTTCTTGGGGGATAGAAGGTGAAAAAGAAGGTGAAAGCTGCCAGAGCCACTCGCTGACCATGGGTCAGACAAAGTCCTCCAGTCTAAGGCAGAAAGGGGAAGAGGGAATGTGTTTATAAATTAGCTCTTCCCAGGTCTCCACACCACTCCATCCTCTCCTGATCTGCCCCAGAGCATTAAGATGGAGCTGGGTTTCTGCTTGAAGCACCTGTGCAGGGCTGGTGATGAGGTCCTGCAGCTGGCTGGCAGCTGATGTCAGGGAAGGTTCTTCCTCTGACCCCATCTGTTCATACAGCAGCTGCACTTTGTTCAGCTCCAGGATTCCTTTGGTTCGTGCCAGGTTCTGGAGGTGCTGCCTAAATGCTACAATTCCTGGAGAGGAGATGAGCAAAAAGAAAAAAAGAAAAAAAAAAAAGAAACCCTGGTCAGAATAATTCGATTTTCTGCTTAGCACAGGAGATAAGCTGGGTGACAACTGAGCCATGCTGAGCACAGAGGGCATTTCCTGCTGGCTCTGGTGCCATTATTATTATTATTATATTAAACCAGATTATTCAAACAGATTGTTGCTACTGAATAGAACAATTCTGGCTGCAGAGGAGTGTTGGGATTTTATGAGATGGGAGCACTTTAAGATGTTTCAAAGCATTATTTATGGCTGCAGTCTCATGCAAGGGTGAGAACATCTTCACTGAATAAGCCAGAAGTCTCTGGTCAGTGGTCACAAGGCCACAGGGGACGGTATGGAGGGATTTGGAGGGATTTGGAGGGATTTGGGCATTGCCTGAGTCCTTCTTCCTCCTTCTTCTTGAGTTTGGGTGATCTTTTCTACTTGGTTAGTGAACTCCTGCATTGGGGACACTGAATGATCTTTAACTGGGTTATAAATAAAAATAACTTAGGTGTTGGGTTGTAATTAGTTTTGCTCATTGGTTAAAAGTCCTTGCAATGAGTTGGACGGGGCCATTTCCTTGCCTTGTAACACAGAGCTCACCTTGGGAGCCTGTAACTTAAATAAGAAATAACAAACACCTGATTCCCTGTGAGGTACCATCGTGTCTCACATCCTCTGTCCACACCTGGCTGGAGCTAACCCCGCCACAACAGGCCCAAAAACAGCCCACGTGCCCAGGGTCCCAAGAGCAGAGGGGTGACCATCCCATGTGCCCAGGACCCCAAGAACAGGGGGGGGGCCCATCCCATATCCCCAAGACTCCAAGAACAGGGGGGGGGCCCATCCCATATCCCCAGGACCCCAAGAACAGGGGGGTGACCATCCCACATCCCCAGAATCTCAAGAAGAGAGGAGTTACCACCCCACATCCCCAGGACCCCGAGGAAAGAGGAATGACTATCCCATGTGCCCAGAATCCCAAGAACAGGAGTTACCACCCCATATCCCCAGGACCCCGAGGAAAGAGGAGTGACCACCCCACATCCCCAGGACCCCAAATAACAGAGGGGTGACCATCCCACCTCCCCAGGGGCCCAAGAACAGAGGAGTTACCCCTCATTATCCCCAGGACCCAAAGAACAGAGGGGTGACCAC
Source organism: Sylvia borin (assembly GCA_014839755.1). Taxonomy (NCBI): domain Eukaryota; kingdom Metazoa; phylum Chordata; class Aves; order Passeriformes; family Sylviidae; genus Sylvia; species Sylvia borin. Next base: position 5,677,840 of record CM025979.1, on the reverse strand, counting down.
CCATTACCCCCATGACCCCAAGGAAAGAGGGGTGACAACCCCACCTCTCCAGCACCCCAAGAACAGAGGGGTGACCACCCCATAACCCCAGCACCCCAAGAACAGAGGAGTGACCATCCATTATCCCCAGGACCACAAAGAAAGAGAAGTGACCACCCCACCTCCCCAGCACCCCAAGAACAGAGAGGTGACCACCCCATAACCCCAGCACCCCAAGAACAGAGGGGTGACCCCCCCAGCTCCCCAGGAGCCCCAGCAGCAGGTACCTTGTGTGAGGGAGGTGTCGGAGGCCCTGCGGCCCTCGCGGAAGCTGACGGGGGAGCGGTTGTGAGCCTCCCGTTTTTGGGAGCTCAGCGCCTGCATGGCCGGGTTGGCAGGTCGGAGCCCCAGGAAAGGGGAGGCCACCCGTGGGCCCTGCTGGCTGCTCAGCACCATCTCCTTCAGGGAAGGAGTCTCTCCCAGGAATTTCAGCTCCCTCTGCACGGAGCCCATGTCGTACTCGCAGTCCAGGCTGCCCAGAGAGGAGTTCTCGTCCAAGGAATAGACTTTCCCTGGGATAAAAAAATAAAACCCCAAAACTAAAAAACCAGGAGGAAAAGTGGGAATCAGTGCCACTGATTCTGATTGGGAGCTTTGCTCCCCACTGGGGCAGGAGATCTCTCTTCCCCAGACTGTGATGGGTTTCTGGACCACAAAGGGTTTCTGGATCACAAAGGGACAAACTGCTGCTGTCTGCCAACTCTTGGAGTGAACAGCCCCCAAAAAATCAGTTTGGACAACGGAATTGTCAAGTAAAACTGGCAGTACAATAATGGGGGATTTGCTGCTGGTTTCTGCAGTGATCTTGCAGCAGTCAGACACTCTGCAGATGTTCACTGGATCGTCTGGAAAGTGTTTAGGGATTTATTTTTGGGGTTTTTTTGCCCACAGAAAATCCTGACAGAACTGCAGCCTTAAAGGCTTGGTCAGCCCACTGAGTGCAGAGGGTTTTATTTCCCCACTGCTCTCTGCCAGCTCATCTTTAGGGGATCAACGATTTGGGGACATTCAGGTGAAAAAGCAGCCAGTTTTGCCTGATTTGGGGGCGTACATGAGTTAAATTTGCTGCTCTGATTTTATCCCATCTCAACAGCAGAATTTGGGGTGTTTTGTGATTTATTTTTCCTCTTTGTCACTTCTAGCAAACACAAACTGTCCTGTACTCATGAACGCTGGTGTTTTCCATCCCCAGCTGACCAGGCTGAGCTCTGGGGGAGCAAAGGAGCCTGGAGTGAGCTCTGTACCTGTGCCTGGCACCATCACCAGCTGGTTGGTGACCTCAGCCAGGGTGTGACGCCTCTTCCCTCCTCGAGCCGCCTGCAGGGCAGCGAAGGCCTGGGCTGGGTCCTCCTCTGCCTCCCCTTCTGCCTCGATGCCCTCGTCAATGGAGGTCTCCATCACGCTGGAGGGCAGCGACTGGCATCCCTTCCTCATGGCCACGGGCGGCACGGGCTCCAGCAGGCAGCCGTTCACCTGGGCACAGCAAGGGACACGTCTGCTCTGTGCCCAGCTCTTTGTACCCAGCTTTGCTCTGTGCCCAGCCCTGTGCCCAGCCCTGTGCCCAGCTTTGTTTGTGCTCAGCTTTGTGCCCAACTTTGCTCTGTGCCCAGCCCTGTGCCCAGCTCTTTGTACCCAGCTTTGTGCCCAACTTTGCTCTGTGCCCAGCTCTGTGCCCAGCTCTGTGCCCAGCTCTGTGCCCAGCTTTGTGCCCAGCTTTGCTCTGTGCCCAGCTTTGTGCTCGGCTTTGCTCTGTGCCCAGCTTTGCTCTGTGCCCAGCTTTGTGCCCAGCTTTGTGCCCAGCTTTGCTGTGCCCAGCTTTGTGCCCAGCTTTGTGCCCAGCTCTGTGCCCAGCTTTGCTGTGCCCAGCTTTGCTCTGTGCCCAAAGAACCACCCCCAGAAGCAGGAAATCTCTGGCCTGAGGGCAGCTAGGATCTTTAACTCAGCTGAGTTAAGTAAGACTTAAGAAATCCTTCATTTCCTATCTACATTCTGTTAACACTCAACCCCCTAAAACGAAATACTGTGCCCAAAGAACCACCCCCAAAGGCAGGAAATCCCTGGCCTGAGGGCAGCTGGGATCTTTAATTCTGAGTTAATTAAGACTCATCATGTACAATTCTTAATTTCCTATCTACGTGCCCTTAACACTCAATTCTCTAAAACGAAATATTCCCACAGTTCTGTGCTCTGCAGGAATGAGGTTTTTTGGGGGGGGTTGTGGGTTTTTTTAATTTTTTTTTTTTTTTGTGGGGGGGGGGTTGTTTTGTTTTTGTTTTGGGTTTTTTTCTTAGTTTTTATTTTTTGGGGGGGCGTTTTTGCTGTTGGGTTTTTTGGGTTCTTTTTTTTTGGTTTTGGGGGTTTTTTGTTTGGTTGGTCAGGTTTTTTTATGTCTTTTTTTTTGTTGTTGTTGTTGAGTTATTAAAAACTTTGCCAGCCAAATCACAACTCTAAAACATTTGTGGAATGTTCATCGCTGCTGTTCCCCTCTTCCTACACCTACTGTGCTCATTTATCACACTCAGATAAACACCAGGAAACAAAAAAACAAACCTTAAAACCCCCTCGTTGTATTTCATCCTCGCAGGGCTGTGCTCAGCAATAACTCCATAAATGCACCTTTTTTCCCAGCACAAGTCCATTTGATAAATGTTGTTCCCTGCAAACTCCGGCTGCCTGGAGAAGCTCTGGAGTCTCCCTCTTTGGATTTCCCCTCCCACTGCTCTGGATCAGACCTTTAGAGGCACCTCCCCAACCTAAACCCAACCTAAAATTTAAATTCTGCTTTTATTCCCCACGCCAGTCTGCCACGGATCCTTCTGTGCCTCAACTGATGTGAAATTATTGGGGGTTTAGGCAAAAAATATTTAGAAATTTTCACTTATAATTATATGAATATTTCCTTTATGTTTCTATAAATAAGTCATTTTTTACCGATATAAATATTTCATATATATAGAAACATTTTATTTTTATTTATTATTGCATTTATATTTATATTTATATTTATATTTATACTTATATTTATATTTACATTTCTATTTATGTTTATATTTATATTTACACTGGTACATTTCTATGTCTATTTCTACTTATTTCTATCTATTTCTATTTCTTTCTATTTCCATTTCTATTTCTTTCTATTTCTTTCTATTTCTATTTCTATTTCCATTTCTATTTCCATTTCTATTATCGATACATTTTAAATTTATAAATATTTCCATCTCCTGCAGCTTTTGGAGGCTCTGTCCTGTAATTATTTGTAATTATCCGTATTTCCTGCAATAATCTGTCCTGCTGCACAAACAGGAACACCCCGGGTAAAACCCAGATGGAAAAAACACGATCCTTGACCACAAAACCTGGCTCTGCTGCAGCTGCGTTTATGGAAAGCCATTTTATGTAAAACCATTCCTGAATTTTCCTCCAAATTCTTCGGTATTTCCAAAAGGAAAAGGCTTTGGGAAAGAGGTTTCACAAACTGCAACTCTTCACAAATGGTAAGAAAATCTCCAAGAACAGCTAAAAATGGTTTAAACAGCAGCAAAATGATGATTCCTGCACAGGAAAAACCCTGCCTTCTGCTTTGATTTGTGCGGATTTTACCTCTAAATTTCACTTCTTGCACAAATTCCTTCCCCATTTGGGATTTCTGCACTCCGAAGCCTGGCACTGGTGTGGCACAACCAATCCCAATTATTTCCCTGCAGTTTTTCCAGGGATCAGACCCTTGAGTGCTCCTGCCCTCCCAAAATTCCCAATATTCCCCAGCCCTGACGCCTCCCTGCTGTCACCAGCTCTTCACCTCCCCTTGGCCAAAGAGAGCAAAATAAAGCTGGAAACGTTAAAATTTAGAAAAAGCCCTTTGAACTTCCAAATTTGTGCTTCCCAGCTGCCAAGAGACCACACAAGGAGCCGAACTCTTGGTGTGGGAGCAAGAAACCCTTCAAATTGGCAGCCAGGAAAATCAACCCCTCAGCTGGCACCACCAGGGCAGGAGAAATCTGCTGAAATTCAAGTTACAACGAGAGGAAACCACAGAGGTTTTATGGGAGTCGCATTATTTCATAAATGTAATTATTTTAAGCTCTTTTTTTCTAATTGCTGCCTCCAGATCAGGCCGGAGATCCTTTTTGGATACTTCAGCTGCATCCACAACTCCTTTTTGTGTGAGGAGGAAAGTTTTCAGAGCTCTTAAAAATGTGTTTTAGAAGAACAAGGGGAAGAAATTAACTTTTTTTTTTGTTTTTTTTTTCTCCCCCTTTCCAACAGCAATTTGGTGAGAACAGAACATAAACCAAGAGTGATGAAAAGAGGCAGAGCTGTGGAGAGCCACAGGGAGAGAGAACGTGGAACACCTACAACTTCTGCCTCTTGCCTAAACACTCCAATTTCAGGAACTTTTCGCTTAAAAGCTCAGATTTCAGGAACTTTTTGCCTAAAAACCTCAAATTTCAGGAACTTTTTGCATGAACACTCCAATTTCAGGAAGCATTCTTAAACGCTTAAATTTTTTGCATTCTTCAGAAACTTAAAAACATTCTTAAGCACTCAAATTCCAGGAACTTTTCACTTAAAACCTCAAATTTCAGGAACTTTTCTCTTAAAAACTCAAATTTCAGGAACTTTTCGCTTAAAACCTCAAATTTCAGGAACTTTTCTCTTAAAAACTCAATTTCAGGAACTTTTTGCCTAAAACCTCAAATTTCAGGAACTTTTAGCTTAAACACTCAAATTTCAGGAACTTTTTGCCTAAAGACTCAAATTTCAGGAACTTTTTGCCTGAAGACTCAAATTTCAGGAACTTTTCTCTTAAAAACTCCAATTTCAGGAACTTTTTGCCTAAACACTGAAATTTCAGGAACTTTTTGCCTGAAACCTCAAATTTCAGGAACTTTTTTCTTAAAAACTCCAATTTCAGGAACTTTTCACTTAAAAACTCCAATTTCAGGAACTTTTTGCCTAAACACTGAAATTTCAGGAACTTTTTGCCTAAAACCCTCAAATTTCAGGAACTTTTTGCCTAAACACTGAAATTTCAGGATGATATCTTTTAGCTGGGAAAAAAAAGGAAGGGAAATAAAAACGGGGGTGATTTCAAGCTGTACCTTTGGTGTCTCAACCCTCTCCTCCTCCATAAAAGCCGCCTCTCCCTGGCAGCTGGAAGGAGGGAAGGAGAAAGTTTCTGCTCCTGAGGTTGAGGGGAGCCCTGGAGACTGCAGCAGCCGTGGATTTGGGGAGTGCAGGTTCACCGAGGGGACCACAGCCTGTGCCTGAAAAAACAGAATGTGACAGCTCAAAACTGGGACAGTCTTAGGTGGGGAACTCAAAAACTGGGAGAATTTTGGGTAGGGAGCTCAAAATTTGAACAGTTTTAGGTAGAGAACTCAAAACTTGAACAGTTTGAGGCAGGGAACTCAAAGCTTGAACAGTTTTAGGTAGAGAACTCAAAATTGGAAGAGTTTTAGATAGGGAACTGAAAACTTGAACAGTTTTAGGTAGGAACTCAAAAACTGGAAGAATTTTGGGTAGAGAACTCAAAACTGGGACAGTTTTAGGCAGGGAACTTAAAAACTTGAACAGTTTTAGGTAGGGAACTCAAAACTGGGACAGCTTTAGGTAGGGAGCTCAAAAACTGGAAGAGTTTTAGGCAGGGAACTCAAAATTGGAAGAGTTTTAGATAGGGAACTCAAAACTTCAGCAGTTTCAGGTAGGGAACTCAAAAACTGGAGAATTTTGGGTAGGGAACTGAAAACTTGAACAGTTTTAGGCAGGGAGCTCAAAATTGGAAGAGTTTTAGATAGGGAACTCAAAATTTGAACAGTTTTAGATAGGGAACTCAAAGCTTGAACAGTTTTAGGCAGGGAGCTCAAAATTTGAATAGTTTTGGGCAGGAAACTCAAAAACTGGAAGAGTTTTAGGCAGGGAACTCAAAACCTGAGCAGTTTTAGGCAGCGAGGAAACATCCAAAGTCACAAACCAAACAACGTGCAGCCCAGTGCCAACCCCAAACCCACTGGCCTGCATTTCAGGCTGCCAGCAGGGAAGGGCAGGGAGCAGCAGGGAGGGTTTTGGAAGGGGCTGAGGCTGCAGGAGCTGACCTTGGCCACGGTCTGCTCGGCGATGGTGCTGGGCCGGCGCTGCCGCGCGTCCACGCGCTGCTCCACCGGGAAACTGCTGCGGTGGGACTTCAGCCTCTCCACCAGCAGGTAATAGATGGCAGCAAAGTGGTTGTAGCTCTTGTTCTGCAGGGACTGCAAAGAGAGTGGCAGCAGCATCATGAGTGGTGGTTTTTTTTTTTTTTTGTTTGTTTGTTTTGTTTTTTGTGTGTGTTCTGTCAGGAAAAAAAAAAAAGGGGGATTTGGGGTGGGTTCGGGAGGTAAATGCCATCCTGGGGGTTTGGGAAGGGCTCAAAGGAGAGTGGCAGAGCCAGAAAAAGATCAATCCTCTTCGTGGTGAGCCCCCAGAGAGATGGGGCACTGAGAGATTCCATTCTGAGCCTGCACTGAGCCCCAACCCTAGAGGAAATTATTGTTAAATGAATCCTGCCATTTGTGGTCCAGGATGGGGCAGACACACACCAGCTGCTCTCTGCTCCTTCCTCGTTCTCTTTTACCACCCTCTTAAAAGCTCAAAAATTTCACTTTGATTCTCATTTGCCACCCTCTTAATGCCTCAAAACGAATTTACTTTCCAATTCCTCCTGGTCTCTCTCCAGCTGCCCAGTTAATGATTTATCCAGCCCCACTCTGGAGTGTGCTTGACCCCATTCCAGTGTGTGTCACCTCAACTGCAGTGCTTCACCCCATTTCAGAGAGTTTTACCCCCATTTCAGTGACTGTGTCCCCCATTTCAGCTGTTTTACCCCCATTTCAGTGTTTTACCCCATCTCAGTGTATTTCACCCCCATCTCAGTGTATTTTATCCCAATTTCAGTGTGTTTTATTCCCATTTCAGTGTATTTTATCCAAATTTCAGTGTACTTCACCCCCATTTCAGCGTGTTTCACTCTCATTTCAGTGTTTTACCTCCATTTCAGTGTATTTTATCCAAATTTCAGTGTATTTCAGCCCCATTTCAGCATTTTACCCCCATCTGAGGTGTTTTACCTCCATCTGAGTGTTTCACCCCCATTTCAATGTATTTTATTCCAATTTCAGTGTTTTACTCCCATTTCAGCGTGTTTTATCCCAATTTCAGTGAGTTTCACCCCTATTTCAGTGCATTTTCCCCCCATTTCAGTGTGTTTTACCTAAATTTCAGTGCATTTCACCCCTATTTCAGTGTTTCACTCCCATTTCAGTGCATTTCACCCCCATTTCAGTGCATTTTATTCCAATTTCAGTGTGTTTTACCCAAATTTCAGTGCATTTCACCCCCATTTCAGTGTTTCACCCCCATTTCAGTGCATTTCACCCCCATTTCAGTGTGTTTTATCCCAATTTCAGTGTATTTCACCCCCATTTCAGTGTATTTCACCCCCATTTCAGTGTATTTCACCCCCATTTCAGTGTGTTTTATCCCAATTTCAGCGTGTTTTATCCCAATTTCAGTGTATTTCACCCCCATTTCAGTGTATTTCACCCCCATTTCAGTGTGTTTTATCCCAATTTCAGTGTATTTCCCCCCCATTTCGGTGTGTTTCACCCCCATCAGACCTTTACCTCCACAGTTTTCTGCTGGTCTATGCCCAGGCTGTGCATCAGCCTCAGCACCTGCTCGTTGTACTCGCCCAGGGAGGGCTCATTCTCCTCCCCTGGAGGGTAAAGGATTGGCCTCTGGGCAGGAACTTCCACCAGCATCCACTTGTGCTCCTTGATCTGAGCAATGCTCAGACGTTTGGAGGGGTCCAGCACCAACATCCTCCTGATCAGGTGCTCACACTCTGCCAAGGAGGAGGAGGAGGAGGGGAAAAAAAAATAAAAAAAATAAGAATTATAAATTTCTCAGCCATCTGCCAGCCCAGAGCTGCTGAAAATCCCCTCGAAACAAGACTGAAAAATCACATTAAAGCAGAGAAAAGCCCCAAATTTTTCCATAGGTAACGCTGCCATTCCCCCTGCCCACCTCCTGATCCTCCCAGAATTTATTCAGACCACGCCAAGTGAGTGAAGCCAGGCCACTTTTACCTTCTGACATGAAATAAGGGATCCTGAACCTTCCCTCCAGCACTCTCTGCCTCAGGATGGGCAGGGTGGGTCCATCGAAGGGCAGAGCTCCACACACCAGCACATAGAGCACCACCCCCATGCTCTGGGGATAAAAAAAAACAAAAATAAAGGGAATTTTCAGCTCAGTAAGGTCTCTGAGGGGGGCAAGCCAAGCCCTGCCACAGAAAGGATTCTTCTCTGCAGAAAAATAAAAGGGAATTTAGATGAAAAGGAAGGAGCTGCACGCTGAGGGGTACCTGTGAAGCCCAACTTCAGCTGAGAATTTGGGATATTTTTATTCATCTCAGCCTTGCCCAAATAAAAGCAACCCTCAGACAGCAGCCACTCCCAAATGAAAATCTGTAATATTTCACATTTAAAGCCTGCAAAAGCCTTGTGGGGAGGAGTTTGCACGAACAGTCAGTCCAGGGGATTATTTAATGGGAGCAAAAGGAGAAATTATGGGCAAGAGTCTGCTCCAGGTGCTTCTTCCCGGAGGGATGCAGTGAATTGGCAGCGCCAGGGGGAATGTTCTTGCCCAAAAAAGCTCCATGGGAGAACCACAGCAGCCTGGCACTGCACTGGGTCCCTCCAGGGAGAAAAAGCAGGTGTTGACCTCAAAACTCTGTAAAAAACACAGAGATTTTTACAATTAAATACAGATTTTTTTTCTTTTTAATTTAATTTAAAAAGAAAACCCTGCCAAAAAAACTGAACTGGGCATCTCTGAGTACCTTCACAATCCTTAACTCAGAAATAAAGATGGTTTTATTTGAAATACCAACAGCTCCTCTGAGGAGGCGAGCAGATCCTGTTAATGATTTCTATACGATTTTTTTTATACATAAACTTTTTTTTGATATTTAAGGACTAGGAAAGTTCAGGGATTCCCTTGTGACGTCCAGAGTGTCTCTGGCTGACGTCTGCTCTGTGTTTACCAACTCCCAAAGGGCCACGAAGGCTGGAGCCTTTTTTAAAACCAGTATTTATCAGGTGCTTATGTACACAAAGAACCAGCCCAGGGCCAGATAAATGTAGGTAAAAGCACATTTTTTATCGATTTTTGTGAAGAAAAAAAAAACTTGGCCAAGGTTTTTTATTGGTGAGGGCGATTTGGATTAATTGGAATTAACTGAGCAGCCCAAAGGTGGCTTTTTCACCAGCTGCCCTGGCCAAAAAAAAAAGTCAAGGCCAGGGTGATGCTGTGTGTGCAGTGTTCTCCCTGCAAACCTGAGGCTGGGACAAAAAATAAATTAAAATTAAATCAGAAAATTAAAATAAAACCCTCCAAAAACCCCTCCAAATCAAGAGGGGGAAAAGAGGCTCTGGAATTTCTGCAGCTCTTTTTAGTCCCTTTCCCACTGCAGGAATCAGAGCAGGGATTGTGCTCTGTATCCCAGTCATTCCAACTGGAATAATCCACATGGAAACACCAACTCCAAGGCAGGCAGCAGCTCCTGGAGGATTTTTTGGGGGGCACAAACAAACTCATTTCCAGCCCCAAGCTCAAAGCAGAGCAGTTCCCTGTCCCCTGGGTTTCTCTGCCCCAGAGCCCCTTTAACCTCACCAAGGTTCCACTCCCACTGAGCCCAAAAAACGCTAAAAAGGCACCGAAAAAAAGCAAATTTCACTCATCCAGCCAGGCAGCTTTTGGAGGGGTTTGTCCCCCTCTAAGATCCACCTGCTGTGCACTTTTAGTAATTCCATGAATCCAGGTAATTCCCCAATTCCAGGCGGTGCTCAAGGGTTTTAGGGCACTCAAGGGATAAATCTGAATTGGATCAACTTGTCTGCAGCTTAAAAGAAAATCAAATATTCCAAATCTTCAGCTTAAAACAAAAAACCAAAAACAAAATAACTTCAGATCTGCAGGTTAAGAAAAATCAAATATTCCAGACCTGCAGCTTAAAAACATTCAAATATCCTAGATCTGCAGCTTAAAAGAAAATAAAATATTCCAGATCTACAGGTTAAGAACAATCAATGATTCCAAATCTGCAGCTGAAGAACAATCAAAGATTCCAAATCTGCAGCTTAAAAAAACAAAACAAAACACTCCAGATCTGCAGCTTCAGAAAAATCAAATATTCCAGATCTGAACCTTCAGAAAAATCAAATATTTCAGATCTGCAGCTTAAGAAAAATCAAATATTCCAGATCCGAACCTTCAGAAAAATCAAATATTCCAAATCTGCAGCTTCAGAACAATCAAGTATTTCATCTCTGCACCTGAAGAACAATCAAATATTGGTTCCAGCCTCCCGAAAGGTAAAATCAAGGCTACTGGTACCCAAATGTCCAGCTGGGGTCCCTCGTACTGCTGCCCTTCAAAGACCTCTGGGGCTGCGTAGGGGGGGCTCCCACACCATGTTGTCAGAGGCTCCCCGCTCTTGTAGAAGTTCCCAAAGCCAAAATCTGTGGGGAAAAAAGAAATAAATGAAGGGAAAAGTCACTCCAAGCCTCGGCTGTGCCATAAGGATGAATTATCACACGTGGGATCCCATCCCAAATCCTTCTGTGGGGACTCCCACTGGAGATCCTGGGGGCTGTGGAACCTCGGGGCTGTGCCTCAGGGGGTTTGGGCTTCTGAAATGCCTTTTTTAGGGAATTTTCTGCAAACAGGAGAAATGGTTTTGTAACTGTATTTATGTTATTTTTTTTTTCTAGGATGGATTTCTTGATGTCTCTGACCAATGGGAGTGAAGAGGTTTGTCTTTGTGTCACCAATCAGATTGGGCTGTGTGAAATGGTATAAAAGGGAGACACAGCCCAAAAATAAAGGAGTCATTTTCAGCCCTCTGAATCTCAGAGTCTGTGTCCTTGTGGTGTAAAATAGAGTCAGGTGCTGGATGTTTTCTGTGGCTGTTTTCATCTTGTGGGATTATCAAAACTCTGCAAAACCTTCACAACCTGGAGGAGTTCTGAGAAAACTCGCAAAGAGCCATCATTAAAATTCAACAAACCCACAGCCAGGGCAGAGAAATGAGATTATTGACTCGCCAAGAGATAATCTGAGATTTCCTGCGTTTTCCTTAGGTGCTTTCTTGCCTTGAATACACAACAAACCCTGAGGAGCTGTGCCAAGAGCAGCAGGCAGGGAAACCACGGGGACTCCTGCTGGGAGGGCCACTGCTACTGGGACAGTCTGCAGCCCTTGGAGCCACCAGCCCCAAAACCAGAACAATTCTGTCAAATGCTGCTTTTGATGGCTTCCTACAGCAGCAGCTGTGGTATTAACCAGAATTCTTATAATTCAGGGCTGAGAAGCAAAAGCAACTCAGAGACAGAGGTTGGTGCTTCTCCCCTCGAGCTCCCTGGTGCTGCTGTGACAGTGGTGACAAACAGGGACCCAGGGATGCTGTGAGGTGACAGAGACCCAGGGATGCTGTGAGGTGACAAACAGGGATCCAGGGATGATGTGAGGTGACAAACAGGGATCCAGGGATGCTGTGACACTGGTGACAAACAGGGCTCAGGCTGTGGATCCAGTCCTAAATTGTCCCAGGGATGCTGTGACAGTGGTGACAAATGGACCCAGGGATGCTGTGAGGTGACAAAAAGGGCTCAGGCTGTTGGTTGAGCTCTGAATTGTCCCAGAGGTGCTGTGACAGAGGTGACAAACAGGGCTCAGGCTGTAGATCCAGCCCTGAACTGTCCCAGGAATGCTGTGAGGTGACAAACAGGGACCCAGGGATGCTCTGAGGTGACAAACAGGGATCCAGGGATGCTGTGACACTGGTGACAAACAGGGCTCAGGCTGTGGATCCAGCTCTGAACTGTCCCAGGGATGCTGTGAAAGTGGTGACAAATGGACCCAGGGATGCTGTGAGGTGACAACCAGGGCTCCAGGGATGCTGTGAGGTGACAGACACCCCTGAACTGTCCCAGGGACGCTGGCAGTGCTGCCCAGCAGATAGCAGAGCTGACAAACTCTCGGTGGTTTTCACAGGCGCTGCTGAACCGCCCCATTCCTGCTGCCTGTGCTGCTCAGAGGAGGCAGAAAACCACCAGAGAACCCTCAGAATGAGAGACACAAAAGAAATTGAACAGAGGCTCAGGAAAAGTCCCCCTGGAGCTGGCTTAGGGCAGCAGAGGAGCTGACACTGAGCTCTGGGGGAAAGGAACAGGGGCTGCTTTCCTGACAGGAGCTCCAGCAGCCCTCCAATGGAATTCTCCCTCCAAGATCACTCAAAAAAGAAGCAGTTTTGGGAACACCAGGAGTGCAGAGGACTTTGGAGCCCAGAATGAACCTTTTACACTCCCCTAAACCCCCCGGAACATGCAGAGCCCCGAATCCTGCACGGGTTTGGGGTCAGCACCCCCCGAAACACCCCACAGCCTGCAGGGTGGACTTTAGGGACCTGGGCACCATCAAAGGGAGCTCTGCTGGGTTGGCTGGCCGCCAGGGCTGCTCTGAAGGTCAGCTGCCAGCAGAGCCCTGCAGAGCAGGGACAGTGACGCCACCAGGGCAGGGGACGTCACCCAGCCCGGGGCTGCCAGCGGCCAAGGCCAGCTCAGATCCCAAACTTCTCCAGGAACCACGGCGTGGGACAGGATGGGACATCCCTGCTGCCCTTCCTCCCTCATCCTCCTGCAGCTCTGCAGCACCTTCAGCTGGAGTAACACAGAGGGGGGACAACAGAATTGACCCCAAATCCCCACATCCCTCTGCGTAACCCCAATCACTGTGTCACCTTTCCCCCTTTTCTCCCCTTTTTTTCCTCTTTTCCCTCTTTCCCCCATTTCTCCTTTTCCCATTTCCCCCCTTTCTCATTTCCCCCATTTCCCCTTTTCCCATTTCCCCTCTTTTCCCATTTTCCCCTTTTCCATTTCTTCCCATTTTCCCCTTTTTCCCCATCACAGCCAGACTGCTGTTGCAGCCATTGATATTTCTTTTTTTCAATCATTACTCCCTTTTGAGAAGACTTTTCCCCACCCACAATTGGCTTGGCAACCGTGACAATGCTTTGGGAGACACGGAGCTGTTCCTCCTCCCCACACAAGCCTTCTGCCGCTCCGTGTAGGTGTCCTTAAAATCTGATTTCTCCCCTCACTTATCTCGGATTTTGTCAGGTTTTCAACATCCTCGTAGAGCTGCAGACAAACATCAGGTTTTTTCTCTCTCTGAATTGCAGCTCTCACTCGGGTGCCACCCTCATAAATCTTCCTATCAGATTCACAAGTACAAGAACATTTATCTGTGAGCGTGACCTGCTTGGGAGCACAGGGATTTCAAACCCCAGGAAAAAAAGAAAGAAAAAGTGGAATTCTTTGCCTGTCCAAGCTGGGGTTTAAAGCCACCTCTTTGAAGAAATCACCAAAAAAGAAACGAGAAGAAATCTGAGATGTCAGAGCAGCCTGAGGTTTTTATGTCATTATTATCCCGAGGTGATTCATTTCATAACCCACCCTGGATTTATTTCTGGTCACCCGAAGGGGCTCAGGGAACAAGCACATCCCAGAGCTGCTGCTGGCCCCTGTGGGCTGGAGAAGTGCAGAACTGGCAGAGTTTAACGGGGTGGAAGAGCAGCTCTTGGCTGGCCCCGATGGTCTTGTGACAGCACAGACCATTGAGCTTGATCAGGCAAATCCATGAATGAGAGGGCTGGGAACTGCCACCAGAAGGAGCAGCCAAGGAGGCGCAGGCACAGCAGTGGGAATTCCTCCCCAGTGGCTGGGAGTGCTGCCTGATCCACCTGGATAATGATTGCCCCCTTCTGCCTCAGCCCTGAACTCCTAAATCTACGATTTTCCTCCCTTTTCATGACCAATGGAAGAGCAAAATCCTGAATTTCAGCACAAAGCGCTGCCAGACACCTCCTGACTGGCACTGGGCTCTCTCATGTCATGCAGGAATTAAAACCAGTGTGTCAGCAACTGGCTCTCTGCTTTAAAAAAAAAAAAAAAATCCAATTTTTGCTCTGTTGTTGGACAAAATAATTCCCTGGGTGGGGGAGATCAGTTATTTGTTAGGGTGCACAAGTTCTTGTGCTCACCCCTTTTTGTTTCCATTATTCTTCCCTCACAAATGGCTGGGAAACAATTTGTAAGCACTCCAGAATGGACAGCATCCATGAAAACCCTTTTAAAGAAAAAAAAACCAAAATCAGGATTTAGGCAGGATCCTGGATGCTTGGTCCATGGGGCTTCCTCAATTTTTAATTACTGCACTGTCAGTTGAGTTGTCCCACTTTTTGGAGTGGCCAGGATTCAGTTAAGCACAAAATAATCATGAGTCTCTCATCCTCCCCCTTCCACCTTGTTCCTCTCTTGCCACTGCTGATGTGCCACAGCCGTTCTGGATGCAAAGGGGTAATTTTTAACCCAAAAAAAGGGTTACAAAACGGGTTTCAGAGGAACCACTCCTGATGTTCGAGGGAAGGCAGCCCTCTAAAAAAACAAAACAAACATATGCCAGCCACAGAATTCCAAAAGGCCTGAAATTGGGCTCATTACCAGAGGACTGAGATTATATAATGGAATGATCTCCTTAACATTTCCCTGAATCTGCACGTTAAAAAAAAAACAAAAAAAACCCCAAACTACAAAAAAAACCAAAAAACAACCTCCAAAAAATAAAGGCCATCATTTGCAGCATTGTGTTCAGCTGAATAAACTCCGTGTTTGTGCAATCTGCAAATATTGGCTCTCCACAGCGGTGGAATTTGGTTTCTCAATCTCATTACCCCCTTTAGAACAACCCTGAATTTCGAAGGTATCCTTTTTATTTTTTTATTTCTTTATTTTGAGCGCACATCACGGCAGAGGAATCTGTTTCCCCGTTAAAAATGGAACCAGACCGAGATTTCAGCCCCGTTTGCAAATCTGAGAAACGGGAGCTCCCTCACCAGAGCTGCTGCAACTTCTGCTGAGAGCATCCAGAGCCTCTGGTTTTGTACCTCCAGAAGCCTCCGAGAAGGAGCTCCAGAGCTATAATTAATATAATTAATCCATTCCCCCCTCCAATTCCCGGCAGAACTCAATGTGCAGAGAGCCACGGGGAGCTTTTGTCGGCAGCAGCAATGTGAGCCCGGGAGATAACGGGCACGGAGGTGCTGATAAAGGCAAGGTAGGAGAGCTGTGGCAGCAACAAAAAGCTGACCCACTTCAGGGGCTGAGTGCTGAGCAGCCTCTCCTGACGTCAGTGTGCATTTCCCTGGCCAGCAGCAGCTCCAGCTTTCTTCAAAATAACAGTCTCTGCCTACCTGGGCTGCTGCAAGCATCAGGGGGGTGTGCAGTGGGAGGAGGAGAGGAGCTGCTCCCTGTTCCCAGCTGGATTGGGGATTTCTCGCTCGCTGACAACCACGAGGAGCTCAAATGGCCCCAAGTGGTGCCCTCAAAAAGCAGCAAATCCCACAGGAGATGGGATCCCACACCAAGGCAGCTCTGGGGAGAGGCAGGCAGGGCTGTGCTGGGCACAAATCCCACCTTAATCCCTCATCTTCCCCTTCTCAGAGGACTTTTTATCCCATTAACACCTTCGGGTTTGCTACTTAGGCTAAAATTTGAGGGCTTTGCTCCCATCCACCTCGTTGTCTCCTAGAGAATCTACCTATCAAAGCTCCCACCTCAAGTTCTTGACTCATCCTGTTTGTTGTCCAGTCAGTGGGAGAGAAAAGACCCTTCGAATTCTGCCTGGCCCCGTCCTTTCAGAGCAACGTTAACACAAAAATATCAGAATTCAGACCAGCCTCAGGCATCACCACCTCATGAACACACAGGTTTTGGAACATTTTTGAAGTTAGTCCTCCTTGTGGCTGAAATACAGAGGTAACTGTGCATTTTTTCAGCATTTGACTAAAAACTGTTGTAGCCTTGAAGAGCAAAAAGCTTCAACCAAAGTCCTGGAAGGAGCAGAATGAACCAAGGGCTCCACTGGAAGTGAAGAGGAGCTTTATCAAAATAATTCATCAGTTCTTGTGCTGTTTTTTTCAATTCCTACACTGACTGGAAGCAGAGGAAAAGGCCAGCTATACCAGAGCTGGGATCCTGGCTGCCCTCTGCCCTTCCCCAGCCTGATAAAAGAGCCACAAACAAGATGCACAACTGGAAGAGGCTGTTCCCAAGGATCTACACAGCACCAGATAACCTCAAAAATCCCAGATAAACACCGTGGTGCTCGTCATCCATCTCCTTTAGAGTGAAAAATCCAACAACTGGCTGGGCACAAAGCACTACCAAAAAGTTTCCAGCAGCCTGAACTTCCCTCCAGCTCCTGTCAAACTGACACAACCCAAAAATCCACGGAAAAAAAAAAACCACTTAATGGGCTCGTTTGCATCCAGCCCAGCTGTAATTAACTTTCTGCAGTGGAGAAGTGGAGCAGCAGAGGCAGGGCAGGGCTGGTGGAATCTCCTCACTGAGATTTCAGCACTTTTATGAGTCCCTGCAGAGCTCCAGCACAGAAATCCCCCAGGACACACCAGCTCGTGGCTCCTCTGAGGTGCTTTGGAAGGAGAGGTTGGGGGGCTTTTCCCAGGGGATTTTTCATCCCTGGAAGGTTCAGGATGTGGAGGGCAGGAAAAGTTCTGGGTGCAGGAGCTGAGAGCCCCGAGGAGCTCTGGAAAACTCCACAGGGATGTGCAGAGGGAGCAGAGGGCAAAAAGGTGAGATAAAGCCCAGATGAACAAGGGCACAGAAATTCCCTTTTTTCAGCTCAGCTCCTCGGGGCCAGGGGGTGAGTGGCAGCCCTCAGACTGTAATTAATGAGTAAATTTAGGATTTATTCACTATAACCTGCCCTGGTGAATGAATTCTCTCTCAGCCGTCATTCTCCAGGTGAATTCAAGGATGAAATCAGAGATGGGAAAAGGAAAAAAAAAAAAACACCCCACAAATGACAGAGTTCTGGGGGTGAATTCAAAGATGAAATCAGAGAATTCAGGTGCTGGGGGTGAATTCAAAGATGAAATCAGAGATGGGAAAAGGGAAAAAAACCCACCCCACGACTGGCAGATGAACCCACCAGGGGAAGGCTCCAAAGGCCCCTTTCACCACGCCAAAAACACCAGGAGGGAAATTAAAAAAGAAAATAAGCCAGGAATGATCAGGAATGTTTTATCATTTCACCTTTCTCAGGCTGAGAAAAGGAAATTCCTTTTCTTCCCTTCACTCCTTCCTTCACTGCCCTCCTCTTCCTGCTCCCCTCGTATTGAAGACTGAGGTTCAACAGTGCCCCAAAGCCAAATATTCTTGATTTTACCCATTTCCAGCCTCTCTGGGCTAAAGTCAGCGTGGAATTGTGATGAAGATACTTTCTATTGCTAGCAACATCTGCTGTGTCTAAATTTATAATTAAAGTGAAATCATGCATGCAAAAAGGGGGAAAAAATCAATAAGCTTCCATTTTGAGTCTTTTTTTTTTTTAACGTTGG
This sequence comes from Sylvia borin, assembly GCA_014839755.1. NCBI lineage: Eukaryota > Metazoa > Chordata > Aves > Passeriformes > Sylviidae > Sylvia > Sylvia borin. The sequence continues at coordinate 5,660,280 of CM025979.1, read as the reverse complement.
AAGAAGTTATTTGATTAACTCTGTTCTAACCTGAACATCTGGCAGCTTTAAAGACACCCACAAAAAAAAAAATGTCTAGGGTTTTCATTTTTTTTTAATAGGTTTTTTTTTTCTTTCTGAAAGTTAATATTGGAAATTTGGATGGACTTTGACACCTAACTAAGGAAAAATATTCAAGTGGGAAAATCACAAAGGAATGAATCAATCACTGGAGGGGTGATTTAAACCATGTAAATAAATAAATTTTCAAAAATACATATAAATAAATAAATAAATAAATAAACACATATAAATTTAAAATATATCTATAAAAATAAATAAAAATACATTAAAAACAAATAAAAAGACATATAAATAAAATAAATATATAAATAAAAATACATATTAAAATACACAAAAATGCATATAAATAAAATTGCATATAAAAATAAATAAACATACATTTGAAAAGAAATAAAAATACATATAAATAAATAATACATATAAAATAAATAAAATACATATAAATAAATAAAAAACCAAAATAAATAAAATGACATAAATAAAAATCAAAATAAATAAATAAAAATACATCTCAACAAATAAATAAAAATACATATAAAAAAATTAAAAAGACATAAATAAATTAAAAAACATTTAAAAATAAATTAAAAAGACATATAAATAAATAAAAAATGCATATAAATAAACAAAAAAACAAACTAAATAAAATGACATATAAATAAAAATCGAAATAAATAAATAAAAGTACATCTCAAGAAATAAATAAAAATACATTAAAAAAAATTTTAAAAAAATACCTATAAAATAAATTAAAAAAAAACAACAACACATCAAACCCGAGGTGCTGCTGCCCGGATTACCTGCGATTTTGATGTTCATGTTGTTATCCAGCAGCAGGTTCTCAGCCTTGAGGTCCCTGTGCACGATTTTCCTGCCGTGGCAATACTCCACAGCCGACAGGATCTGCCAGAACTTGCGCCGAGCCTCGGCCTCGCTCAGGCGCCCGTGGCTGGCCAGGTAATCTGGGCAAAGAAAAAAAGAATTCAGCATTCCTCTGCTTTAAACCAGGCAAAAATGTTGGTATTTCTTGGGTTTCTCCTCCCCCCCAAAAAAAAATTTAGCACGAGGAGAATTGAATTGGTGAGCAGGCTCTGAATGTCCCAGTCAATATTCTGAAAAAATTAAAGAGATTTTTAGTTTTTTACTCTGGTCCTTCTTTTATGGTCACCTGGTCGGTATTTCTCACGTGTTTTCGTGACAGAAGTCATGAGAAATAAAAGCAGCAGAACTCCAACAAATCAGGTTTAAAGCAGGTTGGACAGCAAATAACAACATTGACATGTAATGGTTTTCCCCACAAGGAGAACTGAACCAGTTTGCAGCCTCTTAACCCTCTGAAAAAATGGAAAAAGTAAGGAATTTTTTCCCTGGTCCTTCTTTTATGGCCACCTGGTCGGTATTTCTCACGTGTTTGCATGACAGAACTCATGAGAAATAAAAGCAGCAGAACTCCAACAAATTGGGTTTAAATGGATTCAGGTAACATTAAAACTCAGTGATTTCTTCCTAATAATTAGCACAAAGGAACTCAAATCAGTTTTCAGCTTGATGTTCTCTCACTCAACCCTTTGAAAAAAACGGGAAAAAAATAAGGGAATTTTCCTCTGCTCCTCCTTTTATGGTCCTCCTACTTTGCAACTTGGGCAGTAATTTAATTTAAACTTTTCTCCGTGGCCGGGGCTGTTCCCTGGGAGCTCCCCTCCATCCCCACCTCACACGCTCTCAGCTGCTTTCACTTGGCAAAGCCCAAGAACAAACAAAAGCCTGGCAGCGAGGGGAAGATCATAATATTTGCAAGCTAAATATCATCTGGGCCCGGAGTGAGTGACAAATCATATGATATCAAGGTGAAGTCAGATAATCAAAGGCACAAACTCAATTAGCCCTGAGCACCAGGCAGCTCCCCGAGCTCTTAATCCATCAGCGGTTAGCAATGAGGCAAACAAGTTAATGAAGCCGAGCTGTCGTTTGCTTTTATGGCTCTGGCCTGTCAAGGGGTTTGTATTTAAAGGTTCTGAAGGTTTCAGCCTGCCCAGAAGAGGTCATTTATTGTGGGATCAGCTCCTTTTCTCCCCTCCTGCAGCACCAGGGGTTGAGCATTAACCAGAGTGCAAACAGCGCTTGGGATGGGGCACGGTGCCAGCCCTGGGCACAGGAGCCACTCTCCACAGCAGCTGGAATTTGCTGAGGACATCCAGGACCTGTGACGGAGTTTCTGAGAGATGGAGGACATGATTTGTGTTTAGAATGAGGTGTGAGTAATTCCACACTGGGCCCTTTGGCCTCTGGGCTCCTTGGGCCTGCGGCATCTCTGGGCCTTTGTGGCGCAGCAAAAATTCACCTCTCTTAAGGTATTTCAGGTACTAACAGGTGTTCACATGTAGATGTAGAGTGCTAAGGCAGTAGCCACTTTAAGGCAGCAAATGTGTACATTCTTCGTGTGCCCTGCAATATCAATAAAGTTGTAAGGGGATAAATATGGATGCACAAACAATAAACGTCAGTAGGGCATTGATCACTGCATCAGTGCGGATTGTCGTAGCTCGGTGCCACCTCTCAAAGGGACCCGAACTTTGAGGACCTGCTGGAATATCTCCCCAGAGCCAAGAGCCACAGCTGCAGCTCTGAGCACCCTGCAAAGCCAATTCTGCCAGAAAACCTCTGAGTTTATCAGTTTATTTCAGCCTCCTATCGCTCTCCGGCCACACCATCCTACAGCAGGGTTTGGGGGTTGTTTGGTCGGTTTTGGGTTTTTTTTTTTTCTTTCCATTTTATTGTAATAAAACAGAAGCCAGAAGTGATTTGAGATTCACAGCCAAAGGAGCAGGATTTTTGTCCCGACACAAAGCCGAGGCAAAAGGACAAGGGGCACTGGAAACCAACCGAAACAGAAGAAATGGGATTTAAAACGAAAAGTTTTTTAACTCTGCAGGTGCACAGAAATATTAAACCTCTGATAACAGACCCACCAAAAATTCCTTATTTACACAGGAGAGCATTAAAAAAGCTGAACATGGAAATATTTCTTCTCCTGCTTACCGAAAATCTCCCCATTTTTGGCAAACTCTGTCACGAGGTACAGCATGCTTTTGGTCTCCATCACCTGTGGATGCAGAAATGACACGTTGTGATTTATTTGCTTGTGAGAGAGAAAAAAAAAAAAAAAAAAAAAAAAACCAACAAACACCCCAAAGGATCCTTATTTTCATGGTTGTCTCCTAAAGGTGTGAAAGTTCTGCCTCGCACACGGAGCTGCCACAATCCCCCCAAAGTGTGCAAACAAAACAATCCAGAGCTTCACTGAGAGTGAAAAATCCTCCATTCCAAAAAGTCCTGTCAAGACTTCAGGATTTCAACAACTCCAACACGTTTTGGGGTTTATTTCAATAACCTCAGTGAGCTGAACTTGAACTTGGGCAAGACCCTCAGTGGATTTCACTTTGCATCTCATTTATTAACAGCCCTGAAAGTCCCAAGAGACTGCTCACAAATCAAAGCTAAACGGGGAGATAATTTGAACGGGTTTATTTTAAAAATAAATCCATTTATCAGGTGCATTTTTTTTTTTTTTTACCCAGTGACTGAAGGAGTGAGCAGGACACAACCATCACCTTCCCCTCGAGTGACCCTGCTGATTTTCAGATTTCATTTAAATATTCTCAGCCTCTCCTCTGGCCCTTTTGGGCAGTGTCCTGCACTCAGAAAGGAGCTGAGGGATGATATTATCGAGGCAGTGGCAAATTTGACTCCTTAAGCCTCATCTCTACCTGGAGCATTGATATTTTAAAGAACCAAGTGCCCAGTTTCTTTTGCAGGAAATTAATTTTTACTGGTATCTTCACCTGTATTAAACAGAACTAAGAGAAGGGGGAGAAAAGGGGAGAAAAGGGGAGAAAAGGGGAGAAAAGGGGAGAAAAGGGGAGAAAAGGGGAGAAAAGGGGAGAAAAGGGGAGAAAAGGGGAGAAAAGGGGAGAAAAGGGGAGAAAAGGGGAGAAAAGGGGAGAAAAGGGGAGAAAAGGGGAGAAAAGGGGAGAAAAGGGGAGAAAAGGGGAGAAAAGGGGAGAAAAGGGAAAAAAAAAGTGGGGGGAAAAGCCCCTTTAAGCCTACCTGGTAAAGTTTTATGATGTGTGGGTGGTCGAGCATCTTCATTATCTGCACCTCCCTGTAGATCTTCTCCAGATTCACAGCATCCAGCTGAGATTTGTCAATGATTTTTATTGCCACCTGCAAAAAAAAATGAGGTTTAAAAACACCCCCCCGATGTGCTCCTGGCGAGTTTACCCTCATTAGAAAGGGAATTATGCAGCCCCAGGTAGCTGGAGGCTTTCTGGGGAGTTCTGAGATATAAATCCCAGACTGAAAAATACACCAGGGGCAGCACTGAAAGTGTCAGGGGTCCCTCTAAGGGGCTGCAGGGCTCTCACCCACATCAGCAGGGGAGGAAAAACAGGTTTTCCATGAGAAAAAAACAGGTTTTCAGTGAGAAAAAGCAAGTTTTTAATGAGAAAATGAAGGTTTTTAACGAGAAAAAGCAGATTTTTTCGTGGAATGGAAGGTGCAGAACAGGTGAGGGAGGCCAGTGCTCCAGCTGCTCTTAAATCAGCAATTTGCAGTGACCAAAATCTTCTTTTAAAAAAGCTCATTTCTGGAGTCAAGGTGACAAAATCTGAGTCCCACAAAATGATATTTTAAGAGGAGAACTCTTGGCTCCACACGAATGACCCAAGCACAGGGGATCTGTGCAGTTGCAGCTGTGACATGTTTAATTAATTCCAGTGCTGTTATTAAAGGGTATCTGCAGTTCATCCCTTCAGAGGAAAAAAAAAAACACAAAACAACTCTGCAGATAAATTTATCAGTCAAAACCTTGAAAACACATCTCAATTAGTTCACAAAACACATCCTGGCCCTGCTGACCTTGTTTTTAGCCAATAAATGCAAAGGGAAGATAACTATAGATGCTGAGGGCATCGAAAAAAAGCTCCACCAGAAAACCAATTTTAAAATTGAAACGGGGAAGAAAGTGGAAACACGGCCCCTGCACATGGCCAGGGTAAAAAATGCTGAATCTATAAACGGTGTTTATTCACCCTGAATGTCACTTTATTAATGCTGAAGCAGGAGCAAACACGGTGAGACCCACAAATGCTTCTAATTACAACAGAATTTCACAAACTATTGAACATGGGAGAGCAGAAATCCACGGGAGGTGAACTCATTATCTGCTCCAACACTGATGATTATGGGCCCACCTGAATTCACAATTAACTATTTGTTGCCTTCAGTTCACTCTGATTTTTTCCCTCTTCAGAAGCCCCTGATCTTTTCCCCTGTCCCCAGGAAAATGAGTTTCTGTTGTGAGTGAATAAACTGTAAAATTCGTGCAAATTTTGGGGTTGTTTTGAAGGTGCTTTTCCAGAGCTGACTTATCCAAAACAAACAAAAAAAGTTGTTTTTGGTTTTGGGTGGTTTTTTTTTTTTTTTCAAAAGAGAGGTGTGGGATTATTATTTTTTTAAACGTCCAAAATTTTTGAGCAAAACAGCTTTATCAAAACCTAACCCAAATTTCTGGTCATCCTGACACACACACAGCCATTCAAAACAATCAAAAGGGGTTCACACCCCACAGAACTCAATCTACAAACACAGAAATTTCCAGCATTAACCCGGAATTATTCCACAGCATTATTTTCTCCACAACACGGAGCTGAGGACCAGAAGGGAACTGTGATGCTCAAGGCGGCAAAACCCGAAAAATTCCAGCTCATTCTTGGAAAGGTTTTGTGGTTTAAATCGTGAAGAGACTGCTCTGACCAATGAAAATCCAACGTGCTGCTTCTCCTGTTTGTCACCTCCTCGATTTCTATCGAACTTATGCTTTATCTCAAGTCTAAAACTTGGCAATAAGGGAAATAATCATTGATGAGCTGCAGCATTCCACGGTGACCATCACTGTGCAACCACAGGGACCTGAGACAACCCTGAGCACAGCCCTGCCACTGATCAGAGACATCCTGAGCCACAAACTAATGAAGAACGAGTTGCGTTTCCAATTGAAATAGATTTTTGAATAGATCTAAATAGATTTTTTAGCTTACAAACCTCCCAGCGTGACATCAAACCAGGTTTTGCCTGATGACGTGGAGCTTTTTGGGGCTGTTAAAAAGTTGCTGTTGAGCTCAGAAAATAAAAAACCTACTCGAAGGAAAAACTCTTTGCAAGCCTTGCACAACCTCGAGTGTGCATTCAACATGTCCACGGAATGGAAATATCAGAGGAGAGGCAGCACAGCAGCAGCTGCCACCTCTGCTCCTCCACTCAAATGCAGATGAAATTAAATCCCTCAGCTCATTCTGCGTCTTCATCCTGCCAGGACCAGGCAAGATTTCACAGAAGAACCACTTGAAAAAATACTTAAAACCCAGCAGAAGCCTTCCCAAGGATGTGAGGAGGAACAGGGAACTCAGCAGCTCCTTTTTGTCCCCGAGCTCAGCTGTGCCTTGATGACAGGAAAAGGGATGTAATTCTTAGAGGTGGAGAAGCTCCTTCAAGCCACGGAGCAGTTTCCTATCTCCAAAGTCTGTTTTGTTCCTAAACGTGCAGCTTGCCAACAGCTACTGGCAACAGCTCGAAACAAACAGCAAAAATTAAAAATAAAAAATAAAAGAATCCCAAATTTCAATAGGTAAAGTCAGCGCATCCTTCACCTGACAGGGAAAACCAAAAGGGAATCCTCTGCCTTCCCTGATCTCCATCACCAGGGGTTTTTTTTAAGGAGTTCCAAGATGTCTTTGCAGCTTTTATGGGTTCTTCTTGATTAAAGAAACCAAGGAGCTGCCCTTATTTCCTTCCCTCCTTCACTGGAGGCCCAGGGAAGTGGAGTTTGCTCAACCCTCCCCTGACATCTGGGAATTGCAGCTGCCAAGGAGTGAGGATGAAAACGCCTGTCAGGGAAAGATGAAAGTTCTTCTGCTCCTTCAGCTACTCCAACTGTCAGTTTGCATTGTTTCTGTTTTATTCACTTAGTGCTTGAAAGGAAAAACAAAGGCAAAAAGCAAACACACAAACAAACAAAAAAAAACCCCGAAACACCAAAACCACAACACAACCTCCCGTTACAAGTTTCACATTCCAGAAGAGCTTTGTCCCTGCAGGTTACAGAAATTCAGATTTGTTAACGCAGATAAAACAGGTAAAATGCATTAAAATGAACAAACACCACTTCCTGCAGCCTGGAAAAAGTCCATATTTTGTTGGGAGCTGCTGTCTCTGCTGGATTTATTCACTTTGCAAATACCTGAGCTCACCTGAACTGGTGCCACAGATCAAATGAGGGGCTGGAGGGTGATTTCCCATCCTTTTATTCCCAGGGAGAAATAGAAATTCCCTGTAACAGCAGCCAGGTGAAACACATCTGGGCTCCCCAGGGACATCCAGGTTTTATTTTCACCTGGGGAGCAGCGAGCAGAGCTCCTCTGCAGGGGATTAATCCTTAGGGGGGAGGTTAATTTAGGGGTTTAGGGGTGGCTTCCCAAATTCCCCCATTTTTCCAAGCAGCACCCTCACTTATCCCAAACCTTCTCCTTATTTCTCACCAATCTCAAACCTTCTCCTTATTTCACACCTATCCCAGACCTTTTCCTTATTTCACACCTATCCCAAACTTTTTCTTATTCACACCAATCCCAAACTTCTCCTTATTTCACACCAATCCCAAACTTTTCCCTTATTTCACACCTATTCCAAACCTTCTCCTTATCTCACACTTAACCCAAACTTTTCCTTATTTCACACCAATCCAAAACTTTTCCCTTATTTCACACCTATTCCAAACTTTTCCTTATTTCACACATGCCAAACCTTTTCCCTCATTCCATCCTCACCCCATTTCACTGGAAGCAAATCTCCCTCACCTTCTCCAACTTTTACTCTTCCAATTATTTCTGTTCCCTGCTCCTCCTCCCCAGGAAAAAAAAAAAAAGAAAAAATCTCTGCTCATTTCCACGCCTCATTAGCAGGAGCTGCCCTGGGATCACAGGATTTCTGGGCAGCAGGAGAAAGAAAAAGGGAGCGTGGCAGGATAAAGCCACGTGGCCTCCACTCAAATGGCACCAAAAAAACCCAAACAAGCCAAGCAAAGGTCGTGTTCAGCCCCTGCTGGGTGGACTGGCAGTAAAAAGGGTCAAATCTTTATTAATCCCCTCATTTTTCCCAACTTTCACGCTGCCCTTTGGCCGTTTGGAATTTTAGGGCTGCGTTAATTCAGGCGACGGTTTCTGATTTTTCTTCACGTTTGTTTTCGTTTCTAAATCGCCAGCAATTTATGGCAACAGTTTTATCTTCTCATCTGTAGTCTTTCCACACAAAATACGGATTGTACACAACCCAGAAGTGCAGCATTCAAGGTAATAAGAGCTCATCTTTTTAATTTGGCTAGGCAGAGTTGTGTTTTAAAAAAGCCAATATTTTAAAGGTCAAAATCATATAAAACACAATTTCAAAACGCCGCTGTTAGAAAAGCCCAACAACAAAGAGGTTCTGGACGTAAAGGGCTTAAATCAGGAGATCCAGGAGAAACTTTGACAAGGAGTCCCTCTAAAATCAGTTTTTTGAGCAAGTCTCAGCAGCATCACAGCATCCTCCTGCAGCACAGACCTGAGGGTGCACCAGCACCTAAAACCTGAATATTCTTCCACTGCAACTTAAGGAACAGTTTAGAACAAGCTGAAATATGAAAACCCTTCCGTGTGGAGTCATTAACGAGCAGGATTTCCACTCTGTGTGCTCGGGGACCCAACAATCAGGTGAGCTGCTCCAAACTGGAAGTGCTTATTCCGAAGAGTATTTGGCTGGAATTAATTTCCTCTGACATCACCAGAAGTGATCTTAACAGGGTTCCCCTTCCTCAAAGATTGTGTAAATACTTCCAGCAACCAACTCAGCAATTCAGCTCCAGAAAAACACTCTGGCATCCCTCACTGCAGAAGTCAGAGGTGACACAAAAAATCAAAGACTTTGACAAAAAAAAAAAAAAAAAAAAAAAAAAAAAAAACAAAAAAAAAACAAAAACAAAAACACACCTCCAGCACAGGCAAATTTACTGTAAAAATCCCAAAAATCCCACAGAAGAGAAAAAAAAAAAAAAAAAAAAAAAAAAAAGAAAAGCAAAGCTACAGGGTGGACAGAAGGACAGAAAAGCTGGTTTAAAAAGAAATAAAAATTTGAGACTAAGAATTCAGCAATTCCTTAGGACACAGATGAAAGAATCATCCAGGATTTAGGGAGCTTTTTAAGCTCCGTGTTTTCTGTAACCTTTATCATCTCGAACACTGCCAAACAAACACACAGCCCTCTAAAAACGACAATAAAACCCCCAAGATTAAAGTTTTCATCTCCGTGGCAAAAGCCTGCCAAAAAAAAAACAACGAGGGGCTGAAGAGGCTGAATGACAACTGAGCATCTTCCAGTGGAGCATCTGCAGTTGTGGCACATGGCACCAAACTTGGGAAAGGGAACGCTGGCACTTTGGAGCCCGGGGAATGGCTCAAAAAAACCCCAAAAAGCCTCGAGTTTATTATGAACTTGAGGAAGGAGGCAAGAGCAGAAGTTTTCTTGCAGTCCCTGGGGTGCGGAGCTCGTCCAGCACAGCGTGGCCCTGGTGGCACCGGGGGTGTGCTCTGCTCTGAGCTCCAGGTTGTAGGGAATTTTGCCCCACCCTGTCAGGAATTATCCCCCACAGCAGCCCACCCTTCCCAGGCTGCTCTCGGGACAGCGATTTTCATGACTTTTGTCAGGTTCAGAGCAGCGCAGGAACCTTTTCTCCAGCCAACAATGCACAGGACCGGCAGAGAGAGGCTTACCAAGAGCTCACCTCTAGGTGCAGCAACTAAAACTCCCTAAAACAACACAGAAGAGGAAGCTGATCCTCCAGAGCCATTGCTCTCATCAGATACCTCCTTTCGTTCTTTTCTTTTTTTTTTTTTTTTCTTTAAAGTGAACACGACTGCATTTTTTTTTCTTTTTTTTTTTTTTTTACCCAAGGAGACCGACGTTCATTTTGGCTGCAGGTACAGCACCAGGTAGGAACAATAATCCCCGGGTAATTCACGGGGGCGGCGAAACAAAGGGGCTAAAAATGGTCGGATTTGGTGAACTTGCAGGATGCTGTGCTGCAGGATTCGGCACACACACACATACACAAGTTCTCCTGCTGGAAGAGATCACCCGGCACTGATCACCCAGCTCAGGAAACCCTAAAACAACCCTAAAATATCCAGGGCACGACACGCACAGCAGGTCCGACCCTCGGCTGGGCGCAGAAAGTGCTGCCGGAGCAGCAGCGGAGCATCCTCGGGGTGCCACCCCGGCAGCGCTGCCACCACCCTGAGGGTACCACCACGGCGGTGGCATCTTCGGGGTGCCACCCTGGGGCTGCCACCCAGCTGCTGACACCCTGGGGAGGCCTGGCAGGCGTTCCTGGGGAAGGATGCGAGCAGGACAACCACCAACCCCTCTCCTGCCCTTCCCACCCCAGCCGCGGCTGCGGTGCCCTCGGGAGGCGGCGGAAAGGACAAAAATTAAATTAACCCCCGAGCGGCATCCCCGCGGAGCCCCCGAGCCGTGCCCACCTCGCTGCGGGTGATGCGGTGCCGCGCCAGCTTCACCACGGCGAAGTTGCCCTTGCCCAGCGTGCCCTCGATGTCGTAGAAGCCGACGCGGACGGGCCCGAGGCCGCGGGGCAGCAGCGCCGGGGGCCGCCGGGGCTCGGCCATCACCATGCTGCGCTCGGGGGGCGGCGGCGGCTCCGGCTCCTGCGCTGCCCCCGGCGCCGCGCCGCCCCTCCGCCACCACCGGCGTCACCGCGCGCGTCACCGCGGGCGGGGCATCGCCATGGCAACGGCCCGCGGGAGGGGACGGCGAGGGGACGGTGCGGGGACACGGCCCGAGACACCGGGGACAGGGAGGGGACAGAGCGGGGACAGTGCGGGGACACGGCCCGCGACACCGGGGACAGAGCGGGGACATGGCCCGCGACACCGGGGACAGAGCGGGGACACGGCCCGCGACACCGGGGACAGGGAGGGGACGGTGCGGGGACACGGCCCGCGACACTGGGGACAGTGCGGGGACATGGCCCGCGACACCGGGGACAGCGAGGGGACGGTGCGGGGACACGGCCCGCGACACCGGGGACAGTGCGGGGACACGGCCCGTGACACCGGGGACAGGGAGGGGACGGTGCGGGGACATGGCCCGCAATACCGGGGACAGGGAGGGGACGGTGCGGGGACACGGCCCGCGACACCGGGGACAGGGAGGGGACGGTGCGGGGACACGGCCCGCGACACCGGGGACAGTGCGGGGACAGAGCGGGGACATGGCCCGCGACACCGGGGACAGGGAGGAGACGGTGCGGGGACACGGCCCGCGACACCGGGGACAGGGAGGGGACGGTGCGGGGACACGGCCCGCGACACCGGGGACAGGGAGGAGACGGTGCGGGGACACGGCCCGCGACACCGGGGACAGGGAGGGGACGGTGCGGGGACACGGCCCGCGACACCGGGGACGGTGCGGGGACAGAGCGGAGACATGGCCTGTGACACCGGGGACAGTGCGGGGATAGCGCGGGGACACGGCCCGCAACACCGGGGACAGTGCGGGGACACGGCCCGCGACGCCGGGGACAGGGAGAGGACGGTGCGGGGACACGGCCCGCGGGAGGGGACAGGGAGGGGACGGTGCGGGGACAGCGCGGGGACACGGCCCGCAACACTGGGGACAGTGCGGGGACAGCGCGGGGACAGCGCGGCACCGAGCGGGGACACAGCCCGCAACAGCGGGGGACAGTGCCAGTAGCCCCAGGGGACAGTGCCAACATCCCCCGGGGGACAGTGCCACCAGCCCCCGGGGACGCCGTCATCAGTGCCGGGGGGACACCACGGTACCCGCGCTGGGACAGTGCCATCAGTTTTTGTCCATCCCCAGGTGTCTGTCAGCCCAGATGTGTCTGTCCATCCCCAGATGTGTCTGTCCCCCCCCCAGGTGTCCGTCCCCCCCAGGTGTCTCCAGCCCTGCCCCAGGGGCTCCACACAAAGCCCGCGGCATTCTGCACCTGGATGAGCCCCCACGTGTCCCCAGTGCAGTTTCCTGATGGAAATCTCCTCTCCCTGGCACTGAGCAGCGTTTCCCGGGTTCCTCCAGATCACAACGATGCCTTTTGTGTGTGTGTCAGCCTCCCCAAAATCCCGCTCAGCACCGCACAGTCCTGGGCAGCTCTGGGCCCCAGCCTTTCGGGAGGACGTGAACGCTGCAGGATGCCTCCAGAGAGGGTGACAGAGAGGTGACAGGGAGCAGAGGTGCCCTGGGAGGGGCTGGATCCATCCAGCCCGGGGAAAAGGAGGCTGAGGAACAACTTCAGGCTGTCTGCAGCTTCCTGGGGAGATGTGGAGAGGGAGGTGCTGAGCTGCTCCAGGGACAGGACACATGGGGACAGCTCCAAGCTGTGTCAGGAGAGGTCCAGACTGGACATCACAAAGCGTTTCTGTACCACCGGGGTGGTCAAAGCTTCCCAGGGAGGTGCTCAGTGCCCCGAGCCTGGCAGTGTGTGAATAATGCCCTTCAGTAACTTCTGTGATGTCCTGAAGTGGCCAGGCAGATTTTTGCAGGTCCTTTCTCAGTGAATTATTCTTCTGTTGCATTTCCTGCACGTTTGGAAAGGCAGATGTGGAAGCTCTATTGGGCCCTTTGACCTTGAAATGACCTGAGGACCATCAGAGCTGAGAACGTGTGAAAAAACTTAAAGCCCTTTCTGCTGAATTTCCTTTTTCCCCCCCACTGATTCTGCTTTAGGTGCGCTTTTACATTTTAAAATTCCATTGTTCCGGCAATCTTTGCTCTCCCAGTTCATGCCTGTCCCTCCCTCTGCCCTGCTCCATCTGGGGCTGGAGGGTTGGTACCTGTCTGACATTTGGGGACATTTGGGGATCACGCCTGGAATCTCTGCTGAGTTCCCCTGCTTAACCAAAGCCCACCCCAAAGCTGTGAAATCAGCAGCAGCCACAGAACTTTGTGAACACAGAACGGGCACAGGCGGCTCAAAACGGAGCCTGGACACGAAAAAAAAAAAAAAAAAAAAAAAAAAAAAGAGTAGAAGGATGCAAAGAAAAAAAAAAAAAGTTGTGTCGTTCTTTGCCTTTTTAGGCAGGTTTTACACATCAAGCTGCCTCATGCTGGTGAAAAGTTACTTTTGTTCCGTGTCAAGCAGCGATGACTGTTCTGCCGAGGGAACTGAGGATGTCTCTGTGCAGGAATGAATGCTCGTCCTTCACTGATGACATCCCTCCGAGGAGTGACATTTTGGGATGACGCTGCTGCCTCGGGCTGCCATGGAGAAGAAGAAGAGGAGCTGTTGCTGCTCTATTTCTCCCCTGCAGAAGTTCTGGCGGTGAGTAACTGATGGCTCGGGTTAGTCAGCCATCCACCCTTTCGCTGATTGATGGGTACGTGAGGGAACCTTCCAGAATCCTCTTGGAATAGCAAGTGGTGTCATCCCGAGCTGCCACTTGCCAAATTTCACTCCTCTTTCACCTTTTCTTCGCATCCAAACTCGGCGTGTGGAAAGTGAATTTTTTTCCCCCCCCTCTACAGAACGTTACCTAATTCTCCTTCTCGGTCGTGTCATTCTAAAGCAAGTTTTTTTTATTTTTTAGCCTTAAAGATTTTGCTTCCTGCGCGGCTTTCAAGCCTCAGCCCGGCGTAAAAGTGAATTATTCAATCAGATTTCGCTGCTGGGGAGAGAAAAACCTCTGAAAAAAAAAAAAAACCCACAAAAAAACCCCAAAAAAAACCAAAAACCACCACAAAGGCGGAAAGTTCAGGTCTCAAAAAACGAACAACCCAAAAAACAAAAAACCCCACAAAAACACAAAAACAACAAACAAATAAAAAACCCAAAAAACCAAACAAAAAAAAAAAAAAAACCAAAACACCAAACAAAAAACAAACCAACTAAAAAACACAAATAAAACCCAAAAAACCCCCAAAACCACCAAAAACCAACCACCCCAAAACCCCTACACGGCTTAAAAACAACACGGCTTAAAAACACTCCGAGAGGAACTGCACCCACCAAAACCCCCCAATCCTTTTCGGCGGCCTCTGATGGGTTTTGCTCCTCTCCAAGAAAAGGGATTTATTTTAAACCCTTCCCAGAGGCCGGGGCTGAGCAGATTTTTTGGGCAGGACGTGGAGCTCACATGCCCTCGTGTGGCGGCTGCTCCCGCACATCCTCCGAATGCTGAACAACCCCAAATGAGGCTGATTTATAAACCCCCTGGCCTTAATAACTCTCATTAATAATTAAGCCCAGTCCGACGGGCAGCTCAAGGGGTCGGAGCAAACGCTCGGCTGCCGAAATATGGCTTTAAACACTCAAACTCCAGCATCTGACAAACTCCTCCCTCTCCTTCTCCTGTTTTACAGCTCCTAAAAGATGCTTAATAGCTGCCAAAAAGGGGAAATAAATGAGATAGAGAATAGGAGGTTAAAAGTGGACAGACTTTTCTTGATTTGCGTTAATTACTGCATTGGAACCTCCAGGTGTTGTGACCTGAGCACTCTCCTGTATCAGGAATTTCCTTTCCAGGAGGAATTGTTGCCCACTCCGTGCTGTTTTCAGAACGATTGGAAGATTGTTTATTTTTTTTTTTAAAGGGATTTCTCCTTTTTTTACTTTATCTGCAGCACGTCCTGGTGGAGGAGCAGCCACTGGGGCACCTGGGACCTTTCGGAAGTGAGAAGTAGCTGTGCCAACTGCAATATTTCAGTGTTTGCAGCAGCCAGCGACAGCTCAGAGATCTAAAAACTCCTCCCTGCCTATTTTGGCAGAACAGATTAATGAGTGACCCGCCCTCTGTTCTGCTCTTGTTTCAGCCACATTTAAAACACCTTTTTGCCAAACCCTTTGTTTCCTCCCAGCTTATCAATCAATTTTTCCTTTTTATTTATTTATTTTTTTTTTCATTTTCCTATTTATTTATTTACATGCAACAGAGAGCTGCAAATTTTTAGGCCAGTAAAACAAGTTTTAGGTGCTTCATCGTCTTGTTCTGCCGCTCCCCTGGAGCCAGAAAATCACCTGCAGGACACAAGGTGTGAAATATTTGTGTTCTTTGGTTGCTTGGTCATTCCCCCTCCATTTCTTGGGTTCTGTCCCTTCCGGCAGAACGAGGGGGAGAATTGGAGGAGTAAAAAAACCGGAGCAAATTCACAGGTTGAGATAAAGAAGTTTAATAGGCACAGTGAAAGTTGCACACAGCAGCAAAGCCAACGAGGGGATTCGTTCCCCACTTCCCAGTGCTCAGCGTGTCCGGGAAAGCAGAGCTCCATCACACAGCGCCTTGGAGGAGGGGGAGGGCTATAAATAAATAAGGGTTTGGGATTGTCCCTCGGTCTCAAGGCGTCTCTTTGGTACAAAAAGGAATCCAGGGTATCAACAAGCCATTCCTGGGGCAAAGGGGGGCAAATCTCAACATTCTTTTCAGTCTGGGTTTGTTAAAACCCCTCATCCTTCCAGAAAATGGAAGAATAAGGGGACAATGCACAGCCAGGACAAACACCACACGTGAAACAAGTGCAAGTAAACTCATGTTGATATTCAGAAATCCAAATTCCGCTGGGTTTTGTTTTTTTTTAGGGTCCGTTTCCTCAATATCCATAAATCTCATTGTCCACCCAGGTGGACTCTTTGCTCCTGCCCACACGGTCCCCGCAGAGCTCGTAGATGTCGTTGGTGACAAAGCCACTCTCTGCGCTGGCCAGTGTCCCCAGGCCACTGCTGGAGGTGTCCCTGGGGCTCTCCAGCCCCTCCCGGGCACGGAAGGAGGAATTCTTTGTGCCAGGTCTGGCCCCTGCCAGGTCAGCTTCACACTGTTTGTTGATCACTCTGTAAATGTCCAGCCTGGGGCTGTCCCTCGGGGGCTGGGGCAGCCAGCCACTGTCACCCTCGGGGGTCACATCCACCAGCTCCCTTCTCCTGAGGAGGGCAGAGGGAGAAAAAAAAAAAAGGGAAAAGCCATAAAAATGCACAGAGGAAAACACAAACCAACAGCAGAACTCTGTCATTGTAGGACACACAAATAAAATAAAAAAAAAATAAAAAAGAAAAGAAAAAAAAGATGAGAGACTCTAAATATTTTAAAAGGCAAAGAGCATGGGAAAAAAGGTTTTATTGTCTAATTCTTAGTCCCTTTTATAAGGTGTTCTGGTGCAGACTGAACATGAGTGAATAGGTGTCACAAGCACGACACAAAAGGAACGACAGCAGTCAGGTTGTGAAGTGAGCAGAGAAAGAGGGAGTTCATCACGATTTGGGGTTTAAATAGGATTTGGAATTTGATCAAGGGTTGGAGGACGAGAAGAACACCCCTCTGACCCCAGTGGTCAAAGCAGCAGTCCATCACAGGGAGGGATGCAAAAACAACCGACTTTTGTTTATGTTAAATGTGTGAGAAACTAGAATTATGTAGACAAGATCAGAAGGCTGAAAATCAGGGCGACAAATAGGAACAGGGGAATAGGAACGGCACCTCTCTGATCCCTCGGGTTAAACCAGAGAAACAGCAAAACCCCACCTGGAGAAAGGTTGTTTGGAGAGAGGAGAGTTGTTGGCCAGGATTGTTTGGAGAAGGAGCTTTCCTGAGAGATTTTTCCTTGGGAAAAAGTCAGCAGCTGCCAGCAGGATAAAATCCCTCAGAGCCAGAAATGTCAGACCCACAGAACTCTGGCAGCTCAGGTGCTGGGGCAGCAAAACTGCTCCTGACCCTTCCAAAATCCCAACCAGCAAAACTCCTCCTGACACTCCCAAAATCCCCCCCCAGAGCTGCTGTGCTCTCAGGGAAAGCGAGGAGAAAACATTGGTGACCATTATTTGCTCCAAATCTCCAAATTTTCCTTTTATTCCCATTATTCCCATTGCTGCTTTTTTGTTGTTGTTGTTTTGTTTTGGTTTTGTTTTTTCTTTTGTTTGGGGTTTTTTTTTGGTTTTTGTTTTTTTTTTGTTTTTTTGCTTTTGAAGGGGAACTTCTGATAATTCAAAGCTTTGATAAGACAAGTACAAGGCTCAAGGCATCCAAATCGTAACCTTGGAGACAATATTTCCTGCCTGCCACTTCTGTGGATGCAAGGAAGGGATATAATGTGATTTACTTAGAATTTAACTTCCCAATTAACTCAGCCTGGAGCAGCCACATCACTTTTTCAGCCTTCCTCTGGCGGCCAACGCTCCTGTCCAGAGCTTTTTTCCGGGGTGGTGAAATGAGCTGTGAACAGAAGGTGTCACCGCTGGTTTAGGGCACAGAAATGTCACTCACCTCTTGACAAACAGGCAAAGGCAGGAGATGCCTGTGACGGCCACGAGGAGCAGCAGCACGGGAACGCTGGAAATGAGGATGTAGGCAAGGCTCTGAGCAGGCACTGGGGTCAAAATAAACTGGGGTCACGAGAAGAAATGGCGAGTTTTTCATAGTTAATCACAAATGTACAAATTAAACATTCACAGCTCAGCCGCTCTGAAGTGATTTAATAAAAGTGGCTTTTTCACACACCCAAAATACTTTGGATTTTGAACATTTTGATCATCAGGGCAACCTCCTCCTTTTGTCCTGGGAAATAATTGAGGGATTTTTTTGTTTGTTTGTTTGTTTTCTGTATTTAGTCTTCCACATTTTGAGCCAAACAGTTGAAATGAGTTTTGGAGAGCACAGGTTATAAGGATGTAGGAAATGCGGATGTAGGAAATGAGGATGTAGGCAAGGCTCTGAGCAGGCACTGGGGTCAAAATAAACCGGGGTCACGAGAAGAAATGGTGAGTTTTTCATAGTTAATCACAAATGTACAAATTAAACATTCACAGTTCATCCGCTCTGAAGTGATTTAATAAAAGTGGTTTTTTCACACACCCAAAATACTTTGGATTTTGAACATTTTTATCATCAGGGCAATATCCTCCTTTTGTCCTGGGAAATAATTGAGGGATTTTTTCTTGTTTTCTGTATTTAGTCTTCCACATTTTGAGCCAAACAGTTGAAATGAGTTTTGGAGAGCACAGGTTATAAGGATGAAGGAAATAAGGATGTAGGAAATGAGGATGTAGGCAAGGCTCTGAGCAGGCACTGGGGTCAAAATAAACCGGGGTCACGAGAAGAAATGACGAGTTTTTCACAGTTAATCACAAATGTACAAATTAAACATTCACAGCTCAGCCGCTCTGAAGTGATTTAATAAAAGTGGCTTTTTCACACACCCAAAATACTTTGGATTTTGAACATTTTTATCACCAGGGCAACCTCCTCCTTTTGTCCTGGGAAATAATTGAGGGATTTTTTTTTGTTTGTTTTCTGTATTTAGCCTTCCACATTTTGAGCCAAACAGTTGAAATGAGTTTTGGAGAGCACAGGTTACCTTGGGCTCCCACAGCTGTTCCATTGGCGCCTTTCCTGCGGCGATCCTCGGGGAATTCTGGCTTCCAGGCCTCTGTTGGCACAGCTGGAAAGAAGCAGCTTCATTAATACTGCAGATGTTTTGGGGTTTTTTCCAAAAAAATATAAAAATGATTCAAAAAAATCTAATTTATGTTAACGTCGTTATTTCTTTTGTCTATAAAAGAAAGAATGTATTTCTTTTATGATGATGAAATAAATATAAACATAAAATTATATATAAATATAAATATAAAAATAAATATAAATATATTTAAAAATTAAAAATAATAAGCAAGACTGAGGGGAGATTGAAGAGGCTGAGAGCTGCAGAGGAGGTGTGAGGTGCACTGGGACGACTGCACCTCAATCCCTGCAGTAGTATTCCTTGACAATGATTGTCAGAGTATTTCCACTGGAAGTGTTTGATTTAAAAAAAAAAATTGTTTAATTTAATTGTTTAAAAAAATGGTTTAAAAATGTTAAAATTAGTTTAAAAAACTGTTTAAAATCGTTTTTAAAAAAAGGTTAAATTGTTATTAAAAATAAAGAAAATCCCAAACAAATGTGTCCGACTCACCTCTTCGGGAATTGTCTATTGGAGCTTTTGTTGGTTTCTCTGAAAGGAAAGAGAAATGCAGAATTTCCTCATGAGTGAGACACACAATTTCCAGCCTGAGCCCTGTCCTCCAGTTCTCCCCCAGAGCGAGACCTCAAACCCTTCACAAATTTATATAAAATATAAATGTGGAATTTATATAAACCTCAAACACACACACAGGACACCCTGGGATATTTTTTCCCCCCATTTGATGCATAAACTTAAAGTTTTCCCTGTCACTGTCAGACACGAAAGTCTCCAAATATTTCAGCAGGCAGAGAGCACAGAAAAAAGGTTTTATTTTCTAATTTTTACTGCCTTTTATAAGGTGTTCTGGTACAGATTTCACATGGTTGATGAATAGGAACAAAAAGGTTTTATTTTCTAATTTTTACTGCCTTTTATAAGGTGTTCTGGTACAGATTTCACATGGTTGATGAATAGGAACAAAAAGGTTTTATTTTCTGATTTTTGCTACCTTTTATAAGGTGTTCCCAGACAAGTAACATGGTTGGGGTGAATAAGAACAACACCTCTCTGATCCCATGGGTTAAACCAGAGAAAGAGCAAAACCCCACCTGGAGAAAGGTTGTTTGGAGAGAGGAGAGTTGGTCGCTGTCAACCTGATTTTTTTTTTAGCTTTCTGATGTTTAGATTTTTATACTGGAGTTTTCCACACCCTGTGACGTGACCAAAGCGACGTTTTTTGCATTCCTCTTTGGAGGAGGGACATTTGATGGGCTCTGAGTTTGACCAGTGAGGTTACAGAGGTGCCAACCTCCAATCTCTGGGCAAACTCTGGAATTTATATCTAAATGGAGATCAAAACAAACTCTCTCTGCTCTGACACCCTGATGGTGTGAGTGTGGCTCCTTCGTGTCCATCTAGCCACAGGTTGCTGAGATTGTTTTGAGAAAGGAGACTTGTTTGCCAAGATTATTTTGAGGAAATATATTATTTCTTCCTGAGAAAACTTTTCCTAGGGAAAGTGTTGGCGGCTGCTGAGCAGGCTAAAAAACCTCTCATCTCAGCCCCACATCTCCCTGTGCCACCAGGGAGAGATTTTGCAGCAGCCACTGCTCTCCTCCTTCCTTCTCCTGGAGGACGGAGCTTGAAATCCCACAGAGACTCGTTATTACCCAGGGAATATTTGCAGATGAAGTTGTTCTTCATGTTGCATCTGTCGTCGTTCCACTGGAACATGTAGGGGCCTCCCACCCCCGGGGGGGCAGAGGGTTGGTGGTACAGCACCACACACACCTCACCCCCACAGGACGGCTCGTCCACGTACCAATTCCTGGGGAAAACACCAAAGAAAGCACAGCTCAGGGCACTGCCAGCAGCTTGGATGGGGAAAAAGCAGAGTTAAAGGGGTTATGGCACCACCCTGCACTTCCACTGGGGAAAATGGGAGTGATAAATGCATTTATTTCTTCTTTAAATTCAGATTTTTTTGGGGGGCTTTGCAAGCAAGGTGTTCAACAATATCAATGAGCAAAGGATATTCTGCTGTCTCACAGGAAAAAAAAAAGTTATTTCCTTAGTAAGGAAATAGCATTTTTCATTTTTCAGGACATCAGATATAAACTTCAGGGGATCTTCATTTGCAGGTCATTTAATCAGAGGTTTTTAAGGCCACACCACTTGTTCTCTCTCCTCCTTTTAGCCCCCCCAAAATGACCAATTTGGCCTAAAGCAGAAATTGATGTGGAGCAGCAGCAGGAGGGTGATTTGTGCACAGGGATGGGACGAGCACAGAATGAACACAGTTCCCATTAATCACTTCCTCTCCTCAAAGGTTATTAAAGTGCTGAACCAAGTCTGCCTGCTTGGGCCAAATTCTGGGGTTTTGTTTCCCTTGGTCTAAAGAATCAGATTCCATTTAGGGGAAAAAAAGATAATGTCCTGGATATTATTCTTGTTCTGTTATTATTAATATTCCTGCTACTATTACTACTAAAATAACTACACAGTGTTACCCTGTAGTAATACATATTATTACAAGATTTAGAAATTACCAGGCTGCTGCTGTCTCCCTACACTTTTCCGCTTTATTTTCTGTGTATTTCCCATTTATGTCTCAGCAGTGGTGAGGAGAAGGAGATGGACTCGGCCTAAAGCAGACACTGATGTGGAGCAGCAGCAGCAGCAGGGTGATTTGTGCACAGGGATGGGACGAGTGGGGAATGAACACAAACGCTGGGACACCACTGCTCGGAGTCTTTGGCCAAACCCCTTCATTCCCCAGGGCACTGCCAGCCCCACAGCACCGGGCACCCACCGAAATTTGGCCGAGCTGCCGTCTGACCAGGAGTAAAAGCCGTGACACTCAGTGCTGTTGTCACCCTCCTTGTCCTTCCTCCTCCTGAGCCCGATCCAGAAGTCCCCATCGGAGGGCAGGAGGCTCCTGATGAAGGACTCGATCAGCCTCTGCTCTGCGGGGCTCTCGATGCTCACCAGGTGTCCCCCGTCAGCCCTGCAGGCCAGGTGAGCTTCCTCAAAGCTGCTCCTGCGGGAGGCGTCGTGGAAATAAACGATTTTGTAGCAGGGTTTCTGCGTCCCACGCCTGCAAACCGTCTGCCCTGCAGGGGAGGTGCACCAATGCGCGTTTGAATAACTTGATTTGTTCTTTGGACCGGCTGAAGTGTCGGGAGATAAGAAGGTAACCTGCAGCTTCGTTTTAGAGAGTTATCAAGGATTTGTCAAGGCTGCAAGGGCAACAGCAAGTCTAAAAAATAATGAGCAAAAGGCTGGGAAAGCGTCCACAAGAAATGCAAAACTCAGAGAGAAGACAACGCTCGACCAATTAAGAGCCCTGAAAAATGTGTGTCTGTCTAATGAACAAACGACTTCGACAATAAAAGACCCCTGTAGGTGTGAACGAGAGCACTGGGAACTATAACTGTGGCTTGATGCGAACAGGAAAGTAGTTTCTGATATAATTATATTAATATAATTATAATTATATTGATTATTTTCAGTAGCCCATTTCCCCCCTGCAGGGAGGGAGAGGAAACTCTCCCAGGAATGGTGCCAAACACCACCAAAATTAAGGTTAAAATTAAGGTTAAATTGGCAAATTGGGTGAGTTTTTTTCATATGGAAAACACAATGTGGGTAAAAGCCTCTTGTCTCACTCAGGTGGCAAATGGAATCTCCACGTTTTTCTCGCTGCATCTCACAGTTCAGGTTGGGCTTTTGGTGTCCTGCTCTTTTCATCTCCCTCGTGGTTTTTCTGGGATTTGCAGATCCTGGGAGTTCCTCCCAAAGAAGCCCTCTGCCAGAGCAAGCTGATACACGCAGCCTTTTAAAAATCAAAGTTCCCTTGCAAGGGTTCAAAGAGGCTTTTTTGTAATTATTATTATTTTTACGGAGTTAAATGGTCAAAATCAGGGATTTCCTTACACAAGCAGAGCCAGCAAGGATTTCTCTTTTGGGGTGCATGCAATGGTTTAATGGATGTTTATACAGTTCAGTGCAGTGCCACAGAATCCCAGAATTTTGGGGTTGGAAAGGACCTTCAATACTCCTCATTCCACCCCCTGCCGTGGGGACACCTCCCGCTGTCCCAGGCTGCTCCAGCCTGGCCTTGGACATTCCCGGGATGGGACACGCAGAGAAGAATTCCTCCTTCACATCCCAATCGTAACCCATCTTTACAACCAAACTGAATTCCACCTTTCCGACCTCAGCCTCCTTCTTTCCCCGTGCCGAGGATCAGGAGTGGGTTCCCCCAGCCCCATTCCCAGCTCTGTGCTCTGCCCTCTCTCTGCCTGCCCAGGGAATAAACGACGTCTCTTTTGGGCCTCTCACAGGCAGCAGAGCTTATTTTGGTTCCGAGGGAAGATCAAAGTGAAAAGACACATCATCCCAAACGATGCACTCGTGTGTGTGTGTGGTTTCTTTTCTTTTTTTTTCAGCAGAGCAGTCCCAATATTTAGACTGTGCAAACAAACAGTTTTGTTTTGCTCGGTAAATATTTCTTTCGCAGGCACAATCTGCCAACCTACAGAGTGTTTTCTACAGGAGGAAAACATTCAGCAGCATTGGTGGTGTGCTGGGAACAAACGGGACACTGCAAGGACGGGTCATTATAAACCCTGCCATGGGATATTTGCTGGCTTTAGTTTATCCTTTTCCACTCCACTCTAGGAGAGGGAGTTTTCAACACCTTCACACTGGAATTTTTCAGCAGTTAAACAGCCAGAAATGGAGTTTATATTTTAAATGGAGTTAATATTTTACCCAGGGATTACAACAAGAGGAGGATTTTTACCACCACAGCACTATTAAAAAATACATTTCTAGCACAGCCTGTGTTTCCCTTGGGAATTTGGCACTCAGAGAAAAAGGCAAAGCCCCCTTACCTCTTCTGAGGGAAATGTCCACTGCTGATGGGAGAGGCAAAAGGAAAACACAGACAGCAGAGGTTCATTAAAAAAATCTGCAACTCTCTAGAAAACAGTCACCAAAACTGCACCCAGGCTCTTTGCTGAGACACAAACACGTTTTTTCCTCAATAATAATAAAAAAAGAAAAGAAAAGCAAGTGTCTGCCCTCTCAGCCAGACTTGCCATGACTTTCAGCTGAGGAGGAACTGATTGGAGCTGATTCCTGGCCGGACTTCCCGAGCTTTAGGACACTGACTGTGCAGCTCTGAGCAAGGCTGAAAGGATTCCTTGTCTTCCTCATCCTGTATTCCCGTGGTCCCCCTTATCTCCTCCCTCGGGATCTGCCCGCTGACTCCAGCCAGCTCCTCAGGGCAGGGCGGCGGGGAAAACCGGCTGGAAAACTCGGCAGAGAGCTCCAGAAACACCAACCCCAAACCTCGGCAAAGAGCTCCAGAAACATTAACCCCAAACCTCGGCAACGAGCTCCAGAAACACCAGCCCCAAACCTTGGCAAAGAGCTCCAGAAATATCAACCCCAAACCTCGGCAAAGAGCCCCAGAAACATCAACCCCAAACCTCGGCAAAGAGCTCCAGAAACATCAACCCCAAACCTCGCAAAGACCCCCAGAAACAGCAACCCCAATCTTCCCTTCAGAACCGAACATCAACCCCAAATCTCGGCAAAGAGCTCCAGAAACATCAACCCCAAACCTCACAAAGACCCCCAGAAACACCAACCCCAACCTTCCCACCGCCGAGCATCCCTGCCCATGTCGCGACAGCCAGCGACATCCCCACCCTGCCAGCGGCAGAGGGGAGCCCGGCGGGGCCGGAGGGATGTCTCCGGGACCCCTAGGCGATGTCCCAGCGATCCCGACCCATCCCGAGGCGCTCTCACCGCTGAGCAGCCGCGCTCCCGTCGCGCAGCCCAGCGCGGCCGCGCACAGCGCCGCTGCGGCCAGCATCGCTCCGCCGGGCCCCGGGACAGCTCCTCCTTCTCTCCTTCTTCCTTCCCTTCCCTTCCCTGCCTCTGTCACTCCTCCTCTTTCTCCTCCTCCTGCTCCTGCCCGCTCCCGGCCCGGCGGAGGCGCTGCGGGCTGAGCGCTCTGGTCCCTGGGGCGCGCCCCAAACCCTTCATCCCTCTGCCCGTGTCCTCGCTCCGATCCCCTTTTATATCCTCATCCCACCGCCGCCCACCAGGAGCCACCCACGGGCGGATCCACCCCCGCTTTTGATTTATTTTTTCATTATTTTTTAATTTTTTTTTTTTGGAAAGGTTTTTCCTTCCCTTTCCCACATCTGCGTTTGCCTGCGAAGAAGAAGCGGGAAGAGTTTTATTGTTTCCTGCCGGTCGAGCCAAACACCGACTTATTTTATCCATCCCAACGCCAGTTTTCTAAACCTAAACATTCCTATTTGGAAGGCATCACCTGGAGCATCACCAAATCCGACTTTAAGGGGTAAAAAAGCCGGGGTTGAGTCTAAAATCTCGGCGTTTTTAACTCACGATGCTCAGCCCCCTGCGGGAAGCGCCTGGGGAGGGAAATAGGGGCCGGGAATTGTGTTTGGCACAGGGATAAAGCCGAGCCCTTTCCTGGAGCCTCGCACGTGTTTCCTGGAGCTGGGGCTCTCCATCAATCCAGGAGATTCTCCCGGGACCAAAGTGAATCTGCCCAGGCAGAAAATAACCCCCATCGATGCTTTACAACAGGAGATCGATGGTTTTAGAGAGGCTTTAAAACCTTCAGCCGCTCCTGGGAGCTCGAGTGGAGGAGCTGTTTGAGAAATTGATCCTTTCAAGGGAGGGAAATCCTTGGAAATGCCACGTGTAAATCCATGGGAACATGGGAACAGAAGGCCGGAATTCCAGAGGGGAGCGGTGGAAAGCTGCTGGCTCTGAGCGTGGGTCACGGCTGTCAAACAGGAACAGGCTCCGGTGTTTCCTGGCTTTTTTTGGGTTTTTTTGAGAAAAATAAAAATACTTCTACAACCACGGTGCGTTCCCTGGCTTTCTGAACCTCGGCCAGAATTAAAAACGTCTGAAAAATGCAGAGGCTTCCATTTCCTTCTCTTCCCTGCTATTGAGAAATAAATGGGAAACACACAGAAAATAAAGGAGAAAAGTACAGAAAAATAGCAGCAGCCTTTTAATTTCTAAATGTTTTAATAATATGTTAGTACAGGACAAAACTGTACTAATATATATTTATTTAATAATATATATTTATTTAATAAAATATATTTAATAATATATTAGTACAGGAGTAGTTTTTTTAGCAGTAGCAGTAGTAATAATAATTATAATAATATCAACAATAATAATAATATCAGTAGCAGCAACAACAACAATAAAAACAATAAATTATTATTATTATTAATAATAATATCAGTAGCAGCAACAACAACAATAAAATAATAACACAATAATAACATAATAATAATAATAATAATAATAATAATAATAATAATAATAATAATAATAATATCCAGGACAGCTTTTTTCCCCCTAAATAGAATCTGATTCTTTGTACCAAGGGAAATAAAACCCCAGAATTTGGCCCAAGCAGACAGACTTGGTTCAGCACTTTAATAACCTTTGAGGAGAGGAAGTGCTTAATAGAAACCAACTTAAAGGCATAAATAAGGAGGAAGGAAAAAAAAAAAAAAGAGGCTTTTAGGTCCAAAATGAAGACGTCATTCCTGAAAAGACCTTTTAAAATCTTGTTTTGCAGGTTATTTCTCCACTCACTGCCCTTATCAGCTCTAATATTTCAGTGCTACTCCCTTCAATTGGGGAATTCAATTGTATTAATTCAGACATGTAGTTCTTAAACTTCCACTCATTTATCTCTGCTTTGTGTCCTGGGAATTACAGCAGAGGGAAAGAAAAGCCTTAATAGAATCCAGAGCTCTTACTCCTGGATTTTATTCTCCTGACAAACATCCGGCCAGGGCAGGCCAAACCTTTATAAATCAGTAAATCTCCAGTTCACTGCTGATAATCATCAAAATCCCCAAATGGAAATCTTCTTTTATTGCCTGAAATCCAGTTTCTGAGAGCTTTTTAAGGAGCAGAGAGGTCAGATTGATAACTTGGTTATGAGCTGAGTTTTAAAAACTTGGAGACAGCAATGGAAAAAAATACTAAAAAAATAAAAATAACAATGGTCTTTCATATCAAAGTGAGAAATTTAGACTCATTGCCTCATTTCTTGTGGTTTTGAGATAGAAAATTGTTCTCAATTAAACTTCATTTATTAATTAGCTCAATTAAA
Organism: Sylvia borin; assembly: GCA_014839755.1. Taxonomy (NCBI): domain Eukaryota; kingdom Metazoa; phylum Chordata; class Aves; order Passeriformes; family Sylviidae; genus Sylvia; species Sylvia borin. The sequence goes on along the minus strand of CM025979.1, from coordinate 5,633,471 downwards.
CTTCATTTACCTCCTGTGGCTGGCCTGGAATTTCAGAGTTCCCCGGCCTGCAGGATCCTCTTTGCTTAAGGAATTTGTTGGATAAACCCACATTTTCTTCCCAGATTTATACAATTTCCAGGGTTTGCTCCTTTGGATTTGATCATGTCCGAATCAAATCTGAAATCTGGATTTGAGCACTGAGCTGACAATAACCTGAACATTATTCTGTCCACCGCATTAATTTGATTTTTCTTACACTCACTGGGAAGCTTTTAGGATATCTTATTTTGTATAAAGCCATTTACTCCTCGAAATGAATCTTGGTGGCTGCCTGCTGCCCAAAGCTGCAAATCCTGGCTTTCAGCTCTGCTTGGAAAACCTTTCCAAACCCATCAAACTCGACCTCCCACTGAATTAAAATAAAAATAATTTAAAAAAATAGAATAGGAGGCTCGGTGAAGCTCTGCTGGCTGCAGCCACAATTCAGAGCAGGCTAATGGACGGCGATGGATGAGTTCCATTGGGGATTATTGATCCCTTTTGGGATTATTGATGGGCAGAGGGGCATTGCTGACTTGCAGGAAAGGTTTGCAGAGCTCAGCACCTCCTGCAGATTTCCCTGCCAGGTCTGGCAAATTAGAAAAATAAAATTAAAAAAAAAAAGGATAATTGCAGAGTCAGGCAGAAAATGCAATTTCTGTGTCAGGTGGTTTGCCTGGGATTGCTGTATCTCTCGGTGGTGGAGCACATTAATTAACTAGGTTGGTAATTGGGGCTCCAGCAGAAGTTTCTATCGTCTTTCAGGCTCTTTTCATCCCAGTCCAGCTTCTCCAAGGATGGGAAAGAGCTGCTACCACAGGCCTCAATTCTATTTATTCAACAAGAAGAAACGGAGGGAAATGTGAGAGCAGAGGCCTCGGCAAGGCTGAGCTGAGCCCAGTCAAAACCTGCACATTTGGAGAAGGAAAACCTCCAAAATCCGTTTTTATCCTCACGTTTTTTAGTGGAAACAAGCTGCAAATAAGGTGGATCAGCAGGAAAACTGACATGGCAAAAACCCAGCACTTATTTTATTTTACTGTCCTGCTCCTTGATGCTTCTGTCTTGTGCCCTGAGAGCTCCTGTGGGTTTAATTCCTGCTCCCAGATTCCTGCTCCTGTTGTTCCAGACCTTTTTACCTGGCTGTGTGGTTAGTGATTGTTGCTTTGGGCAATCAGCTAACTACACTGCCTGGCAACCAGGCTGATGGCAGAGCCTCTCACCACGACTGGTTTTGTTTTTTTTCCTTCAAGAAGCAGGAATTTCTGGCAATATTCATTATTTTCTCCAATTCAAATCCTTAGTCGAGCTAAATGATCAGAGAAAAAAAAAAAAACAACCAACCAACCAACCAAACAAACAAAACAACAAAACAATTTATACCTCCAGTGAGTTTAATATTTAATCGTTGCTCAAAACTCCCTTCACTTACCTTGCTTATTAAAACATAAGAAACAATTGAGAATTATTGATATTTGGCAGATAAGCTGAAGGATGCAACCTAAAAAAAAAATAAAATTCATGGTCCAGTCTGTGTGTATTAAAAAAATTAAGTGTGCAGTAAATGAGTCATTTAAATAACAGACAGGATTCTTGGCCCAGGGAAATTCCTGAGGGTTTTAGCACCAACCTGGAGAAATCCAAGATTTCACTTTCCCGTTACCCACAGGTGCCACAGGCTGCTGTGGGCAGGTAAAATCCTGGAAAGGAGGCTGCAAAGAAATCCCATTATTGATGGTTTTGCAGCAGGGGTGAGGAGGTTCCCAGGCCGAGGTTGGAGCAGGGAATGCTGTGCCTCGTTTTGGTGGCAGAGAAGTTAGTGATTGTGGATTTAGGGACACAATCAGATAACTACACTGCCTGCAAACCAAGGACTTCTCCCAGAGCCACGGAACTCAAGCCTGGAAGGGAAGAAAGAACTTGCAATAATTGTATTTGTGGTCTCCATCTCCTCAAGTGCCCTTAAAATAATAAGGAACGCTCTTAAAATAATAAAGCAATAATGAAAAATATTGGTCATATCACCCTTATTCTGCTCAATTCCAAATATTTAAATTTGTATTTCTAGTTGTATTTCTATTTCTAGTTGTATTCCTATTCCTATTCCTATTCCTATTCCTATTCCTATTCCTATTCTTATTCCTGTTCCTATTCCTATTCCTATTCCTATTCCTATTCCTATTCCTATTCTTATTCCTAGATGTATAGTTGTAATTTTATTTCTATTCATATTCACATTCGTGTTCATGTAGTTTTAATATGTTTCTATATAATATTTCTGTCTATATTTGATATTTACACCACATTTTAGGAGTTCTTACTAATACAAACCCAAGTGAACCCAGCACAAAGATCATTTCAAGAGAGTAAAGGAGAAGCAATTAAACACTAAAATATCAATTATTGTGCAGCACCACACAAAGGGAAGGGGAGAGAGGGAAAACTTTGGAGCCCTCGCTGTATCCAGAGGTGGGAGTGCAAATCCACCTGCAAATTTGGGCCAAGACAAAACATTCCAGGGGAATATCATGGTGCCTTGTTTGCAGCAGCTCGGGTTCCTGCTCATGCCCCTGTGCCCTGCCTGGCTTTGTGCCATTCCCATGTGGAGTTTTCCACGATGAAGCACGGCAGGGCTGGTGGAATCTCAGCATTTCCCTGGGTTTCAGAAAGCTTTTTATTCCCTTTTTTTTTTTTCCTTCCCCTAAAAAAACAAAAAAATAATTAAAATAATAAAAAATCCAGGAGCACAGCTCGTGCTGTCAGTCAGGTGTCAGAATGCTCTGGTTTTTACTCTCGTTTGAGGCATTAGCTAAAAAAGCTAAAAAAAGGGAACAGATCATTAGCTAAAAAAGCTAAAAAAAAGGATCAGATCATTAGCTAAAAAAGCTAAAAAAATCGAACAGATCATTAGCTAAAAAAGCTAAAAAAACCGAACAGATCATTAGGTAAAAAAGCTAAAAAAACCGAACAGATCTGCTCTGAGCCTGTGGCAGGAGTTCTCATCAATTATGTCTCGTGCCTGAGAGATGTGCACGCAATTAATAACGTGATAAAGCTGTTTTATATGGATTATCAAGCTGAAGGAGGAATGAGAGACAATCAGTGAGTGTGCAAGGAGAAGTTTTTTTCTGCAAATGAAACGATTTTAAAGAATATGATTGAATTTAATTCAAACACCTTAAAGGAGTCAGGACTTACCCTCAAGCAGCTTACCTTGGAATAATCCTGATGAAGACAGAGTTTGGATAAAAGGGATTTCGTGGGGGAAAAAAATGGGTGGATTTTTCCCCCTCTTCCTCTCCCGTGGAGCTTTTCCCTGGCGGAATCCCTCTTCCCATTTCTCCATCTTTCCCCCTGGGGCTCCTGGCTCGGAGTGTCCGTGGGTCAGCCCATGGCTGGAGCTTTGTGTTCCCACTGTCACCATGGCCACCCTGCCAGGGGGACCTGGGCACAGCTCAGGTGGCCCCAGCAGCTTTTGTGTCGCAAGGAGACGTTTCCATGGGCAAAAAGTCAACACGGGGAACACGCCCCGAGGTGGGAATTTCCACCCAAAGGGCTCCAGGGGAGGGTTAGGTGGCACTGCTCCTGTCCCTGCGGCTCCAGGGGGGTTTAATTCCCACCAGGAATGGCCAAAAGGCAGAGGAGCAGCTGAGAGGGGATGAGTGTGCTGTGCCAGCTCATCCTCATCCTCACCTCCTGCACCTCTGCCCCTGGCTGTTTTGGGGGGTCTGCTCAGGAATTTCTCTCTGCTTTGTCCTTGATTTTCAGCTCAGGAAAGCGAAAAATTCAGAGTGAGAAAACTCAGAAAATTCAGAGTTATTTAAAGAGCAACAGCTCTTAGGCTCCATAAAATAAACCCAAGGTGGCTTTGCTGTCTTGGTGGTTTCATTTTAGAATGTCCCAGCTCAACACCACTGAGAGTTTTTTAGGTTTATTTAGGTTTATTACTTAAATCACGAAATCTTAAGTTAAATTCTAGCAATATGGAGTACTCAAACCCTTAAAATATTTGATCACAATCAGCTTCTGGTTTGCTCCAGCCCAAAATAATTCATTTCACAGAGTCTTCAAGGTTTGATTACAGGTATAAGTTTATAACCCGCAGGTATGAGGGTTTTTTCTGTTTTTCTGCCCTGTGACTTAGTGACTCATGGAATTGGTGCTTCTGCAAGTGACCAGGACAGTGACCAAACAAACCCAAGCTGCTTTTCCCTCAGGAGATTGTCACCCGTATGGAAATCACCAAGACTTTCTGATTTCTGTATCAATATCTACGGACTGCAGCTGCTTACCTGGAGGAGCTGCCATCCATCCATCCATCTCTCCATCCCTCCCTCCATCCCCCCATCCATCCATCCATCCCTCCATCCTCCATCCATCCTCCATCCATCCCTCCCTCCCTCCATCCATCCATCCATCCATCCATCCATCCATCCCTCCATCCCTCCATCCATCCATCCCTCTACCCATCCATCCATCCATCCATCCATCCTTCCATCCATCCATCCCTCCATCCATCCATCCATCCATCCATCCCTTCATCCCTCCCTCCCTCCCTCCATCCATCCATCCATCCCCCACAAAACCCAGTCATCTCCAGAGGGGACACTGCCACTGGCAATCCCAGCTGCACTCGGTTTCTTTCACTTCCATGCACTTGGTTTCTTTATTTCAGTACACTCAATCCTTTGAAGCAGGGAAATGAGGAGAAGTCCTGCAGGGTGGAGGGGTGTGTTTGGGAGCTGTGTTTGCTCCTGGGGCTGCAGTTACTACAGAAACTGTGCCTGGCTCTGTCCCTCTGTGGCTCAGGCCCAGGCTTGCCTGCTGACCCAGGGGACACCTCATTTAATCTGCCCAAGAATGCTGGAGCTGAGGGCCTCAATTCAGTCCCACTGAAGGCTTTGGATACAATTCCCCTGCTTTCAGGGAGTTCTGGATCATCCCATGGATATCCAGGCACTGATTTTTAGTGGTTTGGCTTTTTTTTCCTTTTTTTTATTTTTTTTTCCTCCTGCTCCCTGCAGCAAAATCAACGTAATCAAAAACTTTAAAGTCACTCGAGGACTTTTTTTCGTGTTTTTATTTTTTTTTTTTTTGACCATGCAATAAATTTTTTTAAATCACAGAAAAAAAAAAAAACCTGCTGTGGCTGCAGTGTTTGCCAGGGAATCCACCCAGCCCAGAGAATGACATTTTTAAAGGAAGTTTAATCTCCAGAATAAAGCTCAGCCCTCAGGCGTGAGGAGCCAGTTTGGCTGTCCAAGAATGCTCCAGAGCTAATTCTGGATGCAGACAGAGCCAGAACCTTCCCAGACTGCACAGACAGAGGCCAGAAAACGCTGGGAGGAAATTCTTCCCAGCAGCGATTTCCTGTCTTTCCAGCATTCCCCAAAACCCCCAGAGCTGGCTGGCCCTGCCCTCTTTTCTCCATGGAAAAGCAAGGAATTCCTCAGGGGTTTGCAGGGAACAAAATCCTCGTGTGTCACCCCAGGAGCACAGGGTTGGTGTCACCCTTGTGGTGACAACACTGGAGGTTCTATGCCAGAGGGAAAAAAACCAGAATCAAGAAGTTTTCTAAATGAGGAACCCCGAATGTGAAGGTTTCAGGTGGAAAGAAGCAAACCAGCACGATTCTAATCATTAATTAATCAGCCTGGTGCTGTTTTCCTGGTGGTGAATATTAAACATCCCACGGGGATTTATGGATTCATGGACACAACAGAATTCAGGATGGAATCGATTAAATCACCCGAAAAGGAGGAGCTGCAGTTGGGATAAAGGCAGGGAGATTGGGAATATCTTTGGAGCAGGTTGTTAATTGTTCTATCACACACCTGCAGCTGCTGCACACCTGAATATTCTTACATCCCTCCTCTCCACGTGGTTCCTGCCCCATAAAAAGCCTGACTAATCCCAGCCGGGGAAAGAGGGAGGCAGCCTTTGGCTCTTGGGGCTTTTCCCTGTGTCAATGATCCCGAGTCCTGTGGTGTTTTATCTCTTTTTTGGTGCCTCTTTAAGCTGTTTGTGGGGTTTGTCTCAAGTTTTTACTGTCTCTGCTGTGAAAAGGTGATATTTTTGGAATTTTTTAACATAAAAATCTATATATTTGTCAGGCCTGCCACTTGTAATATATGTAACAAATAAGAACTATTATACTTAAAGCTCTTTTTAAATCTTCTCCCTTAACTTGCTTACTGCTGCTGCCTTCTAGTAATGCATTAAACTGGTTTTAATACCCCAAACTAAATTTAATCTGCTCTTTGGCACTCGGGCTGCTCCAGGCTCTGGCTCGTGCAGGTTTTGCAGCATCAATTCTTGGAAGCTGATGGTCCCTTAATGTTATTAAACCCCTGTGCTGTGGTGTTCCCTCTCTGCTCCAGCAGCTCCTGTGCTCTGATTGAAGATGAAAGACGAAATTGCTGCCACGGTTTTCTTCATCACGAAGCTGGTGAAGAGGGAGGACAAGCTGAGCAAGCACGAGCTGGAGAAGTTTGCAGCCAGGCTGACCACGGTCCTGTTTGAAAAGTACAAAAGTCACTGGTACCTGGACAATCCATCCCGAGGCCAAGCCTTCAGGTGAGAGGGCCAGGGCAGGGAGCCTTGGGTTGACGTTCCTGGAGGCCTTGAGGTGAAATAAATAATGCAAAGGGAACCATCAAGACATCCCTTCAGCTTGAAGGAAGCTTATTAATTGGTGGCAATTATTAATTGGTGAAAATTCCAAATTTTTTTAACCTGTAAATGTGTGATTAGAGACTTGAGGTGGAAATCTTAAGACAAGTGTCTCAGGCAGCCTCTGGCTGTCAGGGTGCAGAACTCAAGTGGTCTTAAAGTGATTTTTTTGGGGATGGTTCTGCTTTAAACACTTAAAGCAGCAAAAAATGAAAAAAATGAATAGCGAAGGCCTCTTGGAGCTGCTAAATCAGCTGGTGAGGCTGAATTGCTGCTCAGGGTTCTAAGGAGAACTTTAGAGCTCAACATCATCACCTGATGCATCAGGTTGCATCAACACCCTGCATGTACAAGTTACAAGCGCTGAGGCAATAAACAGAGATTTTGGGTGTGCTCTGCATGACCAGAACCTGCAAATCCGCAGCGAAAACCCAGCTCCAGCTGCTCTCTGCTGCTCCCCAGGTGCATCAGGATCAACCAGCACCAGGCTCGGGATCCTCTGCTGGAGCAGGCGTGCGCCGAGAGCGACGTGGCCTTCGACACGCTGGGCTTGCCCAAGGAGATGACACTGTGGGTGGATCCCTTCGAGGTGTGCTGCAGGTGGGCTGACAACCCCCTCAGGGCTGGGGGGTCATCACCCTGAGCCTCAGAACACGAGGGCTGGGTGGTTTTTGGTGTGGGCTGGGTCCTGGCGGGGCAGCAGCACCCACGGCAGGCGTTGCAGGTACGGCGAGAGGAGCCGGCCCTTCACCGTGGCGCGCTTTGGTGGGCAGGAGAACCCCGAGCTGCCCCAGCAGATCAGCCTGGCCGTGGGCAGGGCGGCCCTGGATTATCACTCGGGGACCTCCTCGGATGAGGAGAGCTTCAGCAGGGAGCCCAGAGCCATCCCCACCGTCAGCAACCCCAACAGCGTCTACCAGGTGAGCTGGGACTGGGGGAAACTCCAAAAGCTCCCCCTGAAATCCCTCAGACAAAGCTTCTGGCAAGTGGGAAATGAGCTTCTGGCTCTTCTGCTGGGGACAGGGTGAGAGGGAACGGCCTCGAGCTGCTCCAGGGGGAGGTTCAGGTTTGATTTCTTCCCTGGAAGGGTTTTCCAGCCCTGGTACATGGCCTCACTGCCCCATGAGAGTGATGTACAGTCTGATTTTTAAATGCCCAGCTTATTTTTACTGCCCCATGACCGTGTACAGTCTTTTTTAAATGTCCAATTTTTTCTGCCCCATGAGAGTGATGTACAGTCTTTTTTAAATGTCTAATTTTTTCTGCCCCATGAGAGTGATGTACAGTCTGATTTTAAGTGCCCAGCTTTTCCCTGTTTTATAAAACAAGGCTAAAAGTCTGTGGGCCTGTTTCTTACAAACTCATTCTCATGGCACCACCCATTATACTTGTTTTAACACCAGCGTATGAATTATTTGAAGACCTCCACAGTTGTTTCTGTAGGATGGTGACTCCACCAGGGGTGGTCACCAATCCCTGGAGGGGTTTGAGGGATGTGACACTTGGGGACACGGCTCAGGGACACACCTGGGCTGGTTCTCAAAGACCTTTTCCCCAACTTCAGCACTGCTGTGGGCGGGATGGAGCTTTGGCAGGAGGGCGTGTGATGGAACTGGGGTGTCCTGACTGCTGCCCAGCACATTTAAAGATCATTTTCCCTTTTTGCTGCCCAGTTTGGTGACTTCTGCAAGGTTCCTCCCCAGTCTTGGTGGCAGTACCTGCACAAGAAGCCCCACCTGGCCGAGGGCCCCCACTTTGGCCAGCACAGGGGCTACAGGACCTACAAGCCCACGGCTGCTTTCACTGGCCCACGGGTGGACAGGTACCACTGGATCAACACCAAGAGGTAGAGCTGGAGCTCCCCGTGGGATTTTGGAGCCCTGGTTTCGTGGTGGGGTGAAGTCTGGCACTGCAAACCCACGTAAAAACTTCTCTGACTCTGTATTTATGGGTATTTTTGTGGGGTCTGTGTGTGTGTGGGGTGTTTATCCGAGATTTTTTAAGTGTTTTTAACTGATGTTAACATAAGACTGAAGATGGAATGTGAGACTCTCCTTGTGAGTTAAAAAGGAAATGCATAAATCAATAAATCTGCTGATGTTTTTTTATCGAAGCCAGCTGCTGGTGGTGCCTTCGAAGGTGTTCAGGAGCTTTTTTTTGGGTGCAAACAGCAGCAAACGTGAAGGAAGAGAAAAACACCCCCAAAGCTGCTTTGAAAGACACTTTCCTTCCTTCTGGCAAAGGTGTGAGGAGCCAAGACCTAAAAATCACCAGCAGAAATGTCCGGGGTGTTTAGTGACTCAGAAAAACATTTAATTTGTGCTCTCTATTGATAGAGGAGGTAAAAAAAGAATTTTGAGTGCCTTTGCTCTTCCCTCACTTGCTTTTTATCTACACTGGAGGCTGGGCTGATGTTTCACTGCTTGGGGAATATTGAATATTTCATGTTTTTGGGGGTTGGCTCTGGAATTTGGGAGGAGAAGAGATTGATTCCCCAGATTTAAGAGCTTTCCTGGATGGGTGGTAGCACAGAGCTGAAATAAAGTGACTTCAGAAGTTGCTTCAGTGGTGGAAAATAATACTTCTTGCACTTTCAGTGTAATTGCACAGACATAATTAAGCCAAGTAACTCGATCTGCAGTTTTTTGCTGCGTCATAAAATCAGAAAACTGCAACTCTCAGCTGCAGGGGCCTCAGGACACCTCGTGGAGCAATGCATTAGTTTAAAGAATAATTTATTTAACACGAGGAGTTGAGTGGTTCTATATTCTGCTCCTGTTCCTGGAAACTCTGAGCCCGGCCCTTTGCAGCAATATTTCTTCTCAGCACTTGGATGTGGCCAGAAATGCCAATTCCTGTGGCCAAAGCCTTGTCACTTAAATTGCTGCACTGCTTTTCCTCCTGATTTAAGGAGCCTTTGGGATGGAGAGGAAAAAAAATCCATTGGAATGAAAGGAAAAAAAGAGAATTTGCTTTGGATTGAAGCCCAATGCAGAGGAGCAGGAACCAAACCAGAGTTTGGAGAATCACAACTCCCTGCCCTGGGCTATTTCCTCCTCTAATGCATTTATTTGTTTTACCAAACTCTCCTTCTCCAAGGTGGTTATCTCCAGGTAATAAGAGAGCAGCTCTTCATTGCCCTCACTGCTTAAAAACTGCTGCTCATCCTCCAAAATCTGCACCAGCTCCTCAGTTAATGCGTCCACTTTGTCCTCCAGTTCTGAAAGGGATGAGGGATTGGCAGTTTCCTCTTTCAGGCTAAAAAAACAGGGAAAAAGGTTAAATTGAGAGAGAAGAAATGCCAGAATTGAAACTTTGTCTTCACAGGAGCAAACCAGAGAGACGATTTTCACTGTCTAAGGGAGTGGAATAATAAATGGGAGTAGGAAATAATAGGAAATTCTGCTCACTGTGGCCTCTGTCCGAGGCTGTCCCTTCCACTGCTGCTCAGGGGGTGAAGGAAATTCTCTTTTTTCTTCCCCAGCCGCTTGGTGTGGAGTGATTCTTCAGATTTCACACGGAGCAAGAGGTCCTTTGTGGAGGCAGAAGTGGAGAGAGCAGATAAATGTTCATTTTAAAAGCCTTTCTCTACCTTTTTAAAATACATTTTCGTGATATTGCAGCTTACGCTGACCTAATGGTTTACATGAAGTTAAATAATTAATTTTAATAATTCAATAATCTAATTTATTTAAGCCTTCCTGCTTAAACAGGGCAATCTGGAACCAACTGGGTTTTATGAACCACTTAATTGCCACTCTAAAAAAATTTTTAAGAATTAGGGATTGTGGATATTTTCAGCCACGTCTTGGTGATATTTTTTCTTGTTACCTTCTCAAGGGCTTCCATGTCTGGGAGGCTTTTCACTCTCACTTCAAAGAGCTGGGAGATGAGGTCGATTTCCTCTGTGGAAATCCCTTCCTCCTTGAGCAGCAACTGATTTATCCCCTGGGATTTGTGCCCCCGGGCAGCTGCTGGGAGCTGCAGCCTGAGGGAGAACATCTCACTGAGACAGGCCTTTAGAGCCTAGAGAAATGACAATAAAACCCTAAATTCATCAGGGGTTTTGAGAACCTGCGTCGCACCAAGGGGTCGGGGAGGAAAATTCCAATTCCTGCTTGATTTATCCGGTGAGTTTGTGCTCTGAGCCAGAGCTGCGATGGTGGAAGTGGTTTTTCTGTTGGGTTTTTCCCATTTACTGCCCAGGTGAGGGGTCAGATGGAGCTGACTTGGTTTTCTTTTCTTAGCTCTGGCAGCAATAACCCTTCACTTTTAAAACAAGGTGTTTTGGTTTTTTTTTTTTTTGTTTTTGTTTTTTTTTTTTATTTTTGGAACAGAAATGAGTTTATTGTGATTATCTTGAGAAAATACTGGGGCACTTTTTTGGGAGGGAAAAATAAAATGCTGGGGTATTTTTTTTCGGAAGATAAAATGCTGGGGCTTTTTTTTTTAAAAAATAAAATGCTGGGGCATTTTTTGGGGGAAATACAATTCTAGGACATTTTTTTTTTTTGAAAATACAATGCTGGAGTTTTTTTTTCTTGGAAAATAAAATGCTGGGGTATTTTTTGGGAAAATACAATTCTGGAGTGTTTTTTTGGGAAATACAATATTGGGGCTTTTTTTTGGAGAATACAATGATGGGGTATTTTGAGGGGAAATACCCCAGCATTGTATCTTTGGGAAAATACATTTCTGGGGCGTTTTTTGGGAAATGCTGGCGTACCTGGTGGAAAAGGCTCAGGAAAAGAGGGTTGCAGTGGTGGCTGAGGTCCCCAGCAGTGACGTGAGCCCAGCAGTGCACCAGCAGCAGCAGGAAACCGCCCGCGGAGCCCAGGCAATCCCTCAGGATGAAAAGTTTCCTTTTGGAATTCTGAGGGGGGAAAAAAAGGAAAAAAAATGGAATATTTTGAACCGGGCCAAGGGCAGGGATTGGGTCAGCTGATGGAAATCTTGGAGCTTGTCTCAATTTTGGGTGGGTGCAAGGATTCAAATCAGTGCACAGGAATTCACTCAGTAATCTGTGACGGGAATTAAAACTGCACTCCCTGCTCTAGGTAGATGTAAATAAGGTCTAGGTTTATATTTATATAAATATATATATATTTTAATTTTTTATGTTATGTATTATATAATAAATACATATTATGTACAACTATATATGGATATAAATTTATATAAATATAAACCTAGACCTTGTAGAAGTTTTTAAAGGTTATATTGTATATATTATATAATAAATACATATAATATATATTTATATATAGATATAGTTTTAGATAAATATAAACCTAAACCTTATTTATACAAATATATATTTTAAAAATTATACTATATATAATACATATATATGTTTCTATAAATACAAGCCTAGATCTTATTTATATAAATACATATTTAAAAAGTATTTAATATATATTATAGGATATATAAATACAAACCTAGGCCTTATTTATATAAATATATTTTAAAGAAATTATACATATTATATACTAAATACCTATTATGTATTTTTATAAATTTATATATACATTTATAAAAATATTTTAATATAAATAAGCGATTAATATAAATACAAACCTAGACAGGTTTCTATTTATATCTTCTGAACCTTGGAAAACTTTTTTAAAAAAATAAGCCTGAGTGGCCAGATTTTCTAATTCAATTACAGCAGTTTGTAATTTTGATAAGGGGAGTAAAATGCTGATGCACAATTTGACTCCTGCAAAGCTGACCTGGAGAGAACTGGGTGAAAATGAAAAGTGGCAAAACTCAGACGTGAGAAAATCAGAGTTTATTTATGGAATGTGCTTTTGGGTGTGACCCTCCCCTTAAAAAATGGATTTAAACCTCGCTGTGGAAGGTTTGTGCTCAGATTTATCCGGGGGATTATTAACACTTGATCATCTCTTATATAATTTTCCTTTTCCCTTAGGAAATTTCGAGCACCTTACGACTTGCAGTAATTAATTAACGCTTTTCATTTTGCTTGATGGCAAATGACAATATTTTGCGGCTGAGGGTGGGCAAACCTGATAAAAGAAAGAATTCCTGAAGGTGTTGCCCTGGGCAGGGCTCGGGGGGAGGCTGGAGGCGACACCCAGGGCCAGCTCTGGAGCCTGCAAAAGGAGGGAAAACGCTCGGTGAGAACTTGGAGCTCGTCGGGGATTAATGGGATTTAAATTAATTTAAAAGCCAGCTCTGATTTGCTCTGGGTGCACAGAGCCAAAAAAAAAAAAATCCAAATGGGAATGGAGATGGTTTGAAAAATTTTAGGAGTTCTTCTTGCCAGTTGTTTCATTAAATAAATGAAGTTGTTCTCCAGGCCTGGAGCTCTGCGTGGAGTCGCTACAATGTATTTTAAAAATTATTTGGATTAATTAATTAAATGTATTTAAAGGATTATGCTGCTAATTGAAACATTACAATATTAATTAAATATTTAATAATGAAATCTGATTTTTTAATTATTTACATATAATTTTAATGTTTCTTTTTAATACTGTGCAAAACAGCCTGGAGAGTTTACCCAGAGGTGTGCTAAGAGCCGTGCAGAGGGAATGACAGAATTCTTAATCCAAATAATAAAAGGAATAAATTTTATCAGAAAATAATGCAGCAGGCAGGGGCTAATTCCTCATTTCCTGACTGGTGTAGTCGAGAAACAACAAATGTGAATCTTGTGGAGTTGAAAACAGCTCAGTGCTGCTGTGGAGAAAACAGGAGTGGGATTTAATTCCTGCCATTTGCACACTGCTCGTTCTCTAATCGGTTTCAATTTTGATTTAAATTCTAATCTATTTCAATTCTAATAGGTTTCAATTTTGATTTCAATTCTAACTGATTTCAATTTTGCAGCCTGTTGGCCTCGGAGTATTTCAGGATAAATTTTGTTGATTTTTTTTTTTTTTTCGGTATTTTAGACTTACTTTAATGTGACAAGTGAGGAATTTTAGGATGGAGAGGCCGTACTGGAACACCACGAACTCCCTGGGAGAAAGGGCTGCAGGATCCACTTCCCTCAGCTCTCCTTCCTGAGCAGCCATCCCTGCTGCAAGAACGGCGCAGTTTAATTACATTCATTAATCTCATTTGCGTTCTTTTCTGTCCAAGAGGTGACACTGCACCACGAGTGGATAAAACGCTGCATTTCTCATCTTTATTTTAATGTTTTTCAAAGCGAAATGGATCCCTGTCGATGGATTGGGAATGATCGTGAGGATAATGATGGAAAAGTCCAAAACTTTACTTTTTCCTAGAGAAATTTCACATCATCAAGGTCTGGAAATGTTCCATTAGAGCTGAGCAGCAAATTCAGATTTTTTTAGGTGCTGAGCCTTTCTCCTTCACTGCAAGAATAAATGAGGTGTTTGTGCAACAGAATTTAGCAAAATTTAATAATAATCAAGAGTTCCCTCAAGGATGGAGCCAAAATCTTCCAACTCCCCCCAATTCTGGCTGTTCTGTGAGCAGCAAAAGGGTTGAAATTTACTTTTTTCCAGCTTTGGGCTCTGGCCCAGTCCAGCTGCCACGGCGTGACTTCGGAGCTCATCGTTCACCTCTCTCAGGAGGCCGAGGAGAAAAGAGGAATTTTTACATTTCCTTTCGTCCCCTGTGGGAAGAAACACAGAAATTATTGTTTTCTCAAAGAATCCTCCCCTCACCGTGTTTTCTGAGCAAAGCTTTCACAAGTTTTGTAGGCGAGGTGAAACACTGGCAGGAAAAGAAAGAAAAGTCAAAATTCAATTTTTAAATTAATTTATTTTTTTTTTTACCGTGCAGAGGAGGTGCTGAGAGCTGAGGGCTCAGCAGGGAGATCCTGGAGGCCACCAGGTGCTCTGCCTGCTTCAGCACCTTGATACCTGCGAGGAAAAGGAAATTCCAGGTGTTCATCTGGCATCATTCCAGGGGGATTTGTGCCCATTCCCTTTTTCCATGAGCTGATTTTGACTCTCCTACAGAGAGAGAGTTTCCTCAGTTTAAAAACGAGCTGTTAGGATTAAAATCTGTAATTTTTTGCTGAATATCTAATTTTTGGAAGTGGTTTAATCGTGTTAGAAGAGTGCTGGAATCTCTCCCCTGTTTCCATCAGGGACCCCCAGTTAATGAATGCATCAAAATTAATATCAATAATTAATCCCAGCTCAGTGAAATTCCTTGACTTACTCTTAGTCAGGAACAGGGGGAGTTGATCCTCTGCCTCTGGAATTTGGGAATTCTGGCTGTGGTGTGACGGGCTGTGGTTTTCCTGCTGCATTTCCCCTTTTTTGTCTCCTAATTTCAGTCTCGATTTCTGTGGATCCAGCTGGAAATCCTTCCCCCAGGAAGATTTGCTCTCAGTGCAATCCTCCATCAGACTCTGCAAGGAAAGGAAAAGGATGAAAAAGTGCCTGGAAAAAGCTGGGGAATTTCTCAGCCTCTCTAAGGATGAGTTCTCTGTGGTGGATGAGGCAGGTCCAGAGCACCAAACCTCAAAATCAGTAAAAAAAAAATCCTCAAAAACCCTAAACTCATCATTTAGGGCATAATTTCCTTTTGAAAGCTCTTCTTTTCCTATCCCTTTCCAATTGCTTCAAGTACGACATTCCTGGTCTCTACTTTCAGCCATTTATATTCTATATCTTTATATATTTTTTATATCTTTATATTTATAAATTCTATCTTTATATGTTATTTATTTTCATATTTTATATATAGGAATAATTATATATATTATATATATTAATATAGTCACATTTAAAATGCTAACTTCTTAATTCAGGACAGCTGCATTCATGATCTTATTAACATTATACCAATTATTTTATGTCCTCTGCGTATTCAATTAAAAAACATTTGGGATTTGCTCTTTTCTAACCTGAAATGGATCGAAACTCCTTGAAATAGTCTCAGTTTTTTTCTTTTCCTGGATGTGCTTCAGCTGTTCCTTCAGCTCGCTCATTTTCTGCTCCCTGAATTTTTTCACTTCGTTGCTTGTGACATTCGCATCATCCACAAACTGCAAATGAATAAATTTAAAAATAATTCCAAACCCAAAGATCCTGGTCTTGCTTTGAGGATTTTGATACTTGGAGAACAAATTCCTCTGCACAGTAAGAACAGCATTTATTATTTTCAGTACTATTTTTATTCTTTATAAATTATAAACAGTATTTATTCTTTTCGGTATTATTTTTGTTCTTTATAAATGATAAACAGTATTTATTATTTTCTGAATAAGTGTGCAAAATAATAGATTTGGAATTTTTTACCTTCTCCTGGCTACAGCCTTTTAAACTTCTGATTATTTCCTTAAAGTGAGTTTCTCTCAGCTGTAACAATCTCACAGCTTGTATAAATTCCAGCACTAAAAATAAATATTCTGTGTTGTCCTTCAGGAGCTGCAGAATGTCCCTGCTGTCATCATCTGTTGATAAATCCTGGAAGGTAAATTGGTCGTGTTAAATGTCCAAATCAAAACATGACATTGGTCATGTGAAACGTCACCTGGAATATCTAAATCTCCTCTGGTTAATTTAATTTCTACACAGTGGGGTGAGGACAGGTGTAAGAGCCAGAGTTTCGAAAATATAGATTTAAAAAAACCCTAAAAACAAACAAACAAACAAAAAAAACAAACAAAAAAAACAAACAAAAAAACCTACCGCGGTGGAAATTTGGTAAAAAAAATCTTGCAGTTCTTAATTTTTGTTGCTTATAAACACTCAAATAACAAACCCACAGCTGCTAAAAAGAAATTTAAGATTCTCAAAGGAGCCTTACATAAATTTATATAAAAGTGGATATGAAGGGTCTGATTTTTAAAAATCCCAGGACGATTTCAATCCTTTTTGGCATTAAAAACCAGTATAATTTATTTTATTCTGGGGCTAGCTTCATTTCTAGAAACATTGCTCTAAACAGTTTGTAGAGTTTTGCAGCGACACACTCGAGGTTCTAAACCAAACTCGGAGGGTTTTTAACCCAAGAAAAAGGAAAAGAGAATTTTACTTCCAGCCCGAGGTGCTCCAGGCCTGTGCCCTCCTTTTGGGATTTCAGGGCGGCGTTCCTGAGCCTGTGGCAATCCTGGAGCAAAGTCACCCTTTCCCTCAGGTGTCTCTGGGAGAGGAGGGAATAGGCCACAAAATTCCCAAATTTCTCTCCTTCCACCTCCTGCATCACTTCCGTTTCTTTGGCTCTTAGCTGGGGAGGAAACAAAGATTTACAGGCTCTTGGGGGAAGTGTGGAAATGTTACAATACTGGAATTAGAAAGCCAGAGGGGATGAAAATAAACCACCCTAAAATAACAGAATCCATCCACTCCCAAAAAAGACTTTTTAATCTTTTTTCTCCTGACAGCACAAGTTAAAGAACTGGGAATTCCACAAAATTTCCCTGGAGTAACAAAGTTTTTCCTGAGCTCCCCCAGCTCCGTGTGGCTGCTCAGTTTTAGCCGAGGTATTTGTCTTGGGTTATATCACCAAAAAAATGTTAATTCTATTCCATCTGTTGAACTGTTCTGGAGAGGTGTTTTTTCTTTATCTGTTGCTGCTCCAGGAGGGAGGGGTGACTGCCTTTCTGATAACAAGCCAGCAGGTAAAAACTGGGTGGGGCACTGTCTCTTATCTCTGTTCACCCTCTCATTACCTCTATGGGCATATCTCCTGTTAATGGGCCATTAAAAATCACCAATGACATCACACATGACATCATCCCAGTGTCCCTTAGCTCCTCCTAATGGGCCATCAAAGCTTACCAATCACATGGCACATGACATCATCCCAGTGTGAGATGCTCCACCCAGGGAGGAGGAGCCAAATCATTTCCACCCAGATAAAAAGGAGCGAAAAGTGTCACCAGAGATCCAGTGTTCCCATGGGACTCCCAAAAGAAGACCAGACCCATCTCTGGACCCTTTTCTCTGCAGGACCATCTCTACTCCAACAGGACCACATCTGCCACTCCAGGGGGGCTGACTTTGGACTGTTCCCAACACTGACCAATCGGGTGTCAGGTTGTGTTCTGACTCTGCCAGTGGTCTTTTGTATTATTGCTTTTATTTTATTTTTTTTTTTCTCCCATTGAATTGTATTTCTGATGCGAAGTCTCTCCCTGGTTTTGCTTTCAAACCACTCCAGTACCTTTTCTTCTGTCCGGATTTGGAGCTCCCTCCTGAACTGCGCCTGCATTTTCCTCAGCTCAGCCTCTGCCTCTGCGTTTAACCCCTGCAGCAAATCCCCCTCCCGATGGTGCTCCTGGAGGAATTGCACTGCTCTGGCCGCCTGCTGCTGCTCGCTGCTCTCTGCCACCTCTCCAGCCACTTCTTCACCTGGGTTTTGGCAGCTGAACCTGCTCAGGATCCCGCTCACACCTTCTGGGCAAGCCTCAGCCTGGGACAGGGAAGCAGAGTGAGAAAATTATTATTTTAGGGGTGATTTTTTTTGGGGGGGATGTTTTTTCTTTTTCTTTTTTTTTAATTGGCTTTTTGGGGTTTGTTTTCGTTTGGTTTTTTGGGGTATTTTGATTTTTTTTTTCTTGTTGTTGTCGTTGTTGTTTTGGTTTTTTGATTTTTTTTTCTTTTTTAAATAGAAACAACCAGTTTCTATTTAATGATTTCTCTAGCACTGGGCATAATCACAGGGGTTTGAAGAGCTGAGTTCTGCACAGGAATTTTCTGTGGATTTTGGGGCATTTTTCCACTCAGGGTTTTGTGAGATGCCCTGAGGGTCACGCAAGGAGAGGGGGAAGCACAAAAATCACAAGATGTCTCTACCTGGAGTTGGCTGTAGAGATCCAGGACTCTGTACAAGCACCTCTGGCTCAGAGCTTCCAGCTTGACAATCTTCATCCCCGAGACCCAGAGCAGCCGAGTGACGGAGTCTGGGCAGTGCTCAGCTGCCCAGGGATATTTCTGGTAAAAAAAGATTTTTAAAAGTGGGATTTTCTCCACCTGCAAAGAGCTCTGTGGTGAGCAGGAGTAGAGAAGTCCAATTCCCAAGGGAGGTCTGGAAAATTTGAATTTCTGGTCGTGTTTGAGGTGTTCTGATAACCATGGAATGGCCAAAGCCACCCAAGGGGGGTGACATCCCTTCCTGCACAGCAGAGAGGTGACAAAAACCACCCAAAAACTGCCTCAGACTCACCTGCTGCTGGCTGAGGTCACAATTTGAGCTTTGCAGACTGAGCAGACAAAAGGACAACTGGTGGGGAAGCTCATCCAGGAAATGTTGGGGCTGTTTGGGCACCGCCAGCTCCGGGCTGAGGTTGGAATGTTTGATTTCATCCCGGTGTCTCTGGAGCAGGGCTCCTCCAGCCTGCCTGTGGTGTTCTGAGAGCTCTTCCAGGAGGGAATCCAGGCTGCCAGCCCTGCTCTCCAGCCCCTGAAATCATGGACATCATCCCATCTGCGTGGTCAGCAGTGCCGGGGGGAGGAGAACGGAGCTGAGGTGTCAAATACTCAGCCAGAAATTAAAAGTTTCTTGTTTGTTTAAGTGGGATTTTTTTTAAAAATCCTTGCTCATTTAAGTGCCACAAGTAGGAACTATAAAAATCTCTGTTCATTTCAGTGCCACCAGCAGGAACTATAAAAAATTCCTGTTTAAGTGCCATCAGTGGGATTTTAAAAATCCCTGTTCATTTAAGTGCCATCAATGGGCTTAAATACCCAAGAGTTACTCAAAATGAGGCCACTGCTTTTTGTGCCTTAACACTGAGAGAGGAAAACTGAGTTATTTTCTTTTTAGCTTTACCATAATCACTTGGGTTGGGTTTTATTTATTTTTTTCCCTTCTTTTCTTAAAGATTTTTTGCATGAATTTTTTGAAGCAGTGTGGGAAATCTGAGCGGGATTGAGATAGGAAAGGGAGAACTTTTCTTCTCCTGTATGGGAGATGTGGGATTGGATCTTACCCCGTGTCCTTCCTGGCACTCCCTGGATGATTCATAGAAGGAGCAGACAGAGCCCATCTCCTGTGCCAGCAGCGCCAATTCCAGATGTGCCCACTCCCAGCTGTGCTTCTCCCACAGGAACCTGCAGCCAGATGTGCACAAACAGCCTGAAAACATCTCTGCTTCCCCCAAATCCTCACCATCAGCTCTTCCCTCATCCCGTGTGCAGCCTTGTTTTCGTGCCTGAGGTGTTTTAGTTTTCTGAAATCCTTTTCCCAGGGGATTTTCTGTCAACAGGAAAAATGTTTTTGCAGCTGTAACTTTGTTATTCATTCCTTTCCCCAGGAGGGACTTCTTGATGTCCCTCTGCTCTGACCAATGGCAGTGAAGAGGTTTGTCTCTGTGTCACCAATCAGATTGGGCTGTGGGAAATGGTATAAAAGGGATATAATAGTATAAAATAATATAAAAGTATAAACCAGTGGAGCCCTGGTTCCGTGCCTGAGGTGCTTTGGTTTTGTGAAATTTTTTAGGGAATTCTCTGTAAACAGTAGAGTTATTTTTGTGAACTGTACCTATATTTTCACTTCTTTTCCCTAGGAGGGATTTCTTCTTGATGTCCCTCTGCTCTGACCAATGGGAGTGAAGAGGTTTGTCTCTGTGTCACCAATCAGATTGGGCTGTGTGAAATGGTATAAAAGGGAGACACATCCCAAAAATCAAGGAGTCATTTTCAGCCTCCTGAAGTTCATAGTTTGTGTCGTTGAGGTGTAAAACAGCGTCACACCATCAGGTCAGGGATCCTGTGACCTCAGCCAGCAGCAGGTGAGTCTGAGGCAGTTTTTGGGTGGTTTTTGTCACCTCTCTGCTGTGCAGGAAGGGATGTCACCACCCCGTGGGTGGCTTTGGCCATTCCACAGTTATCAGAGCACCTCAAACACGACCAGAAATTCAAATTTTCCAGATCTCCCTTGGGAACTGGATTTCTCTGCTCCTTCTGACCACGGAGCTCTTTGTGCAGGTGGAGAAAATCCCACTTCTAAAAATCTTTTTAATCTTTTTGAGCGCTCCCCAGACCCTGTAACTTCTGAGCCACGCACAACCCCCAAAGATAAACTCCCCGAGGAGGAAAAAAACCTCACAAATAATGTATTTTCATGGCCAGAACTGAGGGAATAATGAGGATTTCTCACCTTTTCTGCATTTCTTGCTGCACGTGGGTGATCCTTTGTGCCGGTGAGGGGAGCAGGGCTGGGGGTGTTGTGGGAGCTGGAGTGATTCCCTGATTTCCTTCACGTTTTAAGGCCTCTGTGTGAGCAGCAGAGGCTTTTGAAGTGCACCTTGAGGAGTAGCCTGGATGAGAAACAGGAGGAAAATCTGTTTTCTGCAAGAAATTAATTCTGTTTTTAAACTTTACCTTAACTTTGGTGAGGGCTGGGAGGGAAAACTGAGTCTTACAGGTGATTTCAGGGCTCATCCCAGCCTGGGGCAAATTTCCACCAATTTAATTTTCTCATTAAGCTCCAGGAGTTCTTCAATTAAATGGGACTAAAATCCCATTTCCAGCTGTCAGATGGAGAATCTTCTGGATTTAAAGTTGAAATAATTTAAAAATAAACCAAGGCAAGTGGCAGTGCCTTTCTTTTCTCTCTTACCTGGGCTCGCAGGTGATAAACTGTTTTTTCTGTTTTCCTGCAGCACCTGGAGCACAGAGTGGAGCAGTGGGATCAGTTTTTGGGGGATGAGCTCCCAGGGATTATTTGGGATTTCGCTGAGGCCGTAAAATCTGGTGGCCTGAGGATTTTCCAGTGGGGACCCCGGGAAAGGCACCTGGAAGAGCACAGAGCAGACAGAGGCTGCTGTCAAAAATGGAATTTTGAAAACCCAAACCTCTTGGCATTCACTGCCTTTTCTTGAAAAACTTAAATTGTAGATTAAAAGCAGATTGTCAATGACTCAATAAATGCTACAGCAATTTTAACCCCCTTTTTCAGTGATTATTGTCCCAAACTCTGATTTTCCACATCCTCCAAGTCGATGGAAATGTTGCAAATGTGATTTGAATTTTGAGTTAATTTAATGTTTTCCTCCTGTAAGTTGTTATTATTTTTTGTTATTTTGCTCTGATCCCTGGCAGATTTTGGGTGTCACCTCTCCTTTATGGACAAATTAATTGTTTTGCAGCCTATAAAATATTAAAACATACTAAAAGTGACATTTTACGTGGCCGTGCCTAAAATGTATAGTCGAGAATTCAATTTATTATTCCGTGTATCAATTTAATTCACCGTCCCTTGTATAAATTCGATTTGTTTTTGCATGTAAAAACTCAGTTTGTTACTCCATGTACAAATTTCATTTATTCCATTTGTCACTGAGCCCTACCTGCTGTTTTGCCCCAGTTTTCTCATCATCCTCCCCTTTTCCTGGGATGCTCAGGGCCTTTATCCAAAGGTTTTTCAGCGAGGATATTTCATTCATTACCCTGTGATACAGAGCTTTTACCTGAGGCAAAAAAGAAAAGAAATAAAAAAGAATAAATAAATAAAATCAATAGCTGATCTTAGGAGTGAAGGGATAATTTGGAGCTGGTGAAATTTCCCTTTATGTAATTAAATTAAATCCCAAACTGGGGTTGATTTTTGGTGCAAAACCATGAAGCCAGCTTGGCAAAAAATGATATTTTTCCCCCATAATTTATCTGTTTAATCCTTGCTGTGCTCCAGCTCCCTCTGCTGACTTCAAAACCTCACCTGGAGTTACCAGGGAGCCACAGGTGGGTTCAGATTCACACTGTGAAGTGTTTCCCTGCTGATTTCTGTGTCAAAATTTATATATTCACCATAAAGTTCAAATCCTGTCCTCACCTAGTCATTTATTCGTCTCTCCTCTGTTTAATCTGCGGCTCTCCAGTGTAAAAAATCCACTTTTTTTTTTTTTTTTTTTTATTTTAAAGGTGAAAAGTAGAAGCTGAAATCACTTCCCAAAAAATTGTCAGTTCGGTACCAAGAGGAAAAAAAATATTCTGAGAAAGGCAAAATGTTTTTCCTTAAGGCCATTTCTCACTTTTGGGAAATAATCCATACAATTTTAATAAAACAATTAATAACAATTTAATAACAAAAATAAAACAAAAAAAGAAATTAATTAATTCATTTCGTCCTAAACAGATGGAAGTTGAAACAAAACATCTCCCTCCTTGCCCAAGGGTTGATGAACCAATGGGAACAGACAAAATGACTCGGTTTTAGGCTTTTCTAAACGAAAAAGAAATGATTTTTACCTCTTCTTTGAAGTGCCCCAGGGTGGAGGTGACAGACTGGGATTGCCTCAGCAGCAGCTCGAAGAAAACTTTGGTGTCAAAAGAGTCGAGGTCGATTTGTCCTTCAGCCTCCCAGGCATCATCTCCTCTCCTCGGGAAACAGCCTGGAAATTAGGGTTTATCAAATCCTAAATTTATGTTTTTATAAAATTAATTTTATTTATTAATAAAGAAGGTTTTTTTTATTTAATAATTTTAAGGTATTAATTCTATTTTTATGATTTTTAGGGTTGGTTCTGCCCGCAGCTGCTCATACTGGAGTTTTAATTAGGTACAGCAAGATTTAATTTATTTTATTTAAGGTACTATTCATTTCCAGTTAATTTTTTTATTTTTTAGGCTTGTGCACAGGTTAAACGGGGCTGTTGAAGGGTGAGTGAGTTTTGCTGACTATTTATTGGGGTTTTTTTGGTTTATGGGTTATTATTTTTGGGGTGGGAATTGGTGTTTTGGATTGTTTTGTGTTATTGGTGATGCACGGTCAAAGTGGCAACTGAGACGTTTGTTTTTAGAAGTTTTACAGTGGATGAGGTTTTGGGCAAAATGTTTAATTGTTGGATGTTTTTAATATTAATATGGCAATATATACTAATTTAACATTTAGATATAGTTTAATATTTTTTGGTTTTACAGCTGCCATTTAAAATGTTTATTTGACGGGGTTTTTTTGGGAGGTTTTTGAAATATTTCTTTTCAAATGGAGGAAGTTTACGTTTAAAATGTATGGGGTTTTTTGGGCCAGTTACAACAGGGTGGGGTATTTTTAATTATTTTTAGTTAGGTTTTAGTCAGCTCCCTGAATTCAGCAGCCTGAACACAGAATTTGGGTTCCATTTTGTGCAGAACTCTCTTGGCTTTTTAGGTTTTTTTAAGGGGTATTTTAGGGTTTTTTTAGGGGTATTTTAGGGTTTTTTTTTTTAGGGGGTTTTAAAGGGTTTTTTAGGGGATTTTTAGGGTTTTTAAAGGATTTTTTTGGGCACTTTTTGGGGCACTTTTTGGGGCACTTTTGGGGCACTTTTGGGGCACTTTTGGGGCACTTTTGGGGCACTTTTGGGGCACTTTTGGGGCACTTTTGGGGCACTTTTGGGGCACTTTTGGGGCACTTTTGGGGCACTTTTGGGGCACTTTTTTGGGCACTTTTTTGGGCACTTTTTGGGGTTTTGTAGCCTGACCTGTCCCAGCAGCCCTGCAGGAGTTCCCAGCCCGGTGCTGCAGCGAGGGGTGAGTTTTTTTCACGGCAAAAACCTCTGGAATTTTGGAGGAAAACGTGTCCAGGCCGTACTGGAGCTGCTGCCTGCGGAACGTGGGGCTGGGTCTGCCCCTCGGAGCCCAGCCCAGGCCCTGGCACAGCAGCTGCAAAATAAAATAAAAACAAATCAAATAATTCAGTTTTTGAAAAAAAAATTTTTACATCTCCGATTCGCGTGATTCGCTCACCGACTTCCATCCATCATCACCCTGAGATCCTTAATAATCGTAACGTGGTTATTAATAATCATTAATTTGGGTCTGAACCAGCAGAATTAGTGATCCCAGCGAGGGGAAGGAAGTGAAATGATCTGCTGGGTGAATAAATCACATTTTCTCTCATTACCTCGGCAGTCTGGCTG
The DNA here is from genome assembly GCA_014839755.1 of Sylvia borin. NCBI lineage: Eukaryota > Metazoa > Chordata > Aves > Passeriformes > Sylviidae > Sylvia > Sylvia borin. Next base: position 5,608,978 of record CM025979.1, on the reverse strand, counting down.
CGGGAATAAAAACCCCAAATCCTGCTGAACTGAACTTTTGCTTGTATTTAATGTTTTTCTCGTGTAAGTTTTGTTTATTATTTATTTGCTCTGATCCCTTGTAGTTTTGGGGTGTCGCTTCTCGTTTATGGAAAAAAAATATTTTATGGTCTAAAAAAGAAGCACTAGGAAAAAATAATTAAAAATTAATTATTTTTTAATTTAAAAAATTAATGATTTTTTTTTGAGGAGGGTTTTTTACAGTCTGAGGGACCAGCTTGGGTTTGAAGCTGATCTCAGGTGTGTTGTGGCCACTTTTGCCTGAGTTAGGGAAGCAAACCTGAATGTCACGTGAATAAAAACGGAAGAAACTCATTTATGACTCGCAGTGGGGGATTTTTTTTTGGTAAAAAATAATATTAATGGGTTTATTTGGAGGTAGTTTTGGTCAGGCATTAAATAAATATAATGTTATCTCATTGATAAATCAGAAAATTAGAATGAAATTCTTATCTGTACCTTGAATGTCTTTGAGACGTTTATGAACCAGGTTTTGATGGGTTTTTTTGTGATATTTATTGGGTTATATATAAATATATTGAATGTCTTTGAGATGTTTATGAACCAGGTTTTGATGGGATTTTTTTTTGGTGTTATATAAATATATAAAACGTCTTTCAGATGTTTATGGGCCAGGTTTTGATGGGATATTTTTGGGTTTATATATGGATATATTGGGGTTTTATGGGATCAGTTCACGGGGGTGAATTTTTACCCCACATACAAAACAAAAAAAAATGGGGCTGGATTATAATTTATTCTGATTTTCAGCCTCACGGTGGTCCTGAAGTGAACAGACAAATTATGGGTTTATTGCAGAAAATCTCATTATAACACTCCAAAAAATTAGGAATGCAGAAATTGTGGGTTCGTTGTGTAAAATCTTATAATATTCTTTAAAAAATCGAGATTAATCTGACTTACTGCCAACGCCAGGGATGCAGCCAGCAGCAGCAGCAGCCCGCAGATGAGCCCAGCTATTGCTGCCCAGTCGGGGCTGAGCAGCAGCTCCTTTCTCCTGCCAATTCCCACCTGGACAGCGAACCTGGGGCTGCTGGGGAAGAAGGGACCGTCCTGATAACACTGTCCCCCGGCTGGCATCACCCTCAGGTACTGCATGGCAAGACAAGGTTATGGTTAGAATGATTTAAATCTATTATTTGGCATTTACACACTCAATTTTAACAGGAATTTCCCTGTTTTCACAGCACTGTCCTCCTGCTGGCATCACCCTCAGGCACTGCACGACATAATTCCATTGTTGGAATGATTTAAATTCATTATTTGGCATTTACACACTCAAATTTGTCCAGAATTTCCCTGTTTTCACAGCACCATCACCCTGATGTACTGCATGGCAAAACAATTTTATGTTTAGAATGATTTAAATTCATTATTTGGCATTTACACTCTCAATTTTAACAGGAATTTCCCAGTTTTCACAGCACCATCTCCCTGCTGGCATCACCCTCAGGTACTGCACGACATAATTCCATGGTTAGAATGATTTAAATTCACTTTTTTGGCATTTACACACTCAATTTTAACAGGAATTTCTCTGTTTTCACAGCACCATCACCCTGATGTACTGCATGGCAAAACAATTTTATGTTTAGAATTATTTAAATTCCTTATTTGGCATTTACACACTCAATTTTAACAGGAATTTCCCCATTTTCACAGCACTGTTCTCCTGCTGGCATCACCCTCAGGCACTGCACGACATAATTCCATTGTTGGAATTATTTAAATTCATTATTTGGCATTTACACACTCAAATTTAGCAGGAATTTCCCTGTTTTCACAGCACCATCCTCCAGGCATCACCCTCAGGCACTGCCCAAAAATTAAAAATGTAATTTTATATGTATAATATGAATATATAAAAATACAATTTTATATCTTTTATAAAATATATACATTTTAATGATTATAAGTTGAGAAAGAAGCATTTTCTGGGTACAAACCATTCTCTTGTGCCTGTTGCTGCTCAGGCTGAGCACGTAAGTGCCGGGGGCCTGGAAGTGGAAAAGGAACAGGAGGAATTTCTGGGAATTTCTGGAATTTTCCCTGATTTCCTCCCTGAGGCTCCGGAAATCTCCCCAGTCAAATTCGGTGTTTGTGTTGTACAGGTTGTTTCTAGGAGGGAAAATATAAAAAAAAATTGTTATTTCTTTTTTTAAAAAATTTAATTCTAAAAAAATTCTTGTAACTTTTTTAAAAAAAATTAATTATTTTTCTTTCAAAGCTGATAAACGTGGTGGAGGTTGATAAATTCCGATTGTCCATCACAGCAGTAAATTAAGGAGCATCAGCTCTGAAATGTCCCCACAGCTCCAGGATTTTGTTTTGGGATGATCCAACCACCTCTTCCTCCCCAAAAAATACAACAATTTACCCCAAGGAGGCAGAAATTTTTATTTTCCTGAGCAAAAATAATCCCTGGGAAACCTTCTAGGTCAGCAATAACACGGCCAAGACAGCAGGAGCAGTTAGTACAGATTTAATTTTGCCAGTTTTAATAATTAAATGTTTAATAATTAAATTAAATGGATTTCTCACTGCCTAAAACGCTGTTTCCTACAGCGCACGGCCCCTCTCTGTGAAAACCCCACCGAATTATGTTTAATAATGAGAATTTTACTGTTCCCAGCCACGTTCCCTTTCAGTTCCACGTTGGGAAAAGGTGAAGAATTTCTCTTGGCTCAACTAAAATCGCGTTTGGGTGAGCTCCTTTCCCTTTCTGGGTTGTACCCACACGTCATAAACCGGGAAATGCTCCCGGGAGAGGATGAACACCAAGGTCACGTCGCTGCTGATGCACGTGGTGGGGTTGAGGATGCCCAAAAATTGGGGTTGGGATGTGGAATTTGGGGGGCTCAGGTTTCGTTCCCGGGGATTCCTGCACTCCTCAGGGCCGGGGCGACCTGTGAGAGCAAAAAACCGCCTCAGGAGACGGAGATTTCATTTTTAGAGTCAGAAATGAGGCGCGGGAATAGATCGGAATGGAATGAAAAATTACGAAAGCAACGAAGCAAAAGGTAAGTGTAAATATTGAAGTGCATCTATAAATAGATAAATATTGAAATGCATCTATAAATATTGAAATGCATCCATAAATAGATAAATATTGAAATGCATCTATAAATATTGAAATGCATCTATAAATAGATAAATATTAAAATGTATTTGTAAATATTTAAATAGAACATATGAAAACTGTACATACAAATATTAAAATGTAAAAAATGCCTGAATAGAACATATGAAAACTGTAAGTATAAATATAAAAATATAAAAACTGCCTAAATGGAACACATGAAACTTGTAAGTATAAAAATATAAAATAGTCTAATAGAACATATAAAAACTGTAAATATAAATGTATACATGTATATATGTATATATAGAGAATATATAGAATATATAGTCTATATATTCTATAGACTCATATGAATATATGAGTCTATAGAATATACACACATGTATATATGAATATATAGACTATATAGACATGAATATATGTCTATATAGAATGTATATATATATGTAAATTTAATTTCCAGAATCAGGTTTGCTGTCAAGGCAGCGTGAAAATACAGGAACAGAAAATCCCAGAATAATCCCAGCTCTGCCCAAAGCGAGGAGTGTGAACAGAAAAAAGCCCCAGCAGGAGCAGGAGGGATACACTGAATTCTGATTATTTTTGTATTTTCTGAGGGAATTAAATTTTAAAATATCCCCTTTAAATCCGAATTCAGGAGCTTTCCAGAACTCACCTGGAGCTGCTGCTGGGGGAGGACTCATTTTATGGAGTGATGAATCCTCATCCAGCATGAGGAGGTCGTGAATTCGTTGAGGGTCAGGATTATAAACCCCTAAAAATCCTTTCTCTGGTTAAAAAAAAAATAAAAAAAAATAAAAATTGGCCATTTCTGGTTTTCAGTGTGAATTTTGCTCTGAATTTTAAATTATTATTATTATTATTTGAATATACACACATTTTCCTTCTGGAATATTTGCTCAGCAGAGCCCCCCAAGTGTGACTTGCAAGCTCTAAACCCAAATGGGATCAATTTTTATCCCTTTCTTCTCATTTTAGGGCAGTTTTTAAAATGTTTTGGCCTTGCTCAAAGCCTTGAGGGATTTTTTGAACCAGTAACTGATTTAACTTGGTTGGGATCAATGAACCTGCACAGGGGCAAACGAATCTTTCCTGATGTTGGTATTGAATTTTCCGTCTCTGCAGATTGTGGATTTTTGGCCTGGATCTGGAGAAATTCTTGAACTCTTTTGAATTTTACTCGGTAAAAGCACATTAAAATCTCAATCCCAAAGGAAAAAAAATAAATCTGCAGGTGAAGGAGCAGAGGAGAGATTCCAGCTGTGTTCATTGGAATTTAGGAAGGAAACCCCTGAATAAATCCCTTTGCTGTACTACTGGAAATGCACAGAATTCCCTTGGGAGCACACAAATATTTGGAAATACTTCCTTTGGAAACACACAAATTTCCCTTGGAAATACACAAATATTTGGAAATACCTCCTTTGGAAATACACAAATTTCCCTTGGAAATACACAAATATTTGGAACATTTTCCTTTGGAAATACACAAATTTCCCTTGGAAATACACAAATATTTGGAAATATTGCCTTTGGAAATGCACAAATTTCCTTTGGAAATACACAAATAGTTGTAAATATTGCCTTTGGAAACTCACAAATATTTGGAAATATTTCCTTTGGAAACGCCCAAATTTCCTTTACGAATTCACAAATTCCAAATGAACCTTCTGGGCCCGAGCAGGATAAATTTTGAGTGGAGCGCTAAAATCCCATTCTCGGGATATAAACATGGAGGTGTCTCATGATTTGTGTTTTAATCACCACGGAAAAGCTTTTTGTGTGCAAACCCCCTCTGATACCCCGATAATCCCTTTCCCTCACCGCTCATCTCCACCACGTGTGCCGCCTGGGTTTGCTCTCCTGCAGCACAAACGCCTTCCAAAGAGAAATTTGGTCTTGGCAGGACTTTCCTTAGGCCTTCTAAGAAAACAGCGGTCTAAAAGAAAAATAATTCAGATTATTTTCATTTTTTTTAACATTAATTATTTTTTTCCCACGGTTAAAATAGAATTAAAAAGCACTTTTATGTATCTAATAGAATAACGTTTGCGGATTTTTTTTTTCCTTGTGGTTCCATTCTAGAATTTTTTTGAGAAAAGGAAAGAGAGGCAGAGCCTGACAGGAGTAAGGAGATGGTGGAAATCACATTTTAATTGATTTTATTTTTACACCTTGCTGCCGTCGCTGTGGGTGATGAGGAGCTGAGCTTTTCTCTCTGCACAGGAGAGCTGCAGGGTGAGTTTCTGTTCCCTCCTGCACCGGGAGTTACAAATCCCCTCCAGGCTCCCGGAGTGACAGATGCAGAGCCCGAGGACTTTGTCATAGCCTCGGAAATCCCTGGGCTCAGCACACACCTGCGGGAGGAGAGGAAGGAAAAAAACTGCAGGATTTGGGGGTTTCAGGTTTTGTTCCTGCACTCCTCGGGGTCAGGGTGGTCTGTGAGGGCAAACAGCAGCCTCAGGAGACAGGAATTTCATTTTTAGGTTCATAAAGTTATTCATAAACACGTAAAAAATATATAAAAATAATAATTAAAAACGAAATATAAATAACAATATAGAACATATATGTATATATATTTCATATATACATATATGTAGATATAGTAAATATATAAATAACTATGTAGAAGATATGTGTGTGTGTTCTATTTCTACATATGTATGTATATATGTAGATATATAGTAAATATAAATAAATAGAATATAAATGCGTATACATATTCTATATCTACATATGTAAGTAGTAAATATGAATATATATATAGAATATATGTGTGTGTGTATATATAATGTATCTATATATAAGGAATTGGAATAGAATAGAATAGGAATAGAATAGGAATAGGACTGGAATGGAATAGGAATAGGACTGGAATAGAAATAGAATGGAATAGAATGGAATAGAAATGGAAAGGAATGTCATGTCCAGGGGTTCCTAAAGCTGAAAAAAGAGGTAAACTCTCCAGAGGAAACACAAATAACCCTCGAGCACCGTGCTGGGTGCGCCCTGTGAAGGAAGTGTTGGAATTTTGCTTTTTTGGGGGGTATTTTCTGCCTGGTTCTGGGATTTGACAAAGATAGAAACACCTTCTGGGAGCAGTACCGAGCCCATCCTCTCTTGCTCAGGCACTGCCCGTCCTGGTTCCGGGAGGCTGAATCCCTGCACACGGGGAAGGTTTGTCTGGCACAGAGTGTTCCATCCCTCCCAGACCTCCTGAACCCCGGGGGGCAGGTGCAGATGGCGTCACCAGGCTGGAAAGTCAAACGAAGGGATTTAGGAACCTGCAGTTTGGTGTCCAAACACCACCCAAAACATCTCAGTGAAGAGGGAGATGTTGATGCCTTCAGTTTTATCTTTGATATTTTTCATGTTCCGTGGTGCCCAGGGGTGAGCTCTGAGCTCACAGTCAGTGTCACTCAGCTCTGCACACAGCAGGGACACAAAACAAATGACAAGGACAACTTTCAGCCCCAAAGCACAAACAAGGGTGGGCTGGAGGGAGGGACAAGAAGGATGGGACCTCACAGCCTGGAGCTGGAATGGGACAATTCAACCCCAATATGCAAATGGACCAAAACTTATAAAAATGTGAGACCTCATGACTGGCTGTGCATTTTGGGTCCATTTTGGGTCCATTTTGGGTCCATTTTGGGTCCACCTTGGGTGCAGCCCTGGTCAGGCTCTTGTCCTGCCCAAGGTGTGCCCTAAAGGTCTTACAATAAATATCTACTTTATTCTCCAGCTCTGTCCAGTCTCTATTTCAGGTCAACCTTTCTAAGGCACCAACGTAACGCTGAGAAATTCAGAACATTTGTAAACCTGCTGTGCCCACCCTTTCCCCTGCGGTTGGAAGCGAGACCAGGAGAGAACATAAAGGCAAAAACGAGCCAGAAAAAACAAAGTGAATTTAACACTGAGGGGATCAAGGTGAGTTTCTCCCATACCTGGAACACCTGCCCTCTCCCCAGGCACACGCAGCTCTGCTGCCCCTCTGCAGGCTGCACCGCCTGGGAGCCGCAGGGAAAACAGGATTTTTGGGCAGGTCTGGGGTTGAAGAAGTCCACGGGGCAGGGCAGGCACTGGTGGGAGGGCAGCTCTGCCCCATCGGGGCGGAATGTCCCCGGCGGGCACGGCACCGGCACCCCGCTGCTGTTCCCTCCAGGGCAGAAAAAACCTGGCAACAGCAGAAAAAATATAATATAAAATCCCTGTCAGGTTGATTTTTTTTTTTTTCCCTGCATTGCAGCTCGTTGTGCAGGTGAATGGCTGCGTTTGCAGTTTAAATATTACGGCGTGTTTATGTCAGGAATCGGTTCGCTGCATCCAATTTGAACCAAAATATTTCCTAATTTTTTTTTTCCTAAATTTGCATTTCCTAAATTTCAGTTCCCCCATTTCAGTTCCCTCCATTTCAATTCCCCCATTTCAATATTGTTTAATCACAAGATGCAAGAAAGGAGCTCTTGTGAGATGTGGATATTATGACAATAGAACCCAGAGTTCTGCATTTTTTCTCTAAGCTTTTTTTTTACATGTTACATCATGAGTTTCAGCAGGCCCTATCGATTATCTGAGAATTATTGTAGCAAAATTCAAGCCTGGCTGCATTTTTATTGAAGAATTTTGTGAACGAGGAGCAAATAATCTCTGATAAATTATCTACTAATTACCTGCTGGGCAGACTGGCAGGTTCTGTTCTCTTCCTTTGCAGTGAATCCCACTCGGGCATTCCTCATCATTTTGGAGCTTTGTTTCTCCCGTGTTGACGCCGGGCAAAGCTGGAAAAAGAGAGAAAAAGAAGAGGAAAAGGGCCATGGATTTATTGTCCTGAGCAGCTGGAACAGCCAAAAGCAACGGAGGCGTGAGGAGAACTTTCCTCTGCCGCTGAATATTTCATGGGCAGGGAGAGTCAAAGGATTGGTGTGAAATATTGATGGGAGTTATTTGAGCCGCAGAAGGTCGCAGGGCAGAGCTGCTCTCTGCCCGACCCAGGGAACCTTCACACGGAATAAAGCCGGGGAAATGCAGATTTGGGGTTCTGGAGTTTGCTCTTGCACTCCAACCCCGGCTTTGGGAAATCCACAAATCCTCATTTACCCCAAAGGGATCATCAGTTCCTGTGGGATCAGCTGTGAGTTTGGGGTGTGCTCGTCATAAACTGACCCTGTTTTACACCTCAGACTCTGAGATTCAGAAGGCTGAAAATGACTCCTTGATTTTCGGGATGTGTCTCCCTTTTATACCATTTCACACAGCCCAATCTGATTGGTGACACAGAGACAAACCTCTTCACTGCCATTGGTCAGAGCAGAGGGACATCAAGAAGTCCCTCCTGGGGAAAGGAATGAATAACAAAGTTACAGCTACGAAAACATTTCTCCTGTTGACAGAAAATCCCCTGGGAAAAGGATTTCAGAAACCCAAAACACCTCAGGCACAGAACAAGGCTACAATAAACTGCACAGCCTGAAGCAAAAAAACCCTCAAGAAATCGCTGTATTTTCAGAATTTGCTCTGAAAAATTAATTACCCACATCTGGATTGCCCCCTTTGGTTATCAATACCTTCAGTGCAATCCGGGGACCTGGTTTTGGAGGATTTTTGGAGATGACAAAGACAGGCAGGGGGAAAAAAACTAATCAGATTTTCTTTTCAGTCTGGCAAAAGGGGCAGGAAAAAAGAAGGGAAGGGTAAAAAAAAAAATCAGATTTTGTTTCCAGTTATTCCCACAGCAGAGGGCAGCCTGGCTCCCTGCAGGATGAGGAAGAGGAATTTGACACCACATTTTGTATTTCTGAGACCTCCCCCTCGTCACCCAGAGCAGAAATCCCAACCCCTGCCTGCCTGGAGATCTTCCACAGCCAGCAGAGTTTTCTGTTTTCTCCTGGAGAAATTGATAATCAAATATTCCAAAGCATTTCTGGGTGGTTTTTCCCCATCTGCTCATAATAAATGTGCATTTTTCCTTAAAATTCCTTCGCAAAACTGCTCCTTCAAGGACCTGTAACAGGGTGGACTTTCTAGGGACACAATAAATGAGGGGTTTGCATAATTTGGATTTATTTTAATAAATAAAATAAAACATCTCCACGCTGGAGATGCTCCACATCCAGCTGAACTTTCTGTTTTCTTCTGGAGAAATTTATAATCAAATATTCCAAAGCATTTCTGGGTGGTTTTTCCCCATCTGCTCATAATAAATGTGCATTTTTCCCTTAAAATTCCTTCACAAAACTGCTCGTTCAGCCGTGTGGACTTTCTAGAGACACAATAAACGAGAGGTTTGCATAATTTGGATTTATTTTGAGTGGCGGTCTAGAAGAAAAACCAGAAAAAAAAAAACCAGAAAAAAAGAAGAGAGGATTTTTCAGAGAGATGAAATATTTGTTTGTGCGTTTGCCAATGTGATTTAACTGGGAATGTGCAGAAATTGTCAGAATCTGCTGCTCCTCGGACAAATCTCTGACGCTGCAGTGAAGGATCAGTTGGTTTTTACACCCAGAAAAACCCGGATTCCCCAGGCCAAAGCAGAACATCCACTAAAATCTGGGATTTTCGAGGAAGATTTGCTTCCATGCCCATTTCCTGCGCTGCGGATTTCAGTTCCCAGTGAGGAACTTCACTCCTGGGTTGAGTTTTCGAGTTGTTGGAGCGTGTCTGGAATCGTCCCGTCGGGAGGAATCCTGGGCAGGGCTCGGAGCAGGAGGAATTCAGGAGCTGCTGCTGCCATCCCATAACCCCGGGCCCTGGAGGCCTCCACTTGGCCCCAGGGGAAAGTCTGGAAATTTGGATTTCACCCAACTGCTGGGAAGGATTGCACAGAGAGTCCCCAGGTGCTGAAATTTCTGAATTTTTTGTTTTATTTTTACTATTTTTATATTAGTATTATCATTATTTTTACTCTTACTATTATTATTACTATTACTATTTTAATTTAATTTAATTTAAAATTTCATTTAAAATATTATTTTATTTATTATTATTAGTGGTTGGGTTTTTTTTTTTTTTGGTGGGTGTTTTTTTGTTTGTGGTGGTTTTTTGTTGGGTTTTTTGGTTTTTTTTGAGGTTTAGGGGGGTTTGGATTTTTTTTTTTTTTAGTTTTTGGGGGGTTTGGGTTTTTGTTTTCTTTGGGGTTTGGTGTTTTTTTTTTATTTGTTGCTTCAGTTTTTGTTTTGGGATTTTTTTTTTTTTTTTGTAGTTGGGTTTGTTTTTTTGAGGGTTCCTTTGGTGGGTTCTTTTGTTTATTTTGTGGGGCTTTTTTGGATTTGGGGTTTTTTGTGGGGGGGGGAGTTTCTTTGGACTTTTGTCAGGTGGGTGTTTTTTTGATGGCGTTTTTTGGGTTTTTGGGTTTTGTTGTTGTTTTGGGTTTTGTTTATTTTTTATTTTTTTTTTTACTTTTTTGGTTGGTGGTTTTTTTTTCTTGCTTTGTTGTGGTTTTTTTTTTTTTTTTTACCCAGTGCAGAAGGACTTGGCCAAACCTCCCATCCCCAGCTCTGACAGAATTCACCTTTAGGAACCCCAAAAATGGAAATGACCCCAGAGATCCCCTGCGGGGACAGACTTCCACCAGCAGAGAAACACCAAAACCAATTACCAAACCCAATTAATTACCTCTCCTTCCCTTGGGAACCATTTTTGAACCCTTTATCTGCTGGATGGGGCCAGAATAAATAAATGAAGAAGTAAATCCTGATTTCTGGTTGTGATAAGCACATGCAGCATTTCCCTTTTCCATAGAAATGATCCCTGCGTTTTCCTGGCAGGGACAGGAATTTAACAGCCCCCATAAAACCTTCGGTGATTAATCAAGAATTAATGCCTGAGTCACTCTGCCAAGCTCAGCTGATTTTAATCATCACCTGCCTTCACTTTTCAGGCTGACAAAAGGGCAGGAAAAAAGGAAGAGAAGGCTAAAAAAAATGAGATTTTTTTTTCAGTCTGGTAAAAGGGGCAGGAAAAAAAAAAATCAGATTTTCTTTTCAGGCTGTAAAAGGGGCAGGAAAAAAGAGAGAAAAGCTAAAAAATTAAAAAATCAGGTTTTTTTCAGGCTGCAAAATGGGCAGAATAAAAAAGGGGAAGGTTAAAAAAAATTAAAAAATCAGATTTTCTTTTCAGGCTGGCAAAATGGGCACAATAAGAGAGGGGGATGCTAAAAAAATACCAGATTTTCTTTTCAGTCTGGCAAAAGGGGTAGGAAAAAAGAGGGGAAACCTAAAAATTCAGATTTTTTGTTCAATTTTGAAGGAAATGAGCAGCTGTTGGTTAAACAGCACCTAAACCCACCGTATTATTGGGCACAGAAATTTCACACCTGCTCAAGCAGCTCCTGAAAAGAGAAAAGCAAAAACAGCTCTGGAATTGGTGGAATCATCCCTGATACACACACACAGAGTTTTTAAACTCATGTCATTATTTTGGGTTGGAATTCTGTTGGTTTTCCCCTTGGGGAATCCATCACTCGTGTTTTCAGCCTCTATTACACAAGATTCATGTTATTTTTAGTGATTTTTTAGCAATTTTTTAAGCTAAATCTTTTAATTTAGTTTAGAATCGCTAAAGATTTTAAATTTTTAAAAATATTTTAAGCGATGGTTGGCTGTTTTAAAGCTATTTTTAGCCAATTTTAGCAAATTTTCCTTCTTTTTCTTCCTTTGAAACGATCCATTTTAATCCCAAGGCATCTGAACGAGCAGGAACTGATTTGTCGGTGAGACCCGTGTCTAACGAGTCAGAAAATCCAAATTTTTGCTCTTATTTCTCTTAAAAAATAAAATTTCATCGAAGTTTCTCAGCCGAAGGAGCCACAAGTGGAATAAGTTGATGTGCAAATATTTGATAAGTCTGCTGGTATCAAGCTATTCTTTTTTTTTTTTTTTTTCCCTACATCAACTTTACTCTCTAGATATTATTTCCAGCAGGTTTTGGCTCTGCTGAAGGAGATTTGTGTTGAGATAAGCCTTGGCTTAAAATCACCTGGAGAGGAGTCGTAGAAATGCTGAAATGATCTTTGAAGGCTTCTGGGGAAAGGCTGGGCAGGGATTTTGGGGACGAAGCCAAAGAGACTTCTGGGATGAAGCCAAAGGGACTTTTGGGACGAAGCCAAAGGGACTTTTGGGATGGCTTTGGCAGGAATTGCCCTCAATCAACTCTCAGAGCACTCAGGGCCCTAAAAAGTGCAAATAAACCCCAAATAAATGTGGGTCAGTCATGTGGCTTTGTGGGGTCACCTCCAGAGCAACGACCACCCATGAACTGGGGCTGTGAAAGTGGCAGATTCCCTTTTTATTTTCCTTCCTCCTTCTATGGTTTATTTCGATTTTTTTCCCCTGTTTATTTCTATTAATTTCTAATTCTTTTTATTTATTTCCCTTTTTTTTTTCTATCTATTTTTTTTCCTATTTATTTCTATATTGCCTACTATTTATTGCTTTTCTTCTTTATCCTTTTTGGGGAATCATGACCCTAATGTTTTTTTTGGGGGGAGGAATCAAATGGGCACAGGATTTCTGGCTCTAGGAGCTGGATTTCTGTGTTAAAAAACCAAACAAAACACCAACCCCGAAGAGTGGTAATTCTGAGATAATCCTGAAAAGCCAGCTGAATCACAATTTAAATTCAAACAAATGAGGATGGAGAGAGCCCAGAATTTATTCAAATCCCACGGACAACGCTGGAAGTGGTTTGTTTTCACTTGGGCTTTGCATTTAGTATTTTATATTTTGCATTCAGCACTTTGTGTTTTGTATTTCGCCGTTATTTTTGCAACAGGAACGGATGGATTAAAATATAAATGTAATATTTAAATGCAGCTCTGGTTCCAGGGCAGGAGGTGACGTGGAAGGGTCAAGCCCCAAAGTTTATTTAACCAGCGAGGGAAGGCAGCTGAGGTTTCTTGGGTTGTAACCGAGAAGGGGAAATAAATAATGTGCTGGGAAGAAAGGAAAGAAAACTGCTCTTATCACAACACAAATATCAGCGGGGTGGACTTTCACAGCGTTCACCTCAGCAAACAGCAGCCCCGAGCTCGGCGGGTTCTGCAGAAGTTTATCAGCCCTGGGATCAGAGCCGGCGAGTGAGTAATGATTCCAGAGAAACACAAAGGTCAGGCTCGGCTGGGAATGGAATCACAATCCCCAAACCGCGGCAGGTTCATTTCTGCTGGCTGCTGTTTCCTGGAGTGACGCCGTTTTTACACCACAACGACACAGACTCGGACTTCAGAGGGCTGAAAATGGCTCTTGATTTTCGGGATGTGTCTCCCTTTTATACCATTTCACACAGCCCAATCTGATTGGTGACACAGAGACAAACCTCTTCACTGCCATTGGTCAGAGCAGAGGGACATCAAGAAGAAATCCCTCCTAGGGAAAAGAAATGAAAATATAGGTAAAATTCACAAAAAAACTTCAACTGTTTACAGAGAATCCCCTAAAAATTTTTTAGAAAACCAAAACACCTCAGGCACTGAACCAGGACTCCACTGGTTTATACTTTTATATTATTTTATACTGTTATATCCCTTTTATACCATTTCACGCAGCCCAATCTGATTGGTGACACAGAGACAAACCTCTTCACTGCCATTGGTCAGAGCAGAGGGACATCAAGAAGTCCCTCCTGGGGAAAGGAATGAATAACAAAGTTACAGCTACAAAAACATTTCTCCTGTTGACAGAAAATCCCCTGGGAAAAGCGTTTCAGAAAACCAAAACACCTCAGGCACGAACCAGAGCTACACTCGAGCCTCTCTGGCTTTTTCTTAATTAAAATTCATAATTTTAATTGTTTCATCACAGCCTCAGCAGAGCTGCAATAAAAACAACTTTTAGCCCTACAGAACCTCCGGGTGAAGAGCTGCTGGAGGAAGTTAAAATGATATTTTGAGCGGGCTGTGCTTCACGGGCTCTTAAAATGCTTCAAGTCTCAGGCCTTTGGGAGGGTGAAAATATTTTTGGCCTCGGCGTGGAGCTTTGAAGGCAGGTCGGTGTGTGTTCCTCTGCCTCTAGCACCCAATTAGCTGCAAATGCCTTCCTAGAAATAATTGTGGAGGATTCAAAATCTGGTTACTCACCAGCAGCAAAGGGACCCAGGGGCTTTCGTTTAAAACAAAGCAAATGCGAGCCAAATGGAGAATTTCAAATCTCTACCAGGTTGGTTTTTTTTATTGTGAGTTCCTGCTGTGGGTGATTGTAGAATTTGAGAAGCAGGAATTTGTGTTGGCTAATTTTTGTTTCTCAAGACCAGCGGAGTGGTCTGAGGGTCTCCTGGGATTCTTTACTCTTTTCCCTGCTGTGAGATAGGATTGGAGGGGACTGGATTGGGGGTACAGGCATCAGAAAGTCAGCCCAGGACAGGGATTTTTCTGGGTTCTGAGGCCGTGGGGTGATGGTTTCTGCCCGTGCTCCTCACCCCACACGGCTCTCAGCGCCTGTGCTGGCAGATCTTGTTCTGCTGGGGAAAAAACCCGAAACTTCTGTAAACTTCTGGGGCTGCTGCTGATGGACAGAGATAACAGACAGAGATAACGAAGGGCTGGGACCTCCCCAGGCAGGATTCTCATGGGTGTAGCAGCTTCTAGACCCATCAGGGAGCAGAGCAGTGCCTGGGGCCTCCTGATGCCAACTGGGGAACATTTTATTGGGATTTTTTTGTTTTATCCACTCAAACCTTGCTGCTGAGCCAAGGGAGCCCCAAAGCTGGGATATATATCTCTAGGGATGTCCAGGGTGACAACAGGTTGTGGACACAGAAGGAACTTTTTGTGGCTCATCCTTGCAGCTCCCAGGTGGTAAAAGGGACGTTTGTCCTCAGGACAGGCAAAAATTTTGGGGTAAACGTGGATGAAATGAGCAGGATGAGGCTCCACGGTGAGCTGAGAGCTCAGTGAGACCCAGCCCTGCCCTCCTTCCCCTTTCCCTGCCTCTCCCCACCGCGCTCCTGCTGCTTTTTATCTTCTTTCCTGCCAGAGTGGGGATTAAACACTCGACTCCTTTCATGTTCAGACTCGGATGTTTATTAATTCTTATCTATGTTAGAGTCTCACAAACTGTGAGTTCTACAGCTCTTCAAGTCAACAAGGTCCAAAATGGCCCCTATTTCTCTCTCTACAAGGCCTTTCAAGGATAAATGTGGTAATTAACAAGTGACACCTAAATGATTTTTTACTTTTAACCCAATAACCAACCACCCGTGGCCCACAATGTGGATTTTTTTATCCAATTACAAAACATCACCCAGATCCATGAAGAAGAAGGTGAAAAAGAAGGACTCAGCCTCTTCTGCCAGGAATTTGGGTTTTTCTGCAATTCCCCTTTGGAATTAGTGGTGGGAAAATGGGAACTGTGGAGCATTTCTGCCATCCTAAAAACCAAAACAACAACAAAACCTCCAGACACTTCTCAGCTTCTAAACTCTGCTTAATTTCCTTTCTCCATGATGTCCCTTCTGCTGTGAGCTCAGCACGGACAGAAAAGCCCAGGAAAACCCAAGTTACTGCATGAAATAAATGTATTTATTGACAGGAAGGAGCAGTGGAACAATGTAAAGCCACCTACTAACAATGCAATTAATGGATAACTGTGGTAAAATATGATGTAGAAGCAAGTTCATCTCTGAGTATATTGAATAAATGATATTTGCATGGATATTTAATACTCCTGTCCTTTCACCTGGATGGTTCCCATGGCTAAAAGATTAATGCTGGATTATAAAATGAGAGTTTTCTATGCTTTTTTATAAGAAATCCTGTGAGAAAAATCAGTTTTTTTTCCCTGCAGCTGCTTATAGATGCTATTTTCCTCTTCTCTCTGCTCCATCCTCATGGTGTGGGATTTCTTCAGTTAATAATGAAAATAAGCAGCTGGATCTGACCCTTCAATCCCACAATTGGAAGCTGAGCTAACCCAGGAGCTCCTCCTAAATTGTCTTCAAATGAACAACAAAGTTCAGTGAGAACAGATGTGAGATAAAATATTAAAAGTTAAAAGAAGGATAAAAAAAAGTACAGAGAGAAATATTCAGAGAGAAAAAAAAAATCTGTAAAACCTGGGACAAAAAAGGGCAAAAGAAAAGATCATTAAAACATGAGGGAAAGTTTTGGAAGGAGGTGGATGAGTCGTGCAGCTCATCGTGACAATAACATATTACAGAGCTGTTTTTCAATGAAATACTGAGAGATTATGAATTATTATGTCTCAGACTAGAGAAAATACAACAGAGAACTCTTCAGCTGTTCAGGGCCGTCAGAACAATCAAAGGACACGACCCAAATCCCATCGGAATTCCCTTCAACACTGCCACTCCTCAAAGTCCATTCGCCTTGTGCAATGTAGCTCTTGGAGCTTAACACTTAAAGAAACCCCATAACATGAAAAAAAAAAAACCCACCTTTTTTTTTTGTTTTGTTTTTCATTTTTTTTTACAGAGAAGCAAATGCAAAGGGTTCATTCGTTAAAAACGTTCCCCAAAGATGCTGAGTACTAAACACTGGACCCTGCAGTGGTTTCACGTGGGGAATTCTCCCGTTTTCCCCAACAGGAGACACGTGAGGCGTTGCTGGATCAGTGGAACTTTTTGGGTTTAGGTTCTGTAAAAGTAGAATTGCTCCCTATGTAGCAAACAGGGAAGTTTCATAGAAACCAGCGAACTCGCAACCAGAAGTTAAACTCAAATGAGGGTAAGCCTGGGAGGAAGGAATTAGAAATCAAAAACAAAAAATAAATCAGCTAGCTGGTAGTAATTCTGCTGAATGATTTGGTTTTCTGGCAGTGCAGGATCATTTCAGCTCCTCATTGTGCTCCCAGCTTTGTGTAAAAAAAAAAAAGATCCTTCAAAAGCTGTTGTTATATATTTAAATTTTATGAAGGTAAAATCCTCTGTTGGATCTGTTGGGAAGGAGCTGATTCAAAACACTTTGTCCCAGACTTCACCTACAATCCATTACTGGTGTAAAATTCTGATTGCATTAATACAAAGCTTGATTTTTGTTGAAAAAAAAACATGCTCAGCACGATGTTTTATTTTGGAAGGATTTCACCATGAGGCTGCCCTAAAGTGTGAGCCCTCCAAGCCTTGGCCAAATTCAGAGCCAGACTGCAGAAAATATTAAATATAACTCCTCAGGCTCTGAATTCCCAGAGCTCATGTCTAAAATGACTGAGGTTTTCAGTCGGTCTGAATGTTGAATTTGGAGAGCAGAGACTGAGTTTAGACTGAAACCCTCAAGACGAGGCCCTGGATGGCTCAAATCTTTTTTTTCTTGGGTTAAACACCTGCATGAAAAATCCTCAGAGCTTCAGGCTGCAGGGCAGCTACACCTCAGACCTGAACAGAGAAGCACAAATCAGTGAGAAAATGCAGAATCAAATTCTCCCTGGAGCACCTCACACTGAATTCCTGGAGAAACCTGCGCTGAGGATTTCCCTCATTTCTCAGTTTGCTCTTGAGTTCTGGCTCCAGGTGAGATCTTTCCAGCAGTCCCTTCCAGATGGAATAGAATATATTCTGTGTTTTACTCTCTGTCCTCTGGCAGATGTCAGGCCCAGCAGATGCAGGGGAGGAGAGTTCTCAGCATTTCCCTGCAAGGAACAAAGCAGCAAATCTCAGCTCAAGCCCCAGCCGAGGTTCCTGCTAAAGCCACGGATTTATTCCCCCATTTTCTGCCTGGCTTTGGGTGAGGATGGAGGTTTGCAAGGAAAAATGAATTCTGGGCAGTGCTAATTAAATCCAAAGGCTGGCATGAGGTGCTGAGCATCTTCTCCACCAGCTCCACGCTCTGGAGGTTTGACCTCAATGATTTTGGGGTTCTTTTTTTTCCACCCCAAATGGTTCTGTGGGGTGGCAGAGCAGGGAGGGGACAGGACTGAGCCTCTCCATCCCAGCTGCTGAGTCACAAAAACCCCAAAACCCCCTGGACTCAACTTCCTACCACGAAATACCTTTGAGAAGGACATCGAGGAGGTCTGAGGATGGCAAGGAGCAAAGCTCAGGTGAGTTATCTGCCTCTGGGGGAGCAGGGGTTCCTCGGGGAGCACCCAGCAGGCTGCAGCTCTGTGCAGGTGAAGAGACCAGAGCAGTCAATTTCCAATTGAACTGGACTGAAGTGGGGTTTTTTTCTTTCTCTGCTGTTTTTTCTCTCCTGTTGGGAAACCTCAATGGCCTGAAATGAGGCTTTAAGTCCGTATTTCTAATTGAAATCTTGTTGTATTGTTACATTTTTTGCATTTACTCTGGTGGGAACTCTGCTAGGTAAGAGTCCAAAACGAGCTTGGAAAAGATAAAAGAACTGTAACATCTTTTTTTCCTTTTTCTTTTCTTTTCTTCCTATATTTTTTCTCCTTTTTTTATCTTTTTTTTTTCTTTTTTTTTTTTTTTCCTTTTTCTTTTTCTTTTCCTTTTTTTTTTTTTTTTTTTTTTATGCACTGAACATTTGCTTAATCCTGTTCAAAACAATCCTGAAAGGTAAAACGTAAAGCACCCACTGTTACCTCTTGAAGAACATCCTGTGCCTGGGGTTCATGGGTCTGAAGCAACCACATGAGCTCCGTGTTCTCCTGGAGTTTTGGGCAGGAGCTGGAGGTTGGACACGGATCCAGCACCTGCAGGTGACAGCAAATCCCGTGGTTGCACAAGGATGGGAACACTTAAGCCAGGGCAGAGATTCCTGCTGTGATCCTCACCTGCAGCTGGGGCTTTGCTCCCATCTGGAGCAGGCAGAGAATTCCCTCCAGGATTTGGTCTTTCCGCAGTTCGAGGAACCTCCCCGTGCTGGTGTCCCTGGCAGAGCCCTGGGACTGTGTCACCAGCACGGTGTGGGCAAGAGCAGCACAGTGCAGGGGGGTTAAACCTGTGGGGAAAGTCACATTCAGTGTCTGGAGTAAACCTGTATTTATAGATTTATTAACAGCAGCACAGTGCAGGGGAGTTAAACCTGCAGGAAACAGGTAAAAGTCAAATCCAGTGTCCCTGACTGAAGTAAATCTGTATTTATAGGTTTTATTTAACAGCAGCACAGTGCAGGGGAGTTAAACCTGCAGGAATACCCATGGAAAAGTCAAATCCAGTGCCTGGAGTAAATCTTTATTTATGGGTTTTATTTAGAGCAGCACAGTGCAGGGCAGTTAAACCTGCAGGAACACCCAGGGAAAAGTCAAATTCAGTATCTGGAGTAAATCTATATTTATAGATTTATTAACAGCAGCATAGTGCAGGGGAGTTAAACCTGCAGGAAAACCCATGGAAAAGTCAAATCCAGTGCCCCTGACTGAAGTAAATCTGTATTTGTAGGTTTTATTTAGAGCAGCACAGTGCAGACCTGCGGGGAACACCCAGGGAAAAGTCAAATCCAGTGGCTGACCCCTGCCTGGAGCCAATCTGTATCTATAAATCTGGGATCTAAGCCCTGAGCCGTTCAGCTTTCCCTCTTTACCGTGGTGGTCAGGCAGATCCACTTCCACACGCACCCCGCTGCTCTTGCAGTTTTTCAGGACCTGAAATGAAGAATATCCAGGTGATCCCTGACCTTTGGCAGTGCCAAAAACATCCTTTCGTGCTGCAAACCCCTGTGCAACCCCATCAGAGCAGAGCCACGTGGAAAACCCCAGGTTATTTTAACCACCAGAACCTGCATTAGTTGTTTTTATTTCACTTTTAAACCACCAGAACCTGCATTAGTTATTTTAGCTTCACTTTTTGACCACCAGAACCTGCATTAGTTGTTTTTACTCCACTTTTAAACCACCAGAACCTGCATTAGTTATTTTAACTCCACTTTTTAACCACCAGAACCTGCCTTAGTTGTTTTTACTCCACTTTTAAACCACCAGAACCTGCATTAGCTGTTTTTACTCCACTCTTTAACCACAAAAACCTGCATTAGTTGTTTTTATTCCACTTTTAAACCACCAGAACCTGCATTAGTTGTTTTTATTCCACTTTTAAACCACCAGAACCTGCATTAGTTGTTTTTATTCCACTTTTAAACCACCAGAACCTGCATTAGCTGCTTTAACTCCACTTTTTTGACCACCAGAATGTGCAATAGTGTTTTTTTTCACTCCATTTTAGCCCAACATCAACGCCCCAGTTTACCTCCAGGACTCTCAGGTAGCCGTTCTGTGCACACAGGTGCAGGGGAGTTTTCCCAGAGCTGTCCTGCTCGTTGACATTGGCCCCCAGGGAGATCAGGTCACTCACCATCAGGTGCTGGTTCTTTTCTGCAGCAAGATGTAAAGCAGTCTGAGAAGGGAAAAAGGGCAGAAAGTTGCGGTGAAAGGTAAAAAAATAATTCAAACCCACCAACATTTAATAGATAATAAAGAGGGGAGTTGGGATTTTGGGGCTCTGTTCCCACCTGTGCTCCATGGTTCCCTCCCCATTCCCAATTTCCCTTCTTTCCCAGGACAGCAGGAGGATGTTTGGTGCTCGGCTGGGGTTTGAAAAGAGGGTTTCACGGGACAAAAAAAGAACTTTGTTTTTTTTTTCCCCTTGCCAAATCAGCCTCCTACCCTTTTCTCTGCGTCTTTCTCGTCGATCTTGTTGAGGGAGGCAAATCTCTGGGCCAGGGCAAAAGTCAGAGCCCTTCTTCCCTGGGCAACAGCCTTGTGCAGCAGCCTGCGAAGGGAACTCAGTCGGGAACCACCACAAGAGAAAGGAGTGCTGAAAACACCCCAAAGGGTGATCAAAACACCCCAAACGAGTGGCTAAAACACCCCCAAAGGGTGATTAAAACACCCCCAAAGGAGTGCTTAAAATACCCCAAAGGAGTGCTTAAAATACCCCAAAAGAGTGGCTAAAACACCCCAAAAAGGAGGTTAAAGCACCCCAAAAGGAGTGCTTAAAATACCCCAAAGGAGTGCTTAAAATACCCCAAAGGAGTGGTTAAAACACCTCAAAAGAGTGTTTAAAATACCCCAAAGGAGTGCTTAAAATAGCTCAAAAAACACCCCAAATGAGTAGCTAAAGCACCCCAAAAGGGTAGTTGAAATACCCCAAAAGGCTGGCTAAACATAATATTGAAAACAAATATAAAATTGAATACAATATAAATGCGATATTGAAAACAAAGGAGTGCTCAAAACACCCCAAAGGAGTGGTTAAAATACCCCAAAAGAGTGACTAAAATACCCCAAAAGAGTGACTAAAACACTCCAAAAACTGGCTAAAACACCCCAAAACAGTGCTTAAAACACCCTAAAGTAACAGGGAGAGTGAATTTTAGAGCCTAAAACACTAATGCTGGAAAATTCTGAAATCTTGTGCTATCCAGGGGTTTGTCACTCCCTGTAGCACCAGTGCAGCTGCTGGTTTTGTCTGCCAGCATTTCTTGCTCTCATCCCATTCCCATCCAGGAGCTAATCCAGGATTCCCCTCTGCCCACAAATCCCTGTTTGGGCAGGGAAAAGGGTGCAAAGATCCCTAAAAACTGAGAGAGGGGAAACGTTCCCTCTTAAAAGAAAAAAAATCCCAAAATTTTTGGACTGGGATTGAGTCCTGTGGAGGAGGAGAGCTCAATTCCCTCTGCGTGTCAAGTCTCAAATACTGAAAATAATACAATTTTTGAAAATGTAGTAGCACTTGCAAAATTCAGTTTCTACTGGATTTCATCCTAAAAGGATTCTTTTGGTTGGGTCTTTTTTTTTTTTTTTTTTTTTTTCTTGTAAAATTTCAGCATAAATTTTCTTGTCAATTTTCCTCAGGGAGGAAAAGTTAATGCAGGCATTAAATAAATATACTTATTTATTTGTTCTTCCCTCATCTTGTAGCAAAATATCCTTAATTACGGCTGAACAACTCTGACACTTCTCACTGCATTTGGGTTTTTTTTTATTGGGTTGGTTTGGGGGGTTTTTTGGTATTTTTATTTTTTTTTAATAGATTTTTGACCCTATTTTTCACCATTCAGTAGAACCCAGAATGATCTTTATTTAATTTGTACCCCTGCCTTGGAGTGTAGAACCTTTATAAAAGTGAGTTGAGGAGTGAGGAAATTTTTTTGCTCGTGAGTTACACATTAAGACAGGAGTAGAAATCTCTTAATTGTGATCAATCTCATCCGTGCACGAGAAATTTCTGTGTATCACTTAAAAAACTGCAGAAAATACGTAAATAGGCGGTTTATATGCTGTTTACTGAGTTACATCATTGCTGAGAAGTGAAGTTTGATTTTATTATTGCACTGGAAATGGTAATTGTGACCGGATATGGGACTTTAGGGAAGAGGCCAGTGCTGTGCTCTGTTTTCCCTGTTGATTTTAAAATTGATTTCAAAATCAATATTTTCAATTTGGGCCAGGAATTTCTCTCTTTCTCCCCAAGACTCAAATAATTCATAATTTATGTCGTGCTTCTTGTCAGTCTGGTTTGATCCCAGCTATCCCAATCTAAACTGTGTGGAGTCTAATTAGATATTTTATTTTTTCTTATAAATAGTTCATTTCTCCACATGCACCCCGTTCCAGGGCAATGCCGGGTTTTACTGGGATCAGGAAAAGCTTCGTTTTCATTTCCAGCAGAACAGCCACTCCCAGTTCTTTGGGAGTCTGTGATTTTGGGTAATCCTCCCGTTCATTTTTATTAGCAGGTAATAATACAAATAATTACCCTGAGAGTGTCTGCAGCATGGACAAGATATTTTTTTGTGTATTTTTTTTTTTTTCCCCAGGACTTATTCTTCTTGATTTTAACTTTCTGGTCAATCTCTACGAACACCCTTAAATATTTTAACACCCTGAATTTATCCTGATATCAGCCATATCCTGATATCAGCCACATCCAATTTATCCTGATATCAGCTCAGGAATATTACTGCAAATGGGGAGGATTTATATTTCTAATATCCGCCCAAAATTCTGTGTATTGGCTCAAGTTTGAGCCTCCCCTTGAGCAGAGCAGCTTCTGGTCAGAGGTCAGAGCAAAGTGACGTCCCCAGGGGACAGAAATCCACGTTTTTGGACAGAAAAAAATTGAGGACCTGTCACCATTTTCATCTGGAGCCAGCAGCTTTTCCTCTGGGATGTTCCTCAGCCAATTTTCCTCCCTGTGCAGCTGGAACTGGAAGAAGGAGAGGGCGGAGAGGTCCTGGCAGGGGAAGGACATTGGGGCAGGTCCCGAATGTCCCCCCACATCTGGAGAGCCCCTGGGAGCTTCCAGCAACATCTGGGCTGGGCCGGGGAGGGCAGGCAAGGCCTGGGGCACAGAATTCCTCAGGAAATGTTCCAGGGATGGAGAATTCCTGGAGGAACCGTCCTGGGATGGAGAATCTCTCAGGAAAGGTTCTTGGGATGGGGAATTCCTCAGGAAATTTTCCTGAGATGGAGAATTCCTCGGGAAAACGTCCTGGGATGAAGAATTCCGCAGGAAACGTTCCTGGGGTGGGGAATTCCTGGAGAAACCATTCAGGGATGGAGAATTCCTTGGGAAACCATCCTGGGGTGGAGAGTTCCTGAGGAAACATCCCTGGGATGGAGAATTCCTGGGGAAACTTTCTTGGGATGGAGAACTCCTCAGGAAAAACTCCTGGGTTTGAGAATTCTTCAGGAAACATTCCTGGGGTGGAGAATTCATTGGGAAACCATCCTGGTATGAAGAATTCCTGGGCAAACCATCCTGGTATGAAGAATTCCTGGACAAACCATCCTGGGATGGAGAATTCCTTGAGAAATTGTCCTGGGATGAAGAATTCCTTGAGAAACCATCCTGGGAGCTGGGGAGAACATCCTGCATCCAGCAGCTGCTCCTTTTCTCTGCCGTCCTGGAGAACCTTTGGGCTCTTCCCTGCTCCCCATGGAGGCAAAGCTCCGCCTGTGCCGGTGGGATGGGGTGGAAATCTTTCCAGGAGGGCTCCTGGTGGAGCAGTGCCGGGTCACCCTGGGCTCTCCCAGCTCCTTCCCATCCCTCGGGGGATCCAAACCAGGCGGGATGCCGGGGCTCCTCCCGGAGTTGGCTGGAGTTCAGATCCTCCTGCAGCACCTCCACCAGGATGTCGAGGTCCTCCAAGCCTTTGGGGGTTTGTCCGGCGCTCTGCTTGCTCTGAAACAGCCAGAGAAAGGCGGGAAGGGAGGAGGAGGAGGAGGAGGAGGAGGAAGGGGGAGGGAAGCAGACATGAAGTGTCCTGTTCTCTCCCCTGGGTGCTAGAACAGGAATTCTGCCCCGGGAGCCTGGCACGGCGGGGTTTGTTCTGCATACCTGCCGAAGCTGTTTCTCTGTATAAGGGTGAGCTCGCCTCTTCTCTGCTGGAGGAGGGAAAAAAAAACAAAACAAAACAAAAAAAAAAACAAAAATCAAAAAATCAAAAACCTAAAAAACAAAAAACAAACAAAAACCACCAAAAAAGGAAAACAAACAAAAAAACCCACCAAAAAACCAAAAAATAAAACCTAAAAAACAACCCCCTCCAAAAAAAAAAAAACCCACAAAAAACCCAAACAAACAAACAAACAAAAAAACCCAAAAACCAAAAAACACAAAACAAAAACAAAACCCAAAAAAAACAAAACAAAAACCAAACCAAAAACCCCCCAAAAAACACACCACAAAAAAAAAAAAAAAAAAACGGGGGGAAGAAAAGGCTCAGAGCTGAGGAGAGGCACCCACAGAGCAGATTCCCACCCCAGATAAGAGCCAGATAAGGCGGGGTGCACGGCGGGATCACAGGATCACTGCCCGTGGGGCAGGATGCTCTGGGTACCCCACAGCGAGGACCCTACCGGCAAAAGGAGGCTCTCTCCTTCCCAAAGGGAGGCCTTTCCAAACCTGTTTTTCCTGAGGATCCTTTGGTTACCATCTTCACTGCCGAGGCTTCCTGAGGAGACAAAACCACCCGGCGTCAATGCGAGGTGCTCACACCCAGGGGGAAGATGAAAAAATACTGAAAACACGAACGGGGTGAAACTGCCTCCTGAGCTACGGCTTTGGCTGCAGCTGGAGAGATTTCCATGGCTGGGGAATTCATGGCAGCTTTATAAAGGTCTTTACAGCATCCTCGGGGAGGTTTTCAGCTCCTTGGGCTGGTTTTTGTGGTTTGTTTTTTTTTTTTTTTCAGGTTTTGGAGCAATATTTTTACTGTTTATTGGGGCATCTTCGCCTCGATTGAATGATGCAGAGCATTCGTGACATAGATGGGCTGCTGCTGTCACTGCCTGCTCCTAGCCCAGCCCTCACTCTGTTTGAAATTTGCTTTATTCTCCATTTGGACCCCCAAAAAAGCATCGATTTGGTGGCTGGAAGAGGCAGCAGCTGCAGGTGTGAGGCCTGCAGAGCCCTCGGAGGGTGTGAATGTGGATGCTGCAGCCCCAGGAGGAGCCTCCCCAAGCCCGGGCCTTTCTCACCTTGCTGGGAGGTGGCTCCAAGCCTTTGGAAAGTCGGATTTTCCTCAGCAATTCCCGCACGGGCATCTTCACTCTCACACCCATGTAACGCTTCTGAGGGGGATCAGAGCTAAGTTCAGAGTCTGGAAAAGTCACAACACGATGCTGGAAGTGACACAATTGTTCTGAGCTCTTGGAGGAGGGTTTGATTGAGGTCAGCCTGGGGGACGGGCTCTGATTCCCATCAAGCCACCATGATTCCCCACCATGTTCCTCCTCAATTTTGGGAAATTCCCACGTCTCCCTGCGTGTTCCTTGGCTCTGCTCGATAATTTTCCTTTCATGAATTCCTCCCGAGTTTTCCTGCCCGCCACAGGTGCTGGATTTGCTTTTGGGGAATGTGTCAGCAGGGCTTCTGTCCCTGCCCCTCTTTACATTCTGATTTTCCTGTCCTGTGGTAAATGTGCCTTGGCAGTTTCCCGTCCTCTGGGTGGTTAAATTGTGATCAGTGCAACAACCAGGAGCAGGATTTGGTCCGAATTAAGACAGGGATGTCCTGTGCTGTGGCTCTCAGTGTGCTCTGATTCAAAGGGAAACTGATTTTCTGCTCCGAAATGAAACAGTTATTTGAGAATACACCTCGCTGTCCAAACAGGCTCTCTCTTTGTCAAAACAAGCTGCTCTGGGGTTGTTTGTGTTAGGTTTCCTTGCATCTGGGGCCTGCATCCCCAAACTTGAAAGACTTGCCCAGATTAGGAGCTTAAATCCATTGGCTTTTGAAATACCTTTTATGTAACCCTGGCATTCACCTCCTTGCCTGGTGTGTCCCCCTGCTTGGAAAAACCTTTATATAAAATGCATTCAGTGACAGATATTAGCATTAAAAAATTATGGATTTTACGCATTTAAAAAAAAATGATGGATTTAATGCATTAGATCAAGATTTTCCTGATAAAAATACAACACAGAAAAAGGAAAAAAAGCTCCAGGGAAAGCCTGAGCTTTTGGAATCCAAAACAAAAATACACCACAGAGAAAGGATCAGCTCCAAGGAAAGCCTGAGCTTTGGGAACCCCAAAAAAACACACCACAGAGAAAGGACCAACTCCAGGGAAAGCCTGAGCTTGGGGAACTCAATAAAAATACACATTGGAGAAAGGACCAACTCCAGGGAAAGCCTGAGCTTGGGGAACTCAATAAAAATACACCACAGAGAAAGGACCAGCTCCAAGGAAAGCCTTAGCTTTGGGAACTCAATAAAAATACACCACAGAGAAAGGCACAGCTCTGAGGAAAGCCTGAGCTTTGGGAACCCCAAAAAAACACACCACAGAGAAAGGACCAACTCCAGGGAAAGCCTGAAGCTTTGGGAACCCCCCAAAAAATGCACCATGGAGAAAGGACCAGCTCCAGGGAAAGGCTGAGCTTGGGGAACTCAATAAAAATACACCTTGGAGAAAGGCACAGCTCTGAGGAAAGCCTGAAGCTTTGGGAACCCCCCAAAAAATGCACCATGGAGAAAGGACCAGCTCCAGGGAAAGGCTGAGCTTGGGGAACCCAATAAAAATACACATTGGAGAAAGGACCAGCTCCAAGGAAAGGCTGAGCTTGGGGAACTCAATAAAAATACACTTTGGAGAAAGCACCAGCTCCAAGGAAAGGCTGAGCTTGGGGAAGCAGAGCGTGGGATCCTGAGAGCAGGAGTCATCCAGCAGCAATGCTGGAGCTGGGAGCAGCTTTCTCTTCCCACTGCAGCTCGTGGTGAGAGGAACAAAAGCAGCTCGTGTGATCAAACACATCCAGGGTTAAACAGCACAGCACAAATGAAAAAGGTGCGTTGGGTGCTCCTGGTGCTGGCGAATAAACCCCGAGGTGCCTGCACCGATATTCCTGACCCGAATCTGAGCTGGAATGTGGCTGTGGCCCGCGGAGGGCACCCAGGGGAGCTCAGCAGATGGGGAAGGTGCAGCTCCTGGGATGGCTGAGAGGAGGCGATCCTGGCAGGGGAACCAGCCCCACAAGATGTGGTTTCTTGTTGCGTGATTTTTTTTTTTTTTTGTTTCCCTTCCCCGCTCCAGGCAACGAGAGCTGACATCCCTCCAGCGGGAGGGAGGCGAAATCCCGGGCAGCAAATGGTGCCTTTGGAATGGAGATGGGCTTGTTGTTTTGTGCTGAGATTTCTGGCACTTCTCAGTGTTTAACCTATCGCTGAATAATCAAAACACCTCGAAAAGCAGAGTTTGTTTCTCAGGCTGTTCTAGGAATGATTCATTTTATTTTATTTTTTTTCATAGATTGGTGTTTTGACCGTGAATTATTTACTGTTTGCAGAGTGTTTGTAAGGTTTCTTTGAAAAGCTTTACAAGAAGCCAGTAAGGTTATTAATTTGTTGTTATCTGGGAAGAGTTTCCAGGTGATGGATCAGTTACATCTTAGAAACTGAAGGGTTCTGCAAAGGCAATGATTCACCAAACACCCTTCCCTGTGACTTTGAAATGTTAATAACTCAGAAGGTCACATCTTGTGTTCGCTCAGAACCAAACTAGAGCTCAGAATGCCAATGAGCAGCAAAAGGCTGGATGGGGATGGACAGAAACGCCGGAATTTCGGGCATCCCTTTGGGAACCAGAGCCAATTTCTGACCTCAGCAGCAACAAAATCCAGGCCAGCCTGAGCAGGGGGAACGTGCTGAACACCTCTGCAGTGTCTGAGCTGGCTTTGTGCTGCTGCAGCCCCAGGTCACTGAGCTCCACCAGCTGCTGCCAGAACCACCGAAGGGGAAAACGGGAAATAAAGATGATTTTTCTCTTACCAGCAGGAGCAGGCATCCCTGGAGGTTTGCAGGAAGGAGGAGGAGGGTGGTGGATCTTGGGACTCGCCACGTTCAGCTCAGTTAATCCCGAATCTGGCAGAGATGGGCTCTGCTGGAAGCAGCTCTTGGGACTGGCAGTTTCTCCAGGCAGGGGAGATCCCTGGCCTGGGCTGTAGCCACACACTTCACTTTCACTCATGGTTTGGTTGACAAGGAGCTCAGGGCTCATGCAGACTGTTTGCAACATCTCCACCGTGTGTGTGTGCAGGAAAAGATGAAAGAGAAGAGGGGAGGAAGAAAACAAAAAAAAAAACCCAACAACCCTCTTTGGTTGCGTTTAAAAAGAAAAATAAAGTTAAAAATCGATCCAGTGTCACATGGAGACCATGGCGATGTAATTAATCCTCCGATGTAATTAGCTGAGTCCAGCTTCCCTCTTGTCTTTGGAGCAGCAAGTTCCAGCAGAGGAAGAATGAAACCAGCCCTGGAATCCCAGCAGGCGCTGGAAGCAGCTTTTGAGAATTTCTTGGCTGCAGTTCTGCTTTGCTCTTTATACTCAGGTATGGTTTGGAGGACGGCAGCCTGGGAAGGCTCCACCCTCTTTCCTGACAATCCTGAGCAGCTGATGAAGAAATGAGTTTTCCCAAGAAAAAGCTTAACTGCAAGTCGAATATTTTTTTTTCCCCTGCTGTGCGCAACAGGAAAAATTTAAATTTTGATTTACTGGAAAGGGAAAAGCAACCTCTGACTTAGGGTTGTGCAAGTGAGTAAAGTAGCAGGAGAGCCTCAATTAAATGTTTTGGGAATTCTCAAGAGTGATTTTCAGCTGGGATAGGGTGAGTTTTGCTCTCAGTGCTGTGTTTTAAATTCAGGAGAATATTTTGGATACCAAACTGATGCTGCAGTGCTTTGCTCTGTGGTTCTTCCCCCAAATCCAGGCGTTTTCCCAGGCAGGAGAAGCCGGGAGGGAGCAGCTTTGCTGGACAGCTGCCCCTGGCCAAAGAGACCTCCTACACTGTAAAAAGTCCTGCCCAATATTTAAATTGGGGGATTGAGGCAGCGATTTCAGAGCAGCAGCTGGTGGGAGACCACCTTGTGTTTATGTTTTAATTGGGGTTTATTTATCTCCCTCTCCCTCCTCTCTCATTTCAGTTAATTATTTCATTTATTAAACTGTTCTTATGTCAACCAGGATTTTATTTTTTACCTTCTCACAGCTCTCTCCCCGTCCTACCATGGAGAGGGGGTGAGCTGGTGACTGTGGGGTGCCACAGGGGTTAAACCGTGACAAATGGGGACACTTCTTACGGGAAATCTATTTCCTTGTCACCAGATCTCAGTCTCGGATCTGAACTCCATTCCCATGTCCCTGGGAAATGTATTTCACCCTGTGGGCTGTGCCATTTCCACTGAACAAGGAGATATTTCTCTTAAGCACCTAGATTGAAGGAAAGGATTACGATGTTATCAGCTGCATCTTCTTCCCTGGCTGTGTCCTGGAAAGAGTTCCAGATTTAATCCCAGGCCATATCATCTTTGACATCCAGATTTGAGGGGCAGATTTAAAAGACCACCATCACCTTTGTGTTGTGATTAAACCTGGGCAGAGAATCCTC
Organism: Sylvia borin; assembly: GCA_014839755.1. Classification (NCBI taxonomy): domain Eukaryota; kingdom Metazoa; phylum Chordata; class Aves; order Passeriformes; family Sylviidae; genus Sylvia; species Sylvia borin. The sequence continues at coordinate 5,579,077 of CM025979.1, read as the reverse complement.
TCCCTGCCCGGAACAATCCCATCTCCTGCTTTCTCTGGAAGGAACAACTCCGGGCTCAGGGATGTTGAAAGGATTATTCAGGTATTGATCAAAGGAGATTTGATGCTTGTAGAACAAGACCAAAACCAGATCAGGAGCTGATCTGCATGGCAGTGGCTCTTCCCTGGCTCCTCGCCCCACAGATTATCGCTGCCAATTAATGGAGGTGGGAACACGAATGGATCAGGGAGAGGCACGGCTGGAGCCAGGGCTCACCTTATCCCTGTGGAATCCCGGGGTTAAAGCCGCAGCGCGCCAACATCCCAGCTGATCCCTCTGTGTGTTCCAGGGGAAGGGATTTGCTGGATAACCTTTTCACTTTTGAACTGTGCTTTGCCTGTCTGCTTCCTCTAAGGACGCCTTTTGCTCTGTTGGGGTGAATATTTTCCTTCCATTCCACCTGCTTTTCCTTATTGATTTATGGTGCACGAGTCCAGGACAAGCTGGAGCCAGGATCCAGCTCCTCAGTGCCATGAAACCTCGTGTTTTCCCTGTAAATATCCCGTGCAAATCTCCAGGATGAGGCGGCAGCAGCTCGGGAACTCCTCCACGCTGGCAGAGGTGGGAGAATTTGGCCTCCTGCGAACAGGAAATTACTGCAGTGACTCACTGCGTTTATTGGGCAGTAAATCACATCAGAAATTCCTCCTCTTTCTGTTCCCCTCCATACTCCAGCCCCTGTGTTGGGTGGCTTTATCTTCTTGTTTATAACTTGTGATCACATTCAGAGTACAGCAGGAACTGGCCTGGTCTGGGTACAGGAATTGACCCTTATTGATAAGGAACTGACATTTCTAGGAAACAGAAAGGACCAAAATCCAATCTTCATCTGGGAGAAGTGGATTTTCAAATCCAGCAGCAAGTGTGGACACAGATGTGTCCCTTGGAATGTGGACACTACAAGGTCTCCGAGGCTTTGTGTTTGCTTCACTGGGAATTTTGTGGTTCTGCTTCCAACCCCAGCGGGTACCTGACGTTCCCAAAGAATCCTTTGTTGCTGTAGTTTCAAGCAGCTCCCGTGAGTCCTGTTCTGGAAACAGGCACTGCTGGCTCTGAGCTGTCCACCTCCAGCTCCAGCCCTTCCCTGGACAAGAGCAATTCCCAGTTTGGACCCTCTAATAATGCTACACCCAGTCCTCTTTTATCCACAGGGGCAGGGCAGGTCGCAGCCTGCACAGCAAGCAGAGGGAGATCCCAAAAATTACTTTCTAGGATTCGTAGCTGCTGCTTCAGTCGGTGCCTCCTGATTCCCACAGGAAGTTTCACTGTGCGCAGAACTATTTAATTTATTACCCAGCGAAACCTGAGCTGGGGAAAGTGGGTTTTTTTTTTTACCCAAGAGTGTGGAATATTTTCATTATCTGCCACGGTTTTAGTGATTTCTGTGGGGTTTTTTTAACACACCCTGTGCTTCTGTTCGAAGAAAGGGAGAAAATTTCAAGGGTTGAAGGTGTAAGAAAAGAGGATGTGATTGGGTGAGGGTCTTCAGCAATACTCTGGGGCAGGGGATGAGGGTTTGGGCATAGGCAGAGCTGAGCTTTGAGGAAAGGCAGGTTTGCACCATAGGAGAAATCCAGATTTTTGTGCTGGGAGGATTTCTTTTATTCTCCTTTGCACACTCCTGCCATCCTGATTAATTCCTGATGTCCTGATTAATTCCCGATACTCTGATGTAGGAATTCTGATTCCTGCTGTAACATTTTCAGCCTCCTCCCTCTGAAGCTCTTAGTGGACACAAAACCCAGTAATGAACTGATTTGTGATGGGCAGCTCTGCAAAACATCCCTCCGTGTGAACGTTCAGGCTGTGCTGCCCATGGGTTGAGCTGCTTTTCCATCTCTGGAGGGAGGGTGAATCCTCTCTCTCTTCCCTCCTCCCTTGTTCCTACATGTTCCCGTGCCCACACCCACTTTAACAGCCTCTGCTGGGGTAAGTGTTTGTCTGTGTCTCCCTTTGGATGCCAGCTCTGAACCCACCCCACCGAAAACCCTTTGTTGCAAAAGGTTTCCTTCCTTAAAATCCTCTTTTGCATATTGGGAGGGAGCGGATTTGGTTTGCAGCGATGGAGAAAGGCAGGAGGAGGCTTTCCAGAGGCCGAGGAGGTGACAAACAAAATATCAGGAGGGATTTTTAAAGCTCATCTGTGAAGAGAATTGTGCGTATCTAAAGGTGAACGTAATCCTGTGTAAATACATCCTGAGCTAAATGCATGGGGAGTATTTAAAAGGCTGGATGATGAAGATTTTTAAAATGAAGAGGGATCTGGGTGGATTTTCTCCTCAGAGCCTCTCCCCTGGGAAGCAGAGCAGGGCTGTGGAGGCTCCATTTGCATGGGCAGCGCTGCAATTGAGATGTGACAATTCCAGAGCTGGCGGGTTGTGACATCGCTGCTGGGTTTGTCACTCACTTTCGGAGTAAACATCCACCTGCTTAATTAATTCATTCATCACCTACGCCAGGACTGGCATGGGGTCACCCGGGGTGGCTGGGGACAGTGTCCTGTGCTGGGTGATGCTTCACAAAGAGACAAAACCTTTGTTTGGGGAGGTGGAAATCCCTGCTGGAGGCGGGAGGGCACAGGGGGGCACAGCTGGGAGGAATCCCAGGATTTCACTGAGGTTGGAAAACCCCTCCAAGGTCAGCGAGTCCATCCCCACCTTGTCCCCAGCCCAGAGCTCTGAGTGCCACCTCCAGGAATTCCTGGGACATCTCCAGGGATGGGGATCCCAACCTCCCTGGGCAGCTCCTGCCAGTGCCTGGCCACCCCTTCCATGGGGAAATTCCTGCTGGTGTCCACCCTGAGCCTCCCTGACGCTGTTTTTACACCACAACAACACAAACTACCAACTTCACAAGGCTGAAAATTACTCCTTTATTTCTGGGCTGTGTCTCCCTTTTATACCATTTCACACAGCCCAATCTGATTGGTGACACAAAGACAAACCTCTTCACTCCCATTGGTCAGAGCAGAGGGACATCAAGAAGTCGCTCCTGGGGAAAGGAATGAATAACAAAGTTACAGCTACAAAAACATTTCTCCTCGTTACAGAAAATTCCCTGGGAAAAGGATTTCAGAAACCCAAACCACCTCAGGCACAACCCAGGGCTGCAGCTCCCCCGGTGTCATTTGGGGCTGTTCCCTCTCCCCCTGTCCCCGTTCCCTGGGGTAAGATCCCAAATCCCCTCCTGCTGTCTGCTGAGCCAAAGATCCCCCCTTGATCCCCCTTTTCTCCAGCAGCTCCCTCAGGACTTCTCCATCCCCCGCAGCCCAAAGGTGACAGTGTCACTGTCCCTTTTGTCCCTCTGAACAATCCCCACGGTTTCCTTTCCAAGAATTACCTGTCCCTGACTCATCCCTGCTGCTGCTCCATGGTTACCTCCAAATGTTTTCCTTGGATCCCGGGCGCCCTGGCCGTGGCAGGGGTGGCGTGTTCAGACTGTTTTTACCTCCCTGAAATGTTCCACCGTGAGCAAATTCCTCTGCTGTGGGGCTGCTGGCTTGGCCCTGTCCCCCCTCACAGGGAAATCCAAACGTTTTCCAGGGTTTTCCCCTCTTCAGAGCAGGACAAGCAAAGCTCCTCCCCCCTGGGAGAATAATTTCCTAATTTTTATGCAGTGATCCGACGCAGTTAATTGCTGATGATTTCTCAGCTGTGTGCTTTCGAATTGCGGGTGATTAAAGGTGAAGGAATTATTTTAATCTGCCCGTCTTTGATGCCTCGAGGGATTGGGATTTGGTGCAGCCCTGAGAATTCTCAGTCCCCGCTCGGAATGATGCGGCTGTGGGCTTGATTTTGGGTGGATTTCTGGGGAGATGAGGAAGGAAAGGAGCCCTGAGCTGCCGTGGGAGGGGTTTGCTGGTGTTCCACATGGAAACGGCGTTGTTCCACCCAAAACTGCCCCGTGTGAGCCTTTCTGTGCAGCAACAGTGACCTCCCCTGGGCAGGAGCAGCGGCCAGCGCCGGCTGTCCCGATCCACGGACACGACAGGTCCTGGGTGGAATCATCACCTGGGCCCAAAGGGAACCGATCACCACACCCCAAACGGAATTGATCACCCGATTCAAATGGAATTATCACTTTGTCCCAAATGGAATTGATCACCCGATTCAAATGGAACTGATCACCCAATCCCAAAGGGAATTGATCACCCAATTCAAATGGAATTATCACTTCATCCCAAATGGAATTGATCACCCAATTCAAATGGAACTGATCACCCAATCTCAAACGGAATTGATCACTTTGTCCCAAATGGAATCGATCACCCCATCCCAAAGGGAATTGATCACCCAATCCCAAATGGAACTGATCACCCAATTCAAATGGAATTGATCACCCAGTCCCAAAGGGAACTGATCACTCCATCCCAAAGGGAACTGATCACCCAATCCCAAATGGAAGTGATGACCCCATCCCAAATGGAATGGATCACCCAATTCAAATGGAATTGATCACCCAATCCCAAATGGAATTGATCACCCAATCCCAAAGGAAATGCAGCACTTCCCAGGTTTCCAAATAACTCAGAATGAACCTTTCTATTCCTGACTTTTCTGGCAGACCTTTCCAGCAGTCTATACTGCACAAAGACCCGGACAGAAGTTTAAATGTAGAGGCCTAATAGGCATGGAAAGACAAAAGGAATTATTATTATTATTATTATTATTATTATTATTATTGCATTTTGGTGGCTTTTCCTATGGGTGCTCCTCACTTTAACCCATTTTTCACTTAGAAAGTTTTTTTATTCAGACAAGAAAAGAAATTTCGGTTGTTTCCCTTATTTGGAGGTGGGTTTTTCCCTCCTCCTTTCTTTACCAAAGGAAACTTTTGGGAGCCATCTGCTGTGGTTTCAAAGGCAGCCTCGGCTGGGCTCTGAGCAAGGTGTTGTTACCCCAGGGCACCTGAATTCGGAGAGGAAAACTCATCCCAGGCTGCTGCTGGATGCAGCTGATGAAGCCAAACCCGCTGCTGACTGCAGCGAGGACTTTGCTGAACTCCAAAAATCGGGGTTTTGTGGCGTTGGAGGGGCTGAGTGACAGGAATTGAGGAATTGCTCTGCACTGGCAGCGCTGTGGGCTCACCTCGGGGAGTGACGTGGTTTTGGGGATCAGGGAATCCTCTTTAATTTTATTTTTGTTGTTGTTTTTTGAGCTCTTCATCCTTCCCCAGCTGAGTCACCCTGGCTGTAGAGGGGGAAATCCCCTCGCTCCTGCAGAGGCAGGGATGATTATTCCATTTTAAAATCTCCCTTTCTCCAGCGCTGGGAATTACAGATTCTGTCTCTCCACACGTGTCCCGTTACCTCACTGCCCCTCGGAAACAGGAGTATTCTTATTTTTAGCCACCAATTATTTTTAGCCACCGAGGGAAGGAACCGAGTGGTTTGAGATGTTTTATTCTGCCGAGTCCTGAGGCCAAGTTCTTTTTAAATGTTAATGGCAGCGCTCGGAGTTCCACCTGCCCAGAACAGGGCTCAGGGATGTTTGTTCTGGGTGTTTTCATCCCTTCGCCTTGATGCCTCTAGAAACAAAGTGCACTCAGCTCCCGAGCTCAGAAATTACTGCTGGAGGGGGAACAATGGTTCTTTTCCTTCAGCCTGGACTGGCTGAATGGAGGCAGACAGAAAAAAAAAAAAAAAAAAAAAAAAAAAAAAAAAAAAAAAAAAAAAAAAAAAAAAAAAAAAAGAGAATTAAGAAATGAGAATTAAGAAATGAGAATTAAACCCAGGGGCTTCAGGGGGTTTTGCTCTGGAGATGAAATCCAGACATTTGTGCGGAGGAATTGGCCCCATCCATTGGTGTGAGCACCGAAGAGATCAGAAATAAATGTTCATATTCTGTTTGCAAACTCTGCAAGGCGCTGATGGTTCATCTTTCAAACAAATAACCTTCAGCTGGGGAGTGCCGGCGTCAAACTGCAGCTCAGGGCACCAGGGTGAGGGGATTTCTGAGCTCAGCATTTTTTATTCCTTCAGAAATGCAGATTTTTTTTTTTTTAAGCTACCTGAAGCGTTTTGGGAATTTAATTTCTGTGTTGTTATTTGGGATGAAGGAGATTGGAGCAGAAAGCGCAGGAGGGGGAAAACAAAATTGCAATAATTAGGTTTGGCTTTTGAGATACCTTATAAATTTTTTTTTTTTTTTTTTTTTTGGTAAAAAACGGGGCTGAATTTTAATTTGTGGCTAGTGAAAAGAAAAAAAAAAACATAAAAAAACCCCCAAAAAACAACCAAAAAAACAACCCCCTTGCCAATAATAAGCAACAAAAACAAAACCAAAAAACCACAACCCCCCCCCCAAAAAAAAAAACCAAAAAAAAACCCCAAAAAACCCAAAAAAACCCCCAAAAAACAAAAAACCCCTTCTAAAACCACCCAGAGGTCATGAATTTTATTTTTTTTTTTTTCCCTGAGAGGGAGGAAGATAAAACACTGGGTTTATATCCCGGGTTGTGTCACTAGATGGTGCTGGGAATCAGACCAAAGGAAACCCTCAGCAGCAGCAGCAGCAAAAAAAAACCCCAAAAACAACCTCATTAAATTCCAAACAAGTTCAGCAAAAAGGGAAATAGAGGAGAGGGCGTGGAAATTTAATGTTGAAACAAATTTGATGTGTGAGGACTTCCCTGGGCTCTAAATTGTGCAGAAATAGAATTTTTAAGGCTTTCCCCTCCTTTGCAAGGTGGATGTCTCACACGTTTGTGTTGTTTTCTGACAGTTCCACCAACAGATGGGGCAAAAATAAGAAAAAAAAGGGGTGGAAGGGACTGCAGCAAATGGGGCTGGTTTTAGGATCGGGTGATGCTCAAGGGTTTTGTGATCTCACAAAATCATTCGCAGATTTAAAAAAAAAATAATAAAAAAGCACTCACAGAATTTGGGATTTGAATGAGAGAATCGGGGAACACGCCAAGGCACAGGAAATGTTCCCTTTTTGTGTCCCTGGATTTCATTTCAATCTTTAATTTCAATCTTTAATTCCAATCTCTCCGCACCAGAACCAGGTCTCAGCCAAGCCCTTCCTGGTTCAGCAGAGGATAAACTCAGCTTCAGGGTGCTCAGGGTTAATATTTCGGGAGGCAGAGCCACAAAAACACGTTTTGGTTTTTTTTTTTTTGGAGTGTGGCTGCTTGAATTTCTGCGCTGACAGTTGGGAGTTTTTTAGGGATCATTTCTCTGCTTTGTTACTGGAGTACAATGAGGTGGCTGGTGGCCAGGGCAAACAGGAGCTGCTCCAGCTCTTGCACAAGAAATGTCTCGCTCAGCTCCGAATTCCTGCCGCTGACAGACTCCAGCTCGGGGTCTGCTCTTCTCTTCAGCAGCTCAAAGGGCTCTCCTTGCTCCAGTGAGATTTAAAATGGATAAAATGGGGAATTTGGGCCCCAAACTTCTGATAGTTCAATATTTTTTTTAATTTTTTTTTCTTTTGCAAGTTCTCTCCTTTCATTGGTGTCCTGCCCGGGTTGAGGTGGTTATTAATCTGATTTTTTTCTCATTTTCTGCCCAGCCTCGGGGCCGGTGGTGATGTGGTGGAGGACAGAAGATTCCTCCCTGCTGGGTTTTATCTCTGGCAGGGATTCAGGGAAACACTTAAATCAGGAATTTGGGGGTTGGCCTGACGTTAACCACGAGCTTGTGCAGTCTGAGCTGGGGCCCAGCACCTTTTGTATTCCTGGAATATTCCCAGGAATTGCTCAGTGCAGCAGCTTTGGGAGATGTGAGAAAAATCTGAGCACCTGACCCAGGGACCCAGGAGTGGCAAGAGCCAAAAATTTAGTGATTTTTCACTGGATAATTCCACTGGATTGTTCCTGCCCAGAGAGGGGAGAAAACACAGAAATGCAAATTATTTATATTATATATAAGCTCCAAGGTGCCTGGATTAAAGCAGGATTTCCACAGTGGGCTGGGGGGGAAATATTTCTATTATTCACAATTTTATTCCTGTTATATAGAATAATATAACATATTTATATGATACTGTATTTTTTATATATATATATATGTATAAACCCCACATATATAATATATATAATATAATATAATATATTGATTCTATAGAAGAAATGGAAATAGTTCTATTATTCACAGTTTTATTCCCTTTATATAGAGTGATATAACATATATTATATAACATATATTATATATTATGTATTATACATATATAACATAACATATTTATTTTATAGAAGAAATAGAAATATTTCTATTATTCCCAGTTACATTCCAATTTTATATTTTAAAATACAATTCAGTCCCTCGGTGCTGAATCTCTTTTTGAAGGGGGCAAATTTGAGCCACTTGTAACAATCCTTGATGGCATTTGCCAGAAACTTTCTTTTTCTGCAGCCAAACCCTCAGCAAACCTCTGACCCCAAAGCAAAAACCCAGGTGAGGAGAGTTCCTAAAGCCAGGGATTAAATCAGGGAACCTGGAGCCTGTTATCCAGCCAGGACAGCTGAATAAAACCAGAATTAAAACGGGCCAAACTGCAACTGCTCTGCACTCACCGAGCAGTGAGGGGAAATTTGCTTATTTGGGGTTAATCATTAAAGCTGTACATGAGTGGGGAGAAGAAAATAAAAGCCCTAAATTAATTTTTGAGTCCTCTGGAAGTGGCAAACAACAATGGGGTTTAATCCGGGGTCAGGTTTCCCAGCCCTTTTCCCATACAGCCGGGTTGGATTTCAGCTCCAGTGGCCTCCATCCAAATTCCTTCAGCATCAGGGAAACGACTCCCACTGAGGTCACTTCGTTCAGCCCCGCCAGGGCTGCAGAGAAACCGGGAGGAATTGTTTTATTGAGGCAGAGAAATGCTGTTTATTCCCTGTGTGGTCACACGTGGGGACATGGGGGAAAAAAAGCCACGGAGAATAAAGGATTTGTAGATTGGTGCTGCAGGTGGAGAAAAAGAAGTGAGGGTTCCTCAAAGCTGCTCCTTGCAGGGATGGGAAAGGTTATGCCTTGGAGAATTATTGCACTTTGCCTGAAAAGGGAGTAAAAAGATTGTTATTCTTTATCCTCCACCTCCAGCAGTCACTTGGAGTGGACAAATAAGTTTGATTAAAAAAAAAAAAACCCAAAATTTTTTCTGGAGATATGGAGTGTAATGGGGTTCTGGCTGCTCTGAGAGGATGCAAAGAAAAAGAAAAAATAATTCCTGCTCTTATGGTCAATATTCAAATAAATGATACCCCAAATCAACTCTCAGTTCTGAAATTTGATCTTTGCTGGCCTCTGCATCGTAACTGTGAACAAGAGCAGAACCCTGCAAAACAACCCTGTAAAACCCCTGGGCTCGTTGAGCTGCTCTCTTTGTTAAATGCTGTGTGTTTTATTGCCTTTTTGCTTTCCTTTGGTAATTGTGACGGCTGGTATTTACCTCAAAATAAGGAAGTACATCCTGTTAATCTGCAGGGCTGAGAATTGTGTTCAGAGGCATTCAGTTCCTCTGTGGGAGCACCAGTGGATCCCCGAGGGTTGTGTGTGCCCACCTCGGTGCTGACAGAATTTTAAAAGCCAGGGGCTTTGTTTCCTTGAGGCACAAAAATTTGAGGAGAAACGCCTCGCCGAAGGCAGGTTGGTGTCATTAAATAGATACATTTTACAGAAATGTGTTGGTTTGCTGCAGGAGAGATTTTCCCTTGGGATTATTCTGGCTTTCATTTGCTTGAACCATGAACAAATAAACGATTGCTCTGGCAGCTTTTGAGGATCAAAACCTCTCTGCCCAAACCAGTCCAACCTGGGCATTGTTTGGGTTGGTTTCTTGCCACGTGTTTGCCTTTTAATATTTTTTTTTTATTCTTTTTGTTAATTTTTATTATTCTTCCCCAGCACTCAGTTCCCATGAAAGCACCACCATCATCCCCCCGCCTTGCTGGGAGTTAATATTTCATTAGCATAAATCACTTTGTGTCTCCTGGAGTCTGACCTAATTTCTCCATGGCCACAAAGCTGCGCCTCATCCTTCCTCGTCGGGGAAATTCAGCAAGAAATTCCTTCTGGATTGAAGCAGAAATTCATTCCAGCTGCAGCTGCTGGCCCTAAAATTCCTAAATGCCCCTAAAAATTTTAAATCTTTAACATCAGAGGTTTTTTTTTAGCAAAATCCCTTGACCTGAGGCACAGAAAAATGGGAACAAACTCCTCCAAAACCTGAGATTTTTAGTGCCATGCTGGAAATTCAGAAACAAGTTTAATTCTCATAAAAAAAAAGGTTCATAACTCTCACTTCAAACCAGAGGCTGAGCAGTTAAAATTAAGGAATCACTGATTCCAGCAGGGTTTTGTTAACTGAGCCAAGACACGGAACACAGGAGTGCTGAATTCCTGCAGGAAGCAGCACCTTGACCCCCCCAAAAAATGCCATTTTTCATTTAGCTGGGGTGAAAGGTGATGCAATTCTCTGGGATGTGCAACTGGCTGAAGGGAGAGTTTGGGTAGGGAAATGAGAAAAATGCAAAAATGCAGGTGCTGCTTGGAATTTGCTCCTCTTTATCCAGGGTTAAGAGGCTGATGGAAAACACGGCTCACATAAGGAGGATCTTGGCTAAGATTAAAAAAAAAAAAAAGGGAGAAAGAATTAAATATTTACCCAGAGAGAGAAATGCCAATTGCCAGATTAAATATGCAGGTTCTTTGTTATCATTCCTATGATTCCAGGACCAAAAAAAATAAAAATCACAGGAATAACAAATAGCTGGGACAAGCTCCTCACCTGCGCAGAGGGAGAAGGGACTTGCCCAGCTGGAGAGCAGTGACCCCCAGGAATATCAGGATTGGGTCCCTTCCCATCCTTTCCCACCCTAATTTTGGCCTGGCCCAGGAATTACAGGTCAAGTTTTATGTGGGATTTATGCCTAAGAACCACCAAAACCTAAAGGGGTTTTTCTCGGTATTCAAGGTGAGCTCCAGCGAGTGCTGGATGCTCGAAATTTTGTGCTGAATGGGATTTTCTGGAGGAAAATTTCAGGCCTGTGGGTGCACTTCAACCTCTGGGTAATTCACAAGCCCTGATCTCAAACCCTGAGAAGGGCAGAAGTGAGAAGAACCCTCAAATATTTTGGTTTTGGGTGGGTTTTTTAATTTGTTTTCCCCTAAATCCCCTGCTTTTGATGTAGAAATAAATAAAATAACCTACCCCTGATGTCCTTTGCCCCCCATCAGGTCGTGGTGTCCTGGTGCTGGCAGATGTCACCTGAGGAGGTGACAGCTTCTCATGACTCTGCATTCATGTAAATCATCTTCGGAGAGAAACTGCTGCCACATGGAACCACGTTTTCATTGGCATTTCCTCTCCATAAAGAGAAATGATTGGCTCAGCAGAACCCACTGAGGGAGTTGCTCCATGATCCAAACCTGCCCCAATTTTTAGGATTTCAGAGCAGTTTCCCTGTGGCTTTCCAGTGCAGGGAAGTTCCGTTTTCAGGGATGCTCAGCTCTGACCATCTCAGAGCTGAATTTTAAAGAGTGACATTGGAAAACAAGGTTTATTCCCTGTTCTGGGTGGAAAAATTTCTTTTCTGCCTTAAAAAAAAACCAACAACAACCTGAGTCCTCAGTGAGCTGGGAGCAACCACTGTGGGCAGAGAGGATTTTGGTGGATCTCTGTCAAATCAGCACCACCAGGGCTGGGAAAGACCCCCAAGATCATCCAACATCTGAGCAGAGGTTGGTGGTGTGGAAAGCTTGGGGGCCAAGGTTGTGCTGCTCAAACTTGAGTTTTAGATGTTTGGGCCTGACATTTCTGGCTCTGAGAGATTTTATCCTGCTGGCAGCTGCTGACTTTTTCCCAAGGAAAAAATCTCTCAGGAAAGCTTCTTCTCCAAACAATCCTGGCCAACAACTCTCCTCTCTCCAAACAACCTTTCTCCAGGTGGGGTTTTGCTGTTTCTCTGGTTTGACCAAAGGGATCAGAGAGGTGTCATTCCTATTCACCCCAACCATGGTCAGTCTGTGTGGGAACACCTGATAAAAGGTAAGAATTAGACAATTAAAGCCTTTTTTCTGTGCTCTTTGCCTTCTGAAGTATTTGCAGTCTTTCTTTGGTGCCCTACAGCGACACTGAGGCACTGGAGTAAGCCCTCAGTGACAGCGAGCTCCATCCCCAGCTCCCTGTGCTCCCGGGTTTGGGACAGGCAGGAATCCTCACCCCGGGGTGCTGCAGGGCTGGGAGCTGCCTTTGCCCTGCCTTTGCCCTCCCCAGGGCTCGGCCAGAGCTGGGGATGCTGCTGGAGTGTTGCTCAACAACAAAAATGCCAAAAAAACCATCCCTGATAGCATCAAAGTGCTCCATTGCAGCCCTGACCCCTCACCTGCAGCCAGGGGCAGAGTTTGGGGAGTTTTTGCATTCCTGGGGATGCCTGGAGGGGCTCCCTAGAACAGAGGCTGGGCACAGTTAAAGGACTAAAGTGGGGGTTTATTAAATGCCCTTCAAAGGATACAAGTCTCCCAGAGCTCTGCCACCTTCCATGGGAAGAAATTCCTCCTCTTATTGGGGTGGGACTTTTTGTGTTTTATTTGGTGGCAGCTGCTCCTGTGACATCAAACCCCATCCCCTGACAGCCTTTGAGATTAGCAGGATTAAATAAACCTCAGTGAATTTCACATTTCCAGTCTGTTCTTAAATCTCAAACACTCTCGAGCTCGTGTTTGCAAGTCCTTCCCTGCAGCTGAAGTCCCTGGATTTGCCTTTTTCTTTTTTTTATTAATTACAGAAATACTCTCACCCACTCGATTGCAGGTGCCGCTTCTTGAAGATAAACGTTAAATGTCAAAAATTTGAAAATAAACCAGAACAGTTGGAAGGGGAGAGAGGGAAAAAAAGAAAAAATAAAAAGAAAAATGTTGGCACCTCAGACCTGGCAATGAAGCAGCACAGAGATATTTCAGTTTTTCACCCACTTCTCTCAGTGAGTTGTTAATTTGCTCTGGAGGGATTGAGCAAATCCCACTTTTCCTGCAGGACAAGTGCTGGGTTTTAGGGTGAGTCAGGAGCTGCTCCTGCCTGGAGCCACATCCAAAGGGTCAGAAAAAAAAGGAATGGTCCCCATAAAACAGGGCCCAGGCAGAAAAAAAATCCCCATAAAACACGTTGTGCCCTGCCTGGCTGAGCCTCGTTAGGCTGAGTTAATTAATCACCTGCAGGCTTCTCTTCTGTGGACAGGGGGAATCCTTGTGCAAAAGCTCTAAAATTGGATTATTTCGTGTGCTCCTGGGAGCAGTGTTAACATTATTGGAGGTTTAACTCGCTCTTCTCTTTCAGAAAATACAGGGAAGAGCCAAAGTCTCCTCCAGCTGATGCTCCTCCAGGTAGGAGGATGGTAAAGCTTTGAAATTAAGTTTAATTAATAAATTAACTTCTTCCTGAATGGATTCCAGGAACTGAAAACCTGCCTTGGTTCAGGCAGCAATAAAATAAAAATATCTCTGCTTGAGGTCTGATTTAGGGCAGGTTTTCATCCCATCCCACGTTTAAGGATGCTTCATGGAAATGCAAAATAGGATTTGGTGCCTCCAGCCCCTCAGTTCCTATAGGCACACACAGGGGAAAGCAGCAGCTCTGGCTCTTCAGGCTTCAAGATGGAATTTGTTGGGTTAAAATGCACAAAACCAAATACCTCTGGTTGAAAGGAATCATCTCTGTCACAGGAGCAAACTGATTTTAAAACTTCAGGTGGTTTTATTGGAAGTTGTTGTCAGGTGAGTAAATAATTTCAGTGGCACCGTTTTCTGATATCTCCTAAGGGACTGATTTTCCCAAAAAAGCAGATTTTTTTTTTTGCTTCAGAAGCCCTGAGGTTTTCAGGGAGGTGTTAAAACCTATGGCAGAATTTTGAAAATGTTACAAAATATTTTATATTACAAAAATGTTACAAAAAATATTACAAAACCCACTGGGAACTGCCGAGACCTTTCACCCCTGAACCCTGACCTGGATGATGCTCTGTGAATTCAGGTTTGATTGGCTTTTATTCCGTTTATTTCAACTGGGATTATTATTATTATTATATTTTATTTTTCCATACAGAAATAAATCAAGAGGCTCATTCATTTTCTGAGTGCTCAGTGGTTTAACGAATGGCAGGATGAGATTTCTTGCTGTGCCTTTTGGCTCTTTCCTGCCTCAGCCAAAAAAGGCTGAAAATGTTCCGTTCTCCGCGGCCGCCGAGGAAAAAAATCCACCAGAGTGTTGACAAAGCTTGGAAGGGAAACCGAAAAACAACATTTTTTTGTCCCTTGAATGAAAACATTCAGCACCTCAGCTCATTCGTGCATTCACTGGTGACGTTTCCTTGACGAGTTGCAAAGCCAGAGGAAAGGGCAGAATAAATGAGTCACGATATTTTGTGACAATATCGAGAGGTTCAGCTGGGAAAATCCACCTTCACCTCGCTGGCACAAACAGCGCGGCCTCATTTGGTTTGGTTTGGGGTTGGCTTTGGCTTTTTTTTTATTTTTCGTTGTTTTTTTTTTTATTATTTCCTCTGATGTTATCAGCGCAGAAAACTCCATGCAAATTTTGGAGAGCCCTGGGCAGAAGGCAGATACATCCTGACCTCTCGTGCCTTCTGATGGTTGAAGATAAATTAATTCTTGCTGAAAACAGTTTCTTTTGCTGCCTGTCGGGATTTAGGGATTTTTTTCCCCCTTTTTCCACGGTTGGATGTGAGGAAAAGCTGCTCTGTTCTGGTTTATTTTTTCTGCTCCCTCCTCTCTGCAGGTGAGCACGAGGTGCTGGTTTTTTTCCCAGAGCATGGAAAATTTGGGTTCTACAGCCAAGTGTTTCCCATACCTGGAAAATTCTTCCCTTCCCCCAAATAAAACCTGATTTCTTCCTGAATTTATTCACCTGGCCACAGCCTTGGCTCCACTTGTGATGCACTTGAACTCGGTGCCTGCAACTGGGAGAGAAAAAAATTATTTTAATGCTGTTTTAATTCTGACCCCACAGGAAAATTCTGCCCTTCTGTAAAGAGAAAAAGAACTTAAAATCCTTTTTTTTCTTTTTTTTTTTTTTTTTTTTTTTTTTTTTTTTTTTTTTTTTTTTTTTGGAAGTCACTTGGCCTTGTCTAATGGGAAAAGAAAAAAGCTTCATAAAACAACCACAAAGAATAATGTTTTAATAATTGTCATATTTGGGTTTAGGTCTCCCAAAATGTGACATTTGCAGTTGGCAGCAGTGATGATGTGAGAGTGGACACAGCATCATCCAAAGAGATTCCAGTGGATATCTGGGATTTTGGTTGGATGTTGATACTTTTTAGTGGCATCAGGGCATGGAATGAAAAGGGGGAAACCCCTCATTTTTTAATGCCTGCAGAGTTTATTTCCAATTTTGCTCACGTGCTTTGTGATTTCCCCTCTTTTTCTGGTACCTCTGTAAATCTGACACGTTGTAGAACATGGAAAGGCAGGAGAAGGTTTTGACAATTTATGGTTTTTTTGCTAGAAGTGATGTTTTCTAGTGGGAAAAAAAAAAAAAGGAAATAATTTAACCAGGTTTATTCCAGTCTTGTTTTATTGTTTTTTTTTACTTATTCAGCATTTTGTGTGAGGAGAAATCCCCACATTCCCCCTGCAGAACTTGTGTATTCCAACAAAAAAAAATCCCCCTGAGAGTGAAAACGAGCATTTAACTGCCATAACCACAACACTCGAGGTTTCTGCCCTTCACACCGAGTGTCATCACTGAATTTAATCTGATTTTTCCGAAGGTTTTGGATCACCCCAAAGGGCTGCAGGGGCTGAATGAATTCTGGCAGCCCCAGGTCACGTTGCAGGTGAGGATTCCTGAGGCCAGACTCCCTGGCAGGGTAAACTTCCCTCATTAGCCTTTCCCTGGCTCAGAGCACCTTCAGAGGTGAAATTGTGTGGAAAATAAATAACTGCAGAGTGTGCAGAGCTGTTGACAGGTGAACAAAGGGGAGAATTAAATGGAAAATTAAATGCCTTCATTGGTTCTTGCACCAGAAAATCGCCAAGTTCAGTCCTAGCTGGTTTCTCTGCCTCGATTAAACACAATTAAAAGTCACCCAGGGAGAGCTTCAGACACTGAGAGTGGAGAATTTTCACAGATGAGTCCTCCAGAGGAAAAGCCCTTGTTTTTTTTCCCTTTATTTTTATCATTTTTGTGCATATGGAGTACAAGAAAATACCCTTATTTTAAATGAGAATGTCTGGTTTAAACACTTCTTTTTTCTCAAATACATTCTTTGCTGGTGGTGTTACTGCCGTGAGGATGAAACTTTTAAACATCTGCAACATTTTTAATATATATATATATATGTATCAATTTTTAATATATATATATATATTATTAATTTGGGTTAAAGGCAAAGTCTGCAGGCGGAAGGGGCTCACAGAAAATTCATGGCTGCAAACAGAATTTCTGCTTCACGGGCGCGTATTTTATATAAAGTGTCATAAATCTTCCTGCGAGCCCTGAACAAAAAATGAGAGCAGAATCCTCTGTTTACTCCAGGACACCGCTCTTACAACACATTTTCCCCGTTGCTGCACTTTCCTTTATTAAAATCACGATTTACTGGATGGAGTGAGGGGAAAGGAGGTTGTTTCCCATTTATTTTTCAAGCATTTCCCTGATTTTTCCCTGATTTTACGATTTAATCCGCAGCAGCAGCAGGTCGGGGACCAGCAGGTGGCAGCTTCCCCCAACGAATATATTAAACTAAAAATATATATATATATATATATATATATATATATATATATATATATATATATATATATATATATATATAAAAATACAATTATATATATAAAATATATACATACATATAAATACAAAAATTATAAATACATAAAATACATTTATAAATATATATATAAATGCTGACTGTGAAACTCTTTGGGTTTAGATAAATTATGGGTGTTTTTTGTGCTTTATTGCTCTTTCGGGTGGCTTCGTGCTGGGGTTTGGGGACAGTGACAGCGGTCAGGAGGTGGCTGTCACTGGGGACACGGGTGATGCTCCGGGCTCTGGGGTGGGTGGAACAGGGATTGTCGGTGTCACAAAATCTGGTTTAAATGCTGATAAAGCCCTCTGGCTCCGAGGGCTCTGAGCTGAAATCTCTGCACATCACATTTCACCAACCCTCCAAAGGCTTCAGCCACTTTCTCCTCAGGGCAGGAGCTGTTTTAAACCCAAAACTGCCGCTTTCCCTGGTGCCATCCACCCTTCTCCCCCTGACTGTTCCAGGGCAGAGAAACAAGTGAACATACTGCGGCTTCTTTTGGATGCCAAAAATTTGCCAGTTTGGTCAAATACTGCCACAGCAACAGCAAAAAAAAAAAAAATTAAAAAAAAATGGAGGGAACACATACAGAGTGAGCAAAACACAAAACTTTTCCCATTTCCCCTCTCTCAGCTTCCTAAAGGAGTTTTTTCCCGAATGTGAGAGCGGAGATGAGCTGAGTTCTGGGTTAGTCCTGCAGAGGCAGAGCTGTCCGAGCCCTGGCGCTCCTGGTGTCCTGGGAAAAGTAAACGTCCCGAGCTTCCAGCAGCTGCTGCACCCTCAGGGCCCTTTCCCCGGAGGTTTGGAGGAGAGCACAGCAAAGTAAATGAAGCTCTGCTGTTGTGTACACTCTGAGCTTGCTTTTGTTCTCCCTCTGCCCACTCCTCCGCAGAGATTCGGGGGAAGGCAGAAGGAAGATGCTGCCAAAAGCTGCCCCGTTCCTCCTCGAAACTCTGGGGGTAAAGGTGCTCAGAGAGTGCTGAGGTTGTTTTCCAGAAGGGAGCACACGGAGGGGACTGGACTTTCCTTGTGACTCACTTTGGGGTTGAACTTTCGCCTCGGCGGCGGAGTCGAGGTTTGTGTGTTAAATGAATCAGGTGGAAGCGGCCTGATTTTGTGGCCTGATAGGAGAATATCGAGCAGCCTGGGCTTGAAGAAATGCTGGGTGTGGGGTTTTGGCAAGGCTGGGTCGATATCTGAGGGTAAAAGGAGCTGGTGGAGCCCCTGAGTTGGGCCTGGGGTGAGTGAGGGCTGAGTGTGGCTTTTCTGAAACGCTTTGAGGTGGGTTTGTTCCACTGGGTGAGCTCTAAAACGCCTTCCTAGGACCTGCCTCAGTGTGTATCCAGCCAAAAGCGCCCTTCTCAGAACCCAGAGTGGTGTCAGCACTAACAGGAATTTGGAGTGAAAGCCTCTTCTGCGAACGGTGAATGTAGGGCATGAGAAGCAGCTCTGAGCTCGTGTTTACACACCTTCCCTCTCCTCAGCTCTGCTCCTGCGAGGACAGAGGGGCTCTTCAGCACTCCTTAAAAACCTGCTCTGCTTTGGCAGACAAAGAGAGAGCAAAGGTTTATTTGGGCAAAATAATTCCTGTGCAGAACAGGCAAAGTTCTCCAGAGGGAGAGTGGAACATTGTGATGATTTATTTCCCAGCTGGTGTAACCCCAAGTTACAGTTTATTTCCCAGGGTGTGACCCTGATGTCTTGGGAGGGCTGACCCAAAACAGAGACTGGAGAGAGCTAGAACATAAAGTAGATAGTTTCTGAAAAGACTTCAAGATATACCCTGGGCAGGACAGTAGCCTGACCAGGCCACAACCAGTGTGGACCCAAAATGGTCACAAAAAATGGACCCAAAATGGTCACAAAATGGACCCAAAATGGACCCAAAATGGTCACAAAATGGTCACAAAATGGCCCCAAAATGTTCACAAAATGGCCACAAAATGGACCCAAAATGGACACAAAATGGACACAAAATGGTCACAAAATGGATGGCCAGTCACAAGGTCTCACATTTTTGAAAGTTTTGGTCCATTTGCATATTGGGGTTGAATTGTCCCATTCCAGCTCCAGGCTGTGAGGTCTCATCCTTCCTGTCCCTCCCTCCAGCCCACCCTTATTTGTGCTTTGGGCTGAAGGTTGTCCTTGTCATTTGTTTTGTCCCTGCTGTGTGCAGAGCTGAGTGACACTGACTGTGAGCTCAGAGCTCACCCCTGGGCACCACAGAACCTGAAAAACACCAAAGATAAAACTTTGCATCAACTCCAGGCTCCCCTGAGGTCTCACCTGGCAGCTCCCAGGGCCATTTCCGTGCCTTCAGTGATACCTTTAATCCTCTTTTCTCCCCGTGAACCGTTTTTGACTCTCCATTTGATTTCTGTCAGCGCCGCGTTTGTTTTGGGGGCGGCTCCTCCGGGCGTAATTCCCCGACAGATTAATTTTGGATGGGTGTTTGTTGGCTGAGCCCCGGGCTCTGGGAGCCAGCAGAGCACCGGGGTGAGGCTGCTGTGGGTGGGGGAACTCACAGAGATGCTGCCCCTTTCTCCTTTCAGCCCAGGTGCTTCAGGAGCCTCTCAGGAGACAAATTCATGGCACGGTCTGTGTGGGCAGCAGGAGGGGAGTGATCACTATAAACACTATATAAATATTGATATAGCTTCAATATTTGTATATTTTTAAAGCTTCAAGAAGTGCTGGGGTGATTCTGTGTCTGGGGTTTGTTTTGGAGGGGGTGAACTGGTCGCATCTTGGAGCTCAGGAATCGATCAGATCATCTCCTAAGGATAAAAAAAAAAAAAAAACTCCTGGAAAAAGCTCTTCTAGTATTTGGGGTGTGTTAAGAACCCCACAAGTATTTGTTTATGGGAAATTCACATCACTCTAAGTGCAGACAAATACAGTTAAATTGTTTTTGGTTTTTTTATTTTATTTTATTTTTTCTTTACTCCAGAACTTTTTGCTCCAGAAGTTTTTCCTCCAGAACTCAGATTTTCCTTGAGGATGTTTAGAAATATCTTCAGTGGGGCAGAGTTTTTAAGGGTTTTCCCACTTTCCTTTGTGCCTGATGTAAGAGATAATTTATTGCGGGATAATTATATTGAATATTTAAGGAATAATATTTATTATTATTTATTCCAAAGATCCATGGAATAACCCTGGAGGGGACGTGGGATGTGCCAGGATCAGGTCCTGGCTGCCTGAGAGGGCTCTGGTGGTTTATTGCGCCCAAGGACTTCGTCTCCAGTGCTGAGCACACACCAGGGCTGCATCATTTGTTCCTTATCAAAGCTGAGGAATGAATCAGAACTCATTTCTGAGGGTGCAGTGGGAGGTGTGAGGCTGATATCGAAATTAAAAAACGAAAGAAGAAGAAGGAAAAAACCCAACAAAACGGAGTGTGTGGCACCACGCTCGTTTCGCTGTGAATTGTGGCGCTGAATAAAAAGGGTGATGAACTTCTTGGGAAGCACAGGATCAGCAGGACCTTGTGCACAAGGCTGGCCCCAAAATCTGCCCTCTGCTCCAGGCCCTGTTACGGATCTCTGATGTGGCTTTGAGCAAAGCAATTTTTCTTTATCCACCTCATGGATTCCAGAACGAGGAGCCTGGTTCAGTCCCGCTGAGTCCCACCAGGAGAGCTGGGGATGGTGGGGTTTGGGCTGCCCGGAGCTGTGGTTGTGCTCAGGGAACCCACCAGGGCACACAGGGATGGCCCTAAATCAGGGGATGGGACTTACATCATCCAGGTTCTCTGAGCTCTGCCTCTGGGCGGTTCCCTGCAGCGTTTTCAATATCAGGCTACAAAGTAAAGACACAGATTGTAGGAACTCGTGATCTGAAATAACAAACCTTTCCCGGTCTTATGTCAGATTTTGTTGCCTCAAATGAGGCTCAGCTTTTCATTTCCTCCATTCTCTCTCTTGGTTGATGAGGAAAGGAGCATGAGAACCTTTTCTAAACTTGTTGTCCTCTAAACTCCTCCAAAGATCCACTTATTAATTTAGGGGTTGTGTTCTCAAAGGTAAACGTTTTGTGTTTGCAGACCACAAAGCTCTCTGAAATATCAACCTGCTCCTTCAATACTCCTGCCTCTCGTGCTGGGTGGCAGGACTGAAGTGCTAATATTGACCTGTTTAAAAACAAAGGGAGACAAACCCCCACGCCCCACAACAACAACAAACCCCAACACTCAACACTTCTGTCAACAGCGTTAATCCACTTTCTGCAGAAGATCACTGATTGCCCCGAGCTGGGACAACATCCAGGGGATGAGGGAGTGAAGTGAAGCTCAGGTTCAGATTGGGATATTTCTATTTGTCACTCCAAATTCTTGCAGGGCCAAAACAGGGACAGCTCTTGGTTTTAGTTCCCTCTCAGAGCAGCATCAGCTTAGAGTATAAACACGGGGGTTTTTGCAGATGGTTTAGCTGCAAGATCACCAAAAATCTGCTTTCTCTCCATCACTTGGCCCTGCTCATCTGCACTGCTGTGCTGAGGAGAGGCAGTGGCAGGAGGGATGGGGATGGAGAAAGGGTTTGCCATGATAAAACAGGGAACGGTGGAGGGTCTGCAACAATTCCGAGCCTCCAGATTTATTTATAGACCTAAAGTTTCTGGTTTATAATAATTCATGTCCACATTTATAAACGGGAATGGTGAATTACAGAGTTTTCAGAGGAAGGGGCAAACATGGTGGGTTTGATCTTTCTCTCTCTGCTTTTGGCTCTTCCTTTGCACCTCATAAATAAATGGTCCTTCACTGAGCTGCATTTATAAAACTCATTAAATGATGAAAAGCTCACGTTTTCATTTTGCTTGGTGTGGGGTGATGTGGCCCTTTCCATCCCAATGCACAACTGAAGTCATTTTTCGGAGAGAGATTCTTTGTTAAGCACATCAAAAGTTAATCTAGAAACCGTGTGGAAAACATGGAAATGGATGATTATCAGCCACCAAAACAGTTTTATCTGAGGAAAACATGCCCCCTTTTGCTCCAACTTCCTCATTTTAAATGTTTATTACAATAAGGCTTTATCTGCCTGGCTTGGTATTTTTAAAGTATCGATGTAAAGACCTCAAAACCGGTTTGATCCTGAGTTATTTAACGTTGCCCACAGCTTTTCTGTGCTCAGTTAAAGCACAGTTGAGGGCAGGATGATAAGCACATATAGATTCTTTTAATATGAGTCTGTATATTTACTTTGGGCTATGAAGCAATCTGCCTTCAGCTGCACTCCAGCCCCGCTGTGTACAAATCTCAGCCTGTGCTGCTGCTGCTCTGCAGAGCCCCAGAGTGCACAGAAAGTGTTCTCGGGGTGAAAAACCAGCCCAGGCCCCTGCCTGGAGCTTTGATTTCAGGCTCTGGCCAGCTAGGAGGAAAATGAAGTGATCTGGTGAATCCCAGATAAATATTCCCATCTGAGAATGATCAATTCCATTTTGTTAGGCTTGGTCAGATCCTGCTAAAGGAGGATTTCCTTGAGCTGCCTGACAGGGAAAATTCCAGGAGCAGGGAGCTCAGGATTGACGATGCCAACGAGATCCTTCTCCCCACACAGCTCCACAACGAGTGAGGTGCAGAGGATTTCACTAAAAACGTGTGATGCAGCGTTGCTTCTGCTAGGAAACAAGAGAAGCAAAAGGAAAAGGACAAAGATATTCTTGTAGCTGTGGTCAGGTTTCCATCCTGGCTTTGCTCTGTCCCAGCAGATCTGTGCTGACAGGACCTGTCAGGACCTGTCAGGATGGGTCAGGACCTGTCAGGATGGGTCAGGATCTGCCAGGATCCTTCAGAATAGGTTAGGATTTGTCAGGATATGTCAGGAACTTCCGAGAATCTGGCAGAATCCATCTGAATCTGTCAGAATCTGTTAAGAATCTATCAGAATTCATCAGGATCCATCAGAATCTGTCAGGATCTGTTAAGAATCTATCAGGATCCATCAGAATCTGTCAGGATCTGTCAGAATCCATCAGGATCTGTCAGGATCTGTCAAGAATCTATCAGGATCCATCAGGATCTGTCAGAATCCATCAGAATCTGTTAAGAATCTGTCAGAATCCATCAGAATCTGTCAGGATCTGTCAGGATCCATCAGGATCTGTCAGGATCTGTCAGATTCCAGGGCTTTCCACAAGACAATTTCACCAGAGAACACCCCAAACCCCCTCTCTGGCTCTGCATTTGCTCCAACCAAACTCCAGGACTCCTCGCAGTGTTCCCTGGCATTGCCCTGTCCTTCAGGCTTCCAGCAAATCCCCAAGTGTGCTCAGGCCCTGGAATTCAGGTTGAATCTGTCGGGAAGAGCTTTGCTGCTGCATTATCTTAATTCTACGCACGCAGGAGGTTTCTGAAACGGGGTTCCTTTAGTTCAGGGAGAAATTCAACACGGGAATGTCACAGGCAGGAGAGTCTGCGGTTCCTTTGTGCTCTGGAGTGGCTGAAATTCCAGTGAAACCAGTCTCAGTGCTGTTTCCTGCCTTCCCTGGGAGCCAACCCCCAGCCTACCTGTCTGGTTTTGCAGAATCAGCTGTTACGAAGCACTTCAGCAGCAGGGAGGATGTCCCAGCGTGGGGCTGGTGCTCAGCAGTAATTCAGATATGCAAAATGTGGCTGAACAATGCCCTGGTGCCCGAGAAGTGAGGAGGTCGGGGCTGTTGTGGAGGGCAGACATGCACATCCCTTAATTCTTTCCACTCCGCTTGCTCTGTGGTTTGCTTCTTTTTTTGGTTTTTTTTTTTTTTTTTTTTTTTTTTTGGACAAGCCTTTGAAGTAGAGTGAGTACAATGAATTACTGATTAATCTATGTTTTCCCACGAAATGCAGTTTGGTGGGTTGTGGAGTGGTTCACAGAATGGATCTGTTCTCCAAGAGAACACCTGAAAACGTGAAATTCCTTCAGCAGAATTCTGGTCAAAAACTCCGCCAGATCCTGCCTTGGTCTTTTAATGGGAAATTTGGGAGAGCAAAATTTTTTGGGGGGGCAATTCGATGATGAAAAACTGAACAGCAAGATGGGGATGACGAGATCCTGACCTCACTGTGCAGCTCCAACAAATATTCCTCTGGGAATGAAGCTCCTAATTAATGATAATTGGGAAAATTGATCCCGGGGTGGATCTGATTTTTAGAGGGTTGTGGAGGGTAATGGTGCTGTCATTAATGCCAAGAACTTTCCAGGCTCCTGTGGCCTTCCCTCAGCTTTGCAGGCTCTTTTTGGAAGGGTTGCTTGGCCCTGGCTGGGAAGTGTTGTATTTTGATAAAAACAAAACAGAAAAGAAAAAAAAAAAAATAAAAGGGGGGGTTTCTTCTTTAAATGAAGGACGTCCTGGCTTAATGGGGCTTGAAGTGTTTACAGGTGTTTCCTCACAAGTTCAGATTTAGTGGCCCCGGGGAGTTGAGATTCTCATAAGGCAGGAGCAAACACTCAAATTTTGGGTTTTGGGAGGGTTGAGCATTTAAAGGGCCAGGCAGGCATGGCCTGGGGGAGTGAAGGCAAAGACTTGTGCCATCCAGAGCAGCAGAATGTGAGAAAAATAATAATAATAATAAAAAAATCCACCCTTAGTGCCACAAGAAGTCCAAAACCTTCCTAAAAAAAGACCCTTTTGCTGCCGTCCAACCTTTTTTTTTTTTACCCCGATATTGCAAATTTGCGGGTGAAAAATCCCAGGAGAGGGCAAAATAAAATGTTCTGCCTCTGATTGTTCAGAGCCATGGGGGTGACACCTTTTCTCTGCAGAACATCCCGCGGCGCTCGCTGCCCTGGGAGCGTGGGGAAGGAGAAAGAAGAAGAAAGAAAAGGAAGAAGAAGAAGAAGAAGAAGAAGCAGAGAGCAAAAGGGAAAAAATGTAGAAGTGGCTGTGGTTGGAGGGGTGATGATGTCACCGGGCTCAGCGGGAACACGGCGCTTTTAAAAAGCCGAAAGAAACATCCTGACCCTCACTTGTCACATCCCCACCCGGGAGCCACACTCACACAGAGCCGAGTTATCCTCAGCCAAAAAGAGAGGAAAAAAAACACCCCAAAAACACAACTCCATCCCACCGCAGAATGCACTGGCAAAAATGTAAGTGAGCTCTGATTTGTTTTTTTTCCTACCTCTGGTGGCAGCTGGGGGCTGTGAGGGATGAGTGGCAGGGGAAGGGATGCTCAGGGAGGGCTCAGGAGAGGCCAGGGCTGCGTGGTGATGCTCATTTTCCAGCAGGGATATGAGCTCAGGGCTGCTTCGTTGGCTTTCATCACTATGAATCAAGTGGAAGGCTATGATTCATAAAAACAATAACAGGATGCAGGTATTATATCAAAGGTTGCGGTGGTTACATAGCAGAAAATTTTCCTTTTGAAAAGTGAAACGTGTGAGAAATCTTATTTCTCTGCCTTTTTTTTTTTTCCCTTTTTTTATTATTTCAATACGTACCTCTTTCAGCTAATTAAAAAAAAAAGGTAAGGAGCAAAGCAGTTCAGGGCAATACAGTTATGACTTTACAGGAAATCAGTTTTCTTGTTTTCAAGATAATTTCACTCCTCTGGGCCCACCTTTGCTGGAGTAGTTTGCTGATCCTACTCCAGGTAGGTGTTTGCTTCTTGCAAGGTTTTCATTCTCTTATCTCCATCATCTCCTTTGTCATCAGTAGGTGATGCTCATTTTGGCAATTCTGCAGCGTCCCTTTGCCTCTCACCCTGCTTATTCCATTAACACACAACGGCACGACACACCTGAGTGGAAAAATTAATTTCTTAAACCCTTGCCAGTGACTTATCTGGCGTTGCTCATCTTTTTATCACAGCTCGTAGGTTGTTTGAGTGCGTGTAAAAAACCAACCCTGTGCCTTTGTGAGCTTTGAAATCCGTTTCCTCTGGGATTTTTTTTTAGTTTTTATTTTTTTCTCCCAATTTCTTTCTTTTCAGCTGAACGTTTTGGAAGCTCAAATGTGTATTTGAGTTTGATTTTGGTGGGTTTTTTTCTCCCCCTTTCACCTTGAGCAGTTTTCAGGACAAGATGTGGAAAAAAAACCTGCGAGATGATTACATCCAAATCCTGGGTCTAATCTTCCACCTTCAGAAGCCCCTGAATGGTTTATTTGGGTTGGGTTTTTTTATACCTGAGGTGACAAAGCAATGCTAACAACATTGCTTTGGGTAGGAGGAAACTGGGAACTGAATTGGTGGGTTTATTTTGCTTTTTCCCTTTGACACTTGCAGGAATTAGAAGTCGAGTGATATCAGTCATTTATTAGGATAATTTGTAGGCAAGTGGTCAGAGCTGGTTAATCCTGGGATCTCCTTCTTTTTGTAGTTTTGTCAGACTTCAAATTGTCAGAATTTTGTCAGAGTTTTTCCACCATGGAGCTGTTGGGAATCTGATGGATGCTGCTTCTTTCCTGAGCCACTGCAGACAGGAGGGGTGTCCTGGAGACCCCTGGGTGACCCCCGAGCTCAGGGCAGGTATCCACAACCCCACAGGTTTCAGTGGAAGCTGCAGCTCCCAGCAGCTCTGTGAGGAGAATTGGGGATTTGGTGTCACCCCTGGTTCCTGTCACCGTGAGCAGCTCCTCACCTTCCCTGCTCCAGGCCACCTGGGGATGTTTCTGTGGCCACACGGGACCCGTGACCTTACTCCGGAACAGAAATTGGTGCAGAATTGGTTCTCAGGTGACCTGGGAACTTTCCAAACTGAAACCCTGAGGTTTGACTCATTCGGTGCTGAGAACACCAAGACTTTGGCTTCATTCCCTACAGGGGCCACTCACTTCAGAGTGGATGATCCTGGTGGGTCAGAATATTGCGTGAAAACCCCAAAGTGACACGAGAACTCCCTCGAGCAGCAGGTGTGACCTCACCTGCGGACATTTCTCAGGGCACCTCTCCACGAGGGTTTCCTGCTCCTTCAGGGGACATTTCTGCAGGGACACAGGGCAGCTGGGACACTCCTGTGGTGCAGGGAGGGTGGCCTGGCTGGCCCTGCAGGCTGGGAATGTTCCCCAGCTCACGGCACGGTGACTCCTGGGCAGGAATTGGGGCCCTGGGCTCCCACCCACAAACCCCAAGGGTGGCTCAGCCCGAAAACCTCCCCTCCCACGGCCCCCCAGAAGTGACTGGTCGGGGCTCCCCAGGATTCTGCTGAATGGCAGCAGCCCCAGCAGCCCCTCAGGGGTGGGAAATTCATGGGCAGCACCAGCTATTTCCTCTTGCTTTGGTTTTATTGTGGCCTCCACAGCGATTTTTCTTAAAACAACCCGAACGTACCTTCCCTACAAACGGTTTGTTTTATGGAAAGTGTGCGAGCAGCTTGGCCTTGATGACCTCAGAGGTCTTTTCCAGCCTAGTTAATTCGAATTCTGCAGGAATCTCCTGTTCAGGTGCTGGTTTTGCCTGTGTGAATGGTTTTTTTCGTTTTTTTTGGGGGTGCTCAGCCCCTGCGGCAGTCACGGGCAGAGATTCAGCTGCTCAGATTCCCTTTGCCATCGAGAGATGTCAATTCACACCTCTGCAAATCCCTTCCCAGAGGCTTTTAAAGCGAAGAGAGACAAAAAAAAAAGCTTTTTCTGCCCACAACAGATGCGGGGCTGCACAGAGGCACCCTGAAAGTATCAGCTTAATGAGACTGAGAGGTGAAACTGCAACATTCTGCACCTTGTGAGCGATAATTTTGGTAAAGCCCCACCAGGAAAGAGGGATAGCACGAAAGCTGAGCCCGTCCACGCTCTGCAGAGCAGGTGTCACACTCTACGAATGACCACAGCAGCAATTAAATGGAAAGCTTGCATTACTAAAATGGAAAGAGTATTATGGGCTGGGAGGAATCAGGGCCTGAGGGTGACTTATGGTTAAAGACACTTTCTGTCTATCTCAGCTTCCCCTTTGCGCCAGGGCTTCTCTTCTTCTGAAACAGAGAAATTTTTAGTGGCCCTCATCACTACATGGCCAACTCTGCCACTTGAAAGCTTTTAATTTTTTAATTAGAATCACCAGAGCAGCAGGGATTAGCCAGCATTTTGTGTCTCCTCCTTGGTTTTTGTTTTTATCCGAGTGGAAAAATCCAAAATCCACTCTGTATTTGTTCATCTGCAATACTTGCCTTGTGTGGGGACAAAACACAGGCTCTGCACAGTGCTCCCCACTCAGATCCTTTTAGGTGGGAAGGAAATACCCTTTAAAGGACACTTATCAAAAGCATTCCTCAAGAACAGCACAGGGCACACGGGTTTGCCTGAATCCAAGGCTGGTTTAATTCCTGGAACATCTTCCAACACCTGAAAATGAAGATCTTGGGCATAAATCTAGAATATTCTTCTATCAAATTAATATTTCCCTGGCTTTGGTGGTTATAATGCAGTGCAGGAGACCTGGCCAAACATGATTCTGAGGTGTTGGTAAGTAGGTAAAACACTGAAATATTGAATTATGCCCAGGAGCCTGCTGAGTTCATTTGGGCTGAGCTGTCAACCATCTCCCAGCCCCTTTTTGCCCCTGCTGTGAGCTGGGTTTGTTTTAAAGCAGATTCTCTGCCCAGATGTTTGGTGGGGGCTTTGCATTGGCAAAATCTTCCTTGAATCACCCACCCACAGTGCCTTGAACGGGATAAATGAGAATCCTCTCCAGCTCGATATTCCTTGTTCTTCAAAGGAAATTTGAGTTTTCCCAAAAAAATTCTGCATGTCCAGCCCTCCAAATGTGCCTGGATGTGCAAACCTGAGCCTTTGGGCTGGATCCTTTGGGATTGAAAAGATCACGAAGCAAGAAATGGCCAAATGGAACTCAGCTCATCGTTTTCTGACTCGTTTCATGATTGATTTGACCCTGAGGAGGTCGTTCACCCTCAGGACCAGCCAGAGAATGATCAGTCAGGTGTGTATTAATTAACTGAGGTCAGGTACCAGGGACCTGGTGCTCAGCAGCCACCCCAAATGAGGCCACCAACACGATGGGTTCAGGTGGACCTTGGCAGAAATAACTGGAGTTTTGTTTCCAGGGGCTGGAGTCGCAGGTGGGTCGTGTCAGTGTTTCACCTTTAACTAACTGTTGGTTGGATCAATTAAAATGTTAATTAAAAGCAGGACAAACCCTGCAGGCTGCTGAGGGGTAGGGATGGGGTTGAAATGAAGATTTCTGAGGGATTCCCTGTCACTGTTTGGGATTTTTGGCAATTAAATGCATTTCAGGGCTTTGCTCCCCTGCCCTGGACTGACCCCAAAGCAGAGATAAAGATCACTCTGTTTTTTGGGGGGGAAACTCTGTAATTATTTAGGAAATAAGGACAGAATCATGACCAATGCTGAGCCCCTTGCCATGGGCATGGATGTAAAAAGGTTTTGATTTCACTCTAAGCATACAATCCTATGAAACGAAGCCTCTTTCTTCTTTTTATTAGCCAAAGTTCACCGTGTCTGATAAAAATGTGATTTGGCCTCCAATATCCAAGCCATTAACTCAGGGCTTTGCTAATTGAAACCTAAATTTTTCTCATTATTTGCAGCCAGCGGTCACTTTTCGGTGCTACCGCAAACAAGAGAAACCATTGTGTTCCTTTTCAATTATTTATTAGAGGAAATAAAAGGAGAAAGAAAAAAAGAATAAAAGAAAAAGGGAACAGCATTTGCAGCGTTAACGCTGATCAATGGATAAGCTTATCAGGTATCACCAAAAAAAAAAAATTAAAAAATAAATAAAAGGTGTTTGTGAACATAAAAAAAAATCTTCTGCCAAAGTGTGACACTTGCTGCAGGCAGGAGCAGCGGGGG
Source organism: Sylvia borin (assembly GCA_014839755.1). NCBI lineage: Eukaryota > Metazoa > Chordata > Aves > Passeriformes > Sylviidae > Sylvia > Sylvia borin. Next base: position 5,549,530 of record CM025979.1, on the reverse strand, counting down.
CATTTCAAACTGAAATCTGCCTGCTGGGAAATGCTCTGCCTTGGCTGGAGGGCTGAAACCGAGCTGCAGCTTCTCTGTGTGTGTGTGTGTGAAGGCCAGGGCTGCTGGGGTGAAGTTCAGTGAGCTGAGACCCTCCATGCTCCGCTGCCTGCACCTTCCAGCAGCTGTTTTGCCACTCTCTTCCTTCCAGTTTCTGCTTCAGCCAAAACGGTGGGGAGGATGGGGTTTGAATCTTTGGCCGTGTCTCGACGTGCGTTCCGTTCTGCCCAGATCAGGTCCTTTGGGCATCAGGGAGCTGTATCTGCAACAATTGAGGGTGGCAGACCCCATGGAAAGTTTTTTTGGTGCAGTTTGGATGTTTCCAGGCCGAGCTGCAGCGTGGTCTGGAGCCCAACACCTCCCTGCTGTTGTCACTCGACTTTTTAGAGCCATTTGGTGCCTTTCCAGCAGCTCTGGGGTCCAGCAGCCACTTTTAAAGGTTGCTCACGACTTCTCCAGGCTTTTGTGGACTTTGAGCAAATACAGCAGGTGATAACATTGATGGAGGGAGCCCGGGGCTGAGCACACAGCCCGGCCAAAGAGTTGAAATGAGCCCAGCTGAATTGTGGAGACCATTGCAAAGCTCCCCAATGGCTGGGTTTGAGTTCCTTCTCTTCTTTCTGCACTGGAGAGGTTTTCAAACTGCCCCAGCTTCACAGAGCAGGTGCAGAACAAGATGTGCCCAGTGAGGAACAGCGTGTGGGGTGCTGGAATTGCAGGAGACCAGCCAGGACACTGCTGCTATCCCTTTAATCCCATTGAATGGGACTTGGCCTCTCTAAAATTGACTAAAATTAAAACCTAATGGAACCTTGGTCCAAGACAGCTTCAGAGTCTGTTAAAACCTTTATGTAAGGATGACTAAATCCAGGTTCTTCCTCTACAAAGAGATTTGAATTGTTGTTATTCCTCCAAATCTTGGTAAATGGCCATGGTAAATCTTGGTAAATGGCCGTGGTAAATCTTGGTAAATGGCCGTGTGTCTTTGTCTCAATGAGGAATTGCACCCTGAAGCCCCAAAGTCGTTCTGCTGTGGTTCTGTCTGTGATGCTCAGACCCCACATGCCCCTGAGCAGTGGAAAAGCAGCTGTGCTCACATTATTTTTATTTCTGGAGGTCAGCTTTGGGGGGAACCGAAATACGATCTGCAGACTTTGGTTTTTAATTTTTTTTCTTTATTTTTTTCTTTTTTTTTTTTTTGGTGTTACTCTGCTTACACCGGAAACTCTGAATAGGTATATTTGTCAGCTTTTACAGTAAATTTCTTCTTTCCCATCCCCCAGACCTGGAGCCAGAAACCACCATCCTTCCCCACCCTAATTCTGCAGGGAGGCTCTTTGATGAGTTGAGGATGAGCTACTCCCCAAAAATGTTCATTTCTGCCTCTCAAAGCAGCTCTGGCAGAGCTCAGATTTGTGGAGTTGATGTTTTTCCCGCAGCACCAAGAACACCAGAACTCTTTATTATTTGCACTCAAATAAATTAATGCCAATTAAATTCAAAAAGCAAAACGTGAATCGTATTAAAAGCCCTTGTACGGAGACTTAAAGAACCCTTATTCTCTTTTAAAATTTCATTTTGAAAGCCACAGGATTCACGGGAATGTGAAAAACTTGATTTAATGAGCCACAAAGGATGTCCACAGAAAGCAAAGGTAGATCAGGCAAAGGAGGGGAAATCCTTTTTGCTTCAAGCACCGTTTAAAAGTAAAGTATTTCCTTAATGTGCATAACAAAGGCAACGAAGTTCAGTGCATAAATGGAGTTCTGGCTTCTCCTAAAAGGATTTATAGTGGCCAATCAAGATTTCATCATTAAATTATGTGTAATGAGTTAATAACAGAGCCAAGCTGAAGGGAAAAAAGTATTTTTTTAAAAAGAAATTACAGCAGAAACGTTTATTCTGTTAAGTAATTTTTGAGGTGGATTTGTGATCTCTGCCCTTCGAATTCCATTTTCCTCCTCCCAGGAAGGTGCAACACAAACATCTCAGTGTACACAGAATTAAAATGCAGCTGGGAGAGATGATCTGAGGTGAAATGGTTCATTCTTGCAGGATGTGAATCTAAATAAATGCTCCCAGGGTGGAATCACAATTTAAATTTCCAATTGGAGCTGGCCACCCACCTGCACCTCAAAACCAAAGGCCACTTGCAATCTTTAAAAATGGAAAACTTATCAATTTCTGTGTTTGCACACGGCAGTGCAGCAAAAGGGGCAGGCAGCCACCTCTGCTATCGGGGCCTTCACAAAGAGCAGCCTTTGATTTCCTCCCGCTATCAAACCCCCTCCCAACGCTCCCCGTCAAATATTGTTAATTGAGTTGTTCATTCTGCCTGGGGCAGAAATGTGCTGCCCCTGCTCACGTGGCTTTGGGAGAGGCTCTTGGAGCTGCCTGGAAAATTCAATTCTTCAGAATGGAGCAGGATTTTGGGGTGTGAGCTGGGAGGTTTTGGGCTGTCAGATCTGTGATGTGTTGTCACCTGTTTATCAACCTCCTGGCCAGGTTATGAGTAAAATTTGAGTTGAAATACAACTCTGGTCTGGGTTGGTCTAGGTGGAAGATATTCAGTGGTTGAAGAGATATGAGATATTCAAGAGAAAATGAGATATTCAAGTCCAACTAATGATGTTTAAATCATTTTCCAAGCGAGGATGTTTTCCTAATTTGGGTTGTTTTTACACCTTCTGCCTAAACAGTGAATATCTAATTTCGAATATCTAATATATAATTTCTAATTTCTACTTTCTAATATCTAATTTCTAATATCTAATATATAATTTCTAATATGTAATTCTTTTAAATATCTAATTTCTACTTTTTTTTATGTCCCCTGCCTGCTCAGCAATTCTGGTGTGTCACCCCTTTTGGGTATATTTGGTCTGATTTTCTTTTTGGGAATGTGTAAAGTTGATCTGCAGGTCAGCGGCACTGTGGGACACAAAGGATAGGAAGAATAAAAATAAAATAACATAAAATAACATAAAATAACATAAAGTTACATAAATTACATAAAATAACATAAAATAACATAAAGTTACATAAATTACATAATATAAAATAAAATAAAATAAAATAAAATAAAATAAAATAAAAGGAATGGAATGGAATGGAATGGAATAAAATAAAATAAAATAAAATAAAATAAAATAAAATAAAATAAAATAAAATAAAATAAAATAAAATAAAATAAAATAAAGTAAAATAATAATGTTCCTGGTACAGCCACCAGGCTGCCGTGGGGATTTGGGATTTCCCTGAAAGGAAAAGAAATGCTACATAAATTGGATTGTTTTGGGTTTTTTTCTCAGCTTCTGCCCCAGAGCAGCAGCCACAGCCTCGGCCCTACCAAGGTGTCCGAGTGAAGGAGCCAGTGAAGGAGCTGCTGAAGAGGAAAAGGGGGAATGTCCATAACCCCAGTGCAACTGCAGCTCCAACGGTAGGGAAAACACAACCAGGAGGAGAATTCTGCCCCGGGAGCTCAGGGACTGCCCAGCCCCAGCAATGCTGGGCCAAGGGAAGAAAAGGTTTTTCATCTCTAAAGCGTTTTGGATGTAGCCCTGTAGCCTGGGGTTACCTGGCGGTGCCATCAGGATCTCCTGAGGTGGGATGGTTTTTGTGTGCTGGGCACATTCCATCAGCTGATGAAAGGGAGAGGTGCTCTGCACTGGGCAGATCTGATTCCTGGGCACTCAAGGTGGCTTGGAAAGGAGGTGGCTTGTTCAGGAGTCTAAAAGAGACCATCCAGAGCCAGCCCTGGCTGTCTGCTCCTTGTTTCCAGCCTCAGTTTGCCCTCCCAGGAGGCAGCAGCTTGGCTGGCTCCTCTCTGAAGGGATTCTCTCTGCCACACGAGGTTTAAACACATTTTAGGGTCCCCTTGAGCTGAGGGGACGCTGTGGGTGTTTGGGGTGGTGTGTCCTGGCTGCCAGGGTCAGTTCTTCTGGGCTTTTGTGTGAGGTGGGAGAATTCAGACCCTGACATTGATAACCAGCTGATGACGCCTGGTCTTAGAGACCAAAGCACCAAGAGAAGCTTTGTGCTTCCCTCCAAGTGACTGAATTTAATGATTTTTAATTTTTTTCTGATTTTTTTTTCTCTGATTTTTATTTATTTTTTTTTTCTCCTCTCTTCCAGGTTGTTCTGCCCCATCAGCCAGTCCCTTCCTACTCCCCCATGGGTAATGCACCCCTGACCCTCTGTGACTCTCTGGGGGAGGCTGAGTGCTGAGCTGGGCTTTAACCCTGTGCTGTTTTCCAGGCCAGCCCTGCATGGACATGGACGCTGCTCCCCCTGCCCTGCCTGGCCCAGAGGAAGGAGCTCTGGCCTCGGGGTGGATCCCCCAGCCCTCTGCCAGCCCCCTGCAGCCCCTGGCTCAGTGGAGCCCTTACCCTGACTACGTGTCCCACGAGGCTGGCAGCTGTCCCTACACCGCAGATATGTACGTGCAGCCCATGTGTCCCAGCTACACCCTGGTGGGACCCTCCTCTGTCCTCACTTACGCCTCCCAGCCTCTCATCACCAATTTTGCAGTAAGTCCCAATCACTGAGCTGGAAATGATGTTATTTCCCACCTCCTAGCAAGAGCTGTGGGGTGGAGTCAGGCTGATTTATTTAATTGCTGTGATGTTGGGTGTGTCTTTGCATCCGTGCCATCCAATGTGGTTTCCTGGACAGTAATATGGCTCAAGGAGAGTGAAAAAATAAAAAAAGTTGTGGTTGTACTAGAATCAGGCAAAATTCACAACCTTTTCCCCAGCTCTCTTCACTCCTCCAGACTGAGCAGGGATTTTCACTCTTTATTTCCAAGTTGAAAATGAAAAACAGAAAGTGTCTTTGGGGTTCCAGGAAACGCACCGATCAGGTGAGGCAGGAAGGATGACTTGGCAATAAATTTCTCAGAAGCTGCTGCTAAAGGATAAAAGAGGAGGCCAAAATACGTCAAGACAGCCGAATATTTGGCTTCAGGCCAGACAAAATCTGCTGGGCTGGCACAGGATGATGCGGTCCCCTTCAGAGGGGAAGGGCAGAGCTCTGTTCCAGTGGACAGGCAGCTGATTTTCCTTTCCCTGCTGCAGTGTGGCTGCTCAGGCAGACCCAGCAGATCCCCCGAAGGCCATTTCTGTGTCCCTCAGCGCTGTGGGATGGGTTTGGGACATGCCTCTGCCTGGGCTGTGTCCCAGAGGCCACAACCAGCTGCCTTCAGCCTTGGTGGCAGCAAATTGGGACTGTCCAGAGGGCAGCTGTGGGTGTGTCACACAGGGCGTGTGACAGGGGCACAGGGAGGGTGGGAATGGGGACAGAAACCTGGAGCATGAGCTGGGCACAGAAAAGTGTCACCCTCAGAGCAGAGTGTCACCCGGAGAGGAAGGATGAGGGATGTTGGCTGTGGGGTGAGTGTGGCTGTAGGACACGAGAGAAAGGCTCCAAATATTTCTGGAGGCAAAGAGCACAGAGAAAAGGCTTTTATTGTCTAATTCTTACCTTTTATAAAGTGTTCCCACACTGACCATGGTTGGGGAATAGGAACGACACCTCTCTGATCCCATGGGTTAAACCAGAGAAACAGCAAAACCCCACCTGGAGAAAGGTTGTTCTGAGAGAGTTGTTTGCCAAGATCTTTAGGGAGTTGAACAGGTTGATACATCAGAAATACATCAATTAGGGAGTGGTTGTTTCCCAGGATGGCAAGAAGAATCTTCCTTGAGAAATTTTTTTTGGGTGGAAAAATTGGAGGGGGGAAGAAAAATTAGCCTCTCAAAACTTTTCAGACTCAAAAACATCAGCACGAACATCCCCAGGCTATGCTGCATCCTCCCCCTGGGCCCTTTTTCTCACTCTGCCGTGTCTCTGTGCCCTTCCCCAGCCCCGCAGCACCACCCCGGCCGTGGTGCCACCGCTGGAGGTGCCCGAGCAGCAACCACCCTTGAGCTACTTCCCGTGGGCACAGCCGCTGTCCGCCCTGCCAGCCTCCACCCTGCAGTACCCTGCAGCCTCCTCCTCCCTGCCAGGGCCCCAGCTGCTGCCTGTGCCCATCTCCATCCCCGAGCCAGCCCCGCAGGAGCTGGAGGATGCCCGCAGAACCATCGGAGCCTTGCCCATCGAGAAGCTGCTCCTGGAAGATGAAGACAATGATACGTACGTGTTAAGCCACGCTCTGTCTGTCCAAGGGCTTTAAGGATGCACATCTGGGGCCTCCTCCTCCTCCTCCTCCTCCTGGGCTGCTCCGTGCTCCAGCTGTGGGTTCGGAGCGAGGAGGAGGAGCAGGAGGGGTGGGGTGGGAATTTTAGGGCTCTGTGGGTTGTGTGTGGAGTGAAATTCGCTTTGTCCTGGCGCCTGGCACAAGATTCCTCCTCTGTTCCAGCTCCTGCTGCCTCTCCCGGGCAGGTTTGGAGGCTGCACACTTGTGCTCAGCACCAGCACGAGGGGATTTTCACCCTCCAAGTGACAGATTCCAGTGTAGCCGAGGCCAGCTGTAGCATTGGGTGAGGGTACAATCACCTCTAAATTTTGGCAAAGCCGGTTCCATAGGGCTGCTTTTGTGTGAACGCCTTGTTTGTGTGTCTGTCCATCCACGGAGGAACTCCCTCCAGATTTGGGCCACTAGAAAACATTTGGGGCCCTAAATTGACTTTTTTTTTTTTTTCCCCCTCTTAAATTTTACTACTCCTTTCAAAATCAGGAAAACATAAAGTGTAGCTTTGTCCTGCTGGCGCAGGTAGGTGCAGTGGTTTGAAAATAAAGCTGAAATAAATGCCAGAGCAGTCAGTTTGCAGAGCAAGAATTCACCCCCAGGTGTGACTGGAAGCTCTCACCTTGGAGCCCGGCCCTGCAGGTGTGGAGCAGTGGCTTGGGGTCGTGGTTTTTTGGCTGCACAGGGGGTTTGAGCTCTGGAATATCCCAGTTTGAGAAGTGGGGTTGGTTTAGTGGCTGGCTGGTAACGCTGCCAGCAGACAGAGCCTGTCCCACTGAAGTGTCTCTGGGAGTTTTGGTTGATTCATGGCCCAGTATCAGGAGGTCATTGAGGAGACAGGGATTTTCCAGAGCCTGGACTGCAGCCCAAGGAGGAGTCCGTCACTGTTATTTGGCAATATTTTCGCTTTTCTGTTTGAGTGTGAAGCTGGTGATGTGCTGAGCCAGGGAACATTAGTGACCCCTCCTTGGGGAGTTCCCCAGGCCCAGAGGGGCACACCATCCCTTTATGCCTTTCTGATTTCCTCCCCTGAAGAATGAGTGGCTCCACTTTTACGAAACCAATGCAATATTGTCAATGTTTGGGTTGAGGCTCAGGAGTGCCATGCCACAGGCAAATGCATTTCAGGAGATGCATCCCCTTTGACCCTGGTTGATTGTTTTCTAGACAAACAAGAGGCTCTCGGCTGGTGAACACAATTTCTCTGGGTTTTTCTGCTTTCTAAAGCCCAGGATTGTTAGGTGATTTTATTATTTTCAAAATAATTTATTGTACTCTTTATTACCTGGAGTCCAGTTGCCACCCAGGCAATATTTCAAGTGGCCTTACAGTTAATGCCTGGGTGAGGTTTGAAAACTCAGGTTGAAAGTCTTAAAGACTTCCAAAGAGTATTTTTTTTTATTGAATATTGACAAACGTGGAAGACATGAGCACTAGATCATGTAAGTGATCATAAAGCTGTTGGAAAAGAGCAGTAGTTGAGGTTTGCATTGAAATTAGTGGCTTATATTTGCAGAAAAACCCAGCAAAGAAATTAATTCAAAGGAGCTTAATTCACCACTGCTTCCTCCAGTTTGATAAAGTCCAGAGATATTCCCTAGGTAAAACTGGGATAAAGCAGTTGTGAATCAAGCCTGTGGTTGCTCTGATTGCTTCTCAATTCCTTTCACTCCAATGTATGTAAATTCTGTGTGTGAACATAAAACAAAGATGAAACTGTTTCATCATTTCTTTCTGGGTTGTTCTGGTTAGAAAGAAAAAAACCAACAAATTCTTTTTTTTTTTTCCCAATAAAGATCTACAGTAACTTTGCTATGCCTAGAGTGTTTTATTTCCTGCCCACAAGCCTTGGTTCAGCAATCAATTAGTTCAGTAATATATGTCCAGGCTAGAAGCAGAGCTCAGCTGTCAGACTTTGTGCTGATTTTCTGCATTAAGCAGACTAAGAAGGGATTCCATGATCCAGCTGTGGCCTGGAGGCATTTCCTGCAGCAGCCCTTGCTCCTGCAGCTCGGCTTCAATCACTATTCTCCTCTCCTGGCACCCTTGGGGACGTGTGGGTGTGCAGCCACAGCGAATGCTGAGCTTGACTGAAAATCAGATTAGCCAGAAAATTGTATTTCCACTTCCTGAAATCACGAGGGGTGGCTCTGGGGTACAGAATAACCCGAGGAGAGAAACAACTGCCCACCCACCTTCTGCCTGAGAAGCATCAAATATTCCTGTCTGGGGCAGAGTGAAGCCAGGGGTTGGTGTGGCTGTGTGTGGGGTGGTCTCTTCCTGTTCCAGGGGGTTGGAATTTCCTTCAGGAAGGACCTGAGGGAATTAAAGTGGCTCCAGCCAGAGCCAGGTGACCAAAGGGAAGCAGAGAAATGTTCTCCCCATCACTTGGGGCCACCAGACAGTCCCATGGGCTGTGACAACTCTTTGTCTTGTGCAAAATGCAAGGACTGGGTCCCTCTCACCAGGAGTTTTGATAAAAGCTAGAGCTGAACAGGTTGATGTAGTACAAATATATGAATTAGAGAGTTGAACAGGTTGATATATCACAGATATATCAATTGGGGAGTTGAACAGGTTGATATATCACAGATATATCAATTGGGGAGTCGAACAGGTTGCTATATCACAAATACATCAATTAGGGAGTGGTTGTTGCCCCAGATGCTGAGGTTTCCCCGAGCTGTATCACCCCCAAAAAGTGGTTTATACATGCAATTCCCCAAAGTGGGAATCGTGGAGGACTTTGTCACCTCCCAGTGGCGAATCCCAGCTGCAAGAAGGTGCTGGAGAGGGAAGGAGGCAGCAGGGCAAAGCTCAGCCGTGCTGAGGGCTCCTGGACACTGCAGCTCCTGCAGGTAGGAAGCCCTTCCCATGGGAACGGGAGCTTTTCTGGGATTTGTGGGGGCTCTGGGTGTGAAACCCCAAAAAGCGGCAGCGCTACCCTGCGAAACTTGGCTGCCACTGTCGGTCAGTGATGGGTATCTTTATTTACTGTCTTAGAATTCTGCATATTTATGCAGCTAAAGGCCTGAGGGCTCACACGCTGGCGGCCGCAGAGCGCATGAAGGCCCTGAGGAGACTTGATGCCAAGGAGCACAGAGGAAAGGTAAAATAAAGGGGGAGAAAAGGGGCCAATTTCTTCTGCAAAGGGTTTGGGATGGGAATAGGCTCAACATGAGCAAGATAACAAAAAAAAAAAAATCCAGCTCTGCCCCTCTGCTCCTGTGAGGAAGCCTTGGCACTGATGGGCCTCGCTTGGGGCAGGATTGTAAAATTCAGTGGCATGGCCATAAATTAATTGGGATGAGGAGGAGCCCAGTCTTTTTTCAGGTCATGATTCACTGAGTGATGTCGGAAAACACTGGCCCAGCAAAATATTTGAGTGTTGGAGTCGGTCTCCGAGGCTGAAGGTTTTATGGCCATCTGACTTGGTCTGCTCCTGAGGCAGTGTCAAAAATGCTGGTGCCAAAATAAGGGCTGGAGAACACCAGAGAGAGAAAGAGCTGGGCAATGTCCCCATCTCATGGTGCCATGAGGGATTCCAAACCACGATGGGGGCTGTGTTCCTCATTCCTTGGGATTTCAGCCATCACTCAGCCAGCACTTCCCCTCTCCTTGTTTTACACCAGCAGCCTGATGCCTTAGGATTTCAGCTTCTCTATTTTTCATATCTTTATAATCCTGCAGTTCTTCAGTGTGTAACTCTAAAGCTCCACAAACTGTCAGCAATTGTTGTCCCGTTTTATTCAGCCAAAATGATTTTTCTCTTGGCCTGGAGCTCCAGGACACCTCACAGTGTCAGGCCCTGAAAAGTATAAATAAAAGCGAATTATGAGGGGAGCAAACTGGGGGGATGTGACTTCATTACTTTAATTGGAGGATTAACCCCTGATATGTCAATGGACCAGAGTGATAATTGTCTGAAAAACTCGTGGCCATCACCCACCTTGGGTGCAGCCCCTCCGACCACCCGAGAAGAAAACCTTTCATAAATCCCCATTTTTTACTCCCTTCATCTCGTCCAGCCCCATTTTTAGGCACCCCTGGCACTTGTCACAGCCTGTCACAGCTCTGTGTGTGCTGCTGTTGCAGACTCCCCTGCTGGTGGCTGTCACTGCCAGGCAAGCTGCCATCGTGCACGACCTGATCCAGGCTGGAGCGGACATCAACGCCGTGGACAACAAAGGGCAGTCAGCTCTGCACCTTGCTGCAACTTATGGCTATGCACAAGTCCTCCAGGTAGGAGGAGTTTAATGGTTGTTTTTTTTTTGGTTTTTTTTTTTTTTTTTTTTTTTTTTTTTTTTTTCATTTTTTTGCGGTGTAAAAATCACGATAAAAGGGTCGGTGTCTTTAAATAAAGGCAAAGTCTCAGGGAGAAACAGACTGAGGAAAAGCTCCTTGTGTTCCCGGGGTGGGTTTTATTCCTGTTTGAGGACTGTGCTTGCAGGCTGCTGTTGCAGAGGAACATTCTTCAGTGGCTCTGTGGTGGGGGGAAAAGGAAATAATTTCTGCAGGTCGCAGCTCGGAATGTGCTGGTGGTAGTCCCCAACGTGGTGCAGCGCTGGAGGATGCTCCCAGCCCATGAGGTGTGAGGAGAGGGAGCTCTAAAACCAGAGTGAAACCCCTCCCTGAGGGCACTGCCATCCCCACAGGAGCACAAAGTCGTGTCCAGACTCAAGGCAGCAGAAGAGAGACGAGATGTGACCCTGCAGAGTGGGGCAGCCCAGGCACAGCCTCCGAAACGAGACACATTTGTCAGGTTTCCCTTTAAAAAGCTGACTCACATGAGCAAATCTTTGCTCTCCTGTTGCTTCACGGATTTCTCTGCAGGCAGGGACTGCACCTAAACTCTGTGCCAGCCCTGAACAGCAAATTAACACCTTGAAACAGGCCCCGTGGGGATTTTGGGGAGGCATTCCACAGCAGGGATCAGCAGCCTGTGAGTCTTAAACACTTCACCGTTTGCCAGAAAATAAAATTAATTTAAAAAAACATGCTTCACTGTTGGCCAGAAAATGAAATTAATAAAAAAACCCTGCTTCATTGTTGGCCAGAAAATTAAATTAATAAAAAAACCCTGCTTCATTGTTGGCCAGAAAATTAAATTAATTAAAAGACCTGCTTTACTATTGGCCAAAAAATAAAATCAATAAAAAAACCCTGCTTCATTGTTGGCCAGAAAATGAAATTAATAAAAAAAACCTGCTTCACTGTTGGCCAGAAAATTAAATTAATTAAAAGACCTGCTTTACTATTGGCCAAAAAATAAAGTTAATAAAAAAACCTGCTTCACTATTGGCCAGAAAATGAAATTAATAAAAAAACCCTGCTTCACTGTTGGCCAGAAAAGAAAATTAGTTAAAAAACCTGCTTCACTATTGGCCAGAAAATAAAATTAATTAAAAAAACCCCTGTGTTGAGCAGTGTCAGGGCTGAGCACAGGCAGGGTTTGGTGGCTCTGCTGAGCTCCCTGAGGCCAGGGGACAGGGCTGAGGGGCCAGGGGACAGGGCTGAGGGGCCAGGGGACAGGGCTGAGGGGCCAGGGGGTGCCTGTGGGGCTGGCACCACGTCCAGCATTCGTTGGCAGTGCCCACACGTGCCCCTGAGCAGGCAGTTAATGTGTAACGCCGCCAGTTCTCTGGAAAACAGGTGCTTCCTTAAGGAGGAAAAAAAAAAAGGGATTAATCCACACGATGCCAACAAAGGCTCGCAGAGTGCCTTGTGGTGGTTTGGATTGCAGGGCTCCTTTGTTTGGTTGTTCTTTTGTGGGTTTGTTTGGATTTTGGTTTTTGGTTTTTGTTTTTATGAAGGGAAAACGGGCAGAGACTCGCTCCTCGCTGTGGTGAGAGGCATGAAAGGCTTTATGGTTTATTTGTTTATTTTATTAGTTGTTTCTTTTCTTTTCTTTTTTTTTCCCTAATGGATTAACTATCTAATCTCTAATAAGCACCTCAGAGCTAGCTGTCAATATTTGATCTGTACATATTTTCTTTTTGTTATAAGAAGATAAGTCAAGCCCTAACCGTTCTGAGGGATCTTTCTGGGAGGATTCTGCCCTGAGCCTCGTCTCACTTCACACAGATGAGTCACTGCAAAAAATTCTCCCCCATTGATGTGAACAACTTGCTCCATTCAATCAAAAGAAAGAAAAAAATTCTTTGTAATAACATAGAAAAGGAGCAACTTAACTCCACCGTGTTAAGCCTGTAATTTTCTCACATTAAAGAGTTTTAAGGTTTTGATCCTCTGCTGGATCCAAGAAATTCTCGTTTCCAGATCCCAATTCCTGCTGCTTCTGTACCCTCGTTGCCACAAGCTGAGGGGTTTAACTTCACACACTGTGAACAAAAAAAGTAAATAAACCCAGCCTGAGAACTGGCAGCGTTGGCAAACTTTTAGGCCATAAAGTTTGGCTCCACATGTCAAGGAGAAGTTTTCGTTTGTCCTTGTCAAGGATCACTCAGAATAATAAACATGTACTGGTGTTACTGGTGCCTCTGCCTAATCCAGGGTTAAAGTGAGGAGCCTGGCACTCCTCAGCTGGGAATCTGAAAGGATAATTCAGTGGGAGTAAAGAAATCAGGGAATGTGATCACCTTGAATGTCTCTGTTGGGAGCATTCACAGCACTGACTGGGAGCTAGTGTCAAATAATGGCTTTGTGTTCATTTATATTATAATTATCTGATGTTGTTTGGTTTACATTTTGTTCGTTTTGGCTGATTTTGGCCTCTGCTGAACTGAAAATCTGCATGTCTCTGTTGCCTCCAGGTCATCCTGTCCTTGGCCTTCCCTCTGGATTTGGAAATGAAGGATTTTGAAGGTAAAACCCTTTGCACAAACCTGAGAAAGGCTTGTGCCTCAGCAACACCTGCACAGATTGGACAAATGATAGAACAAATGATAGAATGAATGATAGAATGATAGAATAAATGATAGAATAAATGATAGAATAAATGATTGAATAAATGATAGAATGAATGAGAGAATAAATGAGAGAATGATTGAATAAATGATTGAATGAATGATTGAGTGAATGACAGAATAAATGATAGAATGATAGAATAAATGATAGAACAAATGATTGAGTGAATGAATAATAGATGATTGAATGATTGAATAAATGATTGAATGAATAATTGAGTGAATGATTGAGTGAATGATTGAGTGAGTGATTGAATAAATAATTGAATTATTGAACAAATGATTGAATAAATGATTGGGTGAGCACTCTCTGTGGCAGCCCTGCCTCCTCTGTGCCCATCAGTGTTTTCCTGGCATTGTCCTCACCTCCATCCCATATTTTTTTCCAGGCCATACCCCTCTCCACTGTGCTGTCCTGGCCCACAACAGCCTGCTGAGGGAGCAGGGCAGCCAGGCAGTGACAGAGGAGCAGCACAGGGAGCTCCAGCAGCAGAGCAGGGAGCTGGAATCCTGCATCCACCTCCTGGTGCAGACCGGAGCCTCCATCTACAGCCGGGTGAGGATGGGCTCGGCTGTCCCCGGCTTTGCCTGGGAATTCTCCCCCATCTGGGGCTCAAAACACAGGAGTGGAGAGGGAATGAGCTGCTGGCACAAGGGCCAAGGCTGTTCTCCTCCCAAGGGGCCGCTGGCAGGGTTAGGAGCTGCCTTTTGGACACCCCGAGGGTCACTGCACAAGGGAGGTGCTCCCCACCAGCTGCTGGGTTCCCTCTGATGGGTTTGTGCGATATCTCCAGCTCATCCTGCAGAACATTCATTATTTGACTTGGGTTTGTTTTGGTTTTTTAAAATATATTCTCTTTTCTCTCTGTTTTTAAATAGGATGTGAAAAGCAACAAGACAGTTCTTCATTTCACAGTGCAGGATGGGAACGTCTCCCTGCTCAGGTACTTCCTGGAGCTGAACGCTTGCAAGTCCAAGGATTTTGTCAACAACAAGGTAATTTCTGTCAACAACAGGTTTTTTTATAGAGGGAAAGAGCAAAAGTTGCAAATCTGAACTCCTTTTCAACCCCAAACTGCATTTTCCAGTAAACAGTCAATTCACCAGGACAGCAGCTCGTGGCTTGAGCTGTGCCATGAAAAGCAGAGCCAGCAGGAGATGGCACAGGGAGAAGGAGATAAGCAGGGAGGAGTAACAACTTGGGAATTGGTTGCTTGAGGAGGAGCACGAACTTCAGATTAGGCTGAGGATTGAGAAAACCCAGTGGTGCAAGGTTTGACAGCAGCACAACCCTGAGAGGCGGCACTTTTGGGCAGCCAGGTATCGATTCACCTCTGCTGTCCAATGGGACGTTGCAGGAAGGACAAATGTCCTGCTTCCATCAAGGGACACGGGGATTCTTTCTGCCTTAAATGTTATTTGCAGATTTTCTGGCCCAGGTTGGGTAAAGCAAACTGGAAACTTCCCCAGTGCTGCCCCACACCTCTCCTGGGAGCAGTGGTCACCTCACGCAGCTCCACTGCCTCCCAAACACAACTCCTGACCCTCCTGAGAGCCTCAGCTGAGCCATCACTGCCCCAGCAGGCAGAGCCTTGGCTCTGGGCAGGCTGTGCCCTCTCGGCAGGGCTAAGGGGGTGATTCTGGGTGTCCCCACCCTGCCCTTCACATTTGAGGGAGGGGACAAGGCTGAGGGTCCCTGGTTTTCATTTCAGCAGCTGCAGCCTCAGCCTTGCTTGTGCTCCCCAGAGTTTGTGTCCCTCAGGAAGGAACTGGATTTCTCTGTCAGCGCCACTGCTCACCGAGGCAGACAAAGGGCAGCTTCACTTCTTTCAGCCCTCCAGATTTCTGTTGGACTGGAGAAAAACACATTTTTGGGTTGTGCCTGTGGAGCTGGTGGTTTTCTGTGCAGTGAAGGGCTTTTCACTGCATTCTTTCTGTATCTTTAAAGACCCTTCAGGCAGGTGGGAGCCTGTCCATGGGAGTCTCTCTTGTCTCTTGATCACAATCCTGGGGGAGTTTCCTCCTGTGATAGGATCACTCGGAGTCTTCAGTCTTGTTGCTGAACTGTCTGGGGCAGGGAGAAATCCTGGCTTTTTTAGCTCTTGGGAGAGTGAAGAGGACAGGGAAAAAATGTTCAGGTTTCCCTGGCTCACCCAGTGCTTGTGCTTGTCTCACTCCAAATCTGTTTCCTTGGTGTTTTCACAATGAGGAAAACTTCGAAGCCTTGGAGGTGTTTTTCATCTGGAGGATTCCTGGAGCCCACTTTGCCTCAAACAAGACTTATTAAAGCCATCCTGAGGCTCCAAGGTCAGGCCTTGTCAGATGCCTCGTGATCTTTGCCCATGCCTGGATTTGGAAGTTGTCAACTGCTGATCTTTCCATTTTAACAAGGAATCCTGTAAAGAGCTTTTAACCATCCCCTGGCTTTCTGGGATAATAAACTTGACAAAGATCTGCTTGTTCAAGGCTTGTAAAACAGGCCTTATCAGGGAAAAAAACCCCTTCAAATTCTGCAGTTTTATTTTCTGCTTCAGTTGTCCCTGATGTCTCTGTGGTCACCAGGACCTGAAAAATCACATTTATTCATGTAGCATTTTAACAACTGGAATATTAACACAGGCGGAAATTTCTGTCCAACCATTCCAATGTCGTGACAAACCCACGATTGTTTCTGAAAAAAAAAAAAAAAAAAAGCAAAACCCAAAGAAACCAAGCAGCTGCCTCAAAGAGACTCTTGCAGACTAAAAATACCTCGCCTTGTGCCTTTGTTTATCAGCTTTTTTTCTCATTTACAACCGTTACCAGTCATACCTGACCAGACAGGGCACAGATTTCTACACGGTCTGGTGGCACCAGAGCTTCTGCAGCCCCCTCCATCCATGCCTGGCTTCACAGCCAGCTCTGTCCTTCCCCTGCAGATCCTCTCACTGGAGCCAATCCATGCCTGACCTTGGGAATTTGCACCTTCCTGGCACTTGGAAGTGTTGGGAGAAGGGGGAAGCAGAGCACAAATGGGTCTGGTGGTGTGTGGAGCTTCGTGTGGTGATGTGTTTGGTGTCTGTAATCCAATTTAATGTTTCCTCAGTGAAGTATTTCCATGCTTGTTAGAGCCTTCTCTTTTTCCAGTAACTCCCCAGGTCTCTGTTTCCATCAGGGTGTGATTTAGGGGAGATTTCAGAATGGTTTTAGGGGGGATTTTAGAGCAATCCTACATGAGGGTGTGATTTAGGGGAGATTTATTTCAGAGCACTTTTAAGGGGGAATTTCAGAGCAATCATCGATGAGGCCACGATTTAGGGGAGATTTCAGCAGCCAGGGAATGTTCCTGCTTCAGGGCTATTTATCACCTACACCCAAAGCATCAAAACCTCTCAATTTGTGGTGGTTTAGCAAAGGAAAAAAAAAAAAAATCTGAATCGACAAACCTCCTGCCAGAGAGAAACAGAGCAGAGATCCTCCCTCAGCTCCTGATGACAAATCCCATGAGGATTCTCCTCAGTTCCCATCTTCATTTCTAGGATGATTCTGAGGGGATGGCACAGCCCACCAGGGCCTTTATTTGGATTTTTTACTCCTTTTTCTTCCCTTTCCCCCCTGCTTTAGGCCCACGGCAACACGGCCCTGCACATGGCAGCTGCTTTGCCTGGTGACAAGAACCAGAGGGAAATGGTCCAGCTGCTCCTGGAGCACGGGGCAGACCCGAGCATCAGGAATTTGGACAACGATCAGCCGATCCACATGGCCCCTCCTGGAAAAGCTGGGGACCAGGTATGGGGATCCACACTGCTGCCTTCCCCTCCATGCTCCAGGGGTGGCTGGGTTTGATGCTTGCAGGTATAAAAACATTCCTGGGTGTTTATTTTGTTGCACATGCACGTGTAAATGGCTGAGTGGTGTGACTTTTGGGTGGCTCGGGTGGTGCCTCCTGAAATTCCTGCATTTTTCGGCAGGTCAGGCATTTGCTGAAGAAAGGGAAAGTCTCACCTGCATTCAGCTCCTGCCACAGAAATGCCAGATCCTGAGTTGGCTGCAGTTTATGGCACGGCTTCAACTCCAGCTTCTGCCTCCTGTCAAAACTGTGAGGGTTGTCCTGCAGCACAGCCCTGCTCCTCCAGGCCCAACCCAGGGTGGGCTGAGAGTGTTTCTCCACCTGTGCCCACCAGCAGCACGCCAGACAGCAGAGGATGGAGCTTTCAAACGGTGGAAAACTCCATTTTTGGTAGCAGAGAAAACGTGTGAATAAACCTCCAGCGAGGAGGTGAGCTGCTACATCAATAAGTAAATATTCCAAATAAGTTCAAAGCACAGCCAAGCTTTGGTTTGGTAGCAGCTGGAGGTGACAGAGCGAGGTGACAAGGGGACAAGCTCACCAGACAAGGTGCCAGTTTGGCTACAAAAGGTTGAGAAATGCTGCTCTGAGACGTCCCCAAACTGTGCCTGTGGCTGGGGCCTGCACAGAGGGAGTGCAGGAGATGCTGCAGCCTCTGAGACGGGCAGTTCCCACTGAGCCTGGGGCTTCTGAGGGGAGGATGGAGAGCTGGAGCCAGCCCTGGCTGGATTTCACCCCAGGGAATGGGATGGGATGGGATGGGATGGGATGGGATGGGATGGGACGGGACGGGACGGGACGGGACGGGATGGGATGAGTTGGGATGGGATGGGATGGGATGGACAGGACATCCAAACTCAAGAGCCCCACGGGAGGGTCCTGTAAGCTGGAACTCCCCACCCACCCTCAGCCCTTTGGGAGGGCTCTGGGGCAGCTCCCCGTGGCCAGGCTGTCACCTCAGCCCAGGTGCTGTAGGAACAAGGACATGGGGCAGGTTTGTGTGGCCCCTGAGGGGACAATTCCAATCCAGCCCGAGCCTCCAGCTCTGGTGGCACCGAGCAGCTCTGGAAGCCTCTCAGGTGACACTCCTCACCTGAGAGGGATTTTGCAGGTGGTTTTTGGCGTTTCTGTGACATGGTTTGTGAGTTGCTGTGCAATCAGGGGCTGAAGGGAGGCAGAGCTGTGTTTTCCCATCCTCAGGGCTCACTCTGAGCTGCTTTTTGGCTGCTTTCTCAGAGAGCACAGGCGCTGCTCTCCAGCAGGATGAGCAGAGGGGTGAAGGGCAGAGCTCTTAAATCACTGCAGCCACTTCCTTGAGCACCCTCGAGGCTGCCTCAGTGGGATTTCCCGAGGCACTCGCAGGCCTGGAGTGTTTGAACAACTGACACGAACAAAAAGCTCTTCAGCAATGCAGAGATCTCGAATTTCCAGCCCTCCTCTCTGCTGTTGGGCCACTGCCTCTTGCTGCTCGTATCTACAATCCTGCTGACAGCCCAAGCAGACGTGTATTTGCATGTGTTTGCATAAATTTTCATGTATCTGAGCTCGGGCCAGCAAAAGCCTTGTGCTGTCTCACTTGGGAGGGAGTTATGAAGGGAGTGAGAACTGTATCACTGAGTTAGTACAGTGTGTGGAGGCAAAATGATGGATAAAATATCCATTTCTGGAACCTGCCAGCAGCAGAGCTGTCAGACTGCGAGCAGCACGTGGCACGTGAAAATGTAAAAAAAAATGTAAAAAAAAAAAAGCTTTTTGCCACCTAGAAATGTCTGTGAGGTGACTGAAAAAAAAATAAATAAAAGAGAACAGCTTTCTTTTCTAGAGTGGTTTTTCTCTTTGTTTTGTCATCTGTTGGGTGTTTAGTACAAAGCAGTGTCAGTGGGAGCCTGGGATCATCCCCACCTCCGGAATATCAGGCGAAATATCCTTTTATTGGAGGATTAAAGCATCACCCTGGGAGCTGATGGATGAGGTGTGCAGCGGGAAGAGCCCCGGGATTCCTCCTCTCTGCGCTCAGCTTCCCAAAGCTCAGCCAGCAGAGAGCTGCTCTGGAGGCAGCCCCAATCCACAGGCGGCTCCTGTTGGCTTTGGACAGCAGCCACCAGACTGTTGGAAGCTGCTGCTGCTTCCCCCTGTGTGTAAACCGATTTTCCCTTTCCCAATTCCCGGCCTGGCTCTGAAGGAAACCACCTTTAGGGCTCCAACCTCTCCAGTCCTCTCTGCTGGGCTGAATTTCGCTGATTTAAGCAGTCCACAGCTCACCCCTCGATTTTTTTTGTTGCTGTTTCGGGGGAAATGTAACCTGTCGAAGCTCAGCCTTGCTGGCAGCGTGCAATATCCCTTTTATTTGCGCAGTTTATCTCTTCCTACCCGTGGCTTTGGATAAAGTTGATAATAACAAAGGCTCGTTATCACCAAACAAACGCTCTGAAGTGGCACCATAGAAAAGCTGTCAGTCGGTTGGCAAGTGGAGCTTTTAGATCGAATTCTCTGCTAGAGACGCTGAAAATAAGAACCTTTTTCTTTTCCCTGGAGCCGTGGGTGACTCCTGGAGTTATTCCCGGCTTTGCAAGCACCAGATGATCCTCGGGGTTGTGTTTACAAAGGCAGTCAGGGCTTCACCTGGCAGGGCCCGATGAAATGGCAGCTTTTCTGTAGAGCCAGCTCTGGTTTAGGTATTTCCTTTAACTCCTTTATTATTATTATTATTATTATTATTATTATTATTATTATTATTATTATTATCATTATCATTATTACTATTATTATGGATAAAGGATAGAAATGACACATTTCTCACAGCCAGAAAACGCACAATCCACCTCTGAATGGCTCCTCTGTTGGGTTTTTTGTGGCTTTTTTTTTCCTTTTCTTGTGTCAACAGGCAGCAAGCTTTCACTTGTCCTGAGCGTGTCCCCCGGGGCTGTTGACAGCGAGGTGGGGACAACATCTCAAACATGTTCCCGGTCTGGCACTGGAGGGGGGATTGCGAAACCGCTGGAGAAGGAGCAGCAGGGAAAAGAGGAAGAGGCTGGGAGGGATGGAAATCTTGCTGCTGATGTGATGGAAGCTGATAAAACCCGGGGATTTTGGCGTGTAGGAACATTTCGCTGGGGATATCTTTGTCTGCTCCACTGAGGAGGGGTTTTTTGGTTTTTTTTTTTTTTTTGCCTGGATGAGGCACCATCCGAGGAGAAGGACGGGATTTGGGGTGGGTTTGGTGCTGCCAGTGCTGAGGCTGTGCCCAGCAGTGGGACCAGGGACGGGCACTCCTGGGGAGGATCCCCACCGTGAGATATATCGATAAGTGTGTCATCTGCCAAGAACCTCCCAGAATTACACCCACACCTCATCTGGAGCTCACAGATATCTTGTCAGACTCCAACACTTGCCCTCCTCGGCGCGCACCCTTCAGCTGCTGCTGTAAGATGTGTCACTAAGTGCTAACGAGTGTTTTGAAACCCTTATTTCTCATTTCACGGTGCCCTTTTACCCCCTGACAGCATCTCCCCGGCTCTGCTAAGCTCAGGCCAAGCCATGGGGAGGATGTGGGCGCCCCATTTCCTCCAGAAGCCTCAAATTTCTTGCCTCAGCCTTATCTCCCCCGGGCTCTTTCATGTTGCTGATAAGGGGCTTTGACGTGTGGCTCGAGGTGCGCCTGCACCTGAGGCAGCAGGGGGAGAAACCGGCACTGGCACAGCCCTGGGACAGAATTTCAGCCCTTCGGTGCCCCAAAATATCTCTCAGGGGGTGAAGCAGCTGAAATGACACTTTGGTGGGATGTCCCTGCACGGGGGTGATCACACCTTGAACTGCTGCAGATTTACAGCTCTTTATGATTTATGTAATAATATATATATATATATATATATATTGCTGAATTTATCATTTGGTCCAATGCTGTGATTAATCAGGGGTGAAGGGGAGATATTATTTGAAGGTGTCAAAATATTTTTAAAGCGTGTTTTGGGGAAAAAAACCACAACAAAACCCATTACCTATAGAAAAACTCTAAGGTAAAGGACCTGGAAAGATTTTCAGTTCAGTGTGGAAGTGTCTGGATAAAATTCACATTTCTCTTCGCAGGTGTGGTTATTTTCTCCTTTTAGCGGAGTTTAATAGGGAGAGATCTTCTTTCTTTCTGGTCTGAGTGCTCAGCTGAGAAACTGAGTCTGATTCACCAAGAGGAGGCCAGACAAAATCTTATTTTGTCTTATAAGCTCAGAAAGGTCTGAGTTTATGCAAGAAACAGCAAACCCTCAAGTATTACAACTTTCTCATTATCTACTTTAAAAAAAGAATAAAAAAGTGAATCATTTAGCTCCTGTTCAGCTGGTTACTCTGAAAACCTTTTATCAACAGCCCAAACTCGACCAAGGGCTGCCAAACTACCTCAGTTTCCTCTCAGGGAAAATCTGCCTCCACAGAGAAGCTGGTTTGGCTCTGGATTTTACCTCTGAGGGCTCGTGGGCTAACCCCTGGGCAAAGAGCAGCTTTCCTTTGCTGCCAGAAGCGCTGGGAAACGTCACCAGGGCGGCCTGAGCTCTGCCCCAGAGCTGGGTGATGCACAGCGTCCTCTGGGAAAAGCTGCCTGCAGGATTAAACATGGATTTTTTATCTGCTGGAAAGGGTGGGTGAGACCTTTCAAAATCTGCTCCTCAGCTCTGTGAGGGCAGGGTCAGCAGCCTGGATCAGCAGCAGGAAAGAGGAGCGTTGACCTTTAGCGCGGGAAAAACGACCAGGTTTCAGCGTTTGCACCAAATGATTTATTTGTATCAAAAAGAGCTGGTTTAGTGACAAGTGTTTGAGAAGGCAGCTTTAGATTTATTTTAAAAAAGACAGCAAAAATGAAAATAATCAGGGAAAAAAAAAAACAAACAACCCACCAAACCACCACCACAACAAAACCCCCCTGACCTTAGATTAATGTAGTGACAGCATCATGTAAAAAAAAAATAAACATGTAAGTAGTGGAGAACGAAGTGGACTGTGTTAGGCAGCACGACTTTGCACAGTTCATGGGCAATTGAATGCGATTTGGCTGGAGTGGATGTGTGACCCACAGTCCCCATCAGCTGTAGCAGATGTCACAGCTCCTGTCCCTCCTGAAGAAGTCCTCGGGCAGGAATTCCGCGCAGTCGGAGCCGGGGCAGGGGCAGCACTGCGGGCTCCTGCCCCCCGGCTCCTGGCAGCAGCAGGCTGCGCAGAGGCAGGCGGCGCTGGGCAGCGGCCAGGAGCTCGGGCACGGCCACTCCTGCGAGGGGCAGCTGGAGGCTTTGGGGTCCGCGGCTGACGGTGGGCTGGGGGTCAGCGGGGTCAGGGGGGACAGCTCAGGGGGAGAGCAGCTGGAGCTCCACGGGCTGGGCAGGTCGGCTGAGCTGGGTGAGGTGGTAGCCTGGAGGGTGAGAGAGAGAGGGGGATAAAAAAGGGGGGAAAAATTTAAAATAAAATAAAATAATAAAACAAAATAAAATAAAAATAAAATTTAAAAAATAAAAAATAAAATAAAGATAAAAGAAAATATAATATATTATATTATAATATAAAATAAAAAATAAAATAAAATAAAATAAAATAAAATAAAATAAAATAAAATAAAATAAAATAAAAATACAATAAAATATAAAGTAAAATAAAAATTAATAAAATAAAATAAAAATACAATAAAATATAAAGTAAAATAAAATAAAATAAAGTAAAATAAAATAAAGTAAAATAAAATAAGATAAAATAAAATAAAATAAAATAAAATAAAATAAAATAAGAAATAAAATAAAATAAAATAAAATAAAATAAAATAAAATAAAACAGAGATATTTCAGGGAAATGTGGCCAGCAGCCAGAATTCCTGTGCTGTTGCCCTCTTTATGCTGCCCAAGGAGATCCTAGCGGCCCCACCCCAAAGGCAGTCCCCGTCAGCAGGGCCCATCCCCAGCAGGAGCTGCGCTGCCGTTTGCAGAAAACCTCCAGGACCTTTAGAGGGGACACTCCCCACCCTGCCGCCTCCCCCGGTCAACCTGGGGCTCCCTGTGGGAAAACATCTGGAGCACATCAGCATCTAAGATCAGCCAGCTGCCCACAGCGCTGCCGTGGTGCCCCACGACGTGATCCCCGTCCCCTTGGGGACACGCGTGGCTGTGTCGCAGAGCTCACCACGCCCTGGGTGAAGCAGAGCTGCAGGGGCTCTGGGCTGCAGGCGGAGGGCTGGAAGGCACCGAGGGCTGCCTCCGGGGGTACATCCGACTGCAGGCAGGAATCCAGCAGCTGCTCCAGGTAACCAGGGCTTTCCTCACACGCCAGGCAGCTGGAAAACTGCCAGGACGGGCAGCAGCCGGGCACAGCAGCCAGGGCTTCTGCTTCAAAAGGTTCTAGGAGGGAAAAGGAGAGCAGAGAGCAGCAAATTAATGCACATTTATCCTCGCAAAGGGCAGATGTTGTTGTCCCAGGGCAGGTTTCAGTGATCTCCTGTGCTCAGCAGCTCTGTGGGTTTAGACATTTAAATTCTAGAATTTAGACATCAGAACAGGCCCTTCAAGGGCAAGGTGAATTTTGTAGGAAAGCAGAGAGCAGGAGGGAGATGCTCAAAAGCATGGCAATAACTCAGGGGATCCAGCCCCCTCAGCTATAGAGCTCTTTAAATGCTGGAAACTCTTCTGAGGCCAGGCTTTTTGGACAGGGATCCAGCTGGAAACTCCCTCAGACTCTTGCCCCTCTGGCCTCCCTTCTGTGCTCTGTTTGCTGCCCCAGAAAGTGCCAGGCAGTGATTTGTGCTTCCCAGCCTGGCACATGTGCCTTTGCCTCCTCTCCAGACCCGGGGCAGCTACACCTGCAGGGAAAAGGGCATAAAAGGAGCATAATTTGGTGGTTTTTGGTTTTTTTTTTAATCCTCCAAACAGCCAGACTGGAGACAAACTTCTGAGCACGAGAAACGGAGCGAGGCAGGGACGATGTGGCGTTGTGACCACGTCGTGTCACTGGCCAAAGGGTGAGTTCCTGGAAAGCTCACAGCAGATGTGGCTTTTCAGAATTATTTATCTTTTCAAACACGGTTTAAGCCCTGTCCACGTGAAGGGCGCAGGGCTGAAGTGCACATTGCAGGGTCAAAGGTGGCAGTGTTTAGCCGGCTGTGTGGGGTGAGAAACACCCAAAATACATAAATCTGTGGAGACTTTCCAGCCCGAGAAGGCTTTGGCGTGTCGGCTGTGGCGTGTCTCACGTTTCTTTATTAACATAAGCAAATGGATTCCCGGAGATCGATGATTTAACCATTTCCTTGCCCGTGCAATGCGTGCACTCACACCTGCCCAGCCTTTCCTCCGGGCTTTGTCCGGGGATAATTGAAGGATCTGTGAGCCCAAAGTGCCCCTCCCCTCATCCCTTTCTCCCTTTTCCTTGGATATTCGGAGGCAGGAGGAGGAAACTCTTGAGGTGGTGGTGAAAAATCTGGTGTTTCTCTCACTGCTGTGGATGCTGGCAGGAGAGGGAGAAGAGAACAGAGCCCAGCCAGGCGCTCCAGGGGTGTCATTCCCTAGGGATGAGCATCTCTCCCCGAAGGAGATGCAATCCCTCGCTGTGGGCAGGAATAACCTCCAGAAAGGATAAGTTCTGATTGGAATATTCTTTCCCTGAGCTCCTCATCCGCATTCCCCGGGCACCCGGCGGGGCTGATTGGCCACCCCGAGGGTTGTGCCGGCCTCAAACAAAGGCTGGGAAGGTCCAGGGCGGTGGGAAAATTTGGGAATGGGGCAGGAAGGGCCGTGTGGATGGGCTTTGTACCAACCTGGGTGAGGCGGAGACGCAGACTCTGCGGACTGGAGGCTGCTGCTGCTGCCGCTGCTGCCCCAGGAAACCTGAGCGGGGAGAAGGGAAGGAGCGGAGCTGTGGCTGGATGTGAGGTGAGTCCGGATTTCGGAGAAAACTCTTGAAATAAACCTTATTTCCCTCGCAGCTGCGGCCGGGAAAACCTCCCCGGCGTTGAAAGAACCTTAGATTAATGTGCATTAACAGGATTTTTTTTTCTTTCCTGGTGACAGCACAGCACCGAAGCCTCTGGATCAGCTCCGTGCTCAGGGGCGCTTTTTGCTGCATTCCCGATTCCACAGAGCTGCCTCTGGAACTAACCTGTGCTGATTTCCCAGCAGAGGGAATCCCGAGGAATTCACAGAGATGGAAATTACTGAGAAGGAGTAATTAACTCAATTAGGCCCCCATCAGGCTGGATTGATGGCGTTTGAAAACCAGCGCTCCTTGAAAAGGGACAGCTTCTTTTTTTAAGGAATGTTGGAAGCTGAAGCAAGACGCATCAACCACCTCTAGGAACCTGAGCTGTGGGACGGGAGAAATCCACCCCAAAAAGCCACGGGAGTTTTGCTGCTTGGGGGCCAGGATTTTACTCTGCAACTACAAATACTGTTGGGATATTTTTAATTATTTTTTCCTCCCTCAGTTTTAATTCATACAACCCTCCACTTCATCTCCTTCATTCAAGATGCTCTCGGGTGAGCAGCTCATTTCCCTGGCAACGATTTCCCAGCACAGCCCGTGCATTTAACTCCTTGAGCAGTGCCTCTTCTGGGCTGAGGTGCCTTTTCTCCCTGGTGCAGATGGCAGAGATGGAGCGGAGCTTTCCTCAGCGCACACATCCCAAAGCCTCGGGGGTTTTGGGGTGTGGCCGTACCCTGTGCAGGTCACCCAGGTGACTTCCTTCACTGTCACTTTTCATTTTTTTTCCTGTGTGGGCACCACGGGGGTTGTGTGAAGTGCTGGTGGGAGCTGAGGGACAGACGCCTGGCTGCGATGGAGAGGCTCTTGGGGCTGCAGGGGAGGAGTGACCCAACCTTTCCAAAACCTGACCGTTCTCCTCACCCAAACCTCCCTGCCCCTGCCTCCCAGGCTGGGCTTTGTGCAGTCAGCCGCAACCAGGGGCAGAGGCTGAAATCTGAAAAGCTTCAAGAGCTGCAATGTCACGAACCAGGAAGAAATAATGATTTGCCAAAGCTCTTTATGCAAATCCCTAGAGTGGCTGGAGCTGGAGGAATCCTCCAAAGGCTGGGAGAGGGACTGGGAGGGAATGTGCAGGTGTGTGTGCACACAGAGCTCCATCCCCTCCTCCAGAAGGGACGGGGCTGCCCAGGGGAGCCTTCCAGCCCAGAGGGAGGGACTCTGCTGGAGCAGAAACTCTGCTTTCTCCCTGTCCTCCTCAGATTCTCACTCCTTTAGGTCACTGCTGCAGCTACTCTGCCGGAATGTTCCTTTCCCCCATCCTCAGCAGCCTGTTTCACTCAGATTTTGGCCCAGAGATTACAGTCTTGGCAAAAACAAAACAAAAAAAACAAAACCAAAAACAAATTAAAGAGAAGCTACAAAGCAAACACCACAGTATTTTTTTACTCACTGCTGAACCAGTGGCTGCTTGTCGTGCTCTCCTCTGCTGCAGCAGCTCCTTGACTGTGATCTTCACCCTCACACCTTGGTACACCTTGGGCTTTCCTGGAAGAATTTATGGCAAAAAAAAACCACTTTGCAAGGAGGGAGAATCTCAGAGCAAACAGCAAACCCAGCAGGTTTTCGGGTGTGCTCCGTGAGGAGAACAATTAGACTTGCTACAACTAATGGGTGTCTGTTTGCAATCGCTCTCACAGCCCTCTTTAACACCTGCTGTTCCAGCTCGGGACAAGCAAACACTCCTGAAAAATCTTGCTGTTGATAATATTTAATAATCACTTGTTTTCTTCTTCTCTATCTCCTTCTTCCTCCTGCCCCCTTCCAGCTTTCCCAATACCAAGCTCCATCTGGTGCCGCTGTTGGATTCATTTAAATGCCTGACATATTTGCCTCTCTCAGGACCTGAAAGTCAATGTGGGAAGCGTTTCATCTGGCAGATGAAGCCCAGGAATAAAACAATGGAAATATGTGGGTGGTTATTCAGAGAGCTGAACAAAACACCAATAAAATGGCTGCTTTCTTACAAAGCCTAAATTATCTCTTTATTCTGCTCCTGTACAACCCCGACTTATTTCAAAGAGCAATTCAGGGCGTGTTTAATCCAGCCAAAACCAACCAGTCACCAGTCACTACCTGATGAGGGATTTTTAGGACAGGAAATGATAAAGAATTTGGTTCTTCTGAAAAACCACTTTCACTTGTTGTGCTCATGCTAAAACACTCAGATCCTCTGGCAGTTGTCTCACCTTCTGCTGGGGTTTTAATCCAAATCACACAGCGAAAGGAAACACACCCAGACTGGTCTCTGCCCTCAAAAAATCCCAGAGCAGGGAGCAGACAGCCCTGGAGGAGGCACCAAAAAATGAACTCCCAGCAGGAGAAGAGCAGTGCCAGAGCTGAACCCGGCCTTCCAGTGCCACCTCTGGACACAAAACACCTTCCCCAAGGCAGCTGCAGAGCGCCGGGAGATCCTGGCACAGCAACAACGGCGGGTTTGCAGGTTCTGCCCACAGGGAATCCTGCACTGCGGGCACTGTCCTCTGCCACCGTGTCCTCTGCCACCGTGACCTCTGCCACCGTGACCTCTGCCAGTGCCCCCGGGGGGCAGGACGAGCTGTGACAGGCACCAAGGGTCCCTTTAGGGCAGTTTGCTGAGCTGGGGATTATCCATCTCATGTTTTGGTGGTTTGTTTCTGCCCAACAAACTGAAAATGGGGGAAATGAGGGGAGGAGAGGTGGGGTTTTAGGAGGACAGACTTCCCTGCAGCCAGAGAGGGTCTGGGGTAGCAGCCGCCTCTGGCAGGGTCAAGGGTGGGCACAGAGTGGGCAGAGTGAGGGCTCTGGGGTCAGGGCAGGGTGGGCACAGGGTGGGCAGAGTGAGGGCTCTGGGGTCAGGGTGACGGGCTGGGGGTCAGGGGAGGGTGGGCACAGAGGGGGCAGAGTGAGGGCTCTGGGGTCAGGGTGACAGGGCTGGGGGTCAGGGCAGGGTGGGCACAGAGGGGGCAGAGTGATGGCTCTGGGGTCAGGGGAGAGTGGGCACAGAGGGGGCAGAGTGATGGCTCTGGGGTCAGGGCAGGGTGGGCACAGAGGGGGCAGAGTGAGGGCTCTGAGGTCAGGGCAGGGTGGGGATCAGGAGCAGGGTGACAAGGACAGGCTGAGGATGAGGAGCAGGGTGCTGAGGGTGGGCTGAGGATCAAGGGCAGCATTTGGGAGCCAGGGGCAAGGTGACGGGGCTGGGGGTCAGGGAGGAGGGTGCCCAGGGTGGATTTGGGGATCAGGGAGCGCAGTGATGATTCCGGGGGTCACAGAGCAGGGTGATGGGGCTGGGGGTCCAGGGCCAGAGTGACGGTGCTGGGCATCGGGGGAAAAGGTGCTGAGGGTGGGCTGCGGGTCGGGTGACAAGGACAGGGGGCGGACTGGGGGTCGGGGAGCAGGGCTGGGATTCAGGAGCGGGATGTGCGGGGTGGGCACCCGGGGATGAAGAGAGGGCACCCAGAGGTGCGGGGTGGGCACAGAGGGATGAGGGGTGGGCACACAGGGATGCAGAGAGGGCACACAGGGATGCAGGGTGTGCACACAGGGATGAGGGGTGGGCACAGAGAGCTGCGGGGTGGGCACAGAGGTGCAGAGAGGACACACAGGGATGCAGAGAAGGCACCCAGAGGTGCGGGGTGGGCACACAGGGATGGGGGGTGGGCACACAGGGATGCGAGGTGGGCACAGAGGTGCAGGGTGGGCACCCGGGGATGCAGAGGGGGCACATAGAGGTGCGGGATGTGCACACAGAGGTGCGGGGTGGGCACACAGGGATGCAGAGGGGGCACACAGGAATGCAGAGAGGACACACAGAGGTGCGGGGTGCGCACAGAGAGGTGCAGGGTGGGCACCCAGGGATGCGGTGTGCGCACCCAGAGGTGCGGGGTCCCCTGTCACCCCCCGGCCGGCGGTGGCAGCGCAGCCAGCCCTGCAGAAGCCCCGCTCGGTGCCCGCGGAGCCCCGAGCCGAGCCGGCGGCGCTGGCACCCGGCGGGCAGCCGCCGATCCTTCGCTGCCTCCTCCCTCCTCCCCGCCCTCTCCGCTCCCTCCTGCCTTGGCAGGCGGGATCGCCTCGCTGGCGAAGTGACCCCGGCGAACCCCGAAACGGCCCCAAAACGGGGGTGCCGGGGGCCGGCGGGGGCCCGGAGCGGGGCTTACCGGACATCCCGAGGCGGAGCGGGCAGCACCTCGCCAGGTGCCCGGTGCAGCAGCAGAGGTGGCCCCGGCCCCGGCCCCACAAGCTGGCCAAAGGGGGCAAGAGGAGACGGGCTTAAAATTTGGGGCTGAAGGGACTTGTCCTGCCCGGTGGCAATGGCAGGTGGATCCCGACAATATTATTGTTTTATCCCTACGGGTATAAGTTTGAGTTTTTCTCTCCTAATGCCAAGTATTTAAAACCTCTAGAAACCAATGATTTGACAATCAATGATTGCGCGATACTTTCAATTTGAATATTCAAAGGCTCCACAAAATGGGCTATCTTTTGGTGAAACCGAGCACATCCCCATCTAGCAGAGGGTCTGGGGGAATAGGATTTGGGGGGGTCACCCTCCCCACCCTTTGCTTTTGGGACATTTGCAGGGTTTTATCCATCTTTCCCTGAATGAAGCAGATGCCTCCAAACCAGCTCAGTGTTTTCCCCTCAGATGCACAGGCTGGGCTCCAGCCCTCTCATATTTCATTTACTACCTGCACTGAGCACTCTGCAAGGGACTGACTTGCTTTTTGAACGTTTTTTCACTTTTTAAGGCTAAAATCTGCCGGTTTGGGGCCCAAATGGCAGCGGGCATGCGTGGCCTAACACAGAGGCTGCCCTGGGCACCCAGGGGGCTGAATTTCCCTGAGCCCCACTTCTCCCCACAGCATTCCTGCCCTCTGCCTGCGTGCTGGGCTCACACTGGAGTTAATTTGCGTTTCCCCCCGCTCCAGGCTGTTTGCCTGGGCTGCACAAATCAGCCTTTTCCTCAGAAGCCTCAGTGCTGGCCTGCCCTGGAGCTGCAGCTGTGGGGCTCAGTGCGTGGCTCAGACTTTTGGGATGACCATCCCTTCCCAGCACTGCTGTCACCGGGGTTTTTAGGCTGCATTTCAGCTTTTCCCTGGGGACCACAGGCTGTGCCACGGGCAGGCAGTGGAGGCAGAGAGCAGGCCGGGCTGTTAATCATCTACCAGCAGCTCAGGCTGGCTGTTGTCACGGCCGAATCTTTTCCTTCTCCTTTAAGCTGAACAAACAACACTTGATTTCTGCGGGGAGCGAGGCCGTTCCTGGCTCTGAAATGTGCCCCTGCAGCTCCTGGTGGGCCAAGCCTTGCCTGGGACAGCTTTATAGGGACACATCCCAAGCAGGAGAGGAGCCCACCTGCCCCGGAGCACAAAGGAATGCGCTGTGCCAGGGCTGTGGGGGAGGTCTCCCGAAGGAATTTGGGATCTGAAACCCTTCCCAGGGCTGCTGTGGGTGGCTGCAGGGAGCAGGGATGATGCTGACCCCTGTGAGCAGAGCCTGCAGGCTGGGGGAGCTGGATGCCTTCAGCAAACACGAGGCAGCTGAATTCTGCCTGTTCCTGTAGGGCCGGGGCTTGGGGGCATTTCCAGGCTGATAAAAACCCTGCCTGGGTTAGGAGTCGAATGCCTCAGTGGGTCAAACGCTTTGAAGACAGCACAAAACCCTGTCCCTGCTTCTCCCTCAGAGCCTGGGGACCACACTGCCACCGTGGGCTGGTGGCCCTGCTCACAGCAGCCCCGGGCAGAGGAGCGGCCGGGATGGTCCCTGGGGTTCAGCCCGGCGTGGGCTCAGCTGTGCAGGGGACGAGGCTCGAGCTGGACTCAGGTTTGGGGGCAGCAGGGCCGGCTGTGGGGCCAGGAGAGCTGCACACACCCCGAGGCGATCGGGGGACAGCTCTGGCTGGGCAGGGGCCACCCCACGGCTGCCACTCGTGGGAGGGGAAGGTGCTGGGCAGGCGTCAAAAGCCCCAGCAGCCCCGGGATTCGAGGAGAAAAGGCAAGGAGGGACCTAAAGGCTCTCATCCCCACACATTGCCTGGAATGTGGAATGCTCCGGAGCCTCTTGCTGCTGCTCTGGGTGCCAAATTTGGGGGCGAGCTGAGGCAAAGGGGGTGTCCCCCTGGCTGGGGCAAAGGGGGTGTCCCCTCGCTGTGACAAAGGGGGTGTCCCCTCGCTGGGACAAAGGGTGTGTCCCCCTCGCTGGGACAAAGGGGGTGTCCCCCTCGGTGGGGCAAAGGGGGTGTCCCCCTCGCTGTGACAAAGGAGGTGTCCCCTCGCTGTGACAAAGGGGGTGTCCCCTCGCTGGGGCAAAGGGGGTGTCCCCTCGCTGGGGCAAAGGGGGTGTCCCCCTCGCTGTGACAAAGTGGGTGTCCCCTCGCTGTGACAAAGGGGGTGTCCCCTGGCTGGGCCAAAGCCCCCAGGATGTGCTGCCTCTCTGAGAGGTTCCCGCTCGGTGTGTTCGTGTGTGCAGAGCTACCTCTAGTGGCCGCGGGCCCCGGAGTATCCCCGGGGCTGGGGACCGCCGCCGTCCCCACTGGCAGCCCCGCTGGGAGCACCTGGAGCCGTGCCCCGTGCCCAGGTGGGTGTGGGTGATGTGGGCAAGGCAGGAGCGGCCCTGAGCCTCCCCCAGGGCAGCAGGGACGGCGGGGAGGGGGCGTTTGGTGGCCCGCGGGTGGGCAGGGGGCAGCAGTGCCCTCGCCCCGCGGATCCTCTCAGCCATCAAGGCTGGAGGAGCCCCCACGAGGAGGGAAAAACCTGCAGGGCGCAGACGTTTTTCAGGCTGAGCGTTTTACTCGTGGGAGCGGGAGAAATTCCTCTCAGGAGGCACTAGAAGGCACCACTCTGAGCGAGCTGAGTGTGGTGTGTCCAGCGGATTGTATTTCTAACCAGAGCGCAAAGCATCGCCTTTGAAGGAGCGCTTTTAGAGGAAAATTACGCTTCAATCACGGTCTGATTCTCTCTCCTCCAGCTCTCCTCTCTCCTCAATAAGTTCTCCTGCCTTCGTAAGTCCCCCAGAGGGCACTTCCATCCTCGGGGAGGTGCGGTGGCTCCGAGGGCTGCTCCGGGCACAGGTGGCTCATCCTGGAGGACTCGTTGGCCACGGCCACCAGCGGGGACAAGCCGTAGGGCGAGGTGGCAGCGTAGCTGGAGGAGTAGTGAGCATCTTCCAGGGGGTGCAGAGGGTAGGGCTGGGCTCCAGGGACGGCTGGGCTCCAGCCTGAGCCTCGGAACGGGGAGACGCCTCCGGATTCGGGCAGGGAGAGGCAGCTGGAGGTGGCAGGGAGCGCCTGCAGAGGGTCTGAGCACGCACTGTCGGGCTGGCCGAGGCTCTCGGGTGAGCTCTGCTCCCAGGGCTCTCTCTGCAGGGAGACAAGGCCGGGAGAACCCTTAGGAACAAAAGCCTGCCCTGGAGGTTAGGGGATATCCATCCCAGGATATAGGGAATATCCATCCCTGGAGCGCCCCAAGGGTTTCTGCGGCTCTGGAGCAGCGTGTGGTGGGATAACTGCGGAAGGAAACATCCATCCATCAGGGTCCCAGCAGCACTGAGCAGCCCTGAGCCTGCAGGACCCCGGAGCTCCGTGGTGGGGCTGTGAGTGCAGCTGGGGAGTGACAGGGACACGCAACAGCCTGGAGCCACCAAGGGCTGTTTCTAGAAAGCCAAAGAGGGAGTTTCAAAAAGCCAGAGAGGCACAGAGCAGCCTGAGGTGGAAGGGCCCCACCAACACCCAAAATCCCACTCCTGGCCCTGCAGAGGACAGCCCAGCGATCCCACCCCGTCCCCGGGAGCTGGCTCCAGTTCAGACACCTCCGACAGGAAAAAGGAACAATTAGATGGAACCAAAGAGAAAAATCTTCCCCCCCGGAGCCCTGCCCCACCTGCCATGGCTGCTCCTGTCCCAGCCCACGAGCCCCACTGCCT
This sequence comes from Sylvia borin, assembly GCA_014839755.1. Lineage (NCBI taxonomy): Eukaryota > Metazoa > Chordata > Aves > Passeriformes > Sylviidae > Sylvia > Sylvia borin. The sequence goes on along the minus strand of CM025979.1, from coordinate 5,516,646 downwards.
GAACCCCACATTCCTCTGGGGTGACCTTGCCCTGGGGGACAGCACCATGGAGCCACTCACGAGCAGGAAGGGCCCCGTGTCGCCGGGGAAGGGTGGCAGGAGAGGAGGCACGGCCGGGGGAGGGTTGAAGAAGGAGCTGGCGGCAGCTGGCAGAGGAGGAGCGCGGTGATCCCCAAACTGCTCGCTGAGGTAGGGCTCCAGGAGCGCTGGGTAGCCCTGGGGGGCAGAGGAGTCGCAGGAGAAAGGCTTGGAGCCCAGAGGGGAGGAGTAGACATCACTGACAAACTGCTTGGTGCTGTGGAAGTCCAGCTCGGCCGGGAAGGGTCTGCGGACACTGTAGTAACCAGGTGTGGGGGGCGAGCCTGGGGGGCAGAAAAAAGGGGGGAAAGTGGGATTCTAACAGCTGCCACAGAACGATGGACACCTCTGTGAGGGCAAGGAATCCAGGAATCCGCCCTGGAATCCATCCACCCAGGAATCCATCCTGCCGTGACTCAGGTGTGCGAGCCCAGAGGTGCTTTTGCTTCCCGTCTGGTGACCTCCATCTGCAGCGAACCAAAAGGGTTTGGGAGGCTTTAAATAGGAGGGCAGGGAGATCGAGGTCAGCTCGGGCAGGCTGTGCCTCTCCCTCGCTCTGCTACAGCCCCTGGGGAGGAGGTTCCAGCCTCACGCTGCTTCCCCTGCCCGAGAGAGAGCACAAGGGATAAACCAGGTCAGCTCCCCAATTTGTGCTTTCTCTCTCCAGCTCCGGGGAAAATGGGAAAACACAGGAGGAAAAGCAGGGATTCTGTAGGGCTCCTCTGCTAAAAGAGGTGGGAACTGCTTTAATTTCTCTCTTTGAGGCTTTTACACAAGATTATCGCTGTTCTTTTTGTTGCTGTTGTTTTTTGGCTTGGTTTTTTTTGATTACTTTAATTACTTTCCTCCTGGGCTCTCTCCGAGGGGTGGCCCCGCTCCGGGGCTTGTTTCACATCCTCTGGAAGAGAACCACCAGGGCTGTGCCAACCCTCCCACCTGCACGGAGGGTGTTTATCAGCGCAGGGAAAAACCTCACCTGGCATCTGGCCAAAGGGCGACTGCGCTGCGCTGCTGCTGCCCTGCAAAAGATAAAGAGATGTTTGGGGGAAAAAAAAATTAAAAAACAAGACTTTTCGAAGCAAGGCAGCTCTCTGAGTGTGCTTCAGGAGCATTATTCTGGGTGCTGTGAGGGGTTTAACTCCATGATTTCCTCGGGGAATTAACGGATGTAGGCCAAGCAGAGATTTCGAAGGTCTCGTGCAGAGTCGATAAGAGGAGGAGTATCAAGATAACTGGCTTCTCCCTCCTGTCCCACAGGGTCCCTGGGAGCGGCAGAACCCTGAGGAGTCCTTCTGGCGTTGGCACAAGCCAGGCAAGGTGAGACCCGAGGCCCTGAGTGGCCAAATTGGGGCAGGTCCCAGCCCGTGTGGCAGCGGAGCTGCGGCAGGACCTGGCAGCACCAGCGGAGTGCGTGGAGAGGTCCCAGACCCTGTTTGGATGCTGCAGCAATGGTGATGATGATAATAATATTATTATTGATCATCTTGCTCTCCTCTTGGTCCCCAGGTCAAGGAGGATTTCCCCTGGAATGCTCCCAGTGCCTCGTTCCTTACCGAGCGCTCTGGCAAAGGCATCTGCTCCTCTGGAATCCCCCTGAGCTCTGGTTTGGGGAGCTCCAGACCCCCAGAGCAGGAGCCCAGAGCCCCCAGCTGCACTGCTGTCCCCTCTGCTGTCCCCTGGCCACTGCTGGTGGCACCTCTGGCCAGTTTGCATAGTGCAAACAGGAGGTTCCTGCCCCAGCAGGCAACCAAATTTAGAGGTTTAGATTTGAATTAAATTTGCCAGCCCTGAGGACTTCCTTCTGCTGCCGAGGGAAGGTTTGCAGCTGCTCCCTGCTCCCTCATGGAAATGAGCTCTGAGCCTGCACGGGCCACACGGGCTGCAGAGGTGGCAGGAGGTGGCAGGAGGTGGCAGGAGGTGGCAGGAAGGAGCCCCTGGGCTTGGGGACAGAGGAGCGTTGGTGTCACACGGGCAGGGCTCGCACCTGTCCCCAGCTGAAGCCATCACATGCAAATCCAGGTCCTCTCTCAGCATCCAGGTCACTTTGAGGGGGAAAAGCCGAGCTGGGAGGCTCAGGCAGCACAGATGGTGCCCGGGGCACGAGGGGCTGCGGGGATGGGAGCTGGGATGCTCTGCTGGAGGGACAGGAACGTCCCCGGGCAGGGCTGGCAGCCTCCAGCAGGGCTCATTTTTAACTACCAGAGCATTTAATCTTTGATCCTGCCTGTTCAACACTGGAGCTGTGTGTACACACCCGTGCTGGAGAGCCCCAGCGCTTTACCTGGCGGGGTTCAACACAGAAACCTCTGTGCAGCCCATCCTCAGCCTCCTCAGAGCAGAGCCCAGCCTTTCATTCCCCTCCTCGCTCCTTATGGGCCTTAATTGAGAGCCATTAGTTCATTTCCTCTCCCTGCCATGGGAACAGGAGCCGCATCTCCTGCAGCTCTGTGCAGCCTCCCGCAGCGTGTCCAGCTGTTGATAAGCCAGGCACAGATCCTGCCTGGCATTTCTCCACGGAGCTCTGCTGCTCCACTGCCTCCTGACTCGCGGACGAACCTGCCTGAATTCAAAGATCCAGCTCAAAATACTGACCTGGCCCTGCCTTTTGGCAAAGCTTTGGCTTCAGGGCTGAAGGGCTGAAAATTCTCCATCAAAGCAGAGCTGAGCCTGGGCAGGGCACTGCTGGAAGTGTGGCCCTGCTCTGGGAGCGCTGCTGGGCACTCAGCGGTGAATTCTCTCTACACCAGAGCCCTGCAGTGCTACACCCGGGCAGGGGTCCCCTTCCACCCCTCAGAGAGGACAGGGATTCTCAGAGAGGACAGGGATTCTCAGAGAGGACAGGAATTCTCAGACAAGACAGGGATTCTCTCACCCTGCAGAGGACAGCTGCAGGTTCATACCCATGAAAAAAGGAAAAGCCAGACTCTCCCTGAAGCTCCAGCCCAGCAGTTGGTGCAGAACCCCTGATTTTTTGGGTTTTCCTCACAGCACAGCCTGATTTCCCCTCACTCGATGTGTGCAGGGCCTGGCTGTCAGGAAATTATTAAAACCTCAGCCCAAAGCTCTGCTCTGCTCTGACCTTCCCTGCCCAGCACAGGGCTCCCCTCCCACCAAGAACAGCTCAGGGATTTTTTAAATTTATCTTTTTTTTTTTTTTTTTTTTTTTTTTTTCTGGAGCAAAGATCACCCTGGAACAAAAGATGCAGCTAAATTGCCCTGCATCACCAACAGCCCAAGGGGTGTTCAGTTATCTGCCCCTGGCTTTGATTCTGGGTTATATTCTGCCAGACAAACAGAGCTCCTCTTCCAGCTGCTCTTTTCATGATACGTCCGAGCAAACAAGGATGTTTGCCCTGCACAATAATTTTTTGTCTCTCTCGCAGGGGAATGAGCAGCAGGGCTGGTTTGTTTTTTTGCATCAGGCAGAGCCACACACACACAACTGCTGGGCTCTGCAGCACAAAGCCAAGGGGCAATAAAAGCCAGGAGGATTTTTTACAATTCCAGGTGTTTCCAGCGTGGCTGTTGAAGCTGCCGCCTCCAGCAGAGAGGGGAGCAGGTAAATGGTGATATCATCACCCAGGAGCTGTTTTCTCAGCTGCTTCCTGCTGCTCCCCAAAGAGCTCCCTCCGAAATATCTGCCTGCTGGGGTTGTGTCTTCCCCAGTGGCTCTTTCCCCGTGGCTCAGGGGGCTGCTGCCTTCCTGCAGCAGCTGGAGCCTGTGGGGATGGATTTTGCTGTGTTTGGTGATGCCCAATCCTGATTTTTGTTGTTGTTGTTGTTTTTTCCCTGCCTGTTTTGTCACACAGAGTTAATGGGCCTGAAAGTCACAGCGAGAGAAACACTTGCAAGTAAATCCCTGTGAGGCCTCTTCAGCCAAAGGAAAAAAAAAAGCAAAAAAACCACCAGAGGTGAATGGCTTTTGGGGAAAAAAGCATGAGAAGCCCCAATTTCTGTGTTCTGCTGGCAGCGATTCGGGGCTCTGCTCCCTCTCTCTTTTTGGGGGTAAAAAAAGCATGAGAAGTCCCAATTTCTGCGTTCTGCTGGCAGAGATTCGGGGCTCTGCTCCCTCTCTCTCCTTCCAGCACACAGTGCCAGCTCCCCCTCCTCTGCCCGTGCCCCAGAGCTCCCAGCCAGCCTGGAAGGGAGGAGCTGCTGCCAGCAAAGGTGAGTCCCAGGAGCACCCAGGGAAGGGTTCCTTGTGCCACTGGATGCCACCATGTCCTGGCATCACGATGTTGTGTCCCCTTTTTTGGGGACAGCTCCGTTTTTCTGGCTGGTGATCGAGAAACGAACCAAAAAACCCAACGAAACAAAACAAAACAATGTTGTGTAGCAAGACTTGGGTTTCCTGTTGCCACAGAACCACTTGAAGAGGAAATCATCTCTTCCAAGCTGCTGCTTGGCCTCCTTCCAGCCCATCACATCCCTGCAGCTCCCCTGGCACTCCGGGAGGAGCTGGAAGGAGCTCAGCATTCGGGGAAGAGCAGCTATTTTCGGGGCACTGCCTTGCCCGAGTGCAGCTGGTGGCCAAGGAGGTTGACTTGGGAAGGTGTCACACGGAGGATGTGAAAGGAGAGAGGAATTTAACAGCACTGCCAGGCTTTAAAAAAAAAAAAGAATTCGAGGTGTTTAAGGTTCATAGATGTTAAAAAAAAATAATCAAGGAGCCATCAGTGATGTTTTGGGACAAATATTAGTTTTGGCTGCTCTGTTAATACCGGCAGTGCCCCAACCTGTCTGTAAAGCCCAGGGTGGGGTGAGGAGGCTTTACGGGGTTAAAAAAGGGGGTGTGGGGACGGGACGGGACTCACGCTGAAGCGGGAGCCGCTGCTCTGCCGGGATCGCTTCTCCGCCAGGAGATCCTTCACCGTGTGCTTCACCCGCACTCCTTGGTACACCCGTTTGCCAAAATCTGCGGGGACTGAGGGGATGCAGAGGTCAGGGGGAAGCACAGAGCAGCCGGGAGAAGCGAATTCGTCACCTCTGAGCATCGCGTTGGGGAGGGAAGATGTAAATCTGTGATTATTAATAGGAAATCGTCCCTTAGGAGCCTGACAGTGAGAGCAGAGGAAAGGCTGATGTGTCCCCTGCCCTTTCCACGCTGATCCCTCTCTGCCTGGTGGTTTGGGGGCTTTTATTTTTCCAAAGGGAACCCTAAATTTCCCCTTTAGGTCAGAAAAAAAAGTTAATTTAAGTGCTGATTTCAGCAGTGGGGTGGTGCCTCAGCCCTTGTGGAGCTGCTGGCCGCCAGCAAAACCACCTCTGACCCCCTGGAGATGCCCTGGATGGATGGAGAGGCTCCTCTGAACCCCCAAAGGAGAAAGGAGCCGCCTGCTCAGCCTGTGCTGTCTCCACAGCAGCTGCCTGGGGGCTCTGTTTTTAGCCGGGTTATTGGGATGTGTCCCTGCCGTGGCACCTGGAAGGTTTTATTTTTTTGCCCCTGGAACACGGCACAACCTAAACCAGCTCTGGGCGAATTTGGCACGAGGCGTGTGTCCTCTCCCTCTGCCTGGATGGGATTTTGGGAGATGCACAGAGAGGTTTTGGAACAAAAAAAATAACCAAAAAAGGGACAATTGAGGTACAATGGCAGGGACAGCTCTTTTCTCCTGGCCTGAACACAGAGCTCACACCTGTGGTTCCAGGGAAGAGTTTCCACCTGGGCTTTTATTGAATTATCCCGGATTAAAAAAACCTCCTTAACTTTGAAGCTAATCCCTTAGAAAACACACAGCCCCGCTCTGCTGAGGGAGGACAAACTGCCAGCGCACAGCTGATGTGTTTGATCTCTAGGATTTATTTATCCTTTGGCTCTTCTGCCCTCCAGGATGTGTCCCTTGGCTCCGTTTCTGGTGGCGTTGTGGCCCCAGGTGCACACACACACACACACGAGGGGAGATGAGAGGGTTGAAACAACACAGTGCTGCCTTGGCCTTGCCCCACTTGGGTTGTTTGGGGTTTTTTTGGGTCACAGAAGCTGCAAATTTGGGCAAGTGGAATTTTATTTCGGTGTTTGAGTGCTGGCCAGAGAGCTTCAGGCACAAAGCAAACACAAAGCAAGGGGCAGACTCCCAAAAATGAGGGGAAGATGAGAATCTCGGACCAAAAAGCAACAAAAGTGGCCAGAAATGGGCATCAGCTCTCACAGGGGGAGGAATTCCAGCAGGTCTGGTGCTCTGCAGGTTTTCCTGACACCTTTGCTGTGCTCCAAAGGCATTTGAAGTCACTTCACTCACATCCTCAGTTATTCCTCTGCCCAAATTGTTTAAATTAAACAACTCTCAGCCCTCTGACCCTGGTCTGAAGTTCTCACACAACTGAACCTGCTGCTTCCAGTGAATTATTCAGAGGCATCTGATGCTGAGCTGTCAAAACTTCAGATAATTCTGCCACTGGCAGCACTGGGGAAGAAAATGTTAATTCAGGCCCGAGTTTATATCATTTCCAAGCAAATTGAATCCGAATAATAATTAATCAATCAAATAATCATACCCCCCCCCCCAAAAAAAAAAAAAAAAAAACAAAACCCAAACCAAGCCAAAAAACATTGCACTGTGAAGGAATTTAAATTCACTCTTAAGAAGGCAGAACGTGCTAATTGATGCTATTAAATTCTTGGGACATTAAAGATGTCACATGTCTGTTTTAGACAAATTTTTGTGGTGGGTTTTTATATTTCTTTTTTTCCCATAGGAGCCCAAGGACAGCCCAGTTTGTCCCTTCCCTGATACTGCCACGAAGATGCCTCAACTTGGGAAAATCCGAGCTGCTGGAACTCACCTGTTTCCATCGTTGGTGCTGCTGAGGGGTCCCGGATCCTGCAGGAATTTGGGGAAGATCTGTCCCTCATGAGCTGCCCAGAGCAGAGTGAAGCCCGTGCTCATAATTCCCTGGGAAACTTCCAGCTGAGCCTGGCGGAAATGGGGTTTTTCTGGAGCTCAGGGATGTCTCCAGCACCAAACCTCGTTTGGGATTTGCTTAAATGCAAATCCCTGGATCTGTGTTTCACTCCACTTTGCATGGTGAGCGCTGGTCCTTCCCCAGGAGCCTCTTTCCTGTCTGAGCTGACACTTGAGGGATGAAAACCAGAGGTTTATGGACAGAAAATCCCCGGGGTGAAGAGAAAGGCTGGCGAGCCTTGCAGGGAGGAACCATTTCCTTCCAGTGAGGAAAACCAAACCTCGGGGTGAGCATTTTCTCCTGGGTGAGTGGGAGATCCCCAGGAGCTGTCGAAGGCTTCACTTGGGCAGAAATTCTGCTTTTCTGGGACCTCACAGGCTGGTCTGGACAACTCCAGCTGTGCCTGGGGACCCGGGGGGCTTTGATTTTCTCCTGCAGGGAGAGGGACAAGATCCACGAGAGGGACAAGATCCACGAGAGGGACGAGATCCATGAGAGGGACAAAATCCATGAGAAGAACAAGATCCACGAGAGGGACAAGATCCACGAGAGGGACAAGATCCATGAGAAGAACAAGATCCACGAGAGGGACAAGATCCATGAGAAGAACAAGATCCATGAGAGGGACAAAATCCATGAGAGGGACAAGATCCATGAGAAGAACAAGATCCATGAGAAGGACAAGATCCATGAGAAGAACAAGATCCATGAGAGGGACAAGATCCACGAAAGGGACAAGATCCATGAGAGGGACAAGATCCATGAGAGGGACAAGATCCATGAGAAGAACAAGATCCATGAGAGGGACAGGCAGGAGCATCCCTGGGTGTGGCTCCCCGAGGGGCTGAGGGAAGCTGCAGAGGGAACAGCAGCCAGGAAAGCAGCTCCTGACCCAGGTTTGTTGGGAAAGGTGAGACAGGAAAAGCCTACAGATAGGATCGCCTGGCAAGAGAGGCTAAAAATATAAAACCTGTGAGGGAAATGGAAATGGAAGGTGGTTTTGAGATGTAGGCACGGCGGGCAGGTTAAAGGTTCTGGTGGCCACCCCTCTGTGGGCAGCAGGACTGGATAGTGCAATATCCTGATTTTTTTGGGCTACCTAAAAACAGAGGCCAGACAAAATTCAGAGAATAAAAAGCAGTTTTGTTTATTGAAGGGTCTCAGGTACATTTAGGGCAGACAAAGCCCCCCAGGGGCTGCACCCAAAATGGACAATGGTCACGGCTTTGCACACTTGGATCAGTTTGGGCCATTTGCACATTGGGGGTTCATCTCCCAATCCCAGCTCCAGGTAATGAATCATTTCCCCCAAGTTTGCTGCCCCCAACTCCCTTTTGTTCCCATCTCTGAGGCCGGAGGCAGTGAGGGCTCCTTGACTGCCAGGGCTGGAGAGGAATTGTTGTGTGTGCCCAAAGTGGGGCAGCAGCAGCTCACACTGTGTGTGGGGTGTGGAGCTCTACACTAAACAACTGCAGGGTTACAGAGAGATAAAAACCACAAAAGCTCAAATCCTAAAGCATCAACCCAAACCGAGGAACTCAAGCCTTTAACCCCTTCTTTAACCACTGCAGCCCTGCAGGGAGGCTGGCACCCAGGAGCTCTGCTGGCTCCGTGCAGCTCTGCTGGGCTCATCTTCCACCAGCCTGGCGCCGGGAGGCTGCTCCTAATTAAATCTCTCTCCTGATGGAGTCTGCTGCCGGCTCACGGGGCCACGAGGTAAAATCCTGCCCTCCTGGTGTCCACGAGGTAAAATCCTGCCCTCCTGGTCCTTCCATGAGCTCTCCCCAATTAATCTGGAGATTAATTCAGCCTCTCACGTGGCCTCGCCTTCCTGAGGAAGGGTTTGAATTTTTGTTTTTGTTTTTAAAGTGTAATTATTTTTTAAGTATAATTATTCTTTCTCTTTGGAGGAAATGAAAAAGCACCAAGAGCAGCAGCAGCAGCAGCTGGCCAAGGCTGTGTCTGGGGGAGGCAGGACTGGAACAACATCCTGAGTAATTCCCAATGTTTTTTTTAACCTAGGGAACCTCTCATGTCCTCTGCCTGCTCAGAGCTGGGAGGACATGAACACCCCAGCTCCTGTGTGCAGAACCTTTCCCAACGTGTGGATGGATTTCTACCTAAAAAACCTCTGATTTTGGCCCTTCCATTCTTTCCCAACCCTTCCAGGTGTGCGGGCTTTGGCTGGCAGGTGACAGAAGGGGCAGGAGCTCCAGGTGGGCAGGGACAGATGGAAAGTGGCACAAAAAGGAGTTGGTTTTGTTCTGTCAGCAGCGGGCTGCGTTTGCCAGCTGCCTCCTGGCGCTGGTTTTTGTCTCCTGGGCTGGAGATTGCCGTATTTTGGTGAGGATATTCAGGTTAAATCGCAGCCCCATTCCGTGTCTGCTCAGGCCAGGTGTTCTCTGTGCTGGCTGCAAAGTCATTGCATTGAAAACGACCAAACAGAGAGAGAACAAAAGCTCGGCCAGGCTTCTTTGAGATGAAAACCTCTTACCTGGTGTTTTCTTTTCAGAAATCATCACACCCAGATTTTCTGGATGGTTTGGTGGATTTGGGCACGTGTTTTCCATTCACATCGGGGCAGAGCTGGGCTCTGTGGTGGGATTTGCAGAAGCTGTTGTGTGTTGACATGACACACTCTGGGCACGTTCTATACAACCCCTCTTAAAAAGGAGTTTAAACCCTTTAAAACCCTTTTAAAAAGGCATTTACCTGTGCCAAAGCAAACCTTGGGGATTGTGCCTCTGCTTTGCATGACAAAGAGCCTGGGACAGCAGATGGGACAGTGAAGGTTTATTTAATTCAATTTGTCTATTTGTTGAGGAACAGAGAGAATTCATTGCATGATCTCACAGCAGAGAGCTGCAGAACTGGTGGGGTTTCTGTTCAGTGCTAGCCAGGATAGATTTTCAGTGTGAGGACTCTTATTTAAGCAAGGAATTGTTCCGGAAGCACCAAATATTAACTGGGAATCATGGAACGGTTTGGGTTGGAAGGAACCTTCCAGCTCATCCCAAGGGCAGGGACGGCTCCCATTGTCCCAAGTGGCTCCAGCACCTTGGACACTTCCAGGGACGGAGCAGCCACAGTTCTTTTCAGCGAGGAGCGCTCCTGGGATAGGTGTTTCCCAAACCCGAAGGGTAATTAATGCCCCAATTATCCTAAGACCTTAACGCCCCAATTATCCTAAGGCCCTAAAGAACGTAGGAACCTTTGTGGCACAGCGCTGCTTGCCGGTGGAGCCGCTCGGCCGCCGGGCGCAGCAGCGCGTTCCTGCACGTCGATTGGCTGGCGGCGGCCGCGCTGATTGGCGGGCGGACAGGCGGCGGCCGCTGTGATTGGCGGATGGGCGGGCGGCGGCCGCGCTGATTGGCGGGCGGGCTCGGTCCGTCGCTTCCCGGGGTCCCCCGCGGGGCAGAGGCGGGCGGAGGGGCGGCGGGGAGGGGGTCGCGGTCCCGCTCTCCCCGCGGGTCCCGCCGGGTTTGAGGCCGATTCCCGGTGGCGACGGGAGCCCCGGACGGCCCTGCACAAGCCCGGCCATGCCGCCCGCCCGTGCCGGCGGTAAGGGGGCCGTGGTGCTGCAGTGCGAGTGGCAGCAGTGCTCCTTCGTGGCCTCGGAGATGGAGGAGTTCTGCGGGCACGTAGCGCAGCACCTGCAGCAGCACCTCCCTGGCGAGCACCGCGACGAGATGGACCCTCTGGGTGAGGCGCTGGGGAAAAGAAGGCTCGGGGAGGGATTTGTGGCTCTGCACAGGAGGGGACAGCCGGGGGAGATCGGGCTCTGCTCGCAGGGAACGGCAGGACAAGGGAAATATCGTCAGGTTGTGCCGAGGGACGGTCAGCTTGGACATAAAGAGGAATTTCCTCATGGAAAAGGTGCTCAGGCCTTGGAAAGAGCTGCCCAGGGAGGTTTGGAGTGCCCATCCCTGGAGGTGGCACTCTGGGCTGGGGACAGGGTGGGCACAGCTGGGACTCGCTGCTCTCGGAGAGCTTCTCCGACCTAAATAACTCTGACAAGAGGGGGTTTCTGGCCTTTTTCCCTCTCCGTGAGTAGAGCAGGGCGGCAGGGCTGGGAGCTCAGGAAAACACCCGTGCTGTTTGCCCACCTGCAACAGCTGAGCTTGACTTGGAGAGGAAAGTGACTTGGAGAGCAGATTTGCTTGGAGACACCCTTCGAGCTGTGTGTTTGTGCTGCACTGGAGGGGTTTGTGCTGCACTGGAAGGATTTGTGCTGCACTGGAGGGGTTTGTGCTGCACAGGAGAGGTTTGTGCTGCACAGGAGGGGTTTGTGCTGCACTGGAGGGGTTTGTGCTGCACAGGTGGGGTTTGTGCTGCACAGGAGAGGTTTGTGCTGCACGGGAGGGGTTTGTGCTGCACTGGAGGGGTTTGTGCTGCACTGGAGGGGTTTGTGCTGCACTGGAGGGGTTTGTGCTGCACAGGAGTGCTCTGTTTGTGTTGCAGAGGAGTTGTTTGTTTGTGTTGCAGAGGAATACACGTGCCTGTGGCAGGACTGTGGCTTCTGCTCCCTGGAGAGCTCGGCTGACCTGGTGCGCCACGTCTACTTCCACTGCTACCACACCAAGCTCAAGCAGTGGGGGCTGAGGGCCCTGCAGAGCCAGGCAGACGTCAGCCACTGCCAGCTGGACTTCCAGAGCCGGAATATCATCCCTGAGATCCAGGAGAACTTCCTGTGCCTCTGGGAGTACTGTGAGGTGAGAGCTGGGGCCTCAGTGTGGAAGGGGAGGTGTGAAAGCTGCTGTGCTGCAGCTCACCTGTTTGGAGCTGGTTGGGAGCATCTCTGGGCTTGTTTTGGTCTCTCTCAGCATGTCCTGTGTGTCCTTGTCCCCCTCAGAGGTCGTTTGACAACCCTGAGTGGTTCTACCGGCACGTGGAGGATCACAGCTTCTGCTCCGAGTACAAGGCAGCAGGGAAGGAGAACCACGTGGTGCTCTGTGGCTGGAAAGGTTTGTGGGAGCCTGCAGGGCCTCTCCAGGGCTGGGTGGCAAATGTGGAACAGGGGCACAGGTTTCAGAGCCCCTTGGCCTTCAGAAATAGGTGTGTGTGCGTGGTTTTGACCGTGAAATATTCCTGCAAAACTTCCTTCAGGGAATGCAGTGGAGCGCTTAGTACAGAACTTCCTGTTTATATGTAATTTATATGTAATTTATATGTAACCTTGGAGAAAAGGCTACGGGCTGTTTTAATTTTTATTTTGATTTTTTTTCATTAATTTCTCCCATGTTTGTGCAGTTGCCTTAACTGCTTGTGGGGAGGGGGTGCCACACTGGTTGTGCTGTGGTGATCTCCCCCTGCTCTGTGGGGATTCTGGAGCCTTGCTGGCCAAAACAGGATGAGGAAGCTGCTGAGTTGAGTGGGGCTGTGTCCCCTGGGAGGGCTCTCAGCCGTGCTGTCCCTCCCCAGACTGCAACTGCAGCTTCAAGGGCCGCTGCAAACTGCGGGAGCACCTGCGCAGCCACACGCAGGAGAAGGTGGTGGCCTGTCCCACCTGTGGGGGGATGTTTGCCAACAACACCAAGTTCTTCGACCACATCCGCCGCCAGACCGCCCTGGACCGTAAGCCCCGGGGGCAGGAGGGGCTGGGGGAGCCCTGGGTTGGGGTGTTTGGGGTGCTGGAGCTGCCTGTACCCTGTGAGCCAAGGGCAGGGTGTGCTTGGAACAGCCTGGCTTCTCTGCTGGTTGATGGGAGCCGCAGAATTCCAGGGTGGTTTTTAGATTGGAAAAGGTCTCTGAGATTGAGTCCAGCCTGTGGTTGATCCTCACCTTGTCAGCCAGCCTGGTCCTGACCAGGGACAGGGACTCTCCCACTTCCCTGGGCAGCCCCTTCCAGCATCTGATCACCCTTTCCATGGAGAAATTCCTCCTGATGTCCCAGCTGAACGTCCCCTGGCCCAGCCTGAGGCCGTGTCCTGCAGGAAGTCTCTCCTCACAGAGGCAGGGGTGGGAGGCTCTTCCTCCTGTGGGGCCCCAGGGCTGCACACCCGTGTTCCCAGCCCCCTGTAACAGCTCCCCTCACTGCTCTCCGTGCTGTTCCCCCTGCCCTGGTGTCTCCTGTGCCCTCCCTGCCCCGCTGCTGCAGAGCAGAGGTTTCAGTGCTCCCACTGCTCCAAGAGGTTTGCCACCGAGAGGCTGCTCCGCGACCACATGAGGAACCACGGTGAGTGAAGGCTCCCTGCTCCCAGCTCAGCCTCTGTGGGCTGTGTGCTCTGCCCTGCTCTGAGGGGTGACTTTTCTCCCCGTTTTTTGGCCCAGTGAACCACTACAAGTGCCCCCTGTGTGACATGACCTGCCCGCTGCCCTCCTCGCTGCGCAACCACATTCGCTTCCGCCACAGCGAGGAGCGCCCCTTCAAGTGTGACTACTGTGACTACAGGTGAGGCCCAGGGCTGCCCAGGGGCCTCTGTGTGTGTGTGTGTGTTTGTGCTGCAGCTTCCTTCCCTCCCTTTGTACTCCCAGCTGCAAGAACCTCATTGACCTGCGGAAGCACCTGGACACACACAGCAAGGAGCCGGCGTATCGCTGCGAGTTCGAGGCCTGCAGCTTCTCTGCACGCTCCCTGTGCTCCATCAAACTGCACTACAGGAAAGTGCACGAGGTGGGAAGGGCTTGTGGTGCTCGTGGTACCCCGTGTCTGTCTTCTCAGAGAACTTTCTGCCTCCTTCCTGGCATTTGTGGGCTCGTGGGGCGCTGACATGGCTCCGTGTGTCCCTCAGGGTGACGCAGAGCCCCGGTACAAGTGCCACGTGTGTGACAAGTGCTTCACACGGGGGAACAACCTCACTGTCCACCTCAGGAAGAAGCACCAGTTCAAATGGCCCTCGGGACATCCTCGCTTCAGGTACTGCTCACCTTTAGCTCCCTGGTACCTCCTCTGCAGTGCGGGGCACAGCTGGAGCTGCATCCTGCCTTGGGGTGTTTGTAAATGTGCTCAAGAGCCTTTTCCCAGTGGCTGGGAGGCACTGGGCAGTAAACATTGAGTGGGATCTGAGCAGTGCTGGGTGGCAGCTCCAAGTGGTGCCTCTGGTGGGACACTTCTGAGCTTGGCAGGGTCCCGGTGTCCCCCTCTGGACAGATCAGAGACAGAAGCCTCTGCTGCACCCTCTCTGGTAAACTCCCAAGGGTTTGCAGAGCCTGAGAGCTGGGAGGGGAAGAGGATGGACCTGAAATGCTCCCAGTGAAACAGAATGGTGTTAGGAGATGGGCTGGGGAGGTGATTGAACCTGGCACAAAGCTCAGAAGCTGCCACATGGGTGTGCTTTTGGGAGTAGAGGCTGAAACACCATCTGTGCAGCACAGGGATTGAAACTTTGGATGTTGTGCCCTTTCCAAACCTTTCCTGTTGTTCCCCACCTCCGGGGAAGGGGAATGTGCCTGGCTGACCCCTCCTGTCTGTGCCCAGGTACAGGGAGCACGAGGATGGCTACATGAGGCTGCAGCTGGTGCGCTACGAGAGCGTGGAGCTCACAGAGCAGCTGCTCCAGGACAGGGAGAAGCGTGGGGAGGCTCTGGATGGCTCCAACGAGTGTCTGGTGCTGCCTGAGGGCCAGGGCAACCTGCAGGGCATCCTCCTGGAGCCGCCAGCAAACCCTGCCCTGGCAGAGAACAGGATGTCTGAGCTGCCTGTGCCCTCCGCCCTGTGCTCTGCTCCCAGCCCTGAGCCAGCACAGCCAAGCCCCTGCTCAGGAGCTGCTTCCTCCTCCTCCTCCTCCTCCTCCTCAGAGCAAGGATCCAGCAGCACCAACAACCCCATCATCCGTGTGGTGAACAGGACCAACGAGCAGGGCCAGAGTGAGACTGTGTATTACGTGCTGGCCAGCACAGCCCCGGGGGAGAAGGGCACAGCAGCCCTGCCCCTGGAGCTGGAGGAGAACGTCATGGACAGGCTGCAGAAAACAGCTGAGGAGCTGGGCATCCAGATCGTGTGAGGGGCTGCCTCTGTGCAGGAGGAGAGCTTCAGCCTCCTTGGGATGTGCTGGTGGAGTGTTCAGGGAGAGGGCTGGGCTTGTTTTCAGCACAGCCTGGCTGGAGGTTCTGGCCAGCATGGGGAGAGGGGAGGGACAGCTCTCCCAGGTGGGAATCAAGTGGTCTGAGCTGGAAAGAGCTGTCTGCCTCCTCCTCTCGGGGGTCACCTGCTGCCGCCCTTGCGGGAGGTTTGGCCAGGCCTGGCAGGGTGGAGTGGTCACCAGCTGTGCCCTCCTGAGCCTGTTCCCCAGGCAGGATGGTGGGTGGAGCACACACGGGTGCTGAAGCCTCACCCCTGGGAGCACGTGTGGCCCTTGGCAGGCCTGTCCTGCCCCTTCCATGCCTTCTCCAGGGGCTGTCACGCCTTCATCAGCCCTTCCTGCACACTTTTCCTGTCTCACCTGGTGCTGGTGGTTGCCTCCCTGATCCCATAACCAGCACTGGTCTCTGGCAGGACAGTGCTGAAGGTGCTGTCCCTTGCAGCCCTGGGACATTGGGAGCTTCTTGCTGCTTTTGGCATCCCCTGGGTGTCCTCCCCACATTGGGGTTTGGCCTCCTGGGCAAAGTGTGCTTTGGCAAATTGGCAAGACAAATAAACATCAGGCTGCCAGGCCCAGCAGTGTCTGGGGTGGTTTTTTTGCAGAGCCTGTCCCTGCCAGCCGTGCTGTGGTGGGAGGATGGCACTGGGAGAGCTGCGCTGTGGGAGGTGGGCACTGAGGAGCTGCCAGGCTCTGCTGGCACCGTGCAGCTGGCACTGCAGGCTGCTGCTCCCCACAGGTGGCACTGGAAGGCCGGGTTTAGCTGTGGCCCTGGTGTTCCTGCCGTGGGGCTGAGTTTTGCTGCCTCCTCAGGGCTGTCTGCTGCCTGCTCAGGCTGTTTCTGAGTACAGGGTGAATGAAGCCTGGGTCTTTGAGCAGGGCCAGCTCACCCTTTGCTGATGATTGGACAAGGACAGTGTGAATTTGGGGTCCCTGGAGTGCCCTCCCCGCCCTCTGTGATGTGCCCAGAGGGGACACCTGGGGAAACCCTGCTGGTCTTGGCTGCACACTGACGTTTCCCCATTGCTCCTTTCTCAGGCAGCTGAGCAAAAACTGTTGGAATTCCGGGGGGGAAACCACTCGCTCCCAGCACCTCTGGGGGAGAGGCAGAAGCTGTTCCTGAGAGCACACGCTGCTGGGGGATGCTCCAGGCAGAGCAGCCCTGCCCTGGGCCCTCGGTGTGGCCTTGCCCAGCCTTGCTGTCCCTGCCTGGCCCCTGCTCGCTGGCCTTGGCAGGGCTGGGCTCAGGATGCCTTCGAGAGAAGGGCCCCGTGCCAGATTTGCATTCGCAGCACTCCCAGGCTGGCCCTGGTTCCAGCGTGCTCCAAACCGGGCTGTGCCTGCTCCTGCTGCATCGGGCCGCGGGTGCTGGGAGTGTCCCTTTAAACACTGCGTCCCGGCGGGGTAATCTGCCGGAGATTATCTGCTGGGGAGAGGATTGGCATTAGAGGAATGTCTTCTCCCTGCCCCCGTGTCCTGCAGCATCCCCTGGCCCGGGGGGTAGCGTACAAACCAAGTTCACTTTCTCCTGGGCGAGCAGAGAGGGGTCTGTGCTTGGAGGGGCGAGGGGAGGAAGGCAGATGATGGCACTGCGCCTCCTCTTCCTCGCCGTGCTGGCCACGCTCGTCTCCTGCCAGGACCCAGAAGGTAACAGGGGGCTGGGGAGGGATGAGGGGGTTTATGGGGGCCCCAGAGCTGCTGGCAGCAGTGAGGAGCAAGCCCAAATCTTGGCACCAAGTGGGAGCTGAGGTGTGAGTGGCTGCACTCCTCACCGCAGTAAGGGCTGGGGTGGGTTTTTTGGGCTCCAACACCTCTCTGGGGACTGGGCAGCTGCTGGTGTCCTCACCCCCCAGCCCAGCTCAGCCCTGCCTTGCCCCAGGAGAGCTGGACACGTACTGGTCTGGCACGGCGCCCATCTGCCTGGGGGGCTGCAAGGGGCGGCACAAGGAGCTCAAGAGGAGCCAGTGTGGGAACGGCAGCTGCTGCTGGCTGGGCTACAAATCCTTCTGCAGAGGTAAAGCCCCGGAGGAAGGATGGGGGGACCCCTGGGGGTTAGTGCAGGGCTTGGTGGCACGAAGTGTGAGTGTCTCCAGCAGCCCGGGCCGCTCGGTGACACAGCCCTGGGCACCCACAGCCTTGCCGGGGTGACCGCTGGGGCTGTCCCCGTGGCTGCCCGGGCTGCCAGCCCCGCTTCCATCCGTGTCGGCAGTGAACTGCGGGCGGCCCGAGGCGGATTTTAACTCGGTGGTGCACGGCAATGACTGGTGGGTGGGCTCCGTGGTGCGCTACAGCTGCCGGCCCGGCTTCCTGCTGCTGGGGGACGCCGCCAGCGCCTGCCAGTCCGACGGCCGCTGGAGCCCCAAGCCCTCCTGCCTCCGTGAGTAGCCCGAGGACACGGGGGTGTCTCCGGCTGGGCTGCAGGCACGGCCCCAAGCCCTCCTTGGCCCGGAGGTGAGCACCCCGCCATGGCTCTGCCCCTGTCCCTGCAGGGATCTGCCTGCGCGGCCGCATCGAGATCAGCGAGCGGGACATCAGCGGCAAGTGCTCCTCGTCGTGCGGCAGCCAGGCGCACCTGGGAGCCTTCCTCAACCGCGGCTGCATCAAGATCTCGGCCTGTGTCACCAAACTGTCTGCCTGGGCCCGCTGGTTCCAGCGCTGTGACATCTGCGAGTGCGACTGCCACGTGCCCTGCGGTGGGTGCTGGTGGTGGCACTGCCCGGCTGGGGCTCACGGGGCTCTGGGGAAGGTTGGCACAGCTCAGAATCCGCTGTCTTGGCTCTCCTCAGGTTCCTCCAGGTAGAGCTGGGCCACCCGGGGCTGTGGCCACTGGCCCTGTGCTGAGAGAGGTTCCCACCCTGGGTCCTGCTCCCCTTCACCGTGTGTCTCCATTGCTGTGCTCCTTCCACGAGCTCCGTCTGTCATCTGAGAGGGGAAGAGACCTTCTGGACTCGCTCTTGCAGGGCTGGCTCATCCTGGGACTCTGCAGGGGCAGGGGATGCTCTGGGAGCAGCAGGTGCTGGGATCTGTGCGTGTTTCCTGCAGCTGGACTTGGGGACAGTGGTGACAGCCCCCATTTGCCTGTGATTGTTGTAAAATACCTGTCCCTCAGTGCTGCAGGTGGTGATTTCTCCGTGTCAGGCAATTGCAGGCCCTGAGCTGAGAGGTGGAGCTGCCCTGGGAGCTGGCTGAGGCAGCAGGAGTGTGACATCTGCCTCCTGTCCCCATGGCACGGACACAGCAGCCTGGCCAGGGCTGCAGCACCTGCTGCTGGGGAATGCAGCGGGTTAAACTGCCCTGGGAGGGCACAGTGGGGAAAGATCTCATCTCCCAGGAGGGAAATCTTTCCTACGGGCTGCTCCAGGCTCTGGCTGCTGGTCCTGCTCCTTCCAGAGGCTCTGTGGGCCTGCCCTGAGCGCCCCTTTTCCCAGGGGCTGCTCCTCCCAGCAGCCTGAGGCCACAAAGGGAGAGATTTGGCTCCGGCCAGGAACAGCTTGGTGCCCCTTGAGGACATCTGAGGCTCCAGAGGAAGCAGCCATGGAAGCAGTTTTATTCTCCCAGGGAAGGAGAGGGTGGTCTGGGGCACATGTGATGGCATTGCTGAGGGTGCTGGAGGATCAGCCACGGGTCATTAGAAATGTGTTTTCAGGGAATCACAGAGGTTTTGCTGTTTCCCTGCAGCCCTGAACATAGATGACAGAACCAGGACAGGCTCCCTCTGCCCCACCCTGGGGACACAGCTATGGACAAGGCCACGTCAGGAAGGTCCCAGCTGGGGATTAGAGGGATGTGAATGTGTCCAGCAGCTGCTGCTTGCTCCATGGCCACCAGCCTGGGCCCAGCTGAGCAGAAAGGGGGTTAGCATCCATGAGGTCCTTCCCAGGCCCTCCTTGGGGCTGGGAATGAAGGGAGGAAGGGCTTTTGGCACTGCACAGAGCAGGCCTGGGCTGGGCCCTGCTGGCAGGGAGTGCCCCAGGGATGGGTGCAGAGACAACTGGGTGAGTCCCACATGCCTTTTGCTCCACGACAAGATGACTTAAGACCTCCATGAGGAGCTTGGCTCCATGGATAACTCCTCATGCCCTCCCCTGGCCCAGCCCCCTGCTCTGCTCTGCCTGGATCCTGCCCTGAGATCTGTCCCAGCCCTAAGCTGGCGAGGGGTGGGGAAAGCTCTCCTGGGCTCAACAGATGGTTTTTTAATTAATACTCTTGCTGGTGCCACTCATTTCCATATGTCTTTCGTGTTTAAGTGCTGTGGTGGGTGAGAGGTGTGAGTAACAGCGAGGAGGGAGCCAGGCGTGGTGCTGGGGAGGTGCAGGGGGATCCAGGTCCTACAGGACGAGCTGCACCAGGGACGGTGTGCTGGGGGTAAAACCCTGAAGGGACACCCCCCTGCCGTGACCCTTTGTGACCAGCTGTCACCCCACTGGCTGTCCCCAGATGCTGCAGCCCTGTTTGCACCCCATGTCCGTGTTGGGGGGGTCTGTGCAGGGCAGAAAAGGGCAGGAGTGGGTTTAGGGCGTGTTGGGTTCAGTCAGGGGGTTTGGGCTGAGGGGCAGTGGGGGGAGCCGCGGGGGCTGTGCCCCAGATGCGAACAGGAGGCGGCACTGGGGGTGCAGAGGCAGGGCCGGCAAACCCCCGGCGTGTGCTCAGGGATGCTCAGGGCCTGCTGGCAGGCAGCGAGAGGAAATTGGGCCGGTCCCTTTAAGAGGATTTTTTCGCTGCCTGGCAGCGCTGCCCGCCCGGGCAGCCCATCCATCCATCCATCCATCCATCCATCCATCCTTCCATCCATCCTGCCGCCCATCCTGCCCGGCAGCACCGGCCGCGGGGCTGGCGGAGAGGGGCGCCCCCGAGCAGCCCGGCCCGGGGGGCTGCTGGCCACTGCGGGGCTTCTGCTAGCCACTGCGGGGCTGCGGCCGGAGCGCCCCCCGCCCGCCCAGCCCGCCCAGCCCCGCGGAGGGATGGGGAGGAGACCCGGGCCGGGCACCCGCGGGGGCAGCGCCCAGTCCGGATCCCGCCGCTGAGCACCGCAGCCGCCCCGAACCGAACCGAACCGAACCGAGCCGCTCCCAGCCCGGCCGGGCCCCCCGGGCATCGCCCCTTTGTCTGCGGAGGAAGCGAGGCGGGGGCGCTGCGGGAGCGGAGCCGCCGCCCCGCACCCTGCCAGGTGAGCGTGCGGGAGAGCCGAGAGCAGCCCCGGGGCCGGGGAGGGGCAGGCTGGGCATGGAGGGGGCCGGCGGGGAGCGGGGATGAAGGAAGAGCATCCTCGGGCAAAGCCTTCCCGTCCCCACCCCGCGCCTCGGGGCTGGGCTAAGCCGCGGAGAGCCGCTTGCGGGATTTAGCGCTCCGTGAACGCCCAGCGGAGGAGTCAAGGTGAGCCCGAGGGCGCTTGGAGCCCGCTGCCCCCCACCACCACCCCCGAACCCCGCGTTCCTGCACCCCGCCGATGTTGGGAGGGCACCGGCAGGCTGGGAACCCCCCACCCCTCCTTCCCCGGGGCTGGGCTGGCTTCCTTCCAGCCCTGAGCGGGATGTGCCTGCGGCAGGGAGTGGGCTGGGGGGATCTCCCGCAGCCCCCGGCATCCGGCAGCCCCTGGCAGGCCCCGGGTGTGTGCGCCGCCGCCGCAGCCAGCCGCTGCCCGCAGCCCCGCTGAATGTGGGTTAGCCGGGCGGTGGGAGCCCGGCCTGGGAGGGGAGATGGGCGCAGGGCACGGCCCGCTCAGGCACAGCCCGAGCTCCTTTTGGTGCTGCCGGGGGGATCCCAGACCCCCTCCCAGGCTCTGAGAGCCGGGCTCAGCGTGTTCCCCACCCTGCTTGGCTCAGCAGCACCGCAGAGCCCCCGAGCCCAGCGGAGACACGAGGAGCCCGGCTGTGCTGCAGCCCGCTGTGGAGCACTGCAGGCAGGAGAGGGCTGGGGCAGGTGTATCAGTGCTGGCCTGGCCTCCGAGGCTGTGCTGTAAGAGCCCGGGAGGTGAAACGATGAGCCAAGGAAGGCAGAGAAGGGATGGCACCAGCAGAGCCCCCTCCCTGTTCGGTTAAGGCTCTCCCAGCACGCCCAGGGGGACCCCAGGCACCATCTGAGGGTCTGAGGTACCCAGGACTGCTCTGCCCCAGGAGCGTGGCGTGCTTTGCCCAAGGAGCCAGCTGGAATAATCTGCTTGTTTAGGATTTCATCCCTGCCTTCCCTAAGGCCGGGGCAGGGCTGGTTCCTGGAGAGTCCTTGGGGACATCAGCAGGACATCAGCTCTGCCACCTCCCACCCCGCGCCCACCGGGACAAGCGGGATTGGGGCAGGGAGCCCCCGGGGCTTGGGGGAGCTGAGCGGCTCCGGCAGCAGAGCCGGCCCGAGCTGCAGGAGGTGCATGAATTATTGACTGTGGAGCTGCACAAAATCCTGCTGCCGCTCGCCCTGAGCCCCTGGGCGCAGGCTCGGCGTGCCTGGCTGGCTCCATCCCTGCAGCCAGATGTGGATGCCGGCCCCAGCTGGGCGGAGGGGACAGCGCGGCCCGGAGCCAGCAGGAGAAGGAGGGACAGGAGAGACGGGACTCGCTGCGGGCTGGTCCCTGCAGTGCCTGAGAGAAGGAGCCCGCTGCGAGCCGAGCCCTGTGCGCTCCCCACAGAGCGGCAGGATGGCGGAGAAGGGCATGGATCCCGCCTGCGTCTCCATCGCCCTGGAGGACACGGTGTGCCACGCCGGCCCTCAGGACGCCCCGCTGCTCACCACCCACTTGAAGAAGGTGGAGAACCACATCACAGAGGCCCAGAGGTTCTCCCACCTCCCCAAGCGCTCGGCTGTCAACATCGAGTTCATCGACCTGTCCTACTCCGTGCGGGAGGGCTCCTGGTGGAGGAAGAGAGGTAGGAAGGAGCAGGCGGGTGGGGAAGGGCAGGGAGGGGAGGGGACCTGCAGGGCTCTCACCCCGTTCCCGTTCTGCATGCCATGATCTCACCCTGGCCTGTCCGGGTGCCAGGGGCTCTTTGTGGCTGCTTGTTTGTTCTGGGAGCCCGTGGGAGGAGGAGGGAAGGCTCGTGTCCCGCCGCAGATGCCGTGTGCCTGCGCTGTGCAATGCCGGGAGAAGGCAGAGCGCATTCCAGGGAAACCTCTGGCCGGGGCAGACATCCCGGGGCAGCCGGGAGGGCTGGGATGGGTTTCCCCAGCACTGCTGTTCGGGGTGTGATGGATGCGAGGGATGCAGCAGGAGCCCCCGGGGGTGCCCCAGCTCAGAGAAGGTGTGATTTGGGGGGGATTTCCTCTCCCTGTGCAGCCGAGGCCGTGACTCCCTTCCCTGTGTGCCGCTCTGGCCGAGAGCTCGGGGAGGGAGAGGGGAGGCAGATGGCGGCTGGTGGGTGGTAGTCTGCTTTAATTAGCGCTCTCAGTTAATGGGATGCCACTCCGGCAGCCCGATAAGATGGAGGGTGAGCTGATCCGCAGAAGCTGAAGGCAGGCGGGGACGAGCAGGGCCCGAGGTGACAGGGCTGCTCGGTGAGGGGCCCTGCCAGCCAGGAGTGCCGGATGGGGCTGTGTCCCCGTCCCCGGGCTGTGCAGCTCGGGGAACCGAGGCGCTAAACACGGCGGGAGCAGCCCTGACCTCTGCCGGGATGACGGCGCCCTGTTTGTCCGGGATGCTGAGGAGGCATCCCAGGAGGATCCCGCGGGTCCGCCGGGGCGGATGGCGCTGGGGCAGCCAGGAGGGAAGCGGCGGGCCAGTGCCCTGCGGGGAGGGACGGGGAAAGCCTCGGCGAGCTGGAGAGGGTGGGAGCACGCCCAGGGGTCCGGGGGTCCCGGGGCTGGCGGTGAGAGGGTCGCTTTTCTCCCCGCGTTCGGGCAGAGGTGGCGGGGGCTCGCGGTGGCTTTGGCCACAGCCCGCAGCTCCGGCTGGCCCCGCTGTGCTGAGGCAGGAGGTTACTGGCAGTCAATGAACGTGAGTAACCGCTGCGCAAGCTGCAGTGGCGCCGACGTGAGCAGCATGCGCGGTGCGGAGCCGTGCGCGCTGCCGGGGCTGGGGGGGCGACCGGCCCTGCTCGCCCCTGGCCACCCTGCGCAGCCCCTCGCCCTCCCCTGGCCGCCCCTCTGCCCGCGGGACCCCCTCCTGCCTCCGGGCTCCTGATCCCGGGGGGTGCCCAGGAGGAACGGGGGGCTCACGGCGCTGGGTGACCTTCCCTGGGGAGGGACAAGCCACAGGGATCCCCCAGTGCGGTGGGACCGTGAGTGGTCTGTCCTTGGGGTTGCCACAAGCTCGGATTTGTTGCCCTTGCCCCACAGCGGCTGTCCCCGTGGGGCGCAGAGGGGACACAATTCCGTCAGGGGGATGGATGCTGAGGCTCGCTCCGTGGGGTTATCACCCCCTGGGCCGCTGCTGCCCAGCCAGGGCTCCATTTCAGGGCCAGCTCCTGAGAGCCTGAGGCTGTGATTGTTCCTTACTCCCGACACATCATGTTCCTTCTGCCAGAAAATGCTAATCAGCCGCGTTTAAAGCAGAGATAATTCCAGGTCTGATTAGCAGTGGCTGCTGCCGGGTGCCACAGCGTGAATGCCAATGAAGGCAAGAGCCGGATTGGGAATTCTGCCTTCCCTGTGCTGCCCCGCTCCCACCGTCCCTCCCCCATGGCCTTCGGGATCAGCATCTGAAGACATGTCCAGGAGCAGTGTCACAGCCTGGTAATCTTCCTTAGCAGCTCCGTGACCTGACCCGGGGATTTCCCTGGTCTTTGCTGTGATCCAGGTCAGGAGCTTCTTCAGCGCTTGGAATCCACGGGATCAGCCAAGGAGCAGGGGCAGGGACCGTGCTGGAGGTGACAGCTGCTGTGGGATAGCCCTGGGGGTGCTGATGGAGACACCTCCAGGCACACACAGCCCCCGGCACAGCACATGGATGCCCAGATGGCATCACAGTCCCTGCAGCACCGCTGCCCTGGGAGGCCAAACCCCTGCTGCTCTCTCCCCGCAGGGTACAAGACTCTCCTCAAATGCCTGTCAGGGAAGTTCTGCCAGCGGGAGCTCATTGGGATCATGGGCCCCTCGGGAGCTGGGAAATCCACCCTGATGAACATCCTGGCTGGCTACAGGTGAGGCTGGGGGCAGCCAGCGGGGCTGGGGGTGCAGGGCTGTTCTGCATTCCCCCACTCCTCTTCCTCGCAGGGAGACTGGGATGAAGGGGCAGATCCTGGTGAACGGGCGGCCGCGGGACCTGCGCACCTTCCGCAAGATGTCCTGCTACATCATGCAGGATGACATGCTCCTGCCACACCTCACCGTGCTCGAGGCCATGATGGTGAGCGCTGGGGGACGTCCTGTGGGCTGTCTCCTCGTGGGCACCGAGCCCACGCTGACATCAGGCGCTTCCAAAGGCTCTGGGAATGTGGGAACAAAACCCTGCTGTCCGTGCTGCCTTCATCCTGGGCAGACAGGGGTGGGACCACAGTGCAGCCAGCTCTGTTCCCTCCACCTGACAGTCCTATCTCCCTTCACATCTCCCTGGCCTCCCTCTCCCTGCAGGTCTCTGCTAACCTGAAGCTGAGCGAGAAGCAGGAGGTGAAGAAGGAACTGGTAAGTGCTGAGGAGGGTGGGCCCAGACCCCCTCATCTCTCCACATGGTGGGGACAAGGGGAGTAGGGGTGAAGGGCGGTGGCAGGGATGGGATGAAAGTCCACGAAAACCCTTGGCTGTGTGACAGGTGAACGAGATCCTGACGGCCCTGGGGCTGCTGGAGTGCTCATACACCCGCACCAGCTCCCTGTCGGGGGGGCAGCGCAAGCGCCTGGCCATCGCCCTGGAGCTGGTCAACAACCCGCCCGTCATGTTCTTCGACGAGCCCACCAGGTGAGGCCACAGGGCTCCCAGCACTGCCTGCCCAGCTGGGCTGCCCCTGCTGCCATGGCCAGTCCCTCTGGTGCCCACCTGAGCCTGGCATGGGACTGTGCCCTGGG
This sequence comes from Sylvia borin, assembly GCA_014839755.1. NCBI lineage: Eukaryota > Metazoa > Chordata > Aves > Passeriformes > Sylviidae > Sylvia > Sylvia borin. The sequence goes on along the minus strand of CM025979.1, from coordinate 5,491,721 downwards.
GCCGGTCTGCATCGATCTGAGGGGGGCATCTTTAGGATGTTCTTCTCCCTCTCTGAATTCTGCCTTTCTCTCTCTGCTGTCTCTTCTCCTCCATCCCATCCTGCGTGGCCACAGCGGCCTGGACAGTGCCTCCTGCTTCCAGGTGGTGTCCCTGATGCGGTCCCTGGCTCAGGGTGGGCGCACCATCATCTGCACCATCCACCAGCCCAGCGCCAAGCTCTTCGAGATGTTCGACAAGGTTTGGGCTGGGACAGGGTCCCTCTGGCCCCAAGGCCCAGGAGAGAGGCGCTGGGAGGGGTGGGCTGCAGGAATCTGACCCAGGGGTTGTGTGGCTGGGGTCTGGCAAGGGTGGCCTGTGTCCCCCTGGCACAGGGAGGAGGGCAGGGGTGGGTGACAGTGCCCTGGCTGCCCAGCACCTGTCACATCCTGGCTTTCTCTTGCAGCTCTACATCCTGAGCCAGGGCCAGTGCATCTTCAAGGGCGTCGTGACCAACCTCATCCCTTACCTGAAGGGGCTCGGCCTGCACTGCCCCACGTACCACAACCCCGCTGACTTCAGTGAGTGTCCCTACCCCAGCAGAGGGTGGCGAGGTCCAAACCAGTGCCCGACCCTGGGGGCTGCCCAGGTTGCCCAAGGGAGAAGGCTGTGCCCTTCCTGTTAGGTGCTGGTTGGCTCAGCCCCTCTCAGCACCTCTCAGGGGTCCTGTCCTGCTCCACAGTCATCGAGGTGGCCTCAGGAGAGTACGGGGACCTCAACCCCGTCCTGTTCCGCGCTGTCCAGAATGGGATGTGCACCATGGCTGAGAAGAAGAGCAGCCCTGACAAGGCAGATTCATCGTGCCCAACATGTGGGACGGTGAGTGGGGGCTCAGAGGAGCCTCCTGTGCCAGCAGGGGCCCCGTGGGCTGAGCCTGACCCGTGTCCCTGTGGTCTTGCAGGATGTGGATCACATCGAGAGCCACACGTTTGCCACCAGCACCTCAACTCAGTTCTGCATCCTCTTCAAGAGAACCTTCATCTGCATCCTAAGGGACACGGTGAGGGCAGGGGAGGCTGGGCCAGGGCTCGGGGTCAGGCTCTTTGAGGGCAGGCAGGGACAAGGGGTTACATGAGCTGTCTGCTGCTCCCTTGGGATGTTTTTTGGGGTGCAGCCCCGCCTTGCTGAGTCCCCCTTGTGCCTGCAGGTGCTGACCCACCTGCGGTTCATGTCCCACATCTGCATCGGGGTGCTCATCGGGCTGCTCTACCTGCACATCGGCAACGACGCGGGCAAGGTCTTCAACAACACGGGCTTCCTCTTCTTCTCCATGCTCTTCCTCATGTTCGCCGCCCTCATGCCCACCATCCTCACCTGTAAGCAGCTCCTGGCCCCAAACCCTGCCCCTGCTGCTCCAGCTGTGTGGCAGAGCGTGTGTGCTGGGGAGCCAGAGGGATTGGGCAAAAGGGGGGGAATAAGAGAGAGGAGAAAAAGAGAATTAAAGAACAGGAGGAAAACTTCTGTTTGTCTGTATTGCAGTTTTGCCCTTTATTTGGCTGTCGTTTGGCTATTTGACCCTTGTTGGCCCAAAGCAGAACGCTGGAATTTTAGTATTTTTATTTTTTATTCTGATAAAATATGTGTAAATCTGTATTTTCTGGTTCCCTTCTTTGCTTAAAACGCCCCACCCAAGCTGACTTTTCCACGTGGAAATTTCCCCCGTCAGCCACTGATTTTTTTTTTTACCCAAAGAAGGTTTGAGCACCCTCTCATGATGCAGGTGGGAGGTTACCTGGTGATCCCACCTCCCTGCACCAGGATGGGTGGGAGAGGGGCTGGGGCGCCCCAGGGCAGGGAATTTCTGGCTGCTCACTTCTCATTTCTCTGCAGTCCCCCAGGAGATGACCGTATTCCTGAGGGAGCACTTGAACTACTGGTACAGCCTCAAAGCCTATTACCTGGCCAAGACCATGGCAGATGTGCCCTTCCAGGTGAGCTCTCCGTGGATTTTGGATGTCCCCAAGGAGCCCACCCTGCTGCTGGGCACAGCCAATCCCTCCGCAGTGGCCCAGGCTGGCCGTGGAGGGGTCCCTCTGTCCCCCAGTGAGCTCTGTGGGGTTGGGGGTGGCTGTGGGGCCAACAGGGCGGTGCGTGTGTCCCCGTGCAGGTGATCTGCCCCATCGCCTACTGCAGCATCGTGTACTGGATGACGGGCCAGCCCCCCGAGGCCACGCGCTTCCTGCTCTTCTCCGCCCTGGCCACCGCCACCGCCCTGGTGGCCCAGTCCCTGGGACTGCTCATCGGGGCTGCTTCCACCTCCCTGCAGGTCTGACGGGGCTTTGCCTGCTCTGTGGAGAGTTGTGAGGGGCTCTGTGACAGTTTGGGGGGAAGCGCTGCCCATGGGTGGGCAAGGACGTGACCCCCGGTGGCTCTGCTCCCCAGGTGGCCACCTTTGTGGGACCCGTCACTGCCATCCCCGTGCTGCTCTTCTCGGGCTTCTTCGTCAGCTTCAAGACCATCCCCACCTACCTGCAGTGGAGCTCCTACGTCTCCTACGTCAGGTGGGCCCCCAGCTCTGGCCAGAGCTCCCTGTCCTGGGCTCCCCTGGGGACCCTGGTGACCCTCGGGGTATGCTCTGTCCTAGGTATGGCTTCGAGGGGGTCATCCTCACCATCTACGCCATGGAGCGCGAGGACCTGGAGTGCCTCGAGGACTTCTGCCCTTTCCAAAAACCCATCAAGATCCTGCAGGAGCTGGACGTGGAGGAGGCCAAGCTCTACCTGGACTTCCTCATCCTGGGCATCTTCTTCGTCATCCTGCGGCTCCTGGCTTACCTGGTGCTCAGGTACAAGGTCAAATCGGAGAGATAAAGGGGCCGTGGGGCCCCGGTGCCGTTCCCGGGCCTGGCCTGCTGTGAGAGATGTTCTGCAGATGGACACGGTGCTCCTGCAGGTCCCGGACCGTGGCGGAGGCACTGGGAGGTGCCAGCCAGGCCTGGCTCAGTCGAGAAGGGTTTTGAGACATCTCGGAACTGTTTTAACCTTTCCACACACTCTTCATTGCAAAACGTTTTGTACAGCCCTGGCATGTGCCACCCTCCCCTCCAGGACTGACGAGCCCCACAGAGTTTGGGTCCCCTCTTGTTGTCCCTGCCTGGCGCTGCCCTGGGGACACCAGGGACGGTCCTGCCCGGGTGGTTTGTGCCCAGCACGGCCGGGAGGAGCCTGCTCTGTGCAGGGGGAGCAGCGGGCTGGGGCTGGGCTGTGAGGACACAGCTGCACAGTTGGAAGGGCAGCTCGTGGCCCCGTTCCTCGTCCTGGCCAGCAGCGTGTGAGTCAGGGCTGAGAAGAGCCCAAAGATGCCGTAGGTGAAGTTGCACAAGGCTTTAGTGTTTCCTGTCGCCGTAGCCACAGAGATTGCTGCAACCCCTTTTCCTTTTTGTGCAAATACTCCTTCTTTTTTTTTTTTTCTTCTTCTTTTTTTCCCTTTTTTCTTTTATCTTTATTTTTCTTTCCCACAAACCCCACTGCATCCCAGTCTCCATGGAGGAGAAAGGGAGCCAGCAGGCAGAGAAGGACTCGGGGACTCTGTCTCAGACTCCTGCTGGGACACCACCCTCAGAGATAGGACCTTCAAACCAGGGTCTGTGGGAGCAGGACAGTGTTCTCAGACCTTAGGGAGTCCCACATTCAGTCCCTGTTGTCTCTGGGACAAGAGGGTCTGAACCAAATCAACCAACACGGACAGAAGTGACTGATCCCTTGCATGGAGCAAGGAGGATTTGGGCTCCCACACCCTGCTGTTCCAGGAGGCTGAAAATACAGGGCTGGGCTCGGCTGTGTCATCACTGGAGCCTGTGCTGCAGGAGGAGAGCTGGCCCTGAGCCCTTCCCCTGCAGCCTCTTCCCCTGCACCTCTGGGGCTGTCTCAGCAGGACGGGGAGGACGAGCCTCGCTCAGCACCGACTGTGCAAGGAGAGGATGCCAAGGACACCCGGCCTGTCACAGTGCCAACCCCCCAGAGTGACACTGTGCAGAAGGGGGTCCCAGCAGTGCCTGAACTGGACACCAGGTGAGACCCCAGAGCGGTTTGTTTGCAGCGGGTGACCCGGACACTGGGAAGGCTTTTGCACTTTGTGACTGGTTCCAGAAAAAGTCTGGCTCGTCTCTTTTGGCTCGTGGCTCTGGTGGCTGCTCCAAAGTCACACACCTTGCAGAGGGAAGGCAATTCAGCACCTTGCTGGCTCTCCAGAGGAACTGAGCTGAGCCCAGAGCTGCTGGGGCATCTGCACATGCTGCTGTGCTGGGAACACAGCACCCTGCTTACCTGCACAGCACAGGCCCCGTGGGTGGCTGCCACTGCTGGCACCAGGCTGCACTTGCCACTCACAGACATGGGAACCTGCAGGTTTTTTGGCAAGCACAGATGTGGGGGAAGCAGCCCTGCCCCACCCTGGCAGGCTGGCCCTGGTTCAGGTCAGCCTGGAGGATCCTGCTCCTGGCACTCTGAGCAGCCAGGGATTGCAGGGCAAAAGCCAGATTCCAGCAGAATCCTGGAGACTGCTCGTTGGTTTGGCTGGCTTGGGTCCGGGCTGCACAGCAGAGTCTGGCTGGCCTGACACTGGCGCTGGGCACACAGCAATGCTGAGTTTCCCCTGCCTGGAGGGCACTGAGGAATGTTTGGCCATGGGGCTCTCCTGCACAGAGGGTCTGCGAGCAGGACACACCCTGCTGCCCTTTCCATGCTGAGCATCGGGCTTTTCCCCAGGGGCTGTTGTCTGACTTTTCACTATCCCTCACAGAATTCCCCTCTGCTCCTGGATCTCCCTTCACGCTCTGCAGTGGAGCTGTGCCAGCTGCAGTGCTGCCAACCACAGCCTCAGGGGCACGAGGAGTGGGGGACAGTCCCTGTGCCTGCACAAGGTGCATGGATGGACAGGGAGCCGGGGGATGTGGGGCTGTCACCCTTCTCCTTGTCCTTGGAGTTGATGGGACTAATGCCCTGCCTCTGTCCTGCTCTTGGGCTGGGGCTAGTTAAGCCTGGCCCAGCACAGAGCGAGCTCTGGTGAGCTGAGGCTTTTCCCTGGATGGATCCTGAGCTGCAGGAGGTGTCACTGGGGCTCCTGCTTCCTCCCTGGCCTTTGGGGCTCTCGTGGTGGGTCCTGTCTTCTGCACCCTGGAGGTGCTGCCGTCCCCAGCGCTGTGCCCTGCACACCTGGACACCTCTGTGCCATCACAGCCAGGGCCACCACCCCTCCCAGGAGGACCAGGACAAGATGGACTAGTGTGTGGGGCATAGGGTGCTACCAGCAGGCACCAGTGACTGCCACTGCCCGTGTCCCCCACACACAGGGAAGGCTTTGCTGACCAAGCTGTGCTGGAACAGGCTTCCCCAGCTTGGAGTGACATTGCCAGGGCAGGTGGCTCCCATTGGTGGGCCCAGCCTGGGGATAGGGCAGCTGGCAGCACCCCCGGGATGCCCAGGAGGGCTCAGCACAGCCTGTGCCTCCTGCACCCGTGAGCTGCAGTGTCCCAGCTGACCAGGTGTGTGGCCACTGCGGGGCAGAGGGCCAGGACAAACCCTGGAGCTGCAGGATGGTTGTCCCCGAGCTGGGCAGGGGCTCTGGGGAGCAGGGTGATGGGGCAGGCTGCTCATCCCTGGGGCAGCAGGACACAAGTGAATGTGTTGGTATGAAGGGGCTGATGAGTGGGGATGTGGCACAGGGCAGAGGCACCCTCGGTGCTGCCTGAACTGAGCCAAGGTGCCACTGGCCTTTGTCTCCCTTCAAGGACGGTCCCAGAGGTGGTGGAAAGTGCAGGAAATGCAGGAGAAGAAGCACATTTGCACTGAGCCCCCCAGGCTGGCGTGGCAGGGCTGAGCACCCCGGGGTTTATTGCTCTGCAGGGGCAGGGCAGGAGGGGTTTTCTCTGCCCAGGCATGGCAGAGGGACGGGGTGCAGCCATCCTGCTCCAGGGGGCACTAAGGGAAGCAGCAAGGATGCACTTTATCAGAGCAGGGAAGCGGAGCCGTGGGTGCTTCTGGCTGCAGGAGTCCCACGAGGAAACGCGTCTGGATAATCAGGAGGAGTGTGATGGAGGAGAGCAGGCTTCTCCCCCCACACCCTCTCTCCTCTCCTGCCCCTTGTGATGCACTTTGAGTGGATGAGGGTGGGGTTCAAGCTGGGGCTCTGGCTGCCTGGGAACACCGGCTGAGCCTCAACCCACCAAAAACTGCTTCAGCCCCTTTGGCCCAAGGCTGTGTCAGGTTCTGCCTCTCACGGGTGCTGCGGTGGCAGGCAGGCAGGGCTGTGGCCACTCACCTCCATGCATGTCCAGGCCACCTTTGTCACACGCACAACAAGAGCAAATGCTTCATCACCTGGCTGGGGTTTGCTGGAGGGGAGCCTGGGCTAGAACAGGGGATGGGGCTTCTCCCAGGGTTTCACCCCTCTCCCAAATCAGGCAATAAAACAGTGTTTCCTTCTCACTGTGTGTGGACAGCATTTGTCCTGTCCCCCTGCCATGGGCAGCCTGGGGCTGCCTGGGGTCTCTGTGTGTGTCCCTGCCACGCTGGACCCTGTGGTCTTCCAGCCCTCACTGGGCTGGGCAGGGGGGGCACGTGTGATCTGGGAGGGGGGCACCACGCAGAGAAGTGCAGGCATTGAGTCTCACATTTCCACAAGACCACAGGGGTGAGCTGCTCTCTCCCTGGGCCAGCTTGCCGAAATCAGGTGCAGGTATCAGCTGAAAGGCTGGAGGAGTCTGCTGGCAGAGCTCTGCTGTGCCAGCTGCTCCTGGCGGCGTTTGCCCAGGTCTTCCTGCCTTGCTGGGAGGAGGCTGTGAAGGGGAACTGCTGCCCACAGCTGCAGCCTGGCAGGAACCAGGCAGGGTGGAGCTGAGGCCCTGGGCTCTCCAGGCTGGGCTGCACACGCAGGTAAGTGCCCCGCAGGGACGGGGTGCCAGGTGCCAGCTTTGCTGCTGGCTCTCCCCAGTGCCCAGAGGGTCCCGGGAGCTGTTGGGCAGGAGGAGATGTTGCAGTTTGTGTCGGTGTTTCCGAGATGCCAGCTGTACTTGTTGGATTTCACACATCAATAAAACTTATATTTATAGTGTACTACTTGGATGTCTCCCTTTCCTGAGAGCCCCGAGGGCACGCGTGTGATGGGGAGCGCTGAATTTGGGACACAAATATGGCCTGGCAGCCTTGCCCAGGTGTGACCCCTCAGCCCCAGCACCCCTGGGTGGGCTGGCACCTCCCGGCACGGCATCCAGGGACTGAGAAGAGCTCGTGTGTGGCCCCAGTGACACAGCTGTCCCCCGCTGGGTGGCCAGAGCGGATCTGCCAGCAGCGAGAGGGCAGGTACAGGTGTGCGTGTTTTGTGTGAATGCATCACGTGTGTCAAACAGGCACAACCAGGCGCTGCCGGCACAGCCTCCCCCAGCTCCTTCTCCCGCTGGGGAGTGATCCTCTCCGGAGCAGAACCCATCCTCGCAGGCTGCAGTTGCACAGCCGGGCAGCAGCTGGAGATGCAGAGCCGCCAGATGTGCCCGGAGGACATCCCCGGAGGACATCGCGGCACATCTGGTAAGAGCGCAGCTCCCCCCGATCCTGTGCGATTTGGGGAAGGCTGCGGGTGTCTCTGGCAGCCTCCAGGCGCTCTCCCATCCAGCTCGGGGAGCTGGCGAGCGCCGGCCGTGGGGCGGGACAGGGCAGGATGGCGTTGCAGGAAGTTCTGCCTGCAAAAGCAGCCGCCTCCGCAGCGGAGCCGTGCCCGGGACAGGCATGGCAGGAGGCGGATGGGCAGCTCCGGGCTGTGCTCCGTGAGCTCGGCTTTCCCGGCTGGAATCCTGCTGGACGAGGTAATGCCACCGGCTGCTGCCGCCGCTGTCGCCTCGCTCGGTGCCGGCGCCGCCGCTGCCCCCGGCTCCTGTCCCATGGCCTCGCCATGGAGCGGGGAGGGCACAGGGAGCCGGGGCACGTCTGCCACCAGTGCCACAGGGGTCCCCAGAGGGGTCCCCGGAAGGGTTCAGCAGCAGGACGGCAGCACAGGGCCCTGGGCTCCGCAGAAGGGCTGGGAAGGGGCTGGGAACGCGGGATACAGTGGGGTTTGTTTTCTGCACCGAGATCGGGACACCCGTGTTCAAGGTCAGCTCCTCTGCCCCTGTCCCTGTGCCCCGATTTCTCCATCTGGATCACATAAAAAGGGACTGTAAACAGCGTGACCTGTGGGAGGTGTGAGCGAGCGTCCCTTCCCCTCTGCTGGGCTTTGCTTATCTCTCTCTCCCCCCGTGCCTCAGTTTCCCAGGATGTCGGGGGCCGTGAGCACCACTCCTGAAGGATCGCCCTGCTGAGCTGACTCAGCGCCGGCACAGCCGGTTCTGCCGGAGCGGACCACGCTGGGGCAGGTAAGGCTGGGCAGGGCTGTGCTGCCCCACATCCATCCCCAGAGCCCCCTGCGCTCTGCTGAGCCCCCCGGAGCCCCTCACCCACCCGCCCCGTGTGTTTCAGGTGGAGGATGTCCCGGGCCATGCAGTGCCGGAGCTGTCTGCCCTGGGGGAGCTGGGCACGGCTGCCGCGGTGCCCGGCAGGGAGCAGGGGGACCCGCAGCGTGGCTGTGTGTGCTGCTGCCGTGCCAGGTGAGCTGCGCTCTCAGCCCTGGCCTGGCCCAGGGAAGCCTGTCCCTGTTGGACATCCCTGCCCGGCTGTGCAGGGGTGTGGGGCACGCTAGCCAGGTGTGAAGCCAGTGTGCCGGGTGGGGCCTTGGATGGCCCCTGGGTGGGTGGGTGGCCCCTGGGTGGGTAGATGGCCCCTGCTGGGCTGGACAGGGCCATCCCTGACCATTCTTCCTCCCCACCAGGTCCTGCAGGCAGGTGTTTATTCAGGAAGATCCTTTGCACAAGCAGCATCTCCCTCCCCAGGTACAGTCAGTGTCACACAGTTGGGGCTCTCTGCCACAGCAGCTGGGTGTCTGAGCTGGTGGCTTCGGCACCAGGGACACTTTGCTTTGCTTCCACCTAGAAAAACACCCAGACCCACCTCCCTGCCTGCTCTGACTCCAGCCCACCTCCTCTGCCTCTCCACGGGTTTTCTGGGAATGCACAGCCCGTGGCTTGCTGACCTGCCATCACCTCCCAGCCGTGCCCCTACCCCGGCCCTGCGCTCTCCTGTGCTGTGGGGGAAGGAAGGGGTGAGCTGGCTCCTCTCAGCACTTCCCACAGCCTCGCTTGTGATCTGCCCACCTCACCCCAGGCAGGGTTTGGAGCTGCTCCCGTGACACTCTCCCTCCTCCCACAGGGGCTGTGTTCGCTCTCTCCAGGGAGACTCCCAGGAGAGCTCTGCCCAGCCCGGCTCCTCCCGCCATGGTCAGTCCCAGCTGAGGAACGTGGCCTCTTCTGGTGAGTTTGCAGCTCTGGTCTGGAGGGTCTGGAGGGTCCTACACAGCGGGGTGGGGGCAGCTGCTGTCCTGGGCAGTGTGAGGGTTCCCCATAGCTGGGTCCTGTCCCCTCTCTGCAGTGGCTTGGGGCAGGCAACTTGCCCAGTCCCCTGCCAGTGAGCAGCCCTCATCATGTCCAACACCTTCCTCCTTCCAGGTGCCATCAAGAAGCACCAGAAGAGCCTGTCTGCGTGGTTCAGCCACCAGCCCAACGAGGAGAGGCAGTTCGGCCCTTCCTTCTCACTGGACGCCGTCCACGTGGACCCAGTGATCCGGGAGAGCTCCCTGGAGGAGATTCTGAAACCCTCCCCTGATTTAACCATCCAGAACCAGCTCCAGCAGCCCCGTAGAAAGGTCATCAGCCTGCACAACCTCTTTGACGTGGACGCCTGCGGGCGGCAGGTGAAGAACGTGGTGCTCTACGGCACCGTGGGCACAGGCAAGAGCACCCTCATCAAGAAGATGGTGGTGGACTGGTGCCACGGCCGCCTGCCCCGCTTCGAGCTGGTCATCCCCTTCTCCTGCGAGGACCTGTCCCACAGCCACGCCCACGTGTCCCTGAGGCGCCTCATCACCAAGAAGTACCAGCACCTCCGGGACGTGGTGCCGGTGCTGGAAGCTTCCAACCTCAGGGTGCTCTTCATCCTCAACGGCCTGGAGCGCCTCAACCTGGACTTTCGCCTGGCTGGCACGGAGCTGTGCTGTGACCCCAACGAGCCCGTGCCTCCCTCTGCCATCGTGGTCAACCTGCTGAGGAAATACCTCCTGCCCGAGGTGGGTGTTGCAGTCCTTTGTGCTGGGAAAAGGTTGGGGGTGAGCCCTGAGGCATCACAGGGATAATTATTTGTGGTCCAGCTTGGCTGGGAGCAAGCAGGCAGCCTCTGTTCCTGGAGGGACTTGTCGAGGTGGCCTCCTGTGGGATCTTTGGGGAGGCCTGGTAAGGTAATGAAGGCTTTGATCTTCCAGATTTTATTTATATCCAGGAGGGAATGAGGGAAGTTCTTCTGTCCCCTCTGCCTGGGCCAGGTTTGATCCAGCGCCCTTTGCGCAGCAGCTTTGTGCACCCCAACCTGTGGACGGGGTGATCCTTGTGCACCTCTCTGCGCCCTGCTGAGCAGCCCCAAGCTCATCCACCCGTGTGTCCCCAGGCCAGCATCATCGTCACCACGCGCCCGTCGGCCGTGCGCCGCATCCCCGGCAAGTACGTGGGACGCTACGCCGAGATCTGCGGCTTCTCCGACACCAACCTGCAGAAACTCTACTTCCAGATGCGCCTCAGCCAGCCTGGCTGCTCCGGGGAGGAAAGCCAGGATCGCGCCTCAGCAGAGCAGGAGAACCTGGTGGAGATGTTGTCGAGGAATTTGGAGCGTCACAACCAGATAACGGCCGCCTGCTTCTTGCCCTCCTACTGCTGGCTGGTGTGCACCACCCTGCACTTCCTCTACTTCACCAGGACGGTTCCTCCCAGCCAGACCCTGACTGGCATCTACACCAGCTTCCTGAGGCTCAACTTCAGCGGGGAGGTGCTGGACAGTGCCGACCCCACCCACATCTCCATGATGAAGTACGTGGCCAAGACAGTGGGTAAGCTGGCCTACGAGGGGGTGATGTCCCGCAAGACCTGCTTCTCAGAGGAGGACCTGCGGCAGTGCTTCGAGGTGGAGATGAAGACTGAAAGCGAGCTCAACCTCCTGGAGGTTTTCCGCAGCGACGTCTTCCGCTTCTTCCTCAGCCCGTGCGTGCAGCCGGGCAAGGAGCACACCTTTGTCTTCACCATCCCCGCCATGCAGGAGTACCTGGCAGCCCTGTACGTGGTGCTGGGCGAGAAGAAGACCCTGGCCCAGAGAGTGGGCAAGGAGCTGTCAGAGGTCATCGGGAAGGTGAGCGAAGACGTGGCTGTGGTTGTGAACATCGTCTCCAAGGTGCTGCCCCTGCGCTTCCTCCCCGTGCTCTTCAACCTGCTCAAGATCTTCCCTCGCTACTTCTCCCGGGTGAGCGGCAAGGACAGGGACGCCATTGCCCACACCATGGCAGAGGAGCTGTTCAAGGAGGAGGACTACTACAACGACGACGTCTTGGACCAGATCAACTCCAGCATCCTGGGCGTGGAGGGCCCCATGCGCCACCCCGATGAGGCCCCGGATGACGAGGTCTTCGAGCTCTTCCCCATTTTCATGGGTGGGATCCTGTCCCGCCGTAACCGCGCCATCCTGGAGCAGCTGGGCTGCTCCATCAAGAACCTGGCGGCCTTCGAGATCGCCCAGGCCATGAAGAAGACGGTGATCAGGAAGGGCCGCAAGGGCCTGCCCCCCTCTGAGCTCATGGACTACCTGTTCTTCCTGCACGAGTTCCAGAACGAGCGCTTCACGGCCGAGGCCGTCCGCTCCCTCCGCGCTGTCAACCTCTCCTCCGTCAAGATGACCCCTCTCAAGTGCTCTGTGCTGGCATCTGTCATGAGCACCACGTGTCACGAGGTGGAGGAGCTGAACCTGACCTCCTGCAACCTAGACAGCGGCAGCTTGAGGACCCTCTTCCCTGTCCTGCTGAGATGCAAAGCTCTCCAGTGAGTAGCACCTCCTCCTGCCCTTGAGTGCTGCTCAAAACCTGGGTTCTTTCTCTCCTCTGCCCGTCACAGGGATGCTTTAGGAGCCCAGGTGGAAAATTTAGTAAATGACATGTTTATCCTCAGTGCAGACCTAGGGAACTACAGCTTCCAACATGCAACACTCCTTGAGCAGCCTTTCTAGGGCACTGCATGCTGGGATTTGCAGTCCCAGCTCACCCTCCCGCAGGAATTTTTGGGAAGTTCCCTGCAGCTGGTACAGGCTGGGCGGGCTGCCAGCTGTCCTGGCAGACCCGAGTCCCTACGGGAAGTTACTCAGCATCCCCGTGTCGTTAGCTCTGTGAGGAGTTTGCCGTCCCAAAGGTGGGAGTCTGGGCTGTGCAGATGTTCCCACAGACCTTCCAGAACGCTGGTGGAGCTGCAGGTCTTCCTGCCGCCCAGGTGGTGGCGAGACGTGCTCGGCACAGATGGATCGGGCTGTGCAGCTGGGCTGTGCCGCACTTCCTTCCTCCAGATGCTCAGGAGGGCTTGATGGAGCCCTGCTCCCTCCTCTGACCTTCACCCACCCCCTGGAGATTCCACCATCCCCTTCCCCTCGCCCTGCTCCTGCTGGCACTGGCTCTGCTGGCTCATGCTCCGGTGCAGTGTCACTGTGCTCCCTTTGGGAGAGGAAACCTGGAGTGGCCTAGTTTGGGGAGCCCAGGGAGCATGGTGATGGGCAAAACGGAGCGGGCGGGGCTGCCAGGCTCACAGGTAACAGCCATTTTGTTCCTGTCACCCCCCGTGTCTTGCTCTGCGCCAGTCTGCAGCTCAACAGCCTTGGCTCCGACGCCTGCAAGGAAATCCGTGACCTGCTCCTGCATGACAAGTGTGTGGTGAGCAGCCTGCGGTGAGTACAGCCCCCGCCCCTGCATGACACCGCCACCGCTGCCCACCAGGTGCCAGGGCACTCGCTGAGCTCCCGTGTCCACAGGCTGGCCAACAACCCGGTGGGCGAGCAGGGCGCCCGGTACCTGGCCGAGGCGCTGGCCGGGAACCGCTCGCTGACACAGCTGTCCCTGCTGCACACCGCGCTGGGGGACCCCGGCGCCGAGGCCATCGCCCAGCACCTGGCCGAGAACCAGCACCTGCAGGAGCTCAACCTGGGCTACAACTCCCTGACGGACGCGGCGGCCCTGCGCGTGGTGGAGGTGGCCAAACGGCACGAGACGCTGGACAAAGTGCAGTGAGTCCGCTCTGCCACATCCCTTTTGCCCACACGGATCCCTGTCCTGTCTCTGTCCTTCCCCCCAGCCCTCACCAGGGTCTCCTCCTTGCTTTCCCAGTCTCTACTTCAACGACATCAGTGAGGATGGCAAGAGGGCACTTGACAGCCTGCGCATGGACCGGGATGGTGTCAGGGCTCTGGTTTTCCTCACGGCGGGCACCGACGTCTCCGATTACTGGTCCCACATCCTGAACGTGGTGCAGAGGAACCTGCCCTTCTGGGACCGTGAGCGGGTCCGGCAGCACCTCGCCCTCCTCCTGCAGGACCTGGAGAGCAGCCGCAGCCAGACTGCCAATCCCTGGAGGAAAGCCAAATTCCTGCGAGTCGAGAGCGAGGTCAAGAAAATGCTGGGGAAACTGCAGGATGGGAGCCTCTAACCTGCTGCCCATCCACCAGCCAGGGGTGGGGCAGTGGAGTGTGCCCAGCAGCACGTTCCCTGCGCCCTTACCCACCTGGAGAAGCTGGCTGGATGGTGCTGTCAAAGGTGCTGGGTGTGTGGGGCTCAGCCTCGTCTGCAGGCGAGGCTGAAGTGTGGGAACGGGACAGAAATCAGGCCAGGAGAAAATGGGACTTTGCTCTTCTGGGCTTGTGGAAAGCCAGCCCCTGCACCCCGCCCAGAGCGGTGGCAGGGAGCAGGATTGGGGCTTGTCTGTGAATCTTTTGGGAGCATTAAAGTGCACCTCTTTATTTCCACTGAAGCACACTAGTACCAAGACTCGATCTCCTCTTCGAGCCATTCCTGGGGAGGAATGTAGAGCCATCCCTCCAGCAGCTGGAGTGGAGGGTTCTGCCTTTCCCCATCCCACAGCACTGCCATGGAGCAGCCCACCTCTGCTCCAGCGCTGAACCAGTCACTCTTCCCCCCGTGTGTCCCCCTGGAAGCCACCAGGAGCTGTCCCCAAGCTGGCTGTCCCTGGGGTGCTGGTCTCTGCTCCCAGCTCCGACTGGCATTTCCCTGGGGCTGGGAGGGCAGGGGAAACTCGGGGCTGTTTAACCATTAAACCTGAGACGTCTTGGAAGAGGCGGGGACACTTCCCTGCCACTTCACCCTGTACCTTGCTCCCTCTGGCAATCCCTGCAGCCATGAAGCAAACAAAAGGTATGTGCCCGGGGAATCCTCTGGAGACCCTTCCCCACACACACACACAGGCCCTGCTGCCAGATGGAGCAATGTCAGAGCTCAGGCAGCCTGTGGGAAGGAGCCAGAGGTGTGCAGGAAAATGTCTCGCCGTGGGGATCCTGGGGAGGAATCTCTGCTCCCTGGGTTTGTGGTTCCTTGTGCCCGAAGAGGTGTGGAGGGGTTGTGTGGGGGGTGTGTGCCGGGGAAGGTCTCTGTTTCCTTCTCCTGGCTCCGGCAGCTCTCTGGGAACCTGGTGAACCTTCTCAGCCCACACTGAAGAGCCCTGTGAACCCCCAGGACTGAGTGCCATCTGCTTGGCCCTGCTTTGGCCCTGCAGTGAGTGCCCACGGGACCTGAGCAGCAGGTCCTGCTGTTGGGAATGCAGGAGGACCGTGGTGCCAGGGCCAAGGAACAACCTGTGCTGCGAGACAGAGGGGCTTGGGGGCTGTGTGTGCTCGGCAAACCCCCTCACCTGGCATCCAGGCTCAGCCTGAGAGTGGACAAGCCCTGAGTGCTCGAGAGCGTGGGGTCTGCTCCCAGCCCACACCTCCTGTGCTGACCTCTCCTCTCCCTCTGCAGGGCTCGAGGGAGACAAGATGTCCATCATGTAAGTGCTGATGTCCCCTTGGCCAGGGGTGTTCTGGGGCTCAGGAGAGATGTGGGGAATGGTCCAGGAGGGAATTCCCATCTGACTTTCCCCAAGGAAGAGGAGGCACAGGCCCCAGTTGGCCCTTTCTGGGAGGAACAAGCTCCCCAAGGCTGGGGGAGGCAGGGGCAAGGCCATCCTGCACTAACATGGCCTCTCCTGCCCTTTATCATTCCAGAAAATTTGAATTTAACCCCAAAGTTGGGATCGACAACCCTGCCTTGACACTGACTGAGGACATGGGTAAATAAACACACCCTCCTCTCCCAGGGTGTCCTTGTGTCTGCACGGGCTTGTGGCACCTGGGTGTCCTTGTGTCTGCACGGGGTGGTGGCACCTGGGCACTGCTGGGGCCCTGAGCTGTCTCACACTGGGGACCTGTGGGAGGTGAACACAGAAGGGATGAGCAGATCCCGAGCCCAGGATGGGGTGGAGAACTTATGTGAGGATCCCTGCTCACTGTGTGCCCCCACACAGATGGTGAGGGCGTGGGGGAGCCCCGCTTCTACCTCCTGAGCAAGGAGAGCTCGGAGACCTTCGGCTTCTGCCTGCACGAGGAGCTGGGCTGCCAGGGCCACGTCATCCGGCAGATCGAGCAGGGAGGGGTGGCCCAGCGCAGGGGGCTGCAGGACGGGGACCGCCTGCTCCAGGTCAATGGCCACTTCGTGGACCACATGGACCACCTCAGGGTAAGCTGGGAGCATGCCATGGGAAGACCTGGTTCCTCTCCAGAGGATGTATGACCCCTGCTGACCCCAGGGACCCTGATCCCGCCCCGTCAGAGGGGTGTCTGCTCAGGGTTCACAGCCTGGCTCCTTCCAGGTGGTGCAGAAGATCAAGGCCAGCGGGAACCAGGTCCTGCTGGCAGTGCTGGATGGTGAATCCTATGAAACAGCCAAATCTCTGGGCAGGGACCTGTCCCAGCTGCTGCCAGATGACATCCGCCCGCGCCTCTGCCACATCACGAGGGACAAAAGCGGCTTTGGCTTCAGCGTGTCATGTCCAGAAGGTAAAGCAGGATGCTGCCAGCATGGGTCTCGCCTGTCGTAGCACCTCACTCACCCCAAAGTGTCCCTTCTGCTCCTCCTGCAGGCACCAAGGGCACCTTCCAGCTGTCGGTGCTGCAGGACGGGCCAGCGGACAGAGCAGGGGTGCCACCAGGCTGCTGGCTGCTGGAGCTCAACGGGGACAGCGTGAAGAACTACTCCCACACTCAGCTCATCAAAAAGGTGCCTTCTCCTGGCATGAGGGGGGCGAGGGATGGGGTTGAGAATGTCACTGAGCGCCCTGTGCTTCTCATCCAGCTAAAGCAGAGCGGGAACAAGGTGACGCTGCTGGTGGCATCCAGCGCCGTGGAGGAGTTTTATCGCCTGCGGGGTCTGAGGGTCACGGCTGCCTTGGCAGACACCTCCAGGCTGCCCTTCAAGGTCCGCGAGCTGCACCTGGTGAAGGGTCCTGCTGGCTACGGGTTCCTGCTCAAGGAGGATGACTGCAGCTCAGGGGGAGTAGGTGAGGGGGCTGAGAGGGGTGGTTTGTACCTGGGCGAGGCATTTCTGAGGGTTGGGAAGGGCTGAGAGCTCTGTGCCTGCTGCACACGGGGGTGAGCAGAGCCAGTTCCCCTCTGTGAGCCTCTCCCCTGTCTCTGCCCCGCTGTGCAGGCCAGTTCCTGTGGGATGTGGATGCGGGGCTGCCGGCAGAGCGGGCAGGGATGAGGGAAGGGGACCGTGTGCTGGCGGTGAACGGGGAGAGCATCGAGGGGCTGGACCACGAGCAGACCGTGCAAAGGATCCGCGCCCGGGAGGATCAGGTGACGCTGCTGGTCATCGACCCTGCTGGTGATGAGTTTTACCACTCGGTAGGTTTTGGGGGCAGCCCTGGGGTGCTGTGAGGCTGCTCGGTGGGGTGGGTGTCCTCCACAGGGGCTGTGCATCCATCCCTCTTCTGCTCTTCCAGATCGGGCTGTCCCCGCTGCAGTTCTTTGGGGACAGTGACCCCGCCTCAGGCTCCTGCTCGCCCTCCCTGCCCTCTCGCAGTGGCTCCCCTGCGCTCTGTGACGTTGAGGTGGCACCCAAGGGACCTGTGTCCTGGCTGATGGCTGCTGCCAACAGTATAGAGATCATACAGGTAACTCCTGAGGGCAGTGCTCACAGCCTGGCAGTGCTCTGTTCTGCCCATCCTAACACCCCCCTGGCACCTGTGGTGCTGCCAGGAGGAGGCTGTGTGGTCCCAGGCGGAGCCTCTTTAACTTGTGTCCCTGCAGAGCCAGCGCCAGGAGGAACAGATGAAGCTGTGCCAGGCGTTCTAACAGCTCAGGAGCCTCTGGACAGGCTGTCCCACACAGCACCTCCACAGCACAGCCCCTGGGGCCTCAGCACTGCTCAGCATGGACCCTGCACACGCAGCTCCTGTGTCTCCATGCCTGGCTCACAGCATGACACTCCCAGGGACTCGTCTCTGCTCACCGAGGCTGGCTCAGAGCTTTTATCAACCACAATGGCAGCTCCTTGTAACCCGACCACAGACCTGTGTCTTTGCCTGCTCAGCTACCTCCAGGGATTTCTCAGGACATTGCACTGAAGCCCTTGCCCAGCTCCAGGCTCTGGGAGTTCCCAGGAGAGCTGAGGCACTGCCCTCTGCACCATGACCCAGGGGACTTGAGGGTTGGCTCAGATCTGCACGTGCATGGACATCTCTCCTGTGCTTCTCCTCTCAACCTCTCCCTGAAGCTGTGGGCAGTGAGTGTCCACCACCCACCACCAGCCTGCTCCTGCACCACCCTTTTGGGGTGTGATTAAAGGACAAATCCACACTGCTGTTTGTGTGGGTGATGTTATGGACAGCACTGCGACTTGGCAGCACGTTCCAGGGCCAGATCCATCCTCTCTTCCCAAGCCTGGAGTTGGGCAGTGGATGTAGGAACCTCTCCAGGCGTGCTGCTGAGAGGGTGGGGGCTGAGAGCCACCGTGAGAGCCCCTGGGCACTGTTCCTCCAGGAATCTGAGAGCAAACTCCTGTAGGCATCCCTTGTGCTCCACGGCAAGGGTTGTTCCTGAGGGTTCCCCTTGCAGGTGACACATCGGGAGCATCCGTTCATGCTGTGACAATGCTGGGGGAGGGGGACAGGGGGGGATCCCAGCAGAGGAAGTTTCACCTCTCTGCCGAGCGTGGGAGAGTGAAAACGAGCACAGAGCTTTGCACATGGCCAGGAACCGCAAACCTCTGGCTGAGGTTTTACCTCGGCCCCTTCTCGAGCGAGAACGGAAACGTGATACTGGAGCATTGCCCCGTCAGGCAGGGAAGGCTCTGTGTCCTCTGAGCTCAGCGCAGGCATCTGGGGTGCAAAAAGTCCTTGTCCAGCGCCTTTGGGAGCTGACAGCTCGGGAGGGAGCAGGGCTGCCCAGCTGCAGGCTGGTTTGGGGCTGAACAGTCAAGGGAGAGGTGGGAAAAGCCCACCCCAAGGTGTGGGGTCCCTGCATCTGCCCCAAAAGTCCCAAGTGAAACCCTCCCAAAAGTCCCAGCTGGGACAGTCAGAAGAGTTCCAAGCAAAATCAACCTTTGCTTGAAGTCTCACACATAGCTATAGCCCCAACGTGGAGTGAATAATGCCCAGAGAAGCAGATAGTCAGGAATGCAATTACTCAAGCGTGTTCCCTGATCTCTTTGGACCAGAGCCATGGTGATTTTTGTACTTGGCTCTCACAAAGTCAATGTTGCCCTCCCCAGTTCTCTCCCCAGGTACTTGTGGTAGCGTGGAGCTGGCCAGGGCACCTGCTGGTGGTCAATCCGGCTTGACTATTAGCCAGAATCCATTAGCACCTAATGGGAAAAGCCTCAGGAACACGGCCTCAATAAACCTTGACATATTTGAGGTCAATATAATCCTTAGGAAAATTTGCCCAGGTAATTAAAGCCAGACAAGGAGTTGCCTGTCCCAGAAATATTTACCAAGCTTTACCAAAGGCAATAAAATGAAGGCAGGGAGTTTTATACCCAATCCATGCCGGTCTCCCTTGTTGTGTTTAGTGCTGCTCCTCGCTGTGCTGTCCATTTGGCTCCTCAGCAAGTGGGTGCCACAGGGGAAGGCAAAGCTCCCTCGAGGGAGGTTGGATCCAGAGGTTGAGGCCGTGCTGTCCAACCTCCAGGCCCGAGTTTGGGGTGCTCGTGTGTCCCCAAACTGATGTGGCCAAAGTGCAGCACCCGCAGTTTTCCTTTGCCTGGTTTCCCCTCGCAGCCCCTGCGGTGAGGCTGATGCCGCGGGGTACCAGCCACAGCTGGTTTTTGCAAAAGGATGTGTTCTTCTGTCTGTGAGAGGAGATGAAAAGAGGATCTGAAGGCAACAAAGAAACAGAACTCAAGTGACTTTCAAGACCATGTTTTAATTTTTTGAAAGTTTGGTGGAGTCAACTCTGACAAACTCACTCCTTGGTTCCCTTTAGCTTCCCTGGTCCCCTTTGTCCTCCCCTGTCCTTTTTCACTGCCTGATTCCCTTTTCCCTCCCTTGTCTCCTTTTGACCCCCTGGTCCGTTTTCTCCCCCTGGCTCCTTTTTTTCCCCCCGATCTCCTTTTCTCTCCCTGGCCTCCTTTTTCACTGCCTGGTCCCATTTTCCCTCCCGGCTCCTCCTTTCTCTCCCTGTTGCTCTCACTGCCCTGCTCCTTCTCCCGTTGGAGCCGGGATGTCGGGAACAAGACCTCAGCCCCGGTGGGCTCTGCCTCCCCCTGCCTTTGCGGAGAGATGCCTCAGGTACCTGCCGGGTGCACTGGGCGCTCTCCCGTTCCCATTCCCTGCCTTGCCATGGGGATGCCGGCGCCGCTCCTGCCTCGGGCACATCCCTCTCTGGGAGACGGGGGGGCGCAGCGCCGCTTCCCGGCGTCCAGGCCGTTCTTAGAAAAGGGAAGGCGTCCTCAGGAAAGGGGAAGCGACCCTGTTTCGCAAGGCCGGCCAGGGGCACGGCAAGGGCCGCGGGTCCCTCCCGGGGGCGGCGGGGCCAGCGCGGCCCCCGCGTTCCCATGGCGACCGCGCCCCGCCCCGCCCCGCCCTCACCAACCATGGCCGCCGCGCCGCCCTCACGCCGCCGCACTGCGCATGCGCCGCTCTGCCCCGCTAATCAGCGCCGGCCACACCCCGGCGGAGGGGGCGTGACCGGGCGCGAGGGGGGGCCGGCGGCCAATCAGCGCCGGCGAGGAGGGCGGGGCTTCGCTGGAACCGGGCGCCGCCGCCGCCGCCGCCACCGCCCACGGCCGCCGCCGCCGCCCTGCCCGGCCCGGCCCGGCCCGGAGCGCCCTCAGCCCGGTCCCCTCCAGGGCCGCGGCCCCGGTGCCGGACGGGCCCCGCGGGCCGGGTGTGGGCGCCCCCATGTCGGCGCCGCTGAAGAAGGGCCCCGGCGGGCTCATCGGGCTGATGAAGGACGCGTTCCAGCCGCACCACCACCACCTCGGGCCGCACCAGCCCGGCGCCGTGGACAAGAAGATGGTGGAGAAGTGCTGGAAGCTCATGGATAAGGTGGGGAGGGCGGTGGGATGGAAGCAGCCGTGCGGGAGGCTGGGGTGGCTGTGGGATAGAGCTGGCCCGGGGGGTTTGGGGACTCTGGGATCAGAGGGGATGTGGGATGAGGCTGGAGCTGTGGGGCTGGCTGGGACACAGGGGGGTCTGTGGCTCCAGGGGAAATACTTGGGGGCTGAGGGGTGTGCGGGCACAGAATGGGGTGCAGCGCTTTGGGGGAAGGATGTGGTGAGCATGGAGTGACAGGACCAGGGGCAACGGCTTCACACTGATGGAAGGCAGGGTTAGATGGAATATTGGGAAGGAATTGTTCCCTGGCAGGGTGGGCAGGCCCTGGCACAGGGTGCCCAGAGGAGCTGTGGCTGCCCCTGGATCCCTGGAAGTGTCCAAGGCCAGGTTGGACAGGGCTTGGGGCGGCCTGGGACAGTGGGATATGTCCTGCCAGGGATTGGGACAAGATGGACTTTAAGGTCTTTCCAACCCCAACCATTCTGTGATTCCATGTGGAATTTGGTGGGGAGGTGAGTGATGGAGGAGAGGCCAGAGGCAGGATGGGAATGGGATGCCAAGATGGGAAGATATAAAGGCAGATCAGCAGCTCTGCAAAGAACAAGGGGGAGGAAGAGGGGACAGTTTGGAATGGAGGATTTAGGACTGCCTTAGGGGATCTGGGATGCTTCCCCAGGCCAGTGGTCACAGCCCTAAGGCTGCCAGAGCTCAGCACTTGGACAACACTCTCAGAACAGGGGGGGATTGTTGGGGTGTCCTGTGCAAGGCCTGGAGTTGCACTGGATGATCCTTGTGGGTCCCCTCCAACCAGGATATTCTGTGATATCTGTATTAATCATATACATGTAGAGATGATGCCAATCCTGTAGGTGCTGGGAATGGGTAGGGGCTGGTGGGGAGCTGCAGGTGGTGACAGCAGCAGGATAAGGGAGAAATCTGGGATTTGCTCCTTGGAAGGTGTGCCTTGGCCTGTGGTAGAGCCTGGTGTTTGAGTAGTGGATGGTGAAGCTTTGTGGCAGGTCAGGCTGTTCCTTTTGGAATGAACAGGAACGTGTTGCTGCGCTCAGGGCAAAACCTTTTCCTTGAAACTGGGAGCTGAGGAAAAACTGTAAAAGCCTGGACAAACCCTTTTGCAATAAGTACATGTAGTTACAGAAAGATAAAGTATCAAGTGATGTTAAACAAGAAAAACTCGTGGCGTGGGAGTTGGAAAGGCCTTTTTCCAGTCCCACACCTTTAGGAGGGGCATGGCTCTCTGGGGTCATTAAGACTCTCCTCTCCTCCTCCTCCTCCTCCTCCTTTTAAAATGCCAGGAAATGGCTCTTGCTGGGGGCAGGACACCAGACCTTTTGGCCTGTTGCTGTGATGGGATGTTTGATTTACTGACCTGGCTAGGTGTGCTGGTCAGTCCAGTGTTTTCAGAAATCACAGGGAGTTGTCAGGGAATGATCAAGAGAGCGAGTGCAGGCACACAGAAATAGGCACATAATAAAAATCCACCATTTTTGTGGAGTTTTCATTGATAATTGCTGTTCAACCCTCAAGTCAAGGCTACGCTTGACATGTTGCAGCCTGAAATGTGCCGTGCATTTTGTGACACTGAGTTCAGGGCCCTGAAAGTAGTGCAGGGTAAGAGCATCACCCAAGTTGTCCCCAGGCCTTGGGGACTTTCACCTGGCCACCTCCTTCCCCTCTGGGAGCAGAGCAGGCAGGGATTTGGGGCATCCCTCATCCAACTGCCCCTCAGGCTTGTGCATTTTCCTTCTCTCTCCCCTGCATTGTTTATCCATGCAGTGTCTGAACCTCCTGCAGTAAGTGCTAAAAGCAGGCAGAGCAAATGACTTCTTTAAAGGCGTATTAAATTATATTCCTGCCAAGAAATCACTCTGTGTTGGCTGGCTCAACAAAAGCCACGGTTTATAGTTGTGCCTTGCTGTGCCTGTGATGAGCTTTGATCACCTACGGTGAGGCTGGGGCGAAGGAAAAAAACCCTTTTGAGAAGAGCCATTGGCTCTGTTACAGACTCTGAGGGCCAGGCACAAGTGCTAATGTAGGAAAGGCAGTTTGGGCATGGAAACAGGAGCCTAAATAAGTGTAACCTGTAAGAATGCACACCTTCATGTGTAGGATATGTTGATCTAGATGGCAACTTGTGTTCGGCCTCATTACCTGCTCTGTTTGAGGGAAAAGGCTAGCCTAGGAAAAAGCTGATGATCACAGCATTTTAAAATGCAGCGGGACGTTTCTTGGGGGAAAATTTCACAGATTTAGGTCTTTGTAGCAGGTTGGATGTGTTCTCTCTCCACTGACAGAAAAGCCAAGGCTGCTGCTGTCTTTGTCACAAGTTACATCAACCTCTTTTGACTCCAGGTTTACTCACAGGCAGCATCCAGAAGCTCTCAGGCTTGAAGTCTTGTTCAGTCTGATTCGTACAAACAGAGAGATCTGGCTCTGAAAAGCCTTTCAGATTTCAGTTAGATTTCAGCTGTACTTATGCACCCTCAGGAGAACACATCTGAATTAAAATCTTTTTAGTGGCATGGCAAAAACCCAGAGAGGCTCATGGTGAGAAGAGCTAAAGGAAGGGAAGGTGTTGAGAATGGGTTAGATTTCTGGGCCAAGAACGTGAAATTCCAGGTGCAGATAAAAAACCTGCTCGTGTGCATGTTTAATAGATGATGTTTTTGCCTCTCAGAGCTGCGTGCTGTGTCTGTGTGGGTACACTCCGCTCACGACCTCGTTTGTTAGTCTGCATAATTAGCTGGTGTTGTCAAAGCATCTCTGCTTTCGGATGTGACTGATGAATTTCCTATGCAAGTTGATTCTTGTCCAAATATTTTCCCTGTAATGCTCTCCATAAGCTGCCTGACATATTTATATCTTTCAGATTCTTTCATTTGAAGCCCTAAGTTGGTTTTTTTGGTGGTTTTTTTTTTGTCAGTGCCATTCCTCCCACAGCTACACGTGGTCACCCAGAGCATGGACATTAAATAGCCCTTTCCATCCCCGTTGGATGTTCCCCTTCAGCTGAACGAGGTGATATTTATGCATTTCTCTGCAGGCCAGAGCTGAAATGCAGCCCCCTGGAGTTCACTGCTGTGGGTGGTATTTGAGGAATCGGTGGGTTAGTCATGAGCTGCTTGGGATGGAGCAGAGCAGAATAAATGTGGGAAGGCACAAAGGAGGAAGAGGAGCTTTGAGATAAAGCTTCTCTAAAGGGTTTCCTGATACCATTCAGTTCCTAGAACTGATATAGGGAAGTGCCACTGCAGGTCACCTTCATTGTGAGTAGAAGAAAAGCCAAACACAAATTTAGCAGGAGATAAGAGATGTTTGAGTAGGTTTTGTTTTGCTGTTGGCTTATGCTGGAATGGGGTGTGATATCAGTACAGTTGGCTGTTCAGCTGCTAAAGGAAGGTAAAAAAGAGTTTTCAGAAGTGCCCTGAGAGGGAAAATCTTACCTGGGAGTAGCCCCTGGATGCTCATCAGGCCTGGGACTCTTAAATCCAGAATTAGTCAAGGCAAGCTGCAGATTGTTGAGGGGGAAGATTCAATTCCAGGCCTCGAAGATCTAGAGGAGATTATTTTTCCTAGAATGAGTAGATAACAGATTCTTTCCTTAAAACTCAGTTGGGGAAACTGGTTTTTGGTTATTTTCTCCTCTTGCATTTGGAAAATGGATATGGTTGAAGTCACTTTTCAGATTCTTCACAAGGCCTGCCTCTCTTCATGCTAAACTTTATTGCTGTGTCTAAAAACCCAAAAATGTCTCCCTAAAAGGTTTGTTCCTCCGAGAACACAACATAATCCAGGCAAACTTCTGGAAGATAATTTAAAACCATGGATTGCTTCTCTTTGTTGTCATCACACCTAAACAACAACAGCAAAAAAATACATTTTTCTGCTTTTTGCTCAATTTCCTTCCCCGTTGCTGGTCCCTGTGGAAAGCTGCTGAGGGGCAGCTGTTCCCAGGGCTGGGAACATTCCTTTGGATGTTGTCATGATGCTGCAAGTGCACACTTAGAGAAACAAGGAAAATGCCACTGCTTTTGTTGCTGCTGTGTTATAAAAGCACCGAGGAGGCAGCAGTTCCTGGTTATGCACTGTTGTTTGACTGCTCATTTTAGCTAATTTTGGTCTGCTTGGTAAATGAAGAAGCTGATTTGATAATAAAATACCAGCAGTTTTGACCTCTCTGTTAACTGTTTGTGGTTCCTGCTTCTTGAGAAGCATTTTACAGGGGCTCTGAGAATGAGCAGTTTGCAGAACTCTCTGCTGCTGTGGGGGAATTGTTCTAATTGATATCGAAGGCTGAAATGCAGCAGGTCTGCTGCTCCCATGGCTGGGTGTTTTCAGAGGGTGAGAGTCAAATTGTTCTCTATTTCCAGCTGGCTGAGGGAAGTGCACACTCTGCTTGCTTAATGTGGCTTCCTCCTCAGAGCTGACTGTGTTTGTTAAGGTTTTAAACCCGCTGGATAATAAACAATTTCTGCTGAAGAAAAGGTTTTGCTGCCCAGAGCACAGCTCAGCTGGGTCTGAGGAGCATATTTAGAACCTATTCATGCTCATAGTAAAACTATTTTTTTTTTTTCCAGGGGAACAAATGTGTTGACTCAATTTGTTGGTATGGTTCACTGTACAATGTTCACAGGCTCCAAGGAAGCAGCAGTTGAGGCATCAGCATCAATTGTCTGCCCATCCATCTCTTTATCTTAACACCTTGGCAGCCTCCTCAAGATGGAGGGAAAGCTTTGGTAGTTTGTTTTGGTAGTTTGTTTTCCCCATGAATTCTTGCAGAGGCTTTTTTAGGTGTTTATTTTTATTTTATTTTATTTTATTTTATTTTATTTTATTTTTTTGACAGCAGTCTGATTTTTTTTCTGGCTTGAGTTTTGATACACTGTGTGCATTTCTCTTGGCTGAAATTGAACCTTGCTCAGGTCAGCTCTGGGTACAGGCACTGCTGTTAGTCAGATAAAATTGGAGGTGTCACTTCTCAAGGTTGCTTTTTTTGCACATACCCTAAATGGCAAAGTGAAGTGCTAAAGCACTGTTTCAGAAGGAATGACTCTGTTTACCGTCCATGTTTAAGGGAAGTAGGTATTTAAGTGTGCACTGTAGGGAACTGCTCAATTCCTCTTGAAGGTTTCACAAGGTTTTGTGGAAATGAGGTGCTGCAAAAGGATGTTAAATTGTTCTTTTGCTTTTTCTTATCCCCTTTACTTGCATTCTGCATTTTTTGCCATCTGTAATTCCCTCATACCTGGCAGTGTCATGACTC
The DNA here is from genome assembly GCA_014839755.1 of Sylvia borin. Taxonomy (NCBI): domain Eukaryota; kingdom Metazoa; phylum Chordata; class Aves; order Passeriformes; family Sylviidae; genus Sylvia; species Sylvia borin. The sequence continues at coordinate 5,465,927 of CM025979.1, read as the reverse complement.
ATTTATATGCTGGGTGTTAAGCAGCCAGATAATATTAATTATAGGGAAGAGCTTTAGGGAAGTGTAGCTACATTTTGTGCTCAAGTTTGCTGGAAATCACAGAATATAGCAGGGTTAGACTGCTGCTTCTTACCTTGTAAACTTGATCCAAAACTCACCTCACAACTCTAATTCCAGCCCTTTCTCTAACTGAAAGTTCACTGCTCAATTTTTCAAGTGGTTGCTTTGCCATCAACTCTCCCTTTAATTCTCTCAGTTTAGATAATGGAAAAAATTGGCTATGTTGGATGGTGGAGTGGCTTCCTTTCCCCTCCCCTGTCACATAAATTTATTATCATGAGTTTCATCAGTCCACATGCACTTCAGCCCAGACATTGCATTCTTTTATGGTGGCTGGGCTCACTATCTGGAGAAAATAGCCTGGAGAAAAGGAGGCTCGGGGGAGACCTTATCACTCTAAAACTCCCTGAAAGAAAGTTGTAGTGAGCTGGGGGTTGGGCTCTGCTCCCTGGCAAGCAGTGACAGGACAAGAGGAAATGACCTCAAGCTGCACCAGGGAAGGTTCAGGTGAGACATCAGGAGGAATTTCTCCATGGAAGGGATGGTCAGGTTTGGAAGGGGCTGCCCAGGGAGGTGATGGAGGTGTCCAAGGGATGCCTGGATGTGGCACTCAGTGCTCTGGTCTGATTGGCGAGGTGGGGACCAGACTGGGCTCCATCTCAGAGGTCTTTTCCAGCCTCAGTGATTCTGGGATTCCACCAGGACTTGACCACCAAATGGGATTTATCGCGGCGAGCGTTTCTTGCGCTTTGAGCCCCTCGCCGCGCTCCTCTCCTTGAGTTTTCACCAAGCCTCTTTTCCCCACGCCCCACAGGTGGTACGTCTGTGTCAAAACCCCAAACTGGCCCTGAAGAACAGCCCTCCCTACATCCTGGACCTGCTGCCTGACACCTACCAGCACCTGCGCACCATCCTGTCCCGCTACGAGGGCAAGATGGAGACCCTGGGCGAGAACGAGTATTTCCGGGTCTTCATGGAGAACCTGATGAAAAAAACCAAGCAGACCATCAGCCTCTTCAAGGAAGGGAAGGAGAGGATGTATGAGGAGAACTCCCAGCCTAGGTAATGGAGAGAAATGCTTTCTGGGGTTTGTTGTAGGAATTAAACGAGTCGGAGGCTTTGTGTTGAGGGTGGATCGGTTGTCAGCTCGTCTGTCATTTTGTGAGGTCGAGGGACGTCTTCAAGGTGAACAGCACTTAGGAAAAGGATAGGTGGAGGGAGAAACTGCATTTTGCTGGATGTAAGGCTTTCTTGAGCAAAATAGTATGAATTTAATGTACCTTGAGAAGGTGTTTCCTCATCCAGCTTTAAGGAAAGGAAAGACAAGGTGATTTCAGTGTAAACTCTTGGAAAGATGAATCTTACACGTTTGTGCAAGGTTTGACAGGCAGAGATATACAAGGCATACTAAACACTAAACACTAAACTCATTTCAGGTTTTTGAAGTAGATGTTGGATTCCTTTTTTTTAAAAAATTATGGAAAAAAAAGTGAAAACCGCCCAGTGGCTGAACATAATTGCCCTGGGGAGAATGTGGTTAACAGCCTGGCAGCAGCCTGGAGTTACTGGAGGGGGAAGAAGTGCTGGCACATGTTTCTGGTTTAATACTGAACTCTGTGTAACATATCCCATGATATTGAGCTCCAATCAAAGGCTGTGACAGTGGCTCCAGAAGGGATTGCTGGTGCTGCTTGTGTTGCTAGTGGCTGTGTTGAAGAATGGATTAAGAAATGGGACTTTCTTTGTGGAGCGTTGTTAACTGTGTGGGGCATCAATCTGGAACATCTGATGAGTAAAGGATGGCTGTGTCAGTCATGAATCCAAAATCCCACCTCCAGCGTCTTGGTCTTTCAGAGAGGAGCAAAGAGAAGTAATTCCAGAGAGTTAATCAGCCTAGTTGCTTTGTAATCCAACTAATTGACTGGAGGGAGCAGGGGAAATCCAGATTGATAGATGTGAATGTCAGGACTGCAGCAGAGGCTGCTGTTCTCACAGCAGGCATGGGAGTCCTGGGGGAATTGCTAATTGTCCCATTTATGAATAAACAGCTTTAGCAGGGGAGGAACTGTGGGGAGATTTGTGTTAAACACAAGCATTAAAACAACATCACATCCTGACCACTCTCATGGCATCTTCCTCTGCCTCTGCACAGCCCAGGAAACAGCAGGGACTGTTTGGTCCTGAAGGGGTGACACCAGAGAGCCTTTTCCTGGTGCTGCTGCTGCTGAGCCTGGCAGCATTCTCAGTTCTTTAATTTGTCACAAAAGAGGGTGAGATTAGAGCAGTCAGGCCGTGTGATTCCTGCAGCAGTTCAGGAGATACCTACACAAAGAATGAGGATTTTGGGGTTTGGGGATTCTGTTAAATGCTGCACTGCCAGTGTCAGATTCCATGGTCGTGGGAGCTCTTGGAACCCAGTCACTTCAGTGCTATCTGTTAATTAAATTAAGTGAATTTCTGCTAGAAATGCACCTTTAGATATAAATTATGCATACTAATCTAAGGTGAAGAAACTGAAATTTCCTCACCTTGCTAGGAGCTGAAGAAAAATACTGATCTTTTTTAGTAAGAAGTAATAAATCAATACATTCGAAATTTATTATAATTTATAATAATGTATTCATACATTAATAAATTCAGATACTCCAAGGTAGGAGAAGCTTTCTGGAAGATGGTCAGCAGTCTGTAAAGCAAACAAATAGAACCTGAATCCAGTATTCACTGGGAATGTACTCATGGCAGTGTGTATATATGCACATATATATATAAAACATTTAGTTTGTTCTTGATCTCATGCAGGTTTGTGGCCATTAGTCTGCAGTGTTTTGAGAACAGGACTTCAAAAGTTTAATAAATGTGTTGTTTTGACTTTTCTGACTTTTTTTTTTTCCCTGTTGTTCTTGAAGCTTTCTTCCTCCTCTCCTCCAGCCTTCACATTCATTTTGCTTCCTGTTGTGTATGACCTTTATTTTCTCCCCCAAATGGCTCCTGGTGTAGAGCAAAAGGCACAATTCTGACATTTGCATGAGCAGTGTGAAAGCTGCAGTTTGCTCCTGCAGACCACTCATGAAAAATGACTGAAGTGGGCTCACAACTGCCCTGATCATTTAGGCATCACCCTTCTATTCTTATTATTTCCAGTTTTCTCTCTGTTTGTTTCCTCTCAGACGTTTGGGAGGTCTGTGGTTGTGGCTCAGACTATAAATACATAAATTAACCATGGTTGTACCTCTCCTGCCTTAATCTCACGCTGTGATTTTTGGGAGGAGAGCTCACTTGTTTTGTTAGGAGAGCTTTCAAGGTGCTATTTAAATTGTGCTTTAGCTCACTTCCATGTCTGTTTAAAAATTCATGCTGCTTTTAAAGCTCTGTGTGCACTTCCTGACTGATAGGTACGAGCAGTAACTGTTTAAAACTGAATTTTAGGGAGTAGATCAGATGCAACTTGGTGACTTTTTGTCAGAGATTCTGTGTTGCTCCTCTGAGTTTTGATAGCTAAAAGTCACGTCTGCAGGCTTGGCATCAAATAGTATTTCCAGGGTTAATAATTTTGGATATTTTGTTGTATGTTTGTAATAAGGTAAAGGCAAATCACCCAGTGATTGGTTGGCTGTGGGCAGTAATCAGGAATTCTTGAGGCTGAGCACATTTCCAGAGGTGCTGCTTCCTTTCCTTTATAGATCCAGGGGTAAATAAGTGACTTCTCTATTGTGAACTTCTTGACTTCCCTTTTTTACATTAAAAAAAAAAATGGATGAAATAAGCATATTTTTCCCTGCAATGTGATGGTTCTGTTGTTAACAGTGCCACTCTTACTCTGAACACTCTGAACCTGCCTCAGATCTCGATTTCAGTTTCATTTAGAGGCTTGGTGGTTTTGCTGGACTTTTTTTTTTTTTTTTCTTTTTCTGTTTCCATTGCAGAAATCTTTTACTTGTCAGCCCTCTTGCCTGCACAGAGGAGCTGCAATTTGTCAGCTTTCCACACTACATAAATTACTTCTTGCAGCAGTGGTTTTGCAGTTGTGTAAATAGATTATACTTGACATGGCAGGAGTGAAAAATAACTTGCTGATCAGGAGGCAGGTAGAGGAATTGTCTGTTCCTTGGGAAGGGATTAATTAGGCTGAAGAATCCATTTTTCACCAAAGAATCAAATTTACTAATCGTGTTAAAGCAGTCTATAACGAGGGAAAATTCAGGGAGGTTATTTTCTAAATAAAATCAGAGCTCTGCAAATGTTTCCGCATTAGAACACAGCTATGGGAGCTGCAGGGTGAGTGAGGAGGAATCATTTTTCAGGATGTGGAGTGGATGTTTAAGGAATAGAGCAAGTTATATTTCTAGTTCAAGTGTGGGAAACAAACTGTTAACAAAGCCAGTTAAAAAAAATAAAATCTATCTGCAGAGAAAATGGGGTTAAGCAGGGAATATAATAAACTTTTTCCATAGAGCATGGAGGTGAAAAAAAGCTTTGGGAAGCTGATCCATGTTTAATTGTTCTTCTGACAACAGCTTAGGGGGTGCTGGCTCAGCAGGATTTCATATTCTTCTCCAGCTCCAATGTTAAGACTCACTAATTTACACAGGAAAACGCTAGCAGTGTTTAATGTCTCCTGGAAATGAGCGTGCATATCTCTGAAGGGGAAGGAAGTGCATGAAGAATGACTTGAAGGAAAAAATAAATTAGAAAAAAAATAAAATAAAAAAATAGGTTGGAATTTAAAGAGGAAAAAGTTGGAGAACAGTTGTGTTAAGGCCTGAACCAGAAAACCCTCTGGGAGGAGGGGGGTTGGTGCTCTAATCTCATCTTTGAGACCTCTTGCACACATTCCTGCCCAGGGAAAAGGAGATAGTGCAAAATGTGGAACTCAGAATGGAGTGTGTGAGTCCTCTTTCTGTCACTTCCTTCTAACACAGCAGCACTTTTTTTTTCTTTCTTTCCTTTTTTTTTTTTAAACAAAACCCACTAGTGTGAAGTCTACATCTGCATTTAAATTAGAACATCTTAAAGAAAAGAACAGGCTCCAAAGCTGCCCACAAGAAAGGTTTCCTTGCCAGGCTCCAGCATATGAACACTAACTAACTGCTTATTACCAAAGAAGAAATTCATTATCATGTAAATGTTGTTGGAGGGGAGGAATGTCAATTATTTCTTCCTAATTCGGTTTTAAATTGCAGTTTAGGTGATAGTTTTGGAACTTAAGTAACACTTAGCATAATTGGCTTAAGCTTGCATTCATTACAGTTTTCTTTCTGTCTGAAATTGGACCACTGTCTTGAAAATCAATTTGTGGACGAATGCAAGATTTGAGATGATTGCATAATAAGGAAGGAAGATTTTTATCCTTCTTTCCTCTCAGAGCCTGTAAAAACTGGGGAGTTTTACGAGAGGCTGTGGACTTGCTCTTGTGGGTGGAATTACAAGCACGTTGGTTCATTTGTAGCAATTATCGTCGGGAATGTGATGGATTTCTCCATGCTGGCAAAAATGTGCTGCTGCTGCTGCTACTTGGCAGAGTGTCTCGTGTCTCTGGGGTGCTTGGCTGGGGTGTTCAGGGCTGGGATGGCACGTTTGGGAATTTTTAGGGTTGGATTTTTACCTCCTGCCATGGGTGGGGACATCCTGCTGCTGTCCCAGGTTGTTCCAGCTTGGATTTGGGCACTCCCAGGGATGGAGCAGCCACAGCTTCCCTGGGCAGCTCTGCCCACCCTTAGAATAAAGAACTTTTTTAATACCTACCCTGAACCTGCTCTTTGTCATTCCCACTTGGTATCCAGGACAGTTTTGAGGTGGCTGAAGAGGAATCACGAAATGTGGAATCTTCCTTGAGTTGGAGATGCCTTTTGTGATCTGTTTTTAAATATTGCAAATAGCCCCTGAAATGCAGATTTTGATTCCAGTGCAGAGAGGCCCAAATTAGGTATAATGAGAAGTGTCCTGAGCAGTGTGTTTGTTGTGTAATCCCCTGGAATCTGGTAAAATAAATTAATCCGTTACCTAAGTGAGAGTTTTATTCTTTACCTTGTCAGTCCTCTGAAAATGTGTTGAGCCCTTTAAAGACCATTAATAATATCAAATGTATTCCTCTCTTTAAAGCATTTTCTCTAGAACTTAAAATTTAAAAGTAGATTTTTAGCTTCTTAACAGTGAAAAAAAAAAAAAAAAGTAACATCAACACTTGTGCCTAAAACAACAAGTCCAGATCCTTTAAAAGTCAGTTGATTTGGTCCTTGTGGTCAGCACAGTGGCCTGATGTCCTTTCTGCTTCACATCACTCACAGCCATTTGCATACTGACAGGAATATATAACATTTTGGGGTGATTTGTGGCCTGCAGTGTATTTTGTGTGACCTTTTCAAGTGCTGGGCAGGCTCTGCTCACAAAACTCAAGGTGTTAAAACATATTTATGTCACCTGAAAATTGCCAGGGTTCAGCAGAGCATAAGGAAACTGCCCTGCAATACCTAAAGCACTGAAAAAGAGGGAGCTGATGGTGAAAAATTCTACAGAACGAGCAATAAATTTCATATTAATCTGTTCTTTTAGTTACTCTGAGGAAATGCTGTAGCTGTTACAGAGCCTGACCGTGTAAGGTGCCTTCTGTTGAGCCAGCAATAGTTCAGTGGAATTTCATTCACTTCCTGTGTTGCAAGTTTTGTTGAAAGTAGTTCCGCTGTTTCTATTTTTAACCCCCATCGCTGCGTGGAGAGGACGCCTCAGGGTTACAAAAGACAGCTCAGGATCACCTCCAGCGTTTCCACTCCCTGCTCCTGTGAGCACGGACACACTGAAAACTGCTTTTTTTGAAGGCAGGCACATCAAACTCTCTGCTGAAATCCAAGTGCTCGTGGCTGGTGCATCTGGGAGCCCCTGTGACATGAGAACCTCAGAGCTCTGTGGTTTCTGAAAGGTGCATTTGGCTTGTTGGAGTCGTTAAAAGAGCTGTTTGGTTGGTGGGGTTTTTTTTCTTTTTTTTTCTTTTTTTTTTAGCTCTTCAAGTATAAAATTGTGAGATGTAGTTACAGGAAAAAAAAAAAACAAAAACAACCAACCAAAAACCTGTGGGTTTGTGGTTTGTGTTTTCATAAGTAGTGGAGCTTGCACTTACATCCAGTGGATGCTAACCCTGAACAGAATCTGGTGGTGAGAGTGTAAGAATAAGAAGTAAGGACGCTAATTACAGAGGAGTGAAGCATTTTGAGGGTTGGTTTCTTGTGCTGCAGCTCATCATCCCTCTGTGTTTGTGCCATGCCTCCAGCAGGATGAGCTTTACAGACACGACAGTGTGTGCACGTCAAATGATGGCATGTGAACACAATATTGTGACTCAATCAGCCTGTGCAGCTGATCCTTGCTGCGTGTGAGGAGCTAAATCACACCGTGTCAGCTGGGTGGGCTCTGAAGGAGGTGAGAAATGCTGGAAGAAAATGAAAAAAATCCTAGCTGGCAGTGGCAGAAATGGTTGTGCCACGTTAACGTTGCCTTGAGGGGAAAAGGCATTTAGGCAGGAAGCGCATTAATTTAACTAATTGTGTCAACGTGGCTGAGAGAGACATCCCTGATTAAACCATCCTCTGCCCTTAATGGCTTTCCAAGACAGAGCCCATGCACTGGAAAAACACTTTTGTCCAGGAAACTGGGAATGAAAAATCTGCTGAGGGTCTGGGGGCGACCTCAGAAGCCCCAGCTGCGGCTGGCAGTGGGGACCTGCACCTGGAAGTTTCTCCTCAGCCTCTTGAATTCCCCAGAAATGTGTGGAGCAAACCCATCCTGAGACAGGCAGGAAGGAGCAGAATCACAGTTCAGAGCAGGGGAACGTGGCCGTGGGCACGGGGTAACCTGGGGAAACACTCTGGCTTCGTGCTGCTTTTGGTTCCCCAAAACTGTGTTTGACAGCAAGAACTGTGTCTGGGTTGGTACAGAAACAATTCTCAGCTCACTCTCTGTGCACAAAGACTGATCCCTCCATGCTCCAGCTGCAGGTGCTCCTCCTATACAGAAACACTTGGTTCCTGTACACAGTGAAAAAAACAAAATATTTGGCTTTTTACCTTTTCGCTGGTTGCTTCACTGTTTCTCACCATTTTAAACTGAAAGCTTTGGGCATGGGTGTGAAAGCTCTCAGGGAGGTGAAATCCCACCTCAGCTGCTGCTGTGAGCACAGAACACAAGCAGGCTGTGGCTCTTTGAGGTGGCCCAGGTGTTGCCTGCAGCTGCCTGCACACGTTGGGGACACTTCACTGATGTGGCCTGAGCTCCTGGGGAATGTTTTCAGCTTTTTTTGGGGGGCAGCTGGTTAAAAACTCCCCAGCAGCAGGAGTTAGGTGCTGCAGTCAGCTCTTCCCAAACTGGCCTTGGCATTTCGTTCTTAGACTCGTAAGGTTTAGTTTTCATTGATTCTTGTGTCAGATTTCGTTTTAACTTGTAAGATTAAATTCTTTAACTTGTCTCTGGTGGAGCCCTTGGTGGTGGTTTTGTGTGGATTTCTGTGTTTAGGTAAAATTATGAAAAATGGCCATCATGGGACATTTTTGGAGGCCAAAACTGGTTGGGAATCTCCAGTCTAAGACCCATAAATGTTCTTTAAATATATATTCCCCTTTTCTCTGCGAGTCCATTCCCATCTGTTTAGTTGAAGCAATAAGGACAATAAGGCAATAAGGACAGTTCTGATGTTACTAAAAATAAGACACAATCATCAGTAAGCTTTGATATCCCAATAAAAATATTCTCTATAATTGCAAGTGTTTATTTGGTCTGTATAAATTTACAGAGATGTAAATTGTTAAAAAAAAAGAAAATATTTGTCCTTTTAGCATAGGATTGGTAACTGCTGAATGTAAAAGCCACTAACACAAACTATTCTGCAGTTTGCTGTATGTTCACTTCCTGTGGTTTTTCCTGTTATTTACCTACAATATAGCTGAATATTTATCAAAAATGATGATAACCTTGAGAATTTAAAATGGTTCAGCGAGCCAAAATGGTTTGGGAAACCGAGTCCTTCAACGTGTGTGTGTGTGTAAAACCATTTGTTTATCCATCCTTAAGCCTGAGGAAGTTCTTACTTCTCTCATTAACTGATGTGCTCAGCTGAGTGCAAGCACTTCCTGGAGCTCAGCTGAGGCAGAAGAGATAAACAACTGGACACAGGAATATTCCCTGGCTTCTTCAAGTGTTTTGTTTAAGCCACGCACTTGTCCAGGGTCAGAAATGCATCAAAGTGCTCGTCTCTCGTACCCAGATTTCCCCACGTTGTGCTGGGCAGCAATAGGAGAGTCCAAAATCATCAGCAGGTTTATTAAAGCCTCTCCTTTTATAAACTCAGTTTAAAAAAAGCCCCTGATTTTTGGCTTGGGCTGTAGATGGATTAAATGATTGATTACAGCCTGGTGTTTGCTTTTGTCTCTTGAGTTAACACAAACTGTCCTTTTTTTTTTGCCATTTTAGGAGAGTGAGGGCTTTCAGAAGCCCACAGCTCCCGACCTCTGATTTGCAATTTTTCTAGTGTTTATCAGACATTGCAAGGAGCACAGTGGGAATCTCCATGAGGGAGGGATGTGAATTCCCACCAGGGTGTGAGTTTACAGTTAAATCATCTTCCCTGTACCACGAGCTCAGCATCTGAGCCTTCCCCTCGTCAAAGAGAAATTCATGGCTTTAAACAACTTAATGTGCCCAAGCCAATCCATAGAACTGCTTGGAAATGCCCAGTTTGAGTGTGTAGCACATCCAGAGGCAGCTGGGGAATGGGACAGCTCATGGAGGAGCAGCTGGGGGCTTCTCCTGGGGTTAATCCCAAGCACCTGCTGTTGTTGGACACGTCTGAAATGCCAAAATCCAGAATTCCATGTGTAGATTTGAGTGGTTTTCGTTGCTGCACACAAATTAAAATGTAGCTGAATAAAGAAGGTGGAAGAGAGAACTGCTGTCAGAGAAAATTTATTAGAGTTTTGGGCCCTCCTCATCTACCCAGACTGTCAGGGTATGGGGAGAGAGCTCGTGAGGGATGAGAAAATACTAGAATATGATGTCAAGCAATATGGGTCACTTTCAATAGAGTCCAGACCCTGTGAAAATATGGGAGATGTCCCAAATGTCCAGGGAATTTGTGTGGAAAGGCTGGAGGTCAGTTCTGCCATCAGGCACACTGACAGGGTGAGTCCTTCAGGTAGGAACAGCATGTTTGGAGCAAGTGGTATCAGAAAAACCTCCAAGGTGAAGTGAACGGGAGCCAATCCAACCAGAATACCAGAAACTGGTGAGAAGCTGGAGCCTGGGGGAGTGCAGTTGGCTGCCAAACACAAATGTCTCCTGCAACAGCAGCAGACTCAGGGAGAGAGATGGGAAAAACAAGAGAATCCAATGTGGCTGGGGCTGTTCCCTCACTCTGAGGTTGAATATTAAATAATCAGTGCCATAAGTGAGTCTGTGCCATGCCTGGGGTGGTGGATGCAGTTTTCTGATCACCTCTGGTGTGCTGGGCACAGCTCCCAAGTTGTTCTTTCCCACATGATGCCAGTTGCTCCTTTTACCTTCAAGCACATGATGTGAGGGGTAAAATAAAACCCCTCTGGCCTAGAGATATCCCTGTCTCTTTTCAGGAAATTTTCCTAGCAGTGGAGTGGAGGAGAAGAGAGGCATCCTTTATTTGGATAAAGGAGTGAGAGAAAGAGGTGCCTCTGGTGAATAGAATAGCAGAAAAGATCTATTCTCTTCTCCAGCTTAAAAAAGGGCATATCCTGTGGGACAGAGCACTCCTGATGTCTCAGTGTCATCAGGCACAGAAGGGACTTGAGGTACCAGCTGTAATTCAAATTGGATAATTAAACACAATATATTTGAGAGCCCTGGCCATGGAGCTTTTGTGTGTAAGCTGTTACCATTTCAGGAAAAACCTGCAGGTGTTTTTTGCATTCCCTTGGGCCTGCTATGATCAGTCAGACATTCCCTGAGCAAACCTATTGTGTTGGGAGCCTCTGGAGAGCTGGAGAGACGTTCAGCTTCCATTGTCTGGGGCAGGAGTAGTTTTATGTGCACTCAAAAGGAATTTTCAGACCCAAAGCTGATGAGGTTTTGTCTGCAATACTCACTAGGTGAGGTCTGAGTAGTGATTTTGCACCTTTTCTGTGAATGTGGTTTTTTTTTTTTTCCATGGGAGGATTATTTGCCTGCCCACCTTAAAGAGATCATACAGAGTTTGTCATTGTGGAAAATGTCTTGACAAACACAGGTCTTGCTGGTAGTTCCCATGTTTTGGGTGTTCTGAATGCTGAGGAAACACCTGAAAGAGAGCCCCAAATAAGAGTTCTGCACACTGGGATCATTCCTGAATTGCAATAAGTGCTGCTTCTGCTTTGCTCACAGTGCTAAACTCTTTTTTTTTTTTTTTTTTTTTTTTTTTTTTTTTTTTTTTTCCTGAAATAAACAATTTTTGTCATCCTTTGCAGGAGGAACCTGACCAAATTGTCCCTTATATTCAGCCACATGCTGGCAGAACTCAAAGGGATTTTCCCCAGTGGCCTCTTCCAGGGGGACACGTTCCGGATCACCAAGGCAGATGCTGCAGAATTTTGGAGAAAAGCTTTTGGTGAAAAGTAAGTTTCTAACTGTGCTTAGAGATAGAGATGTGGGAGCAAACTGCACACAGTGGTCTTTTTAAGAATTCTGTTTGGCTATTCAGAAAGGGCTTTGTCAGGTTAAAATAAATGATGGGAGAGACCTGCTGGTCATTTGATCCATCTCTGGGCTGAGGAATTATTAATGTTATATTAATATATTAATATATAATAATAAGGAATTATTCCTACATTAAATTTCTCAGGTTTTGTCCTCTCTGGTTTTAAATGTGTCAAGTGATGAATCTTTCCCCAGTTTCCCCAGGAGACTCTTGTATTGTCACAGAATTTCCCTTGATTATTCAGCTTAAATTTTCCTCTCCTTGGTTTAATTCTTTAACTTGTAAGTAAGCTCTACAAGCTGTGCAAAATAATTCTTTCTTCTTCCAAAGGTTACCTTGCCCCCAACGTGGGTTGTTCTTTAGCTAAGCCATAATATTATATTCTTTTCATCTTCCCTCCAATTAGTCTTTCCAATCATTTACTCACCTCTCTTCTTCTCCGAATTTCCGTTTGCAAAATGGCTTTGCTAAGAGTGAAGGGGGTAAGGGGGAATGCAACAGTCTCTGTGTGCAGGCTGCTGAAATGTCAGGTTTAATTTCTGTATCTAATGAAACACTGGCTAAATGAACCGTGGAGGTGTTCACAGCAATGTTTGGGGATTAAAGTTAATGGATTGGGTACTGCTTTCACACTGAGGGAACTGAGGTACTTCACCTAAAGAGGTTAATTAGTAGCTGTCAGGACAAAAAGCCATAATGTATTTACTCATGAATAGCACAGTTGTCTGAAGTGAGGCATTTTCTTTCTGTGTTTCTATGCCACTTGATATATTAGAAAAAGGAAAATATTCCTTTAAACAGGAGCCTGTGTTTTGGCTTCTGATTATCTTCCTTCTCCAGTTAATCCTTCTTCAGAGAATTGTTTGCAGCTTTTTTTTTTTAACCATCTATAGTTCTTCTCTACCAGCTGCAACATCATGAAATTACTATCAAGTGAGGCTGTGGTAGGACTGCAGAAAGAGGGAAAAGAGAAACCAGAGGAGGACTCCTAATTCCAAACTTCTGCACGTGCAGAGAAAATTACCTTAAATTCATTTGCCTGCCGATTTCCTGCAGCACCCAGCAATCTGTGTTGGTGTGACGTGACTGGATCTCCTGTGGCTGGTTTTGATTTTCCTCTGTTCTGTTACCACAACGTGGCTGCTCACAGGGGTAATGTGGAGGTGTGGGCGTGGTGGTGGTGGTGTTCCTCAGCCCTTTCCCATTCCCTGCTTTTCCCCAGGACCATTGTTCCTTGGAAAAGCTTCCGCCAGGCGCTGCACGAGGTGCATCCCATCAGCTCGGGGCTGGAGGCCATGGCCCTCAAGTCAACCATCGACCTGACCTGCAACGACTACATTTCAGTGTTTGAGTTTGACATCTTCACACGCCTCTTCCAGGTAAGGATTGAGCAATGGGAGTCACTTGAAGTGTCTCAGTGCTTCAGGTTATACGTGTTTTTTTTTTTTTTTATCCAAGCCAATATTTTATACACATTATTTACATGGGATTTGCTTGTCTTGTCCTCCATCCCTTAAGGAGTAATACTTAAGACCCCCACTTTTACTTTTTATTGCAGGAAAAGTGGGTGATATTTCTGGCTGTAGAATTAAAAAAAAAAAAAAACAACAAATCCCAAAATACACACTGCAACTCCCAGGCACATTCAGCATCCTGCCATGAATCAGGTTTTCTCTTTCAAAGGTCACTTGGAGACTGAAGCTCTGACACAGCTTCTGCAAGCCAGGAAATGTGAAGCTTAGTTTATCACTCTGTCTTCCCTCATCCCTTTCTTTATTGTCAGATTTGTTTTCCATGCAAGGGGGGGTTGGTTGTTCAGGATGGAGCTCAAGCATGGAAATTTGGGCTTCCTATCTTTTGAACTGACCCAGGCAGGATGTTGTGAACGTGTCTGTGTCTGTGTGTGTGAGAAATCTCTGTATCACTGAAGGGATATTAATAGTAGGTAAAGTCCTTCCCCACAGTCTCTAATAGTGCCAAACTCAAAAACACAGCTTCTGATGGCACAATTGGGTATTTACAAGAACAATCACTTACTTCTTTGGCTCTGACTTGCCTTTTCCCATGTGATGGGGTGGGTTGTAATTAAGATATGACTAGATGAAAAATTCCCATGTTTGGTGTTGCAATGTAGCTGATCTCATTCAGCACTTTTCCCAAGTGTTGTACATAAAGAGCAAGTCAAGAGCTGCTGCAGATTCCAGGGGATGCAGAGTTCCTTGGGAGTGCTGATACCTTCTTAGATGGGTTAAGAAATGTGAAAAAATCAGGTGAGATTTACACACCCAAAGCCCTTCACAGGGTTGAGAGATTTCAAATGGTTGTTACGACTTTTGGGGCATCATTTTAAGCCATATTTGAGATGTGTGTGCTGGGTTCTTTATTCAGACCTGAGACCAGCCACACCCCGCTGAGGTTGGGCTGGTGAGGAAGAGTCACAAGTTACAGACAGTGAAACTGAGCCACAGAGGGGAGGTCACTGTCCCCAGGCCATGCAGGAAGTTGGAGAGCAGAGCAGTCATGGTTCCTGGGCCTGTGCATAATCAGGGATCTCATTAAACTCCTGCCTTTATCCCTGTCTGGGGAATGAGTCATTTTCTCTGCAGAAGCAGCACAGTTGATGGCTATTCTTAAGCTGTGACCTCAGTGACTTCTTTTGTATTTATTAAAGGAGTTTTGATTAAGGTCTGTCTTAGGTGATGTTTTTATCCCTAACAAGCAAGAAAACTCAAATGCCAAGCACTGCATGGGAATGAACGTTTTGCTTTCTCTGCTGGAATTGTGGTGGAACAGAAACAGGTTTCTCTCTAAGTGAAGAACCCTTTGATTCAGGGATATTGATCCTCTGCAGAAATGTGTGGTTAATTTGTTTCTTTGGTGCTTCCCCAGCCCTGGTCGTCTTTGCTGAGGAACTGGAACAGCCTGGCAGTGACTCACCCCGGGTATATGGCATTCCTCACCTATGACGAGGTGAAGGCCCGGCTTCAGAAATTCATTCACAAACCTGGCAGGTGAGAGGGAGCTGAGCCAGCAGGGCCCTGCCGGGAGCTTCTGGCTGCCACCACTGACTGCAGCAGGGCTGACACATGATCTGTGTTCCTTTCTGCAGCTTGTGTGGCTCCTTCTGGGCTGCTTTTAAACATGGAAACCTCCCGTAGTCTGTTCGCTTGTTGGCTTTTTAAAAGTTGGTTCGAGACAAATGATTTTAAGGATGTTAACTTCTCTTGCTCTGGATTCTGGGTTTAATTTCACCTGGAGACCGGTGCTTGGATCCTTTTCCTCATTTTGTATCATATTGCAAAGTTCCCCTTTGAACTGCCTGGGGGTCGATTGAGGAAAGCTGCTACAAATCATCAAGTTCTTCCTACTAATTTCATTTGCTGTCTCGATATGGCCAGACAAAGGCTGCCTACTTGTCATTTAATCTTTTCTGTCTGTCCCAAGCTGAAGTTTCTTTTCCTTTGTGTGTTTTCAGTTACATTTTCCGACTGAGCTGTACCCGCCTGGGTCAGTGGGCCATCGGCTACGTCACTGCAGATGGGAACATTCTCCAGACAATCCCCCACAACAAACCCCTTTTCCAAGCACTGATTGACGGCTTCAGGGAAGGCTTGTAAGTGACTTTATAAAAATCAGGACAGCAAAGCAGTTCAATTTCGAGCATTCAGATTTTGAATAGTCCCATTGCTGTCAGTGGAATAACTCACTGCTGAACTATTTTGGCACTCAGGAGTTACTGACAGCTGTCTGTGCACTGGACAGCTGTGCAGTAGCAGATGATAAATGTGCCCCAGTGTTTCCCTTCTCATAAATCCTTTTTTTTTTTTTTTTTTTGGTCAAACCCTTAATTTGAACCAATACTTTTAAAAATAACGCGTTTAATTTTGGTCCAATCATAAAATTCTTCCAAAACTTTAGAATTTAGAATACCTTAAATTCCCACCCCTTGCTTCTCCCCTTCATTCTTTTTTCCTTTCCCACCTCCAAAAGAAACCTTAGCTATGTGTGTGTGTGTGTACAGGCACATCTTGAGATATTTTTTTTTCCCCAATTTCTCCCAGTTATTTATTTCCTGATGGCCGGAATCAGAATCCTGACTTGACTGGCTTGTGTGAGCCCACACCTCAGGACCACATTAAAGTTACACAGGTGGGTAAAACATCCCACTCCATCAAACTCTCTGCCTTTCTCCCTGATTTCTACCCTCCTTAGCTTCTGTCACACGTGGTATTCCCAAGCCTTGTCTTTAGGCCTGCAGTATTTTACAGGAATTACAGAAATCTCTGCAGGATAAGGATGGGCAGATGAGATTGCAAGGACAGATTTTAAGGGTTTGTTTTTAGAATATTCTGCCAACTTTGATGCTTTTGTGCCATACATGTTTTGAACCCTGCTTTTCTTGGAATGCTTAAATGAAAATTATTGGATAATTTGAATTCCACCTTTTTCAGAGCTTGATAGATGCATCTAGCACATAAAATGATAGTGAAATCATTGGATATTTCTGTTCCCTCTGTGATTTATGCTGTCTTTCCCTCAGGAACAATATGAGCTGTACTGTGAGATGGGCTCCACGTTCCAGCTGTGTAAAATCTGTGCTGAGAATGACAAGGACGTGAAGATTGAACCTTGTGGGCACCTGATGTGCACCTCCTGTCTCACAGCCTGGCAGGTGAGCCTTGGCCTCTCCTTTATCTCTCTCTGAGGGCAGCTGCTTCATCTTTGACAGATCTCCTCAGAACTATTCAGGTGTGGAGAGAAGGTAGCAGAAACATTTTCTCACAGTGTCACTGCATCAGAAGCTGTTTAGATGCCTGATCTCTTAATATGGAATAAGGAATAAACTGTGAAAGCTTCCTGAAGTGCTGTTTTCCTACTTCAAGGAGAAAATATTCCACATTTCTAACCCAGTTTGCCTTTGTCTTCCCCTCAGCTGAAAGCTGCCTGCCAAAAAAGCAGGTTAAAAGCTGATTGTTCCTGAAGCAGGTGATAATTTGTGCAGCCCAAAGGCTGCAGTGACAGGTCTCTTGTGTCCCCTGCAGGAATCAGAAGGCCAAGGTTGTCCTTTCTGCCGCTGTGAGATCAAAGGCACCGAGCCCATCGTGGTGGATCCCTTTGATCCCAGAGGAGGAGGAGGATTGTCCAGGCAAGGGGCAGAAGGAACCCCCTCCCCCAATTACGACGATGATGACGATGACAAAGCCGACGATTCCCTCTTCATGATGAAAGAACTCGCTGGTACCAAAGTAAGGTCACTGGGGTGGCTGCTGAGAAACGTGGCAGTGCTTTTTCCTCCAGCAGTTTTCTCTCAGTGCTTTGTGCCCCTGAGGGTTGTCAGACTGTGGAACAGTAAAGATCCTGCTCCCGATAGAAAACAGGGATTTAGGTCCAGTTTTGTGAGCTCACTTCACACTGTCAGCTTGGGATCACACTTCAAAGCCTTTCATCTTTTGTTTGTTGTCTTGGAGGAATCCCCAGAGGGGTGGAAAAGCTGGCCTGACCTGTTGGAATGGATGATCTGGGTTTGGAGCACTCCTCTGTGTGTTAGATTTTGATTTCCTAGCCAGAATTCACCCAGATGAGCAGAAATTCATCCATTTTTTCCCCAGGGATGGATGCAGCCAGGCAGCTACAGCCTTCCCAAGGTCCTGATGAGTAACAGGGTAGAGGGCAGGCTGTTCTGCTGAGGAACTCATGTTGCCTGTCATCTTTTTACATGGTGGCTGATAAATCTGTCTAATAAAGGTGTGATAACTCTGCCTTTAGTGCTGCTTCCCTCCAGGAGCTGTGTACAGGCATTCTTCGTGGATCCCTGTGTGGCTTTTTCACCTCATTTTCATTTCTCATTTCACAATCTGATTGCTGCTCTTGCAGTTTTTTTACTGCATAGGGAAGTGGGTTTGAATTTGGCTAATTTTTAATAGCTGAATCAAGTAAAATAAGCTGCATTTCCTGGTCAGAAAGAATCTTCACCTCTGGTTTACCTGGAGTCTTATTTCCCTATATCTTCCAATGTACTAATCAGTAAACACAATTCCTGGAGGGCTTTTTATACATATTTTGAGGCAGCGAAGCAGTTTTCTTGGTGTGACATCCTGTCAGTGTTGCTATTTTGTTTGCTTCAGTGAACTCAAATGTACATGAAGCTTTTCAAAATTAAACAGCACTAGCTTTGATTGTAAAAACAAGAGAAAATAAAGAGAATAACAGGCACTGTGCTGCTTTGTTAAGTGGAAAACCAGCTTTCCAGAGACAAAAAATGGAGGGTTTGGTGCACACCAGTGCTCTGTAGTGAAAGCAGTGTGCACAGGGACAGGAGGCTTTGCAGCAGATCGTGCCCTCTGGCGTTGAAAAGCTTGAAAAAGCACTTTTTAAATGTGTCCCTGCTCAGGGCCAGCTGAGGCAGGTTTGTTACTCCATCAGAACAGCTCTGTGTTTCTGGGTGTGCATTTCAGTGGTGTCTCCCAGCTCAGCCTGGATCTCTCCATCCTCCATCCCTGGAGGGCAGCAGTTACTCACAGAGCGATTTGTCACAGCTGGAGAACCTCTGCAGAGGACAGGAACCGTGTGGCTTGAGCCGTGTGCTGATCGTGCTGACGTTGTCCCCTCCCCTGGCAGGTGGAACGTCCTCCCTCGCCGTTCTCGGTGGCTCCTCAGGCCGCCCTCCCTCCCGTGCCACCCCGCCTGGACCTGCTGCAGCAGCGAGTGGCCAACCCCCCCGGGGCCTCCAGCCCGGGCACCTCCTCCAAGGTCAGGCACTCCTCCTTCCCCTTCTGCTGTGGTCTGCGTGGGGCAGGACCATTTGGGACCACAACGTGTTCTCTCTGACATCCCCAAGTGCTTCATTCCTTTTCTGTCCGGCCTCCTGAGCTGCCAAATTATTGTTTCTGCCATCACATTCTTTGGTTTTCAGCCTCAATCCCTGCTCCCTTTAGATTTTCCTCATTTTGTTCTAGCTGGTACAGAAGGTATCCTCTGTATTCCTCTCCCATTTTTTCTGCGCTCATTTTTACGTCAAGCATTTTTTTTGGATAGAAAATGAAGAAAGGAATTCAGTGTGTGTGACTGGGAGAAATGAACTGGCTTTCTGGTTGATCAGCAGAAGGCAGTAGGATGATCTTGGTGGAGTTAAATTAATGGTTCTTGAGATGCAGCAGCAGTTCTTCGTCTGGTTTGGATGAAATAATGAAATTAGGAAAGTTCAGGCAGAAGAAAATACCTATTTCTGTAAATATTCATCACTGACTGATAAATGTTAACTTGCACAAATAACCCACAACTGAATCATTTTTTAAATGGTGGGGAGGCTCTGTTTGGAATCCAAGCTAAGGCTGCTCTAAGCTCATGTTTTCCCTCAAGAAGAGGAATCTGGGTGTTCAGAGCCTGGCTGGAGTGCACGTAGTTCCTGTGTTATCTCCTCAACCCTGTGCAGAAGGTGTGGAGACATCTCCGAATTCTCGGAGATAATCCCTTATAAAAACAGCTCAAACCACCCCAAAACTCCCCCTGCCGCCCTCACCTCCCTCCTGTTTACCTTTCTCTGGCTGAGCTGCCTGTGTTTCACGCGTTGTTTTGCATTCCTCCTCCCCTCAGGCCGCCCCCGGTGCTCTGCACAAGGACAAACCTCTGCCGATCCCACCCACGCTGCGGGACCTGCCGCCGCCTCCGCCCCCGGACCGCCCGCACTCTCTGGGCCCCGAGAGCCGCCCGCAGCGCCGGCCCCTGCCCTGCACCCCGGGCGATTGTCCCAGCAGGGACAAGCCACCCCCGCTGCCCTCCAGCCGGCAGGGTGACCTGTGGCCGGCCAGAGCCATCCCCAAAGGCCCGGGCGTGGCTGTGAGCGCCGAGCCCTGGGCTGGGAGGGAGCTGTCCAACCGGCACTCGCTGCCCTTCTCGCTGCCCTCCCAGCTGGAATCCAGGGCTGAGAGCCTGAGGCTCGGCAGCACGCTCAGCCTCGACAACCCCGGGGTGAGTAGCTGGGGGAAGCTGGGAGATGAGGCAGCCTCTTCTCGTGCTGAGAAATGGGATTTTGTCCTGGGAGAGATGGAAAGAAACTGGCGGATTCTCCAGGCAAAGGAAATGGTTTCATTCCTCTCGTGGAATAAGGTTGAAATCCCAGTTGCAGCAGTCATGAGCTACGATTGCCTGATCATTGTTCACCTTTCCTTGTTCACCTTTCCTTGTTCACCTTTCAGTGTTGAAAAGCTGAGAATTATGAGTTTTCTCTGTTTTTTTACTGAAAAGCTGAGTTTTCTGTTGTTACCTGAGAAAGTGTGGTTTGCTCTCCTGGCTTTTCAGCCCTGAGAAAACCTGTACACATCAGCTGTGAGGAGTTTGGCTGAGTAAAATCTGAGTTCCATTTGGCTCTGTTCACCTGCAGGACACTGTTACCAGTGAACTGAGTAGTCCAACGTTTTGTTCTCCAAAAGAAACTGCAGGCAGTTTTGCTTTCCTTGATTCCATTTCCTTCATTTTTCCTTCTAATGCTTCCAGCTTTCTAAAATTAAAAGCAAGCACATTTTTAGCCAGATTTTCTAAGAAAATGGCACGTGCACTGTTGTCATCATGTCTCCAAATGTGTGTGCTTGTCTGCATCCTTTTCCTCTTGGCTCCCATTTTGGCCTGTTTCAGCTGAATTTCTCAAGGCCATTGGAATCTCAAAGCATATGAAGTTCTTCCTGCAGGAAAACCCCTGCAATGTCCTCACTGTGGGAAAGCTGTCAGAGAATTCCTAGATTTCTGAGGTGTGAGTAAATTCTGTGCCATAAATGAGGGTGCTTCATTCCCACAGAGGCTGTTCAATGAGTGGCTTTGCAGCTACACTGGGACACGCGTTGTTTCTGATTCCTGGTTTGGAATTTTGTCTTCCAGAGCTCCACCAGTGGTCCAGCAGCAACCTCAGAGTGTGAACACCCCAAAATCAAACCCTCCTCGTCTGCCAATGCCATCTACTCCTTAGCTGCCAGGTCTGTTGGGATGTTTTATACCTTCCAGAGTGGGAATTGCAGGGTGCTGGTGCCACGGGCAGAGCTGGCACAACTCTTCCAGTCTTAGTTTTAAACTCTGAGAGATTCAAAACACAGTTTGGAGAAAGCAGCTGAAATCAGCTTCCCAAAGAGCTGTGGGCAGTGGTGGGAGCTCCCCTGGGCTGTGGCAGCAGGAATCAGGCTCCAGTTGCCACCAGCTCTTGAATAAATTCACTTTTGAGTGGGGCTTTGTGTGATGTCGATGTGCATGGTGTTGTCACTTCCTTTTGCATCACGACCTTGTGCTGGTGTGACCTTGTGGGCTGCATCCTGAAAACCAAGTGATTTCTTTAGCCAGTCTTGCTGTGAAGTGACTGTGGATTTTAAAGGGCACCTTGGTATTAATTAGATTTGCTGTAAATGTTTTATATCTTCTTTCTCCTGCCTCCAGACCACTGCCTGTACCAAAACTGCCTCCTGGGGAGCAGTCTGAGAGCGATGAGGACACTGAATACATGTCACCATCCTCTCTGCCTGTGGTGCCTCCAGGTCCTGCTGTGCAAAAACCAGAGCTCAAAATGCCTTTGGAAATGACTCAGAGTTTACGGTGAGATTCTGCCTGGTTCTGCACTTCCTCCTCCCACCTCTGGGGCAGCACATTTGGGACAGCAGGGTGGGAATTTTGCTTGCTCAGATTTCTGAATTCCCCCAGTGATATTCACCAGATATTTATTTGACTAAAATAGCAATGAAGGAAATGTGACCATTGCTCTTGTGCAGAGTCCTTGTACAGTATTAAAGGACTCAGATATCTCCTTCTTCCTGCTCTCTCTGCCAAGAACCTTTTGAGAGCAGTAACAAATTTTGAAATACAAAACTCCTGTTAAAATGTCATTTTTGGTGGTATCAGTTTCTGTGGTATCATTTTAACTCTTTTAAGCTGGAGTGCTGAACTGCAATAAACACTCATAGAGCATTTTCTAGAACAAATACTTCACAGAGCAGTGATGATTTCACCTTGAAGCAAGGAGCTGTGCACAAACTCTGTCACAGAGGCACGGTGGTCACCTGTGTGAAGGGGAATGTGTTCTCTCCCTCAGAGTTTTGGACTGTGACCAGCAGCCCGAGGGCTCCATGTATGAAGCAATGTACAACATTCACTCCCAAGCAGCATCCTCTGCTTTCGAGGCTGTCAGCACTTCTGGTGAGTGGGTGTGCTAAAAAGCAGCTGAGGAGCTGGGGTACAACGAATTGCTCCCAGTGGAACAGCATTTTAGGCTGATAAAAAGGAATTACATTTGGTTTTGTTGTTAAAATAGCTGGGATTTATGTAGAAGTATGAGTCTGTGCGTGCACACTGCATCTATCAAGTATTTTTAACCTAATCTTCCCTTCTGGAAAGAGCTGCCATTCAGTGTGAGGTTTTAGCAGCAAAAACTTTAGTTGTGTGTCCTGTCAGTGCTTGGAAGAGGGGATGTAGGAATGCATTTCCCACACCCAGAAAGTGTTTTCCATACAGGGAAAAGTTGAAGGCTCACCCCTTAAGGTAAAGAACCCAGAAACTTCCATACCCTGCTGACAGGCCAGCACAGGGCATGGACTGGGCTCTGAGATTTGGATTTGGAACTCAGAGCCCGTTAATTTAATTGGCAGCAGGCCAGGTTGTCCCTCCTAAACCATTCAGTGTTTAGGAAGGAGCAGAAAAGAAAAGAGAGGCTTTTTGGAGTGTTTTTAGCAGGGCGCCAGAGGTTTTCTCAGACACCGGTGGGAGGCTTATCTTTTATTTTAGTAACCTTTGTTATTTTGTTATTTCTCCTGACTAAATCTTTTACTTTTCAAAACACCTCTGAGGAGCAGCCTGGCTGATTAAAGTAACCACTTCTTTGCCAAGGCTGGACCCTCAGAAATTGATACTTACACTTGGTTCATTACACTCTGGCCAGATTCTAACCCCTATCAATGTGGGAGCAGAGTCTGCCTTGAGAGACTGCTCAGTCCCAGAGCTCAGAACATGCCTCCTCTTGCAGATGAAGGGAACCTGGCAGCAGCCCCTGCCAGCAATGGCCCTGAGGAGCCAGAGAATGAAGAAGATGGTTACGATGTCCCCAAGCCGCCAGTCCCCGTTGCCAACGCTCGTCGCACACTGTCTGATATCTCCAATGCCACTCCTGCCTTCAGCCGAATGTCCTTGGAAAACGACCCTGTCACAGGTCAGAGAGCTCCTGTGCCTCCTCTCGGCGCTGCTGCCTGCCTCTGCAGCTCTGAAACTTGTGTCACTCGCTGAACGTTTTGGATGTAAGGTGTAAAATCAGGGTTAGGAGGCAGAATTGCGCTGGTTCTTAGGTGTTGGGTTTGTTTTAGCTGGTGTTTGATTTATAGCTTGGAATGTGCTGCCTTGGTCATTTAATCCCTGAGCTTGCAAATCACACTGAAATCACAGTTAGGAAAAGCTTTTTTCAGCTTAAAGTATATTCCTTAAACCATTGTTTCCTACAGGGCATAGAGTATTTTTATACCAGGATGTACCAGGGTGTGAGACAGGATTTCCCATTCCTGAAAGGGACCAAACCAGCTTGGATTTGGAGTTAGAGCACCCTGAGATAATGGAAAGTGTGGAAAGGGAGTGGAAGGAGATGAGCTTTGGGGTTCCTTCCAGCCCAAACCGTTCAGGGGTTGTGTCCCTGTTGCAGGTGGAAGATTAGGGCAGGCCTGGCAGGGTTTGTGGCTCTGCCAGTGCCTGCAGATGGCACAAGTGTTCTGCTGGATGCTCTCAGCTCCTCTGAGCAGGCACCAGTGCCTCAGCAAGGTCAGCTTTTTGTCCCTGGGGAATAGAGGACATCGTGTCCTTCTGGCTGCAAGGCACATTCTCTGAGGGGAAAAACTAAAGCCTCGTGTCTCCAAGAGCCTTTCTGAATAATGATTGACTTATTCCCTGCTCAGCAGCTCTTAAGGGACTTCTGGAACTCTTCCTGTGGGGGGTTTTCAGGCTGAATGTGCTGGGGATTTGCCAAGGAGAAGGAATGAATTTCTTATTCCTTCTAGAGACAGAACCTCCTGTACCCAGAACCCCTTCCCCCAGTGAGTCTTCTCTTTTCCTGCTTCACCATTTCACTTCCCTGACCTTCTTTAGCACAGGGAAGAGTTTCCTAGTGCAGAAAAGTTCATTATTTTTACCCCACCTCCCTGTTTCACTTTTTAAATCTGTCCCTGTGTCTGTAGAATTTGTCTGAACGGGATGAAAAAGGAGCAGAGCGAGTCCCACCCCCTCTCCCAGATGAAGTACTGAGCTTAATCATTGACACTTTGTTTCTACAGCCCTGAAATAACACTGCTGTTGTCCTGCTTTAGGGGTAGGAAAATGGAAAATGTGGAAAATGCTGATTGTTACTGCTGTGGGAAGCAAGGCACTGGTGCAGGCAAGCCAGACTGCTGTGGGATTCATCTTGGCAGATTTGTGCTCTCAGGAGCTGGAGCCTGCAGTTTTAATTAATGATTTACCAAAATAACTGTCTTAGTAGTTGTCCTTTCAGACTGACCCATGGTCTCTGAAACTTGATCCAGCTCAGGCTGAAACAGCTATTCCAGAAGGCACTTTGGGGCAGAGGAGTGGGCAGACCTTTTTCTCACACGTACAAAAAGCTTTTTATGTGTGAGAAAGTTGAATTCTGAAGATGAGGGAGCTGGACTGAGCTGTGGTCAATGAGGAAGCTTCAGGGAATCTGATTCCTGAAGAGCCTTCTCTGTCTTAGGGCTTTTGGAGCAAGTTTTTCAGAAAGGCCCCACAATGCTGCTTCTCTGAGCAGGCTGCAGTGCTCACTCTTAAAAAGGAATTGTGCGGACATGATTTGTCTCTTGTACTGCAGTTCTGCTGCCAGAAAACTCTGTAGAGTGCCCTGAGGACTTTTTCCAGGAGACAAATAAATCTTTCTTTAAGGTGATGTCAAACATCCACACAGAAAAGTTTCCTGTGATTGGCAAGAAATGCTTTCTGCGATGATCCAGGAGGTTGAAACTCAGAAACGATCAGATGCTGGATGAGCACATGAAACAATATGTTTTTTCCTTGGAGAGTTTGGTGACTTGTTTGGTTTACTGGCTATTGTTTCCTCTTCCCAGCAGTGCATGATGTGGCTGCAGGGCAGTGTCACATCAGAATGACTCAGGGAAAAGCAGAACAGGCTGAGCTTTATTGATCTGCCATTAGGCAGGGAGAGCTTCAGCAGAGGAAGAGGAGAACATAATTCAGTTGCTGACCCTTCAGAGAGCATAATTCAGTTGCTGAAGCAGTTGTGGTGGCTGAGTTGGGACTGAGTCTGCACACAGAGAGGAGGGAGCAGCCTCTGGGCAGTTAAACTGGGGGGTTCTGTCTGCTTCTGGGAGGAAATGGGGTGTCTGGTGAATTGAATAGTCACTGTGTCATTATTTTCTGGTTCCAAGGCTGATACCTGAGCTCTGCTTACACACATAGATCCTATGTCATTTTTTATATGGTTTTATCATAATAATTGAGGCTGATGAGCCCTGCTAATTAAGAAAAACCTCCACAGCTGTTTTTGCACACAGGCGGGGAAGCTGAGCGGGTTGGGAAGGAGGATAAAAGGCTTGGAGAAAACGGCAGAGCTCAGCGACAGCTTTTTGAAGTGCCATTTATCCCCCTGATGTCACCTCAGCTTTCTTCCAAGCGAAATTTCCACATCTTTCCCGTCGAAGTGATGCACTTGTTTCTCCTCCTTGCAGGTTTTCAGGACAGCTCCCAAGTCCCCGAGCGGCCGCCAAAGCCGCTGCCCCGGCGGATAAATTCCGAGCGGAAAGCCGGGAGCTGCCAAGCAGGAGGAGCCAGCAGCGGGGCCAGCTCCTCCCTGCAGCTCTCCAGCGAGATCGAGAACCTCATGAGCCAAGGCTACTCATATCAGGACATTCAGAAAGCTCTGGTCATTGCACATAACAATATTGAGATGGCCAAGAATATTCTGCGGGAGTTCGTGTCCATCTCCTCCCCGGCGCACGTGGCCACATAGCACACGAGCACCTCCACACCTGAGCTGCTGTGGACCAACTGCCTGGGCAGCTGCTGCCCAGCTGTGCACCAAAGGGGAAGGGGGTTCCTTTAGAGACTTCGTGCTGAGGTCAGTCCTGCCTCTTTAAAGAGAATCAGTTATCAGGTTTTCTGTGGTTCCAGATTTCAAAGCAGTGGGATGAAACGGAGCGGAGCGGTGTTTTATACAGTGTATGTCTTGGAGTCCTTTACCCCTACCTCTTGTCTGAGAGAACAGATTTATTGCCAGGGTGTTGGTAGAGAAAGGTATCGTGACAATGGATCCCCGAGCCGATGCCCTGGAGGCTGGGGGGAGTTGTTTTGTGCTGTGAATTTTAAGTGGATGCTCGGAGAAACAAAGTCTCGAGGTCGGTGTGGTGTGTCCTGTGGTTCATGGTACTAGGTTTGGATCTGTTCGCTGCTGTGTGTCTGGCTCAGGCTTTTTAGAGAAGCTGGGAGGTCACTTTCTGCTGGGAGACCTTGGAAGAATCATTTGGTTGCTTCCTGTTGGCCGTGGTGTGTCCCTCTCACCTGTAATAATAGCAGTTATTGCTTCTGACTCCAGCCCTCCCTTGCTGCCTGGAGACAGCAGGATGAGCTCCTGTCAGGGGTTTTGATCCTGGCAGTTGGATTTCTCTCGTGTGTGTGTGTGTGCTCCTGCACTGGCAGCACCAGATTCCAGCAGTTTGGGGAGCTTGGTGAGGTTCTGAGGGGTTGGAGAGGGGGCAAGGAATTCGAGCAGGAGCAAAGAACTGGGGCTGCAGCTTCTCCTCTCTCAGCCTTGAGCATTTTGTGCTTCAGTGCTCAAATTTGATTCGTGGCCCTGCTGGGCTGGAGCAGCCGTCACTGGACGCTCCCATTGCTCTTCCCTAGGAATGTTGCACCTGGTAAACAGGATGTTTTATTTCTCTTCATTGCATGGTGGCTGTTGCAGACTAGTGGCCTTCACACACATTCCTCCAGAGAGCTTTCGCAGGAGCCATCGTCGTGCCAGGGTGTTTTTGTGGAATTGGTAGATGCAGCTGATGTGTTTGTTGGAGTCTCACCTGCTTTGCAGTCACAGAAGTGCAGCAGTTCTCTGCATGGCTGTCCAAACAACATGAGGGCTCTCCCTTCCATTTCCATTTCTCTAAGGTATCGTCAGGTCTGGTGTTAAAACTGCCCTGGGGAGCAAATTCTGTATTTGTGAAGTGATCACATAGTTTTAAAGGTCAGAACTCAGCTGTTGCATTGGAAGAACCTGACTTGCCTACTCAGCTACTTAACTCTGTTCCTACTGGAGGAGTGGATGGTTCCTTTGGAGAGGATTTAGATCCAGAGGGCACCTGACAGCCTGAGAGGCTCTTGGCCTTTGGAGCATGTCCAGCATTATTTGCACCTCCCTGAGGTCAGCAGAGGTCACCAGGCTAAGGGCTGCAGCTTGGAATATTGCTGGAGTGATTCTGGCAGTGAGGTGCAGTTTGGCCTTTTGAGGAATCCAGAGGCTGGGCCAGATGGCTGCAGTTGGCAGAGAGGCCTTCCCCAGTGTTAGCAGAGCAGAAAGGCGACTTTTTAATTAAAGCAGAGGTTTCTCTCTAGAACCTGCAGCTTTCTGAATTGTTGTAGTGGCTTCCATGAATTCTCTCTTTACTCCTCTCCTTTCTGTAGTGGAGGAAAAGCTCTCAGACAGCGTGAGGAGACCTCCCACCCTGTGCTGTTGGGGTCAGGGCAGGGGGCTCTGCAGGCCACAGGGCTCAGCACAGCCCTGGGAAGGTGGGCTCAGTGCCTGGGGGCACAAGAAGGGGAAGAAGAGCTGCTCTTCCTCCTGAGCCTCGGGAGGAGCAAGGCCAGCGCTGGTGCTGCTGAGGCAGGAGCAGGGGACAGCTGTGAGGAGCCTGAGCAGCCAAACAGTCCCTTATCCTGCAGATCCAGGTGCAAACCCTTTAGTGAGGGGTCCGTGTCCCTGTTTTTCACACTCCCCCTGGGCTCTGTGTTGGTTTGGAGCCCTTGGTGTCTGCCCTGCTGTGTGAGCTCAGTGTGTCCAGCCTGACTCCTGCCACTGAGCCAGGCCTGAGTCCAGCCTTAACTCTTGTCCTGCCCAGTGTGTGTGACCAGAGCAGTGACCCCTGTCCCCTCCAGGCCCCTCAGGGCAGGCTGGCTGTAATTTCCATGAAATCCTGCTTGGCAGAGCTGTTCCAGGCCTGTCTTTGGGGTCTATGTGCCAAGAGATGTTCCTGTGGGTGTTGTTCCGGGTATTAGAGATTAGAGAGAGCAATCTTTGTGGCATGTATCACTGATTTCTCTGCATGTGTCCTTTCTGTGCACTTGTTTATGTCTCAAACTGATTTAAGAAACTTTAAGTCTTGCCTTTTCTTCCTTAGACATGTTAAGAATTTGCTGATGCCGCTGAGGGCAGCAGAGTCCTGGCCATGTCTTGTGGCTGTGCTCTGCCAGCTCAGTGCAGGCACTGCCCAGTGGATTTTCCTTGTTCTTTCTAAGCCCAAGATTGACTGTTCTTCTTTCCCTTCACCTCCTTCTTCTTTATTCTTAAGAAAATTTACTTTCTGATGCTACTTTGAAAAGGAAGAACAACCCAAATGCCTAGTGCCTTTCTTAAGGGGATGCTGCATGGCCAGGCTGGATCCGAGAATCCCCTCTGGGAAAAGGAGCAGAGCTGGACAAGCAGCACCAAAACTGCTTTGGGAAGGGGTGAAAAGGAGGAGCAGGAGACATGGGGCAGTGCTCACTTGGACTCTGACACTGTGTTCTGTAGCATTTCAGCCGTGGAGCTGCCGGGCCCGGGCTGGTGGTGTGCCCACAAGTCAGGACCCTGGGGCCATGGGGTAAAACAATGCTGGGGTTGTCCTCCAGCTGTCCCCAAAGGAGCAGAAAACTCCCCCAAAGGAGTGGGAAACAATCCCCAAAAGGAGTGGGGAACACTCCCCTAAAGGAGTGGGAAACAATCCCCAAAAGGATTGGAGAACATTCCCAAAAGGAGTGGGAAACACTCCCCTAAAGGAATGGGAAACACTCCCTTAAAGGAGTGGGAAACAATCCCCAAAAGGAATGGGAAACACTCCCCTAAAGGAGTGGAGAACATTCCCAAAAGGAGTGGGAAACACTCCCTTAAAGGATTGGGAAACACTCCCCAAAGGAGCAGAGCTGTGGGAAGCAGGATCCAGGTGATTTCCTGTGTCCAGCACCACCAGAGGCCGGCAGGAATCCCAAATTTTCCCCTTTTTTTGTGCGTGTCCCTGCCCCAGCCCTGCCCCGGGCCCAGCATGTGGCCTCCTGCCCCAGCCTGGTGACTTCACTGTAGCTAATCCCGAGGCAGGCTCCTTACTGTAAATGTGGTTTGATTGGTTGGTTTGTTGAGATTTTGTTGGTTTTTTGGGGTTGTTTTGTTGGGGTTTTTTTTTATTTTTTTTTTCAGTTGAGCAAGAAAAAATGCAACTCCCAGGGCAACCTCCTCAAAGGTGCCACTTTAAAGATTAGTGGGGAATAAGGACATTTATTTTTAAAGTTCCTCCTAGAAATCTTTTTTGTTTGGAATTCCCAGTGGAGGGAGAACTGCTGTTACTGTCGTTCTTCCTCACGGATGACAAATACCAATTTGTAAAATATCAGTGTTAAAAAAAAAAAAATGTTGAGATTTTCACGAGATATTTTAAAAGAAAAAAAAATAAGTATAATAGTGTCATTAATATAAGATTATAATAGCAGTATTTAATCCTTTCAGATCTGTAAAGAATAAGGAAAAAAAAAACAGAAGGTAAATATTCTTACAGAGAGTAGCTGAGCTTTAAGGTTCACTTGGTTTAAAGTCCTCATTTTGTTTGCAGATGCATTGTTAATGTTTAGAGGTTATACTAATGTTATTTATTAATTGTTTCCATCCTTGTATGCTGCCCACTAAGAGCTTCTTTGTTTGGGATTTCATTCACCTGTGTCAGTAAGAAAGAAAACAAAACAAAGTTTTATTTTTAAATAAAATTTTCCTTTGTTGTAGCAGATGGTGTGTGTGTGTTGTGGTGCTTCTGTGAGTGCTGGGAAAAGAATCTTTGAGGATTTTGATCTCCTGGATCCTTTGCAGACTGACTTTGGAGGTATTTTTTAATTATTGCCACAATTATCTGTTAAATTCAAGTTTATATTCTAGCCCCTGACAGAGGCCAGGAAAGATTTATATAAAGATTATAATAATTAAAGATATTCTGAGAGACTCAATGAATGAAGGCTCTAATCCACCAGGACCAAGAAGGACGTGAAGTTTCCACCCAAGAGGAGAATCCAAGGGAATCCATGGGAATATTCTGCAGACTTTTAAAGTTCGTGCATAGAAATTATAGAAATAAATAAAGCAATCTCTCACACAAATCTGGAATTACATGTATCTGTCTCACTCTTCTGGAATTATTAGACTATATTATGTATTATTAACAGAGATAGGAGAACAATTCCATACCTTTGTATTAATTGAACACTAATTGATAGCTGTTCATATATCTCAATACAGGAATATTTTACATGTTGAGTAGATACAATAAATCCAGGTTCTGCCACACTCCAACAGTCCAGAGCCACGAGGGGCCCAGGAATGAACAGAGACACGCTGGGGGACATTTGGGGACAGCCCTTGGGGACAAAGGGGGAGCCACAAACTGCTCAGTGAGGGATAAGGGGGGACTTGGGGGACAACTGGCACTGTGCAGTCAGGGGGGGGAAAAGAAGACACGGGGTTACTTGGGGTCATCTGAGTCTCTGTTCGGGGTTATTTCAGGTCATTGGGGTCGTTCGAGGTCATTTGAGACCCTGCTCAGGGTTACTTTGGGTCACAGAGGTCATTTGAGGGTCTGCTCAGGGTTACTTTAGGTCATAGGGGTCATTTGAGGTCATTTAAGCTCTGATCCAGAATACTTCAAGTCATGGGGTTATTTTAGGTCATTTGAGACCCTTTTTGGGGTTACTTTAGGTCATTTGAGACCCTGTTTGGGGTTATTTTAGGTCATAGGGGTCATTTGAGGTCATTTGAGGGCCTGCTTGGGGTTACTTTAGGCCATAGGGGTCTTTTGGGGTCATTTGAGGGCCTGCTCAGGGTTATTTTAGGTCATAGGGGTCATTTGAGGCTCTGATTTGGGTTACTCTAGGTTATTGCTATTAGCCATAATTATCAATATATTCTAACATTAACTTCTGCTGACAATAGTATCTTTAAGTGGTACAATCACCTATTACAGCCTCGAGCTAGGATTCTTCATTAACAGATTTATTAGCACTGGGAGAAATCAGTGAATCATCAGCAGCCACAGGGGCATAAATGGGTCCTGTTGGAACCTCTGTGGGATTCTGGACTGCCCTTCCCACCCTTCTGTCTTTGGGAACAAACTCCACCCACTCAGCTTTGAATCCGTACTTTATTTTCACATATATATATATAAAAAAAACAAACAAAACCTTGCAAGTATCGGACAAAAAAAAAATCAAAACAACAAAAAAACAATAAACCGAAATGAAACTCCTGGAAATGTACACACAATCCAACAAAAATATATATATAAACCAAAGCTTTTTGCTCGGACACCACGTGTAGCAGGTGGGGACGGCTCCCCTCTGGTCAGGGCTGGGGACAAAGGGGACAAAGTGGCCAGCAGAGCTCAGAGGATGTGATTTTTCGGAGGCAGGAGGGGCTAATCCCTCTGGGGTGAGGCAGGGGAGGGTTGGGACAGCAGCTGGTGGCAGGTTCTTGCCCATCTCCCCTCCTGAGCGTGGAGCCAGAGAAGCACAGGGAGGAGTTTGACCTGGGGCTGGCAATGGCTGAGCACAAAAAAACCCCTGAGACGTCACTGACTGGCCCTGTCTGAAACTGAACTTAAACCTGGGGGAGCTCTGGGTGCTGCTGCTGCAGCGCCCCTGCAATAACCCAGACTGAGAGGGGAGCCCTGCCCCTCGGGTCAGCACAGCTCCAAACCAGACACCCCAAAACCTTTCTGCAGACTCCACCCCTTCCTTGCCCCACAGGTCCTCTCCTCCTCCTGTGGGAGCACCGCTGGGATAAACTGACCCAGGAAAGGTTCAAACACAAACCAAAGCGCTCAGAACCTCTTCAGGAGCTGCAAACATCTCCCTAACACATCCCCCTTCCTCCCCTCTCTCCTCCAGCCTGCAAAGTGCCTCACACATCCCAAAACCCACATTTCACCAGCCTCTCTGAGCAAGGTCAGGGCAAAAAAAAAAGAACGCATCGAAACCTTCCCAACAACGCGTACAGAACAGATTACCTGAAAAGAGCCTCAAATCCTTCCACCAAGTAGGGATTAATGGGATATAGTTCTTCCTAATATTGCTGTGGCTTCTCTGGAGTAGTAAAGCGAGTCCAGCTTTGCTGCTAAGGCAACACCTGCAAGCCCAGGGCTGAGGTAAAGGCCAGGTGAGGCAGGGAGGTGTCCCCTGCACGCCCAGCACGGTGACACACGGCTGCTCTCTGGCCGTGCTCCCCAGGGGCTGGAGCAGGGGTGGGAGAAGGCAATCCAAGAGCAGGAAAGGTTTGAAGGAAGAAAGCACTTAGTAGGTTTCCTCGCTAGTTTCTCAGATCGATGTATTTCTCGCTCTTCAGGTCCCGCAGAAAGAGAAAAGGAGAGAGGGGAAACACACGGTTAGGGATGAGCACAAAGCACGTCCTCTGCTGCAGCTGTGGGGGTGACACACACAGCGGGGTGGGGACAGCTGGGGCACCCCGGGGTGGGGACTGGGAGCTGTGCAGAGCCAGGCAGGGGCTCTCTCCCGGCAAATAAAACCGCAGTGGGCTCAGGGGCTGCATCTTGTGGCCGCCGTGGACAGTGGTGGCCCAGCAGTGACACTGTGAAAAGCTGCTGCCTCCCAGGTGAGGGCAAAGCACACATCCCAAAAAAACTCATCCCAAAGATCTCTGGCTCAGAGGACCCATTCCTGCAGCCTCTGCTCTGACTTCTGGCCAGAGATCTTTGCGAGATCTTTGCTTTTAGTTCCTTCTCCCCAAAGGCCCCTGGGGAGCCTGGCCGCTGCTCCACGGAAAGAGGCAGAGCCACGCAGGGCAGGCAGAGCTTTGTCCCCACCCGGAATTGTCCCCTCCCCTGCATCCCACAGCCCCCCCGAGCGCTGCTGATGGCTGATGGAGGCCCGTGCGGGGTGGGCAAAGCATTACCTGGGGGCAGCCCCGGCGCAGGAGGGCGGTGCCCGGAGCTCTGTCCTACCTGGTCAGCTGCGGCTCTCCTCTCGCCGTTGGCGCCCTGCAGGAGCCCCGCCTCTTCGGAAAGTTTATCTGACTTAACTTCAACTACAATCTTGTCTTTACGGGCCTCTGGCTTTGTGCTAGGGGGAGGGAGGTGACAATTTTTGAGATGCGTTGGTGATGCCAGGGAGGGCACGTGGCCGGCTGAGCCCCGGGGCTCCATCTCGGGGAGACACTGCAGTGGGACCGGGGCTGAGAGCTGGGGACAGACACTCCAGCTCACAGAAAGCTTTGGGCTGCCCAGGGAGGGGCCCTTGGCTGCTCTACCACTCTGCTGTCTCAGGCAGCGCCCTGTGAGAAGCGGGAAAAGCTGCGGTGCCCCCGAGGCCATGCTCCGTGCCAGGCAGGGAGCAGCTGGAGCGGTGGGATGGGATGGGATGGGATGGGAAGCATGAGTGATATCAAGCACCCCCAGCCCCACGGGCCCCTGGGGGACAGGAGGCAGTGCTTACATGTCCTGCTTCCCAGCACGGCCACACGGGATCTTGCCTTTCTTGTGCAGGAAGTAGATGACAGCGCCCAGCACAGCCACCACGAGGATGGCCACGATGATGGCCACGATGATCACCCCTTGGCTCTCTGCTGTTGACTTTTGATCTAAACACAACGGGGAGAGGAAGAAATTAATGCCTGTGACCCCCTCCAGCTTTCCTTCTGTGTTGGGAAAGGGCCCCTTCTCCCAAAAAAGCTCCAGCGCTTCCCCAGCTGCCTGCAGGAAATCTGCAGGATGCAGATTTCACTTCAGAAATGCTCTGTTGGAGCATTTTCTGTAGGAACACAGAAAATCTGCTCTGGGCTGCCATGCCCCGTGTGCCACAGGAGGGTAGATAACAGGAATTGCTGCAGGCCATCCCTCTGCTCCCTTGCCCAGCAGGTTTGGGCTGCAAGAAGCTGCACTCGGTGGCCTGGCTGAGGACGAGCAGGCAGCTTTCCACCCCTGGGGACAGAGCCTCCGCCTCCCTCCTGGCTGGGCAGGGAGAGAAGCAGCCAGAGAAGCAGCATAGAGGCAACAGCCAGGCTAGAGGTGAGCAAAACTCATGTCCTGACACACACCATCAGCAGACTGACCTTTCCTGATGGAATCCTCTGGAAGAGCAGGAAGGGGAGGGAAAGACACCGAGCTCAGCCACCCCACAGCAGCATGGCACAGGGGGCACTGCCACTGCTGGGGAGGCTCCCGGGACAGAAAGCAGTGCCTGACACTCACCCACCAGCTGGATGTGCTTCTCACTGACACCCAGCTTGTTGAACACCCGGCACATGGCTCCATCCTGCAGCAGGTCGTGGCTCACCCGCACCGTCAGGTTGCTGGCGACGTGCTGGTTGTCCATGTACTCGTGAGCCTGGGCAGGGCAGGCAGGGCAGGATTCAGCACCTGGGCAGCCCCTGGGCCAGCCCGGCCCGGCCCCTCCCGGCTCTCACCGTGCCGTTGATGCTCCACTGGACGGTGGGCCGGGGGAAGGCGATGGCCTTGCAGGTCAGGTTGATCACCTCGTCCTGGCGCACGTACAGCGGGGAGCTGATGGCCACGATCCTGGGCTTCCCTGCGGGCAGGGGACATCAGCACCCACAGCTCCCAGGGGGATGGGTGCTGGGCAGGAAGGGGTCACTCTGCACCCACAGGTCACAGGGAGATGGGTGCTGGGCAGGCAGGGGTCACTCTGCACCCACAGCTTCCAGGGAGATGGGTGCTGGGCAGGCAGGGGACATCAGCACCCACAGCTCCCAGGGGGATGGGTGCTGGGCAGGCAGGGGTCACTCTGCACCCACAGGTCCCAGGGGGATGGGTGCTGGGCAGGCAGGGGTCACTCTGCACCCACAGCTCCCAGGGGGATGTGTAGGGAGTAGGCAGGGGTCACTCTGCACCCAGCCCAGGCCTTACCCTCCACAGCCAGGGACACCTTCTTGCTCTGCTCCAGCCCTGGCACGCTCGGGGCCGTCACCCTGCAGCTGAAGGTGTTGGACTTTTCGAAGGTGAGGTTGCTCACGAAGAGCTGGTTCCCTTCCTTCAGCTTCGTGCCCTGTTGGGAAGGGATGGCCCCAGCAATGAGCCCTCTGTGCCCAAAGGGGTTCACACCTCCCACGCACAGCTTGCAAACACAGGACGTCCCTGCAGTACTGGCCAGGAGGTGACAATATTGGGGTGGACAGTGCAGGTCCAGGAATCCTTCCCCTGGCCTCTCAGGAGAGATGGAGCAAGATCCTGACTCTGCCTAATTTGCTGCACAGCCCAGGCTGAGCCTGAGCACGACAGGACTGCGATGTCTACTCACGTTCTCATCCCTCCACTGGTACGTCAGGTCCACGGGGCTGTGGGCATCACAGCTCAGGGTCACGCTCTGCCCTTCAAGAAGGGTTGAGGACGGCTCCATCTTCACATTGACCCCTTCAATGTCTAGGAGAGGGATGGAGACCAGGGCAGGGTGAGCAGGAGGGACAAAGCACCCACCATGAGGTCCACAGGGCCCAGTCCCCTCTCTCTTACAGTTCACAACAAGATCCACGTCCTCCTCTATCTGGGACAGGTCATCCAGGTCCAGGGACTGGCACATGTACGTGCCACTGCTGCTCTTGTCCACATTGTGCAGGGTCAGGACCCCGCCCTGGGGGTCTGTCGGCGATGACACGTCCTGCCACTCATCCAGCTCCTGACAGTGGGCACAAAGCCGAGCTTTAGCCCCACACAGGCCCCCTCCCACCCAGCCACTGCATCCCCCTCCCCAGCACCCTCCGGGCAGGGGACGAGGAGCAACCAGGAGATGTTTGCCAAGGGAGAGGTGCCTCGGTCCCCTCCAAGCCTCACATTTTTTTTATAGAAGGTGAAGACAGGCGGTGGGTTCCCATCAGACTCGCAGACCAGCGTCACATTGTCCCCTTCCTTCACCAGCGCCGAGGACGGCACCACCTGCAGCGTCAAGTGCTCGGCGGGGTCTGGGGGCAGGCACGGGGCAGAGTCAGCGCCCAGCCCCGCTGCAGGGGCACCAGCACGGCCCCACCCCGGCCCCAAACTCACAGAAGATGTTGACCTTGACCCCCCGTGACTGCAGGGCCTGGCTGTGTCCCCACAGGTTGTAGTGCACGGTGCAGTGGTAGCTGGAGAGGCGGTCCTGGCGAGTGACGGGCGCGTACAGCGTGCTGCTCACCGTGTACAGCCCGCTCGACTCCCGCGTCAGCGTCGACTGGATGGTCACATCTGCAGGGGACACAGCCACACAGGAGGGCTCCCTCTGGGGTCCTTGGGATCCCCCTGCCGAGCTGGCAGCCCGCCCCCACCCAGCTCACTGTTCTCCTGCGGGTGCAGCTGCTCCCCGTTCTTGTGCCACGTGATGCTGGGAGGTGGGAGGCTGTTTCTGCTCACGCACTTGGCAATCTGTGGTGGCAGAGACAGGTGTGAGCACAGGTAAGGGTCATCAGGGTAATTCCCCGTCCCCTGTGTGCACACTCACCTCTGGGATTTCATTGCTGTGCACAGAGATGCCTCCCGAGCTGGGCTCAATCTCAGGGGTCTTGGGGACCTCTGGAAAGAGAAGCCCCCCCACAGGTATTAATTAGGAGGGATGGGTTGGGATGGGATGCCCGCCAGCCCCTCAAAGTAGCTACCCAGCCCTGCTGTGTCACTCACTGTAGACGCTGAGCTCGGTGCTGTTCTCGCCCACGCCGTGGCTGCCAGCTCCCACCTGGCACACGAAGGTCCTGGCGTCCTGCACTGTCACCGCGCTGATGGACAGGGCCTTGTCCTCCCCCAGGGACAGCCGCTGCTTGTACTCCGTGTCGTCCTCCAGGACCCCGTTGGCCGTGACGTGGTACAGCCTCACCTGCCTGTTGCTGCGGTCCACCTGCGAGGTGAGGGGCCAGGCTGGGCTGGGGAGCCTGGCACGGAGCCCTGGGCTGGTGTCCACCCCAGCCCACCAGGCCGAGCTGCTCTGCCAGGCCAGCACTCACGTAGAACCAGTCGATGTAGGTGTAGGAAGCATTTTCAGGGATGTAGAAGTTGCACTCGATCCTGGCTGTGTCCCCGACCTCCACTTCCACCACGGCTGGCATGGAGATCTCCAGCTTGCTGGCTGCAGCTGTGGGACAGAATTTGCTGTTAGGGGCAGGAAGAATAGGGAATAATGGGCTGCCCAATGTGCCCATCTCCATCCCGCAAAAGCTGTGGGGCAGAGCTGTGTGCTGTGCTCTACAGTGTCCCAGCCCAGCAGGAGCAACAGCCAGGGCCCCACTGCCACACTGCCTTCAGCATTTATTCACTGCCTTGAGCTCAGGCCAGCAATCCTGTTCCCAAAGAGGGGACACGGCATGTCGTGCCCCTACCAGCTGTGTCCCCAGGACACCATTGGGAGGCAGCATGTCCCCAGCCACCACAGCCCTGGCACAGCCAGGACTCCCAGGTCCCTCCACAAGCTCTGATCCTGCAGCCCCAGCAGGAACCCTGCAGCCAAAGCATCCATCCCTGCAGCATTCCTGAGGCGCTGCTCTGCTGCTCTGCTCCCTGCCCAGCTCTGCCCACTCACAGCACCCCTGTGAGCAGAGCTTGCCCATCCCTGCACCCCACCTTCCTGCCAGCCCAGGCAGCTGCAGCAGTAATGGAGCTGCTGGCCCTGCTCCAGAGAGGATGGGAAAGGTAATGGCTATTGATCCAGGACAGGGCACGGAGCAGCTTCCCAAGGGATTGGGAGCAGAGCAGCCCCAGCCAGGCAGAGCAGAGACAAGGGCGGCGTCACAGCAAGGCTGGGAGTGTCACTGCCACCATCCCTGCCACAGCAACGCGGGGTCTGCACGCCCTGGGCTGGCACAGGGCCCTGCAGAGGGGACAACAGCCTGTCCCCAAGCAACAGAGCCAGCCCAGGTATGGGAGCTGGGGACAAGAGGCTTGGAGGAAGCAGCTGTGTCAACATCTCCCTTGATAGCGCCCGCTCCGTAACAGCCACCGCCGAGGCGACTTCAAAGGGCAGAGCCGTGCCCACAAAATGCTCTTTGTTTGGAGTGGGGATGTGGTGGCACAAAGCCAAAACGCAGCCAGGGGCCTTTCTGCCACAGCAAAGGCCCCGACACGCAGGACCAGCCACCTCAGAGCTCCCCAACACACGGGTTTGGCCCTCGCCCATCCCGTCAGCGTGTTACAGTTGGCACTGGGCAAAGGGGGATGATCAAATCACGGCACAGCAAAGAAGGTGCTGGAAAAACAGGTGAAAGTCCCAGAGATAAGCACAAAGCAAGGGCAGGAAACTGGCTGAGAATGCAAAGGAAAAGATAACTTTGCACAGCAGGCAGCTGCCCACCTGCACGGCCACCACTTGGCTGCCTGCTGCAGGAGGCCACCTGCACATCTGGGCGAGCCTGGGGCTGGGCTGTGTCCCTGCAGCCTCCCCGGAGCCCTGGCGCTCTGGACTGCGGGCAGCCAAGGCAGACTTCACCTCTCCATCATTTTGAGACCTTGGGCAAGGGCCCCAGGCAGAGCCAGCCCCCGGGAGAGCAGCTGGCCCTCCCCCCGACCCGCTCGGCATGAGAGCCCTCGACCAGGCAGCGGAGCAACCGAAACCATGAGCTCAGAGCTGGAGAATGGCTGGCATCCGGGGCTGGCATGAGGAACACAACCCTCCCAGCCATCCACTGCCCTTGAGGAGGCTGACATGGTCGCTGCAGCCCCCACCCCGCCTGGAAAAAGGGCTCGCTGCTCCCCACCTCCTCCGGGACGGGCTGGAAGAGGGACACAAGGGGACACTCACAAGGTCCCCCACAACCCTGGGGACACAAGGCTCGCTTCTCCAGCTCCAAGACCTTTTGCTATGTGCGTGGGCAGGCTAAAGAGGCACTGGGCACAGCCAGCCTGGCACAGCACGCTCCGGGGATTTGGCCATCCTCCCTTGTGCCCAGAGCAGCTGCAGGTTTGGTGATGGAACCTGGGGTGATCCATCAGCCACGCGTGGAACGGCCCAGCTGCAGCACCGAGCTCCTTCCACCCCGAGTGCCTGGCACAGCTCCAGGCAGAGACCTCGAGCTCTGGAGAGGGCGTCTGCAGGGAGCGAGCAGGGAAGGAAGGAGAGCCCCCGTGCCTTTTCCATCTGGCTGGCGGACAGCCGGCCGGCAGCCAGAGCTCCACAAGAACAAAGATTTGCTTTTAGAGCTGGGGAAGGGGGTGGGGAGCAGCAGAGTCCCTCGCCAGCCTCCTGCGGAGCCGAGGTGTGCGGGGAGAAGGCGAGAAGCGCGGCTGCGTTGGCGGCCCCCGGCGCTGAGCCCCCGGCCCGCAGCAAGAGGAGGGGCACCACGGGGGTCTGGAGCCGCGCGTGGGACGCCTGAGGTTTCCGTGGGTTTGCGCTCCCCTCTCAGGGAAACCAGCTGCGGCCAGATCCCGCCTGCTCCCGGCACAGCCACACACGCTGCCCTCCTGTTCCCGAGGAAAGCTGCCCAGATCCCCGAGGCGGGGTGCCCCAGCTCACACGGGACAGCATCACCCACACCCTGCCTTCTTCACAGAGAGAGGAAAGAGGGTGGCAGAGCCCAGCCCTGCAAGGAGCAGCAGCACCCAACACCTCCGCCCAACCATATCCACACCCCGCCGGGGATGGGGATGGATCCGGGGCTCTGCTGCAGCGGGGACCAACACCTTGCACCCCCAAACAACCCCATCGCCCTGTCAGGACCCCGTCCTGTGCTCCCGGAGCGGCAAAGCTCTCAACCCCACCCCGCAGCTCGGTGACAACATGCAGACACCTCTCTAAGAGCCAGACCGCGGTGCACAAAGGGATGGGGCTGCTCAGGCAGCCCCGGGGTGGGCTCAGCCCCCAGTTCCAGCAGCGCTGGCTGGCCTGGGAATGTCTTGGCCGTCGCCCCTTGTGCTTCTGGGAAGCATCAAGCCTTTCACGTGGCTGGGCTTCCAAATACACCGACGCCGCCAACCATTGAGAGACTCCTGGCTCGACACATGTGCTGTGGGAAGGGGATCCCGGCACGGGACGGGGGTGGGAGCAGCCTGCTCTAGACTCCGGTCTGAGCCTGACTTTGGCTCCAACACCTCGGCCTGGGCAGGTTCCCGGCGCCGGGGCCACCTCCGCAGCCCAGCGGGGCAGGGAGCAGGCAGCGCACCGGGACCGCTCCCGGGCCCCCGGCGAGGAGAGGGCGGGATGCGGGGAGCGGGGCAGGGCAGGAAGCGCAGCCACCCCCCGAGGGTGAAAATGGACTGGAAAGTGGATAAAAAAAGAAAGCGCGAAAAAAAAAAAAAAAAAAAAAAGCCAAGAGAAACACAGCGCTCAGGGGAAAAAACTCCTTAGAAGGAAAGGGGTGGATGCTTCCTAACAACAAGCAGTTCACCCCGGTGCGCGCTGAGCGCACGTGGGTCACCCCACAACCTGCCCTGCCCTGGGGGGCTGCACAGGGGCCCCGAGAGCGGGACGGGGCACACCCGGACCCTCCCCGGATCGCGGGGCCGTCCGGGCGGGGACACACTGTGGGAAGAGCCGGCCCCACCTGGGCTGCCCCGACCCCGCGATCCGAGCATTCCCGGCGCCGCGCCAGGCACCGCCCGAGGGGCGCAGCGCTCCCGGCTGCCCGCGCTGGCCCCGCCGCGCCTCTGCGGGGACACCCCTCGGCCTGCCACCTCGGGGAGCTGCACAGGGGCAAAACCCAGCCCTGCACCCCCGCTGCAGCCCGCTGTCCCCCCGGGGAGAAGGACATCTCCGGCAGGGCTCCGCGGGACCCCGCGCCGCGCCCCGGAGCGCTCCGCAGGTGCGCGCGTCCTCCCGCCCCGCACCGCCCCGCACCGCCCGGCCCCGGCCCCGCACCGCACCGCACCGCACAGCCCTTCCCGCAGCCACTCACCGCAGCAGAGCAGCAGGCAGCAGCCCCAGCCCAGGGCGAGCCCCGCCGGCCGCCGCCCCCCAGCCATGCCCGCCGCCGGCCGCCCGAGACTGAGCGGGGCCGCGGGCTGACGTCAGGCGGAGGAGGAGAAGAGGAGGAGGAGGAGGAAGGCGCGGTGCCTGCCCACCGCCCGCAGCCGCTTATCACCCCCAGCAGCAGCAGCCGGGAGGGCGCCGTCGCCGCCCAGCCCCGCAGCGCCGTGTCCGGCCCCGCACGGCCGCGGGCAGCGCTCGGGCCGCCCCCAGCTCGGCCCCCGCCGTTCCCGTTCCCAGCTGCGCCCGAGGGGCTCGCAGACCTGCCAGCTCCTGCCTGTCCGGGCGTGCACGGGCTGCGCCGGGCAGACAGCCGGGCGCTGGAGGTGGAATCGCTCACAGAGCCGGAGAAGGGGGCTGAAGCGTGGGATGTGTTTTTCAGAGTGTTTAGGGAACGGCCGGCCACGGCGACAGTGGCTGAGAGTCCAGTTTGCAGGTAGCAGTGGCGATAATCACAAGTGACCTACTGCCCTGCTCGACCCTAGCCTCACACTGCCCCAAAGCCCAGCCGCAGCTGCCGGGTCACCTTTGAACCCACGCCAAACAAGGACAGACTCAAACCGGAGAGGCAAAACACTCTTTGTCATTATCTGGGCTCCCCCAGACACCTGGGGGCAGTTTGGACTGCGGGGCGGAGCGAGGCCGTGTCCCCGGGGTCCGCAGGGTTGGCACCCCGGCCCCGCCGAGCCCCGGTGTCCCCCAGCCCCGCCGGGAGCCCCGCGCTGTCCCCGAGGCGGGGCCCCAGGGCACCGCAGCGACCCGCGGCCAGAGCCCCCGCGCAGCTGTTGTTGAATGGGGCGGCTGTGGAGAAGCTGTTCGCTGCGGCGGCCGGGGCAGCAGCCTGGCCGGGGGCCGGCCCGGGGGCGGGGGGGCTGGCGGGGCTGCACAAGGCTCCCATTATCCAGGGGTAATCACCCAGCCCAGCACGGCCCGGCCCCTCCGGCAGCCCGGGGCAGAGCCGGGAGGAGCGCAACAAACCCCGCCAGGTGCTGCGAGTTGCCCGCGGGCAGCCACGAGGGACAGCCGGCCCCAGGGTCACCGCCCTGCCACAGCCTGGCTCCGTGCCTCAGTTTCCCCCGGGTCAATCACTCAGAGGACAAAGGTTTTCTTCCCCTCCGGAACCTTTTCGCTTCCCCATTCACAGAACGCCCAAAACTCACTGATTCAGGTTCATCACACACGAGGACAGAGCCAGGGGCTGCCCAAACCCCCGGGAGCTGTGACAGTGCCCTCCTCCCGCTCTCAGCCCAGAGACTCTGAACTTTGGCACATCCTTTTCTCTCCTCCACTTGCTTTCCCCGCCGCATTCCTGTTCCCCGGCAGCGGGGGCTGCAGCCCTCCGACACGCCCTGGGCCACTCAAGGGCTGGGCCGTAGGTTCCCCTGAGCCACAGCATTCCTCCTGGGAATGCCCGAGCTCCTCTCCCACCGCCAGCCCCCTGTGCTGGCCCCTGGCTGGTGCCATGCTGCGGCCCTTCCCATGCCCTCCTCCTCCTCCTCCTCCTCCTCCTCCTCCTCTGCACGCCTGACCAGCAGTTCCCCCCACCAAGAGTTTCCCAGCCAAATACATTCAATGATTCATCGGAAATGATTAAGTTGTTGGTTTTTTTTCCCCCAGGAGATCAGTTGCTTAAAATGGCAATGCTGGGCAGTGATAAGGCTCAGAGCCGCCGCTGGACAGGGCAGGCCTCCTCCCTCGGCTGGGAAGAACAAGTGCAAGGGAGCTGTGCCACCATCCATGGGATGCTCAGGAGCCGCTCTCCGGCCTCACAGCCACAGTTTTGGGATGCTCTCACACCTCACGGCAGGAGCTCCCCGTTTGTGGTGGGGAAATCCACCCCCCAAGTCAGGGGGGACTCCCTGACAATGTTGTCCCTCTTCCCCTCCTTCCAAAGGGCAGGATGCAGCACCGGAGGAGCCTCAGGCTCTGCTCTGCTTGGAGCAGGGAAAGGGATGTTCCACTTGGCACAAAACACCCTGCAAATGCCACCCCGAGAGGGAAGGAGGCCCACGGGAAATCATCCACCAAAGTCAAACAAACAAAGCGAGAGACCTCGGCTGACACGCCCCTGGATGCATTTTGTTCTGGGGCTAACTTTTATTCCGCGTTAAAAATAAAGCAGAACGTTGCTAAGAAAACCTCTGCAGAAAAAAATTTCCCAGCAGTTGGAAAGGGCACTGCCACTCCCTGGGGAAAACAGGCTGGGGAGCATGCCACCCTCAGAACCCCCTGCTCTCACTGCATGGCTCTGCCTCCACTTGGTCAGGCTTCATCCTGCTTGACTTTGAAGAAAACTGGTGCTTTTTTTTCCTCCCCTGACAGACGAATGGTTCTGGGGAAGAGGAGCGGGAT
Organism: Sylvia borin; assembly: GCA_014839755.1. Lineage (NCBI taxonomy): Eukaryota > Metazoa > Chordata > Aves > Passeriformes > Sylviidae > Sylvia > Sylvia borin. The sequence continues at coordinate 5,422,696 of CM025979.1, read as the reverse complement.
TTGAAAGCACGGCATGAACAGAAGGCATGAAATCACCCCGCTGCGCTGTGTGTGGCACCCAGCGGGCTCGGGGACTCTGCGTGGGGAGCGTGGCGGGCTGGCCACCTTCATCTTGCCTCCCTGCTGCCTGAGCTCACGCCTTCTTGTTTATCTGCTCGCTTAATGGATTTGGCTGCGGGCCCCACTCTCAGCCAGGCACACAAACTGTGCGGGAGGCTCCCGTGTCGCAGTCCCACGCACACAGCTGCGGTGGGCAAGTCGGGAAGCAAAGGTCTGGCTCCACCTGAGGCACAGAGCAGCTCCCACAGCTCTGAAATCCCTGGCAGTGGAGGGAATATCGGTGCCTGGGCCCCCGCAGCTCCCATCGCTCTCCTCCTCCATCCCTCCTGCCACCGCTCAGATGAGGCCGTGCCTGGGCAGGCAGCTCTGCCCCTGGCAGTGGTGGGGCTTTGCCAGTCCCTGGCACAGCTGCTGGAAACCTGGGATCCACAGGACCCTGCCCAGGGCAGGGCTGACTTCCTGGCATTATCTGAGCATCGCAGGTTGCAGGAACGATCTGGAATTGTGCAATTGCATTTGCCTCCCTCCTCTGCCTCCCGCTGGGTCTGGCTTTCTGCAGCTGAGGGGAGCGATGGCCAGCACGGAGCCAGGCCTGGGGCTGTGCATCCCAGCACACACAGCAGCCCCTTCCACCTTTTCCTGCACTGCCAGACAGATCCCTGCCCATACAGGGACCTTGGGATGCTGCCAGAGGGGCTGGCCCGGCGTGGGCTGTGCCTGTGCCTGTCCTGACACGCGACTCGGCGTGTCCCAGGTGGGACGGGGGGCCCTGTGCCTTCCCCAAGCCCAGAGGGGCCCAGAGAAGCTGGGATGGGCTCTGGGGAGTGCTTGGGGTGTTCAGCTGGGCCCCCGTGAATCAGCTCTGGTACTGATGGGCTGGGGCTGGCACAACCCTGGTGCTGATGGGCTGGGGCTGGCACAGCTCTGGTACCAATGGGCTGGGGCTGGCACAACCCTGGTACTGATGGGCTGGGGGCTGGCACAGCTCTGGTGCTGGGGGCTGGAACAGCTCTGGTGTCAATGGGCTGGGGCTGGCACAGCTCTGGTGCTGAGGGCTGGCACAGCTCTGGTGCTGAGGGCTGGGGGCTGGCACAGCTCTGGTGCTGATGGGCTGGGGGCTGGAACAGCTCTGGTGTCAATGGGCTGGGGCTGGCACAGCTCTGGTGCTGAGGGCTGGGGCTGGCACAGCTCTGGTACCGATGGGCTGGGGGCTGGCACAGCTCTGGTACCGATGGGCTGGGGGCTGGCACAGCTCTGGTGTCGATGGGCTGGGGCTGGCACAGCTCTGGTGCTGAGGGCTGGCACAGCTCTGGTGCTGGGGCTGGGGCTGGCACAGCTCTGGTGCTGGGGGCTGGCACAGCTCTGGTGCTGAGGGCTGGCCTGGCTCCCTGCAGGTCTCCAGGGTGGACATAGAGCAGCCTTCCTGGGTGGAAACCTCTGGCTATGTCCACCCAGGCCTGCACCTCTTCACACAACACCGTCAGGGCCGAGAGCAGCCCTGCTCCCCAGGGAAGGGAAGGGAAGGGATGGGATGCAGGCCAGCACTGAGCTTTCCCACACTGCCCAGGACAGGCCAGCTGCTCCCCTGCCACTGCTCCCCTCACCCTCGGGGCACAGTCTGCCAGTCCCTGCTGCTGCATTCTGGGGGGCTCTGGGGCTCACACAAGGCTTTGCCCTCTGGGGACCCTCCTGGGCTATCCAGCCTTTGGCTCTCTGCCCCCTGGGTGCCATGAGGTCACTTTGGGGTTACCCCTGCCCCATCTGTGCCCACCCCTGGGAGCCCTCTTCGTGGCCCTGTCCTCCAGCTCAGGAAAACGCCTCCTTCCAATTCCAACCCCCTTCCTCGGCTTGGCTCCCAGCGGCTCCTTTGTGTGTCCCCTCTCCTTCCTCTCCTCTTGTGCAGGGCCTTTCTGTGGGGATTATTAACCATGGCTACGGGGCCTTTGTTCAGGAGGGGCCAGAGGAGCCGGGAGGGTGGAGGAAGGAAGGACAGGAGCGGAAGGGGGGAAGGAAGGTGGGGAGGGAAAGGAAGGTGACATCTGGATTTCTGTCGTGGAGGAGCGGGATTTTTGGAGCAGCTGTGCGGGGATGGCCGGGGCTCAGCGGATGCAGAGCAGTGGCAAAGCCCCAAAAAGGAGCTGAGCTGGCAAGGGTCACTCACCCCGCCCAGTGCAGAGAGCTCAGCAAACTGCCCTGCTGATGGTGCTGCTGAGAGGACAGAAGGGCTTCAGGACCGATTTTGAGGACTGGTTTGTGGTGCACAGGGGTGGCAGGGAAAGCTGTAGAGCCGTGAAGCCATTCCCTTGCTCCCTGCCTCGAGAGCTGCGTGCGGGGTGGATGGACAAGGACAGCTGGAACACGCCTGGGAGAACCTTATCCAGCTGAGAGCCACTGCCAAGGCAGGGGGAGAAGGAGCCCTCGGCCCAGGGCTGTCACTCGGCATCCTGGGGGTACAGGAGCCCCACGGGCCGGAGCAGGTGCAGCCCCGGGACAGGGTGTGACAGCCACGTCCTGCCCTCGCTCACACACGTTCAGCTGGGCTGGTCACGTCCGTGCCCCACGCTCCTCTCCCAGGCTGGGAGCAGCGCGGGCATGGAGCAAGGAGCAGGACCTGGGGATGAGCACTGACGGAGTGGCTTGGGGAATCCAAGAGCTATTTATAAACCTTTTCCTTGGGAGCACTTCCGAGTCTGTGTCCCCCAGCGCCGGCAGGAAAAAGGGCCCATTGTGCTGGCGCCGGCTGGGACAGGGCTGGGCAGGGACAGGGCTGGGTGCCCACCCACACAGAGGGGCAGAGGATGGGTCTGGCTGTGGGGTCTGACCCACGGTGGGGCAGAGGATGGGTCTGGCTGTGGGGTCCTGCCTGGGCTGCCCAGGGGACAGTGAGGGGTCCCGGCCACACTCATCCAGCTCTTGCCAAGGTCACAGGTGCCCACAGGAGTGGGCAGAGGGAACATCCCTGCCCTGTGCTCCCTGGCAGGTGGCTTTTCTGGCTCCCTGCTGCCAAGGAAAGGAGGAGAAGGCAGGATGGGGACACAGCATCACTCCCTGGGCTTGCCTGCAGCGATCTCTTCCTCCCGGCTTTGTCTGCAGGGCTCCCCCAGGACGGCTCATTAGCATCATCTGTGAGAAAGCCGAATGAGAGATCAGCCCCCGCAGACCCAGCTTTGGGGGAGCCCCTCTTGCAGGGGATCCCTCTGGAGGTCCTTGGAGAAGGTTCCTTGTGGAGAGGGGAGGGGACAGCCAAGGAGTGCCGGGGATAAGGCAGCAAGCAGGGCACAGTCCTCGTGTCACATCTGCACAGCACTGGGGACACACTGGAGCCCCAGAGCCCAGGGGAACGGTGGGGCTGGGCTGGCCAAAGAGGAATTTCTTCTCGCAGGACTTTCCCATGCAAGAGGACTTGCCTTTCCCAGGGCTGTCTGGCCAGGCTCCAGGAGGAGATAGATATCCCAGCTCCCATCGTGGGGAGCCCTCCAGAAACACGGCGAGCAGCCCTGGAGCTCCTGCTCCTGCCCTGGGCTGCAGGGTGAGCGAAGGCAGGGAAGGCCGTGGCTGCTGGGGACACAGGGCTGCGCTCCCTGCAGCTCCGGAGCCTTCCTGAGGACTGTCCCCAGCAGCCTGGGGCTGTTCCCTGCCCGCGGGGTACGTGCCACGGGGGACTCCATCACCTGCCCGTCCAAGGACAGAGGAAGAGCGAGGCACAGCATCCTGGAGCGGGGCCCGAGCGGGCCCGGGGGATTTCCCGGAGCGGATGCAGCGCAATGAGCCATTGTTCCCGCCCGGGCTGGAGCACGGGGCTGCAGCGCCCGGCCCCGGCTGCCCAGCGCTGCGCGGGGCTGTCCTCAGGGGACCCGAGGGGAGGCTGCTGGCAGTGCCCAGCACGACCCTGCTGCCTGCCCTGGCCCGGCCCTCGGGGCTGCCACACGCCCTGGATGCGCACGGGAGGGCACCCTGGGGACGGTCCCCGCAGCTGGGAGCACCCTGGGAGCGCTGGAGTGATGCCGGCAGGACCCACAGCCCAGAAATTCCCTCAGGGAAATTCACCTTTCCTGCTACCCGGTGTTCCAGCCCCCTGCACCCCTCCTCATGGCTATGCCTCTCTCCTGCAGGTCTGCACGCCCTGGAGCTGGACATCCTACCGGAATGAGAGCGGGCAGAGCTCCCCTCCATCCCACGGAGCACGGAGAAGCCCTGCTATGGAGCCACGACCTCTGAACGCTGCAGCCGCTGCAGCCCTGGCCCGGCGGCGGGGAGCCCACCATGGCAGGGCATGGGCAGGCACCAGGAGCCAGGAGGGTGGGGCAGGTGCACAGCCGGAGGCATGGAACGAGTGGAGCGCACCCAGCCCTTGGCTCGGCTCTCTTTTCCCTTCTCCTGTTTGGGAAAGCGATGAGAAATCCAAACATTACCATAAATGCTGAAAGCATTCTGACTCCGTCACTCCCTGGGGATCCAGGCGCCCGCTGCCTCCGAGCCACAGGGACAGGGCTGGCCAGACAGCGGGACAGAGCCCAGGCAGGGACAGACGGACAGGATGTGCCACCTCGCCCCCTGCCCTGCTCATGGAGGCACCTGCACCACGGTGACCCCAGATCCCTGTGGGGCTCCTGCCTGGCTGCCCGGGGTGTGGTGCCTCCCTCCTTGGCCCCACTGGCCAGAGCCTCCTGGGCTGCACATGGCTTTCCTGTGGGTCATCATGCACTGCATCACCCTCTCCTTCCTTAAAAAGCCTTGGGCTTCAGGGCTGCATTTTCCTGAAGTTGTCATCTGCTCCAGGGCAGCAGGGCTGGACCATCCCCTGGGGCAGGGCAGAGCAAAGGCCCGAGGCTCTGACAGCCCCACGCCCTGGCTGGGATCCAGCAGGGACGGCAGGACCTTGGTCTGAGCCACAGCCACGGCTTTATGTTCAAACATCCTGCAGGAAACTGCTTGGCCGGGTGACCCTGGGCTGACTCTGTCCCAAACAGGCCCAGGGGATCCTGCTGGCAAGTGCACACCTTCCCTGTGCCAAGGCTGAGGCACAAACTCATCTCCTGCAGGGACACTGCGGGTGCTGGGTGCCCCCTGTGCGGTTTGGAACCAGGCTGAGGGGGTGATGTCAAGCCCTGTCCATCCTGTGCACTCTGCCTGCCCTGTCCTGCCTCCTGAACCCCATCCCATCCGTCCATCTCTTGTAGAAAATCCCTCTGCAGCTCTGCTGGAGCCCCTTTAGGTACTGGAAGGGACCCCAAGGTCTCCTCCTCCTTCTCTTCTCCAAGCTGGACAGCCCCAGCTCTCCCAGCCTGGCTCCAGAGCAGAGCTGCTGCATCCCCTGAGCATCCCTGTGCCCTCCTCTGGGAGTGGTGGGACAAGGGGGAACGGCTTCACACTAACAGGGGGCAGAGCAGGATGGGATATCGGGAAGAAATTCCTCCCTGTGAGGGTGGGGAGGCCCTGGCACAGGCTGCCCAGCGGAGCTGTGGCTGCCCCATCCCTTGAAGTGTCCAAGGCCGAGTTGGGCTGGGCTTGGATCACTCTGGGACATTGGAAGGGGTCCCTGTGCCACGAGCCTTTCCTCTTACTGTAGCGGTCAGGCAGATCTACTGATAGGGAGATAGGGAATTACCTCGATTGTGTTCATTCCGCAATTAAAAAACTGCAAAAACCGATGTCGCGCGTGGTGAAAAGCACGGTCCGGGCTAACGGGAGCTACCGGCCCTTTAAATGAGCGGCAATGGGCGTGGCCAAGCTCGCACATCTGCTGGAAGCCACGCCCCCGCCGCGCCCCCGCCGCATCCTGCGAACCGACCAATGGGAGGCGAATCCCGGCGGAGCCCCCGCCGCTGATTGGCCGAGCACCGCACGGCGGCGGGTGGCAAGATGGCTGCGCCCGTGGCGGAGGGGCCCCGCGGCTGATCTGCCGTACGGGCCCCGCGGGGACCATGGACGTGCTGTTCGCGCTGCTCCGCGGGCTGCGCCTGCTGCTCGACCTGCTGCTGCTGGTGCTCGACCTCAACTTCTTCCTGGTGTCCTCGCTGGTGTCCGCGCTGCTGTGGCTGCTGGCCGCGGCCTCCAGCCTGCCCGCGGCCGCGGCCGCCGCGGTGGTGGCGTGCTGGGATGCGCTGGTGCTGCTGCGCGGGTGCTGCGGGGCCATGGAGGGCATGCGGGCGGCCGGGCACCTGGTGTCGCACCTGGTGTCACACGCGGCGCTGCGGGCCCGGGAGCTGGCGCAGCGCGGGCTGGGAGCCGTGCTGGGCTGCGGGCAGGCGCTGTGCCGGCAGCTGTGCGAGGCGCTGGCCATCGGCACCAGCCTGCTGATGTACCTGGTCAACAGCCTGGTGAACGTGTGTCTCATCGGCGCGCAGAACCTCTTCACGCTGCTCGGCGCCCTCTGGGACTCTCTGGCCGGGCCCGTCATTAGGGTCACCGAGCTGCTGGCCGCCTTCCTGGCGCACGTGTCCAGCGGTGCCATCGCCGTGTCCATCCTGCTGTGGTCGCCCTGCCAGATGGCCTTCGAGCTGCTCTGCTCCGCCACCGACCTCTTCATCAGCGTCTTCTTCGTTAACATCTACGGCCTGGGCTTGCTCCTGCTCATCGTGGTGGTCGGTGCCTTCGTGTTCAACCCCGGGCTGCTGTGGACGCTGACGGGATACCTGCTGGGCTACTTCCACACGCTGCCCTCCGTCCGCCGCCTGCAGCGGGACGTGTGGCGCCTCTACCAGGTGGCCGCGCTGACCCTGGGCGTGGCCATGACCTCCCAGCCCTGGCACAGGCTGGTGGACTGGATCCTGCAGGTGACCGACTGGAGCCTGCAGGTGACCAACTGGAGCCGGGGAGGCAGGATGGTGAACCAGGGCAGTGACCAGCGACGGGCCGTGGCTGCCCCCAGAGCCCCGGCCGCCGGCAGGGTGACCCTGGGCCAGCAGCCGGCCGAGCAGGAGGGACAGCTGGATGGAGAGCAGGGGCCACAGCCACGGCCTGCTCTGAGCCGTGCTGGGGCAGGGCAGCGTCACCAGACCTCCAGGGAGGAGCCGGGCACATCCTGGTGGAAAGCTCCCAGGAAGCAGCAGCTGAACGCCGGGAATGCTGAGGGAAGCCCCGACAACGACCCCTGGGTGCTGCTGAAAGAGCAAGAGGAGCGTAAGAAATGTGTCATCTGCCAGGACCAGACCAAGACAGTGCTGCTGCTGCCCTGCAGGCACCTGTGCCTGTGCCAGGAGTGCACCGAGGTGCTCCTGCAGCAGGACATCTACCAGCGCAACTGCCCCCTGTGCCGCCAGGGGATCCTGCAGACCCTCAACGTGTACCTGTGAGCCCACGGGGGGCTTGGGCTCTTTGTTTTCCCAGGAGGTCAAGGGCACCCCTGTCTGCACTTCCCAGGGCTGCCAGGAGCAGCTTCCAAAGAACTGTGGATGGTGCTGGAAGGGCAGAACGCTGTGGGGTGTCTGCTGGTCACATTTGCTGCCTAACTAGGTTGTAGCTCTTGCTAGCAAGCACAACACTGATCTCTGCAGCAGGCTGGAAGAGTTACCTGGGTTTTTTGTTGACAACTTTTGCTGTTTCAGGGCCTGTTGCCTCAAGCCTGCAGCAGCCTGAGATCCAAAGCAGAGCGCAGAAAAATGCTCTGGTCTCTCCTAGCCAAAGCTGATGGGAAGGTTAAAGGCTGTGCCCTCCTGGCAATCACAGGGGCTGGTGCAAGGCAAGGGAATTTTTTTTTTTTCCCCGAGGAAAATTGCAGGCAGGCTGCATCCAGGCCTGTTTCCTCCTCCCACCACCCAAGTGGAGGAGCTCCGTGGGAAAAGGGAAGTGTGCCCTGTTTGCAAGGCCCAGGGAGAGCAAGGAGCACACTTGAGGTTTTTTAGTGTTTGCTGAACTTGGCTCTCAGCTGGAGAACAGGCTCTCTGGGGTACTTCACCACCTCAGTGGCTTTGCTTTTTGAGGGATCTCTCTTGCCAGGGCAGCGTGGGGCTGTGATGAACTCGGGCTCCCTGCTGAGCTCAGTGTTGCTGCTGCTTCCACGCATCACCTATGCAAGACCAGTGAGCACACGTCAGGTTACCTGCACAGCCGGGCTGGGGGGAGCCACTCCTTCTGCAGGGCTGCTGCTGCTGCTGCTTGGGGAACTCGAGGAGTGGCCCCCCCAGCCAGTGCTTCCACCCTGGCAGCAGCAGCAGCCCAGATTTGAGCCAAGGCTGGAGAATCCTCTCCAAAAAAACCACACATTTGCAGGCTAAGAGTGCCATGGAACAGGGAGGGTTACTCCAGAGTTTGCTGGCTCCTTCCCAGGCTGGGCTGGCTCGAGGGAAGGACTCTTTGGGAGGAAAGGGAGCACCCCAGAGCTCCTGGGAGCTCACAGACATTCCAGCTCCAGGCACAGTTTCTGCACATCCCTGCTGCAGTTGTGTGCGTGGAGCAGCACCAGGACCACGGATATCTTGGATCAGGGCAGGGCTGTGCTGTTGTTTTGTCTCGTCGTCTGTCACCAGTGTAGCTCCTGTCATTCAGAAGTGTCCCCTGAGGTCCAGTGAGGACATCCCATCCTGGCTGGGGGAGGCCTGGGATGGCTCATCCCGGCTTGGGCTACCAGCACCATTCCAAAAAAATGCTGGGCTGCAAGAGGGCCTTGCACTAAACAGCTTTTCCTTTCCCAGCTGCTTGCCTGAGGTCAGCCACACGCCACAGCCAATTTTGGCTGGAGCTAGACCAGAGAGAGTCTTGACTCTGGACTGCAAGCCAAGAGCCTGAGGGCAGCTGGCATGGATTTCCTTCTATTTTCCTTCTTGATTAGCAATTTAAGCCAAAACAGAGGCAGCAGAGAGGCCAGGCTGTGCTGGGAGATGCCTCTGAGCTGTAAAGCTGAGCTCTAGCAAGGGACTATCTTCTTGTTGAGTGGCTTTGCTGGGAAAGGCACTGCCAGGGCTGGTTGCTCCCACATTTCCTGGGAGCTGGAAGGATTCCCTGGGCCAAGCCAAGCTCCTGAGCACTAATGGGTGTCAGAAGGGCTCTAAGCTGCTTCCACTTCATTTCAAAGAGATGCAAAACTCCCCATTGCTCAACCTCTTGTCCCTGTGCCTCCCCACACACCTCCCTTGTTCACGTTGGCTCTCTGCAGCCAGCAGCCCTCGGGAGCAGCCAGACCCTCCCCAGAGCAGTGAGTGTGAGCCCAGGCACTTGCAGAGGAGTCAGGGAGCTGCACCTGGAGTCACCCAGCAGTGGGATTGTGGCCCTGCTTCTGGCCACAGGCAGCAGCATTCCCTTGGGACCAGCTCATGGGTCAGGGAATGCAACGTTCCCCTCATGAGTTACAGGGTGGGAGGGAAGGGACACCTCCCCAAAACTGCAGTTTGTTCCCTTAACCCCTTTTTTTTTTTTTTTTTTTAATTGTTGTTGTTATTATAGCAGTCACGCTTGTTTGTTTAGGGCCTGTTTGCTGTTTATAAGAGAAGGCTTTGCCTTAAGTTTAACTCTTTGCACTATGGACTAGGTACTGAGCAGATTAAAATCTCCTTTACCAAAAGCCTCGTTCTTGGGAAGTTTTTTTTTTGGAGGGGAAATGTGTGTTTGGATGTCCTTTATCCAGCCCTGGACTCCAGGGAAAGCTCATCCCACCTGACAAAGGGTCAACCTGCAGGTTTAAAGGTGTTTTCCCCCAGAAAAGCAGTGCTGTGGGATACCCTGGGGCCAGGCTGCTGCACTGAAAATCCAGCAGCCAGGAGATGAATTTACACCCAAACCCATTCTGAGTGGACTTTTCAGATGAATTTACACCCAAACCCATTCTGGGTGGGCTTTTCAGATGAATTTACACCCAAACCCACCCTGGGTGAGTTTTTCAGATGAATTTACACCCAAACCCACCCCGGGTGGGCTTTTCAGAGCTGGCAGCCCCCAGCTCTTGCTCTGCCAACCCACGGCGAGGGGAGGTGGTTGTGGATATCCCACACCAGGGCACAGGGAGGAGGGCCTGGGGTATCCCAGCGTGTCCCAGGCTGGCAGGAACGTGCTGGGACATGTTCATTCCTGTCCCTGCACCTCTCTGGTGCCTCAGTGTCCTGTGGCAGACTGTCCCTGCGATGGAGGCAGCACAGGGCTGGGCCTTGCCTTGCAGAAAGGCTGTGGCAGGCTCAGGGTTACTGTGAGCAGATGCATTTGCTGCACAAGGAGCTATTCCCTGGCTCGGATCTCAGCTCCTGGCAGGTTGCTTTGTGCTTTTAAGCACTCTCTGGCTTCCCCAGCATCCTCATAAATTGTTTGGAAGAATGGCTCAGGCCCCTGATGGGCAGAGACTCCAGGAGTCCTGGTTTGCCCTGCCCTGGCAGGACCATGCCAGCAGAGGAGTGGCTCATTTTAATCAGGGTGGAAAGCAAGAGAGGGGAGATGGGAGCTGCTGGGAGGCCAGAAAGAGGCAGATACCTGCTCAGGCACGGAGAGGAGGGCAGTGCTGGCAGATGGGTCATAAACGGGGAAACTGAGGCACTTCTCTTGCTCCCAGGCTGTGACCCGAGGCTGGCTGGGGAGGCTGCAGAGGGGACAGGAGGGTGGGCTCAGCAGGGGAATGTTGCCATGCCCTGCACAGGCAGGATGCTCCCAGCCCAGCAGCCCCAGCAGTGCATGGGAAGGGTTTCAGGCACCTCAGGCCACCGTGGCCGAGCTTTCCCAGAGAGGACAGGATGTGCAGGACACAGCCCTCGCTCCCCCGGGAGCCATCCTGCACACTCTTGGCCCAATCTCCGCTCGAGCAGCCAGCAATGGCAGGAGGAAGATGCAGCCACCTCCCTGCTAAGGGACAAGGTCCGTGAGCCCTGCCTGCCCTGGCACTTCGGTTTTTGGGGCAGGGCTGGGCAGCAGACACGCTCACAAACCACCCCAGGGCAGATTTGAAGTCCTCGGGGTATTCCCTGCTCCAGAACGTGCTTGGGAGGCTCCCACATGAGCCAAGCGGGCTGTTCCCAGCTCATCAAAGCGCCGAGACCCTTCCCCAAGGAGGGAGGAACGTGCTGCTGCCGGGCGAGCGCAGTTTAGGAGCTCTGCGGTGGTCGGCTTTGGCAGCCCGCTGAAAGGAGGAGCCCCCAGGCGCTGGGGAAATCCCTTTGTCAGCCCAGCTGCAGCTCCCCCGCCCTAATGAAGGGCTGGTGACAGCCTGGGGACAATGGCCACGGTCCGCCTGGCAGCGGGGAGCGGGCTCGGAGCGCAGATGTGGCACAGCAGGAGCCGGGAATGATACCCGGGCCGCAGGGAGGGAGCAGGTGAGCATCAGCGGCACAACCACGGGGAGCCTTTGGGCTGCCGCCGGCACCAGGCTGAGCTCTCATTAGTGCCCCAGCTCAGGGAGCCTCAGCAGCGATCCCGGGGCAGCCTCAGGGACACGGAGGGGCTGAGCCTGGCGGGGACAAGGCGGTCACCCAGCTTAGAGCAGCTTGCGGGGTTCTGAGGACAGCGGGGTTCCAAATATCTCGGTGCGGGGAGACCCTCCTGCCTCTCTGAGCAGGGTTTGATCAGCACAGAGCTGCCACCTCTCACCCTTGAGTTTGGAGGAACTGATCCTTCATCCTCTTGGACGTGGGATTCTTGTCCTCTTGTCCTCCAGGACACTCCAGGATTCTCCCAAGGACATCCTGAAGGGGCCAGTGTCTGCTCTCCTCAAATCCAGGCTCTCGGTCCTTTTCTTGCCCGCCCCGCCCCCGTGTGAGCAGGGACTGTCCCGTCCCCTGCCATTCCCAGGTTAAAGGTCTCCTTACCGGGTCAGCAGTCCTGAAGGTGGCTGGGAGTGTCTCCTGCACCTCGACAGCGATGAGGCCTCTGAAGGGGCCATAACCAAACGCTTGGGTGGAGCAGGAGCCATCCTGCTGCTGCCAGGTGTCACCAGGCCACCCTTGAGCACTGGGGGCATTTCCACGCTCTGACACCACGAGCACTGTGCGGCTGTAGGGTCTCAGAGACGATCCAGTTGATCTCTTTAATCTCTGCTGCCTGCTGACCTCCTCAGGTGACCTTGGAGTGCCAAAGACACCAGCGCTGCTCTGAAAAGCGGCGCCGACGTTTATTTTTGTTTCTAAAAACCCCACGAAGCCACCACAAAAACCTCAAAAGAAACAACAGAACTGCCCAGCTGCCTGTGTCAGCTGTACTGCAGCACCTGGGGGCTCGGCCTGGCTCTTTTATAGGCTTCTCTCTTGCCCTGGCTGAGGGCTGCTGGCCCCTCCCTAACCTGGGCTCAGCTGGAACAGGGTCTAGAGCTCTCCTAACTCGGGGAAGCTGGCAGAGCTCATCAAAAGCAGCTGGAGCTTGCTAGGAACTTGTCAAACTCTCCTGTGCCTCTCCTTCCCTTTTTCTTTTCCTTGCCTTGGCCTCCTCCTCATCCTCCCTAGGCAGCAGCAGACACCCTCGTGTTCTCACAGGGGTCCCCCTGATCCCAGACCAAGTGTCCACACAACCAAGAGCATCCCAAAGGAAGTAGGGCCCACAAACTGCTGTGCCAAGCACCGTGGCTGCCAGTGCTGACCGTGCTCCCCCACATCGTGACAGGCACCAGGGATTGCACCCAGCCCCCACACACCTCGTCCAGAAAATTCCCTCTCCTCCCAGAATAGCCATCGATCTGCTCTGCGGCGCTGTTTGCCCCCTGAGCAGCTCTGCTGACAGAAAAAAGCCAGTTCCAACCCAAACAGAGGCTTCCGCTGCAACCCGACCCCGGCGCTGAGGGGCCTGGGGGTGGCTCCAGCAGAGCCCCTCTGTCCCCCGAAGGGGCACGAGGTGTCACCCCTGCTGCCAGCACCCCGCAGGACCCCACGGGTGGCCCAGGCAGGCTGCAGTGATGTGCCCAGGGTCCTAGAGTGGGGGTCCCCCTTGGGGGTGGCACTGGCGCTGTACAGGGGCACACGGGTGTCCCCACTGCTGCCAGCCTGGGCAGGGACACGGCGTTCGCTCACCCCCATGGGCACAGCCGTAGTCCTGGGGGTCCAGCCGGCACAGATGGGGGCACTGGGGGATCCGGGGCAGGGCAGGGAGGGCTGTGCGGCTGTGTGCGGGGTTCCTGGGCTGGGGAGCGCTGCAAGGTCCAGCTGGCACGGCCAGGAGAAGAGCCGGTCCCAGCTGGCACCCTGCAGCCGGGCGGGGCAGCGTCCCAAGCCCATTAAGAGGTCCGGCCGCTGGCCAAGAGCCCCTTCCCCGGCTGCTCCCCTCAGGGACCTATTTTGGGCAAGGAATGAGGAAACTCTTCATTCCCCTGCTAAAAATAGCGACCTTTCCCAGCGGCGGGGCAGCGCGCTCCCACCGGGGCGGGCACGGGGGGCTCCGCAAGCCCCTTCAGGGCCACCCCCGGAGCCGTGGCTCTGCTCGCCCCGGGCAATCCTCTCCCCTCAGGATGGCTCTGACACCATCGGGACCCTCCCATCCGGCGGGATTCGGTCCTCGGGGGGACCCCGGGGCTGCTCCCGCCGCTCCCGAGCCTTGGGGAGGTACCGGGGGCTGGCGCAGCGCTGCGCTCACGGCTCAAGGACGCCGATGCCACCATCTAGTGGCTCTCGCTGGCCTTGCGGGGATATCCCGACACGGCGGCCCCGGCTCGGAACACTCAGGCTGGGCTGCAGAGCCCCTTCCCCATCGGGGGTCGCAGGCACGGGCAGAGGGGCGCACAGGCAGGCGGCACACGCGTAGCTGAGCAGCCCTTTATTGAGGGGAGGGATGGGACAGGACCCTCGGGACGGGCTCCTGGCCCCTCAGCCCGGCTTGCCCTGCCCTGGGTGCCCGAGAAAACAGCGAGCTCCGGCAGAGCGCTGCTCCAGGGGCGCTCCCCGCCACCCTCGCCATGGCACAGGGAAGGTTTCTGTGCCCTGAGCAGGGCAGGGGTCCCGCTGCCCCGGCTCCCACCACGCTGCTGGCCGGGAGGAGGCTCCTGCCCGGCCCCAGCGCAGCCCAGGGCGGGCTCAGGCGAACACGGCGGAGTTCTGCCAGTAGGAGTAGACGAGGAAGCCGGTGAAGGTGCTGTCCGTCTTGACGCTGGCGTAGAAGCCGATGTAGTCCCCCACGCCCACCTGCACCCACACCTCGTCCTCGGGCTCCAGGCGGACCAGGGCGCCCCCGGAGAGCGAGGTGGGCTTGGGCCAGTTGCCGTAGTACTGGAAGAAGGAGGCGATGGAGTGGCCGTTCTTCATGATGTCGAACTGCAGGCTGGTGCGGTACACGGTGGCGTGCACGGCGAAGTAATAGAGCCCCGGCACCTCGCAGGTGAACTTGCCCGTGGCCGGGTCGTAGTGGCCCTGCTCGTTGATGAGCACCACGTCGAAGAGGATGGGCTGGTCGGCCAGGGGAGGGCTGCGGGACTCGGAGCGCTTGGCGCTGAAGGCGGAGCGAGGAGCCACGGCGCACTCGCCCTGAGCCCCCTTCTCGCCGTGCAGCCCGTCCACGCCGGGGCTGCCCACCTCCCCGCGGGGACCGGGCACTCCTGGGGAGGCAGGAGGGGACAGGGTCACCTCTAAGTCACCAACGCAGCTCCTCCACCCCTCCTGCCCAGTCCCAATCCCACCAGGGATTCTCTGCCACAGGCCTGGGGCAGCAGCACAAGTGGGGAGGGCTGGCTGTGTAATTCAGCACGGCGCTGGAGAAACCCTCACAGGCTGGGAGAAAGCCCGGCCCAGGAGCCAGTGGTCCCTCCTAATGCAGGGCTGGAAGAGAGGGGTGGCATCGGGGATGGGGACAAAGGCAGCTTCACCGGGGACAGCGAGCTGCTGCCTTTTACAGGAGCACAGGAGCACCACAGGCAGGGCCAAAGGAGTGGTGGTGGCACGGGAGGGGCGCTTCTGCAGGATTCATTCTCCCTTTGGCAATTTGTGCCAGCACGCAGGACTCACCCCCTGGCATGAGGGTGGTCCCCACGGGCAGGGAACGGCAAATCCCCGTCCCCAGCTGGGATCTCTCCTTCCTTACCAGGAGGGCCCATGTCACCCTTCTCCCCTGGCATGCCCGTGGCTCCATCCCGGCCGTCTCGTCCGTCTCTGCCTGGCAAACCCTGGCCCCCATGCAGGCCCGGGGTTCCTGGGATGCCTGGCTGCCCTGAGCACAGCCCAGGGATCTTGTTGTCTTCGATCTGCAAGGACCTGGTGATGAGCCCGAGGAGGAAGAGGAGGAAGAGCTGCTTCATCTTGTCCTGGAGGGGCTGGAGGGGGGCAGAGAAGGATCACAGCTCTGGAGAGCACAGGGAAGAGGGTTGGGAGCGCTTGGCAGGGCGTGCGTGGGGTCAGCAGGGGACATTGACCCCCTTCTTTTCCCTTTACCTTTTGCTCCCCTCAGCGAGGCCCCGGTGCTGCCTGCACCTGCCACAGCATCCCCACGGCTCGTGTGCCACCACATCATCCTGCAGCCGTGGGACAGCTCAGGATGCCTGCGGGGTGTGGGTTTAGGGGCCGTGGCAGTGCCTTTGTGTGTGTGTGTGTGGCCGGGGGCTCTTTGGGGTGGGCTCTGCCCCCACCGTGCCCAACTATGAGAGAACGGGCGAGGGGATTTAGGGCCGTCAGCTGCTGAGCTCTGAGCGTGCCTGGGCTGGGGTTGTCACCTCTGGGGGCTGCGCGGTGAGGCGGCAGCTCGGGGAACGCGGGGCCGTGCCGTGGCCCTGCCCTTGGCAGCATCCCGGCTGCCGGCGGCTCCGCTCCAGCCCCGGCCGGCTCCCCGGGGCACGGCTGGCCGCGGCTGCAGCATCCCCGGCCGTGCCGGACCACCCCCCTGCCCGGGCTGCCCCCGGCCCTTCCCGACAGCAGCGCAGGCAGGGCTGAGCCCCAGGGCCACCGCTGTCCCCCTCCCGGTGGCCTTGACCCAGAAAAGCCGCTCTCTCTCCCCCCTCCACGACGGCAACAAAGAGGAAAAGGAGGAGAAAAGTGTCTCTCCTCCGCCCAGGCGGCGGGGGCAGGAAGCCAGGGAGTCCCGGCTGCCCCCGGCTGGGTGTCCCCACTCACCGCCGTTCCTGTCCCGGGACCTCGCCGCTCGCTGCTGTGGAAGGGCTGCGGCTCTTCCTGGCCACTTGGCTCTGACGAAGGCCCGAAGAGAGGCAGCCTCTCCACCCCCCCTCCTCCCCGCGTCTCTCCTCCCAAACTCCAAAGGAAATCAAGGGCCTTGGGAGCCAAAAGCTACAAGACAAGGGGAAAAAGAAAAATAATCCCATGATGTCGGAAGTGCTGTGAGCAGGGGGAAGGGAGAGCGCTGCAAAGAGCCCGGCAGAGGGAGAGGAGGCACAGGCTGTGAACCTCCTCAGCTGGACACGGCTGGGCACCCGCGCAGCGGGATGGAGGGGAGGAAAACGGGGAAAACAGGCAGCAGAAGGGAGGAAAACAAGGTAAAAGCTGAGGGGGAGGAAATACAGCAAGGCACAGAGAGATGGAGCAGCAGGAAAGAAGAGGGAGCTGTCGGGGTGTGCGGGTGCCCTGACTGGCAGCAGAGCTGAGGCAGAAGGGACGGCAGAACACGCAGTGCCTGGCAGTGCCAGCCCTGGGAGCACCCA
Source organism: Sylvia borin (assembly GCA_014839755.1). NCBI lineage: Eukaryota > Metazoa > Chordata > Aves > Passeriformes > Sylviidae > Sylvia > Sylvia borin. Next base: position 5,406,165 of record CM025979.1, on the reverse strand, counting down.
GGGGAAGCGGCGAGATCTGTCTGGGCAGCCCCAGGACATCGGGCTGAGCGTGCAGGGCAGGTGGCAGCGCAGGCGGGGCCGGGCTGTGCCCGGGCCAGGAGGCAGGGCTGGCCCCAGGGACCGCGCAACACGCCGAGAAGCTTTCGAGGCGCTCCCGGCTCGCCTTCAACTCGTTCCAGCGCCGAGTGCGTCCAAGGGACACGGTCACACGCCGGCCAGCGGGGCGGGCCTGTGCCGGAGGGATGTCCCTGTGCCCGGCAGCGGCTGGGAGGGACACGCAGGGTGGGCTCAAACCCCCTGAGCTGGGTGGGAGTGGCAGTGCCCTGCTGGGGACAGGGACAGAGCGGTGCTGGCACCAGTGGGTCCTGACCCCAGTGACCCCAGCCAGGCTGGGAATTTACCCACACACTCAGGGCAGTGGGAAACACGATGGCGCTGCTGGCTCTCTCCTCCCCGTGCCAGAGTGGAGCTGGTGACATTGGCAAATGTTCCTTCCAGACCCGGATACCCATGGCCAGGCTGGGTGGTGGCAGAGAGCCGCCTTGTCTCCTCTCTCCCAAGGTGTGAGGGGACTGTTGTTTTTGGCCAGCTGGACGCTGGTTTGTGGCCATGGGTGTTGCCAGGCCTGTGGTTACCAGGGTGGCCTTCAGCCAGCACAGCCGGCTCAGCCAGCAGGGCCACTGCTCGTGGTGGGGCAGGATCCCTTCTCTGCACCGTGGGGCCACCAGGTGAACACCCTCTGAGACCCATCCATGGGACCTGCAAGCCCCCAGCCCAGTGAGGGCACAGCCAGCTGCTCACTGTCCCCTGTGCCCCTCCATCCCTGCTCAGATCCCCCACCCCATCCCTGCCTTCCCTCCCTCACCATTCCTCAGTTTCCCCGAGGATCTGGCAGCACCCACAGACAGCCCCCAAGTGAGTCACCTGCTCCTCTGCGTTTGTCAGCTGCTCACGCTGTTTATTCTGCTGGCTTTGGGGCTGTGGGACACGGGCAGCCCTGGGCTCTTGTGCCTGCAGCCTGGCTCACCTCTGCCAGCCTTGCTCCGTTTGGGGAGCGGTAGCCCTTTCCCTCGTGCCCCTCCAGCACAAGCCTGTCCCTATGTCACCTGCTCTCCAGGGAAATGGACCTGCGGGCAAGCCCGTGGCACCCAGGCTCCAAGCCAAGCACTGGGCAGAGGGGCTGACGCCAAGGCAGCGAGGGGCCACCCCAACAGCTGGGTATTTACAGCAGGAAGAGCACGGGAGGGACATTTAGGGTGGGCAGGGTGGCTTCAGCCCCGGCTCCTCTCCTCTCCTCTCGCCGGCTCAGGGCTGGAAACACTCTACGGGGTCGTTGGAGTCGGGCAGGATGTTGCAGTTGATGGGCCAGAGGATGCCGAGGAGGCCGAGGGATTGCTGGCAGCGCAGCTCCGCCGCCAGGCACACGGCCCGGCAGGGCTGCAGCACTCCCCCGTCCGGGGTGCACTTGGGCACGAAGAGGCTGCAGATGAGCAGGCGGAGGTGCTGGTAACACGCCAGCTCCATCAGCGTCTGCGGGACAGCGACACAGCGGCGTGAGCCCGGCGGAGAGCGGCCCCGCGGGCAGCCCCCGGGCCAGGGCAGCTCACCTGGTAGTCCTGCAGCACCTCGGCGGCTCCCTGCTGGTCCGGGATGGCCAGCCAGATGTTGGGGAAGGAGGTGGCGTTGTAGCCCAGCCCCAGGCACATCTCCACTTCCACGGGCTCGCAGACTGAGCCTGCCACAGGGAGGAGAGGGGGTTCACTTGTGCCAGCTGGGCTCAGGGGGGGCACCCAGGGGTGACACTCACCGAAGGCCGGGTAGGACACCCCGGTGCAGTTGAGCTCGTCGGTGCCATCGGGGCAGTCGTGCCAGCCGTCACACACAGACTCCAGCGCCCGGCACTCGCCGTTCCCGCAGGAAAACTCGGCCGGGCTGCAGGTCTCTGGCAGGGGAGAGGGTAGGGGCAGGAGTCAGCAGGTTCCCGTGCCGACCACCCCCTGTCTGCTCCTCTTGGTCACTGGCCGGGGGATCTGGCAGATCCAGCTTAGGGAGATCCCAAATTCCCTGGGTTATTTGGGGGAAGCCCTCAAGCCCCGTGCCTCTGTGCACGTGAGTCCTTCCAGGTCACATCCCATGGCTATAAGGTTATAGGATAAAAAGGGGCCCCGGGGGCCTTTTGCTCCAGACAGGGTCAGCTGTGGAACAAGCGCTGTTTTTCCCAGGTTTTTATCCCGCCTGGCCTTGAGCCCCCCCAAGGATGGAGGCGACACAACCCACCCTGGGCAGGCTGTGCCCCCGCCGGGCTACCTACTCTCTGTGGCATTGCGGGCTTGGTAGGTGGCAAAGAACCCGTCATCTGCAACTCCCTCGTCGGCCACGAAGAGGACGGTCATGACATGCCGTGAGGAGGTCAGGGTGGGTGGCAGCTGGTGGCCACAGAACCTACCGAGGTCATGGGACCGGAGTTGGGGTCAGGAGGCTGACCAGCATCTCCCCAAACCGCGCCTTGTGGTGGCTCCTCCCCACCAGCCCGCGCCGTGCCTCAGTTTCCCCAGGTGAGCCGTGGTCCCTGTGGTGCCAGGGTGGCCCGGGGGTGTCGCGTACCTGCCCATGAGGCTGGCGGTCCCCGTGCCCGCGCTGTCGTGCACCTCCACGAAGTCGAAGCTGCAGTCCTCATGCGACTCCAGGCTGAAGTTGTGGAAGTGCAGGTCGATGACGTGGCCCAGCGGCACCGAGATCTGCCAGAGGCACAACTGCGGGGCGGGGATGGGGAAGGGGCAGCCGGCGACACCCGTGAAGCCGGGCAGGGGCACCCCCCAGCTCTCCCCGGGGCGGGGGCTGCCTTCCTCCCTGCCCGCCCTCATCCTCACCGCGCTCCCGCGGGACCCCTTCTCTCACCTGCTGGTGTGGGTATGGCTGCGGGTGGTTCGGGGTGGACAAATGCCCCTCCAAGGCGGTCAGCGGCCCCCCACATTCTGGAGGGACACACACAAACACACAGATTTACCCCTGCCCCTCTCCCTTCCCTCCACCTCCCCGCCCACCCCCGGGTGCCGCGGGGGCTGGGGGCTGCAGGTGAGGGTCTGTCCCGCCCACCTTTGTGTTTCAGGCTGCAGTTGGCCTCGTCGCTCTTGTCCGTGCAGTCGTGGAAGCCGTCGCACACGAAGCCCAGCTGGAGGCACAGCCCCCGGTCACACAGGTGCTCGTCCCAAGCGCAGCTCTCTGCACGCAGCCACAGACACCCGGGCTGGTGGGGGGCTTCCAGCGGGGACCCTGCCCTCCCCACTGCCTGTCCCCACTGCCCGCCAGCCCTGGGGGACCCTGCGGACTCACTCTCGGTGGGGATCACGGCGCGGTAGCGGGCGCTGAAGCCCTGGGCTCCCACGCTGCTGTCGGACACGAAGGTGACCCGCAGGCGGTTGGAATCCGTGTTGAAGGTCGGAGGGGCCACGTTGCCACAAAACCTGGGGGCACAGCAAGGGCTGGCACCGCTGGCTGCCCCCGCCCCGCTGCGCTGCAGCGCTCCCCAGGTGTGAGGAGCCCTACCTGGCCGGGCTGCCCCGAGCTGGGGCAGGGGCTGTGCCGCCGGTGCCTTGCTCCTCGTAGAGCTCCACGCGGTCGAAGAGGCAGGAGGCCGTGCCCTCCACGCTGAACGTCTCCATCCTCAGCTGGATGGCCAGGCCGGCGCCCACCTCGATGCGCCAGATGCAGAGGGCGTTGGGGGGGTACGGCCCGGGGAAGTTGGGGGAGCTGAAGGAGCCCTCGGGGCCCCGCAGGGTCCCTCCGCAGGCTGAACGAGGCAACAGCGTGGGCATGAGCCGGAGCAGGGCAGCCCCATCCCACAACACCGCCCCGCTCGGGACTTACCCGGTGCTGCGGTGCGGGCCGTGGTCAGCCAGCTCTCGGTTGGGGTGGCAGCAGTTTTGGGGGCCGGGGGGTCCCTTCGGATGGGTGCTGTGGTGGTGGTGGCGGTGCCACGGGCGGGCAGGGCCGTGGCTGTGGCGCCGGGTGAATGCGGGGATGTCAGCTCTGTGCCCAGGGAAGAGCAGGGACTGCTCAGGCCCGGCGGGGAGGGGTGGCTGCGGGGCGGGGAAGGGGCTCAGGAAGCCCACCCAGCCCTGATCCCACCCGGCTTTCCAGGGACAGTGACACTGCCACAACTCACGGACATGGAAATCCTCGTTGCTCCTGTGGGCTCACCCTCTCCCCACAGCGGGCAGACCCCTGGGTGCCCCTCTCCCACCCTGAGCCGGTTCTGTGGCCCCCACCCCAGTCACAGCCACCTCCCAGCTCGGCACTCACGGTGGATGACGATGCCGAGCAGGAGGGCGATGAGGAAGAGCAGGATGATGCTCATCAGAGCCACGCAGAGCCAGGTGAACTTGCAGTCGGCGCGGTACCTCCAGCCCACCTGCGCCCAGAACTGCTGGCCTGGAGGCGAGGACAGCGGGCAGTGCTGCTGAGCCTGTCCCCACCTCCCTGCCCCGCTGGCTCAGCGTCCCCTCCGCTTGTCCCCTGCGCCAATGTGTCCCCAAGCAGCCCCAGAGCCCAGCAGCCCCAGAGCCCAGCAGCCCCATGGACAGCGGGGTGTGTACAAACCCCCAGGCGGGTACCGAGGCCGTCCCGGCGCGGTGCGGGGCCGGTCCCATCCTTGTCCGGCGGGTGCTCCACGCCCGGTGCCGCCCGCGGCTCCTCGCCCTCAAAAACCGGGTTGCAGAACTCGGTCTGTGGGACAGAGAGCGCGGGTGGCACCCTGGGGACCCGCGGGTGGCACCCTGGGGACCATCAGCAGCACCCACACCCCCAGCCCTACCTTGCTGCCGTCCAGAGCCTCGGGGCAGAGCGTGATTTCGGTGAAGTCTTTCATGGCAGCAGGCGGTTCCCGGCGCAGCCTGGCTAAAATGCCGCCCAGCGCCCTGTGCCCCCCAGCCCCACCGCCAGCTCCTCCGCAGCTGCCCCCATGGGCCCCGGGGCGCCGTGGGGACCCCTGCTCCGCGCTCCGGGGCGGCGGTGGTGGCAGTGCCAGCTCTACAGGTGGCAGCTCAGCCCCGGAGGCCAGCCGAGGGCCATGCCCGCCGTGCCGGGAGTGCGGGGAGCCCCGGCAGGCAGCAGCCCCAGTCCCCTGGGCAGGCCCCTTCCCCCTCGCCCCGTTAATCCAGCTCAGCTGAGGATGCCGAGGTCAGCCTCTGGCACGGAGAACCAGCGTCTTAAAGGGGAATGAGTGTTCGCACCCATCCCGCTGCGAGCCCGGCCCCAAGAGACCCTGCTGAGGGGTCCCCACGCGGGGTCTTGGTTTTCCAGCTGCCTCCAGGCTCCTCATGGCCAGGGCAGCACTGGAGGGGCTGTGCTGGGCACCCCGGGCTGAGCGTGTCCCTCCTGCCCTCGCTGGCTGCCGGCGCCCTGCCACCGGCATTCCCGCTGCCCCTTAATGCCCGTCTCCGTCCCTAAGCAGGGGAGAAAGGGGCCATTGTTCAGGGGTTTGGAGGGAAGAGTGGGGAGCTCCGTGGGGCTGGAAAGGCTCCTGCAGCCTACAAGCACTGCCACCTGCACCCACATCTCCTGGGCGTTCCTGGCTCCAGGTGACCCCCAGTCCATGGGTGGTCCTGGGGCTCCACCGGCGGCAGCTCCTCACCCTCTGCCGCAGCCCCCAGAGACAAAACACACGCACCCAAACGCCCTGTTCAAGCTCAAATTTATTCCTGCACGAGTCTCCCTTGTATGAGACACTTCCCACCCGCCTTGCTTACACAGTAAACAAGCCACCTGCCGAGCAGCATCGCTGCCCCAGCCCGGCTCCTGCCGCGGGCAGCCCCCTTTTCCCCATCCTGCCCCCCTGAGCCCCGCTGGGATGCCCCAGGCTGGGCAGGATGCCGGTGCCAGCGCTCGACCCGTGCCCGCAGGGCAGCGAGGGCGAAGCCGGCCGGGGGTGGGTCGGATGGAGCTGCCTCGAGGGCTGGGATGGTGCCCGTGTCTCCTCCCGCTGCACCTCAGGCAAGGCAGGACGGGCAGGAGAATAAATTAAAGGCTAAAAAGGCCACTGGCATTTGCTAGCTGGAGGACAGAGCAGCAGGGCGGGTCCCCGGGCACCCAGCGGGGGCTCCTGATCACAGGGAGGAAACAAAAAAAGCCCCGATTGCAGATGGTCCCGGAAAGCCACTGTCCTCCCCTTCCTCTCCCGCACAGGTTCCTGTGCGACCCCCACGGCCCCCCGCTCCCCTAAATGGTTTAAGGCACCGTCGTATGAGGAGGCAGGTAAAAACCTACCCGGAGCAACCCCGAAACAAGTCCCTGGAGAGGCAGGAAGCGGCGGGGGGAGCTCCAGGTTGAAGCGAAGTCCACTATAAATACATATAAATTCCACAAAACGTTTTCCTCCCTCCTGTCCGTGAGTTTGGGCCTGGGCTCAGGCTGCTTTGAGGAGTGTGTGTGGGGCAGCTGCAGGGGATGTGCTGCCTGAGATGGGATAGAGGCCACCGGAGGGCTGGAGTCCTTTGCCAGGAGGTTTGGAAGTGCTGGGAGGAGGTCGGGAGCAGTTCATGAATCCTCCGGGACGGCCAAGCAGATACAGGAGCGGCAAGAGGCCAGGAGGGATGTCTCAGGCTCTCCTGTGTCCCCAGCTCTGGGTGCTGTCCCAGGGGAGCAGAGGTCCTGGTTGAGTCAATGGGACAGGTGGCCCCATTCCTGTAGAGTCCCTTGCTCAGGATTTTTATTACACACCAGAAAAAAAAAAAAAAAAAAAAAAAAAAAGGAAAAAAAAAAAAGAAAAAAAAGAAAAAAAAAAAAGGAAAAGGAAAAAAAAAAAAAAAAAAGAAACTAAAACCCCGAGGTAAATCCCAAATGCCAGCAATCAGAAGGCGCCTGAGCTGCCTGAGCCCTGTGCTGTCACAGCTGCCCTCCTCAGTCCGGAGCTGGGATGTCCTTGCCCGGGCTCTGATCCTGGCTGTCCTCTGCTCCCTCCGCAGCCACCTCGGGGGTGTCTCCTCTTTGCTGCCTCGCGTTCTGGGGGCTCCGAGCGCCCCAACCCCGGCGGAGCCGGCTCTGAGGGCTGGCACGGGGGGTCCCCACGGGGCAGGGCTGGCTACATGCGGGAGGACGGGCTGGCCAGCTCGTAGAAGAGCAGGTAGGCATCGCTGCTGCGCACGTGGCTCGAGGACATGGGGGTGACACTGCAGAGAGGGGAACAGGAGAGCTGTGAGCAGAGGGGATGGGATGGATGGGTGGATGCTCTGAGCATCATTTGTCCCACCCCAGGCTCACCGGGAGTCGTTGAAGGTGTGCCACTCGCTGGACACAGGGCTCTTGCAGTAGGCTGTGTAGTGTCCCCCCATGGTGGTGCCCGAGTGGTTGGAGACGGCGTAGAGGTTGTAAACGGCGTGGTCTGTGGGGAGCAGGGGAGCTGCTCAGCCCCACAAAGTGCCAGCAGCTCCAGCAGCCTGGATTCCGTGCCTCCCACCCCTCACACCTCTGCCCCCCACCAGCTGGGGGACACAAGGAGCCCAGGAGTCCCCAGGAGTCCCCAGGAGTCCCCAGGAGTCCCCAGGAGTCCCCAGGAGTCCCCAGGAGCTCAGGGCTGGGATCAGAGGCATGCAGGGGATGGGACTCACTGCAGCTCTGTGAGGCGAATTCCCGGAGGTCCAGGTCCTTCAGAGGGAAGTTGACGAAAGTGGTGAGTTTGCTGCTTCGTATCCTGGCCTCAGAGAAGCGCTTCAGGTCTGCAGGGTCATGTCAAGGAGCCAAAGGGACAAAGGGGAGCCTGCACAAACCCATCTCTCCCCACCACGACAGCCCCTGTCCCCATCCCTCTGCCCAAAGGATACGAAGCACCAGGATCTTGGGGAACTTCTGGATGCTGAATTTTTTTGTGCACCTTGTCCTGGCTTTGCAGCGACAACACGTCTGTGGGAGGCAAAGAGCACAGGCAGGAGGGTGAGGGCACTGCCCACAGTCCTGACAACACAAGCTCAGAGGGGAAGGGCCCAGCCTACCCCAGGGAGCCCCCTGCCCCGTACCGGTTTCTCATCCCCATCCAGCACGTCCTCTTTGGTGAAGAGCCGGAGGCAATCCATGAGCGTCACCTCCCCGTAGCCTTTCTGTGGGAGTGCAGTGATGGTTAGGGACAGGGAGGGTGGGACAGGGAGTGTGGGACAGGGATCCTTAGGGATTGCCCCTCACCTTGGGGATGGGCAGGGACAGGTCCCAGAAGGGGTCGAAGGCTGTGGAGCAGTAGCCGCACTCGCTGCAGGTCAGAGAACTCTTCAGCTGCCCAACGAAGAGGTCTGGTGGGGTGGGACAGAGCAGAGTGAGGCCCCTGGTCCCCGGCCCTGTCCCCAGCCCAGCCCTGTCCTCCCCTGCCCAGCCCTGCTCACCGCTGATGCGGCTGTCCTCCCTCTCCTGGTACCTCCTCCACATCTGCCGGCTCTTCTCGTCGTCACTGCAAGGACGGGGACACAGCAGGGCACTGAGCACGGCCTTGGGGACACCAGCCCTGCCACCCAGCCCAGAGGGAGCCGTGTGCTCACTGTCCCCAGGCTGGCCCTGCGGGCAGTGAACCCTTCTGGAGCTCATACTTACGGGAGGTGATCCAGGGTGTCGGTGCTGGCCCGTGGCCTCACCAGCACACGGTTCACCTCGCTGTGCAGCCCGTCCAGCAGGAACCGCAGGAATTCCTGTGCATCCTGCTGGCTGCAAGACACGGGGCACGGCCAGTGAGAGGCTGCAGGGGGCTCAGATCCCCCCACCACCCTGCACACACACCCCTCCTCACTTGTAGCCGACGAAGCGGGGGGCGTATCTCTGGATCTGCGTCTTGAACTCGGAGGGGCTCACGCTCTCGTTGGGGGAAGAAGTCCAGAGCAGCTGAATCAGCTTTGCAAACTCTGCAGGCAGAGAGGCAGGTCAGCGGCCGAGGTGGCACAGCCACACCCCCAAGGGGACAGCTCAGGGTCACACTCTGGGGTCTCAGGGCCTGATCCTCCTCTGGCTGGGCAGCCCAACGAGGAGCATCGAGCTCTGTGGGGCAGGTCCCGCAGGATGTGGGGTGTCTCAGGGATGTGCTGCAGGAATTGCTGCAGGAATTGCTGCAGGGGAGCCCCCGCAGCCCCCAGGGCCCGGGGATGGGCAGTTACCTGACATGAGCGCCGTGCGCATGCGGCTGTTGTTGTTGAGGTCCCGCAGGTACTGGTTCTGCAGGCAGTAATCCCGCAGCTCCTTGGTGTTGCTCAGGCACTGCAGGATGGAGTTCATGAAGCACTGGGGGAGGCAGAAGAGAAAACCATGGCAACGGGAAGCAGAGGGAGGCAGGCCGTGGCAGGGGGACACCTGGGGCGGGTGGGCACAGGACAGGGATGAAGCCCTGAGGAGCAGGGGAAGCTCTTCCCCAGGCAGCACCGTGGGGAGAGGGGTGCAGGGAGCTGCCAGGGTGAGGGTGCAGGTGTTGGGGTTCCCCCTGTCCCACAGCTGTGCCACAGGCCTGGGGACACACTCACCGTGTTGCCGAGGTTCCGCAGGCCGGTCAGCCCCTGCACGGCCTTGGAGCTCTGCAGAGAGAGGGAAGAGAGCTGGGAGGGTGGCGGGCTGGCCATGCCTGTGGGCAGCCCAGCGAGGCCATGGTGCCACAGCCCTGCCCGTGGAGCAGACCCTCAGGGGCAAGCAGAGGCCCCATCCCGCTGTGACATCACGGGCACAGCCAGCACTGAGCAGCTCTCTGAGCCAAGGGCCTGGTGACAAACCACGGCTGGCCCCAGGCAACACACAGGGCTCAAAGTTCTCCCTGCCTGGCAACAATTCTGCCCCATGCCCAGGATTGCAGGTCAGGCCAGCAGCCCAGGCTGCCTCCCCTGGGGACACGGGCATGGCAGCGCCCTGCTCCTGCCCCACGCTGCAGGAGGAGCACAGTGCCCTGGCACTGCCTGGCTGGTTCATGCCAGGTGTCTATCCCCAGGGCACCCTGCACAAGTGCAGCCCAGACTTTGGCACAGCTGTTTTGCAGGATAAAGTCCACCTGGGAAAATGCAAGCCCAGCCCTTGCGACAGCCAGCCCGGGGAACAGGGCTGTGTGCCCAGTGGTGCCTTCCCAGCCCCTCGCTGCCCTGGCTGTGCTGCACCTGTGCCGTGGCATGACAATTCCAGGTGCTCCAGGAATTTTCCCTGAGCCAGGAAAAGCAAAGATGGCCATGGGCAGCTGGGGCTGGGAAGCATCATCAATCTTTGCTGGAGAGACCGAGAGCACAGAGGGGTTTAGGGGTGCCACCACCCAGGATGCTGGTGGGGGGTCCTGCTCCCAGCCCTGCACAGGGGAGCAGCAGGATGAACCTCCCTGGGGCAGGGTGAGGGTCTGACAGGGCCTGCAGGGTCACACTGCTGATGGTGCTCCTCCAGATGCTCAGGATTTCAGGATCCTCGGGCAAACGCCCCAGCTGCCCACCTCAGGCTTGAGGAGGAGGAGAGGAGGCGAGAGGAGGGGAGGGGGCCCAGCAGCTCCGAAATAGCAGCAGCTGGTGTGTGTGTGGGAGGTGCTGAGCACCCAGCCCTGACAGCAGCCCAAAATAACCCAGATCCAGTTACACGTGCTCCTTAGCGACAGCACAGGCATCACCCACCGCGGCAGGACCGACACCAGCGGGCACCCGGCTGCCCTGTGTGGGCACACGTGGCTCTGCCACACTGACCGGCTGCCCTCCGTGCCCCCACAGTGCCCAGAGCACGGGGGTGTCCCCAGATGTGGCTGCCCATGGCTCTCAGTGCCGGGGGGTTGCTGTCCAAAAGTGCCAGGCAACTCCCCGGTGCTGTCTTGGGCTGGGGGCAGGCTCAGCTGGGCACAGGGTGCCAGCAGGATGGGACTGGTCAGTGCCACGCCACGGCTGGAGGAGTTTCCTGGCTCTGGCCCCTGAGCGGAGGGTGGCAGGAGAGGTGGGCCTGTGCCCCAACAACCTACATCCATCCCCTGGAGGATCCGAACCCCAAGGGCCTGCTCGTGTCCCCACACCTACCCCAGGGAAGGTCACGGTGCCAGGGGTGAGCAGCAGCCCCGGGGAGCTGCCCCAGTGTGCCCCAGCCATCCCACCAGGACGTGCTTGTCCAGTTGCCCTGGTTGGGCAGCTCCTGCCGTGTGCCAGGAGGGACCGGCCAGTCCTGCCCATGTGGGTGCAAAGCTCCCCACAGGTCCTGCATTCCCCCACAGCCAGGTGCCAGGCTGCCCTCCCAGAGCCTGGAACAACCCCAGGGGAGGGCTGGAGCTGAGGAGGGGGTGTCAGGCGCTCCCCCAGAGTGGCACAAGGCACAAGCCCTGTGTGCTCCGAGGTGTTATTTCCCCCTCCTGGATTTCCCTCCCCTGGGTGACTCAACTCCAGCTAATCCCCCTCTCCCGTACAGGGCTTTATCTAGGACACGACATGCTCAGAGGCAGTGAAGGAGAGCTGGCTCACGCGGCGCGGCTGGGGACTCCCCGAGGCTGCACCGCAGGACGGGGACAAGGGACAGGCGATGGGGACAAGGGGCAAGATCCGGACCGTCCTGCCCCATCCAGCTCCGCATGCCCGGAGCCTGTTGGGGCAGCAGGAGAACCAGAGCAGCCAGACTTACATAAGTGCCCAGACCCTGCCCTCCTTGCCCCTTGCTCTGCCATCGCTGCAGGAGAGATCTGTCCCGGCACCGTGGCTCTGGGGACAGCCAAGTTCACTCCGATGTCACTGCCAAGGGGCTCAGCGTGGCCGGCAGACCCTGCCTTGTGGTGGGACACGGGGACCCCGCCAAGGTCACCGCAAGGGCAGGGCTGGGAGAGGAACCCAGGTGTCCTGACACGTGCAGTTCACCTGCTCCCTGTCACCCTGTGGGACACCGGGACACGCCGTCCCCGCGGGCGGCTGGGAGGGCACCCACCCGCGGGCACCCCATCCTCGGGCACGGGGGATGGCACCGGGCACCCCACGCTCCCCAGGGAGGGCAGGGGCTGCCCCCTTCTCTGCCCCCAAGGCGAGGGATGGCGGCTGCGGGCATCTCGTACCTTGGTCTTGTTGAGGACGAGCCCGACGAAGGTGGAGACCAGCAGCGACCCTGGCATGGAGGTGCGGGGCCGCAGGTCCTTGTGAAGGTCGGGGAGCGCGGGGGGCTCCTCGGGCAGCGTCACCGTGTAGGAATCCCTCATGGTGGCCCCGGCGGGCACCGCAGGACGGCGGGGAGCAGCCGGGGGCAGCGGGGTGCCGGGGGACACCGGCCGGGCTGCCCTCGCCCGGGGCCGGCTGCAGCCGGGGGCGCGGGGTCAGGCTCGGAGCCCCCCGTGCTGGGCGTGCGGGGCCGGAGCCGCTGCTGCCTGCGGGGCTGACGGCACCTGAGCGCCTCTGACATCAAATGGGTGGAGAGGCGGCAGCCGGGCTCGGTGACGGCTCGGTGACGGCTCGGTGACGGCCAGCCCCCGCGCACCGCGTGGTACAGCGCGCCGGGAGCCAGGGGGGCCCGCGAGGGGCGGCTCTGCCCCGGGGACAAGCCCCGGAACCGGGCGGCGACACCTCCTCGGCTCCGGGGGGCTTGCGGGGGGCGCGGTGACCCCTCGGCATCTCTCTGAGCGGGGCTCCCCGCGCTCCCGCACCCCAACACCGGCACCGTGCGCGCACCGCGGGGGCGATGGGGAACCGGGGAGAGGCGGCAGCCGGAGGAGCGCCGGGCCCCCCTGTGCTCCCCCCATGCTCCCAGGGCCGGTGGCACCGGCTGTCCGGCCCCGGGCACGTTGTGCTCTGGGCAGGCACCGGGCACAGGGAGCGGGGCTCCCCAGCTGGGGGCTACTCGCCAAATTTGCCTTGGTAAAAGTGGGACAGTCCTACAGCATGTGGGTACAGGCGGTGCCTCTACCCACAGAGGGGCTGCGGGCTGCCAGACAGGGCTGTGGGCTCCCGGGCATGTGCCTTTCCTGCAGTGCCAATGGGGTTCCCGGGCAGTGACATTTTGGGGTAACCCCCCTCTTTGGGGGATGCATCAGCGCTGAGCTCAGAGGATATTTCAGTGCCTTGCGCTGGGGAAAAACTCCCCGCAATTCCTACATGGAGCAAAGACCCCACCTGGTGTCTCCCCTCGGTAAACTGAGGCACGGCACGGGCAGGGCTCCAGCTCTTCTCCTGCAGCAAGGGCAGATGCAGGGACTGGCAGCGAGCCCGGGTGTCCTGCGTCCTAGTCCTGCATCTCCCGCTGCTTTCACCCCTCTGACCGCGGCAGGACGAGCGCCGGAGCCCTGCGCCTGCTGTGCGTGCCCAGGTGTTCCTCTGCCTGCTCAGGGAAATTTCCACGGGCATCCAGGGCAGGGAGGGCGGTCTGGGCTGCTCTGACAGAGCCACGGCCTCCAACCTCACCGAGAGGGCTCTGAGCAGAGCCTCCTTTCCTCCTCTGGAGCCCCCAAAACGCCCCCATCCTGAGGCAGGGGCTGCTGAATCCTGGTGGCTGCAGATGCAGCCTTCCCCGTGGAGCAGAGCTCGGCACAGCCAGCCGAGGGGCTGGCTGGGGACTGGCAGGGGAGGGAGGAAGGGAAGGAGACTATTTTTGGCACCAGCAAAAATATCTGAGGAGGCATCTTGCAGCGTTATTCATCTGCAGGGCCAAGGGCTCCTTTGCATCACAAGAGGAGGCCTGTCGTAACCGGGGCCTGTGTGTGCTCACACGTGTGTACATGTACACACCCCGTGCTGTGTACGGCGTACACACACACGGGGACACGGTGTGCACGCCGGGGCACACACCCCTCTGCTCTCCTGCAGCCTGCCTGGGTGCCCTGCCGTGCCCAGGGGCACAGCCTGGCTCTGGGACAGCTCCCCAAAAATCCAGGGCTCCTGCCACCCTGCCCGGCAGTGCGGGTGGGTACGGCGGGGGCAGGATGGGCACTGGAGCACGGCCAGCCCCGAGTGCTGTGCAGGGAGCTGGCACAGCTCTCGCTCCCCGTGGGGCTGCACCGTGCTGGCTGAGCCGGTTCCATGGCGAGAGGGCGGCTCAGCCACATCCCGTGTTGAACCTCGTGGCCCGGTGACATGGAGCTCCCCGGGTCAGGGACTGAATTCCCTCCAGCCAGAGAGCAGCACGCAGGCTCTGAGGGCGAGGCTGGAGAGAGAAGGGGACACCCGGTGGGATGGCACCACGCAGAGGCAGGTCCCTGCCCTCAGCTGGCCCCTCCGCAGCGGTGACCTTCTGCCAGGGGCAGAGGTTGCCACAGGCCCGGTTGGCAGCTCGGCTGCAGGCAGGGCCAGCCAGCGCTGGCTGCGGGCCAGGGACGTCAGCTGCTCAGGATGGGACTGCAGGGAGAGCTGCCGGCGGTTTTGTGGGTGGCCCTGGCCTCCTGACCCTATGTACACCCGGGGTGGTTAATGGGCCGGCACAGCTCCAGTCCTGCCCCACTCCAGACTGCCCTTCCCGGGAGCCAGCACGGCCCTGCAGCTCCGCGGGCACAGCCCCTCGCTCAAACCGCGCCTTCACACACCTCCCTTTGCCCACGGGGCGGTAAACTGAGGCACGAGGTGATGGCGAGGGTGAGGACACAGGGAGACACCCTCAATCCCGGCTGCTAACCCCTCTGGGTTCCTGAGGCGCAGAGGCAGGAGGCGGCGGTGGAAAAAGGGATGGGAGGAGGCGCGGGGCCAGCCCCGCTGTCGCCTGGCTGCGTCAGGAGCGGGTGCTGCTGACACTGCCCTCGGGGCTGGGCAATGGGGCAGAACCGATGGCAGCTCCGGGGCTGCAGCCTGCGCTTGTTTCCGGCATCTGGCACGGCCGCAGGCACCCGAGTCTGCTTTACGATCGGGACATTTGCTTCCCGGCTTGGGAAACGGAGGGAATAAACCACGGCTGTGGAAAATAGCAGGTGTGTCCATCAAAGCACCAAGGAAACCCAAGCCAGTGTCACTGACCCTGCCTGCCCTGGCATGGGGCTCTGTCCCAGTGCCCCGTGCCACCTTTGCCACCTATCAGCCCAGGCTGTGTCCACGTGCAGACCACCTTGGGGACCTGCACAGCCCCTGCTGCCCCGCAGGCATCCCTGGGAGCAGGCTGGCACCCCACCACAGCACTGAGTGGGCACAGGGGGCAGCTTTTGTGAGAGCCAGCGGCTGCAGCAGCCCCTGGATCCCCCCTTGGTCCCCCCCACCAGGGCCTGGTGAGGGAGAGTGAGGCAGGAATTCCCTTCCACTGCACTGATCCTCCACTGCCCTGACTCCCCAGCCTGCTCCCTCACCCCAGGACTGGGGGCCGGGCATGAGGCAGGTGGGCACAGGGGCTCCCACACCACTGCTGAAGGTGGCTCTGTGAGAGAAGGCACTGGGGAAGGGGCACAGGGAGGGATGTGGGGCCTTCAAAGGGAAGGATTGCTGGGGGTTTCTTTTCTGCTCCCGTGAGCAGGACAGGAATTCTCACAGCTCGGCGGATGGTGGGGGGACAGAGGCGCAGGGAAGCAAAGGGCAGGTCAGACCATGGGTGAATAGAGGGTGACTGGAATGACAGCGGGAGACAATGCAGGCAGAGCCTGGTCAGATCTTGGAAGGAAACCTGAGTGGAAAATTACCAGGCTGCTCCCCTGCACGGGCTGCGTGTGCGGTGCCTGCTCCCGGCCCGGGCTGGGGCTCTGGGGACGCTGCAGCACCGACGGGGACGTGGGGCACCGGGCACCTGCCAACACGTGTGGTGCTGCCATGGGGAACCCCCTGCTGCCACACAGGCCACAGGGCCACAGGGCCACAAGGCCCCAAACAAACTGGCAGCAGTGGATGGTGCCAGGGGACTGGCCTCGCTGGGCATCCAGTCACTGTGGCAAAGCCATCACCAGACAAACCAGCTGTGCCAGCAGGATGAGTGCCCAGCCTGCTCATGTCACCTTCCCTATCTGCGATGAGGCAGCAGGAAATCCTCGTCAGCCCCACACGGGGCCAGAGCCATCACCTGCTGTCACATGCATGCAGAGGGCACAATCCTGGGCACAGGCTGGTCCTGCCTCCTTGGGGACTGTCCCCTGCCAGCACAGCCCCTCCGAGGACACCCATCCGCCCTCACACGGCTGCCTCAGCAGCTCAGCCGGGACTGCTGTGCCAGCAAGGGCATCTCAGAAGATCAAACTGAGGCACGGAGCAGCACGCTCAGGTTCCCAGGCAGAGCGTGGGTGCTTCTGGCTTCCTCCGCTCACCACAAACACGGCCCACATCCCCTCCCAGCACAGCTCTGACCCCCAGCCCAGCCCACCCCACGTACCGTGGGCTCCTGGGCGGACACGTCGCAGTGATCATCGCTCCTCTCGCAGGGCTGGCTGGCACAGCGGGTGCCCGAGGGTGGCAGCGTGGCCTGAGAGGGGCTGAGGTGGCCGCTGGAGAAGCTGCCGTGGTGGCTTTTCCTCTCCAGGTAGCCGCGGACATATTCGGAGTGAGTGGCAGCCTGGTAGAGGCCCTGCAGGTTGCCGAGCTCGGGGCGGCTGCGGGTGCTGAGCGCGCCGGCCGCGGGCAGGTAGGTGCTGTCGGAGGTGTGCAGCGCCGAGAACTCCCGCGCCAGGTCCGAGTGGCTGATGGATTTGTGGCGGCTGAGGGGCGCTGCGGAGGGCAGGTAGCCCGTGGGGCTGCCGGGGCTGCCGGTGAAGGTGTAGCACGCACCTCCGCTGAGCCCGGCGCCGGGCGGCCGCGGCTGTGCGCGGATGTACGAGGGGCTCAGACGGATGCTGGGGTCGGGGTACAGCCGGCTGCTGTCATAGCCACCCGTGGGGGACAGGCCCCCAGAGTGGTGGTAGCGAGGAGAGGGCAGGTAGCTGGCTTTGAAGCCGATTTTGTCCGGGTCTGCGTAGGGGGCGGACAGGGCGGATCCATAGGAGCTGTAGGAGCTGTAGCCGCCGGGCACTTTGCTGTAGGTGGTCTCGGAGTAGCGGGAGGAGTCCACGTATCGCCTCAGGGTGGAGGAGAGCTGGGACATGCTGCAGGCTGGGGCTCAGCAGGTTGTCCTGGAGGCATCTGCTGCAAGGGAAGAGCCCAGGGATGAGCTTCCACAGGCCCTGGCCAGCTCAACAGGGCACCCACCAGCTCCCACCCAGTTCCTGCCTCTCCTGGAGACCCTGGGAGACACACAGGGCTCACAGTGTGGCCATGGCTCCTGCCACCTGCCAGCCTTCCTGGAGGGCCTGGGACAGCAGCACCCGGCTGGCACTGCCACCCCATGTCCCCAGGCACCTCACAGCAGAGAAGGGAGCCCCAGGGCACAGCCAGATGTACCCAATATCCCCATAGACACCAAGGAACTGCAGCAGTCACCTCTGCCCCAGCCCTGGCACCCCAGCCATGCCATCTGCCCCACTCCTGGGGCTGGAGGGATATCCCCAGTGCCTCCTCCAGGTCACAGGATGATGCTCAGGCCTAGCTCTGGCTGAAACAGATGGGATGGACCAATCCAGGCAGCCCAGCACCTTCCCCAGGCTACTCACAGGGAGCACTGGGGTTTGGCAAGGGACTGGCATTTCAGTGAGAGGGAAACTGAGGCAAGGTCATCTTCTGCGCAGCTTTCCTATGTCCCTGCCATGGCCCCGTGAGCCCCCAACAGCAATTCAAGCTGAGTCCTCCTGGTGAGGAGGCAGCCGTGGCCCTGCCAGCTGGGCAAAGCCAGCACTTGGTCCCTACAGAGAGCTGGTGGCAGGAGAGTAGCACACAGAGACAGGGACAGAGGCCCCCAGAGCACATACAGAGCCAACCCCGAGCAGAGACAGGGCAGGGTGGCGGCCAGCAGTCCCCAAACACGGGCTGTCAGGAGCTGGAGGGGAGTTTGCCCTCAGCACCCACGCTGGGCAGGCTGACGGCTGGATCCCTACCTGTGCTGGGGCTGTGGGTGGCACTGGGGCCGGCAGGAGCCCAGCCGAGCTCCTCTGCCCTGGCGCTGCTGGTGCTCAGCTCCCGGGGTGACTGCTGTCCCTTCCCTGGCAGGACAGTGGCTCATGTGGCTCCGAGAGTCTCCAGTCACCCGGGAGATGACCCTGATTCAAAGGCTTTTCCCAGCCCAGCCGGGGCGGGCTCTGGCCCGGCTCCAAGCCAGGAGGTGCCGGAGCCTGTGCCCGGCCCGGCCCTTGCACGGCCCCGGCAGCACCGAGGGTGCACCCTGCCTTGGGGACGGGCGCTGGATCCCGGCAGAGTTGGTGACTCCCCGCCTGGCCCTGCGGGGACACAGCCGCCTGCTCAGCGTGCAAACGCCCCGGGAATGCTTTTAGGAGAAGGTGGTGAGAGACAGCAGGCAGCAGCCCCCGTGGGCTCCTGGCTGCCAGCCTGGCTTTGCAGCCAGCCGCCTGCATCCCTGCGCTGCTGTGATCGGCCAGGGAACAGCATCCCACAGCGGACAGGGAAATATTTACAAGCAGCAGGGAGGTGGAGCGCGCAGACCTCTTTGGGGACGGAGGCTGGAGGGTGAATAATCTGCTCCCAGGCAAGAGCTCCACGGAACACCCGGCTCTTCCCAGCCTGGCTGCGGCCGCCCTCCCCGGGAGCGCGGCTCTGCCGCTCAGGATTGGACACAGACAATGGGGAATTTCGCTCGGAGGGAGTGGGACCCCAGCCAAGGACTGGCACTGAGCGCCAGGGTGAGAGTGACGGAGCCCCTGAGCTCCCAGGGAGCACATGCCTGGCTGTCTGCCCTGCCGGGGCACGGAGCAGCCTGGCACAGGGACTGCCTCTGCTCCCCATCTCGTCGCCAGCAGAGATGAGCTTGGCTCGGGACAGTGCCAGGGCGGCCCCACGCCATCGGCCCCTGCAAGGTACCCACGCTCTCTCCTGGCACCAGCAGCACCAGGAGAGCACCAGTTCAGGATCAGGAGGGCAGCAGGTGCCCCTGGCAGCAGGACAGGTCTCCCCAGGGCGGCACCTGCCCTGGGGATGCGGAGGAGCCGATGGAGGGATGCAGGATCCGCACGGACACCGGCCCCAGACACGGCAGTTACCCCATTCCTTGGGAAGAGAGCCCTTACCATGGAGGAATGTCACATCTGCCAGCCTTGCCTGCGCTTCCAAGTCCCCGTGTCACATCCGAGCGGACCCCAGGGCGGCGGGAGAGCGGAGCGTGCCAGGAGCCCAGAGCAGCTGAGGGGGTGTGAGAAAACCCCGGTTCCTCCCAGCGCTTCCTGGGCTGCCTGGCCCCTCCCTGCCCGTCATTGTGCTGAGCTTTCCTGCTGCCTGGCAAAGCCCTGCGGCCGCCACGGCTGAGTCAGGCCTCCTGCACCCTCATCATCCTCCCGGGGTGTCAGGGGAAGCTGAGGCACAGGAATGTCCGGTCTGCGCTCACGTTGCCAGACAGGAGCAGCGCCGCGACATGGGAGCGGGACACCGTGGGGCTGCTCAGGGTGCTGGCGAGTCCTGCCCTGGCCTCCAGCTCCAGCAGCCTTCCCAGAAGCTCAGCTCCAAGTGAGGAGGCAGAACCATCACTCTGGAGGCAGGACAGAGCCCCTGCTCTGTCCCCAGCTGCTGTCCTGCCCGTGCCCGGTGGCAGGTGTCCCCTCTGTCCTGCCCGTGCCCGGTGGCAGGTGTCCCCTCTGTCCTGCCCGTGCCCGGTGGCAGCTGTCCCCTCTGTCCTGCCCGTGCCCAGTGGCAGGTGTCCCCTCTGTCCTGCCCGTGCCCGGTGGCAGCTGTCCCCCTCGGTGGCCACGGAGCCCCAGGGCGGGCTCAGCTCAGCTTACACCGCGCTGGCTCCGTCCCGGGTGTCACAGCACAGCTGCTTCTCGCTTACGCAGGCTCGGAGCTGTGTCCCCTGTCCCCTGAGACACAATGTCCCAGCCTGGAGGTTACGTGGGAGCTCCCAGGACTCTGCGGTGGGGGAGGCAGAGAGGGGACCCTGTGTGAGGCACTTTGCACGCTCCAGAGTACGAGTGGTTTGGGGATTGAGCGTGCCAGCGGGCAGGGACAGCCTCCCGCCCGTTCCCCCAGGGAAACAAGGCACAGAACCCCTCCAGGTATCCATTTCCCTCCAGAAAATGACCCCGAGCAGCCCTGGGGGGAATGTGCTGCAAAATGTTTGGGACTGGAGTCACCCTTGTCGACAGATGGAGACCGCAGTGCCTCTGTCACAGCCCGGCTCCGGCGCTGCCCCCCACCACTCCCACCCCCCAAAGGGACAGGCCGTGCCCAAGGTGACTCATCCAGCCGGGACCAGCCTGGCCAGGGCCAGCCCCGGGCCCGAGAACCCTCCGAGCTCACCCCACATGGCCGGGAGTCATCGCCCCTGCTGCTGACACATCCCCACGCTGCTGCACAACCTGCTGCTCCCGGGCCACCCCCCGGACCCACGGGGGGACCTTGACCTAACACCCGGGGCATGAGTTACTGCTTTGACGTCTGTGGGTGGCAAAAAATAAAAGAAGGGACCCTCGGGCAGGCGGCTCTGCCCACGCCGGGGGACGAGGAGGGTGCCAGGGGGGGCGGCTCAAAGCCAAGGATTTTGTGTGTCAACTCTGAAGCAGCTCCCCGGAGAGAAACCTGTCCCCCGTGGTTTTATCCAGCTGAAGGAAGAGAGGGGCAGTTTGGCCCGTGTCCGTGTCCCCCTCCCCGGGGCGGTGTCCCCACGGCACCCCCTGCACTCACCTGCATGTGGCTGCTCAGGGCACGGCGAGGGGCCACCAGGCAGGCATCTGGTGATGCCCTCGGGGCTGCTCCTCCCTCCTTGGGGAGCTCGCCCTGGCACCGCAGACGGGCGAGGTGGAGATGGGCAGCAGCCGAACCCTCCGCAGGGTTCAGGACACCCCCGGCTCAGCCCCTCCAGCCTGGGAGGGAGCGCAGGGGGCCGAGCCCGAGGGCTGTGGGGCCACGTAAAAACACCACCGCAGAAATTCAGGGCTCAGGTTACCAGCCAGATAAATATAGTGTCTCTATCTGACCTCACAGGGCGCCGAAACGCTCCTCTCGCATTCCAGCCTGGGGAGGCTTAAAGGGGACGTGAACCGAGGGGGGCTGGTGGCCCACGGCAAGGGGGGGCCGGGAGGGGAGGCTGCGGGGGCAGCGGGGGCTCGGGCATGGAGGAGGAGGACTGAGAGTAAGGGAGAGATTTGGGGAGGGAGGTCGAGGTCCAGGAGGGAAAGGACAGAGGGAGGGTTAAGGGAGGGAGCGAGGGGGGACACACAGCTTGGTCTGGGGGGACAAAGGGGCGTAAAAAATGGGGTGGTCGTGGCTGCCAGCAAGATCCGGAGTAGAGCATCAGGGTGAGGGGAGGAGTCGGACTGGGTTTTGCCCCCCTTGGGGTGAGTTGTAGGGAGCAGAGCCCCCTGAACCTCCAGCAAAGGTGGGCGTGGGGCAGCCGGCGTGGCGTGGCCACCCCTCGGGGATCCGTGGGGACACCGGCGCTCCGCTCCGGGACGCCTGACCCGCCCAGGGTACGGCACCTGCGTGGCCGTGACTCAGGCAGCACCTGCCGAGGATAATGGGGAGGGATGTAATTAGGGTGGCATCTTCCTCCCTCCCGCCTGGCTCCAGCCCTTAAACAGGGAGGGACGCGTCGGGGCGTCACTGGGAGGTGGCGCAGGGTCACCAATGGTGTTAGGGGGTGGTGGCAGCATCCTGCTGGTGGCTCCTGGTGCCAAGGAGGCAATCCTGACCCTGGGCGGGGCAGTGTAGGGCTGCTCCAGAGGACACGGGAGCCCTTGGCAGCCCCCCAGGCAGCGTGTGGGCGCAGGGGCTCCCGCAGGACCCTGGTGTGCCAGGGCTTTGGGACACATGAGAGCCCTGCTCCCATCCCTGGCAATTCCCTCCCCAGAGGATGGATGAGCCAGGAGTAGAACTCGTCCCCTGCTTTGCCTCCCTGCCACCACCGCGGGCAGTAGGTGACCTCTGGGATGGTTTAGGGACAGAGATGGGGATGGGGACAAAGGGTCTGGGTGCATGGGGTCGTGCTCCGGGTGGGCAGGAGTGGGTTACCCTGCCCAGGAAAGTCGGGTGCTTCTCTCCCACAGGCGTTGGGGTGCTGGAGGCACAGGGGGGCTGCCTGGGGGGCTGTACCCCACAGCAGGGTCCTGGAGCCCCTGTCCCCACACAGCCCCTGTCCCCACCACCGCACACACGGGCACCCATGGCTCCAACACACAACCTAGGTAGGGTTTTATTGTGCAGACAGAGGAACACTCCTGGATGATAAGGTTTGGTTGTTTTTTTTTTTTTCCTGTTGTCCTTGTTGTTGCTTTTCATAGGGTTCTTTTTTTTTTTCTTTTCCCGTGTTTTTTTGTTTTTGTTTTTGTTTTTTGTTTTTGTCTTTGTTTATTTTTTTTTTCCTTTTCCCTTAACAGAATTTCTTTGACGACAAGCTGTGGAAACAACTACAAATGTTCACCAAAAAATGAGACTCGAGCGGCGTCCGCGCTCTGCCGCTGGGCTCTGCGCCTGCCCCGGCGCTCACCAGCACGCCCAGGGGAGCTGGGCACAGCCAGGCCTCAGCTGGGCACGGCCTCAGCAGCACTAGACAGCAAGCAAGCAGGCAGGGATGGGCAGGGGACGGGCACGGGGAGGAGAGGGAGCAGCTCTGGAGAAGGGCAAGGAGTGGGGAGCAGCTGCTGTGTATTGCTCTCAGCCGTGGGTGGCACAGCCCGGGCTGCACGGGTGGCACAGCTGGGGTTCACCCCATGCACCTGGATGCTCCTGCCTTGCCTCTTCTTTTCCCTGTGCCCTCCCCCCGGGTGAGGCTCCTCGGGGTCCCCCTGGGCTGGCAGATCTGAGCTGTGCTGGCCATCCCCGTCCCTGCTCTCGCCAACCCCTGGCACCATCCTGGCCTTACCGAGGTGGTGGGCTGCCCTTAGATCCTTTGCTGCTCTTGAAGGGAGACAGGGAAATGCTGAGAGGGAGGAGGGAGAAGGGAGGGGGGCACACGGGCTCCTCCCAGGAGCACGGCGGGATTTGAGGAAGACTGCTCTGCCTCTCCATGAGGAAGGACTGGGGTCCCCAGATGTTCCTTTAGGGAAAACAAGGTGCTGGTGCAGAGGAGTCCCAGCAGAGACCCTGCGGTCACACTCCCAGAGTGTGGAACCCCCTCCCCACCAGCCAGCCTGGGTGCAGCTCTGAGGGCCCTGGGGAGGGCAGTGGGGCTGTGGCTAGCTCAGAGAGGCTCTGCTTGCCTCCACTGGTGCTGGCAGCAATTCTCTCGTCACAGCTAAGGGCTGGTCCCCGGGGAGAGCGAGTGATGTCTCTGGCTCGGGCAGCCCAAAGGTACCAGATGGTGTCTGGAGGAGGCCTCACTTCCAGCTCAGCTGCAAGAAACAGATTAGGAAAAACTTGTTGCCGAGGCATGTTTGCACTGAGCCCGTTCCCAGGGCCCCAGAGGAGCCCTAAGGAGGCACGGGGGGTTCATGGTGTCTCCTAGACCTGCTCCCCTCTCTCCTCCCAGCCTGCCAGCCCCAGCAGCATCCCATGGCTCCCCTGTTCACTGAGATAGGAGTCGTTTTGTGCCCTCTCCCAGCCGTGGCAGCTCAGGGTGAGAGGAGCAGGGTGAGGAATCAACCACCTGGGTGGCAGGCAGGGCTGGTGGGGACACCAAGAGCCCTGTCACCTCCAGGGGCCATGGGCACAGCACCCACCACGGGCACCCTCCGCACGCTCTCGCATCACCCCTCTCTCTTACCTGCCAATCCAGCTGTCTTTCCCCGGTTGAGAACAGGCAAACCCCAAGAGTTAAAGGGATGGGACAAGCGAGGCTGAGGCCTCCAGTGCTCCCAGCACAAGCAAACCAGCCAGCCTACGGAGCGGGGAGGCGCCATGGGAAGAAGCAGCGCTGCCTAGCAGAGCCCCCATGCTTCGGAGCGGGGCTGTGTGTGCGTGGGATGGTGGGCGTCGGCACGGGGCGGTGCTTAGCGTTAGATATACGGCTAAATAGAGATAACACAGAGAGGTTTCACGGCTTCCAGACGCTTCAGCTTCTCTTTCCAGGGGCTGCGAGGAAGGCGGGGTGGCTGGGGTGCTCGGTGTGTGCGTGCGTGTGTGTGCGAGCGCTGTGTGTGTGTGTGTGTGTGTGTTTGTGTGTGTTTGGCCTGTCACAGGGACACGAAGTCCACGGCTTGCAGGAGAGGCAGGGAAAGGAGCAGCAGCAGGAGCCACGAGGTGTTCTGGATCAAGAGGCTGAAGCCGGCGCATTTCTCCAGTTTGTCTGTGAGGAGAAGGAATGGGGAGGGAGAGAAGAGAGGCGATGAAATCCCTCGGGAACGAGGCTCAGGCTGGGTGTTCTAATGGGACTGGAACAGAGCTCCTTGCCTTTGCTCTGTCACGTCCCATCCTGCCCTTTTACCCTCCCAAAGTGTAGTAGCAAAAAGTTTTTGGGACCCTGAGAAGTGTAACCCTTCCTGTGCCTCACGGAGGTGACAAATGGGTGGGCACCAGGTCTCTGCATCTGGAGGGCTGCTCCTGTGGGATGTGGGTGTGGAGGATCCCCCCTGTCCTCGCTATGGGAGGAGATCTAGGCAATGCGCCTGAGGGACCCAAGAGCGGCAGGAAAAGCAGTGTGGGATGGGGTGGAGTGAGCCCATCTGTGGGATGAAGCCCACCTGAAGGGCATGTAAGGCTCGGGACACACTTCTGGAGCTCAGGGAGGATCTGGGGACACCACAGGGAGTAGTGGTGCTCTCTGCCGGCCCTGCCAAGCCAAGGAGCAGGTGGGAAGGGCTGAGGCCAGGTGCCATTGCCTGTCTCACCTTTGATAACAGTGATGTTCTTTATCTGGTTGCCGGTGTAGTCGTTGGTGGCCTTCAGCTCGCACATGTAGATGCCCTCATCGCTGGTGGTGAAGCTCTGCAGGTGGAGGCACACCAGGTTCTTGTGCATGGTGACGTTGGCTCGGCTCCGGTAGATGTTCTCGGAGACGCTGATGGTGCTGTGGATGACGTGCTTCCTGTTGTCCTTGGTGATGCTGAACTCGTAGGTCAGGGGGTTGTCGGTTTTGTTCTCATAGCGACAGTCCACGCGCAGGTTCTGGCCCAGCAGGCAGGCACTCAGGTCCTTGATCATCTGGCAGTGGGCAGCCTGGAGGACTGGGAGAGGCAGGAGGGGGTTGGAGAGGGAGCAGAGAGCCCTGGGGATGCCCATGCAACCTCCAGGCTGCTCTGGGCCGGGCAGGGAGCAGGGAGGGATGTACCTGTCAGGATGACAGCGATGCCCACGGTGGGGTTCATCTTGCTGCTGAGGTGCCCGGTGGGGCTGTCTCTGACAGGGGAACCTGGGCAGGGGGAGAGAGAGGCAGTCAGCCAGGCCGCTGCCCCGTGGATGTGGGCTCTCGGTGGTGCAGGCTGCCCTTCTTGCACAAACGATGCTCTAGAGCCTGCTCCTTCTCACCAGCGTCTGATTCACTGCACAGAGCCTGGCTGGGACTGCACCCAGCTGGGGGATCGGGCACTGTGTCTGCCCAGCGTCACCTTGTCACATCCCCAGGCAATGCCCCATCCACGCTTTGTTTTCCCTATCCAGATCTCCTCAGCAGACATTAAATGAGCGTGGCCAGACCTGCAGCAAGGCCTGTATGTCCTGCTCCTCCCCCTTTCGCCCCATGGCCAGCCAAGGTTGGGACAGGTGAGACCAGGCTGCACCCCAGCGCCTGCACACCTTGACCAGAGGTCTGTGGCTCACGGCGAGGGGGCTGCCAGGTGAGGGACCCTCTCCTGGGGCCGGTGGGTGCCCGCTCTGCCAGTCCTCCCGCAGCTCCAGCGGGTGAGCTCAGCAAGGATGAGTCATTGCGATGCAGTGAGGGAAAGGGGCCAAGAGCAGCGAGGCAGAGGGACACAGCAGCTGGACAGGGAGCCAAGCCCACTGAAGGATGGCATGAAGCCTCCAGGAGCCGAGCTCAGCCTGCCTGGCCACGGAGAGGAAAGGGTTTGAGTGGCAGCGTCCCCTTTCTGGGTCCCTGCCCGGTGCCTGTCTCTCTCCAGGCTGTGTGTGTGGGTTAAGGGGCCTGTGATGTGCCATCCAAACAGCAGGGCTGCCGATTCCAACTGGCCCAATGCAGCCACAAGGAATCAATTAAAGGTTTGCAGCCTGGCCAAGCAGCCTCGTGGGGAATCCAGCCGCAGACATGCGGAATGGAGGGACGGGGTGGGGGAGCAGTGAGGCAGCCACGGGCTGAAGGACACACCAAACACCCTGCAGTCAACCCTCCAGCTGCCCACGTACGGTCAGGTCCAAGAGGGGGAGCCGATAAACCTGCCCTTCGGCACTCCAGGCTGGCAGAGGGGACAACAGACTCTCAGTTTGCTCCCTCTGAGCCTGACAAAGCATCCAGGGAAGAGCAAGGAAATGCCTGTACCACAGCCAGCTGCATTTTTCTGTTTCGCAATTTTTTGGGTTTTGCATATAACGTTCTGAAAGGAAATACCAAACCCATTTGCTCACCCTGAAGCCCTGAAAAATCTCTTTATCCAGAACCCTAAACCTTGGCCAGGAAGAAAAATTTCCTTCTGTTTGATCTTGACAACCAAGAGGTCGCCAATGGAGTAAATGCTTGAACCTCTGGGTTCCGAGAAACTGTCCTCCCATCCCATTTCCCAGCACCAACCTGCTCCTTTTTGAATGTCCTGGGACACTATCTAGGTCATAGCCTGGCTTTCCTGCAGAAAATCAGCGCAAAGAAGCTCCCAGAGAAGGGATCTTCCTCCCATCTCTGTGCCAAAACACTCAGATTTTCTAGGCTCTGTGTTGATAGCCCTTGGACCTCTTTTCTCCTGGCAGCAGTGCTGGGAGCAGAGCAAGCCAGGTAACTCTCACTGCTCCATGATCCCAGCGGTTTGGCGTAGGGACAGGGCTCAGGAGGACGGTGGCATTCGAGGGGCTCCACCTCCTACTGGGCAAAGTCCTGGCGCAATCCCCACCTGCTCGTGGTGACACCACGGCGGTACCTACCCTAGCCCTGTGCCCACCAGCGTGACAGGCTCCTGGTGACAATCGAGCTGCGGGGATGGGGACGGGGGCGTGCAGAGCCAGGCTGGCGGGCTGGGGGAAAGGCAAAGCCGCAGGAGCCTGGCGGCTGGCTGCCGGGCAAAGGGGGTGCACAGGGACGCAGTGCGCAGGGAAGAGCGATGGGGCGAGCCCCGAGAGGGGCAGGCGGGCTCGGGCTGGGCGAGCTCCCCCCCTGCAGCAGCAGCAGCAGCAGCAGCAGCGCGGAGCGGGAGCGCGGCTGCGGTGCGGGCGTGCGCACGGGCGGGCGCGCCCACCGGGAATGCCGCAGTCCCGAGCCGAGGGTGCGGGGCAGCGGCACGGGGGCCACAAGCGGAGCCCGTCCCGTCCTCCAGCGCGCTCCGGCCGGCCGAGCATCCCTCGAGCGAGGGGCGAGATGCTCCCGGTGCCACCGCGGAGCCCGACGGCTGCGGACCCTCCCCGCGCCCGCAGCCCCGCGCGGTGCCCCGAGCCCAGCGGCCGCTCCCGGGCCGGTGCCGTGCGCCCGGGGCGCTGGGTGCCTACCTGCGGGCGCTGTCCGGTGCTGCCCGCTGCCTGCGGGGCTGCCGGCGCTGTCCGGGGCTGCCCGGCGGGCTGTGGGCGAGGCGCTCCCGCAGTCTGGGCAGGGCTGGGCGGGCGGACCCAGCGAATGGGGACCGGGAGGCGTCACTGAGGCTCGGCCCCCGGCCCTGCGGCGGGGGGCGGTGCGGGGGGGCCCTGCCTCTGCGGGACTCGGACGCCCCCGCCCCGGACAAGGGGCGCGCACTGATGCGGAAGGTGCGGTTCGCCCCCGTTATGTTCCCCGGGAAGGGCGACACATCCCCATTGCCATGGGAACATCATTTTTTTGCGGAAGAGCTGCCAGCCTTCATCCTCCCCGGCAGCGTGGGAGGTGTTTTGCTGGGAAAGGAGGATGGTCGGGAAGGGGAAAAGGAGCTTGGCGTGGGCTTTGCTGAGGAGGGAGCAGGTATTAGCCTTTGCCACCAAATGAGTTCAGCTCAGGTGCTCCAAGAGGCCACTCTGCACCAAATCACCAAGGCCTGTGTCACAGGTCTCCTCCATGTGGGAAATCATTGTGGGAATGGCAGGATGCTCAGCTGAATCAAAGAATCACAATCATTTAATTTGGGAAAGACACTTAAGACCATTGAGTCCAGCTGCTAACCCAGCACTGCCAACCCCACCACTAGGCCATGGCCCCTGTCACATCTACAGGCTCTGTCTGGGATGTCACTGGACACACACCTTCAGTTTTAGGCCCAGCCCTGGTGACAGTGAGGACACACCAAGGTTTTGCTCCCCACAGGCTCCTATCAGCATGTTTGGGAAGGGGATGAGCAGAGCTGCTGCTGCACAGGCAAAATGGCTTTGGATGCAGAAAGCAGCCTGGGACGAGACCTCTTCCCTGCTCCTTGGCAAGGCCATGACAGGAGAGGAGGGCAGCATCAGGGAGCTGTTTTCCCTGGGAGTTTGGGTCCAGAGGTATCCCAGGAAGGCACAGACACACACAGGAGGGCCTGCCCTGCCCTCACCTTCTCTCACACCCCTGGCTGGGCTCTGCTAAAAGGGCTGACACTGGGAAAGTTGATATAAGTCATGTTCTCCTCCAGCAGAACCTGATCCCAGCTGACACTGGAGTGCTGAGGTTTTGCAAGCTGGCTGTGCGGGGGGTTTTGCTAATCCTACAGAATCTTGGCTCTGGCTGCTCGCTCACTGCATGGGCTGCAGGTGCACTGGCCCAAACAGGGACAGCCACTCAAGCTGGCCAGGGGGCGAGTGGGAGTGCTCAGCAGGGCCCCAGAGTGGTGCCATGAGGAGGGCAAAGGCCTGACCCCTGTGGCAGCACAATGACACACCACACTGCTGGCTCAGGCTGGCAGGGCTGGCCGTGGATGGGAGGAGAGGCATAGCAAAACAACAGGAAAAGATACTGACAGTGGGAGCAGATGGATGCAAGGCAAAGAGACAGACATGAGACACGCTGCAATGTTTTCAGGGGGGGAAATTACAAGCACAAGGTGCATACCCAAACACAGCTGTGATGTGGGGCAGCACACACAACCACACACACAGGTCCTTTTCACATTTAGGCTCACATCTCCACAAGCTGTGTCTCCTCCACATCCCCACCCTCAGCCCCAGCTATCACACAGGGAACCAGGGAATTCAAGCTCCAGCGACTGGCTTTTAGAAGCATGCAGTCCCACTGTGAGAGATTTGGGCTTCCTTTCAGTCCCTGGCTGTGGTGCTGTGGAGGCAGGTGTGAGTGTGCAGTTTCTGGGCACTGCTGGCAGCCACTGTCCTGCCTAGGTATTTGCAGGAGGCTCCTTGCAGATCTTTCCCCGCTGGATGGTCCTTTTGCTGCAGATTGCAGCCTGGCTGCTGTCCATAAACCAGAGAAAAGCACCTAAGTCACACCTAATGCAGAGGCCTCCGGATAGCAGCCAGAGGAAAGGGGTGGGGAGGAGAAAACCTGGTAGTGACAGAGCAGTGGAGAGGGAGGCAGGCAGTGTTTGCAGTGGCAGGTGCCAGTCAGGCAGACAGACAGCAAGAGGGACAAGCAGGCAGCCAAACAGGCACAGTGCAGCACAGCAGTGCAGGCGCCAGCAGCAGCGAGTGGATGCGGCAGGACAGACAGACCAGCAGGCAGAGGCAGGGCACAGACAGCTCCCCTGGGAGCTCAGAGCAGCCAAACTGCCCCTGGATCCTCTCAGGAGAGAAAGCCAGGGCGTGTGGGGGTCCCCGGGGGGGAATTCAGTGTCCCAATAGCTCAGCAGCTGCAGGAGGCAGGCTGGCAGCAGAGGCTCTGAGGGGCACCATGACTCTGGTGTCTGGTGATGCTGCAGCAATTAAATCCTGGCCTTGCCCAAGGACACCCTGCTGCAGGATTCACCCTTCTAGGAGAAAGGGGGATGCACATTGAAACGCATCTTTCCCAAGAGGAACATCTCTGCCCTGCCCTCAGCCTATCCCAAACACAGGAATTGGAGAGTCTCTCCCTTTCCCTCCTGCTCATGAATCACAGCACAGCAGCACACCCTGGGCCCTGCTCAAAACAATGCCCACGCAGCAACCACTTGCTGGGGAGAGGTGATATAAGGGCATGGACAACAGGACCTGGGGGCAGCTGTGCTGTGGAGAGACCCCTGACACCCTCCCCAAGGCCATTAGAGCTGGGGAGCTGCAACATGGAGGAGGAAGGGAGGGTATTTGGGAATCAAGTGGTGGGGCTGCAGAGATCACAGCCCAAGGAGTGAGTGATGCTCACCCACCTCACAGCTCAGCCCCTGCCCCAGAGACAGGGGAGCTGCAAAGGGTTTACTCCTCACTGCACTAAGCCAAACCCAGGCCCTCCCCACCCCATCTTTGAGGGACAAGGAAGGGAGGCTGCAGAAGAGCTGTGCCCTTGATTGGAGGGACAGAATGGCCCTCGGGAGCCCAGCGAGGCCCCACAGATGCTAAATGTAGCACGGCCCAGATATGAAACCCCTGGGCTTTGTGGCAGTGCTGCACAGAGCAGGGGTGGAGGAGACTCTGCTCCCCTGCTTCCTGCAGGCAGCACAGAGCCAGGGAAAACAGGGGCAGGCAGGACTCCTGCTGCAGCACTGGCCTGGGGTCACAGCAGCCTGGCAAAGGAGATGGCTGGCACAGAGCCCCAGCCTTGGTAGCCTGTACCTGCTTCGTGCCTGTGTCCTGCACAAAGAGAAGCCCCAGAGAGTGAAGATTTCCAGCAGTGATCAGGGCTAGGGAGTGCCTGTGAGCAATCAGCTCCAGCCCTGCGCTGACACATTTACCAGCAGGAACATCCCTCCCTTCCCTCCGTTCCTCCCAGTCTGCTGCACACTGTCCTGGAGCTGCCTTGTAGCTCCTGGCTCTGTGCTCACAACCAGTCCCACGAGTGCCCCAAAGTGGGAATGTTGTCGTGGGGGCTTCTCTGGGGGGCTGCCAGCACTGAGCATTCACTACAGTGTAGGATCCTCCCCAGTAAATCCCAGTTTCACCTGCACTGCTTTCCCAGCCTACTGGGATCCAGCAGACGAGAGCCCAGCATTGGGGCTGTCCTGCCCGAGCAGAGCAGAGCCATGTCCCTGCAGCCTGACACCCATCTGGAGGAGTGGGTGACTATCTCTGTCTGCCTCCAGCCCAAGACCACTAAAATCTCTTTGGATGTTGTGGGAATCCTTGTGGGAGCCAGCCAGGACGTGAGGAGCCAGCTCAGCCTGGAAGAGGAGGTTGACTGAGGTAGAGAGCTCTCTTTTTGCTCCATCTGCTCTCCAGACTGAGTGGGCAGGGTGCTTGGCTGCCTGCTCCAGCCTCCTCCTCGCTGCCTCCCATTGCATCCTGTTAGTTCTTGGCAGGGTCTGGTTTTTTTGGAGAGCTGCTTTCTGCACCGTGCCCTGCAAACCTGATCTCTGCTGAGCTGCGAGGGAGACTCATCCCTGGGGGCAGGAGAGGCGTCTCTGCCAGCTGAGCCCGGCAGGTTTGGCAGGCAACTCCTGGCTCAGTTTGCAGACCTGTTTCTTACCTCCAGGGTCACTGTATTCCAAAGCTCTGCGAGGTGCCACATCCCACGGGCTCTTTGGAGGGCAGCAAACATGGACAGAGTTGGGATTGGGAAAAGCTACCACTTCAGATGGTGAAACTCCCCTCCACCACCTGCTGAGCACCTGTGACACCTCCACCCTCACTCCCTTTAAAATGGGGAGTGCCTGTGGGGGCTGATGCAGGATGTGCAGCACTTGAGGCCCCAAGAGGGAACTGATTCTCAGATAAACGCCTTTGTTTTAGGGAAACTCACCCATGTCGGAAAGGAAAAGCTGCTGGGGGCCTCCCAGGAGGTGCTGGACAGAAAAAGAGGTGTAGAGCACAGCACCATTCCTGCTGCCCCTCCACAGCCAAGCTTTCCCCTGTCTCAGGAGAGATGACTAATGCAAGTTACAGAAAGTGGAAATAGCTTCCTTGATTATTCTCTTCCTATCTGCTGGGCCTTAAGGAATAGAAAGTATTTATTAGCATTCCTTATTTATGAGGGAACCATTAGGCCAGGGTGGTTAACTCCCACCACACAGGTTCCTAGGGACAGCACCAGAGAGGAGCCACAGGAAGCAGCTGCCTGCAGGGTCTCCCTGTGCTCTGAGCCAGCTGGGAAGCCCCAAACTCTGGAGAGAGGCAGGTTAAATAGAGTCTACAGTTAAATACAGTCTGCAGCTTCCTCTTGAGGGGCAGCAGTGATCTCTGCTCTTTGGGACAGTACGTGAGGGAAGGGCTGGGGCTGTGCCACGGGAGATTTAGGTTGGATATTAGGAAAAGAGGGTGCACTGCCCAGGCTCTCCAGGGAATGGTCCCAGCCCCAGGGCTGCCAGAGCTCCAGGAGCATTTGGACAACGCTCCCAGGGATGCCCAGGGTGGGATTGTTGGGGCTGTGCTCTGGGGACTCAATGACCTCTCCCAAGTCAGGACAGTCCATGATTCCATGAAAAATAAAGGCAGTTTTGCCCCTTTCCAGCACTGCACAGGGCTCAGTCCTACCCTGAGGCTGTCAGAAGCCCCGGCCGGGACCCGGGCAGTGCTGGGCACACACACAGAGCTTCCCTTGAGCAGCCAGCAGCTGCTCCCGCCCTGGGGTTTGTGTCACCAGCTCCAGCGCTCCCTCGTCTCCCCATTGTTAGCAGGGACAATGGCACATGTGCGCGGCTCAGCGAGAAAGGGTGTCCCCGGCTCTGAGGAGCCCTCCTGCCCCAGCGCGGTGCCGGGAAGGGGAGGAGGCACCCGGCCAGTCCCCGCTGTTTCCCTGCTCGGCATCACACCCCAAACAGCAGCAGCCCTCCAGCCGCATCAACCTCCTCTGCTGTGCACAGTCACTCAGGGATTGCTCTCAGTCCATAAACACAGAATGTTTGGAGCAAAGGGTGATTTTTAAGTGCTTCCCAGGCAGCTCAATACCCATTTGTTGTCTCCTCTTAGGCTGGAGAACCCACGAGTGTCTGGGCTCTCACAGCAGAGCTGGGAGCCCAAATCCCCCATCCCTTCTACTGTTGCCTTCAGGGACAGCAAGTGGGTCACTTCACATCCCTGGGGAGCAGTTTTGCCACAGAAAAACACACCCTTAAAAAATTCCTTCCATTTTTTTTTAGTCCAGGCTAACCCTCTGCTTTGAAATATTAGTGTAGGAGAGCTTGTGGATTTAGACAGCAGTGTCATAAAGACGCACTGAGTTTCAGAAAGGAGAATCCCAAAGATAGAAAAAAGTTAGAAATGAAAGGGGAAAAGAATTCAGGATTGTAGCAGTGAGAACTTACTGTGGCACACAAAGAACTGTGCTGGTGAGTGCTCATCTCTCTGAGCTATTACTTATCCATTATCATTAAATATTTACCTACTATCATTATAAATTACTTACCTTTTGATTAGTTGTTATTATTGCCTACAGTACCTAAAGCCCAGCACAAATGGAGGCCTTGGCACTTGGAGAATTCTTTAAGTTTGGCCAAGCAGCACAACGGACATGAGTAAAACCAGATTTTGCTGAGGTTGCTCTCCTATTGCTGAGGAATTCACAGCTGGCAACCCCAGGAATAAACAAGAAAAGGCAACACATAGGCTCAATAAATCTCCCTTAAATGTTGAAGTCTTCATTGCAAAGAAGAACACCTCCAATCTTGTATTGAAGGGATGAAAAGTCTCCCTGTGGCTGAGGGAGCTGGAGCATGTTCCAAAGCAGAAGCTACACAGCATCTGGTGTAACATTTATGCCTAAGGGGTTTGAGATCCTGCCAGCCAGCACTTGATTACAACTCACTCTCATATTCTTCACAGATAATTCACAGAAATATGCATAGAAGGTGTCAGCTGTAGCAGGGTAATGGCACCTACCTGGACACCAAAACATGGTAACAAATCTGAATTTAGAAGCAACAGGGATGGACAAAAAACCTCATGATGTAACTTAACAATCTGCAGATGCAGGGGAAAATGTTAAAGAAAGATAGCAGAAGTGGAAAAGCCTGAGAGAGGAAGGTGTATGAAAAAATTGCAAACCACACATAGAAAAAAGCATTTTATTGATGGAAAAGAAGATGGAGGAACAGAAAAAGCAGAAGTCATTGTTGCAGTTCCTGGAGAGGGAAAAAAAAAGATTCTCAGAATGCCAATTAAAGAGGTTTTATCCCCTCTATAGAGGGCGTAAACGTTAGAGCCGTTATAGAGTATAACGGCTCTAAAACCCAAAAAAAACAGGTTAAAAGACAAGACCACAAAAACCTCTCTACAAACAGGCAAAAACACTAAAGAAGAGGGGCAAAACCAGAAAAAAAAACCCCCAATTAATCAGCCCATGAAACCCCATAACCCACATGGGCAAGGCTGGGGCAGAAAGAAATTGTTGTGGAAGTTGCACATGGAAAATTCTTGTCCCCAGCTACCCCCAGTACCCCAGAACTCTCCCAGCACAGGCTGCCTCACCTCAGCACCATCACTGCAGGCCCCTCGCTGGTGGCAGTGCTCTGGGCAAATGAAGCTGGGCACGGAAAGCAGCGGCCAAAGAGGCTGCACCCCTGCTTACAGGGCGCTGCTGCCTGCACTGACAGGCCTGGGACCCTTGGCCACTGGCCTTGACTTATGGGGCGGCCCTGGCCCCAAAGGCTCCTTGTCTCCCATTTGGGGTCACCCTGCCCTGCTCCCCGCTAACGGAGGGGTCACAGTTACTCAGCTTTTCCCTACAAGAACTTCATACTGTCCCTCACAATTTAGCTATGATTTTACCTTAATCATCTCCTCGCCTCTCCCATTTTTCCCCAGCTCTCCCCCTCGCAAGCCGTTCCCATCCCGGCTGAACTACCTCAGTTTTCCCTCAGCAACTCCACCGAAACACCTGGCTACCTTCTGACACCGCTGCCCAACACTCATTCCCTCTGCAAGAGCTCCTAATTTGCCCCAGGACTACGGCAACTCCTTTTCTGGAGCCCTCGGAGCGCCTTTTTCCTGCGCGCCGCTCCCGCCCCGCGCCGCCGCCGCCTCTGAGGGCGCTGAGGGAGCGGCGGGAGGCGCCCCCTGGCGGCGCGGGAAAAGCGGCACAAGCCCCGCCCCGTCTCCCCCGAGAGGCGCCCCCTGGCGGCGCCCGCGGCAGCGGCCTGTGCCTCAGGGAAACGCGGGACCGAATTCCGCAAAAGTCATCCTCTGCTCAGTAATTCAGCTTTCGCCTGTGAGAACTGCGTTCTGTCCCCCGCAATTTACCTCAGAGTTCGCCTGTGAAAACTGCATTCTGTCCCTCACAATTTACCTCAGCTTTCGCCTGTGAGAACTGCATTCTGTCCCTCGCAATTTACCTCAGAGTTCGCCCCAAACCGTCCATTCTGTCCGCTGTAGGTTATGTCTGATTTACCCCGAATATATCCTCTATGAAATCAGTTTTTCCCTGCGAGAACTTCATACTGTCTGTTATTGGGAGATTTTAGGCAACTAACGAGCCAAACACAGTTGCAAGGTCCAATCAACAGTTTATTGATTACAGCAAGCGTAGCAATAAGGCAAGCAGCGCTGGGCGACAGGGGGATCACCGTCCTGCCAACTGCCGCGCCCAACCGAGTCCAGTCTCCTTTTTTTATACAGTATGGTTTCCGGAAGATGTGGCTTCTTAGGTAATACTCCGTGCATGTTCGTTGCTGTTGCTGGGGTCCCTTTTCTGCCTTGCGGTTTCGTTGCTGATAAAGTTACTGGAAAATATTGCTCGACACATATTGCATAAACTATACAAAGACAGCCTTCGACACATCCTTGCCACACACCCTAGGTGGAACAAACAGAACAAAACATGTTTCTAACACTGTCCCTCACAATTTACCTCAGATTTCGCCCCAAAATGTCCATTCTGTCCACTATAGATTAGCTCTGCTTTACCCTAAAAATATCCCTGCAAAATCAGTTTTTCCCTGTGAGATCTTCATACTATCTCTCACAATTCATCTCTGATTTCTTAACTTGAAAAGCCTCCCGGCAGCTCAGCTGTTGCTTCAAGTTTGCCTGCTTTTCACTGTTTACATTTGTTCTCATACAGCTTCAAATAAACGATGTGTATTTTTAGAAATTATCTATTGTTTACATATTTTTGCCTCTGTGAGGAGAAAGATGATTGATGGAGATGTTCACCAGTGAGGTGTAAGAGGTGGCTGCCTGCGTAGCCAACCTTGGCCTACTTGTAAAATTGTAAATATGGAGTCAGAAAAAATAAAATAAAGCTTTCCTGCTTGACCTCCTGCTGCCTGCTTCGTCCTTTCGTGTCCCTAACAGTGACACCCCAGTGGCACTGCGGGCACCAGCCTCTTCCTTAGTGACATTTGGGACACCCACGTTCCTTCGTGGCACCCCAGGGACACTCAGGACACCCACGTTCCTTCATGGCACCCCAGGGACACTCAGGACACCCACGTTCCTTCACGGCACCCCAGGGACACTCAGGACACCCACGTTCCTTCACGGCACCCCAGGGACACTCAGGACACCCACGTTCCTTCGTGGCACCCCAGGGACACTTGGGACACCCATGTTTCTTCATGCACCCCAGGGACACTCAGGACACCCATGCTCCTTCATGGCACCCCAGAGACACTTGGGACACCCACGTTCCTTCATGGCACCCCAGGGGCACTCAGGACACCCACGTTCCTTCATGGCACCCCAGGGACACTCGGGACACCCATGTTCCTTCGTGGCACCCCAGGGACACTCAGGACACCCATGCTCCTTCATGGCACCCCAGGGACACTTGGGACACCCACGTTCCTTCACGGCACCCCAGGGACACTCGGGACACCCACATTCCTTCGTGGCACCCCAGGGACACTTGGGACACCCATGTTCCTTCATGGCACCCCAGGGACACTCGGGACACCCACATTCCTTCGTGGCACCCCAGGGACACTTGGGACACCCATGTTCCTTCATGACACCCCAGGGACACTCGGGACACCCACGTTCCTTCATGACACCCCAGGGACACTCAGGACACCCACGTTCCTTCATGGCACCCCAGAGACACTGAGGACACCCACGTTCCTTCATGGCACCCCAGGGACACTGAGGACACCCACGTTCCTTCACGGCACCCCAGGGACACTCGGGACACCCATGTTCCTTCGTGGCACCCCAGGGACACTCAGGACACCCATTGTCCCTTTCTGTGTCTCTCAGGACGCCCAAGTGACACTTGTGGCACCGACCTCTGTCTCAGTGATGCTCGGAACGCCCACGTTCCTTCATGGCACCCAAGGGACACTCGGGACACCCACTGTCCCTTTCCGTGTCTCTCAGGGTGCCCAAATGACACTCGTGGCACTGGCCTCTGTCTCAGTGGCAATCGGGACACCCACTTTCCTTCATGGCACCCCAGGGACACTCGGGACACCCACTTTCCTTCATGGCACCCCAGGGACACTCAGGGCTCTCTGTGTCCCTCGTGGCCTCTCGGTGTCACACGCGGCACCCACATTCCCCATCAGTGACCCTTGAAGCCCTCGGTGACACTCAGGGCACTCAACCACCCCTCAGTGACCCCCACGGACCCCTCATCAACTCTTGGGGTATCTGCTTCTCCCTTCCCTGACAATATTCTGCTGCACTGCTAAAACTGGCACCTCTGAGATGTTTAAAGTCCTGACACAAACTTAGAAGATTATAAAAAAACCCTCCAAAAACTTCTTTTGAAGTTCATATGCTGCCTTAAAACCCTTTGGAGCAAATATATTTCTCAGCTTTTTGTCACAAGGATTGACTTGTTTACTATGTTTATTTATACATGAACATAAACTATATTTATGTAGTTCTTTACTGTTGGAAGAGTGAAAGGTGTGAGTCAGTGGCGACGTGATTTGTCGTTTTACTCTTCCTGTGGAATAGAATTTTTTATGCCATGTTTTGCCTTTTTTTTTTTTTTTTTAATGTCGTGAATCTGTTTTGAAGAGATTCTGATTTCATTTTAAAAATGTTGGGCAAGATACTCCAAAAAGCAACGTTTTTTAAACTTGAAGGACATAGTGATAGTACTTACTTATTTCTGAGGCTACACATTAGTAAATTTAAAAAGCCCTGAAAGCAAGTTTTTTGTAACCAAAGGAAAACCAGAAAATTCTGTTGGTGTAAATCAGAAGCAGGGATAAAAAGATGGGCAAAATAAGAAAGGCAGGGAGTGAATTAGATGAAAACCAGAGGAAAATGTTGCTATTATAACAATGCTACATACACACACACGGGGGAAAGCTTTTCTGTTAAACACACATTTAACAAAGCAGGGATTTACTAAGCACCACAAACAACAGAACCTGCTGTTTACTACAAGGAGAGTAAACAAACACTAGGAACCAACCCACAGCCTCTTTTCACGCAATTCCTCTCTGTGCTGGCAGGCCAGGGCCGCGCTGCTGAAAATATATTGGGAATAAATCACAAGAAGCTCCATTCAGATGAAGCAAAGCGTTGTAAATATGAATTAATCAAGTGTGAAGGGCCGACAAAGACGGCCCATGTGTCCCCCTCACGCAAAGCAATGATTTGATAGAACCAGCCTCTTCCTTTTAATAATACATGAATTGCTTTCGTTTGGGAGAGGCGCGACGGAATGAGAGAATCCCCGAGTGGTTTGAGTTGGAAGGGACATTCCATTAATCCGGGTCGCTCCATCCAGAGGATTCACAGTGAAACCAGTAAAAGCGGGGATGAGGAGGGGAAGCGAAGGCAGGGCGTTGATCCTGCCGGGAACCACGAGAGAGCAGCATTGCCCTTCGCTGGGCCATTGTGCACAGGTGCAGGGGGCACAGGGCGAACGCAAATTATCTGCAGGTGAACGCAAATTACACAGCCCACGAGTCCTGTGCTTTCTTGGCGGGCTACAGGCCCTTGATAGGCGGGTTTTGATTTATTTTTTTTTATGTTTTAAAGCTGCTTGCTTTTCGGAGCTTAGCCTGGCGTTCTCTGGTGGGGTAGATAGGAGGGGTGAAAGTGAGCTTTATGAGCTGCAAATCTCTATTTTGTGTACATACTGTTAAGCCTGACTTACTGAAGCGAGGCTTTAATGGAGATTTCAGTGGGGAGGAGTGTTCCCAGCTACATTGGAATAGAGGGGAATTAAAAATATAGTTAAAATCTGCTGATGTCCCAGCAGCTTAGTAGATGAAATGATGAAAACAACTTCTGAATTCTGGCAGTAATGTGCATGGAGTGTGCAATGGGCTCCTCCAGGTTTTCTGGTTGCATCAAAGGGGTACGGGAGACTCTAGTGAGGAATGCTGGCAGGGAAAGAGCAGAGAATCACTGGAAAGCCAGACTGGTAGAGTCATTAAATGACATATAAGCCTTCCTTCTCTGTCCCAGGCTTTTCAGAACCAGCAATGTTGCTGGCACATCTGTGTGTGGTGGTGAACAATTGAGTGGCTTGGACCTGGGAGGTCTCCTGGATTGTTTTTCCAGGCCTAATATGTCCATCTTCTGCAGGTGTGGACCTCTGACCCTGTCTGATGCTTCCTGCCTGGCTGCAGCTCAAGCTACCTTGACCTACAAAATGATTTCCAGCCCCTTGCTAAACACAACAAGGATCTGTCCATTCATCACTTAAATGTTTTCCAGTCCCCCATCTAGCCAAACTCTCTCTCTTTGGCACCACTTCCCACTCAGTAAACCTCAGCCAGCAGAAAAAAAAAAAAAGTTGTTTCCTTGTGTACAAAATAAAAAGAAAAGAATGATTCTCTGCTTCAGAGGCTTGGGGACCTTGTTTACCCTCCAGCCTGGAGTGAGTTTTTATGGGCAGGTTAATAAACCCCTGCACAGCCAGCTCTGTAGTGCTGACAGACCTTTCAGTGTAGCTGCTTTAACACCTCTGCTCTGACAGGAGCACCACTGCGGATCTCAGGGATAGCAGCAGAACAGACAGACGTTTTTTGGCTGTTGGCAGGCTCGTGGGTACTGCAGAATCCTTTATCTTGCTAAGGGAGTGGAGCCCTTTGAGTGTCTTGATGGGGAGGGGGCAGGAATTCAACATGAACAAGGCAAACCCTTTCCCATCCTGCCAAAGCTGCTGTTTTGCACT
This sequence comes from Sylvia borin, assembly GCA_014839755.1. Taxonomy (NCBI): domain Eukaryota; kingdom Metazoa; phylum Chordata; class Aves; order Passeriformes; family Sylviidae; genus Sylvia; species Sylvia borin. The sequence goes on along the minus strand of CM025979.1, from coordinate 5,366,241 downwards.
GAATTTTTGAGCCAGAACCTTGGCAGAGTGTGTAAGGGAAAAGTGCTGGGATGAGCCTTGTTCTAGAGCTGTCACCAGCAGTGTTCTGTCACCAGTGTCACAGCACTGAGAACCTGCAAACCCCTCAACGTTCCCTGTGCCCCCTCTGGCATGTTTTCTTCTGCAGCCTTTGGTTCTTCCTTATCATAAATCCTGTAGGATTTAACTTCTAGCTACTGATCCTTTTGACAGTAATGGACCATTAACTAACTACACATAAAATTGAGAGTGTAAATCCCTCTGCCTTGGGGAACGAGAAAGCAGGTTTAGGATGCAGGCCACGAAATGCAGGAGTTCATTGTAATCGCAAACGAGGCCTGATTAACTCTGCCTGCCCGGCACCCTGATCTGTGCCAGCTGGAGAACACGAGACCAGGACCTGAGGCTGGTGCTGCAGGACATTTGCAAGTGCCAGGGGAAAGCCTATAGTCTTGGTGCTTGAGCTTCTTTATCCCTTTGCCAGGGCCTTCCCTGTAAGAAAGTGAGGGAGTCTGGGCTGCTGAGGAATTATTTCCAGACACTGATGCTGCTCTGATTGGAAGTTTGGTGTGTTTTCCTTTGCTGGGATAAGGAGAGAAGGGAAGGCCAGAGGTGAAGGTGCCTCTGCTCCCGGGGAATGACATCAGGGAGAAGGATGAGGTGATGGAGCAGCTCTGCAGGTTGGTGTGTACCAAGTCCAGCTCCCGAGACCTCCAGTGATGTCACAGGGCTCCGCTCTGAGTCTGTGGGAGTGAGTTTGCTTCTCTCTCCCTTCACTAGACCTTGAGATCAGTGCCCACTGATTAAAAAAGTTAATTACCTTCCTCTTGCAGAAATGACTCTGCTTTCAAGGTCTCCCAGGCCCTTAATTGAGCATCTTTCTTTGACAGAACTTTTGATTGAATTGCAGTGAGTCACCAGTAGAGCCAGGATGGCCAGGTCAGTCAGGGATGTCTTCAGGGAACAAACTGGGCTCTGCATGTGGAGAACGGAGTGGTCCCAAACTCCTCGGGAATAAGCATCAGAGAGAAGAGAGGGCATCGGGTTCAAAGGCAGGGCTGGGTGGGGTCTGCGTTTCTGTGACCTCCTGAGGAGTGCAGTGCCTGGTGGCCAATGGTGCCTGCACACCTGAGCCAGCCCCACCAGCTGTGTGTGCTCCAGCATTTCCCTCCTTACCCTGGATCCCGCGGCCACGCTCCTGAGCTGAGTGACTGTGCCATTCATCATGTCTGCAGCACAAGAGCAACTGGAAAAAGTGTCTGGAATTTATCACCGATGGCAGGAGCTTTTGTCTGTAATAAAAAACATTTTCCCCCTCCTCTCTTCTGGAGCTTTTCTCCTTCCCTTCTCTCATTATTATTATTATTAAGAAGCTTAATGCCATATGTCTTGCTGTTTCATAAATAACCCCTGTTATCAAACAGCACTGGGTAAATGGGCAGTCCAGCTTGTGCAATTTGTTTGACAAAATGAATCCAGAAGAATATGAGTCTGTGGAGGAAAGACAAATAGAGCAGCTTGGATGAATGTGTTAACCAAGAGAAAAACTGCTTGGCAGAGCAGCTGATGCTATTTTTATCCATGCAAATGAAGTTTGGGTCTAGTTTATTAAAAATACAGTACAGAACTTGCCAGAATGGTCAGTGTCTCTTGGGATGGAGAGCAAGAAAAGTTCTCTGCCTCCTGAGGGCACAGGGGGTGGCACCTAAGGAGGGAGTGAGGTGCAGCCAGCCTGAAGTGTGCTTAAGCTGCCAGGAGGAGAGCTGGGCCTGGAGCGTCCCACAGGTGGCAGGAAGGGAAGGGAAACTGGCCAGGGCTGGCGGTCTTGGCAGCCATCCATCCCTCCCTCCCTCCCTCCCTCCATCCATCCATCCATCCATCCATCCATCCATCCATCCATCCATCCATCCATCCATCCATCCCTTCATCCATCCTCAGGTCACAGGGAGATCCCAGAGCTACCTGAGGCTCAGGAAAGCCAGCTTCGGGCTGGATGTGACTGTGATAAATCCCAGATAGCCAGGGTTAGGTCTGTGCCTTCCTGAACAACTGGGCTGCTGCTCCCTGTACCCTGCACAAGATGCACCTGAGTATCCAAATGAACGTCCTTGGGCGGGAAAAGCTGAAGGAAGCCTTTCTCACCTCCTGCAAGGCTGTCTCTGCAGTCTCTTCCATGGGAAATCCATCCCAGAAGACAGTGAGAGCCTGCCTCAGCCTGGGAGGTGCTGCAACCTAGAGGAGAAATCCCTTCGTTCTGCAGCAGGGCCCTGCCTCTTCCTCACCATCAGGCGGCAATACAGGCTCTGGTGCCGGGCTGGGCTGGGCTGTGCAGATGAAGGGCAGCGTTTTTCATTGATGAGAAATATCTCGGCTACTGCTCTCTGCGACTCACCTTTTGTGGATCAGCCCCGTGGCCAAGGCAGCTGAAAAGCTGAAGTTTTAATCAAAGCAATGAATCTGTTTCTAGGGAAGTGGGGATTGTGTAGAGGGGGATGTTTCCCTGCCTTCTCCCCTCCTTCCTTCCCTCAGAACACTTGAGATATCTTTGCTCTGACTTTGCAGACACAACATTACCCTGTGGGCTCGAAGGGACGCCTGTGGGGTGATGCAGACACGAGGATGCAGGGGGAAAAAGCAGAGGCTGGGCCTGAGCTGTGGGCTGAGGTAGAGGCAGGCAAAGCTGCAGTGCAGGTGCCTCACGTGTTGGACTGCACATCCACAGCCAGGGATGCTGGCTCATTAGTCGAGGAAACACCTCTCCCCTGGCTGCTTCCCTCCCCCTCCTCCAAGTGGGAATGCAGCCCCCATCCTTTTTCCCCATTCCTGGTGTGTATGAGTATTCTTTTTTAAGTGGCAAGCTGAATATTTTAAACAAACACTGCTTAAAATCTATAATTTATGGGCAAGGCTTCAGAAGAGGAGATCAGTCATCTCTCGGTGCTGAGGGTGTCTCTCCATCTGCAGCAGCCCCCACTGCTCTGTTCCCAGTCAACTGGTGCAGCATAAGGGATTAGGCTTGGGCATGGCAGCACTGAGCAGCGCCCAGAAAATTCCCAGCTCTGAATGAAGGAAAACTGCATTGTCTTCTCTCGCAGGTAGGAACAGCTCCAAGCCCTCCACCAGCGGGACAGCCCTCCCTGTTAGCCCGCCTAAGGCAGCGGGCTGGGCCCCACGTTTGACCCAGAGCTGGGCTACCTGGCACAGCTCTTGGATGGGGGTTAGGAATCTGCAGCCCCCCTTTAGCTCCCGCCTCACCCCTTACTTAAAACCTGAGAGAGCCAGGTACAGGTGAGGAGTCAGAGCTGGCAGAGGCTGAAATCCCAAAGCTGGCAGATCAGACTTGATAAGAGGCTGAATCAGGATCTGAACTTGAGCTTACAGGCACTGCTGGGCAGTGGGAGAGGACCCTGCCTCTGCTGTCCTTCTCCTCTCTGTGCCCCTGCATGTTCCCCAGCTGAGCTGCATGTGGGAGGATTCCAGGCTTGTTCCTTAATGGGAGTGGAGAGACTTTTACTTCGATTAATTAATTTGCTGCTCTTCCCCATTTTCAGGACCATCTTTTATTCATGGCCAAGTAGCTCAGACACTGCTGCTGGCTGCCTGTTCAGGATGCTGGCATTAATATTTCATCCCAGAGCCTGCTCGTGCTGAACAGAGCTCATGTCCCATGTTCCTGCCTCTTCCCAAAGATCTCCTGCCCTGGCCCAGCTCACATTCCCCCCTTCCAGCCCCAGGCTGGGTCTCCCTGTCTCTTCACCAGTTGCATGGCTTCTCCTAGGATCCTATTCCCTGGGAATTAAATGTGGCACGCTTGGAGCTGGGCCCTGGAGCTCACTGCCTTTGTCTCCTGTGGCTCTGGGCAATCAGCCCTGCACAGAGGGTGTCGTGCTCACTGTGGGAATAATGGTTCTGGGAGCAACTTGTGATATCAAGCAGCAGGGAAAGGGGAGTGACTCTCATCCTGCTGTCCCCTCCCAGGAAAGCAGGATATATATTTCAGTTGCCAGAGGAGCAGTGTGGTGCTGTGGCTGCAGCCTGAGAGAAAAGAAGGCTGCTGAAGGAGAAAACCCCGGCTGTACCTTCCAGGGCAGCTGCAGAAATGAGGAAATTACTCTCTCCTGCTTCTTCACCTCTCTCCTGGCTCCTGTGCATGCACTCTCCAGCATTCCTTAGTTCTGCAGAGCTCCAAGGCCAGGAGCAGCCTTTGCCTGCAGCTCTGCAGCCCCAGCAAGGCTCCGTGTCTGAACGAGGGCAGGCCACAGTGCAGCTGTTTGGAGTGGCACTTCATTTACTGAATGGCAGCTCCATAATCCTCTTCAAATAAAAAGACTGTGGAGTCTCTGTACTGGGAGCTGATGGAAGGCTTTGCTCGCAGACAGGTGGCACAAAGGGAGTATATCCTTGCTGCATGTAGGAGTTCCTGGGTTTTGCTTGAGCTTTGTTATTTGATTATTTGTTCTCTCATTTGTCACTGGGGCTAGCGGATGTGATCCGTTCTCCCTGATTAAGGCACTTGTTTTGGAAGGAAAACATTTCCCAGGTCTCATGGGATGGGATGGGATAGGATAGGAGGCCTTGCAAGGCACAATCTGTGCCCTTCCCTCTTCATCCCAGAGGGGATGTACCAGGAATTGCCAGAGCCGATTCCTGGTACATCTTCCATCTCTTCAAAAACAAAACAGCACAGCTGCTCATGAAATGTCTGGCCCCAGCCCTCGGGCTCAGAGGCTGCAGAGCCACCAAACCAAAACACCACCTTAAAAGAGGTCTTCAGGATTGGGAAAAATGTGGAGTTGGGAGGAAAGGGTGGAATCGTGTTGGAGAACACATGCACATGCCTGTGCATCCAGACGTGTAGTGGGGACACGTTCAATTAAGGGAATGTGACTGCAGGTTGCAGGATGTAGAGGCTGCAAGTGGCAGAATCTCCACAGCCTCATTAAACTCTCATGTCCAAATTAAATGTCAGATTTGCATATTGGTTCTGTGTTTTCAGGCCTGTTATGCAGCAGCCAGGAGAAAACTGATCATGGGTGGGGGTGCTGTGGGTAGCAAGATTGCAACCTCGCTCCTGAGAGCCCTGCAAAGCCAAGCACATGGAATATTAGGGGGAACAAGGGATTAAACTTTGTTTTAGAGAGTCAGGGCTCTGTGCCTCCATTCCTCTAGGTGGAACAGAGAACTGCATGTGGTGGGCAGTGTTGTGTTGTCCAGGTTCCCAAAGCAGCTGCTGTGGTTTTTCACTAGCCCCTTTCTTTCAGGAGACAGAGGAAGGGCACAGCACTGCCTGGACTCTGGTCGGAGAGCTTCACCTCTGGGAAGCTCTTTACAGTTTTCCCCAGGCTGGATTCCAGTCAGATCATGTTCTAATCCAGGTTTAATTACCTGTGAGGACAGACAAGCCTCTTTCTTGCCTCTTGGGAAGCCCAAGCAGCAGGATAGCATTGGGAATTGGGACAAAGCCAATGCAGCCCAGGTTGGTAAGCCCCTGATGTGCACAGGAATTTCCATTGTGGCTGATGACAGATAAATGTGTCCAGGGACTGAACTAAGCAGCACTGAAAATCAGTGATCCAGCACCTGAGAGAGGCTCATCCCTCCCTCTGGGTAGTGGGAGGTTTCCCTGGCTTTGTAGTGCAATGCTGATTATCCATGCCAATGCTTTGGCTGCAGAGCCGTGGGTGGCAGCAGCAGGAAGGAGCTTCCCAAGAGCATGCTGGAGGAGCTAAAAGCAGGAAAAGATTCCTGATCACCTGGGTACACTGTTGTGGTCTGCCCCAGTGTCCCTGCTGGGACCTGAAGGAGCCACGCAGCCCTTCTGCTTCAGTCCCTGGAAAGAGATGGGAAGCAAGGAATAAGAATGAGGTCTCTGTTGCTCTGGGAAGCCTGTGCCTGCTGCCCTGCACAGCTGTGAAGCGTGTCACATCCCTGATGGGCCAGATGCTGAAAGATGCTGAACATCCTTAGAAGGTCAAACTCAGAAGACAGAAAACCCTCCTGGCTAATTCTGAGACACAGCAGTGACGGGGTCTGCATGACAGGAGACACCCGGGAGGCAGAGCAGCTCTGAGTCAGCTGTCTCCAGAGAAAGATTTGTCAATGGCTGGGCCAGTTTTCACCAGCTCCACAGCTGGTGGCAGTTTCTGCACTTCATTCCACACGCAACTTGTGTGGCTGACATGCTGCTCCCTGGAGGGGAGCCAGGGGATGGGACCCCTCCTTTCTCACTGGGGGTCGGTGCCTGTGGACTTTATCCAAGCACTCTGTGCTCTGTGGTACCATTTCCCCAGGAGGGAGAGGGGGCCCAGCACCAGGGAAGAGCCTGCAGCCCGGGGAAGTGGAGGGTCTGAAGAATCTTCTCTGGCCACCTTCAGTGCTGCCTGCCTGTGAGCCCTGGCTCTGAGTGCAGCCCACAGCTCACCACCTTAGGGCAGGCTCTGGGCAGGTGAGGACAGAGTAATTCCAGGGGAGTTGCTCCAGATTTACATACGATTGTAAAGAGAAAGGATGCAGCCTTAATTAAACTTCTTCTGTGTCCTAGGAGGGGCTGGAATAAAACTTCTAGATCTGCCTGTATGTCAGTTGTATAATTCCTCCTGGTCCCAATTCTCCTACCCATAAAAGCTGGAGCACCTCCTGCCTTGGTTATGAGGGATGCAAACCTTGCAGGGCTGAGACTGCTCCTGCCAACCACCACAGCATCCAGGAGAGCAGTGGAGCTCCATATGCTGCTCCATCCCTGATCCTGGGCAGACAGACCTGCCCATGGAGCAAAGCCCACATTTCCCTTCCAAGTCCCCAGCTCTGAGACAGCATCCAGCTCCCTCAGCCCGTGGTGGTGGCAACCCCAACAGCCTCTCCAGGTGTCCCTTGGTGCGTTCTCTTCCAACACCAGGGGCTGATGTCCTTGCTCTGCGGTGGATGAGAACATCCCTCATGTCACAATGGAAGGAGTGAGCCTGAGGCTCCTGCGGGCAGGACAGCAAGCCATGAAGGACAGCTGAGGACATGGGGCTCCAAACAGGAGCTGTGCCCATTTTTAATGTGCCTGGCCTTTTGTCTTCGCCTCTATTCATGCCGGGAAGGAAATTGCTGTCTCTCTATCCATCTTTCTGTCAGAAAATCCTTAGGCTCTGAATAGATTTACTCTCCAATCTGGGAGCTGGTTAGCACCAGACCTGTAGTGGGAGGAGGTGGATGACTCTGCAGGGCTTTATTGGCAGGACAGAGCTCTGGAGAGAAGACTGGCTTGCTTCTTATCGATGGGATCCTTCACCAGCAGGGACAGTTGTGGGGATAAGGAGTTGATAGGGCGGGATAAGGAGTTGAGCAGTGCTGGAGAGCCCAGAATTCCAAAGCTGGCTACAGGTTTGACCCTCTTTTCTGTACCCAATGGCAAATCCCTGGTATCCACTTTATTTCTGTAAGAGTTGCCTGTCTGTAACACCCAGTGAAGTGTCACTCTGCATGGATGGCGATGCTGGAGTCTCCTCTTCCCTTGTGTTTTGGGCCCAGAGCTATTTGGCTACCCATAAATAAGCAGCCAGGTAGGTTGTGGAAAGGACACCACCAAGGAGTGCTCGCTCAGCCCGTGCTTTCTGTCACTGCAGTGATGGTGCAGACGATTCCTCAGCTGCCGTGGCTGCATTCCCCAGGGGCTGTTGTTAATGCTGCTTTCCCAGCTCCTCCACTGAGCTGTCTCTGCCTGCTGCACTCATATAATCAGGAGCTGTAAAACCACTGACAACTCCAGAGACCAGAATGGAGATTACAAGCAACATTAAAATTAAAAATGGGCCAGAGTCACCAAGTTGTCTTCATTAGGCGGCTCTGTTTTATTTGTGGCTTTTACTGCCAAATAAATAATCTTTCAGGTGAGTTAGTTAAGCTGCCCTCAGGAGCAAGATGAGATGGGTGAGGAGAGGCAGTTCAGCACAGCCTCTGGGATTCCTGCCACAAATCAGCCAGTCTGGGGACGGCAGAACTGGTGTCAAACCAGGAAGAAAACCTTAAAATCCCACCACCACTCAATGCAGAACGACACAGAACAGTCCCCTCCCCTGAGCCAATGCAGAGCTGGCTTCAGCGCCGACAGTGAACTCAGCCGCTCGAGGCTCTGCCTCCCTCACAGCCACTCTCTGTCATCTGCATTCATTTGGTTCCTCAAGGCTTTTTCCTCTCCCTTTCTGCCGGGCTCCTGGCTTTAGGAATGCTGCTGGGGAAAGCATTAAGGAGGAGAGGCAGCGCTGTGGATACTTCAGGGAAATTTTAGAAGGCAGAGCATGTTTGCCCCGGAATATTCCAGGGTTTTCTATGGAGAAAGTGCACTGGTCATACACTCACCAGGTGTCAGCGCTTGTGGATTGTGTTCCATGAGGACTGCTGATAGAAAATGCGATGCATGAACGGCTTGGTTTGACTCTGCTTCAGAACCAGATGGAGTCTTGTCTTTGCTTTGTTCCCTCTTTGTGCTTCTAGACCCTTTCAAACCACAGGCTTGAACTGACGACAGTTGTTCCCCCGGGGATCAAAAAGTCTCTTGCAAACCAGTGCAAAATCATAGCAGCGATGCTGCTGACACTGCTGACAGAGGAGAGGCAGGGGAGCAGTGCTAAAATTCTCTTTTGCTTCCTTCCTGCTCTGGGGTCCTGTCTGCCCGATTACTCCTTGACTCCTGGCCCAGAATCAGGGCAAAGGCAGGAATCCGGCCCTCCCACTCCTGCCACTGTGTCAGAAAACTTCTCAGTATTGTAATGTCAGGTATTCTCTGATTATCTGCTTCCTCATCAGAAAGCTGCTTTAATGAAACCAAAATTCTTTGCAGGAAGCTCTTCCATAAATAAGTCATTTTTTTTCAAGAAACATGATAGCAAAAACATATCTGTAGGAAAGAATGAAAGATCCTGGTGAATCATCCCATTTCAACACTTCTAAAATGAAAAAAAAAAAAGAAAAAAAAAAACCACTTTACATTTTGTTCAGAAAAAAAAGTTAACTGATATTGAAAAAAAAAAAAGCACAAAATCTGACTTTATGTAGATGCAGATGGTGAAGGAGTTCTTGTTCTCCTGCTCAAGGAGTCCAGCCCAAGCTCAGGTAAATGAACTTCATCCTTTTAATACAAAACAGGTCTTTTCCCAACCACTCTTTGACTTTTAAACGCCCTTTGCTGCAAAGCCAGAGCTGCGAGCTGGCACCTTGCACAGTTTGAAATTACACCTGCTCTAGGGGGGAAAACAAACAGTGTGGGAAGTTGTGAGACTCTTGGTCGTCTGTCCCTCGCAGTTTTCCCTTAGGAAAGAGATGTTTCCCTTAGTGTGTGACATGGTTCTGCTCACATGGCAGCCTTTGGGTAAGGGACACTGTCAGGGGACTGTCATGCACCATCAGGAAGAATTCAGGAAGTACTCAGGAAGAATTTGTCCATGGAAATGGTTGTCAGGCCTTGGCAGGGGCTGCCCAGGGAGGTTTGGAGTCCCTGTCCCTGGAGGTGTCCAAGGAAGGGCTGGATGTGGCACTCAGTGATCTGTCACAGGTTGGACTCCATGACCTTGGAGCCCTTTTCTGACCTTAATGATTCTGTGATCAGATCTGGATGCTGACTGGCACTGCTGCAGATGTGCTTCCTGGCCCCAGCTTTTTTCATTCAGGTTTTTCTGTGCTTCTCATCCTACTGTCTGGGGAAAATAAAAAAATGATAAAAAGCAGCTCCCAACTCCATTCCCTAAGGATGTGTGAAGCTGGTGAGGAGGTCCTGCACAACAACAACAGAGGTTATTCAAGCCTTGGAGATGGGGTTGGTTTCACTGGCACGGATGTTAGACCACAATAAATCCTCCCTGCTGTGCTCCTGCATGTCACATGTGACAGAGGGCAGGACAGAGCCCAGGGCCACCACGCTGGCAGTGCCTGAGTGTCCCCTCCCTGCTGCAGATGCTGTGAGCGTGAAGGGAACTCCCCATCCCTCAGTGGGAGATGTGGCTGAGAGCTCCTCTGCTCCCCGGGGAGGCAGCAGGAGAACCTTCCTGCTGCGTGCCTCTGTGTGTCTGTGTGTGTTTTCACCCTGGCAAAATCAAATCAAATCAAATCTTCCTTGGCTCATCTGCCAGGGTGTGAGGGAGCTCCCTCCTGCCTGTGCCGTGAAAGGCTTCTCACCCCGTGTCTCCATGGGGGCACAGCACGACTGGCTGTGCTTGTCCCCAGCTGTGCTTTGAAGGGGGTGCTTCTCATTCCTGTAACGTCCTATTGTGAGGGGATTTAATTAGCTGTGGCTTGTTCTCTCAGCAGACACAAATGAGGTTTTAATTTTTTGCGTACAGGGGAGAAGGTGGTTTTTGTTCGTCTCATCGGGAGCTCTCGCCGGCCTCCCACGTCAGAAGCTGCCTCCAAGAGGATGGAGAGGGCCAGACAAAACGGGGAGGATATTCCAGAAGTGGCAGGATAGGCTGCAGCTTTTATATGAGCTGGGATTTTTTTGTTGTTGTCACAAACACATGGCACTACAGTGTGCCCTTCCTCTGCACTCGCAGTGTTCCTGTCTCCAGCACAAAGCCCCAAATCCCAGCAAGAGGAGAGTGTGTAGATGCTGGGAGGGCTGGGGAACAAACCTAAGCCTCTCTAAATCTTTCCAGAGCCTCATTTCCTTCTGCTCCTCATCGTCTCTCTCTGCTCTTCCAGCACCCAGAAGCACAATGGCATTTACTTTCTCACTTAATGTCAATATTTGCTTTGCTTTGGAACTGTCTGTTTAATAATAATAATAATAATAATAATAATAATAATAGAGGAGAGGTGAGGCCTCAGTAGCTTCAGACTGGCAAGAGTGGTCCCAACACTCACATTTTCTCTACTTTCTCCTGGGGTTGGAGCAGCGAAGGGAAACATTCCCAGGCTTCAGGATCCTCACCCACAGACAGCTGATTTTGGTGGAATGCCAATGCATCAGGTTCTTACTCCTGTATGTTTTCCTTGCCTCCCTTCCTTCGGTGATGAATGCTGTCTCTGAGACAGGCAGCTGCAGAGGGAGATGCAATTTCTCTCAGCTTGCCAGCCATCAATCTCCTGAACAATACCCCGCTAATGAAATGGCAATGTTATCACACGCCTGTCACCAGCAGTAATGGGGCGGCCGTTCCAAACTCAGACCAGACAGAGGAGAAGCAAGGGGAGCTCTGGAGTTTGTCTTCAGGCTGTGATTCCTCCTGAAGGCTTTTGGCAAACTCTGAGCATCCTTCAGGGCAGAACTGAGAGCCCCAAAGTGAGGTTTGCTGGCCCCCTCCTCCCACTCTGCAAGGACAGCAGTGTCCATGAATGGTCAGCCACTGTCCTGTAGGACCACGCTGAGTTTTCATCTGAATTCACCGTGTGGGCACCTGTGGTCATCCAAGGAGCCACCTCCTCCTGCCTCCTTTGGAACTGCCATCCCCAAGCGGGCAAGAAAGTCCTTGATGCTTCTTCCTTTGAAAAGCAAGTGGTTTTTAAGTGGATAGACTCTTCCCTGACCTGTTGCTATTCCACCTCCTGCTTTTCCTCCCTTGGAGCTCTTCAGATCAGACAGCAAAGAGCTCGTTGAGTGGCATTTTGTCCCTGAGTCCCTTCTGTCCATGATTTCAGTGAATCCCAAGGCACCAAGCACGACGACAAGGCTTTCTGCTTTGCACGGCTTGGTTTTGTGCTGAGAGATTCACTGCAGCCTGCCGAGGTGATGGGGACACACCTGGAACTTGCAGGAGGTTTTTGATCCAAGCAGAGGTGTTACCTGGGCTCTGTGTCATGGGGCAGCCTCTCCTTGAATGGTGAAGGACTTCCACTCAAAAATAAAAAGCCCTGGATGTGTGAACAGATGGCAGCAGCTACTTGGAGGGAATAAGAGATGAGAGGAAGTTACCAGAGGGACGATCTTTCTAAAACTTAGGGCTGCCTGCAGACAGGAAAGGTGAGCTGCCCTGCAGGTCTCACCCTGCTTTGGATCCTGCTGAGAAAACACCTGTGGTTTCTGTGCAGGATGAGCAGGAGAAACCCCAGCTGGTTCCCCAGGTTCCCCGGAGCCACATGAGGCACTGAGAGGCTGAGCAAAGGCTGAGCCTTCCTTTTTTTCTTTCTTTTTTTTTTTTTTCTGAGGCTGATTCCTGCTCAGCATCCTGCAGCAACATCCTCCTGCTGCCTGGCTTAACACTGGGGAAGTGGATGACACCTCCAAACTGAGAGAAGTGCCAGAAATAAGGTGTTTGGAGCACTTCCCTCTGTGTCTGGCAGGTGCAAGTGAAGCTGAGGGTGCCAGAGGGGTGCAGAAGTTAAAAAAAACTTGTGCAAATCTCCTCAGTGCATCCAAGGTCGCTGAGGTTCCCAGGATTTCTCTGAGGAAGGTGGATGCAGCCTGATTGCTTCATCCTTTAGAAATCATGGTTTACATGACTGCTCCCATTCTAGCTCCTGGCTGGAAAAAATTATTCTTTTTTAGTAATAATTGTCACTGAACACTGAAAAACAACCATGAGAAATGACCAGAATATAACCTCTTGAGAGTGCCGTAAAAATTTTTGTTGTTTATTTACTTTAGGGGGAAAAAAAAAAGTTTAAAAAAAAATCCAAGAGAAGAGTAAGAAATCTAAGGCTCTGCGATGAGAGGAAAAATGCAATTTACTTTTTAAAGCTCTTTCTGATTTTAAAGTGATATACGGAAAAATATAAATGGTTCTAGAAAACTTCACCAAATAATAGAGAGGAGAGAAAATAACTACAGTGAAGGGCAGTATATTGAGGGTCATATCTGCCTCCATCTCCCGTAAAACAATATTTGCTGCAACAAAAGCAGGGGTATTTTTAGTTATTTATTGTCGTGTCAGCTACAAAATATTAAGGAAGTAAAAAAAAATATTTTAATTTATCCTGTATGAAGTCTGGTGGCCGAGAGACTGCCCAGGAGCATCAGACTGGAATGCACAAGCAAGGAGGGACGAGGAGAGCAGGAAAAGCCTCTGAATAGGGAAGTGGGACTGGTCCCTTTCCTTAAAGCTGGTCCAGGGAATCCAAGGAAAAAAGGTGAAATGTCACAGCACCCTCAGACCCCATCGCAGACAGACCATAATAAGCAAGATTTAAGTGCAAGAGATGCACCACCTTTTAGAAATGGAGTGGTGTCACCTCTTCCTCACCCCAGCCTGTGCACTGAGGGTTCAGAGCCTTTTACAATCCAGCCCACAGAATAATCCTGTCCCTTTTATGTCTCCTCTTCGCACAGCTGGTATTTGTCATTAGCACATTTTATTAGTCTTTGTTCCCCACCCCCAGTAAAAAAAAAAAAAAAAATCTTAATAAAATGCCAGAACACATACTGAGCAGAAGAACAAATTGTTAATGCAGTCATTAAACAAATACACCTTTCCTCCAATCTTTGGATGGAAATTAATTACCCTGCTGGAACTGAAACCTGGATGTGTGCTTTGAGTGACAGCTGGGGGTTGTGCCTGGAGCCTTTTTTAGAGATCAGAAATCTGAAATCTGGCCCCTTTTTTCAGTCGTGAGGAAGGTGATGGCAGGACTCTGAAGGACTCTGAGGAGGGATGAGACAACAGATCGTGGGTTCAGTGCCCAACGGCAGGAACAAGAGCTCGCTAAGCCCCACAAGCAACTTGTGGGATTTCTCGTTGGCTGGAGGCAAAATCCTGGGCTAGCTGAGTCATAATTAACATCAGTTCCCTCTTCCTGCCTCCCACTGCCCACGGGAGGGCAGGATCCCACTTCACCCTGGAAATAAAACCCCCTCAGTCCCAACCAGGTGCATCACCCCATGAAAAATCACAGCCCCAGAGATGCGCCTGCTGCCACCAGCCCGGTGGCTTGGGGACACTCTGCAGGACATGTAATTGCTCTGTCCCGTGATCTGGGTGCATTACTAGTCCAGGAGCATGAGATAATGAACCTTTTAGCTGAGAGTAAAGAGGGAGAAAGAAAGAGAATGAATGAGCTGGGCAAGAGAGAATGACTGAGGATTCGGTTAGTTAATAAAGGGATTGCAGAAAGCAAGGTGAAGAGACAGTGGTAATTTTATGCACTGCCAGTCAGGCCCATTTGTCCTGGGAGCAGCTCCAATTTCTCTCTGAGCTGTTCTTTTTTCTTTAGAAATGGAGCTGTGAAAGGGGAAGGAAAAAAAACCCTCCCTGATTAAAATCAGCACCCAAAGTGACAAGGAAAAAAGCCATTTTAATCTCCGCATCCATAGATGGATCTTCTCCCAAATAAGTGGAACAAAAGAGAATTCAGAATATTGGCCAGTCTTACACAGCACAGGCTGAAATCATCCAGACTCTGATGGCAGTCTTGTCATATCCCAGCCCTAACCACAAAACTAAACCAAATTTCATTTTTACAGCTATTAATTCCCACTCATACATGAATCTCTCTGCTCCGCCCTCACCCACTCCCCATTCATTCATGGCCATTTAAGAATAAACCTCCCTTAAACCCCTAATTAGCGCTGCAATTTTGATGTTTTAGCTCTACAGCTGATTCAAATCTTCCTCTTGTTATTAAATATTCCCACTACTTCATCATAGCTCCTAACTCCGGAGCTGAGGCCAGAAAAAGACAGAACTGAGTATCTATTGCTTTCAAACTCAGCTTTTACCAGATACTTGAGCATCAAGGGGCAGTGAGATGTACTTATCCCATAGAACTTTAATTTCTGACTGAGAAGAAAAGAAAGTTATTTGGGCAAGACAGCAGGGAAGGGCATTATTGTGTTTAAAAACAGGCGTGGATTGTCCCTTGCAGTCAATGGGAACCTGTGAAAAAGTTGGTTTTACTTTAAGACCACAGGATGGGGATGTAAATAGGGAAGTGTGAGTGTTGAATTCTGCCCGAGTTGTCCTTGGATTGGGACAGTTTTGTGTCAGGTCTCTGGGCAGGTGGATATGCTCACCTCTAAATTCCATTTCCCCTCAAGCTGGCCCAGTGGCAGGGCTCCTCAGCTGTTTGTGCACATCCACGTCAGGCTTTTGACCCCAACACAAATGCCCTGGCCAGCCGCGGCAGTGCTCGGTGCAAGGACGAGTGAGCACATAAATCACAATTTGTGTCTCCATGCAGGTGCGAGCTGCTGACACAGGAGCCCATTGCCTTGCTTTATCCTCCCCTGTCCATCCCCAGCTTGGCCACTGGTCAGTGTGGGTGGCAGGAAATGAGAACACTCAGGGCTCTTAGAGAAGCTTTCAGGGCTTGTCTCCAAGGGAACAAACAGAAAGGTCCAGGGGCAAAGCCAGAGCAGCTCTTAAAGAGGATTTAATCTGATGTGGGCTGCCCCTAAGCACACGGTCTTGCACAAAAGGCTGAGGGTGTTCATAAGTCTGTTTAACCTCTCTTAACTTCCCTGCCTTTCCTCCTTTAACTGGATGAGCACAGTTGCCTTGTTCTGGTCCTGATGATTTGAGTGCAAGAAGTGGGGTGGGATTTTCCCTCAAGGAAGGCACCAGCAGCGTGTGCCCTTTCCTCAGGGGGCACAGAGGATATAAACCACTCATCAGCAAGCCAAAAGCTTTTATATTTTTGTATCAATATACTCGGAGATGAGACGTGTGGAGCCTGGGAAATGCAGGCAAAGCAGGGTTTTGTCAGCTGGGAGGATGGTAATGTGAGGAGCAGCAAAATCGGGGGGTTTGTGTGATGTGGTTCAAGTTCCAGGGGACTTTGAGTCCTCTCTTTTATCAGCAGTGGTGTCCTTGAGTGGAGGCTGCAGCTCAGCTCAGCTCAGTCCTGGCACTGAGGCCTGTGATTGCATTACAGGGAATTATCAGGTGGCTGCACCTGGCTTAGAGAGCTCCAAGAAGGCACAGGGGTGCAAAAGGGAAGGCAAAGCACCGGTGGTTTATGAAATTAAAGAGTTCACGAGTGCCAAATCCACATGCTAGAGTGGAACTGAGAAATGGAAGAGGTCTCAGCAGCACCTTATCAGGAGGTAGGACAAGGAAATTGGAGTTGAAAGCGCTGTAGTGCCTGATTTGCTATCTCTCCTCTGCACCTTGGCTGTAGGTCGTGCCTTTAGGGGTTTGTTAGGCAACTTGGGGAGAAATATTTTGTGTGTACTCAGTGGGTTCTGCTTGCAGAAGCCTCGGTATGCACAAGGTGGAAAACCTGTCTGGAGAGATGGGATCCAGCGTCCCTTGTACCCTACAACAAACACAAACACGGGAGGGGAAAGGCCAGAAAATGTAACATGGGCTTCACACAGCTCTTTCTGGAGATGGAGGATGAATTCTCCCCTGCACTAAACACAAGTGGTATTTGCATTGGAGATGTTATTGAGGGGAACAATTCCTGTTGGAAGGAACCTGGCTGCTGCAGGGGGTCAGGGTGGGCTTTTCTCATGTGCAGTGTGTGGAGAAGGGAAGGAGAGGCCAGAAACCCTCTGGAATACAATCCCTCTGCTCTTCCTGAGGGATCCAGGCCAGACCTGAGAAGGAAGCTGGCAGAATCCAAGAGACACAAGTGCCTGTGGTGATGAGGAGACCTGCTGGGCCAGAGCTCGGATGCTGTTAGCACAGGAAAAATCTGAGGAGGTCAAAATCCTTAAACGATGCTGCCAGAAAAAACTGAGATTTCACTTTCTCTGCTATAAATATGGCTCAGTTTCCTGCTTTTACCTCGAGACCGTGCTGCCATTAGGGTCAGGGAAGCAGATCAGGTTCTCCTTCGGTTTCCTCTATCTCCACTCTTTCCTCAAAGGAAAAAAAAAACCTGGAAAACCTTTTGATATCGCCTGAAAAACCTGATATTGCGGCGTTGTCAGGCTCTGGCTGCAATCACAACCTGGGGCTGGTCCTGTAGCTGCTGGTGCAGCTCGGAGATGCTCAGCAATAATATCACGACTTGCTGGCAACGGCACAACAGGAAATTGGAGTAGTAAAATATTTCCCTCCTCGCTGCGTCCCATTTACATGTTCATAATGGAGGTTTTTAAAGCCCTAATGACAAGGAGTGCTCGTGGCTGGGTGAGGAGGATTGAAGCAGAGCCCGGGTGATTGCAGGCGGTGAGGGAGGGATGTTAAATTACATCCGAGGAAGCAGGAGGGCAGCACAGCTGGCGTGGCTGCTGTTTGTGTTTGCCACCCGCGGATGGGGGCTGGCCTTGTCGCCCTGATCCTGGCACAGATGTGCTCACCCACCCTCTCCAGATCTCAGCGAGAAGAAGAAAAAAAAAAAAAAAAAAAAAAGCAAAGGAAAAAAACCCAAAAAAACCCCAACCAAACAACAACAACAAAAAAAATCTTCTTCCAGCTGCAGCCTGCAACAGGAGTGAGCTGAATTTGTGTGTGGAAATAAAAACTGCTGGAGGACTGAGCAGCGCTCAGAGCGAGAACAAAGATGCTCAGGAGAGGCAAAAAGAAGGAAAAAGCCCTGGAGACACGGCTGAGGTGGGCCTAGGAGTGAACTGATGTGGTGCAGATTAAGGAGCTTCTGTTGGGTGCATATGAATCAGAGGCAGCCTTTGAAGCCGGGCAGAGGATGCTGTGGTTGTTTCATCTCTGGCAGCCAAGTTGTCTCCAAATCCTGCTTTCTGCCACCTTGCTGGTGGAGCAATGCCCCAGGGAGGTTTCTCCTTGGATGGAAATCTCCATCTGCATTCCTGGGAGATTATAGGGCACGGTACTGCTGTAGAAGAGGAGTTTGAGGAGTTGTGCACTTGGTGACAAAGAAGAGAGAGAGAGAGAAAGAGATAAAGGAGAGCCCATGAATATAATTCAGCATAAGAGGAAATAGCAGAGAAAGGAGTTAATGGAAGGATGCATAAAAGAACAAATGAGAAAAGAGGTCCTTAGCAATTGCATAGAGCCTAATTTAAGCAGAGTATTCCCGATATTTCCTCTTTAAATAAATAAAACAGCAGAGCCCAAAGTGTTTGAGTTTTTCCCAGTCAAAGCCTTGGTAACAAACTTTCATCTATTCTTGACAGAGCAATTAAAGGGAGGGATACGGGCTCTGAAATGTAGCCAAAAGGAGTAGACTGAATATTTAATACAGTTCCAGGCTTTGAAAGTCCCAACAAACCAGTGGAATGGGGAAGCTGGTGACAGTTTAATCTTAACAAGGAAAGGGAGGGAGAAAACCCTTTATTCCTGCCAGCAAGGATGGCAGGGAAACACAAACTGGATGGGAAACAGGCAGCACCTCTCCAGATTGTCTTCTTGGATGTCATAATTGCATTTCTCAAATGGTGTTTGATGGAGAGGGAAGTGGATCTTCCCACCGATCCTCTTCCAGCTCCTGGTGCTGGAGAGACATAAGTGTGGGCCTCTCTGGGATTGTTTTCCATAGCAGAAAAGAAATAAAAAAATAATAATTTGGGGCTGAGGACAATCTCCTGGTGTGCAGCTCCTGCTCAGCAGCTGGGAGGGGGTGAAGGGAGAGCTGGGGAGTTGAACACGGAGTTAAACATGCAGGTTAGCTCGGCTGCCAGGGCTAAACCTACTCATTAAAGGGATTAGCCAGCAGCCCTGACTGGATTTAGGAGGGTGGCTGTTGCTATCAATAAGTAATCCTGTCTCCAATCCTCTCCGGTGGCTTGGGAAAGACAGGGAGCAGAGGGAGGGTGGGAGGGAAGGAGGGACAGGAAGGAATGACAGGGATAATTTAAGGGAAATGCTGAAGGCAGGGGAAAAAAACTCATCCCCGAGAGGGCATGGCTTGCTGAGGAGTGAAATATTCCTTGTCCCTGTGCTCTGCTGAGGAGCGTGGCAGCTCTGGAACTGAGCTCCTCTTCCTCACTCCGTACAACCCTCCGAGGCAGACTTGCTGGAACAGGATCGTGCTGTTTGGTGACGGGGAGATTGAATTTTGATTAGCTCTGACACAGTCTCTTATAACCTTTTCATTAGAAAATTACCTTTAATAGGAATTGTTCTGACACCTCAGCAGCTTTTCCCCCCTAATTCATTACAGACTCTCTCGTGGTGGGAAGGGAGGGGAGGGAAATCGAAAAGTGCCTCTGTTTTTTTTTTTTTTTTTTTCTACTTGCATATTTATTAATCCATTTACAGTATAATCCATCCCCTGTTTACCTACTGACCTATTTGCTGACTTGTCTGTCTGTTCTTCTGCCTGCAGTATCCATCCAAACAGGGCATGTCTGCTTTCTCCCTCTGAATTAAAATCCAGCTCTCCTTTCTCCTGTGAAATGCAATTTTTTGGAAGATACATCGTTTTGGGGCGACTGCAATATTTCTTTCCACTTTTGCCTTGAGAAGATAATAGTATAAAAGTCATGTTCTGACTTAAAATGAAAAATGAAGGCGCTCCTTTCTAACAGTGTTTCAAAACTCTGTTTCTGCTTTATCCAAAGGCATCTCTGCCTAATTTTTAATCAAAATTCCCACCCAGCTGATGGATGGGTGGGTGTTGGAGGCAAAAGGAGCAGAGCAGGGATGGAAAACGTCTTCATGTTCTCATCTGGCATCAAAACCCAGCTGACACCATGTACAACACAGAGCAAATCGTGTCATCTCAGCCTCCCCCCAGATCTGTGTGATGGAAAAGGGAGACCAGGTGTGGGAACATCAGGAATAATAGTTATTTGCAGAGCTCTTTGAGATCCTAAAAGGGAAAACCCTGGAGAGATGTAAAGTATTATTAAAAGGGCTGTAAGTTCTTTTCAGGCAGTTAAAGGGATAATAAATTCATTGCCCAGGAGATCTGGTAGTCAAAGTTCTGTGCAGAATGTGGTAAAAAAGGGAAGATTTTGGGAGACTTTTGGGCATTGAGCAGGAGGACAGTAAAGCCAGGCTTATCAAGTTAAGTCTTATCTTGGTTCTGGGTTAAAATCAATTTTGTTGTTCCAGCAGCTCTTTCATAAAGCACTAAATGTGTCTGGAGCTTGAGAATTTGAGCGGTTTTTGGTATTTAATCACATTTCACTCAGGTATTTGGGCCTAATTTCTCATTTAAATTTCTTTGGCTTCATCTTGAAGTCATTGGGCTGTCTCTCTCTCTCTTTTTTTTTTTTTTTAATTTTATTTTTAATTTTTTTCTCCCCAGATTAACGAGGCCTTTAGTACCTGCTATTGTCTCCTCACAAAGGCTTTTATCTGCTCTAGTCAAGTCACTTCTCCATCTCTGATAAACTGAAAGGATTGAGCTCTCTCTGCCACCCTCCAGGGAGGATGGATCAATGCTCTCAGCATACTCTGCATTTGCCTTTGATCTTTTCCAGGGAAAGCCCTGTCCACACACCAGCCCTGCTCCACTGAATTCCTGTTCTCTCCCCCTTTTTATTTTATTTTTTTTTCCATATTCCTCTCCTTAGATCTTCGGGCTCCCTGCAAATTTCATTAGGATTAATTTAATTCTTCGTATCAAGATTATTGAGGGGAATTGAGTCCAAGGCTGGAAATGTGTTAAAGCTCCACTTGTGCTTCTCTCTCTGTCTTGTGTTCTCTCCTCCATGGGCACCATCAGAAATAAGATGTTTAATCCAGTTACCACGTGCTTTGCTGATATCATATAACACTAATTTTTTAATCAGAAGGTTGTGAGATACAAAGTCAAACATCTTACAACAGCTAAATCTATTATATCTCTGCAGTTACCCTTATCAACCAAACTCGTAATCTCATCAAAGAATGAAATCAGATTTGACTGACAAGACCTATTTTCCATAAAACCACGTTGACTGATGTTAATTATATTTCTGCCCTTTAATTCTTTATCAATTGAATCATATATCAGCTTTTCCAATGGCTTTGCCAGGGCCAGATGTTGGCTCGCCTAAATTCCCTGCTCCAGCCATGAAATCCGGGCACCAGGTTGGCTGTTCCTCGCTGCAATTCCCTCCTTTTTTCCAGCGAGCTGGAGAGGTGTTGTTAAAATAGAGTTAATCATTTCTGTGACCACAAAGCTGGGAATAGAGCCTCAGCTTCACTGCAACCAGGATGTTGCTTCCATTGCTCCAACCAAATCAAATATAACTTTGCCTGGGTAATCGGGGTGAGGGGAAAAGGAAAAGGTTGGGATTTGTACTTGGAAATAAAGCTATCCTTTACTAGGTCGGGTGGAACTGTACCTCATCATCGTAAGATAGATGATAGAATTGTTGGTAGCTGAACGTGATCATTACCTTAAACTAGAATCGTGAGAATCACAAGGGAAGATATTCACCAAAACTCGTGGAGGTTAATGTTTAACACAGAGTTGTGTAACGGAGGGGGATAATACAGGACCCTGGAGTTGGATTTGGGTCTGTACCCCGACTCCCAGAGCCCCCAATAAATCATAATCATCCGTGATTCTGTGTTCTCCTCGCTGGCAGTGTGAGCTCTCACTCTGCCCATCCTCACGGGCCCTCCCCAGCCCGTTTTCCCTCTGCTGGGGCTGGGATTTGTGTGAAGTCGTGAGTCCCTTTCCCCGGGAGCAGGCACATCCCTGCCACGCTCTGGTGCTGCAGCGGAGTTGGCAGACATCAGGAGCAATCAGCTTCTCTCCTGCTGCCTGACACTGTCGGATTTTCTTACATCTCCCGATAAGAACTAACCTAGCATTTTACAACTGTATATCTGAAATTAGGAGCAGCTTAATCTCCCTCTGCTGGATCACTCAGAGGTGTAATTGTGCAGAAAAAAGGGTATTAAAATGCAAAACACTCTCTTATACTTCTTCCTGTTAAATCTCTTCTTCCTTCTATTCTTTTTATTTTTTTTTTCATTTTACAAGAGGGTTTTTTTACTTTTTGCCTTCCCCCTCATGTGTGTGTCTGTGTGTCTTCATAAAGAGAATGAGCTGGGCACGCAGAGAGAATAATTTCTATTTCTACATATATCTCAGGAATGAATACTCAAATTCAAGCAAAAAATACATTCTTACACCTTTAATTTCCTCTCTATGAAGTATAATGAAAAAGCCTGATTATTTTTAATTCTTCCCTTTAATAATTCAGCAGCGGAGTGATTTAAAGCTGGGGACGATAATTACCTTTTCACTTTCCTGGTAAATGGAGTTTTAATAGAAATGGAAGCTCAAATGCTGGAATTAATTCCAACAGGTCAGCATCAGGTCATCCATAGCATCTTCAGTATAAATCATTTATCTGAAAAATGGCCTGCTTCTCATTTTCCCAGGAATCCCTACCCAGAGGCTACGTTTAAACAGAAGACTCAATGTTTATATCTTGTAAAGCATGAAGGGGGGCAAAAAAAAAAGTGCAATCCACATCATCTTGGAAGGATTTATTATTTTTTTTTTAATGCAAATGAAACTGCTTTTTGAAGGACAGGGAAGCAGGAGCTTGTCTAGATTAGGGAAATTCAGCTGTAGCTACAATGATGGTTGGCTGTGGAAGCTTTCACAGATCCCATTATCTGAGCAGTTTGTGCTGCTCAGTCTATTTATCTTCATGCTACACCTGCTACAGCTGTTTTAGAGGTGAGGGATGGAGGTGAGCAGTGTCATCTCCAGCTGAGAGCAGACCCCCCGAAATAAGGAATGGGCTCTGTGAGCCAAGGAGGTCTGTCAGGGAGAGAGGAAAATAAAGAAAATTATCTCATCAGCCACATCCGTGGAGGTGTGTTTTATAAAAACGAGGGGAAAGGAAAAAAAAAACCCCACCAAGGCAGGTTTAGCCAAAGCTGCTCCTGCCCTGGGATGGATGGTGACAGAGCTGATGGAGAGGGGATTTTCCTGGCACAGGGAGAAGGGGAAAGGCTTCACTGAGATTCCCACACACTGCACCTTGCTCCTGCTCTGATGGACTCAACCCCAAACCATCCCCGTGGGGACTGAAAGTGCTGAAACGCCTCCCCTGAGCTGCTTCCAGCTGGGGTTGGTGTCCCTGGGCTGGGCCAGCAGCAGGGTTTGGCTGGAAGCAGCCAAAGCATCCGTGGGGTTAAATTTTTCATGAGAGCTAAACATAAACTGCCTCTGTCTCTAATTAAGCACCGGGACATGGAACTTTAGAGCACTCCAGCTCTGATTCGCCACAAGTGCGTGGTAATGATTTCTTTTTCAAATGTCAAGCAGTTTTGTTTCTATTTCCTTTCATAAATAATTGGTGCTGAGCCGGTGGCAACACCAGCATCCAGCTGGCAGCAGGAGCCTCGTGA
Source organism: Sylvia borin (assembly GCA_014839755.1). NCBI lineage: Eukaryota > Metazoa > Chordata > Aves > Passeriformes > Sylviidae > Sylvia > Sylvia borin. The sequence goes on along the minus strand of CM025979.1, from coordinate 5,343,142 downwards.
TCCACTCCTTGCATCCAGCCGGGCACAGGGGACAGTTCCAGCAGATCCCAGGTGGGCAGAGAGGTTTTTCCTGCTCCCAGGGCAGGGAAGCCACCACAATTTCCTTGGGGTTTCTGAATTTATTAGCTGTTTCTGAATTTTTTTTTTATCCTCTGTTTGGTTGAGATTAACCCAGTGTTCAGAGCGTGCTGGTGGCAGGGAAAGGTGGCTGAGAAGGTGGAGGATGGCAAAAGAAACACTGTGATTTTCTGCAGGATAAAAGGGAAATTTAATACCTGAAGGCCCAGAAAATCCCAGCTGGGGAGTCCACAGCTAAAAAAGTGCATGGCCCGCTGTGCTGTTCTGCCTGAGGGATCCAGGTGAGCCCTCCCTTCCTGCTCAGGTGCAGCAGCACATCCTGGAGCCACCCCTGCCTCTTTTCTCTGCCACTTATTCTCCACACCAGTATTTCTCTCTCCGTTACTGTTTACAGGCAGGTTTTATCCGCCCCTGCCTGGGGAACTCAAGCAAATGATTGCATTGCTGGGATCCCCAGCCCTGTCAGTAAATACAAACACAGCTTCCAGCAATGACCCAGCTGTCAGCAATTCCAGGGGATCAAAACCATGCCTTTTTTTAGGGAGGTGATGCTTAAAATGCTGCAGGAGTGCTGTACATCATGAAAATGTTCATGGCAGGTCCATATTTACTGTCAGATGCCCTAATGAGAAGTTAAATAATATCCTTTTTGCTTCCCCTCCTCTCTGCCGTGTTGGCAGTGTTATAGGTGGGCGCAGTAAAAGAAAAATAAAAAAAGGTGTTTCAGAAATGTCTAAATGATCTCCTTGGAGAAAAGTGACCTGCTAAGGGACATCACTGCAGTGATGGAATTGATCTCCTGTCTGTCTTTCAAAGGAGCCTTTCAGATTTCCCAGACCCACCCATCCAAGGAAGGCAGATGTTTAAACCCTGATTTTGCTTGCCTCTTGCCGCATTCCATATTTAGCCCCAGAAATATCTGAAGTGGTCATGCTGCCGATCTCAAGAGGGAAGGAAGAAAATAAATCAGACAAAATAGAAGCTGGGTTGTTTGCTCCAGGCATGTTAAAGAACTGTGTGTGTGGCCTTCTGCCTCAGCTGCAGGGCAGTGCCAGGGCTGATCTCTGTTCCTGCCTCCCGTGTGTCACAGGGCCCTTGGGGACAGCCAGCTTGAACTGTCTGAGGTCACTGAGACAGAGACCTGTGTCACAGGCTTTTCACTCCCAGATGTGCTGTGTATAGATTTAAATAAAAAGATATGTGCTATATATTATATATACACTATATAATTACTTATATATATATAATTACTTATATATAGTATATATTGTATATATACTGTATATAATTGCTTATATATATAATTACTTACATATATAATATTATATATACTATATAGACTATATATTCTATATTCTATATTCTATATTCTATATACTAATTATCTATGTATACACTAAATATCTATATACACTTATGTGTGGAAGTCTCTGCATGCTCCTTTTTGCAGCTCTGTCTCTCCCCATGCCCTTGTGCCTGTCCCATCCCCTCCACCCCTTCCTGGTGGGAGCAGCTGGAGGAATGTTCCCTTTTCCCAGAGCTTTTCCCTGTGCTCTGGGGTCCGTCCTCCCTGGCTCCCTGCTGGTGGCTTTGCCCTGGCCCCTGACACAATCCGCCTCTTCCCGTCTCCCTCTCAGGGATGATGTTTATGGAGTCTCAGTTCTCCTGCATTTTTCATGGAGCTGCTCTCTGGGGGCAGTGCAGGCTGATAATCAAACGGCACCCGAGCAGAGATTGCTGCAGCTCCCAGCTGGTGATCACCCTGCTGTCCCTGCAGCCACCACCCCTGCCAGCTGCCACCCCCTTGGTCCCCAGACTGACTGTCCCCTGCTCTGTCTGTGGGGTCACACAGGCTCTGAATGTCCCCACCTGTGCCCAGCTGCCACCCCCTTGGTCCCCAGACTGACTGTCCCCTGCTCTGTCTGTGGGGTCACACAGGCTCCGAATGTCCCCACCTGAGCAAAGGTGACCCCGGGCTGTGTGCAGCGCCCAGGGGTGTGCCTTTGCTGTGATCAACCAGAGCTGCACAGAGCTCGCTCCTCGTGCTCCATCCTCCTCTTCCTCTGGGCACCCCAGAGCCTGGATCTTCTACCGCTGATCTCAGGCGGAGGTGGAGCAATCAGAAACACAAAACGAGCAATGGTGCCTCAGGGCTGATGGTGCCTTACAGTGCAGAGCTGCTGTTTATTTCTTGGTGTGTTCTCCTGGGTCCAGGAGCTTCTCACTTTCCCACCCCCTCCAAAACCACCTGTCCCAGCCCTTGCTAAATTCCAAGCACAAACTGACAAGGAGCATTCTCTGTGCCAGCAGAGCTGCTCCTGGTTATAGGGCAGGAAAAGCTGCTTGAGCTCCTTCATTCCATGGGATCAGGAGCCTCTGGAATGCTGTGGGAGATGCCCAGGGCTGTGGGACTTGGTGGTGTGAAGGAAGAGAGGAGCAGGCTGTGAGCCCTGGGAGAAACAAGAGCATCTCTTTTTCCCACCCCTTGCTAGAGAGTTGCCCTTCACTTTTTTACTTTATTTTTTGTGATGAATTGAATCCTCTGGATGAGAAGAAATGAGTTCCATGCCACGGAAGAGTGTCGAAATCTGAAAAATTCATACTCTTGGTTCTCCCTCTGCCTGAAGAAGGGATGGACCTGCTCACCACCAGGGCTCCATCTCCTCACCTGAAACAAAACAGGCAGTGACAAAGAGAAGTAATTCATGAGCACTGAATAATTCAAAGGACTTCCATGCCCTGCTCCTTTTTTTTGTTGTTGTTGTCCCTTGGGAGAATCCACCCCCTGCTACACACACACAAGGCCTGGGAGAGAGGGAGCCTCTCCTGGGACACACAAACGTTGCACATTTTCCTTTCATCCATCCTTCCTTCCCCCTGGCCATCTCTCCCTCTGTACAAACATTTGCCTTCCCAGCCAGCCCTTTCCATACTTTGTTTTCCCTGCCTTGCACACACACACACACACACCCCTCAGCCTCCCTGTGCCATCCTCCAGCCTCCCTCAAGAGCCCTCCATTTCAATAGGAGATGGGACCTGGGAATTTGGCTTTAATATTTCATAAGCTTCCTTCTAAAATGTAAAGCATATTTGTGTTATTTGCATCAACCACGGAGAAAGATACTGCCTTGGATTTTGCAGGCAGATCCTAACCTGCTGCCCACTTTTCCAGGGCAGAGCATAAAAACCACAATTTATTCAAAAGAACCCTTTCTCCTATTTACATTTATATTGAATAATTTAAAACAACTTCCATAAATTCTTCCTTGTAGGATGGGGAGAACCTGTCCACGTCTGAGGAACGTGTTCCTAAAGAAACCCAACAGCACACAGAGATGTCTGCAGAGCTGATGGCATCTAAAGGATCGTGCTGGGCCAAAAATCTCTTTCCAAATTCTGTCCCTGCCTCTTTTGTCTGTCTGAAGACGGAGTAGAAAGAGATCAGCACGAGCTGATGGGGGAAACAAACCCAGTTTTAACAATTTTAAGGCTGGAAAAAGCTGGCAGGACTCTGCCTGAGGAGTGTTGGAGCTGAGCTCCTCCCAGCAGCATCCAGGGACGCAACTCCTCAGTGGTGCCAATCTGTGATAATCAGGGAGTTCATTTAAACCCACTGAATGCCACTTCCCAGCTTTCATTTCCTCTCTCCTTGGGCATGTTTAGGGCTCTTTGTCTCTTATCTCTTTCTAATCGTGGATATTTTCATCACTTTCCTTTCCTCGGGGTTTATTTGGCAGCGGTTCCTGAAGTTTGGTGGGTTTTGTGCTGGATCCAGAGTTGGTGTTGTTATTCTACATTAATGTCCAGGTGCATTGGCCATCACTTCGGCATGACAGCAGGGAATTGAGCCAAAAAATGAATCAAACTCTCACACCCCAATGGATGAGTGAACATCCCTTGGAAGCCCAGACAGGAACAACCAGCGAGGAACATCTCCAGTGCATCTCAGCATAGCAGTGAATCCAGACTAATTACCAACAGGGAGAGTGGAAGCTTAAATAATGTCTCATTTCCTAATTTCAAAACTGCCTCTATCACTCCCAAGGCTCCAAGTTCTTTCCCAGAACACAGAAAATGACTCAGATCTCACCGTGTGCCTGGGACAGCTGATTTTTTTTTCCCCCCACCATATTTTCACAGATTTTTTATTCTTATTTCTTTAATCCATACCAATCTCAGCCTCTCTGTGAGCAGACACAGAGCAGTGGCTGGACCTTCTGTGGCTGGAAAAAAAACCTCCTGGTGCTGAGTGGTGATTGTTAATTTGGGCAGAGGAAGCCAAAGGAGTGGAGGAGGGTGCTTAAAGCAGACAAAAAAATGGGTGGTAACTCAGCCATGCACAATCCACAGCTCCTCCGTGGCAGGAACCTGCAAGTCTGAGGCGTATATTATACATATATTTCATATATATTCCATCATCCAAACGAACTGCAGGGAATGCCGTCCTCAAATCGCTGTGAATTAGGAGCCATTCAAACGCAGCCCAAAAGCACTCGTGAACTATTTGGGTAAATACTCTTTTAATCTGGTGCTGACTCCGTTAGAAACACAAGGACCTAATTTCTGCTTGCACTAAAACCAGAGCAAGATGTTGGCAAATCAAAGCTGACGGAGTAACAGAAGTCTTCGTGTTTTAATTGAATGTGGAATAAATCCACCTGCATATAATACCTCCCCAGAACTTTCCCCCTCAAAAATAGCTTTCTGTTCTTTTTTTTTTCCAGTCATTACTAGACTTTCAAGGTTAGAGATTAATTATAATGGTAATATTGCCGTTTATTTTACTGCCAGCTGTAGTGGGAGAATAAATCTAGCCTGAAAATAAATTGTGAGCTCTGTGTCCACATTAAAAAGCTTGTGATTCTGCCTCAGTGTTAATGAAATATTATTGACTGATTCTATTGAATTTGGCAAAACCCCCCTCCCTTGCTGCTTCTACTGCACTGAGGCACAAATCTTGGAAAAACAAGATCTTGTTTAAACAAGAGTGTTCAGCTCCTGGCATCTATCAAAGTGGAGCATCAGGAAAGAAAATGAACATCCCTTCCTTCCTTTATCTTAATCCAAAATATTTCTGTTCTTCCTTTATTTTTTGGGGTTTTTTTGGGTGGTTTTTTTGTTTTTTTTTTCTTTCTTTATTTCTCTGAAATCCAGCAAATGCTGCAGGTTCCTCCTGGCTGTGTTTTATGTTTAAGGGCACAGATACCCATTTCATTAACTCCATAACTGTGTGGTTACTGCTGGCCTTGGGATTGCACAGTGAGCAGCAGAGATGGATTAAGGCAGTAATTTCATGGCTATTTCTGGCTTTCCCCACTTCTGGTCTCTTAAGGACAGATTTAGATGTCCTTTAGGAAGCTTAAAATTAGGGAAAAGCTTTTTTTTTTTTTTTTTAGGATCAAGGAGAGATCCATCACCAGTTCTCCTGATGGAGGCTGGTGCTCCCACAGGGATGGAGGGACATGACCACAGAAAGCGGGGAGAAAAATCCCCCAGCAAACCCAGGCCTAAGGGAAGGAAAAATAACCTCTTTATTCCCTGTCTTAGCACCACTTTTGCTTCTTGCAGGATCCCTGCCTGCATAATTGCCTGCTCACAACAGCCTGGTGGAATTATCTTCATCTGAAGCCATTCTCAGAACTAGAAAGGAACGTTTCCCATGAGCTGCTGGCGTTTGGAGCTGGGGTCTGCAGGCAGCTCAGCCTTTCTGCAGTGAACAAATCCCAGCAGAAGGGCTGCAGAGCGTGAAACTCTGGGCTTTACTCACTCAGACTGCTGACATGTGATGCCCACAGAACAAATTGCCTATTAATTGGGTAAATTGTGCTGGGAAATGACCAGTTCTCCTCTCCCAGCTCTCCTGATCCACCTCAACTGCTGCACCAGGACCTGGCTCGAAGTTTGGGTGATGTCAGGACTAGAAATACGAGACAAGATGTAGGAGCAGAATGAAAAACCGGGATCACTTTGGCCAACACTGCTCTTTGGATGAACCTGGAGCAAACCCAAGATGAGATTCAAAGCTGAGACCCACTGGTGCTTTCCACTGGCTCTTCACTTGTGAGAACATCTGGGATCCACGTGGCACCAGTGGCACTTGCCACAGCTCTGGATGTGCTGGAAAATCTGATTCAGGAGCCAACATAAAAATCTTCTTTCTGGATACTCTTCTCAAAGACCCAAACTGTGATATCCTTCAAGCACCAAAGAGGGGCCCATTAGAGCGCTTGTGTTTGAGCGTTTGAAGCAATTATTCATGTTCACCCAGCTCCAAACAGCTACCAAACACCATGTGTTTTTCCTCAGTGTTAATAAAATCCTAAATGATTCTTCATTAAGAAGCCCATTAAGACGACTGCAGTTTCCTCGAAGCTCATTAGAGGATATTCTCACCACTAAATTATCACGCTGGAGTTTTATAGGAGGCTGAGGAAAGATGCCCTATTGTGATTAATTCATGATAGATTTTCCTCTGCTCTGCTTGCAGTCCCACTCCCCAGGCTCAGCTTTGCTGGTTGCCCAACTTGGGGAGGATAAAGCTGATCCTTCAGCTTGGCTTTGTGGGAGAGACAACCCAGAGCTGAGCCTGCCATCTCTATTTCTGGAACTTTCCTTCATCTCCTGGCCTGTCCTCTGCACAGAGGGCTCCTGCCAGTCTGAGCTAGGATTGGGATCAAGGGCAGCCCTTGCAAGGCAAAAATCTGAGGGCAAAGTGGTCAAAACAACAGCAGAAAACAGAATCATTAAGCCCACGCTGGCTGAGTGTTCTCCTCACTCCAGGTCCTCCTGAACCCAGCGGGAAGCTCCAAGAGCTGGGGGTCACTCAAGTGTGGGAACAGAGGCCTCTGTGACAAAACAGAGCTGCTGGGATCTCCCACTGAGTATTAAAATCTCATTTTATGGTACATTATACACTTGGCCTTTCGAACAATCCGTGGCCATAAATGGTGCTTGCGTCCCGGAGCCAAATCTGGGGAAAGAACAAGAGATAATCCTTCTGGCTGGGGAGGATGGAGTGGGAAGGGCCAGCACTGCACAATTATTTATGTCCACTCAGAGACACAGGGAAATGAAATGTATCGAGAGGGCTGCCAGGCCCTCCTCAGAATGGGGCTTTAAATGATATTGATGTGGTGCTAATGGGCGCACAGTTTGTCTTCTCTGTGTTACATCCCAGAGCTTGGAGCTGGCACTTGGAGAGGCAGCTCAGGCATAGCTGGTCTCTTTAGGAGGATTTATTTCTGGGGATTTGGAGTCTCAAAGAGCTGCAGAACCCGTTTGACCCAACAAGAGGATCAAGGAGGTGTCAGGGGTACCCAGCCACAGTGCCACTGCTTTCACTCGCCCCTCATTCATCAGCCGAGGGTCAGGAATCCTGAAACAGGGATTTTTTTTTCTCCCTGAATAAGAAATGAAGAATGAATCTGAATAATATCCCTGTCTGAGGATGACCCTTGGCAAGGGGCTTTGAGGCTGGCAGGGTGTCACACGCTGCCCCAGAATGTCACACGCTGCCCCAGAATGTCACACGCTGCCCCAGCAAAGCTTAAAACCCACAGGGTTTGGAGGCAGATTTCCTTTAAGAAGCCACATTTTTCAGGTGACAGAGGAAACTTTGTCCACTCCTCCAGCTTGTGTGGCTGCCTTGGAAATCTCTCCCACCTACAGATAAAAACTCCTCATATGTGGCCTATTCCTTTCAGCTTTAATCTCCTCCAGAATCAGCTATTAAATCGAGAGTGAGTGTGATTATCTTCGGAGGAAAAGGTGCAGGGGACGGACGGGGTCTGAAGGCAGCAGCTGTTTATTCATTCCTCCTGCAGCTCCAGCAGGAGCACTGATCCTGGCATGGAATTAAGGGAGGAAGGGCAGAGCTGCGATTTGTTGGCTTGATCTGACAGCCAATTTTCAGATCTGGATCGGAAAGTTATAAAGGAAGTTTTAAAAGTGCCTGCCTTTGGGTTTAGCTCTGTGGAGGAAGAGTGTTATTTTTCACTCCGCTTTTCAGAAAAGAGTTTTTAATGTGTCAAGGCGGTTTTTAAGGATTCAGTTCATCGTGGCACCAAGTAAAGCCAACTGAGAGCACAGACAAGTGCTGTGCAAACACAGCCCTTCCCCAGAGGGCTCAGAGGTTCTGATTAATTATTAAGAATAACTGAGGAAATCACAGAATCCCAGGATGAAAACCTGGCCTTGGACTCTCCCAGGGATGGGGCAGCCGCAGTTTCTCTGGGTGACCTGTGCCAGGACCTCCCCACCCTCCCAGGGAAGAATTTCTTCCCCACATCTGATGTAAATCTCTCCTCTTTTGGTTTAAAACTGCTCCCCCTTGTCCTATCACCGTCTGCCTGAGTGAGAAGTTGCTCTCCATCTCTTTTATATTAACCAGTGAGTAATGAATCACAGCAATAGATGTGTGAAACGCTGTTATTTTATTTCCTAATTCATTTCCTTCTGGTGCAAAGCCACCCCTGAGATCAGCTGAGGTGTCAGAGGAGCTGTTGAGCCCTGTCAGCCCAGTGGGTAAAGGAATTCACCCCACTTGTGTCTGGGGGAGTTTCCAGCCTCTTTTTTTCTTCAGGGAAAACTTTCTCCAGGTGTTCTGGGCAAAACACAGCCGAGAACATTCGATGGCAGCTCAGAAATGCAAAATGCAGGCAGGAGGAAGCCAGGCCGTCTGGGCAGTGCTGATGTGGGGGGTTTTTCCCCAGTCCCTCTCTCCCCACAGCAGAGAGAATAATTCCTGTGGCTCCAAAGTGAACACCCCTGGTAGGAGCTTTGCCTCTGATCACGAGGCAGCTGCAAAATTGCTTTCCAATGGTTCCATGCTTGGGTTTTGCTGGTGAGCTCCTTGGTTGAGTAAGACATGGGGAAAAAACCTTTGGGAAGGAGGGAGAAGAGAGGAGGCCAAAGGCTTGGGATTGGGGAGGATGAAGAGGTGAAGGGTGGGGTGAAATATCCTATTTTGAGCAGAAGCTGAAGATGTTCAGGGGTCACAGCAGAAGGGGTGGGTCCTTTGGCCCTGCAGAGTGAGAAGCAGGACCTGGCACGTGGACGTGAAGCTCTACAGGGAGGCCAGAACCTTTCCCATTTATGGTTAAAATAAGACGTTTTTGGGGGGAGCACACCCAGCCTGGAGTCTTTTCTCCAGCAGTGAGGGCAAAAGAAGAATCACAGCCACCGTGCAAGTGTGGAACGGAGTAAGAAATGAAACCCCTCAGGTGAAATTGCGTCCTCTGAGAAGTGAAAAGTAATTTTTCTACTGACTGCATCTGACCACAGCTCTACTCTCCCCCATCAGCTGCCAGGCCTTGGTTAACTCTGCTGCCAAGGTACCTCCTTGCAGTGCAATAAAAATAAAATACTCTCTGCTCCAGCTTTCCTGATGGCTGTGACTTTGTTTAAGCAACTTTATAATGAACCCTCTCTCTCCTCCCAATAGGTGCCTTTGCTGTAATATCCTGGAGTAACAATGGACTAAAATAAATCAGCTTTTACAAACTCATGAACACAAAGAAGGGAATGTAAACCAATTTCTGATCCAGTTGAGGTGCACTGAGATTTCACAGAGTGGCATGAAGCTTGAGTGGATTCTGAAATTGCTCTTGAGCCTGAGAATTCATCTCTCCTTTCTCTCCTCTGCCAGCAGAGATGTTGCTCTTAACCCCTTGAAAGCTGGCCCTGAATTCATCTTTTTTTTTCCTTTTTTGTCTGTCTACAGCTCATTTGTATATTTTGTCTTGAGTTGTGGAGAATTCAAGGTGCTCAGAGCCCTTCACTGACCAAAAATTTCACAGTTCTTGGGAGAAAGGGGCACCTGGGACAGAGACATTGTCACTGGTGTGAAGCACCTCACCCATTAGGGCCACCCAGGGCTGGGGACACAGCTGGTGGCACTAGAGCTTGGGGGAAAACCACTGGAAAATCGGAATTATTGAAAAAAAAAATCATAATTCTGGTGAAAACTGGTGGCACTGCCTGGAAAATTCTGCAGGTTCCTGAGCCCTGCTGGGGAAAAAAACCAAAAGAGACCCATCCTCACCATCCTCCCTTCAACAAATGCCCATCCAGTGTGTAATTAACCCAGTTAGCAGAGACACTGATGCATGCTAACTCCATGAAACCAGCTTATTAGCTGCACTGCTAATTAGCCATGGGAAAACAGGCACAGGGGTTTATGAATATCCGTTTGAGAAAGGGGAGGAGGAAAGGAAAACCTGTTGAAACGGATTTTTTTTTTTTTTTTTAACCCTGTTATTCCTTTGCTTTTTAGAGAGGGTTGAAAGCAGGAACAAATTTAAATGCCTGTGTGGAGGAGGGATTGGTTTGGCAGCCAGGGCAGTGGTTTGGGGAGATCAGGGGGGGAAAAGCTGTGGGGAAATGGGTTTTTAACCAGCAATTCCTGTACACATTTGGGTCAGGGTGACCTCTCTGGCCACATGGATCAGTTGTGATTGAGATTGTGGCCTCACCTGGCTGCAGCCGGGCTGGGAACAGCCCTGAGCAAGGACTGGGGCGTCAGAAAATGTGCACCCAGTGCTGGCTGACCCAGCAGAGCTGTCCCTCTCCCAGGAAGCTCCTTCTGGAGTTTGCTGCTGCATTTGGTATTCGGGGAAGAGCCCAATTGGCTGATTGTGCTGATGGGATGTGAAAGGCAGGATGGAGTTTTATTGCAGAGCAGTTGACCTTGCTCCAGAGATATTACTGATACACAGCTGCTCTTCAACGTGGCGAAACACTGGAGTCATTATGTGAATCTGGCTGCTAAGGGAAGCAATTAGACTTCAGAGCTTTAGGATTTGCTTTGGAATAAAATAAAATAAAATAAAATAAAATAAAATTCAGGCTTGTTCAGGTGGGAGGGTGGGGCAGCTCCCTCTCTCTGTCTGTGGTGGGGCAGCTCTGGAGGAACCTTGTGCTGTCACTGAGGGTCCAAGCAATGACCCCTCCCCATTTTAAAATGAAGGCAGGTGGGAGTGTTTTTGTGTAGCTGCTCAGTGGCATTAGTGAGGCTTTTCTCGAAGGCTGTGAGGTACCACAGAACCACTGAGGTTAGAAAACCTCCAGCATCACTGAGTCCACGCTGTCACTGATCCCCACTGCCTGCCACATCCCTAAACCTCCCGGCACTGGGACTCCAAACCCCTTTGGGAGCCTTCCCAGGAGGAAATTCCTCCTGATATCCCACCTGAGCCTCCTCGTGGTGCAGATTGAGGCCGTTTCCCCTCACTGAGGGCACAGGAGATATAAAACACAGGGCAGCCCAGGCGAGGGAGGGAGGCAGGGCAGGTTTCTGTGCTTGCTGCTGAGCCATAATTATGCTCAGAGCCTGTGTCAGCGATTACACTTGTTCCACTTGTACAGCACAGGGCTGGTGCCTTGTTTAACAATGCACAGCTCATTGTTCTCGCTGCAGCCCTCAACGCCACCAAATTGATATTGCTTTTCCACGGGCAGGCAGATAAGGCACGTGCCCAGCACACCGTGAGAGCCACGACAGCATCATCGCCACGGGGGAGAGAGAAACCTCCACGTGCCAGCACAGCCCCTTTCCTGCCTCAAAAATCCCTTTTCCTGCCCCAAAAATCCCTTTTCCTTCCTCAACACAGCCCCTTTTCCTGCCTCATCACAGCCTCTTTTCCTGCCTCAAAAATCCCTTTTCCTGCCTCAAAAAAAACCTTTTCCTGCCTCAACACAGCCCCTCTTCCTGCCTCAACAAAATCCCTTTTCCTGCCTCAACACAGCCTCTTTTCCTGCCTCAAAAATCCCTTTTCCTGCCTCATCACAGCCTCTTTTCCTTCCTCAACACAGCCCCTTTTCCTGCCTCAGCAGCCCAGGAATTCCCAGCTGGAATTCCCAGGAGGAGGGCAATAGAGAGGGATGTGCCATGCTGAGGTGGAGAAGGGAGGAAATCCCTCTGGATGGGACAGGAGATGAGGAAGAACGATGGAAACACAACTGCATGGCTCCTTGGGGAGGCTGAAATCACACCTGGGGTGACCCTCAGTGTGTGTCAAAATACACCTCAGTGAGGTGAAAATTTAGGCTGGGCTTTTAAAACAACTGATGGTTTTAATGGCCCTCCCCATGCCCAAATACCCTGCCTTCAGCTGGGACACAGAGAAGGGTTGTTTCTATGGCAGAGGGTGGGAATCTGTCCTAAATCTGTCCCAAATCTGTCCCAAATCTGTCCCAAATCTCTCCCGTGCTGCACTTGGGAATGAGGGGAGATTAAGAAGCAGGAGAGAACTGGAAGGAGAATGGTGAGCATGAGATTGCCTCTGACAGGCAGACACAGTGGCAGGTTTTTTTTCCTCCCGAGATGCATTTTTGTCCTTCGCTGAAAAGCGCTCATTTGTTGTAGCAGAACTACTGAAGATTTGGAAGCATTCACAAGGAATTTTCTGGGTTGGAAAAACATGGTTTGAAATTATCGAGGCATCGCAATCTCATGCAATCAGGACACAAAGTCTGGGAAAGTCTGAGCTGAAATTTACCCTTTCACTTGAAGTTTAAACTTGAATGCTTTAAAATACCCTAAAGCTTAAAATCAAAATGGAACAATCTGAAGTTACTGGAGGAAAAGAATGACCCAATCTAAACTGTATTTCTACTGGTCATCTGGAGAAAATTGGCAACACATCGACTTTTTGCTTCAATTTCAGATAGATTTCTGTCAGTCAGAAAAGAAATGTTTCCTGCCCCACTCTTTTTCTCCCTCTTTGGGGCAATGTGAGCACGCTGAGGGATGTCTGCAGGACCTGGGTGTGTGGGTCACTGTGATCTCTGCACCCAAAACCTCTCAGGGGAATCTCCCCTTGAGCCAGGCTGGGCAGCAGCTCTGGCACTGTTCACCACAAAGGGAAGAAATGATCATTTTCTCTTGTCTCATCCCCAGAAGATATAAGTTTTCTCCTCTTTTGAATTAAATTAACCAATTTTTTTTTGTACCTCAAGCTTTCCCCCCAGCCTGGAGAAGCTCTGGGTGGGAAGGGGAATCTCCAGCATGGCAATGTTTGATACAAGGACAATGCCAGGGCTTTCCTCTCCTCAACCCAAGCCACTTGGAGAAGACAAGCAGTTTTCCAGAGCTCCTGCTTCGTGCCAGTAACGACCCTCTGGAGTATTCCCATTTCCATAGATTTACTGGCTTAATGCTTTGTTAGAACGATAAAAGCCAGTTAATTATCCCTTATGAGATTCTGCCTCCCCACCTGCCTTCCTCGCCCCCCCCAGCCCGGCCTCCCCACGGCTGTGTATTTATCTTTTGTTCCTCCATTTGATTTGGAGGCGAATAAATTGGGAAAGCTGGAGTGATTCATGTAACTGTGGATTGCATATTGATCTGGCACACTCTCCTCCTTAAAGCCCCCCATTAGTCACGCCGATCAATGGCTCCTTCTGGATGGGAATCCGTGCTCGGGGAGCCAGCACTGGAGGTTCTCTGCACTTCACAGCCCCTGCCCAGCCCCTTTTATTATTCTTTTTTTTGCTGTTGTTCTTGCCAGAAATTCGGATGCTTCAAAGTTCGCAGAGGCTCTGCTGCACTCCCAACCCTTAAGAGCCTTCCTGGAGCAGTTTGTGAACACTTCCAGGAGCTGCTGGTGATTGTTTCTCCGCCACTGAGCTTTTTTTTCTGATGGGTATCAAAAGCCAGGAGGTGAAGGAACATGTTGTTTTGCAGGCTGCTGGAGAAATATTTCCTCCTACGTGGAGCAAACGCAGGGTTTTCCATCAAGAACAGGGCGCTCTCAAAGCAGTGTCAGCTCCACACGAGCCTGGCATTAGCTGATCTTCCAGCAGAGCTCATAAAACACTTTACCGAGGCACAGCAGCATCATCTTCCTCGGAATCAGACACAGCCAACAGCTCCACAGCTAAATGGGGCTATTTGAACAGCCGCCAGAGAGCCATCAGCACCACCAAATTCACATCTCAGCCTCCTGACTCCCTGCTCCTTTCCTTTCCTTACTCGCTTTCATGCGGGACCGGGAAATTCCATGCAGGAATGTGGATTCATGGGGCATTTTCCCACCCCCTAATGAGGGGGGAGCAGTTTTAGGGCCGGTGCTGAGGTGACAGACACCCCAAAATGCCTCAGGTCGGTGGTTTTCTACCTGAACTTGGAAGAATTTTGGGGGTCAGCAGATTAAGGAGCTGTCAGAAGGGACTCGGAAAAGCCAAGTTGTTGTCAGCGAAGTTCTTCAGGGCTCAGGGAAACTATTCCTCCACGACAAACTTAAAGGCACCAGAAATAATGATAAAAAACGGGGACAGAAAGCTGGGTGTATGTCTGGGGCTGAGCACTGAAATGTGAGGATGAGGCAGGAGGGCTTTGGGGGCTGTCTGATTTTTGATGGCTGTGCCATCCATCCCCGCCGAGGAAGAGGAATGTTCTACCCAATTTCTGATCACTGCTGTTAAAACCCAGAGGCACGGTGCAAATCCAGCCCCATTTTCCTCTGCTCCCCTGGATTTGGATGTCTCTCGCAGTCCCCATCTGTACCCTCACCTGATGAATCTCTGCAGACTTTTGGCTCTCTGCTCTCCCCAGCAGTGGCTGCTTTTCAGGGCAGCTGATCAATGGAAATGTTGTATAAAGTCTCAGCTGCTTTCTTTTTTTTCTTTTTTTTTTTTTTTTTTTCCCTGTTCCTTCCTTTGTATATTTTTCACAATTTTGTCTTTCAGGAAAGCTCATGTCAGTGAAATACGTCTCCTCTGTGAAATTTCGCCAAGCTGAGGGTTTTCCCCGCCGAAAATATCCGAAACTGCAAGTGTTAGAGGTTTTGGTACGAATCTGCCTTCATGAGACTCACCACTTGGAACGGATTCAAGATTTCCTTCATGGCCACATGATCTTTCACATAGGCTAGATTTGAAAACAAACTCGTTTGCTCTGCCAAAAGGGGAGGAATCCTTTCATGAAAAACAGGATGAGTTCCAATTCAGCAATGATCCACGTAAACACAAAAATATAGGGTGCCATCTCTCCTAAATCCTAGGCATTAAAAGATCAGCTAACAGAAAATGGCATGATTGCTTTGAAACCCACATCGTTTGCGCTGCTGGATGGAAAAACACGGACATGGGAAATAAAAACAGCAGGACACAAATGTTAATTACTGGAGAAACAGTCCTTTCCTAAACTCTGTGTGTGCCTCGTGTGTCTCTCTCTGCCTCTCACTCTCTTCTGGCTGGAGGACTCCAGGTCGAGGTTTGGCCCCACAGGGATTGGAAAGAGGAGGCATCACCCAAACTGCAGCTTCAGATGTTTTTTGTAGCCCCATCCTGCCTGTGAGCACCCCTGTGCTGTCTCTGGGGTGCTGAGGATCCCCCTCCCTGCCCACTGAGGAGACCATCCCCCCATGACTGAGGAGAACATCCCATGACTGAGGAGAACATCCCCCATGGCTGAGGAGAACATCCCCCATGGCTGAGGAGAACATCCTCCCATGACTGAGGAGAACATCCCCCATGACTGGGGAGAACATCACCCCATGGCTGAGGAGAACATCCCATGACTGAGGAGAACATCGCCCATGACTGAGGAGAACATCGCCCCATGACTGGGGAGAACATCCCCCATGGCTGAGGAGAACATCCCCCATGACTGAGGAGAACATCCTCCCATGGCTGAGGAGAACATCCCATGACTGAGGAGAACATCGCCCATGACTGAGGAGAACATCGCCCCATGACTGGGGAGAACATCCCCCATGACTGAGGAGAACATCGCCCATGACTGAGGAGAACATTGCCCCATGACTGAGGAGAACATCCCCATGACTGAGGAGAACATCGCCCATGACTGAGGAGAACATCGCCCCATGACTGGGGAGAACATCCCCCATGACTGAGGAGAACATCGCCCATGACTGAGGAGAACATTGCCCCATGACTGAGGAGAACATCCCCCATGGCTGAGGAGAACATCCCCCCATGACTGAGGAGAACATCCCCCATGGCTGAGGAGAACATCTCCCATGGCTGAGGAGAACATCGCCCCATGGCCCAGGAGATGGTGTAAAACAAAACCCTGTGCGTTTCTCCAGCCTCAGCAGCGTTTTTGGCAGAAGAAGTTAGAGCAGGGCATGTGGAGGGGCAGGGGAGGCAGCCTGTGATGTGGTGCTGTGCCCCAGAGCTCACCCCCAAACCTCTGCAGCCTGGAGAGCCTTTTGTCAGCAAGGAGAACGTCCCTGCTGTCCCCTCCTTTCCTGCTCAGGGGACAGCACTGACCTTTCCCTGTCCCCATCTCCCCCAGCCCCACCTGGAGCACCCAAATTCCCTCCAGAACCCAGCCCATGAACATTTTTACAACTGCAGCCAGGCTCTGAGAGGTTCTGTGGCCTGATGCTTCCATCCATTTGCTTTTCTACGAGTCATATCAGTAATATTGTGAGCGTCCAGAGCCACAGAAAAAATGGAAACCCACTTTTGTGCATTCCTTTTCACTCAGGTCCTTTCTGTGGCACAAAGCTCCCACCTGGCTCAGGGACTCACCATCCCCCAGGAAAATCCCTTCGGGACAAGGCCTGTTGCTTTAATCTCTGCAGGAAGCTTTTCCTCCACTCTTTTTCCCCCCTCTGTACACATTTTATTACTGTGCAAATGAAAATGTCTGTTCACTCCCCTGTCAGGTGCTGGAATTGTTGGAAGGGGAGAGGACAGAAAAATCGTGTTTGGAAAGGGAAAAAGGGAGAAAGAGAGGGAGAGAAGGAGGAAGGAGGGAAGGAAGGAAGGAAGGAAGGAAGGAAGGAAGGAAGGAAGGAAGGAAGGAAGGAAGGAAGGAAGGAAGGAAGGAAGGAAGGAAGGAAGGAAGGAAGGAAGGAAGGAAGGAGGGAGGGAGGGAAGGAAGGAAGGAAGGAAGGAAGGAAGGAAGGAAGGAAGGAAGGAAGGAAGGAAGGAAGGAAGGAAGGAAGGAAGGAAGGAAGGAAGGAAGGAAGGAAGGAAGGAAGGAAGGAAGGAAGGAAAGCTTTAATCCCACCTCTGCATGCACTGGCTCTGCATCAACACCTTCCCTTTCTCCATGGTCTCATTTACCAACTTACTTAACCTCCTCTGGTGAAAATAGCTCGGAAGAGATGAGAGCAGAGGGACAAAGAAATAAGGTTACACATTTACCAGCCTGTTAATATTTATAAGGGCTGTGAACCAGATTAATCTCCATGCACCGTTTCACCTGCAATGCTTCCCTTCCATATTTATGTGAGGAGGAAAGAAATAAACAAAAAAGAAATCCAAGTATCTACCTGCTTTTAAGCAGTGCGTGAGCCACCTGTGTTTTAAACAGGATAAAAGAGTTTTCCTCTGTGTCTTTTTTGGGCAGTGGGATAATTTTCCAGGTTAGAGGCCAGGATGGGGTCACTGCTCCGCAGGAGTTCAGGATTTGCCTGGGGTTTGGGGTCTGGGGAGTGGGGCTGGGCAGGTGTGTGGGATGCTCAGGGATGGGAGGGAAAGGGGCACAAAAATGCCCAAAGCAGGGCTGGAGGCAGTGCAGAGACAGAGCCTGTGCTCATTCACCACCTCAGCCTAAAGCCCAGGTGCCTCCAGGTGTGTTATTCACAGCCCCAAGTGCTGCTGTCCGGGTTCTCCCAATCCCCCAGGGAAACATCTCTGCCTTGTCTGCAGGAGGAACACAGTCAATCTGTTTATGAAACTAGTTATGGGGATGAATTAACATTTAAAGCCCTGCACAGTTCGCATTTCCATTTATAAATTCTCCAGTTAGGATTATTTGATAATGCAAATTCTCATCTACTGTCTTAATAGACCCTTCAGTGCTGGGGTGGGTTTGGATTTCAATTGCCTTTCTTTTTTTTTTTTTTTTTCTCCTCCTAGTAATAGGATCTGCCTCACATGTGACAGATTTGTCAGCGAAATTTTAACAAATAATATTAAATGAACTTTAAATGCCATTTGTATCATCAGTTTTTAATTTCAAAAGTGTCATCCCATTGCAGTTGGGGAATATGTAAATGAACAGTTCACCTACTAAATTTTATGGCAGCCCAACGTGTCTGGAATACTTTCTGCTGATATTTCTGTTTATTTAATCCTTGCAATATAAGGGAAAGATTAGCTCTGTGTATTTTCTGTGTTTGTTTTATAATGACTTGTGGTTTTGTTTTTTTTTTCTTTTTCATTAATGAAATGATTTAGAGTGATGCCAAACACGGTACAAATTATATTGGGAGTTGACTATGAAATAAACAATTCTAGGGGGGGAAAAAACCCGCGGATTAAGGAAAAAGAAGGATAGTCCTGTGCCTCTGCATGTGATGAAAATATTTAAATCCCCTGTGTTCACCTGGATTTACAAAGAGATAGGATAGAGAAGAGAAATGTTACACCTGAAGTGGAAGCAGGAGCTAATTTGGGCACTCAGACTCTGCTCCACTGCAGAGCTTTAAATCCTGGCCAGCCACTGCTCCTCCTTGAGAAGGAGAAATTCTCACATGGCCAATGCTCAGCTGACTTTTTATAAGTGTTTGAGGGCATCAAAACGATGTCGTAGAGATTAAACTCCCTTTTGGGTGGAAAACGACTTTTTTTTTTTTTTTTTTGGCTTAGAATTAGGAAAAGGGGATGAGAAGGAAAGTCTTTTCAGGTGACAGGAATGACACAGGACCTCAACAGGGCTCTGAAGGTGGAGGTGAGGAGAGGATGGAAGATTTTCTGTGGTCTGAGAAGCGGAGTTTGATGCTGCCTCTCGTACAGCAGGACAAATAATCCCTCTGGACCTTTTCCCTGCACCATTTCACACAGACGGGACCCAGGTGCTAATTGCAATCCCTTCATTATGCAAAGCCCATCAGCAGCCTGGTGTCCTGTGCTGTCACCCCGTGCCCAGGGATGTGGCAGCTCTGGGCAAGGCTCAGAGCTCCTGTCATCGCTGGGGTCAGTGGCTCTGGCTGGGTCAGTGTTTGTGGTGAAGGAGAACAAAACACTCTCCTGCAAAACCCCCCCTTTGCTGCTCTGCTGCTCCTTCACCAAATCCCGTTTTCCTCCTCTCCTGCCGGTGCCTCCTGAGCCATAAATTCCTCCTCACTGCCCTGAGGTGCTGCCCACTGCCACCCTTGGGAATTCTCAGCCCCAAACTGGTCCAAGTCTTAAAATCCCAGGATGGTTTAGGTGGGGAGGGACCTGAAATTCCTCCCCTCCCATCCCCTGCCATGGGCAGGGACACGTCCCACTGTCCCAGGGTGTTCCAACCTGGCCTTGGACACTTCCAGGGATCCAGGGGCAGCCACAGCTGCTCTGGGCACCCTGTGCCAGGGCCTCCCCATCCTCACAGGGAAGAATTTATTCCGGATATCCAGCCTAAATTCCTCCTTCTGGGTGACCTCCTCTGACCTCACAAAGCAGAAGTTTGGGTAGAGAACCCCCAGGGTCCGTTCCCACTTGAACCCCTCTCCACACAGGTACTCCCCGTGGCTGAAGATTGTCGAGAAGAGCCACACCAAGGCTGCTGCTGCTGCACAAACACCCATTTTTTGGCTCAGTGTTTATTTTCTGTTGTTGTTGTTGTTGTTTATCTCCAAAGAACCGCAGGGTTTATTCGAGTAGAAACACAGGGGTGGGATGAATTACACTTGTCTGTGGTGTTTTCCCGCCCCAGCGCTGGTTTCTGGTGGGGGTGGCATTCCCAGGAGGATGATTTGACTCCTGTAGGCAGCTTTTGATGTGTTGTGCTGGAAGGAGGAGGAGGAGGAGGAGGAGGATGGAGCCCAAGCAGCCGCCTGTGACTGAGGGGAGCTCGGGCTGTGCTCTGCACTGCTGAGCTCATTCATTCTCAGTGAACACGGGGCCCTGGGAGTGACACTGATATTAAGTAAGCAAAGTGCTCTGCTTAATCACAGCCTGTGTGTGCTCCTGAGAGAGATGGAGCCAGCAGAATTCCTCCTCACACTCCGTGCAGAGCATCCAGGGCGAGGAAACTCCGT
Organism: Sylvia borin; assembly: GCA_014839755.1. Taxonomy (NCBI): domain Eukaryota; kingdom Metazoa; phylum Chordata; class Aves; order Passeriformes; family Sylviidae; genus Sylvia; species Sylvia borin. The sequence continues at coordinate 5,323,120 of CM025979.1, read as the reverse complement.
CAGGACCCTGGTCACGCCTCGTCTGAAGAGGACAAGGAGAGGACTTGCTCTGAGAACTGCCCTAAAACGTGGGTAAATTTTGAAGAGCACACCTCTTGTTAACACAAAACAGCCTCTTGCAGCCCCTTGTCCCTAAGTGACTCAGCTGAGCCCTCTGTGGTCCCTGCTGTCACCTCTCATGAGGAATTGCCACTGCAAGAGCACTCGGAGAGAAAATAATACAGATTATTTCTCCAGAGAGATGCCCCTCTCTCACATTTTAGGCAGAAAGGTGCTCACAGGAGTTCTCTGGGGTTCAGCCAGAAGCTCTGGTCCAAACACTTGCTGTGGCACAGTGTCGGAATTGCTGGAGAAGTGGCAGGGCCAGCTCAGCAAGGCTGATTTTCAGAGCTCTCTTCATCCCTCACCTCTCCAGAACTGGTGGCATCCCAGAGAGCGGCAATTCCTTCCCTCCCTTGGCCTCCCCTCCTCTCCCTGCTCCTTTCCACCTGCATCTCTGTGTCTCTCCTTCCCTCCAAACCTCCCTCGTGCTTTGTCCCTAAAGCCTCCGTGGCAGCAGTTGGGTTGTGGGAGCCTCCGATTTCCTATTCAGTTCATCACGGAGCAGTAATTTTCTGCACTTCCATAATTAGGGGAATTTTGAGCAAACTACCCTGCGGATGATTACGAGCCGGATTCAATCTCGGTTGCTTTGATCACCCAGAGGATGAAGACACCCCTGGAATATTTGGTGCTGTGCTCCTGCCTGAAGAACCTTGTGCCAGCTGCTTCCTCTCTGCCTCTCTCTCTCCCTCTCTGCCAACCCAGGTTTTGTCTTTGCAGCTCAAAGGGGAAGAAATAAATGCCCCTTCCTGGGAGAGGAATAAAAATCAGTTTTCCCATTGAAGAAGCAGCGTGGGCTGATTGTCGGTGTAAGGAAGGCAGAGTCAGGGAATTAAATTTCCAGGTCTGTTTCCTCATCTGTAAAAGGATGGAATAAGGGGCAGGGCAGTAATTTGCTGTATTGCTTCGTAAAAGCTCCCGTTAATGACATTCCAAGGGCAAATGGGGTTCCTTGGATCTCCCAGGATAGTTTGGGAAGATCTGTGATAGACTCCCGGGTTGGTTTGGGGGGGAAGGAACTTTAGAACTCCTCCAGTCCTGCTCCCAGCCATGGGCAGGGACACCTTCCACTCTCCCGGGCTGCTCCAAGGCCCTGGGACACTCCCTGGCCTTGGAAATCTCGGTGCCTTTGAAGCAATAATTGGTTTTTCCAGCTCTTATCGGCTTTAACACCCAGCACTGAACACAAGACCTTTCACCATCACCTTTTTGCTTCGGCTGTGCTTCAGCTATCTCCCTGGTTATCTCCTTCGTGCCCCAGGGCTGGGAATCCATCCAGGAGGGAAGGGACCATCCCAGCCTTTAATCCCTTGTGGCTCCGGAGAGGGGACAGTGGCAGAGCAGGGCTGAGGACACCCTGAGCCCGCAGGAATGTCTGCTGGAGGCACTGGGAGGTGGATTTTAGGATTGGACAGAGCAAAGGTTTGGGTTTTTGGGGAAGATGAATCAGGGAAACCTTATAAATAAATATGATTGCTTAGTAAAAGATTCTGAAAATATGAAACCTATAATGGAAATAGAAATGAAAGCTGACTTTGAGGTGTAGGATACTGAGTCTTAGTTACCATAGAACCTGAAAACAATGGTCTAGTCAGCTGAAGGAGAATCCCTTTGGATTGAACAATCCCTTTCTGCTGGCTGAGAGATCCAAAGGTAAATGTAGCAAAACAGAAAAGTCTAAAGAGTAATTTTTAGAGTTTAAAATATAACCCAGTATGGTAATATAGTAGTTCTTATAGGCTGGATGTAGATTCTATAGGATTTTGTGTCTTGTGTTGGTTGGTGACTGTAAATTAGAATATTCATCACAAAAGGAGATATAATGTGTTGTAATAAGGACAATAACGAGTGTAACTCGCTTTTTCCCCCTACTCTTGCTCTCTCCTGCTCTCTTCCCCCTGCCCTTTGCTCTCTCAGCTCTTACCTGCTGTTCTCTCTCCCTCTCTCTTTGGGATTTCCCTCCAGCCCAGGCTGGTGGCTGAAGGCGAGGCCCTTTTACCCAGACCCTGCAATAAACCCACGTGTTCTAGAATATCTCAGCTCAGCGGAGCCCCTTGTCCCAGCCATCCTCGGGTGTCCCTACACTGGGCGATCAGCAGAAGGACCTTTATTCTGATTTCTCCAAGGTTGTGGCAGGAGCTGTCCCAGCAGAGGGGAAGAGCAGGATTCACCTGCCCCAGGATTCTCTGCTCGATGGGAGCTCACGGGAGGAGGTTCCTGCTCCCAAATGTGAGCATGATGGGCTGTCAGCCCCGGTGTATTAATAGACTATTAATGCTTCCAAGTTTCCTGAGCCACGTGCGTGGGGTTTCGATAGGTTAATTAGGCCATATTTCAGCATAATTACAGCTGTATATTTCTACACTAATTAAGTGGCTTTAAAACATACCCACAATGTGGCTCAGTGAATCATAATTAAACTTCCTCTGCCTCCTGCTATACACTATGGAACTAATACCCATAAAAGACCCGAACGCTGCTCCTTGCCAGCAGCAAATTGGAGCTTGCAAAAAAAAAAAAAAAATAATAATAAAAAAAAAATCTTACGGAATGTCTGCCTTTTTTTCTTTTTTTAAATAGAATCATGTACAAACTAATTCGAAATGAATATTACATGAGTCATCAAGATGCTGCAGCTTCCCTCTCTTTATTTATATTTATCCTCCCACGTGAGCTGTCACCTGGAGGAGCCGGCGGCGCTCCAGGGTGAGGGGAGAGTGATTCATTCCTGCCTCAGAGAAAGGCTTTGCTTTCCCTCCCTTCCAGCTGGGCAAGGCCTAAAACCCATGGAGAACGATGGTGGAACCTCCCACTTCTGGAAATCTCTGGCTGGTGGGGAAAAGGAGACAATTCCTGGCTGCTGCCTGCCTGTCACTGCCCCTCCTTGGTCTTGTTTATCTGGAGGGCTGAAATTCCTTCTTCCTCTGCTTTTTCTTCCTCCTTTTTCCCTTGCTCCTTTGGCATCTGACGCCCTTTCAGTCTCCCCTTGACAAAAATACCGGTGCCTTGTCTTGTAATTTTGTCATAATTTGTCATTTTCTCTGAATGATCCCAGGAATCCTTTCCCTGCACAGGTTCCTTGCATCCTTTTCAAGGTGATCCATCCCTTTGTATTATCCCACCTCCTCCCTCCTGAGCTGAGCTGTTCCATTCTTTTCCCTGGCTGCTTCCAGGCTTAGTGTCCTGGCTTTTGTCTGGGGGCTCACAAATTCTCCCACGACAAAAATATTCACCAAACTCTTCTCCTTTCCATCACATTTTGTCATTTCTAGTGGATTTTTTTTTTTCCTGAACGACCTTTAAATGCCCATTTATTTTCATCCCCGTGTCTCCCAGCCCTTCGTGGATGTGTGAATGTTGTTCCAAAGTTTAAAAGGGTTTGGAAAACTGGGATTAAGTCTAGGGAAATTCAGACTGTGTCTGGTTTTATGCATTTTTCCAATTGATTTACTCCAGTTGCATCACCACGCTTTTGATGGGAGCTTGCAGCAAGCATCCCAGTGGAGGAATTAGTAATTAGATGCAGCAGTGATGGGTGCTGTGGAAAGAAAATGACACAGATGGACACAGAGATAGATCAGTCTGCCTGAGAGGAGCGAGTCTTTGAGCAATGTTTTAGCACATTTATGGAAATCCAGTGTGATATTCACCCAGGAAACTCATTGCAGGGGTTGAGTTCAGCTGCTCAGGAGGCAGCCAGAGCTGTGTGAGCAGCATAACCAACACCAACCAGCCCTCATCTCCCTGCTGGAGCTTCCCCAGCTAATTCCTGATGCAAAGCAAAGCAAATTCTAAACTTCCCACTCGGAGCAGGGCTTCGCACCCGGGGTCCCTGTGCCATTCTGATGAGTTACCTCACCTAATGAACAGATTCTGGGAGAGACAGAGCTCCCAGACAGGCAGGGAAGCCAAATTTGGAGGATTATTGATGAATTATTCAGCCCTCTCTGCCTGTAACACTGACATGTGAGCAGGAGCTTAATGCCCTGAGGCACCATTTCATTGTGAGAGGACAGATCCAGGTTTATAATCAACATTTTGCATAAAAGCCCCTTATTTACACGTGCAAAGCAATTTCTCCTGGGTCTCAGGCCTCAATCTGAAGTGTCTCCTGTTTGGGAACAAAAAGTTAACTTCTGGGTGAGGTTCATTTTCTGTGGACCATGTCAAAAGCTCTTATGGAGCAAGAGAGGCAGGAGAACTTCTTGGTTCATCACTTATTTATTTCTAATGAGTAGGAGAGGAGAAATGCAGCACCACAATCCAGGTGAAGTGTAAGGGAGAGGTTTTTAATGAGAGCAGTGAGGATCAAGTTATCCGGGAAGAGTCACCGAATCCCCTCCCTCGGAGGCTTGCAGCAGGAGTTGGATATCTGCTCTTCTGCTCCAGTGAAAGGCAGAGCCCTGCAACTGCACAGGCCTAAGACAGAGAGGGAGAAAATTGAATTACAGGTCAGCTGAGGCAAGTTGTGATGAAGACATTCCAGAGGCGTCACCGAGCGTGGGAGCCTTGGCAAGGTGCAGATTCCCCAGGATGGATAAAAGCTGATTTAATTCCAGCCACAGGCACCTTGAGCTGCCCCAGCCGTCGGTGCTGAAGGTGACTTTTCTGCTGAAAAGCAGCAGGGAGAGAAGAGGAGGGAGTTTTAGCAGATTTTGGGAGGCTTTGCCCTCTCTGCTGTCCTTGGAGTTCAAGTTGCAGGTGCAGCAATTGTTTTAGGGGTTTCTTCTCTCCTCAGCTTTATTAAATCTGCCCCAAGCCTCCCTCAAAGCCTCCAGGAATAACAACAGCAATGCCTTAAAAAAAACCAAAAAACCAAAAAAAACCCCCCAAAACCTACAAAAATAACCCCAAAAAACCCAACCAACCAAAAAACCACCCAAAACCCCAAACAAACAAACAATTAAAAAACCCAAAAAACAAAAAAAAACCCACAAACCCAACCCCCCCAAAAAAACCCAAAAAACCAAAACCCCAAACCAAACAACAACAAAAACCCCCAAAAAACCCAATCAACCAAAAAACCACCTAAAACCCCAAACAAACAAATAATAACCCCCCCCAAAAAAACCAAAACACAAAAAACCCCCAACCTAAAAAAACCCCAAAAAACCAAGCTAAAGCAGTGAATTTATGTCACTTTTAGACAAGTGAGGATTTTAAAGCTGTTTGAAGAGTTCAGAAGGAAGGGAATCAACTTTCCCCTCTGCTTTGCCCTCCCAGGTCCTGGACAAAGCTCCATGTGCCACTAACGCAGCTCACGTTGCCCAGGAGACTTTTCCTGTCTCTGGAGGGACCCAGGGGCTGTGTTTTGATGCAGCCCTCAACACTTGCGCTGCAAAGCTCTGCGTAAAACCTTCACCAGTGGCATTAATCCCTCCGCTGTGCTGCTGCTGACTTTAATGTGGCAGCAGGAACTGCAGCCTGGAACAAGCTGCTGCCTCTGGAAAAAACAAAAACAACCAAAAAACAAACCCAAACATCCGTGTACAGAGGAAATCTCGCTGAGTTGGAAGGCAGAGCAGGGGGGAAATCAGGATCTGCGGCTGAGAGGGGTGAAGGGGGGATGCTTTGGCAGAGGGAAGGGGAGAGTCAAGGCTGGAGGAGCCCTTGGGAAGCACCAGGCAGTGCTGCCAGAGCTGCATTTGCTGTAATAACTCCATCCCTGAGTGCAAACACGGGAGGCTTGGCCTCAATACCCATGGCTGTGCGGGCAGGCTGAGGAAAACCAGCCCCACCTTCACCTGCAAAAGTCACCTGAGGCCCCAGCAGGCACCACAGGCGCTCGGGGTGACGTCCAGGTAAATTCTGGGCAAGCAGGTGTGGGATATTCAGGTTTGAGAGCTGAAGGAATGGTGCCACAGGGCAGGAGAGGGGACAGATGGGACAGGAGCAGGGCAGTGGGTGAAGAAATGAGGGGCAAGGACCCTTTGGGGTGCAGAAGGCAGAGGGTCCCTGCCAGGAAGGCTGAAGCAGACCTTCAGGGAATCCCTACACGCTCCCAAAGAGCCCTTCAGGATGCAGGTGAGCTGAACAAATGGAAATTGAGTGTGTCCAAGGCTGAGGAGAGTGTGACAGCTGCAGCAGCTTTTGGGGACAGCCCCTGTGGTGACAGGCAGCTCCTGTGAGCTGCACAGCACGGGACACTGCCCTGGCTGCATCCCTGGGCTCCCACCTCTTGAGGAAAAAGGGACATGACCCCCCCCAAAAAAAAACCCACAGCCACTCGTGTTTGTGTTGCCTGCAGAGCTGGTAACAGATTAAAGGATTTGTTCGAGGAGAAACCCTCTCACCCCTGGCAGTTTTAATAAACCAATAATCAAATAAAAGAGCGACTACAATAAATTAACATCCTTTACCAGGAGCCAGGCAAGACTATCCTTTTAAAGCCATTGTCAGAGTTGTAACCAGTGAGACGATGGAAGGGAGGGGAAGAAGAAGGAGCAGCAGAGGGGAAAAGCTGGGAAAAAAAAAAAAAAAAAAGAAGAGGGGAAAAAAAGCGTTTAACCCCGGTTGTTAGACATGCGAATCCCACGTCTAATTTCCAGCGGCCTTACAGCGTGTGTGAGGGCTGATAAGGCCCTGTGTGAAATTGGCAGCTCGGGCCGAGGCGTGGATGTGCCATAAACCATTTCTTTATTGAGCAGATAAAGGAGCGAGGCCGGCTGAGCATGACTGAGCCATTAAACTCTCCAGCCGAGCGGGAGGGGAGGAGAAAGACACCCGCTCCTATTAGGAACGTCATTAGTTAATGAGAATTTGTGTGTGTGTGATCAGAGAGGGGCTTCACACACACACCTGGCCCCAGGTTCTCTGTGGGTGGAGCAGGAGGGGTGAGGGGGACACCTGGGAGAGGTGTGCAAGGAACTGAGGGTGAGGGGCAGGTAAATGGGGAGAAATCCAGGTGGAAAACACATCCCAGAGGAGTCTGTGAGGGGCAGGTAAATGGGGAGAATTCCAGGTGGAAAACACATCCCAGAGGAGTCTGTGAGGGGCAGGTAAATGGGGACAAATCCAGGTGGAAAGCACATTCCAGGGCAGTCTGTGAGGGGCAGGTGAATGGGGAGAATTCCAGGTGAAAAACACATCCCAGAGGAGTCTGTGAGGGGCAGGTAAATGGGGAGAATTCCAGTTGAAAACACACCCCAGGGCAGTCTGTGAGGGGCAGAGGGACTGGGCCATGCAGTGCCCGGTGGAGTGTCCAGTTGGGCTGTTCCTTGGGTACCAAAATTCTTTTCAGCTTTGCTGGATGTTTTCCCAATGCCTGCTGTGCCTCCTGCCTGTGTTGTCCCTGCACTTTTGATCACAGAGTTGTAGAATCGTGGCAAAAATTTGGATTGGATTGGAAGAGACCTTAAAGCCCATCTCCTCCCACCCTCTGGGGCAGCTTCCACTATCCCAGGTTGCTCCAAGCCCCACCCAACCTGGCCTTGGACCCTTCCAGGGATGGGGCAATGCCTGACCACCCTCACAATAAAGAATTTTCCCCTAAATCACACCTAACCCTGCTCTGTCTCAGTTTGATGCTGCTTTACATGCAACTCTACCCCTGGTGCTCTCACTGGCCATCAGCAGGGCGAGGAGAGGAGAGAGATGTGCAGCCCTCGGGCTCTTCCAGCTCTGGATTCCCATCCTTTCCCCGGCCAGGGAAGGTCCCATCCCAGCTGCTGGCAGTGTCTGAGGTGGCAGACAAGCTCCTGGCCCTGTCCTCAGCGCTAATGGGAACAGCACACGGGGGAGAGCGGGGAATGAGCAGCCCCAGGCTGGGGAAGGCTGGGGCTGGAGCAGACCAGTGGAGTCAGAGCAGATGGCCACATTAGCCCTGCGAAAGAGCAGCCTCTCCCTCTCCCTGCTCATCACCGGCCCCCCATCCAGCCTCAGCCTTTCCAATTTTCTCCGCGAGCCTTTGGCAGCTGCTCCAGGGGAAATTGTGCTGCCGGGGCGAGAGGAGAGAAACCCTCAGCTCCTTCTCATTACCCACGAGCACCAACTCCCTTTGTCTTCCCAGGCAATTTCATAGCCGGTGCACAAACACGGAGCCATCAAAGGAGCCTTTCAGTGGGCTGGCACGGGAGACAATGGGAAGCAGATACACCTCCATCAACAAAGGGCTGCATTTCCATTTTGATAACAAACGTGCTGGCTCCCTGTCGAACACCCGCCTCTTGTTTTTCCCTCTGTTTTCCCCTCTCCTTTCCCCCGGCCAGCCCCAGGATGGGGTGTACAATAGCATTTCCCTTCCCTCCCCTGGCTGCTTGTGCTGGCAGATCTGATAGTCCTGCCTGCCTTTCCTTCCAAACAGCAGGGACAGGGAGCAGCAGGCCTTGTTTTTCTTCCTTCCACGCTTATCTCCCTCTTTCATGCCCTCATCACGATGCCACCGCAGTGATGGGGCAGCGGAGGTTTAGGAGCTGCCAGAATGGGTGTTTTCTTGTGTGTGTCCTTCTCCTGGAGCATTCCCAGGCTTGCTGACCAGGGCTGAGTCGATATTTTAGCAGGATGCAAGGAGGGGAGGAAGGAGAGGGCTGAGCTGACACGGGGCTCCCAACCAGCTGACACCTGCCAGGTGCAGGGATCCTTCGGATCCTTAAACACGGCCCTAACAAAGAAAATCATAATTAGAGCACTCCACCCATTTCTAAATTATTCACCCGTTTTACCTCTTCTCTAGACCGATTATCTCGGGCAGGTCCCAGCCGTGCTGGGGAGATGAACAATGCAGGTTCCTCTTGCTTTGTGCAAGGCTGAGGGGACCGGGCACTGAGTTCCCACCCCACCCTGCCCTGTTCCTGCTCTGTTCCTGCCCTGTTCCTGCCCTGTTCCTGCCCTGTTCCTGCCCTGTGCCTTGTGCCTGTCGGTGCTGGCGATGAGGTGCTGGATGTTGTGTTAGAGAGGAATGAGCAGCCCCCTGGATCCCTGCTGGCTCCCAACCCTGAAATATTCATGTCCCCACGGCCAGAGGAGCTGTGAGCACCTTCCCCAGGGAGCAGCTCCCAGCTGGGCTCTCCTGGCAGAGGAATCCATCAGAGACAATCTCCAAGCCAGCGGGGACAGGAGGAGGAGAAGTGGGAGGAATTCTGCCCTGCCCTGGTGTGGCTGTGGAGCTGCCCAGTGGATCCCAGCCCCTGGAGATCCCGGGAAAGGCAGGAGAGGGACAGAGAGCTCCAGCTCCGTGTCCTCTGTGACAAAGCCCTGGGCTGAGCAGGGCTGGAGAGGATCCTGCAGAGATGTGACACAGCTTCCTCCCTTTGCTGCTGTCCTGTGGCAACCCAGGGAAGGGCTGCAGCGCCAGGAGCTGTCCAGAACCCCGGGTCTCCCTCTCCTTTGTCTCAGTCTGCTGTAACAAATCCAAGCAGTAACAACTCCCTCTTGTGCTGGTGAGCACCACAGGCACTCGCTGCTGGTCCTCAGACCCGGCTGCGCTTTGCTCCCCAGAGGTTTTTAAGGTCATCATTTCATTTGCCACCGACTGATAAAATTTTCAGCCTCAGCAGAGGGGCAGTTTCCTTCTCAGGCTGATCCCGGGAGGATGAAGAGATGCCTGGACTGCAGGAGCTCCTGGTGCCAGGGCACGGAGCAGGGGCTGGGAGAGGAGCAGAGGTGAGAGCTGAGGCTGATCTGGAACAAAAAAAAAAAAAAAAAAAAAAAAAAAAAAAAAGAGAGAAAAGGTGAAAAACAACCCAAGGAAACACAGAGTGGGGTGTGAAGAGGGCGAGGAAATACACAGGAGACCTTTTGAAAGGAACGGGAAGCAGAAAAGGAAAGAAGCCTTGCACACGGCGGATTGTTCACCCAGACCAAAATGCCAACTAAATTAGGATATTATAGGTCACTGAGCAGGGATTGCACAATGGCCGAGTCTCTAACAAAGGTTAAAACACGGAACAAAGACAAATAATGACAGAACCCAGAGCCAGTGACCAGAAACTCCAAACAAAAACGGGGGCGGCGCGCACAGGATGCGAGAGCAGAAGAAATCGTTGTTTGCAATCAGTGCTCAGTGGGTCAGGCTGAAAATAAAAAATGGCTTTGCAGAGGCAGAATCCTAGATGAATCCTAGATGGGGAACACAGAGGCAGCTTTGACAAGCCCTTTCAATAAAATTAATACACTTCAAACGCTTGGTAGGAATGAGAAGCTGACATCAGCTCGCAGACAGACAGGAACATGTTTAAAATGTGTAATACTTGAATGTCAGAATGAAGGAAAGAAGCCCTGGTTTCTCTGAGCTGTTCTGTACAGCTGTCTGGGGATTTTTCTGTGAAATCTTTGGTTGGAAAATCACTATTTAGCTAAATTGTAGCTATTTGCATTGAAAAGGGCAGTTTTGCTAAACTTCTGGGTTTGAAAACATTCGCAGAAAGGCACTGAAATGGTTGGAGTGTGCCAGTTCTTGCCTGATTTTCTAAAGGGAATGGAGGTGTGGGATCACACCACATATGGCATCAGCGAGAAAAGGCTTTTCTGTCCCCTCCTACAACTCCTGAACCCTCTGAGAGGTTTTATTCAACTGTGACAAAGGGCCAGGGGCTCTCAGTGTCACCAAACTCTGCATTAGAGGGACTCATGAAGGAAAGATGTTGGGGAAGCTGCTGGGTTGTGACAGGAAACACCAGCACCCATTTTCTTCTGTCCCCCACTTTGTCCTGCTTTGGTCCCTGGGCTCTCACACCCTCCAGCTGGGCCCAGAATCCCAAAAATCCCAGGAATCCTGACTTCTCCCTGAGCTCAAACAGAAACCAGCCCTGCTCTCCCAGACAGGCAGCCCTCTAGGTGACTTTTGGGGTTGCTATGGCAGCAAAATTGATAACTCCCATCTCCAAAGGCAATTCAGTGTTGCAGAGGATGATCAGCAGCATCCATCACGCCCATGGCCCGTAGCTGCTGGGGTAAATGACCACCACAGCTGCCCAGATGTGTTTTTTCACGAGTCCTCGTGGCTCTGTGCTGTCACTTGGGCCATCTCAGCCTGAGGGAAGTGAGTGAAAGACACAACATCCCTCCTCTGCCACAGACGTTTTATTTCCCCTCAGATAACTCCTGGATGAGGGTGGCTGCTGCTCTTTTGGGGATGCTTTGGGTGCTCTGATAGATGCTCCCTCAGCTCCGTATCCTGCTCTGCTGTGAGGCTGAGATAGCAAAGCCTTTGCCAGATTTCTTTAAGGATCCCCTTTTTAATACCTCAGATGTTCCAGGCAGCCGGGGAGGTTGTGCAAACGGGAGGGATGTGGGGATGCAGAGGATGGAAAAGGGCTCCTCGTGCTCTGTGACATCAAACCAGTCTGTTATCTCTGCCTCCAGACTGAGGGCAGAGCTGCGAGTAATCCATCCATCCTGCAGCTGGCTCCAGATCTGAACCTGACAGCTCTCCCTGCTCCTGCAGGGACACGGAATTTGTCCCCTCAGGTGGTTCCTTTTCCCCCTGGCCCTTCCCACAGCCCTGGGAGCCAAAGGTATGAGGACATCAAGCTGAGAGCACAGCCTGGCTGTGAAAGCTCCTGGCTCCAAGGAACTCAGGTGACAACAGCACCCTGTTACTGCTCCACACATCTCTGGGGTCACCACATCCCACCTTGCCTTTTTTTGACACGGTCACATCCCTGTGAAATTACGTTCAAATGCTCATTTCTGACAATAATGTTCAAAGCAAACACTTCTCTCCCCTCTGAAATCCCAAAAGGCGAAAGGACAATGATGAGATCCTCGCACTGCAGCACTTAATAAACGCTGCCATTTTTGCAGGGGAGCACCAAGTGTTTTGTTGGTGTTAACACGATCTGCACAGGGTTAACAGGACCCCCAAAATCCCTCCCTCACCAAACAAAGGCAGATTTGCTCATGCTTTTTGTTTTATTATTAATTTTACCTCTCTTTTTCTTTAACCCTGAGATTTGCAACAGAGAAGGCAGCCCTCTGCAGCCCCCCAGACCTGGGGAGCCCCTGTCCCTCCCCCTGACATCAAGGCAATCACAGCAGTCACTGCTCTCCCTCCATTTCCCTTTTGACCTGCTTTTTTTCCTTTTTTTTTTTTTTTTTCCTCCTTTTTAGGCTGTTTCTCAGAGCTCTCTGAGCCTCACATTTCCTCAGCTTTGATTGCAGTGGCTGAGGTAGCAATAGCAAGTGCAATTTTCCAGCTGTGTTTCATGGATGGTTTAGAATAAAACCCTGCATTAGCCTGAGCAGGCTCCAGAATGGCCTCAAAGCCACAGCTTGTCACACACACCGTGCCCTTCCTCCTGTCCCCAGCTCACAGGGGTGACACCATCAGCAGCACCGGCCCTGGGCTGCTGGTTCCCACCCCCATCATCTTCCTCAGTGAGAAAACAATTGATTTGTTGCTCCGGTGATGGAGATGAAGGCTCCTGCTCTCTGGTGCTCCATCCCACGTGGGTGTCACTCCCCCAGGTCCCTTGTGCCAGGTGCTACAGAGCCCCTCCAGGGAAGGCATGAGCTCTAAACCATCATTTACCCCCCTGAGGATTTTCCAGCCTGCACTCAGCCCTCCTTTCTGATGGATAAATCACCAGGACAAGCCCCAGGATGTTAAAGGCAGCCTCTCCTTCCCTCCCAGGACTCATCCGTGCAGCTGCTGTCACCTTGCCTGCATTAATCCGCTGGCAGCCCAGCACTGGGAAATCTCTCCCTGGCTCACAGCTGTTCCATTCCTGGTTGGAGCAGCTGGGATTTGCAGCTCCATGAAAGTCCCTGAGCACCCCCGGGGCCCTGAGCCACCTTCATGAATAACAGCACGGGAATGATGTGGCACAGCCCCTGGGATGTCACTGGTGTCACCTCACTGCTGAGGGCACCTCGTGCTGGCTGTCCCTGTCACCCTCACCGGGGTTCCTGATGGGAAAGCTGCACCCAGCCCATGGGGATGAAGGTGACAAGTGTCCAGGCACAGCCGGGGTGCAGAGGGAAGGGATGACACAGCCCCCAGGATAACTGCCTCCATTGCTGCCTGCCCACAGCCAGGCACAGCCCTGACATTCCCCCTGCCACTCTCCCGCTGTTCCCAGCACATCCAGCACGGCTAATGCTGCTCCCGGTGACTCACTACTAAATTATCTGGTAAATACATTAAAAAAAAAAAAAAACCAAAAAAAAACAAACAAAAAAAAACAAACCCTTTTGTGTTACCCTAAGCCTTGGGGAAAGCTCTGGGCCACAGCAGGTTCAGTCCATTCCTTCCAAAGTGTCCTCGCTTCAGCGGCTCAGCTCTGCTCAGGGTGAGCAGGGAAAGGTTTAGCCAAGGGAAGGGACCTCATCAAAGCTGGAATCAGGGGAGCAGTGAGCTCTGGCCCTCGTTAAATGGAGTTGGGAGGTGTGATGGTGCTGCTGGTGGTCTGCAGAAGGAAAAGTCTTGAGAGCAGAGGGAGAAGAGCTTTATATCGAGGAGTAGCAACAAAACAGATGAAGAGTGAGGCTGGCTCTGTCCACGGCCTCTAAAGATCTCTGTGAAATTGAGACAGCTGGGAGACCTCGGTCCCAAAGGCACAGAGGCTGGTCCCAGTACCAGAATGGTTTATCCAGGACCTCTGCCCACCTCGGGATCAGCCTGACATTCCCTGGCTCCAGGGCTCCCCGTGCCCAGTGCACCCCTGGCACCACAGCTGCCTGCCCGGGCACCTGGGACAGCAGCACAGGCTCCTGTCGGGGCCACCAGGTCACACATTTTGGCACCCATTTTGGTGTGCAAAAGGGGAGCAGCTGGCGAGTGGCTTTGGGGCCAGATGGTGGCCAGGATTAGGGGTTTGTCAGGATGAATCAGAAACCTCGATGATCTAATATTGCTCCAGATGTGAAATGCCTTAATCCACAAGGAGGAGGTTTTTTTTTTTTTTTTTTTTTTTTTGGTTGGAGGGGGAAGGGACAGGGTCTGCCAAATCCCTTCCTGGAAAGGAATTCTCTTGCCTGGCAGGGGGTGGTGGTCTGGGAGTGTATTAAAAGATGACAGAACGTAGCTGGCTCCCCACTTTTCCCTGGCAAAGCCACGCAGAGAACCTCCCTGCACAGCAGCTCCCACAGCCCTGCACGCAGCCATTCGGGCTAAGGGACTTCTGAAGAAATGCCTTTATTACAGGCATGATTATCGTAAGTAGGTTAAACCATCACTGACAATGCCAGCTACCCTGAGGAGGAAAAAAAAATAAAAATACCAGTGACTTGGAGGCTGGTGATTTCAAGCAGCTGCCCACCTCCCCCCCCAGCCCCACTCTGACTAATTCAGACCTCAGGCAGATGCCTTTTGGCTGTGATCTCCAACGCAGAAAAAAAAATAATAAAAAAGCCTTATAAATAACCACCATTGTCCCGAGATTGCCATCTCTGCCTCTCCTTTGTCGCCCTCTCCTCCAGGCAGAGTCGGAGGCTCCCATTTGTGCCGAGGAGAAGAAGAAGCAGGGCAGGGCTGCTCTGATCTCTCCTCTCTGCTCTGAGCTCCTCTCCTTGTGCTCATGGGGTTATTCTGCAGCACAGGCACGGAGCTGTGCCCACCTCCTGCTCCCCAAGTGAAAAGAGAGAGCACAGATTTGGGGATCTTCACCTCTCTGCTGTATGAATTGAGCCCTTTAATTTTTTCCACGTTGATTTCACGCCTGGCGTGGGCTCGTCTCTGTGCTCCTGAACACTCCCCAAGCCAAAGGAGGATTTTTACCCTTCAGGAAAACGCGTGCCCGAGCAGGTTTGCAAATAAGGACCGAGGGCCTCAGCTCCACTTTGGGCTCCCAGCTGGACTCCCAGAGGTTTAAAACCTCTGGCACATCAGGCACACACATGTGCCCCCCTGTGCCTGATGTGTCCCTGCACGCCTTCGTGTCCCCTTTTAGGACAAAGTGTAGTGAAACACCAACCCCAAAGGATGGATGTTGAGAGAAACTGAATGTAAAATTCTGTTCCCGAGCAAGGTGACAGCCAAACCTCTCCCTCCCAGATTATTTGTGAGACATTAGGCTGGGACAACATCCCTGACGTAGAGATTTTCCTCTCTTGGGTTATTCACCCCAGCCATGAGCTATTCCAAATTCACCTCATCCCTTCTGGCCTGAGGGGTTTTACACAGATGGAGCCCCTGATTTCTCTCTGCTCCCCCCTGCACCCCCAGGAGCTGGGAGGGAGGATGGAGCTGGATTCTCCCCTGTGAGCTCCTCCCAGCCTATGGGGAAACACCGATGCCAGAGGGCATTTTCCAAGAGCAGATAAGGGAAGCAGAGCGTTTCCCGGAGCTGGTTTATGGTAGTTTTCACACTTACCAGCTGTTTGCACATGAAATTGTTTCACACGATTAGGCAGGTAACAGCACCTCTAAGCCCTGTGTCAAATATTATTACGCAATAAAATAAAAACCCTGAGGGAAATCGTCTTGACACACACCCTGATTTACACCCTGCACCGTGAAGATAATTACATTTCAGTGTGGTATATAAAAGGCAGCAGAGGAAGCTGGTGGGGAAGGTGCAGCTCTCTGCTCAGTCAGAAGTGTCTTGTTAATCATTGTTTTACAGGAATCAAAGAAGCCACTGGAAGCAAGAGGGACTAACAGGCCTGATCCCCAGGGTGGCTGTGAGGAGGGCTGGGATTAGGGCTGGCTGGGGGAGACAGCTCTTGCTGAACAGGTAACAGGGAAGGGGGAAACCGTGACCTTTTCCTGCCTCTTCATTTCCTAAACAAGTGTAGAACTCTTATTGCTGCAATCTTCTCAGCCTTGTTCCCAAGAGGAGCAAAAACATGGCTGAGGGTGGAGCTGTAAATATATTTGGAGATGTATGGAGCTGCTAGAGAGAGGGGCCTGGAAGGATGGATTTGGGAGGGGGTTTAATATCTATGAAAAAGGAATGTAACCCTATTCCTTATTCTCCATTCCCTATTCCTTATTCCTATCCCTATTCCTTATTCCTGTTTCCTGTTCCCTATTCCCTGTTCCCTAATCCCTATTCCCTATTCCCTATTCCCTAATCCCTATTCCCTGTTCCTTGTTCCCTGTTCCCTATTCTCTGTTCCCTATTCCCTATTCCCTATTCCTTATTCCTGTTCCCTATTCCCTATTCCCTATTCCCTATTCCCTATTCCCTATTCCCTATTCCCTATTCCCCATTCCCTATTCCCCATTCCCTATTCCCCATTCCCTGTTCCCTATTTCTATCCCTATTCCTTATCCTTGTGTCCCTATTCCCCGTTCCCTGTTCCCCATTCCCTGTTCCCTATTCCTTATTCCTGTTCCCTATTCCCTGTTCCCAGGACAAGGCCACTGGGCTGTCTGGAAGCTTTGTTCTCCCTCTGGATGGGAAGAAATTTTGGATTCAGTGGTCACCAGACCTTACCTGCAGTGCATCTCCACCTCACCTGAGTGCAGACACGTTTTCCTTCTTTCCCACTTAAGGGGAAGGTGCTCCATGGGGAAATCCCGGGAGGAGTGAGGCTGAACCTGTCTCAGTGCCAAAGTGATCACGCTGTGAGTTCAGGAATTTTAACTTCTTTTTTTCCCTTCTCTTTCTTGGAGGTTGGTGAGATCAATCCTTTCAGGGGGTGAAAAAAGAGACTTAGAAATCTCAGTCCCCACCACCTTCCCTGGTAATGGAAATTGTGGCCTGAAAGTGCAGCTCTGAAGGTCTGTGGAATTTCCAGGTGAAGCCTGGGATGGGGACAGTGGATAAGTTGAGGGGAGCAGGCTGAAAACTGGGATTTACTGCACTTGGCAGCGTTGAATTGAGTTCTGACCCACCCTCACATCTTTGCCTTTCTGCTTGTCTGAGCAGAGGTGAAATCAACACTCGGCGATTAAAAAAAAAAGAAGAGAAGAGAAAGAAATTAATTACTCCTAACAAACTTTTAAGATCATGGGTTCTGCCTTCTGAAAAGTCTCCAAATCCCCCTGAAAAGCCGGGTCTGTGCAGCGCACTTTGCATGGCGAGCAGAGTCTAATTCCCTGCCTGATAAAAGCAGAAGGAAAGATAAAAAAGCCGGCGGGCAAATAGGATTAATTGTGTGTCAGAGGTGCCTAATTAGAAAGAATGATGGACTGGAAGGCAACACACAGGAGGCACGAGCCAGCCCATGCTGCTCTCAGTGGCCTCTTCTGCTTCCAGGAGCAGCAGCTCTGGGCAGTGTAAATGCTCCAGCATCAGCAAGTCCCTTTTTCCCATCTGTCCCCTCCATCAGGGGTCTGGGAAGCTTTTCCCTGGCACCTCTCCTGTGCCAGCCTGACCTTGGGACAATTTCATCCATCCACAGGTTGATTTATTTACTCCATCTCCCTTTCCCCTGAAAAAATCAACGTGTTCAGCAACCCATGTTCCTTCTGCCCTCTCCATTTCAGCCTTCTGAGCCTTCTCTCCTGCAAGGATCTCGAGCATCTGGAATATTTGAGGCAAATGTTTCTCCTCACTTCCATCCTCAGGGAGCCTCGGAGTCCCTGGACACAGAGTTGGCTTGGTCAGGATTTCTCTGTGCCCAGAGATGGAGCCTGGGTTGCCATCCTAAAAGGAAATAAATGGCCAGCAGTGTTGCACTGGAATTTTCCGTGGAGAGGAGCAGCTGGAGGGGATCTGGTTATTACACGTGATGGGAGGATGCCAGTCTCCTCTCCTGCTTGGAGGCTCAGAGAGCGTGAGTGGGACTAATTTCATTTCACCTAAAGCATTCAGCGAATCCTTTTCACCATGTAAAATCCATTGCAGTTTTCTCATTAATCCTCCAAAGTACAGACACTTACTCCAGGCCTAATCCCACTCTGCTATTGTGTTTCTCTACTGCAGCCTTCCTTCATCAGCTTAACAAATTCCCTGATTTCAATAGAAGATCCAAAGCTGAACATGCTGGGCATTAAACTGAAACCTTCTCCCAAGGGCTGCTGCACCTTCCTCATTCCCCAGCCTGAGCAGGGATGAATCCCGAGAGAAGGCAGCAGAGGTGGAGGTCATGAGCTGTGACATTTAAAAATTGCCTCTCCCAGCCCGTGGCAGGTGAGACAAAAAACCTGTAACGTGTCCCAGGCAAATTAGAATTGATCGCAGCCGGGTTTGGGGGCCAGGTTCTCCTCTTCCCTTTGTGTCTCTTCTGGGAATGATCCCAATTCACGCGGGGGAATAGATGGAGAGCCCGTGCTGGTGATAAGGGCGCTGGATGTAATTAACAGCTTTGTCAAAGGGCTTTGTTTCAGAGGCTGGCTCCGCTGCCAGCACCCCCTATCCATCAATGCTGAGCAGCCCTATCTATGCACAGAGAGTGCTGAGGAGCTGCTGGAGCCCAGCCCTTCTGCGGGACCCTCTCAGACAGAGCTGCTCTTCCTCCAAAGGCTTGGATTTCTTCTCACTTTTGTGCCTTTCTCTGCTCTGTGTTAATTTTTCTCTCCACGCTGACTCCTGTCCCTCCTTTGCCTTTGCTGTTGGTTCAGGATCTTCCCTCTGTGCGTTGCTTTGTCACCTCTAAGATGGGGAATGCTGACCCCTCCATCTGCTTGGGGCTCCTAAAGGAAAGGCTGAAAGATGGTTATAATAATATTTTCATCTCCAACTGCTCGGCTTTGCTCACCCGTGTCACTTGAGCAGCTGTTTCCTTAATTTACACCATGAAATTCCTGCTGTTTTCTCCCAGTCCGGGCTGGGGGTCCCCTCTCCAAGTATCAGTTGTAGCAGGGAAATGTTGCTTGATCTCCTGGGTGATTCCTTGGCTGGGGTGGGGTTACAAAGGATTTCCAGCCAGGAAAGGCTCAAAATCTCCCTGCTCTGGGTGTCTGTCAAGTTTTAGGCTGTTTATCTACAGACAAATGACTGCAAATAAATACCTGCTATTCCCACAAACATGACCTTTCCCTGCCACTCAGCCCCTCACAGCCCATTCCCCATTCCCTGGGGGCCTCAGGTGACCTCCACAGCTTTTTCCTCCTCCTCCTGGCCCTGATTTTGCTCTCAGGATGCACCTAACACCTAAATAAGTTCCTGGGACACATCTGCCCTCAGACCCCCTTGACACTAACGCAAGGCTGATGCCATTTGCTCTCCTCCCATTTATAAGGTCTGATTCCCATGTAAATGTTTCATTTGCCTCCGAAATTACTTTGATCTCTTCTGAATTTTTTATCTCTCTTTATTGCATCCTGGGATCGTAATCCTGCTTTATGTCCTGCTATCTTTTGGCGAGGCCAAATGCCTGAGCTGCGTTTGTTTTTCAGTCTGGCATTTTCACCGTGCAATTGGCTCCACGAGCACACTTCTAAAGGGAGAGATTCACAGTGGAAATTAAGCATTAAAGACTAAATGCTCCTGTTGAGCTGCGAGCTGTTGTGTTGCTTTGTTAAATTTTTAAGAGTATTTGGTTGGAAATGGTCCCTCTTTTTTTCTTTTTTTTTTTTCTTTTTTTTTTTTTGGTTTGGTTTTTTACAAATCTCCTCTGAGAAACCATAGCAGCCTTCTGGAATACGCAGGGAAGACTTGTCTGTTTTAATAAAAGTGAGAAGGGGAATCAAAATAAACCCAGAAACAGTGATAGATCCTCTAAAATTAGCAGCCTCGCAGGCATCCTAGGAGAACTAACTTGGGAATGATGGTGTGACATGCACAGAAATGGGGGGAGAGGCTTTTGGATCTCCTCAGCCAAGCTCTGAGCATGACGTTGGGTGGAAAAGCAACGTTCTGGCTCGAGTTAAAGGTAATCTCCTTGGGGCACAACCTGAAGGAGCTCATGCACTTTGGGGGAAATGGGCACTGCTGGCACAGAGCCTCAGCCCAGAGAAGAAATCGGAGAGCAAGAGGGGTGGGAGGGGGAGGTGGGTGAAAAACAGGCTTGGAGGGGATGAGCAGGGTGCAGAAGGGAGGTTTTCTTGTGGGAGAGGCAAGGCTCTCCATCTTCAGCACATTCTGGTTTGTCAAGTGAGCTCACCCGGCTTCTGAGCCAAAGGAAAACAACAAGACCTGTCCATGAAGTCTGAATTTCCCAGCAGGAAATTTGCTGGTGCCTCACAGTTCCACGCAGGATCTCCTGTGGTTTGTTCTCTGCCATCAGTGAGCCCTTTCTGCTGCCCTGGGTGCTTCCACCTGCCCACCATCCCTGTGCGAGCTGAATTCCCACATCCAGCCCCTCATCAGCCAGCCCCGAGGCACTCCTGGAGCACAAAGCCCAAGCCAGGCCTGGAGGATCCTAAAAACAAAACCCTGGCTTGAGCAAACCCTGTTACACTTCAATCCTGGCCGCCTGCAGCTCTCCCAAAACAAAGTGCAGCCAACAAGACAATCGTGGCCTGAGTCAGATGAGGCTGCCCCTGAACAAAGAGTTGGATGCTGATGCAACATTTAAAGGGAAATCACTTTTGCTCAGCCGCAGCTGGATAAAAAATCCACTGGCAGATGGGACTTGGGTCAACTCCCTTTTTTTCCCTTCACCCCTCCTCACCACTGCAGCAAGTGAGGTGTTTTCACAGTGAGTCCCAGAGTTATGGCTGTTATTAAGTTGGAATATTTTTATAGACTTCTCCACTTAGAATATACAGGCGTGTTTACACACACAGCCCCTTTGCTTTAATTTAGTCCTCTCCTTTCCCTGCACCCCATCAAGTGACTTCTAATAAATGACCGAATAAATGCATTCAGATGGTGCTGTAATGGAGAAAAATCCAGTGTCTAATGAAGAGATTGTTCCTACCCCAGGACTGTAAAGATGAATGATGGTGACTGGGGTTTGAAAACTCCTTTTAGTTTAAAATATTGCTCCTTCGTAAGGAAAGGAAGAAAAAAAAAAAAAAAAAAAAAAAGAGAAAGCGCAAAGGGAAAAAAAAAAAAGAGGCAAAACAATTCTGTATAGTTTTTACCAGTCAGGATCTGCTTGCACACAAAACAGAAACTGTCGCAGCCAAAATTGCTTCATATATCATAGCCCAGCACCAGGCAGATAATGGCAAAGGCAGCTCTGATCAGGGAGTGATTATTGCTCCATGCTCTGAGCACTGATGTGCAGACAACTGACTGCAGCTTGATTTCCCTCAACTGGATTGATCTTTCCGGGCTGAAATTAAGAATTTGATCGCCCTGACGAGGTGTTGACCTGAAGAAAAATTCCTAAAAGGAACCAGTCCTTCCTCTCTTGGCACTTGAATTTTCTGTTTGCAGTAAGATTGTGTCTTTTCTGTAGCTCTGGGTGCTTAAAGGGAGGAAAAAGAGGCTTTTTGTCTTCCTGACCAGTTACTGACAGACATCAAATTATCTCAAAATCATCTTGGACCTGATAGAAATCAGACCAGTTACCAGACTGCAGAAATAGGAAGCAGAACAGAGGGAACTGGGATGAGATCATCGAGTTTGGTGTCACTTTGCTCTCCCCCAGCTCATCCAACGTGATCCTGGAGCACCCACACTTTGCCAGGCTCTGTGTGTGTGTCTGTTGGCTGATCCCACAGAA
Organism: Sylvia borin; assembly: GCA_014839755.1. Taxonomy (NCBI): domain Eukaryota; kingdom Metazoa; phylum Chordata; class Aves; order Passeriformes; family Sylviidae; genus Sylvia; species Sylvia borin. The sequence continues at coordinate 5,301,631 of CM025979.1, read as the reverse complement.
TGTCCCTTTTCCCAACATTTTTTTATTTTTTTTTTTTTTGGCATCAGGAGTTTCAAAACAGGGACATTTCCCATTGGTACAGCACCAGCCAGACAGGATCTGCAGGGGAAAAAAAAAATCACAGCACAAACAGTGATGAGAACAATTAAATTCTGTCCGCTACAAGACTGTGGCCACCTCTCCTCCTTGTTTATTTTACACTCTCAGAAAGGACAGAAAGTTGGGAGAACCCCACATTTGGCAATTCCCAGGAGCCTGCTTTTAACATTTCACTACTGCAGAACAAGCCCCAAGCTGGGAAAGGCATCCAGTGGCCAAAGGATCAGAGGAGAAAGCAAACAACAGGAGGAGAAACAAATAACACAAGGAGAAAAGCCGAGCACTGATGAATCCCCTGCTGCTAAGACAACAACAAGTCAAACCTCCACCTTTCATGGCTAAAGCAGCACATTAAAATTAATTGAATCAGCCTCAACTTCCATGAAAAGGATGTTCTGTGTCTGTTCATCTGAATCCTTGCTTCCCTCAGAGATGCCTTTATTTTTTTTATTTTTTCAATTCTTTTTTTTTCTTTTTGGTGTCATTAATCCAAATTCAGGCTGTAAATTCTCCTTGTTGTAAAAGCCCAGTGAGACACGGGGCCCAGGATCTGCCAGAGTTTGTTATTGAGTTTGTAATATGCAATTGTGGCGATGATTATAATATCAGCAACTGGATTTCATCTGTCCCCACACATCGAGACGGGCGAGCTGAAATGAGCAGTGACAGGAAAATGGTCTTGTTTGCACATAAATCCTTTAATAACCGGCAATTTCAGAAAGAGAATAGCAGCAGAGAAAAGAAGTTGAAGGACAAAGAACTCACATATTAAATCCTACACTGAAGTTAAGTCGTAAAAAACGTGTCATTAAGGCTTTCAACGTGCCTTGAAGAGTGGTAAAAGCAACCAAAAAGGGTTAATTCTCCTCTAAATCTCTCATCCAGGCCACTATTTGCATGCCTTTTAAGGCAGCCAGGAAATTACATTAATTTCTCTAATGTGTGCAGTGCCATAAGTTCTTTTTTTAATTACAATGATCAAAATATTGCTTAAAATTAAAGGCAGCTGCATTTGTTTCTGACGGATATCATAATTGCAATTGTAAATTGGGAAATGTAATGTTTCCTGGTGCTGCTGTGAGTAATGGCTCTGAAATCATTACAGATAGGTAGATATAAATAAACCAGGAGATCTGTGAAAATAGAGAAAAGGCAAGCTAAAAGGGTAATTAGCTGAGCGAATGGGAACAGAGGAATCCGGTGCTCAAACAACCAAAAAAAAAAAAAAATCCAAATATTCCGAGGAGCTCTGTGACTGTATTCATAACACGTTGGGAAAAAAAGAGATATCCAAAAAGAGAGGGAAAAAATAATAATAAAAAAAAAGGAAAGAAAAAGAATTAATTTGACCTCTGGAGGGATTTTTTGGGTTTTTTTCTATCTTTATAAATTCCTCCCCACGAGTGAGGATGGCACAGAAGCTGATTCCTGTGGGAATTCCTTTTTCCTGCCCTTGGGCTTGGCTGGGAGCATTGCTCACATCTTGTGCTGATCCCTGAGGATCAGCAGGTGAGAAAGTGGCTGGTCCTGGTGATGAGAGGCCAAGTCACATCTTTAAACCAGCCCAGGGGAGGATCAGCTCCCTCTTTTTTGGGGGAATTCGAGGCCATTTTTGGGCTCCTCGCCTCAGGGTTATCCCAACCCTCAGGGAGAGGGATGGAGCTGTGGAAGAGCCAAAAACACTCAGAAAAAGCCCTGGAGCAGCCAGCAAGGTGCAGCTGAGCCCTTTTTGTGTGCCCAAAAACCCTTCCAGAACAGGATCCAGTTCGGGGTGGGTGTAAATCCAGAGGAATGCGCTGTCCATCCTTTTAAGTTGTTTCAGGGAAAAGAAAAATGAAGTTTTCTGGATCTGAGGCCTGGGCAGCTGGGAAATGGCCAGCTCAGCAGCCACATTTATCAGCAGGCCCTGAGATATAACAAGCAATCACACTCCAGCTGGTTTCCCATCAATAAGCAGGGCTGGAATATTAGTAACAATTCCGTGGGATTCGGAAGGCAAACACTGAAATAAAAAAAAAATTTAAAAAAGGAAAGAAAAGGGGAAAAAATAATAATAATAAAAAAAGAGCAGTTGCAAAGTGGAGAGCTCAGCTTGAGTTCCCTGCTCTGCTAAACTCCCTGCTCCAACAGCTCCAGGTGGTGCTGCCATGCTGGGAATGGTGGGATGGACAGATGAGTCAGGGAGGAGAGAAACAGATGGCAAAGGGGAGCAGTCGAGAGCTGTACAAACCCCTGGAACATCCCCAGATGGAGCAGCTGGCCACGGGGCTGGAATTGTTCCTAGCACAGGCAGGACACAGACATCCAACACTGGCTTGAGGATACTTCCTGGGAATAAAATTAGAGGCACAGGAAACAGAAGAAAAAGAATTAAAAGAAAATAAATATTATTAATAATAAAGATGATGCGGAGCTCTGGTGCTGTGGGACAGCCCGAACTTGGCTTTCAGTGTTGTGCCCACAAAATCCGCAAGCACAAGTAGAGCTGGAATCATTGAACACTGCTGAAGAAATGCGTGTCCTCTCACGTGTGAGAAGGCACTCTGAGCTGAATTGGAGCTAAACCAAGCACCAGAATTTGACTATCCAGGCAAAATTCTGAGAAAAAGGCAGTCCATCCCATAAAATTAACCAAGAAACTCTGCTCTGGGTGAGAGCAGACGCCTGGAGACTTCTCAGGTTTCATTAAAGACATGGGGGATCATTAAAGACATGGGGGATCATTGTTTTCCTCCTGGGGATCACCTCCTGAGAGGCTCTTTGGGCAGCCAGGAGTGAACCTAAGGAGGACAGTGAGCGATGGGAGGGCCCTTTGTGGGCTCCATAAACACCACTGATTTTCACATTCACGGAGAAATGAATCAGATGGACTGAGCCCCTGCCTCCTGCACGGTGAGAGCAGAGCTGCAGGACGCTGGGTGCCCCCGAGGGATGAAGAGGTTGGGGAGGGATTGAGAAGGTTGTCTGCAGTTTAGTCCCCTGCTCTAGTCAGCCAGCTCCTCAGGAAAGGCATTTCCCAGCGAATTGGGCTGATGGGAACACACGGGGAAATGGGCTTTGAGTCCATGATTGTACCTGCTCGCTGCTAATCTCAGAATTCCTTCCTAAAGGGGACCAGAAGAGAGAGAAAATGTTGGGTGCTGAGTGAATGAAGTGAACCCGGCCCCTCTCTGCTCCTCAGGACTCTGCTCTTGCACAAATCCAGCTGTGTATTTGTACCCTCCTGCCTGACAGATGATAAAACAGACACACAGGCGTCATCTCTGTGCCTGTCACAAGGAGCTCACCATTCCAGGGCTTCAAATCTACTGTTCCAGGCAGTCCTGCGCCTCTGGGAGCTGCAGGGACACGGAGGGGCCAGGCAGGGACAGGATGCTGTGACCTCAGAGCCGTGACAAATGTGTCACCGAGCTCTGCCTCCTGCTCTAACCCATCATCACCACGATGGAGGAGTGCTCAGAGCCTGGAGATGGGCTTGGCTTAATCTTCTGCAGGGCTCTAACCGCTCTGAACTCCGTGTCTAACATCACTCAGCGTGTGACTGCTTAATTACAGCAATCAGGGAGCGAGGTAGGAACCTGTGCAGGGGGAGAAGGAGGGACTGCACTCAGGAAATGGATTCCCTGAGGGTCAGGTCCATTGGAAGCGATCCTGTTGGGAAAGGAGAGAGGATCCTGCCCATCCAGCAGCTCCTGGGTCAGGGCTGGCACTGGGGAACCTGAGGCAGGACATGAGCAGCTTCCCCTTTTTCCTCCTTCCCTCCCATTCCCAGCTCGGGTTTTACTCTCCAAAATCAGTGGAAGATTACTCCTGGCTGCTCTTCAGGAGCAGGGCAGGTGCTGGTTAGCTGGAGAGGCGTCCCTGGGAGGAGAGGAGGTGACACTGTCACCCCCAGGAGGGTGGCAGTGCTGCTCACCTCCAGGGCTCAGGGAGTGCAGGACACCCCTCGGCTGGATGAGCCCTGCCACAGGCACGTGGGGAACTGGCACAGAGCCCTGCTGTCACCCCAAAGCCACGGCCAGGGTGGCCTTTCCTCGCAGGGAGTGGTTGGACACCCTCAGATTCTCTCTGGAGAACATCTCCCTCTTATTTCAGCCCCCTGAGCTTAGCTCAGGCAGAAAATCCTCCGTGTCCTTTACAGGGGAGCAACTTCCAGAGGCTCAGGGCAGCTCTGCAGCAGACGTGGAGCTGGATCTCCTGGTGAACAAACTTTTCCCCACGCCACCAGGCACATCCTGCAGCATCACCCTGCCTCCAGAGCTCCCTGGGCTCTGCTGGTCACACCTGGTGTCCCCTGAGCTGGAACAAAGCACATTTCACAGCAGCTGTGCTGACCTTTCCAGTGCTCCCGGGGCTCAGAGCCACCCCTCCTGCCTGCTGTGGCAGCCCCAAGGTGGCACACACGGCTTTGGTCACACTTTAGCAGGTGCTAAAGGGAGAGATAAGGATTAGAACCTGCCCCCAGCCAGGACAGAAATAATCCTGACCCCACAACGCTGCACCGAGGAAGAACCCTGGCTCTGACTTAATGAACCGTAAATTCCAGCTTAATGAGTTTTATGCTGAGGAGTATAATTAATGTAATTAGTACTGATACGAAAATGAGGCTGGGGGTGGGAGGAGGCTTGGAGAAATTCATCCCATCTCTGGTTGCTGTTCCTCCAGAGGGGCAGGGCTGGATGCATTCTTGGCAGCTTTTAAAACCTCACCTCCCATCTGCCATGAAGGGGGAGAAACTAGAGCATGACAGTAGAGGAAAAAAAATTAAAATTAAATAAATAAAAATAATAATAAAAAGAGCTCAGCTGCCCTGTTTGCAGCAGGGATGTGAAATCTTCAGTGCAGCCCTTTCCTGTGCTGACCCTGGATTTGCAGCTCCCCATTGCCCCACTCTGAACATCCTCCACCCTCCACGGGGCCTGTTTCTTAGTTCTAGGAGAAAATATCTTTATAAAGGTGATTAGATGGTAAAACAACAGCTTTTCACCTTACACTACCTAAGTATCACTTTACTTATCCTGTGTGTTTTGATAGGTTTGATATGTTTAATGCAGCCCAAGAGCTGCATTTTAATTTTATCCATATGAATAAATTGCATAAATTTCTACACAGCCATAAAATGACCCAGCAGGAAGTTTTCTGTTCTGACCATGGCACTGATCAGACGTTCAGCACTGGAGAAAGTGCTGACAAAACTCAGTGCTGACCCTGACAGCCACGAGGAAATAAAAAGGGAGCTGGAAACGACGTGTTTCCCAGCATCTCTGTTGGAGCGGGCAGCTTTCACCTGGGCAAGGCGTTTCTGATGCCACACTGGGCGTTTGTGTGATTTTCAGCTCAGATGGACCGTGTTTAGCAATCTGTGGGCAAATGTTTTAAAAACTGCCATGCAGGAGGTAAATCCTGATTTTTTTTCCCCTTTTCTGGGAGGTAAATGCAGTCCTGGGGAAATGCCAGGATCCAGAAGTACAGGATGAACCTGTCTTTGTGCAGGCTGAGGAGAGCACTGCCAGCACTCTGCTCCCACCCTCCTGTGTGATATCCTGGCCCTGAGGAGAATCGTTTCTCTCCTCCATATTTCTGAGGAACAGCCCAGAGCAACGCTGGAGTTCTCAGCAGAATTGTGTCAGCTCCTCTCCCACAACCCAATAAACCTTTCCCAATAAACCTTCAGCTGCTGATTCAGGCTGCATTCAGACCTTCCATCCTCCCTCCATGAACCCCCTGCCCCAAATCCGTGGCTAAATTGTCCCAAAATCCTTTATGCAGAGGCAGAGGCTCCATCCTGGCACGATGCAGTTTTGCTGTTAAGGAATATCCCGGGGCTTTTTCATTCTCGGAGTTCAAAATTACCATCAATAAATGGTTTATTGATCAGTTGTGTCTCATAGGGAACCTCCTGAGGAGGCTCTGAGCTCTCAGCTGGGTTGGGCTCAGCCTTTTTTCCCCCAGCAGTGCAGGTTTCAGTGTCTCCCTGCCTCTGGAGCCAGGGTTGAGTGCCTGCACAAGGAAATCAGGCCACTGGCATGAGGAGTGGGCTGCAGAGGAGGAGGAGGAACCCCCCTTTTCTTTCCCTAAATAGCTGCTGGCCCCGAGGACGGGCTGTTTGTGACTGCTTCTATCCCACCCACGCGCAGGGGGAGGCTGGAGGAGGAGGATGCCCAAACGAAATGAAGTGAGATTGGCGTCTCCCGAGCTCTGTAACTGCTCTGGGGGCAGGAAAGTGCAGCAGACATCGCCCTGGAGGTCACTGAACTCTGCTTACCTTCGAGTCCTGCGTCCCCTGTGCTGCAGGCAGGGAGGGATGCACCAGGAAAAGTGGGATGTCGCAGCCCTGAGGAGCCTCTGGAAGAGGCAGTAACTCCTGGGAGGAGGCAGGAGTGCGTGGGGGTGAGTTTTGGGGGGTGCAGCGCAAGGGGTGAGGGATGTGGAGGACAACTCAGCAAGAAGGCAGCCCTGGGAGCAGGGCAGACATCAAACACCCCACACAGGTCCCCAACAGGCAGGACAGAAGTTGCTGTAACTCTTCAGCTCACTTTTATTTAAGTTCTGTGATCGGTCTTTTCCATCTGCAAAGAGCTCTGGCGTCAGTGCCACCAACACATGGGACAGAACCCGTGACATTTCACCCTGGTAACAGGAAGAACAGCTCCATCTTAGGGGTCTTTACACCCTAAATGACTCCCTATCCTACAACACCAGTTCCTCCCGTGCACTGCCAGCCCACTGGGTCCCACTCCAGCAGTTTCCAGTTGGACTTGTTCAGCGATCCACGCCCAGCAATGCAGCTGGATGGCTCAGCCTCCAGAGCAGGGACCTCTGAGAGTCAATTGGCACCGTGTCAGCAGGAGAACACCTCCCCTTGGCCCTGATTTCAGCACCTGCAAGCTCCCTCCAGGCATGGGCAGCCTCATCCTGGAGCAAAGGGAGGATTAAGCCCACGGCAGCAGGTGCAGGGAAGTTTGGAAAGAGCCATTGGGCAAACGCTGTGTGACAGGAGGGAAAGGGAGTGAGGAATCAGAGCCCTGAATCAGAACCATTTCCAAGCACAGATCTGTAAAACCAAAACGGTGGACTCACTCTTTCTTACTTCAGGGTTTTCCTTCAGGCTTTCCCCCCTTTTCCTAGGGTGCAAGGGAATTTGGTGGTGTGTGCTGAGTCCCTCTTGCCATTTTTTTGAGATCAGCCCAGCTCTTCAGGGGAGGCAGAGAGAGCCAAGACATTCCTAGACTAAATACCCGTGCTGGCATAAGTCAAACTACTGCTTTGAACTGAGGCTTCTCCTGCCTTTTTACCTTTTCAAGGAGGATTGAAATCCTTTTGCTTTGCTGCAAGCCCAGTAAAACCCTTTGTGGCAGACTTCTGTGGGCAGCTCGGATTCAAAGCTGCACGAGGCAAGCAGAATTTTTCTGTAATGCTGCAGTTTGTATCCCTGCCTTCCCCTTCCTCATCAAAGGCTCTTCGTCCCAGACATGGGCAGCAGAGAAAACCACCTGCAACGTGTTCTGTGCCTCCTCTGGCAAGAAATCATTTTGTCTGGCTTCTTTCCTCTGGTATCTGAAGGCCTGAACATATTCCACTTCTCATTTAAATTCCTGGATCTGTCTGAAAGCACAATCAGGTGAAGGCTCCAAATCAAACCACGGTACAGGCAGCGCTCTGCTATTCCAGGCATGCAGGTAGGGAGGTCTGGGATGGATTTTTGTTTGCTTTTTCCTCATGGTCAGTGGTGCTGGGTTGATTCCAGGACAACAGAGACCTGCGAGGGCTTCCAGCACCTCCTCACTTTTCCAAAGAGAGGGAGCAAAGGCAGATTTGGCAGATTCAGCGTGGGGTGGATGTGGTGGCTGTGCCTTCAGTTCAGAGCACATCCACTTTCCAGCTCTGTGATAACCAGAAGGTACCCAAGGTGCGTTGGGCAGAACACCAGAGAGAAAAGTGCATTTTTCTGAATCGAGACGTGGAGCACTGGAGTCCTTTGGCATGAGGGGACAACCAGCTGGATCCTCTGGACACTGGCAGAGGAGAAGTGAACACAAACGGTTCCAGAAAGGGTTACATCGCTCAGGGCTGGCAGGGTGGGGTTGAAAAGCCCTGTGGAGTGCTCCAAGGCTGTGTCCTGATGACTCTCCCCTGATCCTTTGGGAATGAGGGTGCCCCGTGCACGTGGCAGAGCTGCTGCTGCCCGTTCCAGCTTGGCCAAAAAAACGCATCCAAAATTCCCCTTCGCTGCTCAGCCAGCCGGGCACCCACCTGTCATTTAATGCGAGGTCACCTCCCAGCTGGAAAACACCTCTCCAGGTGCAGCAATTCCCCCCACAAACCTTGTCCTGGTGACCAGCCACCATCCTGTCTGGAGCACAAAGGGACAGCGTGTCCTGGGGAAGGGGTGGGAAGAGCTGGGGGTGGGTTTTTTTTGCCATTCAGGGGCCCGGGGGTTCCATGCACGTAGTGTCATCCCCCCAAAGGGCTGTGCTGCCCGGCTGAGCAGGGTATAAACTCCTCTGCCACATCCCGAGGTGTTTGTCAGCCTGCAGGGAAAGGCAGAGTGACACAGAAGTGGGGAGGAGGAGGAGGAGGGACAGGCGGGGTGAGGCTCGAGGTGACGGGGACACAGAGAGAACAAGCAGAGCTGCTGGGATGCAGAGAGACAAAAATAAACCTCAGCGCACGGCAGGAGCTGGGGCTGGGCCATCAGCGTGGTCACACCTCCCCTGACAGGAGCTGTCACCTGCTGGGGGTGTCACTGCTCACCTGCACGAGCAGCACTGGCAGGTTTGGGGTGCCTGGGCAGCAGGATCAGGGTGTGGTGCCCACCTCTCCCTCCCTCACTTTTTCCAGAGGGATTTTAGTGTCTGCAGAGTGCCAAATTCCCAGGCTGAGCCAAAGGAAATGCCCTTCTGGCCACAAAGCTTTTTATCCCCTTGTTCAGAACCATCACCTCTTCCATGCCATGGGTGAAACAGGTGGGAGTTATCCCTTACACCAAGCTCTTGGGCAGGGCGTTCATCCCTTGTCCTCCTCTTCCTCTTATTTGCTTTTATATACATTGAAGTGTATATCGATATTTTTTTTTTGTTGTTGTTTTCTCTAATACAAGTGAACACAAATGTGATGTGGAGATAAATTCCCTTCTCTAAAACACTTTGTGGTCACAGGAATGCACACGTTTGGATTTACACACCCACACACATCCCAATATCAAAAAAAAAAAAAAAAAAAAAAAAAAGGTGTAGTCCCAAAACTAAGATGCTTTTATAAAAGTTAAAAGGCCAAATTCCTCTATTGGCTTTTATCCTTCATTAAGAGCAAGGAGATTACCTGAAATCCTGATTTATTCTTCATATTCTGCCTGAGTTAATTTTAAAATTCCAATCAACAGATGCGAGGAAGAGAGAGGGGAAAGCTCGTGGGGGGCCACGTCAGGCTTTGAAAGGAAAATTAGAGAGAATGTTTCCCTTTATAATTATTTTCTCCTCTGGGTTTCAGGTTATCAGACCTGGTATTTAAAGGATGCTTCCTCCAAATGTGTTGACTCCAAAATATGTCCCCTTTAAAAGAGTCAATCCAAGAGATTGGGAGTGGGAGCAGGAAGGGAAAAAGGACAGAAACAAACCGCCTAAACCGAGTCCTGATCTCTATTTTTGGGTTGGTTTTGAGCATCTTTCATTATAAGCATCTTATGATTTGGTTCAGCGATCTTGGCTGTTCAGCTCCTCACAAACGGGGATTCGCTATCCTCACTTCTGAGGGGGAAAAGGAGCAAGGGGAAAATAATAATAATAAAAAAAAAGAAATAAAAAGCCACAGGCTCAGCTTTGAGCACTGGCTGTGCTGTAAAACCTCACAGAAGCTGCAGCGAGGGCTGTGGATGATCCACACTTGGCTGCAAAGAGTGCAGGAACTGAGAGAAGGGAAAAGCCACGGACACTGGACTGGGCTGGGCACATCCCATCCACCACAGGGCAGCTGTCACCCACAGACACATGCACACACAGAGGCAGGAGGAGGAGAAAAGAAAGATGCAGGTGGCTGCAGAGGACGTGGGAGAAGGCAGAGTGTTCCCTTGAGCGTTAGCAAGCCAGGCAGACACTTGGAACTAATCATGGCAATTGCACCCGGGGGTTTGAAAATCAATCCATAAAACGAGCGATGGCAAAGGGAGAGGTGGAGGGCTGAAAGGCCTTGGTTGTTGAGCGACAGGAGAGGTGAAAACCATGAGTTTCTTCCTTTTTTTTTAGTTTTTTTGGGGTTTTTTTTTGCAGTGTCGACACTTTAAACATACTGTTCCTTAGGACAGATGTAAGGAGCCCGGGAGCCGGGAGGTGGGCAGCAGAAGGAGATGTCGGAATGGTGAGGATAAAGCTCTTGTGGGAGGTCTGACAAGGGGGCATAGACATGAGGGATCTTCTCCAGATATCGATCTTCATGTGAGTAACAGCGGGTCAGGTAATCACTCGCATTCGATATCTCTGAGTGACACTTTCCAAAGTTCTGCAAAGTAGAGACAAAAGGCAACGGGTGAAAACTCCGGGATGGCCGGCCAGAAAAAAAAAAATAAACACACAGCTCCTTACTGACACACACAGAGAGCAAGCAAGGGTGGAATATTAACCAGTTCACCAAGCTCTCTGCTTCAGGAAAATGGAGAGCCAGGTGATAAATCCCTCACGCTGCAGAGTTTTAGTCCAACGCCCTGAAATAGCCATGGATTTTTGATGAATATGGATGGCTTGGGCACGGTTTGTCCCTTGTCTGTAAATACTCTGCTCTCTGGGCTAAACAAGCAGCCAGCCAAAGGAAGGGCGGTTTATTTTCACTCTTTCTAACTCTTTGCACGCCTGAGTTTTGGTTGAAGGCATCATTAATCTAAGCCAGGCCCGTGCTCTTCCATTCAAAGGGCTCATGTGTCCTACGGGGAACTTGGGATGCAAAATCTGCTGATTGTGCCTGATCCTCATATGGGAGATAGAAATGCTGTGGGTTTCCCCTGTGTGAACAGCTCCCCGGGAACCTCGGGGCCGGGTTTGGGAGTCAAATCAACTACAGAGGACATAAACCCACTCTGGAACCCGTCCCGTGTTTTTCCCTCTGCCGGTGTTTGTGTGTTTTCTCTCCAGGGCTTGGGGCAGCATCTCTCCCAGAGCCCAGGGCTGCGGCTCCCCAGAGGGTGGCAGCAGATGGGAAGGATTCCTCCCCTCTCCCGGACCCTTCCCTGCTTTGGAAACCCTGCACGATGACCCAGGCAGGACGGAGGATGTTTTTTAAAACCGACCTGCACTCAGAGGGTGCTCGCCAGGAGATAATTTCTTCTCCAAGAGGGAGCAAACAGCGCTGGAAAACGCTTTGATGCTTGTGGTTTGAGCGGGGGCTGTTTGAAGCGAGCAACTTGCCCTTGAGTCCTTCCTTGTTCCCTTTCAAAACCTCGGGAACAGTCAGTTTAGTGGAAAGGACAAGGGTTTGACCCTCAGGAGAAAATGCCTGGAGGAACAGAACAATCCACTCGGCTCATCTGCTGTCAGCTCCTGGATGAATATTTCACCAGGATGCTCAAAAAAAAAAAAACAAACAAACAAACAAAAAAAAAAAACCCAACCAAACAAAAACCCTACAGAAAACAAGGTGTTGACAATAATTTCTTGATGGCTCAGACCGCTGGGAGAGGCACAGAGGCAATTTTGGGAACAGCCTGGCTGAGCCCAGCGAGGGAAAGTTTCCCTGAGCCCCAGGAAAACAGCAGCAACGCTGAGGCCAAGCTCATTCTCATTTCCCTTCCACTGGCAAAACTGTAGATCCCACAGACTGAGCTTTCAAAAGTGAAATTGCTCTGCTGGGGTCCTAAATTCCGGTGGGCCATTCCCACAGTTTTTGTCCACTTGAGCCTTTTAATTGCCAAGTGAAAATGTGGGGAAGGGCAGCATTAGAGCTCTTTAACCGGAGCAACCCAAGCCAGAGGCCATGAAAGAGCCTCATTAACTTTACCTTAACCTTAAATAAATGTTTGCTGTTCTTCTGATGGTCCCAGCTGATAAAAAGACATAAAAAGGGGCTCACAGATGGAAAAAAAAATGGGATGTGCAAAGTCCTGTCCCTCTACAATCTACTCTCAAGAGCTGTCACACTCAACAGAACCCCTTTTCACACCTGGAAGGGGGAAAAAACCTCTATTTAGCCACGCTGTCCTCCTGCTTTATAGCGATCATTAATTTTCTGGGTTAAGCTAACCTGAAAGAGAAGTTGTCTTAATTACAGAAATTTAGTAAGACAAAGCAGGCGAGGGGGGGGTTTCTTGTAATTTGCCATCAATTAAGCGGGAGGGGAAGTCAGTGAGCTTTTTGAGGAAGGCAGAGGATTTGCTGTGTGCAGCTCTGACGGACAGAAAGGTCTCCTAGGAGAGAGCCTCAGCTGGCAGAAGTGGGAGCCGAGCTGGGTGTGATCAGCTGGCAGCAAAAGGGGCTGTAAGACGCTCCTTTGTGGGCTGTGACAATAGACGGGGTCAGGAAAGCGTTTTTCTTCTGCTTATCTCCCAGTAAATGCGGCCATCAGACGAAGCCTGGCCAAAGACACCAAGCGCAGTCCTCTCAGCGCTTCTGTTTGCACAAATCCTGAGTGCAAACAAACCCTTTCTTTCCTTGCTGGCCCCTGCTTTGTGCTCCCTCCTCACAGGTGAGGGCAGGGCAGGGCAGCTGGAGGATGTCAGGGCCCGAGGAAGAGAATTCCCGGTGTCCTTTTACCTTTCCTCAGCACCTAAACCAGGAGTTGCTTTGTTCCCTGAACTCATTTACGGAGTGGCAAAAGGGAGGAGAACAAAGCCAGCCTGGTGTTTTTTAACATATTTAGCAGCCGGTGCCCTTTGACTTCCTTCCCCAGTCCCACTGTGACTTTTCCCCAATCTAATTTATCTTTGACGAAGTTTGAAATTAAATTAGGGATAATGAACTAATTAAATTGAACTGGCACACGATTCTACCACCTTCCCCCACCTGACTTCTCCCACTTGCCTTTGTCTCCAGCATGGCTCCATGCAATTCTTCATTATCTGGGTTACATCCTCCCCTCTCAGTTTTATTTCCAAGAGCTTGATTAAGGGGGGGATGTCAGCAATCTATCCATTTCAGACAGCCTGGCAGATTACCTTTAAACAGGCTTTATTTGATTGAATTAGGGAGCTTTCATTTCTGCCACGACTTTTAACTCAACCCTTCTCCATCCCTCCACACCCGATTCCATCTTTCCTCCTATTTGCAGAGCATCTCTTTGGGTAGCAGGAGGTGTGAGGCAGCTGACCATGTCCTGTGCTTTTAATCATCTTGGAATAATGAGTTCTTCCTGGTCTGAAAGTGAAAAACTCCTTCTCAGTGACCTGAGGGTTTCTCTGCTGTGGTTCTTTGGAAATCTGAACATTTCACAGGTGAGGGTTGAGGTAATGGTTTTGTCTGCTTGGCCAAGCTCATGGCAAACACATTTCTGCACTTGTGGAACGTGTTCAGCTGTGTTTTTCCTGGCTGGGAAAAGCCCCTGCTGCTCAAAACTCCTGAAATTTTGGTTCTGCTACTGAACCCTGACCCTCCTCATCTGTGGGTTGTGAATTTTGGGCTGCAGCACAGGCTGATGGCCAGGAAGAAGCAGCTCTGTTGAGTGAGGACATGACAAAGCTACTGTCACACTGTGGACCAGCCAGTGCAGAGGCTGTGGGTGTTGGGGGACAGGAAATACACTGGGAACCAGGAAAAAAATAAGTAAAATAAGTATTTACTCTTGGTGTTAGGAGCCTCTTTCCTCCCCCAGGTCTGAACTCCCTACTCAGAGTATTCAAGCTGTTTTTCCACTTCCAAGTATGGCCATGATTTTAGGGATCTCTGGGCAGGTTCCTGCTCTGTTTGAGGCTTTATCTGTGACGGAGTTCTTGGGTAATCCCTGTCCTGAGTGAAGAACAAGCCTCGATGTGTCAGGGATGGGCAGGAACCAGTGATCCTGAGCTGGGGCTTCTGTGAGGACAAAACCGACATGGGACAGAGGGATTGACCCCCTGGTTCAGGAAATAAAAGGGTTGAGCTGAAATTCCCAAAATACAGAGCAAGGACCTGTGGTGACGGATGCATTCAGACACATGCAAGTATTAATAATGCAGAAAAAACTCGCTCAGAACGTTGCATTCCTTCTCACAGCATGCTCTTCCCTTCCCCTGCTGCCTCTGGTACGTACCTGCTCCGTGTTCCTACAGCACCTCACACCACCAATCATCCCAAACATTTCCCTCCTCGCTGTTTCTCTCCCAAATCCTCCTCTCCACCCTTTTGGAGTTGAGGAAGGGCTGATCTCCTCATTTAAAAATGGGGAAACTAATAAAGAGCCACACTCTTTGCTTTGTTTCTCCTGCGGTTTGGAAATGGGAATCTGAGCCCTGGTCACTGATTTGTTGTGTTCTCCGTCCAAGTCTGATGGTTTCCAGCTATTCTTGCTGCAACAGGGACAAGAAATTCCCAGGCAAAACCGAGAGCTGGAGTGTGGGGAGGTGAAGGGGGAGGAAAATTTAAAAAGCATTAAAAAAAAAAAATCAAATTGCCCTGATCTGTGGTGTGCCTTAGCAGGGAGATTACACCTTCAAAGCACCATATGACTGGCTTTATTTTTACTTCAGAGAGACTGGGAGGATTTCCAAATTTGGATTTGGAGGATTACTGTCCTTTTGCTGACAATAAAATTCCCCACCCTGGGGAGGACGAGGCGAGACCTCCCAAGATGGATTAGGGAGCTCTTGCCTTGTTTGGAACAGTGGGAGCAGCCCGAGGATCTGCTGGGAATGGGAGGTGAAGACACGAGGGAGAGCGGCTGATTTCAACCACCCTTTCCTCAGGGCTGGAATTCTCATCCCAGGGAGGATGAGGGACGCTGGAAGTGCCTGGGAGTCCAATGACAAAGTGACTAAAAACACCTATATTTAACCATGCTCTCCTCCTGCTTTATAGAGATCATTAATTTCCTGGGTTAAGCTAACCTGAGAGGGAAGTTGTCTTAATTACAGAAGTTTCTTGAGCCCCCCACATCAAATGGAGAAAAGGTAAAAAAAAAAAAAAAGGAAAAGCAAACCCATCCAAAACTTACTGTCCACTCTCGCTCGTTACGTCTACGAAGACCTTGATCCTCATTCTGGGAGCAGGAGTGGGTGAGACACCGCAAGAGAGAGAGGTTATGGATCTGCTCCGGCCCGGGGCTGCTGCAGACACTCACCTAGGAGGGCTTTTGCTACTGCAGGGGAGCTACAGGGCTGCTTCCAGAGCAGGAAAAACCAGGGAGCACAGGGAGAGAGAGGACTGGAGCAGCCCCCTGCATGCCTCGTGCCCAGGTGTGTGTGCTGCACCCTCACCCGCAGAGTTCCTCCTCTCAGGGAGCACTGGGTGGTCCAGGGGGGCTTGATAAAAATGTTATTTTCCTCCTGGTTACCCTCTTTTCTTTCCTTCCTTCCCAAGGCTCCAATGTCCTTTATCTCCTCCGAGCTGTCCCTTATCTTCTCCAGTCTGTCCCTTTCTGTCCCCAAGCTGCTGCTGCTTCTCTGGAGCCTCCTCTGATCCACCTGGGGCGACCAGGAGGGCTTCAAGGACCTGCAAAGCACCTCTCCATTTTTTGTCTGCCTTTTCTCCTCTCCCTTCCCTTCCTCTAAGCCCACAGATCCTTCCTGCTGCTGGAAAAGCAGCAAAATAAAAGGGAAGGAGCAAGGCAGAACCTGGAGTCACTACAGCCTCAGGAGTACACAGGAGTGAGGGAGAGCTGAAGCCAAGGAGAGGGGCACCAGTGGCATTTCCTTGGCCAAAAACTCTTGGAGTCATCCAGCAGAGGTGGGAAAGGAGAGATCTCTCCCTTCCAGGGACATGGTGGCTTCAATACCTGAGAAAAAGCTGTGATTATGGGATGAAGGAGCATAGGAAGAGCTGAAGTCACCCCAATTTTAGGGTTTTTCTATTCAAAAAATCATCATTCAAAGGGTTACTGGAGATGATCCAGAACAACCAACTGAGTCCTAATCACCCCCTGCCACAGGACCTTGAAGCCTGAAAGAGTTTGGTGACACCTGAAAAAGTCAGGAGAACAGGGCTCAGTCTGTGTCTCGTTTTGATGAGGAGAGCACCAAGGGAAATAATCTCTCCCTCTCTCCCAAGCATTCCAAACGTGCCACCTGCACCAAGGTCACGCCACGCCAGCCCTGTCACTGTCACATGCACAGTCCCTCTGTGCCTGTCTCCTATCCACGGAGTCTTTCAGCTGCAGGAACCTTTAGGTGTTCCCATATTCTCTCACATCCTCTCCCACCTTGTTCTTTCACACATGCACATATGCTCCATCTTCTCTGGAGTTACTTCCACATGAAACAACCCTCTTAGCATCTCTGACTTCTCACAGGTGCTGCAGAAATTCCCTGAACCAGAGCAGGGACTTCAAACCCACCTGGAGCCAGGGGGAGGCAAACCCCTGCTCTGCCATGAGCCCTGTCGCCCTCTCCCACATGCCTGGCTGCAGGAAGCGAAGGGAAAACACAGCAAAAAAAATAAATAAGAACATGCAGAGAGGCAAGGCAAAGGCATTCTGGGCAGCACCCCCAAAAAAACCAGGGCAGCAGAGAGACAGAGAGACAGAGAGCAGGCAAGGAGGGACAGACGGGACGCAGAGGGAGCGCTCCAGAGGGAAGGAGAGATCCAAGGAGAGGGGAGAGGTGATTTGGAGGGGTGCAGTGAGGGAGGCAGAGTGCCGTGTGTACCTTGAGGCCAGAACCTGAGGGGAAAGGGCCTAGAGTGACATGCGCTAGCGTAAGTTGGGCTGGATGGTTGCATACTCGACTAGGTCTCCGCCAGCATGGATGGAGGTCCGAGGGCTGGGTGACGCGGCCAGAGCCGACGTGTCCAGCTCTGCATACTGGACATCACAGTCCTTGTTGCCAGGGTTCTGGAGAGAAGAGAGCAGCAAGGCGGTGAGGGGGACACGAGGGAAGGGTAAGGAAGAGGTGTGGGGAGTGAGGACACAGGGTCCGTGCAGATGGTTGAGGGGTGAAGACAAGACACGGGGTGAGGGGGAGTGAAGGGGAAGAAAGAAGAGAAAGGGTGAGGAGGGAGAGGAGGAGGAGGAAGAAAAAAAGAGTTAAAAAAGAGGGAGGTAGGGAGGTGATGAATAATCAGTCAGGTAAAATCCCAAATCAAAGCAGAAATCCCAAAGGCGCTGCTCCCCCGAACGCAGAGCTGAGTGACCCAGCACTGCCCGTTCCCTGGGGCTGCTCCCCAGCACCATCCCACTGCTCTGATCTCCCCCTGGAGCCCTCTGGGATCAGCATTTCCCTTCGCTGGGGCTGCATCAGTGAATCCAAACCTCGTCACGCACCTGAGCTCTCTGTTTTAACCCAGGAATTTGGGATTTCGTTGCGAACTCAGGTTCGGGGAAGATGAGTGAAAATCGCTGGTTTGAAGTTTGGATTTTGGGAAGCAGATAACCCGGAGGGAACGGCTTGAAAGCCAAAACTCCAAAGGCATGGCCGCAGGGGAATGGCACTGCTTGGCCAGCGCTGCTCTGCCCCGAAGTGGGGACTGCGGAGCTCTGAAGTGCCTCGTTGAACACGAGGCTTGGCCGCACAGCTTGGCACTGCAGATTAACTCCGCAGCACGTCTTTGTCATTGCAACGCGGCCTAAGAGATGCTAAAAGCATCCCCCTTCGGCATGGAAATATTTATGGGTGTTCCTCCACTAAGCAGGCTTATCAGCAAGGGCTGCATGAATGGAATAACATCCAATTTGTCTGATCGTTCCTACCCAGACATCTTTCATGCCGGTAATAATGGGAGAAGCCTGGGAGGCACGATGGCTCCGAGAGCTCGTGGCTCCCTGGGGAATTTGGATCACCAGGAGGAGCCTTGGGGCATGCAATCACCCTGCGAGGGGCATCCTGGCTTCTTGCCCCGTGGAGTTTCTTTATCCTTCACTTTTGGGGTTGGTTTCAGCATCAGCCAGGCATCTACTGAACCTCTCTGAGAGGAGAGAGTTGTCTCTTCCAAACAAAACAGCTTCCCGGTCTCTCTCTCTCTCTCTCTCCTTTCCAGAATGGCTGTCCCTCATGGCAGTGATGCACAAGGTGTTTAATTTGAAAGTGTTCCTCTCCTCTCCGTTTGGAAGGGTCCTCAGCCGCCCACCAGCTGTGGCTGAGCCGTTTTTAGACGTTTATCGCCCTGCAATGAGCTGGTTCAGTGCCTGTTGCTGGAAGGGGCTGTTCAACTCTGTGATTGTCTCCGCCTGCTGCGCTGGCCCGTGCCAGGGCTTGGCTCCCTGATCCTGCCCCTCGGCCACGGGGATGAGGGGAATGATGGGGAACGGGGCTGCAGCAGCATCTCCAGCGCTCAGCAAAGCTGCAGGAGCAGAGGGCTGGAGGTCACCTCTGTCCTGCCCTTGGTGGCCAGATGGCAGCGGCGCCTTGTTGGCATGAAAGCTGCACGTCCTGTGGAAACTCTCTGCTTCGTGTCTGGACCCGGAGTTTGGGCATTTAGGAAAATCAGCAATTCTAACTCCAGTCTCAGACCTAAATCTGGGCTTTTCAGAGCTCTTTCCCCCTGAATTTTGTGTCTCAGTACCTCCCTGACTCCTGGAGGAAGCCAGACTAAGTTTTACCTCCTCATTCCTACTCTGTCTACTTTGCCTCGCTCCTCTCCTGCTTCCTTCCCACAGGAGGTGTTTTCCCCATGGAATTCCCTTGCTTTCTCCTGCTCCTGGCTGCCTGTTTGGAGCAGAATTTATTACAATATCAATAATGTGCCGTGTATACAAGGCCCAGCAGTGCCTCACGCAAGCGCCGGGTGTAAATCATCACCATGGGCACCCCGGTAATTGCCCTGCAAACCCAGAGGAATTATTTTGCTGTCTGCAGCAATGAAACTTCCCCTTCTACCTGTGCAAATGGGCCCTGCTGACACGGGCACTAATCACACCTCTGCTCCTACACTCGCTGGTGCCCCCACCTCCCTCTGGCTCCTGCTGCCCCTCACATACACACGGAGCATCCAGCTGGCACAAAAACACTGCCAGAGCACACCTGCCCTCACCCACACACCTGAAACACACTCTCCAGCTCCTTCCTGCTTCGATATCCTCGCTGTCACCCCAAAATTGCCCGGAGGAAACGCTGCAGGCAGCCCCCACACCCCTACACCCACCCCTGCAGCCTCAAGTGTCCACAGCGCTGGCCTTTTGGGGCTGTCAGCTCTGTGTTGGCTTTCCCACAGCCTGCAACACCTAAAAATACATATTCATTCCTGGTCCTGCTCCCTCCCGCAGGTCTCCTGACCCTGCAGACGTGCCCCAGCCTCTCCCCTTGTCCTGGGCTCCTGCCAGCTCACGTCCCCACACATGTCCCTGCACACCCTGCTGCAGGTTCCTCCTCCACCTGCCTCTTTTATTCTCTCCTGGCACCTCTCCCATGCCCCCCTCCCTCACTCTTTGCCATCTCTAATCACTCCCATTCTGCTGCTGTGAAATCTCAACCCCAGGCAGTGGCTTTTCGTGCCGCCTGCTGATAAATCTGGTTCGTCCCAAATTACGAGGTTTTTGCACGATTCATTGGAAGCTGAGTGCACCCGCCCCATTTTCCTGCAGAATCCGTTCCCTTCCACTCTCATCTTCTTCACTCCCTTCCCAGGCCAAATCTGCAGATGAGGTACAGGCAGAACAAGAATATCCTGCCTTTCTGCTGTGCCTTTCCCTCCCGAGGATCCCAGAACCACGGACACCCCGGAGCAGGAGCAGGGCTGGAGCTGCTCGGGGTGTGCTTCCCTCCTCATCCTCCGGCTGACCCAGCCCTCAGGTGAAGGGTTGGGCAGGTCTTGCTCCATCCCATGGAGGTCTTGATAACCACTGCTGTTCCCTGGGGGTTCCCACCCCTCGGAATCCCACTGTGACATGGAATGGAGGCTTCTGCAGTGCATTCAGGGTGAAAAAAAAAGTGATGCAAGCCACTTTTTTTTTTTTCCTTGTAGGGAGGAAGGCAAAGCTCATTCCTTTGCAAAGCATGACCCACCCCTGGCCTGGCTGTGGCAGCACGTCCTGCCCGTGTGATCCGGGAAGAATCCAGCAAAATCAGCACTCCTTGGCAGCCAAGGACACCCTTCCCTGCCTTGCCAGCCCCAAACTCGACCAGCCAGCTGCCTGCCCAAGGGATTTAGGGAGGAATGGGAGCAGGCTGCATCCTGCTGCTGGGGCAGAGAGCCAGAGCACGGCGCAGGTACGTGCTGGGTGAGCCAGGGGAGCTGCCCAGGGACAGGGCTCACCCACAGCTGGGCCAGGCCCGTGCCAAGAGCTGTGGCAGCAGCTGGAGTCGCCCAGACACCACATCCTTGCTGCAGAGCCAGTTCTGCGTGGGCCAAGTGAAAGGAGAGCTCCACAGGCCGTCACCTCCTGGCTGAATCCAGGGGTGAGGAGCAGTGCCAGGCTGGGTGGGATGTGGAAATGCATCTTCTCCGGCCAGCAGCGAGAGCAGCAAACTCTGTTCCCATGGTTACGGAGCAGCAACCCATCAGGCCCCATCTCACATCACTAACTCTGCCACTTAATTAACTGACTGCTCGTTATTTCCCAAAATGAGCTCCTCCGTCCTCCCGCTTGCCTGAAATTCAGCTTTCAGATGCTTTCCAAGCAGTGGTCTCGCTCCAGCATCCTTTGTTTCATTTAAAACTCAGCAAGGATTAGAAAGAGCTGGGGAGCAGCCCCAGGACTGAGGCAGGGCTCCAAGGGGAAGTTTTCCTTTAGGGATGAAGTAAATAGGATCACATCCACCCTGCTCAGTGCAGAAATGTTCCTTTTGATTTCCAACGCCCCGGGCGTCTGCCTCGCTTCAGACTTGTGCCAGCTTAAGGTCACTGGGCCCTGTCCCTGCATTATCTGCACAGGAACACACATGGCAGGGTCACACCGGGCTGAGCTGGGTTATAATTAGCGGTGTTCATGAAAAACGACTCCAGTCTGGGTTGATATTTCTGTACCTTTCTCCAGCCAGGGAGTTCACTCTGCTGAAGCACCGGGCTGGGTGTGCAGTGCTCTGAACTCCTCGTGAGGAGGAGTCTGGGAGACACCTGAAGGGTTTCCATTGGGATATCTCATCTCCTATAGGTAAAAACCCCACAGCATCCCCATGGCATGGGGTGAGGGAGGGAAAGGATGCTGTCCAAGGGCTGGAAGGAGGATGGTTTTCTGTTTTCTCATTAAAAAAAACCCTCTAATCTTACCTCTTTTCTGTTCCCCATGCCTTTGCATCTAACATTTCCTCACTCCTTGCAAACCAGCCTTTCCCATGTGACTGCCAGCATCTCCTCCTGACCCTTAATCTCTCCCCGCTGCTGCTGCCTCACATTAACATCTCCCCATCTGAGGCTGAACAAATCCACACTCCAGAAAAAAAAAAAAAAAAAGGGTTTAAAGAACTTGTTGTTGTCAAGTGAGAGTCAAACGCTGGCACGCTCTGCCCTGCAGATAATTGCTTTGTGAAGCTCTCACTGCTGCTTCCCTCAGCTGCAAACTCTACCAGGGGCTCCTTGCAGGAGGGGAGGAGTGGCCAGGGTGGGCTGCAGGTAGAGGATTTGAGGTGGGCAGGGCGTTCCACCCATAAAGGCACAGCCCTGGGACCTCTGGAATTGGGGTGGGCTGAGATCAGAGTGTGGAGGCTGCTCTCCTCCAGGCTGGGATAATCCTGGCCTGTGTGGATGTTGCTTTTTTGGGGTGAGAGGTGCCGTGTGCCAGGTGAGGCTGGGCAGTGCCACTGTCCCCCTGTGCTCCTTACCAGTTTGTCACTGTAGGGAGAGGGCTCGGGGGCTGCCATGTCATAGTAGGGGGTCTGCAGAGGGAACTTCTGGATCTCCTCCTCGTGTTTCATGTTGTCCAAGTGAACAACCTGGAGCAGAGCGGGGAGAAGAGGGATGAGAAGAGCAAGGGTTATCCTCTGGCACAGCTTGGGGCAAGCTCTGCTCCAGGTGAAACCGCAACCAAACTCCTCCAGGCCTCAATATCCACCAAAGGGACAGAGCAGGATCCAAATTACTGCTTTTAATTAATGCCAGACTCTGGGGATTCTGGAGGGACAAGCCACAGAGTCATAGTGTCACAGAGTCACAGAACAGTTCAGGTTGGAAGGGACCTTAAAGATTATTTATTTCAAACCTCCCACTAGACTAAGTTGCTCAGTGCCCCATCCAACTTGCCCTTGAAAAATCCTTGCTTTCTGCCCCTCAAACCCAAGCCAGGAACTTTTTGCTCTTGCAGCCCCCATTTCCCAGAACCCAGGCACTGTGGACTCTGCCTGGAGTCAGTTTTCCATGCCAGAGGTGGGAATTTTTTACCTGGATGTCTTCTGGAGTCAGGTGGCTTTTCATGTCCTGTTTCCTCTTTGGTGGAGGGGCAGGTTTGTGGGACGGAGGAAGGTCAATCCTGTGGGGGAAGAAGAAGCTGCTGAGTAGAAGGCAGGAGGAAAGGTTCCGCTGCTTTGATGTGCCCAAGGACTTGATTGTGTTTGTCACCAAACTGCCAATACCATCACATAGATTATCCTCAGGAACTCCCCCCCCGTGCCCTTTGTCTCACCCTAATTAGAATTGTTAATGGAAATAAACTCCCTCCAAGCGTTCTGTCCCTATTGCAGGCGAATCCCCGTGTCAGATTGCAGATCCTGAGGGATACCTGCAAACCACCCCTTGGGAGGAGCTCTGAGAGGTACCAGCAGGTGATAACAGGGTGATGCCAGCCCCAGTCGGGCAGTTCCTCTGGGCTGGTGGCCCTGCCACGGCTCCCCAGGAGGAATTTGAATCCTCCTCATGGACATGCCCTGCCAGGCAGGGACATTCATCCCTGACCCTCGCCGAGGATCAGCTTTTACCCCAGAGCGTAGGGATTGGCAGCCACGATAATCCCAGCCTAGAGACTGTCTCTGCACATTCTGTTCACATGCACAGATGTGTCTAATCCTTTTACAAAACTTATTAAAACTCTGATCCACTAATTAGCCGGCTCCCCCCCTCCCTTCTGTCCGTGCAGACCCCGCCGGATCTGATGGAGATGGGCTCCTTCCCTTGGATTCCAGCGTGGGACCGGAATGTGCTGGTGGCAGCGAGGGCAGAACAGGTCCCCGGGGCTCTGTAAAACATTGACTTCACGGCTCCGTAGAGAAGAAATGCTATTACCTCCGGGATCAGCCTCCACAATAGAGGCAGCGCCTCTGCGGAGCTGGGCACACGGCTGTGTTTCTATTCTCAGCTAAAGTGGCTCTTCCCTGAGCCTGGTGGAGGGCCATTGTGGGAAGTGGATTGTCAGGATGCATCTCCATCACAGGCCCCGCTGCTGTTGATGCAATTTCACCTCGTGGTGCTGGGTTTTGTTGTTTGTGTGCCTTTCTGCCTCTCCTGCCGCTTCCCCCCGCTCCTCTCCCCGCTATCCTCCAGTGCCCTCTCTCAAACGGGATTAAATGGAGCACAAAATGTGCCCAAGGTGTAACGACAATGAGGTGGGGGAACATAAAAGCAACCTCTGGGTGCTGGGCTGTCCGTGGGAGGAGAGGGAGGAGGTGAAGAGCCGGTGACAGGATTGAGCTGTTCAGCAGAGCCCAGGGTAAACGCTCCTGGAGACCTTCCTGCTGCATAAAGTGACCTCCCCACCACTCAGTTCCCTGCCTGGGATCTCTGCCGACCTGTGCCGGGCACAGCAAAGCAAGTCCTGCCCAAGGGGAGCCCCTGTGGTGGCCTCTGTCCCTGCTGGTGACAGAGTTTATGTCACCCGAGGGTCCAAAATCGCAGCGCTGGTGGATGTGGACCCTTTCCAGACTCTTTGGGGTGCACCCAGGGGTGCTCAGGGTCTGTCAGAAACCCCTCTCTGATGGCAGGATGTGACTCAGTCTCATTCAGGAGCCTGAAGCCACTGAGAAAGGAGCAATAGGATCGTCCTTTACCGAAAGAGAGGGACAGTGACACCGAGCCTCTGCCCCAAGGACGAAACCCAGCTCCTGGGGGAGCATCCCTGTGCTCCTGCCATGAGTGGAGCATCCCTCCACTCCAGGCCGGTGCTCAGAGCTCAGAAACAGGAGAGAGAGGGATGGGAAGCACCAGGAAGGAAGAGAAGCTGATCAGAGGAACGAGTCACAAACAGCAGGAAAACATTTTCCTGCCGAGTTTTCCCGCAGGGCAGGCAGAGGAAGGGACAGAGGTGCTGTGCCCCGTGCCCACAAGCAGCTCCACCTCGGTGAGCAGTGCCTCTGCTACTCACAGGTCGTGGTCAGTGTCGGAGCGGCTCTTCTGCTGCCGCCGGTAGACGATGATGACGGTGACGGCCACGCCGATGATGAAGACGGCGGCGATGACGCCTCCCACGATGCCAATGATGCCTCCGGGGGCACTCTGAGGTAGTGGCTTGTCTGCAACACACAGGGAAGCACGGGGGAGAGGGGTTACAACACCAGAAAACGCAGCTGGGGTTGGCACTGGTACCCCCCAGGGATTCCAGGAGTGAAGGTGGGGATGGATCCCAAAGGTGGGGATGGATCCCAAAGGTGAGGATGGATCCCAAAAGCTTTCCCGAGTGTCCCTGTCCAGCAGCTCCATGGAGGGAGCCACATTCTATTGATCCTATTGAAACGCACTGCTCAGAGCTCCAGAGGGGACAGGAATTGTGGCTACAACTGTGTCTCCAAGAGTTAAACACTTCCTCACTGCGCTCTGCAAATTAATCCTCAGGTGTTTATTCCTGGATCCACTTCTCTGCCTTTGTTCAGGCCTCAAAGGAAGAAGGGTTTGGGGAATAAAGGTGCTCCCAAGCATTCATGTGCACCTGCTGCTTGATACTGTTGAAGGATTTTGAAAGCCTTCCGCTGGGCTTTGTCACAGCGTCCTCGCTGAATTCCTGGTGCTGCTGGAATGTTCTAAACGCCAGCTCAGGAGCAGTGCTCAGCTGATTGGGGTGGAGCAGAGGTTTGTGCACCCCAAATCATTCCCGAAAAACAACGGGATCCTGAGTGCGGGATTTAGGGGCAGGAGGGAGATGGAGCCAATCTTGCATTTCATCCCCTGCTCTGTGACCTGGGCCAGCTCCTTGGTGACAAACACGGGCCTCATCCAAAGGAAACCCATCCCGATGGGAAAGCGCTTTGAAACCTGCGATAAAAGGATTTAATTTGCTCTACCTTCCAACCTAATTAAACTTGAAAACTAGCTAATTGGTACTTTGTACTTACAACTCGGCAGTGATGAAAGGAGGAGATAATTGGGGTGGAGGAAGGAGGAGGAGGAGGAGGAAAAAGATATTCAGGGGAGGGGAGCAAGACAGGGATGAGGGAACAAGGGGCTTTGTAGAACTTGGCTGTCACATCTAATTTTTGTACTTTTCTTAATGCCCTGGCTACTGGCTGCTCTCAGAGACCAGATTGGGCTAATGGATCTTATTCTGCAGCAATTTTGGCTTTGGGTACCAGAATCTCCCCTAAACTACCCATCCCCAAGGCCTCGGAATTAGACCCACTTTCCATGTGCAAAGCAATAAAACGAAATGTATGTGGCTATAAAACATCTGCGCACATCCCCAAGCCACACAGGACGATGAATCCAGGACTTTTGAGGGTGAAAAACCTGCCTTTTACTCCCACTTCACCTCCATGGGTCCAGCCCTTGTTTATCCTGAAGCCCCACGTGCCAGGCATGGTCTCAAAAGGATCATTTCCACGAGAGAATTCCCAGGTCTCCCCTCGCAGCCAGCCTTCCCAGATCTGCTGCTGTCATCCAGGAGTGAACTCAGGTGTGCAAACATTTCCCTGGGAATCAAACACCTCCCCCCTGCTGCTCTGCTCCATCCCAAATTGCACCAAGCACTTGAGCTCCCAGCCCCACGCTGAGGAATTCAGCTGGGAATTGCTCTGACACCGATGCCTCGTTCCCTATCCCACCAATTCCTGCTTTTCTCATGCCAAATTTTGACACCCTGGAGCACCCATGGGTCAGCATCCCACCCTGCCCCTGCCCTTCCCCGCTCCTTAATGAAGAGCTCCGAGCTCTGTGTGGTTGGCGGCAGGATGCTGGAGCCATCAGAACCCACCCTGGCAGCCACTTTTCTCTCTCCTCCCTCCTCCACAAGCCACAGCACCTTGTAAATAACATCAGCGCCTCCAGACAGCTCCCTCACCGCTGACATGTCGCCATCCAAACCCCCCCCTCAGCCCAGCGCTGGGGCTTGTGGCTGTAAAGAATGTCCCAGTCACTTTGGCTGGGGCATTTCCCGTGATGGATTGGCCCCTGGTGGCTCTGGGGATGGCAGGGAACATCAGCCTCCTGCTGCCGCTGTAAATCAGGTCTGTGTGTGGAGGGGAAAGAGGGTGGAAGGAGAGTGAGGGAGAGGAAATAAGTAAATAAAATGGATCTCCAGGAGCTCAGGTGAGGCTGGGCAATGGCAGGAAAGGGGCTGAGAAAATTTAGAGATGGGGGAAGTGCAGCAGAAGAGGGAGAGGTGAGTACAGGGCAGTGGGTGAAGTCAGTAAGGGGAAGAGGTGATGCCTTGAGTTTTATCTTTGGTGTATTCCATGTTCTGTGGTGCTCAGGGGTGAGCTCTGAGCTCACAGTCAGTGTCACTCAGCTCTGCACACAGCAGGGACACAAAACAAATCCTTCTCCTGCTGCACACCAAGGACAACTTTCAGCCCAACAGCACAACCAAGGGTGGGCTGGAGGGAGGGACAAGGATGGGACCTCACAGCCTGGGGCTGGAATGGGACAATTCAACCCCAAGATGCAAATGGACCAAAACTTATAAAAATGTGAAACCTCATGACCTGTGGTCCATTTTGTGTCCATTTTCTGGCCATTTTGGGTCCATTTCATGACCATTTTGGGTCCATTTTGTGACCATTTTGTGTTTATTTTGTGACCATTTTGGGTCCACCTTGGGTGCAGCCCTGGCCAGGCTCTTGTCCTGCCCAAGGTGTACCCTAAAAGCCTTTCAATAAATCTCTGTTTTATTCTCCAGCTCTATCCAGTCTCTATTTCAGGTCAGGCATCAGAGGAGAGTGAAACAATGAAGAAGCCTAAGGAGAACTGCAGATATTTGGGGTGTTTATGAGCGTCCCTCCTCCTTTCCAGGCTCTCTGTATGAGCACCCCGGTGTCACAGCCTGTCCCAGGGCTGGGTGGCCTTGAAAGGACAAGCACCAGGCCATGACACAACCCTGTGACAGCAAACCCTGCCCCTACACGTCTGAGGCGCTCAGAAATTGGGCAGGGCTTTGCAGGGGTCCAGGCAGGGAGATGGCAGAGGCGACAGTGCTAATTGCTGGCAAAAAGAGGAAACCCCAGGAGGTGAGGAAGATAAATGAGAGAAGAAGATCCTGAAAGAGCAGGAAAGTGCCCAGGATAGAAGAAAATGAGAATTAGAGAGAAATCTTCCTTTTATGCTTGCTTTTCCCTCTTTTTTTTTTTTTTTTTTTTTTTTTTTTGTTTTTTTTTTTTGTTTTTTTTTTTTTTTTTGTTGTGTTTTTTTTTTTCCCCTTTTCAAACCTATTTTTTTCATCTCTCTCCACTGTTTATTTCCCCCTGGGGAAGTTGGCACAGTTTGGAGAGCACCACCAGGGCTTTTCTGGAGGGGAGGGTGCAAAAAGGGTCGTTTCAAGTCAAAGAGGAGAACACCAGGAAAGCCTCGGGAGATGCCCAGAAGTGCCAGATTGAGGATTCAGTTCCACTGACGGGGATTTTGGGCAGCCCTGAGAAGATGTTTGCAAGGCTCGTGAATCAGGATCAGAATAAATTGGCAGGACAGCCCAGGAGCCTCCAGACGGGAGTGGGAAAAGGCTTTTGCCAATTAAGAATGCAAACCCCCGTGCTCTGTGTCACGCTTGAGCAACTTAAAACTCTCCAAAATAAAAAAAAAAAAAAAGGAACAAAAAAAAAAAAAAGTTTGCGTGAAGCAGTTGGCAATGAGGCAGGTAGCAGAGAACCCAGAGGGGCTCAACAAACAGCTCAGCCTTATCTGGATGTCTGAGGGCTGCTGGGAAACTCCTCGCTGCTGCTGGAAGCTGAATTAATTCACAGTATTACAATTAAGGAGAAAAGAAGGACGTCCCACCCCCCCAGTCTCTTTCAGAGCTGTTTTGCTCATTACTTTGTTCTCCCACGGCTCTTCTGGAGATGGAGGCAGAGCCGGGGAAGGGAGGGAAGTTTTATCTCTCCATAAAGCATCATTCCCAGTCACCTGATGGCGTGTTCGTGCCTCCCTGAAAGGCACCGCCGGCAGAGGAGGATCTGTGCACCACCCGGGCCAATTAAAGCGCTTTTCCCGGTGCTGACACCGCGGTTCCGCAGCCCCAGAGCTCAGTGAAACCACATCCCAGAGAACGAGGGATGCCCGCAGACAGGGATGTGTATCCCAGGCTGGGTGACAGCGCAGAGCTGATGGCACTGCTGGTGACAAACCCTGTGTCCCAGCAGCCCAAACAGCCTCAGGGCTGGTGGCTCTGGCCGGGACTTGCTGCCAAGAGCCAGGCCAGCGTTTCCCAGCCAGGGACAAAGGGACAGAGCCACCCCGGCGGTGACACAGCGCGGTCAATGGTCACCGAGGCACGGCGACACGAGCAGGAGGGCAGGAAGGATGTTCCCCAAGGCAGCCAGGCAGAGATGGATCCACTGGAATGTGCCCAGGGAAGGCTGTGGCACAGCGGGAATGACTCCCTGGCTCTTGGTGTGGAGGGAGCGACGTGGAGGAATTTGTGAAGATGGGCGTCTGTCACACTTTGGGAAGTGAGGTCCCTCCTCAGAGCTACTGGAGGACCTGGGACATCTGCTGGGACATCTGCTGGGACCTTTACTGGGACATCTGCTGGGACATTTACTGGGACCTTTACTGGGACATTTACCGGGTTATCTGGCTCATGAAGCAGCCTTGGCCGCTCTTGGCATCACGATTTGAGGGTGGGATATGCTGCATCCCCACCAAGGGGCTGGGCTGGGCCTGGCTTTGTAAAGCTGGGCTCTCACAGCTCATTCTGCACGTTGTGCACTCACAGGGACATCCTGAGCAGGTGGGATGGAGTCTGGGCAGGCAGGAAGGTTTCCTCTGGGGGAAATCCTCTGGAGACCCTCTGGGTCTCACACTGGTGTTCTTTCTGTTCTGACTGTCTGCCCTCAATCCAGCTGCCCCAAGCAGAGCCTGAGCCCCTTCCCATTGCTGAGGCACTGACCTGCATCCCCCAGGTGAATCTGGAAGCTGGGCCACTCCCAGGGCTGGTTTACAGCAGCTCTGAGCTAATCTGTTCCAAGGAGAGCTGCACACCCTTCTCCTGTCTTTGCCCCCTCCTAAATCCAACCTGATCCCTCTTTGCTTCCCACCACAACTACACACAACCCCTCTGATAAACCCTCTGCCCCCACAACCAATTCCAAAGCAGGGTTCCCTTTCCATTTATCACCTCCCCACAGCCAGCAAATCCCCACCACTTTCATGGCTGGCTGGCCGAGGCACTCAGCACTTGTTCACAGCCCTGAGAAGGGATTGTGATCCTCCTTTTGTGTGCTGGCAGCCCTGAAGCTCCTGGAGCAGCCAGCCTGGCTGGGTTTGATGTAACCTCAGTGCTCCGTCCATCCCTGCTCACGGCATTTACAGCAAAGCCCCCTGTCCCCAGCCAGTGCCGGCACAAACTAAGCCTGTCCCCAAGCTGGATTGTCACCACGACCTGGTGGAAGGAGACATTTGCTGGACTCTTTCTGCCTGCTGGTCTCCTTTGAGCGAGACCATGAGCTCAGATGATGCATATTTATAATACACACCCCACCTGACACATTCCAGGGAGCCTGAGACGAGTTCACAGAGCTAAATTAAACCGAGTTGAAAAGCTTGGCAGAACAAATACTTCCTCGGTTTGGTTCTGCAGGCAGGAGCAGGATTGGCTAATTTGAGACACGCTCCAGTGGAACACACACCCCCAGGCACAAGCTGCTGCCCAGCCTTCTTGTGGTGATGCCTTTTGTTTGCAAAGGGTTAAGGGAAAGCTGTTCCCAGGAGAGCCCCAGGTGGAGCTGAGGGGGCAAAGGGGAGGATAAACAGCGGGGCTTGCAAGGCACTGGGGGTTTTAAAGGGAAATCTGAGAGAGGAGGGGTGGGGAGGGTTTCTCTGGGCTCTGTGCATCCAGTGAATCCCTTCCAGGGACAGCCAGGGGATGAAAGGGATTGAGGAGGGCAGCACTCGGCTGGGAAAGCGGCACTGGACCATGAGTGTGTGAGGTTGAAGTGCCTTCAGTCCTTCATTCTCCGGGTCCAAAACCTTCCCAGCCCTCGCTTTGATCCCGGTTTGAAGGGGAGAGGAGAAAGGGAACACAGCAGCTCACTCTGCCCCCACCCAGGCCCCCTCAGACCCTGCTCCAGCTCAGACCCTTCCCTCACCGCTGCTGGAGGTGACCAGGCTGCAGCTCACAGTGACGTTCTGTGCTGTGCAAACACAAACCCACGTCCCACCTCAGCTCATGGTTTGCAGCCCCTGGCAGGGTCCAGAGCCAGCTCTGCCACCAAGTGCTGCTCATCTGCACTTGGAGGGGCAGCTGGACCTCAGCTCGGGGAACAGGAGTGATTTGTTAGGAAAGGCAGCTTTTCTGAGCAGGAAAAGTGTCTGAGCTCCACTTGGAGACAAAAGCACCATGTTGGTAATTCCCATGAGAGTTGTGTACACGTGCTCAGGGGAAGAGTTTTCACCTGGACAGGATCTTTTAGGATGTGATTCCCAGTGTTGAAATGAAGATAGTTGAGCTGCAGGATGCACAGACCTTGAACGCTTTGCCAAAGCCAGCCGTGTACACACAGACATCCATCAACGTCTTGATTTAATACATCCTTAAGGCTTGTTAGGTCCTGGAGTGAGGGATGCTATCTGCTGTCTGCTCCCCTGCCAGACAACAACGTCTTCATTTACCACAGCCTTAAAACTTGCTGGTTCCAGGATGTCCTTGGCTGAGGGATGTTCCCCTGATTAGGTCCCTTTCCCTCCTGATTAGCCTTGAAAGCCTGCAACGATCTGGCAGCAGGGAACATCCTGACTCGGGGTGATCTTGACCTATTCCCCGTTTTGCGGTGCAGCCAGCTAAAGGTTAAACACCAAACTGAAGGCAGAGCTGCTCTTCTGCCTCCGTGCCCTGATATAAGTCAGATGGAATTTTCGGAGCCGTCACAGCCTCTCCCATCAGGGGTGTTTGTTGATGTAACTCTCACTTACACAATCAGCCACCACACAGGCCAGTGCCAAGGCATGGCTGAGATCCTGACAATGCCTCACGTCCCTGGAAATCCCCCTCTGCACAGGCTGGGCCCCCAAAATGTGCTGCTCACCTCCCACAGGGCGCTGCTGGTCCCTGCAGAGGGGTGCTGGGAGCGTCCTGGTTTCAGTGTGTGTGGGATGGGGCCAAACCCAGCGGCCTCAGGGGTGGTTAAACAAACAAATAAATGCCCCGACCCCTCTGCATTGTCCTTTCTCTCCCTCCCACAAATGGGAATCCCTTTATCTCCTCTCTAATTTCCCTCCATTGATGTCCAGAACTGCGGGTATCCCCTGGATGCTCAGCTCATTCCCTGTCTGGGTACTGATCACAGCGTCCCTTGAACATCCCTGACCACTTTCCTACCCTCTGGCATTTTTTGCCGTCCCAACTGGCTTTTTGAGGCTTTCCAAGGCTCTCTCCAGCCTCTGATGAGGTTTTTGGGAGAGCCTGGAAGTGCAATGTGTGGATCCAGCCGCCCCCGGGGTGCCGCCTTTGAAGTGGACACCGGGATGTGCTTGGCTTTGGTGGGGATTTCACACACATTCCAGCCAGGGAATGGCTTTGCCATGCCAGGCTCTCTCCAGTAACCACCAGTTTGTCCCACTCCTCCTCCCCTGCAGGAAGCATCATCCTTGGTTAAATAACATCTGGTCAAAGGGCTGCTGGCCGCAAAAAACACGTCTGGAATGTGGCCCCAGCCCTCGATGACCTCCCTTTTCATGCTGCCAGGGGCCACTAACGAGGACAAGGACGGGGTTTGGATGCAAGCAGTGGGAGCAGGGTGTTAACCCCACGGGACCCAGCAGGGATGAGGACTCTGCAGATCTCTGCTGGGAGCTCCAGCACAGATTCCTCTTCCTGGGCTGGTTTTTTCTTCTCTGTGCCACTCCAGCAAAGAGGGGGCAAGCATGACCCACTAATGCACCCCAAACTCACCCGCCCAACCTGGGCCAACCCCACGGACCCCAGGACTTGCAGGATGGTGAGTGGGCACCTCAGGCTGTTTTGGGGAAGAAGATGAGCCCTGCAGAAGAAGGGAAATGTTCTCTGGCATTTCCTCTGCCTCGCAGCCCTTAATTTTAGTTCTGCTTCATTTCCTTGCAGCTTGGCAGAGTAATGAACAATCAAATCCCTTTAGTAATTTATTTCTGCTGCCGCACCGTTTCGAGGAGGTGATGACACTTGAAATTGCCTCTCCTGGAGGGATGGAGGGGCCGGATCCTGCAGCCCATTACACCAGAGCGTTCCTGTCCTGCTCCCAGCAGCCTGCCCAGAGCACAGCGAGCTCCCAAACCCGCCTTCAGCCCTGCTCCCTCGATGAGTCCATTAAGGTCACGCCATTACAAGCAGCCACCAGATGAATTCTGTCAGATGGAAGGCACAGGGACTGCTGCTCCGACTCTCATCATTTGTGTTAATAGAGTTAATTTGCTCAGCCATCCCCGGCAGCACTCCTGGGAGCACGTCTCTCTCTGCCTGGCCGTGTGCCCCGGGCCGTGTTTGTCTCCTGTTGCCGTCGGGGTGTTTACAGCACCGGGCAGCTGCGTCCTGGATGTCTCCAAAGGATGAGCTCACCTCCCCTTTGGTTTGTATCCGTGTGCAGCAGCCCAGGGGATGCACGGCAGGGTGAGGAGGAGCTGCTCTGCACCCCTGTCACCTGGCCAGGGGAAGGGGGACAGTCCTCTCCTGTCCCCTGGCAGCAAGGAGGGCTCCAGGCTGCTCCTCACACCCCCTTCCTTCTCTCCTCTCCCCAAAACCTCCTGAGAGCTGCAGCAATCCAGACCAAAAAGTGACTCTCCAGGCTCCTGGAGCAGGGAGGGAGCTGCCAGAAGTGTGAGGATGGAGGTGCTGGAGGCTCCTGTGGCTCTGGTGCTGCTGCGTCCCCTCCTGCCCCTCACACGCCTCCCAGCACTGTCACTGTCCCTGTCCTGGTGTCCCCAGGGGACAATCCTGCTCCAGGAGAGGGACACAGCGCACAGAACAACTCAAAACTTCACATTTCCGACCCTGTTCCTGATTTCTCCCTCTGGTTAATGGCATTGGAAGGCTTCTCACACACCTCCCCACCTCACCCAGCTCCTGAAATGATGGAAGCAAACGAATATTATATTATTTCACAGGGAGCTGCCCCTTTCTCCAGCATGGATCAAATGGAAAAGCAGGAAAAGGAGCAAGCAGTCGGCAGGACAGAGAAGCTGAAGGACAGGCCATGGATACAAAAGCCAGGCTCACCCTGGGGATACAACAGGAGTAAACAACATCCCCGCACTGCTCCATAGGCACCCCAGCAGGGGGGTATGGTCAGGAGGGATGCAATGGTTCAGAGGAGGCAGAAGATTTGGATAACTGCTCATCATCTGTCTCTGGAGACCGGCACACGTTTGTTTGTAATCTGAGAGGACAAAACAATTTGCCCGTGTTTGAGGACGACAAGGCCGAGGAGCTCTGCTGGACAGCAGCTCCTTGGATACTCCACTTCTTATAAGCAAACAGAGGGGTTGAAAGACTCAGCTGAGGAGATTCCTAACTCACTGCTGTTGGTTTATTTTTTTACTATTTGTTAAAATAGTTAAATCTGAGAAGGTCAAATTCCAGCAGGATGGAGGAGGTGGGCACGGAGGATGACTCGAATGCTACAGGGTGATTTCCTGGCACCACAGCAAAAAGCAAACACAAGCTCCAGTTAATTAAGAATTTAAAGGCAGGGATCTAATCAATGCCAGTCTGTGAGGTTCATGGGAAATGGGCCTTGTCAGTCAAACACAATGTCATTTTTCTGCCTCCTAAACCAGTCATGTCATCAAAGCGAGTGCAGAGACGGGATGGAAAATAGATTTAGAATGACTGACAGGATTGGGGAGTGGAACACAGAGGCTGCCAGAGCTGGGCAGCGACAAGGTCAGCCCCTAACCCAGGAGAAGCCCTCCCCATCCCTAAATCTCCTTCTCCCCACCCCAATCCCCTGCTGGGTGTCAGCCCCTGGGCTCAGCTGGATGCCAGGAGAGGGGAGGTGACCCCTCTGTGACACAGGAAAGGACATCCTAGGGACAGGACAGGGATCCCAGAGCCTCTGTGGGACCTGCAGAGCCGCCTGTGCACACATCCCTCCTTTTGGGGACAGGTTCCAACATCCTCCTCTTCTCCTCCCCCCATTCTGTTGCTCAGGTAACACTTCCAAGGCAGGTCCTCCAAAGCAGATTTTTAGGTCAGTTGTAATTGGAGAAGCTCACACGGAGCTATAAAACATCAGTTAATACGCTGGAACTATCTAGTTAAATGCCAATTATAAAACCCCATAAGCTCCTCAACTCAAATATATTAATAACATAATTAAACATTTATTGCTTATGCAAATTAAAAGTTCAGTTAATCGGACGTCAACGAAACCCCGGGAAGTGACCATTTAAGTAACTAATTTCTGTTTAATTACGATTCCTCCCCGTTGCAAAGCCCCCCCCATGCCATTATTCCTGGCCAGTGTTTACTCGAGCTGCTCCAACTTGGCATTCCCACCCCATTCCCGTTCCATTCATAACCCCAGACAGCTGCAGCATTCAGAGCACAGCTGGCAGCAGCTGGATTGGGCACACTGGGGCAATTATGGACCTTGGGAGCAGAGTTTCGGGGTGGGATCAGCTCTCTGGGTGGACGGAGCTGTGTGCCAGCAGGAATTTGTTTTTTGTCCATTGTTGTGCTCACTGGAAGCGCTGGGGCAGTGGGATGAGGCTGGAAATGAAGCGTTTATTCCTCGAGG
The DNA here is from genome assembly GCA_014839755.1 of Sylvia borin. Taxonomy (NCBI): domain Eukaryota; kingdom Metazoa; phylum Chordata; class Aves; order Passeriformes; family Sylviidae; genus Sylvia; species Sylvia borin. The sequence goes on along the minus strand of CM025979.1, from coordinate 5,266,503 downwards.
AGTGGAGGAATTCCCCCTGTGAGCAGAGCCATGGGGATGGGCTCACTCCTCTCCCTCCCTCTCTCCAGCCACGGGCAATCAGTTAAAGCTGATGGGTGTGAAGTTGGCAAATTTCTGTTCCAAACCGTGAGGAAAACAGGCTGGCAGGAGTTTGGGGGGACAGGGAGATGAAGGAGGGATGGAAGTGTTCCCACATCCTCTCTCTGTGGGGCTCAGGGTGGGTGGAGGGAGGGAAGGTGCATCTGGGGCTCAGGGGTGAGGCTGGAAAAGGGCTGGAAAACCAGGAAAATCAGAACCCCCTCCTCTCACAGCTCCCTTTGACCCCTTAGGATCTGATCCCTAATCACCTCCTGGGGTTCAGCCAGCGCTGAGCTCCCCAGCAAACCACAGGGGCAGAAAAAAGACCATTTACTGTTCACATTCAAACCGTTTTCCTCCCCAAATTCCCAACCATTCAGACAAAACCCTCTGCCTGCTTCCTGCCAGGGCCTGGGTTCGGTCCAGCAGTTGTGAAATCCGGAGGAGGGAGCATCCCTAGCTCACCTTGAGCCTGGCTTACTCAGATGAGGCCACATTCACCTCAGCCGCCGGGGTGAAGGGAGCAGCTCGGGTGGCAGCTATCCATAAATCACTGCCTTTCAATAATTCAGCCCCTGGAAGGTGATCCGACATTTTTAACCCACGTTTCAGGTGAAAATATCAGCCTGGCTCTCCCGTTTCTGCTCGCTAGGATGTGAAATTCCAGCAGCTCAAGGCGCATCCATTTTTTATTCTTTTTTTTTTTTTTATAGGCTGAGCCTTGTTCTGCAAATACTCTCTAAAGCCAGGCTGCATCTAAACACGTCTGGGAAGGCTGTGAAATGCCTCGTTTGGAGGAGGAGGAGGAGGAAGAGGATGATGAGGAGGAGAGAATCAGCCCTCCTCACCTTCTGCCAGGCACCACTGAGGGCACCTGAGGCTCACCAGCACTTCTGGTGTCACAGGTCCCTCAGCTGGAATCCATTTGCATAAAGCAATTTCCTCCAACAAATATGTTCATACAAATCAAACTCGAGATTGCAAATAATTTGAAAGTGGGGAAAAAAGAAAAAAAACAAAGAAAAAAAAAAAAAGCAGACAAACTCCAACCTTAATCAAACATATTTGTTGCTACAAGTAATTCAGCCTGCACCGTGAGTTTCTCTTGGTTCCATTTACCCAGCAGCAGCTGCAGGAGATTTAATGGGCTGTGTGTGACCTTGAGTGCTCTGAGCTGAGCTGGAGCAGGACTTGCCTCTCACCTCACCAGGAGTTTGGGATTGAAGGTGACATATCTCAGTGACCTGACCCTGTTTCCAGTGCCCCCTCGCTGGTTTAACATCTCCCAGTGCCTGCCTCCTCCTCTGTCTGCTGGAGCCCTTTGGCTCCTGCACTGGCCGTTCTGATTCTGTGCATCCCTGGGAGATGCCCCTGGGCTGGGCTGTTGGGGAAGGTGTTCCAGGCTCCCTGGAAATTCCCTGATTACCCTGGGCTGCCTCTCCCCACAAATCCTGCTCCAGCTCATCTGGGTGGAAATAAACCCCCACTGCGGCCAGGAAAACTGTTGGAGTGAGTGCACAGGATGGGAACCTGCACCTCCAGCAGGGACATTCCAGCCCTGAATTCCTCATGCATCTCCCAGTTCCAGGGAGGTGAATCCCACTGTGCCCTGGACCACGCTCAGCGCTGTGCACACATCAGCCACAGAGCTCTGCCTCCTCTGCTGCTGCCCTCATCCCTCTGCTGCTCCTCAGAGCCCTTCTGGGGCCAGCAGGGCCGGGCTGTGCCTTGGACAAGGGACCCAAGCCATTTCTCCATGGGCTGCTGCCTCTTTGTGTTTGGTTCCACACAAACCCAACCCTTGGGGCTTTGTCTGGGGGGCTGCTCCTGCTGCCTTCAGCCCTCTGCAACCCGAGCTGCTGAGGAGAGGCCCCGGGCTGTGGGTTTTATCCATCATCGCTGAACTCTCAAGGCCAGAGAAACTCTCTGGGAAACCAGAGCAGCATTTCCCAGGGGCTCATCGCGGCCAAAACAGCCGCTCCTGCCCTTCTTCCCATCTCAGCCCCAGCTCTGCGGTGCTCCTCCTGTTCCTCCCCACGCCCAGACTTGGCTGGGGTGGCTGAGGCAGCTGCTGGGAGCTGGAGCTGTGGTCATCCTGGAGGAAAGCTGCACTGGCAGCCCTTGCCACGGCTAACGGGGGGAAACCAGAGGGGCAAAACGTGTGCAGAGACACACACAGCCCAGAGAGCGGCCACAAGTCCCCTTTGGTCACCCTGAAGCCTGGTTTTTCCTCCTGTTTCACAAGGAAAGCATTCCCAGGGCTGTCTCCGGTCCCTCCCAAAGCAGAATGAGGGTCCTGGCTCCGTGAGCAGCGCAGGAGTTTGGAGGATTCTCCTGCCAGGCTGCTCACAGGGCACTGATCACCACTGGTCACCATCACTGATCACTCACTGCTGCCCTGCCACCAGCTCCAAACCAAACCACCCCTTCCCAGCCCAGTCCTGAGCATTCCCTTCTCCCTCCAGCTCATGGAGAGCAGCTCAAATCCCAGTCTGGGTCAGCATCCTCCTCCCTCTGCGCTGGGGTTTGGCTCAGGTTTAGGGTCAGGCCTCCAGCACATCACCCACGTGCTGAGGGAGGGAAAAAAAAACCCCTTCCCAAGGAGTTTCCCAGAGGAGCTGCTGATACCAGAGCAAGGACAGCAGGTTCCTCTCCTCTGATCTCCTGCCTGCCTTGTCTCTCCCTCCCTGGCAAAAGCCTTGATCTTTGGGAACAAAGCTTCCTTTGTAGCCTCTGTTCACAGGCTGGGGGAAAGGAGAGGCAGAGTGTCCTCCCCAAGGCAGGGAGCAGTGACAGGGACGTGGGGAAATGCCCCCTGAGCTCACCCTGAGCCCGCAGAGGGGTTTGAAGCACCATTTGCCACGGCAGGCACGTGTGGCGCTACAAAACATCCTCCTGAATCCCTGCATCTGGCCCTGACACCGGCTAATTCCACATTTCTCGGGAAATATTGACATTTTTCCAATAGCCTGTCCCACCTGCTGCAGCCAGCAGAGAGAACTTCCTCAGCCACAGACACTTCTCCTGAATTTTCACAGGTTTGTTGTTTTTTTTTCCATGGATTTTCCTGCCCTGTGTTTTTTCCAGCCATTTATTTTTAAGCTCAGGTTAACTTTGGGGCTCAGCCAAGGGATTTCACGGCTTACATCAACAAAGGGAAGCGCTCCCAGCCTCCTTTAACCTGTTTTGGATCTCCTGTCCAAGAATTCCACACAAAACAAAGAATTCCACACACGCTAGTGGCAAACCGAGTCATTCCCAGTCCACCTGCTGCAGTTTTGGAGATCTCTTAACCCTCAACCTTCACCTGCAAGCAACTCCCCTTCCAAAATACAAACGCAAATAATTGAGATTTTAAAAAATATATATTTCATCTCCTGGGATATTTCCACCCCAACCCACTGGAGAACAGTGAACGACGACGCAGCCACGGATGTCCCCATAAAGAAGGAGAAAGTCTCTCTTTTTTTAAAATTCTTTATTTATAAAAAAGTACATTTTTTTTTTCCACAGCTCAGCCACTATTGTTTTTTGTTTTTTTTTCTTTTATACAAGTAAAAGGAAGGGTGATGCAACACCCCACCCACACAAATTATAACCATGAAAATACCCCCCACCCCCACCTCAGGACTCAAAATGAACAAATTACAGAGGATGGAAAACAAAACAAAAAAAAGAAAAAAAAAAAAAAAAACAAACCAAAATCATAAAAGTCCATTACATTATTATCATTATTTTTATTTTTCATTTTTTACAAAAGCACTTACAACACAGATTACAAAAAAAAAAAAAAAAAAAAAAAAAGACAAAAAAAAAAGGAAGTAAAAGAAAAAAAAAGTGGGGTTGGGGTTGTTTGTTTGTCTGTCTGCAGTTTCAATTCCACAATGACCATTACAGCCAGAAGATGAAGAAAAAGAGAGATAAAATCACTGGAGCTGAGGAATCATGTTTTTTTTTTAAAAAAAAGAGAAAGGCCAAAGAAAAGAAACTCCAGATCCTCAATGAGAGTCCCTCCACCAAGAGCAGTGGGGATGTGGCTCCGTGTGCTCCTGACATTCACCCCAAGGGAACCACACCTGGAAAAACCCCCTGGGAGTGACGGGGAAGGACCCAAGCCCTTCCCACCCTCCCCTGCCCCAAAAAGATCCCCCTGCCCATCCCAAGGGAAAGCTCAAGGTGACAGCAGATTTCCTGGGGATGGAAGGAGAGCAGGGTGGGCAGGGTGAGGAGCTCTTTCACACCCCAGCAATGAAGGACGGGCAGCAGCCACGCCATGCTGGCAGTGTCCCCCTGTCCCCAGAGCCTGCGCAGCCCCAAAACTTCACTGCTGCAACAGCAGAGCTGGAGGGAAACTTAAAAGTGGATTTTAACCCGCTGGCAACCTGAATCCCCTCATTTCCACACAGGGAAACCTGGCACCTGCAGGAGGGACACCTCTGACCCCCACAAGGGCTTCAACCTGCATCCAACCTGGTGCCCAAACCCCAAAACTCAGCGTGTGTGTGCGTTCTGTGTGTGCATGTGCAGGGCAAAGGGAAACAGCCAAGCAGAGAGCAGCCCCCGCTGCAGTCACACTCCCCTCTCCAACTGCCTCCAGATCAATCCTGGGAATCTCTGTCTCTGTAACCCTCCGTGATTTTTGGCTGAACTGTTGTTGTGTTTCTTTTTCGACTCGACATCAGGAAAATGGCTCCCTTTGTCCCTCATGTCTCGGCAATCAATTTGGTGTGCAACCATCTCAGCCCGTTGATTTATTCTGTGAGGAAATCTTCAGGTTGGTTTTTGGGGTTTTTTCCCTTATTTTTTTTTTTTTTCCTCCACTGCTTGAATGAAAATGATTTAACAGGAGGGAAAAAAAAACCAACCCAAAACCAAACAAAACCCCCCCACACAACAAACCTGGTAATTAAATAAGGGAAAATAACATCACTAGGGTGAATTGCAATGAATAATCCTAGAGAAAAGCCTCAGCAGGGAAACAGCTGGGGCGTCTTTGAACATAAAGCACAGGCTGGTTGTGGGCTGTGACACAGATCCCTTGGCTTGTGCAGCTCCCTGAATTCACACCGGGAAGGAAAGGGAGGATTGGCCCAAATTCACCCCAGTTTTGAGTCGCTGACCTCTCTCTCCATGCCTGCTCACCTTCCCCATCACCCTGAGGTACCACAAAGCTTTGCCATCCAGAGTGAGGGCTCGGGAATGGGAAAAGCACCAGGCTGACGTCTGATCCCTCCTGGACAAAGATCCCTGCCCGGGGAGGGGATGAGGCACTGACACCCAGCCCCGAGCAGGGTGAGGATGTTCCCCAGGCACAAACCCAACCCAGGGAGGCCACAGCAGTGTGGGGCTGGTGTGAAACGGGACATTTCCTGCAGAAATGCTCCCTAGCACCGAGGAGGAGGGGAGGATGGCCGGGGACAGCTGCCCTCTCCCAGCTGGAAGCTCCCACTCGCTCTTTGCCAGCTCCCACGGGGACATGTCCCACCTCCTTAGCACCTCTGATGAAAGGGGAGGGTGGAAAAGCGGGGGAATTTTTTCACTTGAGGCAGCCTGAGGGTCCCAGAGAGGTGACCCAGCCCCTGAGCTCGTGTGTGACACTCCAGCCCGACAGGATCTGCCCTCTGCGGGACATTGGGGCACAAAGGGACACCAGAGCACAGACCTGCCCTGGCTGAGCCCTGCTGCTGAGCCCTGCACAGCCCAAACCCTTCTCCTCCCTGCAGAAGCCCCCAGGAGCAGGACGCACGTGGTTCTTCCCTTTGGCCTCACCCCTGAGCTCTCAGGTAGGAACAGGTATGACAATTTCTGCTTGATGGTGGTGGAAAAACTCAAGTTTAATTCCCTTCAAGGGGCCCCCTCAGAGCAATTTAACGCAGAGAAGGCAGTGATGCTATTACTGGACCAAAACAGCTCTCAGATGAAGCATCAATCTGATTTTCTTCCCCCACACTACTTTTTTCTTCCACCTTGCTACGGATTAATGGCTAATCACTTGGCTAATTACCACCACAAGAGTGTCCTGGCCATCTAGCTGACCTTGCAAGGGACAGCAAGAAGCAAATGACAGCACAGAGGTGGCATTTCTCCGTGGCTGTGGTGATGATTTGCACCAGGGGAGCAATGCTGAAGAGCTCAAGGATGAGAGAAATTCAGCACTGAGCCCTGAACTCGCAGGGTGCGCCAGGCAACGCTGTCTAAGGATCTTCCAACTCAAGGTTCTGGATGAAAAACGATCATTTGACCCCTTTTCTGAACCCCTCTGAGGAGGTAAGTGCCTGAGCTAAGTCCTAAATTTGGGCTGGTGCAGAAAGGGCAGGAAAAAAAGTGCTGCAGCAGGAAGGGAACTGTGCACAGGCTCTAGCCTGGAAATCCCACTTTGCTCCACTCTCTCCTTTCCTTCCCCTGGGTCCCGCTGGGGTTTTGAGCCCTCGCTCAGGGCACAGGGTGTGAATGGGCAATAAAGAAGCCAAGGAGGCTACAGCTCCAAAAATGACTCCTTCAAAAGCAAACCAGTAACTCCCAGAGCAGATTCCTTAGGGTTCCTTTGGTCACCCCTGAATTTGGTCGCAGCCACACAGCCCTGACCTCTCTGCCAGGTCCTTCTGCCTCCACCTGCCAGGCTTTGCACCTCTGTCCTTCACAGCTGCGGGGTCAGCGTGGTGGGAATGTGCCACGCCTGAGCAGTGGCCTCTGCCTGAATGTGAAGGATCACTGCTGGGCCCTGTAGATTGTATAAAAGATTGTTTTCTTCCAAAGCCACCTCCTCGCAGGCTGTACCTGTGCTGGGGGAAATCTCCAGGGCAGGGCTGTGCCTCTGATCTCCCTCAGAGCCTGCTGATGCCTCTCCAGAGCCTGCAGCTGGAGGCTCTGTCACCATCCCGATTCAGATCCAGATCTAAAGGATTATTCACTCCAGAGATGGACTTTGCTGGGAATTCTCCCTGCACCACACACTGTGATCCAGATTACAGGCTCTCCCTCTGGGGGAATCAAAGCCCTGCGTGTGTGTGTGTGCTGCTCTCCCAAGGCACTGGAGGGAAGTCATTCCCACCCCTAATCATCAGTAATCAGAGGTTTGGAGAGATATTAAGAGGTTTTATTTCCTTTATTGGGGGCTTCCCTGCTAGCAGGATGCTGCTGGTGGACGGAGCTGGGGCGGTTCAGCCTCAGGGATCCCGAGGGAATCTCTGCCTGCCCTGGCTCTGGGAGGACACAGAGCAGCCTTCCTGTGGCCTGTGGCTGTGGTGCCAGAAGCCAGGAAGCCTGAGGGGCTGGCAGGAACAGCAGAGAGATTACAGCCCTACAATTGGATTGCCCACTGCCCCACTAATGCAATCAGAGCACACTGGGGATGGCTCCGGCTCAGCACCTCACGGGAAAGGAAAGCTTTGGAGGCTGCCTGGATCAGGGATCTGCCCTCACCTCATCCCTGTGGGTCTGCCTCTCCACCCTCCTCCCTTTTTGCAGCAGGATAACCGCTGTGGAACAAAACCCAGCGGGGTAAGGCAGGAGGAGAATTAGTCCTGCTATTTTTAGATGTCCGTGATAATACAGCTCAGAAAACTGGGGATTTCTTTTCAAACAAAAGATTTATTTATACATCAAATTAAAAAAAAAAAAAACAAAACCCACAAGAAGAAAAAAAAAAAAAATAAAAAAAAGCTCCAACCCAGTGAATCTAATCTGGAGATGGTCGGTGTGAGACAGAGGGGCCCTGAAGTCTGGAATCCCATTTATTCACAGAGCAGAGATAGCAGCAATCCAAACCTCCCCAGCACAACGCCGTGGCTCAAGGCGAGGAGGGTGAGATCAATACCCCAGGCTCAACCCCTCCTACCCTGTCTGCCAAGCCCGTGCTCAGGAGAGGGAAGTGATATTGGAAAAGTGGCAATCAATGCCAGCTACGTGGTGCAGCCACAGGCTGGGGTTGTTGCTAGGAGAGAGAGAAAGAAAGAGAGAGAGAGGAAAGAGAGAGAAGCACCCCCGTGCTCTGACCAGAATTAAAAAAAAAAAATAAAGTGTAAACACGTGACAATTAAGTCTTAGTGGTATAATAAAATCAAACTCAGGGGCTGGTCCTGCCCTGCCTGGGCGTGCAGGGCAGAGCTGAAGGCAGTGAATGTGTGGAAGAAGCAAAGTGTCCTCAGTTGGTCCCTTCCCCAGTGGATGTGCCCCAGTGAACTGCTCCGTGGCTGGTACCAGCGACAACAACAGCAAGGGGAACAAAACCAGCCAGCCTCTCTCTCAGCCATCACAGGGGCGAAAAATGTCAGCAATAAATACTCCTTGTCTTCCGTTTAAAAGAACGCTCAAACAAAGACGGAAAAATGAAAAGCCAGGCAATAATAAATTGTATGAGGAAAATGGCAGTTTTGTTTCCCTGCTCTGCTATCAGCCCCTGCACCTGGGGTTTGGTCTAGGGCTTTTTTTTTGTTGTTTTTCCCCTCCTTTCTCCTCACTTTCATTTCATTGAGTCATTCAAAACTGGGTGTGGTTCTCTCCAGGTGTGTGCAGCAGGCAGTGGGAATGTTACCCAGACCCCACCGAACAAAAAGAAAAAAAAAAGAAAATAAAAAGAAAAAAGCCATTAGGGGAACAAAAACCCCAAAAATCCATTCACCTGATAATGGCACCTATGTTTCCATTGCCATAAAACTCTCCTGGCCTCTGTCCTACGGACAGCCCACCTGCCCCCCTCCCAAGGTTTTAAAAAACGAACAAAGAAGACAACACACAAACAAATTTCCAGTGTTTCAGGGAGGTGGGAGCGGAAGGAGGAAGCCTCGGGGAGGGAAGGGCACTCTGAGACATGAAGACACAAACGAGAGTGTAATATACAGGCTGGGCAACAGTCGTTAAAGCAAAGAGTAACACCTAAGCCACCGACCAATACAAACACCACAGAAGGGGACGAAAAAGTCGTCGAAAGAGAGAAATTAAAAAAAGCCAAACCAAAACCGAGAGAAAATAATTACCCGACCTCCCGCCCTCCCACACGAGCCCCACCCTCCCTTTTCCCTTCCCCGCCAAAAAAAATAAAATAAAATAAAAAAAAAAAATTTTGATCCGTAAGCAAAGCCGCCCCTTCCCTCCCTGCTCAGCCCCAGCAGCCCCTGGGATTTTCCTGCTGGGAACATCCAAAAAGTCTGTGTGGGGCGGCCGGGGCGTGCGTGGGTGTGCCGGGAGGGCTGCAGGAGAGGGACAGCGTCGTGTTTGTGAGCGTGTGTGTGTGTGTTTTTGTGAGTGCGAGTGTAGCAGAGGTCGAGGGGGGGCGTGGAGCTACACGTACCACTCCTTTTTGGAAATAAAAGACCCGTCGTTCTGCGACACCATGTTGTCGGCCAGGTCGAGCTGCTCGGGGTCGTACTGGAAGCCGAGTGTCCTCTCGTCGTAAGGTTCGGGGTGGGCCTCGCCCTCGTCCACGGTGAAGTAAGGCCTCTTGGCGTCCTCCTCGTAGGCTTTGGGGCCGCCCAGCTTGCGCTCTCCTCCTCCTCCTCCTCCAGCATCCTCATCCTCGTCCTCGTAGGTGCTGCCTCCCAAGGGGCCCGGCTTCTTTTCGTCATCCGAGTCATCGGGGTACTGGAGGTTCTGCGCCATGGGCGGGTGGTGCTGTGGGATGCCAGCCTTGCTGTAGCCGTTGCCGTACACGTGTTTCTTTGTGCTGTAGTCACCCTTGAAGGTGTGACGCCGGCGCCGGAGTACCACAAAGAGCACCACGGCCACCAGCAGGACCAGCGAGACGCCTCCCACTATGCCCCCAATCACCGGTGTGGGGATGTTCGGCTGCACCATGGATTTGTGATCATCGATTGGAGACGGGGTGTAGGGAAATTCTGGGTAGGAAAAGACAGATGGAAAGGGGGAACAGTGTCAAACCATGCGGAAACGCGCCCTCCCCTCCATGCTCTCATTGCCAGTTTGGGCCGGGGCGGGGGGGTGAAGGGGTGGGAGGATGAGGGTAAGGAACAGGGAAGGGAAAAACTGGGGAAAGGGGAAGAGGAGTGTCCTCACAGGGGTCAGCTCTGCCTCAGCAAGGGGAAGGTGCCGTGCCAAGCTGGCCAAGCCTCATGCAGGAGCCCAGAGCAGGCTGGAAGCAGTGGTTTGCCCTCCCCAGGTGTGCTCAGATCCCTCCAGCCCCGTGTCTTGAGTCCGGGCGCGCTCCGTTTTACCAGCTGACAGAATTCCAGTTTCCCAGAGAGTGCTCCTGACAGGCAGCGAGACCCCAAAGCCCACAGGAGGGTGGGCACCGAGCTGCTCAGAGGTGCCACCAGCTCTGCATCCTCCTCCTCACACCCCAGCCCAGCCAGTTTGGGCCAGAAGGCAGCAGCACCCTGTGATCCCCCACTCACCCACCCATAGGTGCCCTGTGGCTGCACAGAGCCCTGCTCCTCCTGACCCCTTGTGCTGACCCTGCAGACCACCCTCCCACTGCTTCCTTCCCTTCCCTGGCCAGCACAGTGCCACTCCTCCTGCTCATCTTGCTCCTACAGTTACCCTGACCTATTTTAAAAAAAATAAGAAATAAATAACTCAAAGAGAGGCAGAGGAAAGAGATGAGAAAGCAGCTCTCTTCTCTTTCATGCAGTTCAACACCTACACTTTGGCACAGATAAAGTTTGAGCCAGGACTTCAATCGACCTTGCTGGGCACAGTTACAGCCCCTGGCCAAGCTCAGAGCCTGCTGAACACCGTGTCCACGAGGCATTCAACACCACATGCTTGTCTCAGCCCCTCACCTGCCTCCCAATTTAGGCAGCAGGCGCCTGGTTAATGCCCTGGGGCAGCCTTGGGACATCTCCCAGTGCTTTTCCCACCCCCAAGTCCTGCCTGCCAAGCCTGGAGCCTCCTGGCCTTCACTTTCCCCCACAACAGCCCAAGGAGAGGTGCAGACCCAGCACCAAGGTTCAGCACAGCCAGGGTGGGGTGATGGGGAAAGAGGGGCTGAAAGGCAGCGGATTCCAGAGGGATGTGAGGCAGTGGCTGCTGCCTGCCCCCCTTTGTGTCCCTGCTGGCACAGCTCAGCCCAGCCACTGAGGAGAGGGGAGAAAAGAACGTCCCCCAAGTGAGGGCACTGCAACAGCTGCAGGTTTTGGACAAGGGCACTGAATTCGAGCAACTGCTGGCCTGAGCCATGAATGTTTTGGGGGTTTTTTTTTGTGCCTGGAAGATGATTAATTCCTGCCTTTGCTGAAACATCAACCCGACAACAGCGTGTTGGGTTTCTGCAGTGCTGACTTGCCTGGAGCGAAGCCTCCTGAGGCTGAACCCACACAGAGAGCAGCCCACTGGGCAGAGTGGGCTGGGGGACAGATGGAGGGTCCTGCTGCAGCCAGCATGAGGAGCAGGATGCTGCGCAGGCAGCGTTTTTATCCCCAAGACAGCCTCAGAGAAGCAGCACGGGGAGCCGGGGTCGGGCTGGGCAAAGCCAAAGCCACGTGTTGAATCAACACAAGGTCTGTCCCAGGCAGCTGGTTAATGCAGAGCCTCTCTGCAGGGACACCAGGGACAGTCACGTCCATCCCCTCGTGGTCCTGCCTGCTGAGGGCTCAGCTCCAACCACACAACATCCACACTGCTCCCTCCACCCCTGCCCAGGGGCTGCTCCTGGCTGTCCCAGCCTCTGTGGGGCCCAATTCCCAAAGCTGTGCGCGGAGCAGGGGAGCACCTGGAGGCTGGGTGGGAGCAGGGGAAGCCCAGCAAGCTGGCTCAGCCCCAGGGGCTCCATCTTTCCTTTCCCCACAGCTCTGAAGCCTCCTCACACGCCGCTGTGCCCTACAGCAAGGCTGACACTGCGTGGCCCCACGAAACCCACCCAGGGCAGCCCCAGACATGGTGTGCACATCCCTCAAACCACACTGACCCCTCTGCCTCCAGCTCTGGAGAACAGACCTGAGAGGGGCAGTCTGTGCCTGATTTCTGAAGGAGCTTGGCCCACTTTCCTGCTAAAAGCCTCATTAACAGTCCAGGTTGGAAGCATGAAGAGAAAAGGGGGGATCTGTTCCTACCTTTCTCAGGAGATATTTATTTTTTCCCTGCCTTTTGTGCTGCCCACCCCTGGTGTAGCACTCGCCACCCCCATGCCACCCCTCTGGCACTGCCAATGTCACGGACACGAGCAGGAACACATCCAACCATCCATTCACCCATCCATCCACCCATCCATCCCTCCCTCCCTCCCTCCATCCATCCATCCATCCATCCATCCATCCATCCATCCATCCATCCATCCAGCCATCCCTCCATCCATCCATCCCTCCATCCATCCATCCACCCATCCATCCATCCCTCCATCCATCCATCCGTCCGTCCATCCATCCGTCCGTCCATCCCTCCATCCATCCATCCCTCCCTCCATCCATCCATCCATCCATCCACCCATCCATCCATCCCTCCATCCATCCATCCGTCCGTCCATCCATCCGTCCGTCCATCCCTCCATCCATCCATCCCTCCATCCCTCCCTCCATCCATCCCTCCATCCATCCATCCATCCATCCCTCCATCCATCCACCCATCCATCCATCCATCCATCCATCCATCCATCCATCCCTCCATCCATCCATCCGTCCATCCATCCATCCGTCCCTCCATCCATCCCTCCCTGGTGCATTTCACACATCGCTCAGCCAAGGAACTCTTTCCTCCCCTCATCCCATCCCCATCCTCCTCGCCATGGCCCTTTCCCATGCCAGACAGAGCAAACTCAGACTGTGGGAAGGGAGGAAGAAGGAGGACAGGGGACAATAACGTTCCAGCAGCCCCACATCACCCACAGAGCTCCCTCCCTCCTCATCCTCCCACGGGGGCTGTGCTGGGTGACCCTGGGGGGGTCAGGAGGGGGTCCGGCCACTCCGGAGCCTGGCACTGCCACTGGATGGCGGCACAGCCCTGGGCTGGGCGGGCTGTGTCACTGCTGTGACCCGCCCTGTGACAAGGTGCCTCGGCACTGGCAGGTGGTGAGCGGGGACCAGCGTGTCACCTGTCCCCACATCCATCCCCATTAACCATCAGGACATCTGCCAATCCCACAAACTGGGAGCCACCCCTCTGCTGATCCCCTTCCGTATCCGGGGTGCAGACACAGCAGCACCGAGGCAGAGAAAGGGGAACTGTGGGAAAAGGATCCCCTTTATTTTTTTTTAATGTCCGAGGGGGGCGTGAAATTCCTGGAAACCAGTGGGATGCCTGAGCGTGCTCGAGGGGCCCCGTGTGAAAAATCCATTAGGAAGAGTCTGGAGAGAATTAAAGCCGCTGTGAAAAGCGGCCTGGAGAAACAGGAGACAGCGGAGCCCAGGGAGGGGGAACAAGCCAGGCTTTAATGCCAGCATGAAAAGCCTCCCCCTGCCCGCCACCCCCCAGCCCTTATAAAAACAGGGAGTGCTATATGAATGGGAATTAAAGCAGCAACACTATCTGCCCGTGCCCGCCTCTGCCAGCTGTTGCATTCAGCCCAGCTTCCTGTCCCCGTGCCAGCAGCCGGACCTCTGGGACAGCAGCTGGGAGGGCAGAGAGACAGGAGGTCACCCCGGGCTCAGCCTGGCACCTGGCCCAGCCCACAGGTTCTCTTTGATCCCTTTGCAAGGCTCTGGCATTTTCCTGCAGCACCCCAAGGTTCAACAGCGAGGCTAAAAACTTCCCCAGACCTTCCCCATCATATCAAAACTACAGGTTTTTTTTTTTTTTTTATTTTAAATCCCATCTTTCTCTTAATGGCTGTTTTCCAATAAAAATGAGGCGCACGCAAATCATCCCACCTGTCCATCAATCCTTTATCTGCTGCTTTTTTGAACCTGCTGGCCAATTTTAGTGCAATGTGAGAGAACGAGCTGAAATTATCCCTGTCAGAATGCTCCTGGAGATGGCTGGAGTGGGATCCTTGGTAGAGGTGGGAGCCAAACCTCATTAGACATCAGAGAACCCAGAGGGACAGGAGGCTGCTCCCAGGGGCAGCAAGAGCCCACATCAGAAAAATGGTATTTTTAGACACCCAGTAATTCTTCTGTGATATGCAGATCCACGGGAAATGAGCTTTCAGAAGCTCTTCTGCTCATCTGCTGGGATATTTTAAAAGACTGCTTCCTCTGGACATGTTTTTCCTGTGAGTCCCATTACCATCCTTTTCCCCTCAATCCCAAGGACCATGGGAAAAGCCAGCACCAGCCCAGATTCTCCTGTGGCCACAGGCACTGAAGAAAATGTCAAACTCCATGAGGAATTAGCTGTTGGACATGTGTCAGCCCAAGCTCTTCCAGAAGAGGAAGACACTGGATTTCCTCGTACCTTGGAAAAACCAAACATCCACACAATGTAAACAGCAGCCCCAGGGAGGAACAGGAACAGGAATTCCAACGTATTCCTGGGGCTTCCCAGTTCCCAGATGGCCTCAGCAAATACAGGAATGGCCCTGTGGGGTTTGTTTAGGAGCCAGATTGCTGATGGCAAACTCTCCCTGCCGGAACAGCCCACGACAAATTATCCCAGGACTTTGCTCCCGTGTTAGGTTCTGCACACGAGGGAAGATAAGGAGAAACCTCGGGACAAAGCTGCAATTCGAGAAGCCCAGAGCACTGCTGACCTCCTCCCTCCCCTCTGCACCTCTGCATGTCCATCTCCAGCTTTCCAAAGGCATCCTGCTTCCCTCTCCCTCCCGGGGGTTCCTGTAGGGAAAAGGCTGGGGGTGGAAAAACCACTGGCAACTAATCCAGGAGTTCAGCAGCTGCCACTGGCGTGTCAGTGTGTGACGGCTTTCAGGCCAGATGCCAAACGTGTCTTAGGTTCTAATCTCTCTCTCAGGTCACCTATCCCCTGTCAATCAGGCCCTGCTCCCCTCGAGGGCCGCGGCACAGATGTCACCAGACAGGATGCACAGCCACTCTTCCAGATTAGCATCAGCCAGGTCCCCCCTCGGGGCTGGCTCCTCTTTGCCCCCACCCGGCCCCACATCCTCCCACCTAAATCTGCCTGCCTTTGGGAGCACCTGCTGCAGGGCTTGGGATTTAGGACTTCCCAGAAAGGGCTTTCCCGAGCCCGGGGCTGCGTGGCAGCAGCTCCAGCGAGCCCCAGGGGCTGTTTGCAGTGACCTTGCTGGGACAAGGGCGCTGCTGGTGTGTAAATAACTCCCTGCTGGAAGCCAAGAGAGCAGCGGGGGGGTCAGCAACCCCTGCCAGCTTTTCCTCCCTCCCCTCAGCCTGTGGCACATCCAAGGGCTGCAAAGCTGCTGGCACAGGCTGCCCCAGCTCTGAGAGTCTCCTTCAAAGGTCCATTTGCCTTTTTTTTTTTTTTTCTCTCTTTCTCCTTGTGCTTCCTCTGGCTGGAGCCAGTGCACAAATGGGTGAATGTCTCCTGCACAGGGCCAGGGGATGTCCATGCTCTGCTGCACCCAGAAAAGCCCGTGTTCATAAATCCATGGATTCATATCATACAAATGATTTATTCCTGCCCCGTGCAGCAGGTTTGGGAAAACCATTTCCATGGCCAGGATGAAAAGTGGGAGTCACAGGTGTGAATGTCCATGACCAGGATGAAAATGGGATCACACAGGTGTCTAAGTCCATGGGCAGGATAAAAAATGGGATCACACAGGTGTCTAAGTCCATGGGCGGGATAAAAATGGATCACACAGGTGTGAACATCCACTGGGGTCACACACATGTGCATGCCCACAGCCAGGATAAAAACAGGATCACACAGGTAACTATCCACAACCTGGATACAGATGGGATCACACAGGTGACTATCCATGGCCAGGATACAGATGGGATCACACAGGTGTGAGTGTCCATGGCCAGGATACAGATGGGATCACACAGGTGTGAGTGTCCATGGCCAAGATGCAGACTGGGATCACCCAGGTGACTATCCATGACCAGGATGCAGACTGGGATCACACAGGTGACTGTCCACAGCCAGTTCTCTGTGCAGGACCCCCCACACACGTGCAGTCCATAAGCACAGCCCTTTATTCTGTCACCCACCCGCCCGTAATAAATAGTTACATGTCACACTACATGGCTTGCCTGCGACTGACAAAGGTCCTGCAAGGCAGGAGAAGCTATTACGGGAACAGATTGCCGGAATAAAATATTAAATTTCCACTTATCAATCTCTTTAATGCGCCATAACTCTCATAGAAGCATTCAGCCTTCTCCCTCTGAACAAATTGCCCTCCCCATCAGGGGTCTAATCCAGCCCTGCACTCTTCCTCTCTGGGGCCTGGAGGGAAGATTTTGGGTGGCAAAAGGGGGGAGAACAGGCAGACGAAGGGGGAAAAGCTGCTGCAGGGTTTTCTCTGCATCAGCCTTCTGTGTTGGTTTTTTTTTTTCCTCCCAAGGCTGGCTGCTCACTAGATTGAACTCCATTTATTGCATGCAGCTCTTGAAAGAGGTTTCGTGGTCCACTGACAATCCCTAAATTGCCTGCAAGACCCAAACAAATGTACCTGTAATAGCTGAGTGAGGAGGGCTGAGCCCTCCCCAGCACCGGCCTAATCGCTCCATAGGGAGAGCTGGATAAACATATTCATGTCCCATGAATTATTAAAGGATATTTATATTTTTTTTTTTTAATGCGGTGCTGGCCTGGGCTGTGGGGTTGGCTGTGAATCCCTCCTGGCAGGGCAGCTGTGGGTGTGCCCTTCATTCCCTCTCGTTTAACCTCCACCCCACAACCAGGACCTTTGGGAACCAGCTGAGGTCACAGGCGGGCAGACACCAAACCCCAGCCCAGAAATCCTGCCAGCCCCCACTTCCTCTGCCAGCCCTGTGCTGGTGAGGGGTGAGAACGATGCTCTACCAGTCCTTTGGGAAAAAAAAAAAAACCACCAGGAAAAGAGACAATTCCAAATTCCAGGGAAGGGAACGCACAGCCCCTCATCTCTGGAAGAGCCCGTGCAGGTGAGCTGGTGCAGCCACCTTCAGTGGCACTGTGGTGACACATCCAAAACGGGCAGGAAACACGAGGAGAGGGCTGTGCCCCGTGTCCTGACTCCTCAGGTGACATGGAGGGGTTGGACAGGAACAACGAGAGCAAGGAATGGACACAGAGGCTGTGGAGGAATGGACAGTGAGAGTCTGGAACTCCCAAAGTCCTCTTCAGTCCCTGTTCCTCCTCCTTCTCCGTGCCTGAGGACTCAGCTGGGAGGATTTTAAGCTCTGCTCACTGTTCCAAACGTGCCCCAACGCTCTGGGCACGGCGTGGGATGGATTTCTACTGCCAAAGGGAGTCAGCTCAGCCTGTACCAGGCACTGCCCCAGGAACACCGAGGTGACAACTCCCCTGGAATGGCCAGCAGCTGATTCTGGCCATGACCTTGCCCTGGTTTTGGGTGGTTGGGCAGGGCTGGGCACAAAATGGCTTTGTTCTTCCAGTGCTGGCAAAAGAAAACAGCCCCCAGAGAAATGCCTGTACCAGGAAGAACTCAGCAGGCAGCCTTCCAGGACAGGAGGTGTGAATTAAAGACCTGCTACAGTGATAATGATCATAAATAAATACCGGGTAATTAGCATCTAATTAGCACATCCCATCCATTGACCTCCAAGCACTTGGATAGAGGAAGATTAGCCTGGTTTGCCCACGTTACAGAGAGGGGAGCTGAGGTGCTCAGGGTGCCAAACACTGAGCTGATGCTAATTTTAGCTGCCCCAGACTCGCCTCTAGGCTTGCTCAGCATTTACCACCAGGGAAAGCTGGCGGAAGGGGCTGGAGTTTCCTCACTCTCAGCTCAGACATCTCCCCAAGGACCGGGCAGCACCAGAGGCTCCGACTGCCTTGGGCTGGACAGAGGAAGAGGGAACGGCCCTGGGAGCCTGTCCTGTGCTCCCCAGTGCAGCTCACTCACCTCATTGCCCAGCCTGTCCGGGGTGTCCGCAGCCCAGAGCTCCCTGCAGTGAGGCTGTGCTCCACCTCGCTGCTCCAAGAGGCACTTCCAGCCCTCCTGAGAGCCACCAGTCACTGCCTGATAACCCAAATCGCTCCTTTTACCCCAAAGGAATGGGATAAACGACCCTTTTCTGCTCTCAAAGCACCCACAGCCACTTTCCCCCTCGGTGACGTCTCACAATGTCACTGTGACTTCCAGAAATCAGGATACTGCCATATGTTATTCTCTTGGAGCTATTTGCTGACATGACTTTGTCTCCCTGACACTACCTAAGTGTGCCCACGTCTTTCCCTCGCCCCTGTGGCCACAGATCCCTTCTGTCTCCTGTGGCATCACAGCATCACCTCCCACTGCCTGCATCCTGGGATGTCGTTCCTTCCTGGAGCCCAGACAAAGCTCCTCAAGCTCCCACAGGAACCCGTGGCAGGCAGGTGAGCAAGTTCACAGAGCAACACTGGAAGGAGCTCAAGTGAAGAATCAGGAGAATTGCCCGACAGCAGAAGCACCAAACACCATCCTGAACAAGTGACTCATCCATCTCCTGCCCTTCTGGCAGTCCACAGCCTCATCCTGCCCCTTGCTCTGATCAATATCTCCCTGACTTGTCTTTGCTGTTAACACGTACTACCACCTCTGAATCCAAAGCAGAAGACAAGGAGGGGGGGACAAATTGATTTGGCATAAGAGAGGAAAAGACCACGAGAGGAGAGGAGAAAAGAAAGAAATTCCACAGCAAACCAGTGCAACACCATTCCAAAGCCAAGAACTCCGCCGCCCCATCGGCACCGCGACATTCCCACCCCTGAAAGGAGACACTGGTGACCGAGGAGATGGAAGTGGTCGAGATGCCAACTGCTCACGCCTTTGTCTCCCTGCCCACCTTCTGTTCCGTGCTGCAGAGCAGCCCAGGTGCTGTCCTACCTGTGACATTGACCTCCACCAAGCCCGAGCGTGTCCCGATGGCGTTGGTGGCCTCGCAGACGTAGGTGCCGGCCACGCTGTAGGACACGGGCCCTTTGAAGTAGATGGTGTTGTTCTGGATTTCCACGCTCCCTGGCAGGGTCCCATTTGGCCTGGAGGGGGGACAAAGACCGTGGTTGACCCCAGAGGTGACACCCAGCAGCGTCGCAGAGGTGACACCAACTTCTGGGTCTGTGTTTACCCAGGAGCCCCTGGAAAATCCCCATTAATGAAGGTAGGAAAGGGACACAACCTGACCCTGTTTTACCCACATTTCCTGCCCATTTAACTCTCCTGATCAGCCAGTGTTCATTTAACTCAAGGACAGCAGTGTTGATTTAGAGCCCTGCCCGTGTCAGAACAGTCAGGTAAGTGTGAAACTGGAATAATGCAAAGCTAAGCCCAGAGATACAGAAAATAAATGAACAAAGGCAGATGAAAAAATAATAATAATAATAGTAAAAAAAAAAAAAAAAAAAAAAAAAAAAAAGGCCCCTGTGTGTTAGGAAAAGACACACATGTCCTGGTTATTCCTAATTACTGAAGCAAAGTAAAGTAATTACTTCTCTTAGGCAATTAAAAATCACTCAAGTAATTCCTTCCCCTCCTCCCAACCCAAATGTGCACATATTGTCAGCAATTTATAAGAAACAAAAGGGAATAACGGGGGTATAATTAGGATTGCAAAGAAGTGCCTAAATGCATGTATTTTGCATGTCTACATATACAGATATGTACAGAAAACAGAGTTTTCCCAGCTGCATCAAGCCAGTGATCCCAAAGCTGATGGAGGAACACCTTAATTGTGGTCCTACAGAGCCCTGAACCCACAAAACCAAGAGCACAGTTCAGAGGGGTGGTGAAGATGCTCCAGGGGGCTCCTCTGACAGCTCCCCTGACTGCTGCTCATCACCATCCAAATGGGAGGGGAAGGAAAAATGCACTGCTGGCTTTTACATTCCAGGCAACAGCAAAACAGCAGCAGCCCCCAGGATGGGGAGGAGGCACAGAAACAGCCTCGAGTGGCATCTCTTCTGCCTTGGGTGCACTTTTTGCCTCTGAGGCTTTCCTGGAAATGTTGTGAGGAACCCAGAGAGCCCCTCAGAGTTTAAATCAGACTGGCAGAACCAACAGATGGAGAGAGCTGGGGATGGAGAGCTAGGCAAAAAAGGCAAGAAAAACAATCCTCTTCAGACTTTCACTTTGAACAGTTTGATCTGGGAAGTGCAATGAGACAGAATGTGCTCCTTGCAAAGCCATGTGGAGAGCCTCTCTCCTGATGACAAATGCCAGCTGAAAAGAAGAAAGGATCCATTTGATCTTCCTCTTTTAAAGCTACACGAGTGCTTACAGAGAAGAAAGAGCAGCAGAGAGAACCACATCAGGTTGTACCAATTCCCAGCTGACTGCCCAGACACCCCTCACTCACTTTTCAAGTCCCTTTAGTGTGCTCAGCCAAAAGCTGGAAACCTGGGGACAAGGAGTTGTTGCTGTTTAATGTCAGACACGTGAGGGGCTGCTGGAGCTGATTCTGGGGAAAAGGTTGTTCACACACAGACGAATTTTGTGTTATTTGTGCCCCTTCAAAGCAGGGGAATCCTGGGTTCTTTCCCAGCTCTGCTGCTGAGGCACTCGGTGGTGCTGGGCACATTAATCACCTTGTCACATCTCAGCTGCCTCACGTCACCAGGACAGAATGTTATCCCAGGGAGGTGAGAAAGAGAAGTTTTCCCTGGATATTGAGGCTGCACTGTCACCTCCATCACAGGCACAGGTTGTACCTCGCAGTGACACCAGTGACACTCATGGGACTGGGCCCTAAGTGACCAGAGGTGTCTGCCGAGACTCCTTGTCCCTGTGGGGAGGTGACACTTGCTCTGGGGACACTTACAGCTTCCACTCATAGGTGTGAGCTGGGGGGTTGGCATCAGATTTGCAGATCAGCTTCACGTCCTTGCGGTTCAGGAACCAGTTGCCATCAAAGCCCTCGATGGTGACTTCTGGCTCATCTGCAGGGGTGGGGGAAAGGGAGGAGAGCAGGAGGAGAAAAGGAGAGAGGGAAGGGTTGTGGGGAAGGAAATGGAATGGGAAGAGATGAGGGGACACGGGTGGGGAAAGGAGAGAGATTGAAAGGAAAGAGGAAACGGTTGTGGGAAAGGAGAGAAAATGAAATAGGAAGGGATGAGAGGGCAGGAGTAGGAGAAGGAAAGAGATTGCAAGGAGGGGAAGGTGACAGGACAAGGAATGTGGGAAAGGGGAGGAAATAGGAAGAGATGAGGGGGCAGGAGTAGGAGAATGAGAGGGAACACGAGGAGGGAAAGATGATGGGACAAGGAACGTGAGGGAGCGCAAAAGAGAGAGACAAGGGAAGCAAAAGGGACATGGCAGAGGCAGAGAAGGAAGGCAAGAGAAAGAGAAATCCCACCATTACTCCAAAGGATCTTTTCAGTTTCCACTCTCAAAACCAAGACACCAGCCCCTCCACCAGCCCAACCCCTCCCCTCACAAACCCCTCTCCCCCCAGGGCGCATCCCCCAGAGCAGGGAGGCCCCCGAGGCGTCCCCAGGCCCCCTTACACTGCACGTTGAGGGTGATGCTGTCGGTGAACCTCTCCAGCTGGTAGTTGACCACGCAGACGAGCGGCTGGCGGTGCGCCTCGCGGCTGGGCACCAGGCGGTACCGGCTGATCACCGTCACCGTGCCGTTGCTGTTCCGGATCTCCTGGAATTCCGCCTCCCCTTTCAGCTTCGTGTCCCAGGTGACCGTGCTGGGGGGTTTCCCGTTGGAGGAGGTGCAGGTGGCTACCAGGATCTTTTCTGTCCTGCCAGATTTGGCAATTAGAGGCCTCTTGGTGCCCTCCATCCAGTTGGTGGGCTTGGCTGCAGGGGAGTGCAGGGAGGAGGAGGAGAAGAAAAGGGTGCAAAGGGGTGGTTAGAAAAGCAATGCTGCCCTGTTTGCTACATCCCAAGAGCCATTCAACACCACTGAGGCTTGTGGTGAGTCCAGAGCTGTGCCAATTGCCAGCAATAACCCCCATGTTGTAATTGCTTTATGGCAGTGCCTGTGCACCTTGCACCATCTACCTGCATCATTTACGGGGGAACGATGGTGGAGGTGCCCCAAATGCACAAATATATAGAAAGTCAATCCTTTCCTCCCAGAGGTTTTCCCCCCTGTGTTAGAAAGGAGCTGAAATTGAGGAGGAAACCACTCATGGAGGCCTTGGGTGGGGTCTGTTCGCTCACAGCCCTGAGCTCCAGGGACAAGCTTTGCTTGAGTTTAGGATCAGTGTGTTGTTTCTTCTCTCTTGACAGCCCCCAGCTCATTAAAACTCACCCCTCCCACAGGGACCTGGCCACTGTTACTGCACCTGCATTAGGAGCGTAGGTGGAGGGAAAAGGGGAATTGGGAGCTGGAAAGACAACGAGGTGTGACAGCTCAGTTATCTCAGAACCACCTGCTCTATGCTCCCCGCTCTTCACCTCTTCCCAGCCAACTTAAAAATCCATCACAGGCACCATTTCCACCCCAAATCCACTTGAGCTCCCAGGAGGTGAACCTCAGGGCTCCTCCAGCTCTGTGGGACTGGAGGATCCCCCTGCAGAGCCTGCCCAGAGCCTTACCCAGCACGGTGAGGTTCAGCTGCCCTTCCCGGTTGCCGGTGGGGAAAGTGGCAAACTCACAGATGTAAACCCCCTCGTCGTCCAGCTCCAGGCGGGACAGCTGGATGGTGCCATCCTTGAAGGAAGGGTTGCGGAAAGTCACCCTCTCCTTGTAGGGGGACAGGATGGACACGCCCATGGCGGGGTTGTAGATGGCCACATTCTGCTTGGTGCCGTTGGTGGCCTTCTGCCACGTCACCTGCGTGATCTTCACGTTGGGCAGCGGGTTGGTGAAGCTGCAGTGCAGCACCACGTCCGTGCCGATGAACCCCGAGACCGAGTCATTGACCAAGACACTCTGAGCTTGCAGCCCTGCAACAAAAATTACAGCACGTCAACGTTTGGTACTCCTCGGAGGCAGTGTGGTTGTGGGGCATCAGGGATTCCTCTGTTTATTCCACTTGTTTCTTATTGGCATGGCTGAAACAAGAGCAATTTGTGGCTGCTGGTACCTGCAGCTTCATTCTTGGTCATAAACACCTTCCTCCCACCATGACCAGCCCAAAGGCTCATCATCATCACCCAAAGGCAAAGGGCTGGATCAGTAACACCTTCCTCCCACCATGATCAGCCCAAAGGCTCATCATCATCACCCAAAGGCAAAGGGCTGGATCAGTAACACCTTCCTCCCTTTTGTCTTCAGCTCCGGGTGACACTGAATCAGTCACGGGAAATATGCCGGGCATGTGTGTCTGCAGGCATGTGAAAGCCCTGATGTTTATCAGCACAGCACATCCCAACATATGCTAACACACACTCAGACATCCATTTAATCCCATTGGAGCTGCAAAGACTCAGCCCTCATGGCAGGGCAGCAATAATTCCCCTACAAGAACAACTTGAGGGCGCTGCCTCTACACTTTGCATGATCCCCCTGTATCGCCCAGATCGTTTCTGTGGCTTTTTTATAACCCCAGAAGTGGCTGAAGTTAGGAACCTTCCACCTTGATCCTGGGGAAGGTGCTCCTGAAAAGTGGGAGCTGCAGCTCACGACAGCTCCTCTGTCTCAGCTGATTCCTCCCCTGACAGATGGGGGGAAATATCTCCCACCAGACTGACCCTGAAATTCATCTTTGCTGCCACTGTGTCTTTTCCTAATCTGTGTGTTTAGGGATAATGCTCTGGTAATTATACAGCCAGTATTTGTATGATAAATACAATAGAGAGGCAAGGTGGTAAGAACGAGAAAAGCGGGTTTTGCTCCCTGCTTCTGGGAGAATCTGCAATTAGGTGAATTCTGGGAGCCAGGGAGGAAAGGATAAAAAGGGATAAAATAAAAAAAAAAAGGAGAGAAAGCTGCACAGAGAATGAGGAACATGAAAGAGTAATGGAATGGACAGAGGGGCTGGGGAAAGAAAAATGTAGAGCAAGAGAAACAAGACAGCACCTCCTAACAGAAATGTCACCCTACTCTGTTCTTCCAGGGATGAATGGCTCCCTGTCCAAGGCTAAAATGAGCTCCTCAGTGTTGGTCCCTGTGGCAGACGTGCCCTGGGACTTCTCCAAGAGTCTCCTCTCTGCAGCTTCACACACACATCAGTGCAGGCAGACAAAACCCTTCTCCACCCACCCACACTCCACGTTGCCCCCTCACTCCCTGCCTGCTGTTCCCAGCTTTATCTTAATCCCCACATCTCATCCACGCCTCTTCTTTCTCCCTTCTCCTTCCTGTGACCCTGAGGACAAGCCCCAACAACCCAGCTCAGCCACGAGACGCCACCAGCTGACCACAGCCATCAGCAGTTCTGACCGAAACTCGGCCTCCAGAGCCCTGTGTGAACTTGCCCCCTGCTCCCCGAGCCAAGCCCCACACCCCAGCACCGCAGCTGGGTGCTCAGGAATGTTCTCCAGAGCTTCTGACAGCCACAGCAAAGCGCTGGTGCCCTCATGTGCCTGCAAGCACCAAGCCACCACCGCGTCCTCCGGGGCTGGCAGGGTGCACCCTTCCCCTCCCTGCACTGCCAGGACCGTCTTCCCCACGGTTTTCCCTTTTCCCCACGGGTTTCCCTCCGCAAAGCCCAGGGCAGGGACGTTCCCACTCTGAGAAAGGCACATCTGGACCGTGTTTCTCCTCTAGAGGATGTCCCAGCAGCAGGACGCAGCGAAGGACTTTTCTGCCACCAGTGCCCCTCAACGTCCTCCCTGATGAAAGGAGGGCACGGGCCGGGTTTAGATGAGGCCAGGCTGGGATCTGAGGGAAGGATGGGTGGCTGGGGGAGAGGGGGAGATGTCTCCATCATGCTGTGCAGCATATGCTGCTCCTTCCACCCCGGAGGTGAGCGAGCCTCTTGCAGCATTGCCCACACCCGCCAAGGTGAGGAACAGCTTTGCCAAGCAGTCTGGCTCAGGAGGCTCCAGAGCCTCCTCAGAGCGTGTGGGAGCTTGCTGGGGAGCACTTCAATCACGTCGCCAGGGCCTTGGGAACGGCCCAGCCTGGGTGGGTGTGCTCAGCACTCCTTCCTTCTCCCAGGGCCAGGGGAGCGCGGAGTCATCAGCGCCTCTCTCACCCAGGGCTGGTGCCCCCAGCAGGGCCTGCCTGGGGCTGGGGCGCTGGCACAGCTGGCTCTGCTCCCCACAACAGCTGGCTGTGCTCCCCACAAGCTCCCTGAGCCCCCAGCGGGGCCCTTTGAACCGGCATTTCCACACCCCAGCAAAGAGGGAAGTCACGGCTCGGCGTCTCCTCGTGGTGCCCGGGAGCTGCAGAGGAGCCAAACTGCAGAGAGGAGAGGGTGGAAAGCCACCAGCTCCTCCTCAGAGTCACCCCTGCAGGGCTGGCAGTCCCTTGTGGGATTTCTGGATGAGCACTGCCAGGCTGAAGGCCAGCAGTGATGGGCAACCAAGATGTGGCCCTTAAATGAAGATAAAGTCAATCAAGCTTCAGCCATCCCAGCAGGGAGTGTGATGGATAGCACAGGGCAGGTCAATCCAGTCCCTCACCCCATCCATCATTGCTGTGCCCTTCCTTTACACTGTGATTTCCCTGCAAATTAATGAACTGACCCTTTTAAAAATCAAGTTATTTATCCTGACCTTGAGCAGCAGCAACAATTCCCAGTTCTGCCCTCCCCCTGCCATGGGATCCATGCATCAATACAGTCAGGGCTTGGATATAAACTTGGAAAAAAAAGTGAATTTTGGAGCTGATAAACCTGATCCTGAACCTGGAATGGTCCTGCAGAACCCTCCTGTGTCCAGGTGTAAAGAGCCAGAGTTTTGGCCAGGGAAAAAGCTGGTGCCAGTTGAGTGAGGACACTTGCCAACAGCCAAATGCTGCCAAAGCTGGGATTCAGGCCCTTACAAGCAGCAGCTTTGACAAAAACACATTCCAAACTTTCTCGAGGCTCCAGGGGAAAAGGGAAAACAAAAATAATAAAAAACCCCCCCAAAACCCAAAACAACACCTGGCAGAAGAAATAACTACACAAAACAAACAAAAAAAAACCACCCTGAAAAACCCCAAACACAGCGCGGAAATCGCGTTTCCTTTCCAGGTGACGGAACAACTCTTTGGCGAGACAGGAAAAACTCTTTCTGTTCCACCACTCAGGGAAAACTCTTTCTGTTCCACCACTCGTCCAAGCCTTAAATCAGGAAAATAACGCACCCCTTCTGCTCCAGGAGCTCCCACACCTCAATGCAGTGATGAGGAAGGGGGACAGATGGAGGAAAGGGGTTTGGGAAGTTGCTGGATCAGCTTCTCATCCTAAATCAGGAGCCAGAGGGCAAAACTTGGCTGCTGCCACGCTCTGGGGAGCTCTTGTTTGCAAGGTGACTGAGCTGGGCTGGCGGGCCTTCCCTCGCCCCGTTACACACTCAATAATTCATCAGGGCAAATGCATAGATAATTGATGGCAATGAGCACGCTCGGCCGGCAGAGGAGGAGAAAATAAAATCACTAATCAGCCTCTGGAGAGGTTTGAACATATTCAGCTGGATGTGTGTGTGTGTGTGAAGTGCTGGGATTTCTCCTTCGCTGAGCGATCCTCGTGGTTGGCAGGGCAGGGAAAAAGCTTGGGATGGATCCTGCTGTTTTCACACCCCTGTGCCAGATCTCCCAGTGCCCACCAATCCAGGCTGACACCTCCCAGGGGCAGCCAGCACCCAAGCAAGGATTAGCTGGATGGGTTGCAGCTTGCCCACTCGCATTTTATTCATTAGTTCTGCGGTGTTATTTTTTGTCAGGGACCAGAACGGGCCCAGCCGTGTGCCAAAGACGTGTTGGTGCCAAGACCTCATTAGTGCAGACCTCGGAGATCCTACTCCTCCACCTTGGCCTCTGAAGTGGTTTGTGTTGATGCCTTTCCCCACGATCCCAACCCCAGATATTCACCCAGGCCTCGGGGGCACCGTGCACAGCTCGGGCTGCCCTGGGGCACACGGGCTGGGAAGGAAGGTCTGCGCTCCCTGCCTGTCAGGGGCATTGGGGACAGAGCAGGAGTGGCAGCTGGTGGCTCTTGGACCTGAAAACCCTTTCTCCCACAAGCCCACGAGGTGCTGTTCCAGCCAGGCTCCCACACTTGCAAATCAGGTTCTTGCTCCCCCGTGTAGAAAGCTCTGGAAATGATCTCCAGGCTCTGGGTGAGCTCTGTCACAACCTCACTCAATGCCTCTTTGTTAAGAGCCATGTGAACTCCACTCTGCTTTGCACAACCTTGCCTCTGCTGAGCCTCTCACCAATTTCTCTCCCTCCTGTTCCCTGATACTCATCTCCCCCGCAGGGCACTGAAACAGCCCTTGGCAGGAGTGGATGAGCCATCCTCGGTGTGGCAATATCATGACGGATGCAGATGTCACAGGGATCTCTCCTGACAGTCTTAGCCACAGCAGCTGGGGTCTTAGAGAAGGGCTGATCAATTCATCTCACTCCCACCTGCACAAACTCCCACCAAAAGCCCCTGATTCTGTGACAGCCCCCTGGCCACGGGCAGTGATGTCCCACCCGTGGTCCCACATCTCTCACAGACACTGCAGATTTTCCACGCAGGGAAAAGTGGGATGGAACAGGAGCCCAAAACTTTCCACTCGCTGGTGGCACTTCAAAATTTCTCTCCTGGTGTTTCTGACCTTTTCAAAGGAAAACAAGGCCTGAAACGCAACTCTGGTGGGGCAGAACCTCCAACAGCCCAAAGGAACATCCCAGGTGTGCTGGGCAGGGTGGGAAACACGGGAAAGAAGATCCTAAATCCCAGCAGGGGAATTTCAGGTGGCGAGAAGCAAAGGTGTGAGGTGGCATATGGCCAGGAGGTTGGGGTTAGTACCTCTGCTCTTGCCAGGGAGGCTTTGCATTGATTGCCAGGCATTTAAATCAGGATTCTGCTGCTCTTCCAAGAGCACAGGGCCTGCCTCGCCCTGCTGGGAGCCCGTTGGGATGAAGCAGTGGGCTCCGGTGAGTCAGTGGGCTCCAGTGAGTCACCCCCAGGCCCTTCCTGTGACACTTTCACTGCAGGTCTCTCCGTCACGCACTGATTCACTCCTGCAGAGCCGGAGCACCAGAGGGATTGTAAAACTTGAGCTTCCAACACGAGGGGAGGGAGAGCCTTAGAAGGGAGATGAGAGAGATGTGGCAAGATTATAGCTCCAGGTGACATGGCTGCACATGAAAGGCCTGAGATAACACCGGGATGGGGTGGGGGCACCCCAAGAGAGAAACTGCACGCCCAGGCATCCCTTCCCCCTTCCCAGTGGGAGCTGGGAGAGATTTATGGGAGCTGTCGGGAAATGGCAGCGCTGTACAATGGCCCGCCTGGCCCTCAGCCAGACAAATCCCTCTCCAACAAGAAAGGACTGGGCTGGGCTTTGGCTTGCAAATGGGAAACACGGGGCCCTGTCCTCGAGGTCACTGGTTCAGACCCAGCTCCAGCCCGTGGCAGCAGAGCAGAGATGATTTTATCCCAGCACCAGTCAATGGTTTGTATCGAGTGAGGGCTCCAGCCAGGCCATCACTGGCTGCCTTTGGGATAAAGCCTTCTTTGGGATTCCCTCTTTGGGTAAATGGAGCACAAAGCAGCCCCAGGAGCCCCTTGAGTGAAAGCTCTTCCCCAAAGGGCCTGATCCATCGATGCTCCACTTATTATTCCCTGTCACACTTTGGGAAATCTGGTCACCGCTGGGAGTCACACACAAGGCCATGCTTGTCCCAGTGCTCCTCGTAGCAAGAGATGAAAGAAAAGCAGAGGCCAGGGTGGGATGGGCCACCTGAAGAGACAGAGATGACCACCAGACCACGAGTTTTTCAACTTTGCAAACATCCCCAGCTGCATCCAGCCAGGAAAACGGGCTGCAAAGCAGAGGAGTGGGATGGGAACAGCAGCCTGCCTCTGCTCCCAGCCCTCGCTCCCTGCCGTTCCTTCCCTGCCTTTCTCACAGCTGCTGTGCTTCACCCCCCAAGTCACGGGGAGGGGAACATGCCCCATGGCAAAAGCAGGGAGGCTGGCAGAGCAGGGCTCCTGCAGAAAGAGCTGACGCAGCACTGGGAAAGGCCTTCCTGCAATAAAGCTCCCAAAGCCCGTGCTCAGCAACAAAGCACAAAGGCTCCCGTCCCCGCAGCGCCCGGCGCGCCCCAGCTCCTGCTGGCACCCAGCTCCCACACACCTGGGCACCCACCAGCCTGCCCCTGCCCCCGTGCTGCCCACCTGGACCACCTTCCCCTCTCCTTTCGGGCTGGATGTGACTCCAGCTCCTTCCTCAGCTCTTTTCCTGCTGCGTGCATTGTCCAGCTCCCAGTTTGACTATTCCAATCTCCCTTCTCCTGCAATTTCCATGTCACATCTCTTTCTCTCCCCACTGCCTGTCTCCAGGATTGCCTCTGCAGCTGGTCAATGCTTGTGCCTTTCTCTGCCTTGCCCTCCTTCCATTGTAGACTTAAAAACCTTCCTGACCCTCTTGTGTCTCCACTACCACACTCCAGCTCGCCTCTTCTCATCCCCAGACACTATTCCACCAGGCCAGGATGACATTCTGCATTAGGAAAAGCAGGCAGCCGGCCAGGCAGAGACAAAGAACCAAAAATCCAACACTCTTCCCTCCGGAATCATCTCGCTGCCTGCCAGCAAGGAAAAAACCGAGGTGTTTTTGCTTACCAATTCTAACCTGTAAGCAAAAGAAAGGGGACCACAAGCAGAGCCAATGCTTATTTGGTGGTTGGGTGGGGAAGAAAAGCTGGAAAATCTAGTGTGGAGGAAGGGAAAGAAGCTGGAGCTTTGAGAAGATGGAAGTTAATTAAGCTGAGACTGTCCTGAGACCTTATCTTGATGGGCTGAGTCCCCAAATG
The DNA here is from genome assembly GCA_014839755.1 of Sylvia borin. NCBI lineage: Eukaryota > Metazoa > Chordata > Aves > Passeriformes > Sylviidae > Sylvia > Sylvia borin. The sequence goes on along the minus strand of CM025979.1, from coordinate 5,236,655 downwards.
CACACGAGTGTTTTCTCTGCTCTGCCTCTTTCTTGGGCTTCCTGGTTGCCTTGGATGTTGCTCAAGGAGCTCTGTCTGGTCCAGCGCTACATCTCCTCGCTATTAGAGCTCTCCAGGTGCTAAGGAGGAGGGATTTAATGAGGAGCTGTGAAGAGGGGATCAAGATAGCAACCCATGGAGAGCCTCATTTCCGAAACGAGGGAACTCGAGACTGAAGAGATCCAATAAAAACAAAAATAACCTCGATGGCACAGAAGAAACGAGAGAGCATCAGAACCTTCTTTCCCTGGTTGGTCTGTGGGCTCGGAGCTGGAGCAGGAAACAGGGGGGGAGCTCCCAGGGCTGGAGCAGGGAATGACTCACTCGCCTCCACAATGGGAACGGGACGAAGCCGAAACTCTGCTGACTCAGGGGTGACTTCAGCGCCGGGGTTAATGACTGGCAGCCTCCTCTGGGCTGGCCCCAGCAGCCAATTCCCTCTGTCCACACTCATCTCTTTCATCAGGAGAGATGCCCGCTCACAGGAAGTTATCAAAGATCCAAAGGCTGGTCTTCTGTCCAAAACGTGGTGAGAAATGCATCCCCTGCCAAGCCACGCTGGGGCTGGCCAGCCCTTTAATTTTCATGGAGGAGATCAAAACTCCGACTTTCCTATGGCTGAAATGCATGTTTTGACAGTCACAGCTTTCTGCCTGTGGTTTTGCTTTCCTCCCATTATTATCTCGCAGGATATAACATATTGCTGATATCTCACTATCTCCCCGAAGTTAAAAAGAAATGTTTCCTTCTCTCGCGAGCAGGAATGCCACGCTCTGTTCTTCTGCAATTTGTTTCAAAAGACAAGAAACAAGCAAGTTTTTGTTGGTTTGTTTTTTTTTTTTTTTTTTTTTTTTGTAACCAGGGGAATGTGATGTATGTTCTGGTGGCTGACAAGTAGGGAAAAGCTTTGCAAACAAGGCAAATGCAAACATGGCACCAACAGATGCAATGGACAGACACCCTTCGCTGGCTCCCCGCCTGTGATTTCTCTTTTAATGTGCTTTTATCTCACCCTAGAGATATCTCTGCAGGGAAGTGGGAAAGGCTCAGACCTCCCAACTTTCTCTGGGTTGTTTAAGGATTCCTGCCTGTGAACAACAGCCCAGAAAGAACAGTGAGTGCAAATAACCTCAAAGTCAGTGCCCTGCTTGATTTCCAGCCTGCTGCTGCTCAGCTCTCTTATCATCAAGCCCCTGTGCAAGGAATTCCTACAAATTTCCCTTCTTTTAGGGTTTAAGATCTCCACAGACACAGCTCCAGTCCTACCTGGGCCCCATCTGCAGGAATCACTCTGCATATTTATGGGAAAAAAAAGAAAAAAAAAAAAAAGCTTTGCATCTTCAAAAGGCTTTTCAAACAGCAACTAATTAATCCTCCAACACCCTGAGAGGCAGGAAAGAGTTATTACCCCTGCTTTCAGGGGTGGGGAAATCAGAGGTGCTGAATGACAAAGAGATGTGCCCAAGGCCACCCAGGCAAGCGCCGGCAATCTCACCCCGGCTGGAGGTGGAGGTGTGCAGAGGACGGTGGCAATTCTCACCCCAGGAAACAGGGATGGAGGCACCTGTGGGGCGGCCCCACAGCCCCACCCACCGCTCATGCAAATGGCAAAGTCACCCTCATTTCCATGGCTGAGGAAACCCAGGAAAGTGGAAAATCTGTGCAATAGGCAGAGCTGTGGAAACCTCAGCATTGCCCAGTCAAGAGCTCCACGGAAGGTTCCCCAAAATGTGTCTCATGTTTTCAAACTGCTTGCAACCAAATCTCTGAGATTTTGTGCCAAGGACGTGCCAAAAACCAGGAGAGACTTTGAGGCTGGGGGTGAGTGTTCTATTCACCCCCTGAGCAAAGCCAGCCCCACATTTCTGAAATATTCCACACACTGAAAAAGAGTGGGTAAGATTAGGTTTAGGAAGAAATTCTTCACTCTGAGAGACTGGCACATGTTGCCCAGAGAAGCTGTGGCTGCCCCATCCCTGGAAGTGACTGAGGACAGGTTGGACAGGGCTTGGAGCAACCTGGGGTCATGAAAAGTGTCCAGCCCCCAGAAACGGGATGACTCTGTGACCCCCAAGCTGGGTGCAGATGCAGCTCTCACATCCATTAAGGTCCCAACCTCCATCCAGGCTGTCTGAGAAGTGAGTGCTGAGCTTAGAGGGGCCTGCAGGAGCCAGGGCTGTAAACAAGTGACCAGACCACCCATTGCAGGCAGGCTGAGCATGGGCAGGGATGGTCAGAGCCCAGCAGGGAGACCTCCCACCGCGGGTCATGCTCCCTGCCCCATCCCCTGGGGTGCCTGGGCTTTGCCTTCCTGGGACACCAACACAGGCACGGCCACTCTCCCCTGCCCAGAGAGGTGAGGGCTGTCAGCAAGGGCTCAGAGAGACCAGAGCAGAGGGTAAGGCGGGGAATTCTGCCGAAAAAAAAAGATGATTTATCCTGCAGAGAGGAGTTCACAAACTCCCATTTCCCTTTGGGCACCTCTCAGTGGGAGCATTACTCCTTCTGCTGAGTTAACAGGGACATAGACTCCATCTCCTTAGCGACTGTAATGCAATGAGGGACACAGGTGAACTTCCAGGAAGAGAAATCAAAGATTTCTCCATGCCTGATTATCCCATTCTCCAACAAGGTGGCTTTGTGCCTCCAGGCAGCCCCAGGGTTGTGCTGGGACACTTAGGGGGATTTGATGACAAATGTCCCTCAGGAGAGGGAGTGACACCAGTGTTGAGTGACACCAGTGCTGAGTGCCCAGGGACAAAGGTGTCCCTTCAAACACAGCCCTCGACACTGGGCTGCTTTTGGGGGCCTCTCTCAGGGTGTTTCACCTTCATCCCAGACCTGGAAGGTCGGGATCCCATCAGCTCTGACAGGCCTGAATCCCTGTGGCAGGCTGGGATCTGCCCTACAACTGTTCCCCAAGCCTTGATTCACAAGGCAGAACCCAAAAGCAATCAGCTCCCCACGGAGCTCCATGAACAGGCAGCGGGATGGAGCAAGCCAAGAGCCAACGCCCCATTCCCATCCTAGAGCTGGGGAAACCAGGCCTGGATCCTCAGGGTTAAACAGCTCAGCCTGGATTGACAGATTTTATTGGCTTTCATGGTGATTTCATTGACTTCTGTTCAACTCCAGCAGCACCAAGGCTCCCTGTTTCCCTCCCAGGGAGAAACGAGGATGTGGACGCCAGATGGATTTTGCTGTGCCACTGGGGAAAGCTCCAGGGAGTCATCCTGGTCTTCTGAAGACCAGGAGGTCAACTGCTCTCAGGGGACTCCTGTGTGCTTTGTCCCAGCTCAAACTGGAGGCTGCCAAAAAATGGGAAGCGTGCTAAAAAAATAAAAATAACCAGAGCTGGTGGAAAAAATTCCAGCACAGCATATTTTTCTGATGGAAAAGTGTCACTTAGTCCAAGCCAAAACCATGTACTGGAACGTGCTGATTTTGGCAAAATTCGATTAAAAAAACCCAAACCAAAAAAACAAAAACCTAACCACAATAAAAAGCCCTTTTGATAAGTTTGAAATGGTTTTTCCTTGTGGACTCTCATTTCTTTTAAATGACATTATGGTAAAACGGCAACCAGGAGTGCAGCCAGGATGGGATGCTTTGGTTGCCATGGAACAGGGACATTTTTGGATGAAGCCAGGCCAAAGTTTTCTTTTGAAATTTCCTTTCTGTGGAAATTTTCAAACGAGAGCCTGAAAGCAGAAGGAGAACTCCCTGTGAACCGCCCAGCACCCCCCACTCTGCCAGCCCCTCCTGCCTTAGTCATCCCCAGAGCTGACCTTTCCAGCAGCTCTCACCCCCAAACACAAATCACCTCCCCGGGATTTCTCTCCCCACCTTCACTCCCACAGCCCACTCCAGGCTCCGATCCATCTGGATTCATCCTCTCTGGGCTCTCATCCCACCCTGGGTGAGGAGTTTGCTGGGGGCTTGGGCCAGCCCCTTGTGCTGTGTGGGACCCCCAGCCCCGCTCCAGCGCCTCTCCCTCTGGATTCCCTGGCGATTCCTCCTTCCTGACAGACGGATTTGCTCCCACCCTGCACCTGCCTGGTGTGCCCACCTCCTCCTCCTCCTCCTCCGTCTGCTGCTTGTGCCTTTCCACTCTCTAACAACTCCAGGGGAAGGTGGCTGAGAGAACTCCTGTTCCCTTCAGATTTGGGGGCAAAAAAAACAAAAAGAGGGAGAGACGAGAGAGAGAGAGAGAGAGAACACAAGCCAGACTATTACATTTTTTGGCAGACATGACAATATGGACACAGTTCCTCCAGAATGCTGTGCATATTTTAAGACAAACTTTACCCCAAAAATGTCAGCCAGCTCTCCTGGTGGGAGGAAGAATGAAGGAATGGAAGGGTCCTCCAGGTTTCCAGCAGAACTTTTATCTTGGAAACTGGAAACTCCTGAGCACCTTTCCCGGCACACCAAGGGCTGGAGCCAGGATGGGTGCTCCCAGAATTCCACATTTCCCACAGGAGCAGCTCTGTCCTCCATCAGGGGAGTGCCCAGGGTGGGGGAAATGTCTCTGGAGGCAGAAGCAGAGAGGCCTGGAGAGGAGATGGGCTGGGCTTTGCCCAGAGAGGTCGTGGACTCTCCATCCCTGGAAGTGTCCAAGGTGAGAGTGGATGGGATTTAGGGGAAGCTGTCCCTGCCTGTGAGAGAGTGGAATTAAATGGTTTTTAAGGTCCCTTCCAACCCAAAGGATGCTGTGACCCCACGCCTTGACCTCCCATGCCAGGACCATCACCCAGGCGAGGAGGAACTGTGCAGAAAGAATCTCTGGGAGACGAGAGCTCCTCCACAGAAGGATGGAGCCAGCCAGGCTGTGCCTCCCCTTGGTGCTCCACTGCCTCTGGAGGTGGCAGCTGGGCTGGGGCTGCTCCCAGGCTGCACGGTGTCACTGGTTTGTCACCTCTGCTTGAGCTAAGAACTGCTCAGAACCATCTTCACTTGTTGCTTAGGGACCAGAGTGACAGAGAGAACACAGCTGGAGGCTTGGCCACCTCAGGAGATGGATGGAAGGATATAAATAGCTAATGGCGAGAGGAAAGAGGACAAAAAGTCCCATTTCCAATTTGGTAAAAAACTGACCAGAATAGTAGTGGAGGAAGACTTCCAGAAATAAGCATGTGGGTATTAAATGAATGGAAAATGACTTCTAAGAGAACACAGGGAAAAGAGACTAAAAGGAGATTCTGAACCTGTTTGAACAGCAATTGTCCCATCCTGGAAAAAGAGTTTATGTCACCTGGGTGCCTCAATCGTTACTGGAGGTAACTTCAGAGTGACAAGAGGCAGTGGAGAAGGACGATAAGGGTGTAGATAAAAGCCATTAACCCCTGTTAGTGCAGGGCTAGAGAGTTCAAAGGCTCAATCTGCAGCGAAGGGTGGAGGTCTCAGGGACTGTTGTCTGTAAAAACTCTGAGAGGAGACAGCTGAATAAACCAAACGTTCCTTCCAGGCTTGAGAACCTCCAGTTTGTGATGCTGTCACACCACCAGGGCTGTGACAGTCACAGGGAACCCTCAGCTGAGCAACAAGGGGGAGAGGAGATGAGTCCAAGGTGGGTTCTGCATCTCAGGTCATCCTGACCCACAGGGGATGAGAAGGACGTGCCCCAAAGGGAAAGGAAGAGCCTTCACTGAGGGGAGGGACACACCTTCCTCGGGAGAGATCCCATCAGGGAGAACCAACAGCCCTGAAAACAACAGGCTCTTCTCAGGGAGAGCTGAGAGGGAGCCCAGTGTGCTCCCCACAGCTGTTCCCAGCCCTGGGGGCTCTCCAGCCTCAGCAAACACGGAGACAAGGACTGGGATATTCTGCTGTGGATGTGCCCGAGCCAAGGAACTCCGACAGGGAAGCAGCACAAAGCCCAAGAGGAAGAGGAAGTTTACAGCTGTCCTCAGAAAAGTCAGCGTGGCCTTTCCTCTCAGAGCTTCCACATCCCTGGGGAAAGCACAACAGCTCATCTGCAAGTCTGCACAGCCCTTTGGGGGTTGGAACCTCGGGCCTGACAACTCCGTGGCAAAGTGTGAACCCAAAGTAATTGCACTGTTTGCTCTGGGAATACTCCAGATGCACTTGGCATAACAGAGAAACACTCTGAATTCTCTCCTTGTAGGACCTACAAACCCCCAGCTCTTTCACACCCCGAGGATTTTCTCTCCTCCCATGCCTTCCTTCTTTCCACTGCCCTGATTTTTGAAAAAGGCGTTCGAGTTTCTGCCTTCACTCTCTGTCTGAGTAATGAAATAGTTTCATCCTCCCAACCTGCCTGGCAGAGAGGGGCTTCTCTGGGGCAGACACTGAGGGCAGGGTCCCTGGGGCATAAAGACAAACGACCCGCAGGCAGCTGCTGGTGCTGCAGGGTTAAGCCATTTTAATTAGCTGCAAGCAGAGCACCAGCCAAGGAATGGCCAGTGTGCAGAGCGAGCCCCACAGCGGGGCTGGGATGGCTCACCAGGCTCCTGCTGATCCTCTGTCAGATTAAATTCTTGGGTCAGAGCTGCCCGACGCTTTTATGGCAGTGGGGAAAAGTTCCCTGCACCCATGTTTGGGTTGGGGCAATGCCTGTGATCCCAGAGCTGTGCAACTGCAAAAACCTCCCACCTGGATGACCCCGCTGTGAAATCCAGGGAACTCCAGCGGGGTTTGAGGTTGTTGCTTTTCCATTCCTAACCCTGCAGAGAGGCAGATCCCTCGTCTCCGTCTGTCCTGATCCTACCAAGCCCTTCCCAGCTCCCAGCAGTTCCCCTCATATCCCTACATCTCCCTCAGATGCCCACGGCCAACCCAAGGGAAGGAAAATGGTGTTGGGTGTGTTTACATGTGGGCAGAGGGAAGGGAAGGAAGAGAATCTTTCCCAAGGGACTCAGATGGGAGTCAGGGCTGGGCAGCAGCTGTCCCCAAGCCAGGACGAGGCCGTTTGGGTCACCCTGGCTTTGTGTGAAGGCACCTGAGGCTCTGGCAGGGCTCCTTCCCACCAGGAACGTGGCAAACTGTGCTGCCAAAAACCCCTGCACGTGCCCAACTCTCCTCTGCCTCCTTCCCAAGCGCTCCACAGGGCAGCTCAAGCTGATCCAGGGAATCCTGTCCCCTCCCAGCGGACAGACCTCCGTTCCCTGCCTCCATCCCTTCTCCCCCATGCCTGCAGCTCCTGGGAAAGCCACAGCTGGGTCCCACGGGGCTCAGGGTGCCCATTCCTCGCGTTTCCCTTGCCCTGGCGCACGGGAAGCCGCGCCCTGACCTCTTCCAGCTCCGACTTGCTTTCCCAAATTGGGCCGGTTTTGGGCAGGACGTGCCGGGACCTGCCGCCTCCTCCCCAAGCCTTTGAAGGCAGCCACGTAGGCAGCTGCACCCCGCAGACTTTGGTGGGGAGAAGCCACAAAGCCGTGAGTCACCTGGCACCTTCCAGCCTTGTGAAGGTGCCTGGTGCCTCTCTCGGTGGGACAGGACAGCAGGAATCCCTTCCCAAAAAACTCCTGGGAGGGCAGCCCTCTGTGCCTGGTCTGGGAGCAGGATTTGGGGGAGAGGTCTTTGTGCAGGATTTGGGGGCTCAGGGTGGGAAAAAGGGAGGTCTTTGTACAGGATTTGGGGGCTCAGGGTGGGAGAAGGGGAGGTCTTTGAGCAGGATTTGGGGGCTCAGGGTGGCAGAAGGGGATGTCTGTGCAGGATTTCGGGGCTCAGGGTGGGAAAAAGGGAGATCTTTGTGCAGGATTTGGGGGCTCAGGGTGGCAGAAGGGGAGGTTTTTGAGCAGGATTTGGGGGCTCAGGGTGGCAGAAGGGGAGGTCTTTGTGCAGGATTTGGGGGCTCAGGGTGGGAAAAGGAGAGGTCTTTGTGCAGGATTTGGGGGCTCAGGGTGGGAGAAGGGGAGATCTTTGAGCAGGATTTGGGGGCTCAGGGTGGGAAAAGGGGAGATCTTTGTGCAGGATTTGGGGGCTCAGGGTGGGAGAAGAGGAGGTCTTTGAGCAGGATTTCGGGGCTCAGGGTGGCAGGAGAAGAGGTCTTTGTGCAGCCAGCCTTGTGAGAAGGGGGAAGGGGACAAGGGACAGGGATTCCTGGCTCCACAGCAGATAAGCAGAGCAGATGGCTCCCTGCAGGGCAAGCCCCAAGTCAGGGGGGTCTGGTGTTCTTCAGCCTCAGCAGAGGAATCTGCCTGGCTGGATTCTCAGCACTGACCCATTTCCCCATCCCCAGGGAGCCCTTCTCCCCCTCAAACCCCTTTCCAGCCCATTCACCCACTCTCCTGCTCCCCACGGAGGGCTGAGGGTGAGCAGGGCATGGAAGGAGGCACCTGGCAGCCGGGCACAGGGCAGGGTGTGTGCACAGGGAACATCTCAGGGAAGAGGAAACACGTGCTGTATTCCAAGTGCACGCAGGGCTCGGAACAAAAAGCTCCTGGATTTCTGCAGCCCCGGCTCTGAATCCCCCACCAAGGCCAAAGAGACAATGGAGACCTGACACAAACAATCCCATGGGATCAGCACATGGATACCCAGCCCACCCCCACTGCTGCCTCACTTCCCCCTCAGCCGAGCTGAGGCCAGCAAGACACAATGTGTAATTAGGTTAATGAGCTAAGCACGGATTTTAATTGGGATTCCCCGATTTACTGGTCTATCTCCTCCTTTTGTTTTATTGCTGGTGCAGGTTCCTAAAAGCTGCCCTTGCTAAAGGCCTGATATTGGAAAGGTCTTACGGATCTTTAATTGTATTTAATCATCGAGGTAATTAATGATCCTTGAGCAAAATGGAGATTGCATCTAGAGTAGTTCCAGTCTTGCCCTTCAGCATCTGTTGTGTCTGGGCCCAGGAATTCTGCAGGCAGGCAGGAGAGGGGTTCACACAGAGCGAGACAAAAGGATGGAAGAGAGAGGAGAGTGGTGGGAAGAGAAGGGACTGGGGGGAAAACAATCACATTTGAAATGGAGAAGGAGCTGAGCAGAAGAGAGGGAAGCAGGGAAAGGGAAACAATGCCATTCCTCCTCCTCACAGGCAGGAGCCATTAAATTCCAGAGCCGGGAGTGTTGGCTCAGGAGGGATGGCTGCGTGTTCCCTGTGTCCCCAAACCAGACAGCCTTGACCAGCACTCAGCGCTCACACAACTCCCACAAGACAACCACCAGCCCCTGCTGCTCCCCTTCTCCACTCCCTGCTTCCCTCTGGCACCGTTTCACACCCCTTGTTTTCTCAGGGAGACATTCCCAAAGTTCAAAACCTTGAGCTGGAACAGGGGAAGAAGAGGGGGAGTGTTGGCCAGCAAGTCCCAGCACGTCCCTTCTCTCCCAGGCCACAAACCCTGCACCTCCCATCCCTGCTCCCAACCCCTCTGCTTCTCCCGGAGCACAAACAAAGCCAGTCCAACCAGAAACGGGGCTGCCTGCTCCAACTTGCCCCAGAAAGGCAGATTTAGTGAGAAATGTCACAGGCAAAGCAGCAGGGACGTGGAATCAGTCCCTGTCTCTGTGTCTGGGATGTGTCAGAGCCGTCCTGAGCACGGGGAAGTGTGAGCAGGGAGCTGGAGGAGGCTGTGCTGGCTTGTTGAGGAATGTCCCCTGGCTCCCAGCCCCAGTGACAAGGGACAGTTCAGCCCAGGAGAAGCTGTGCTCTCCCCTCCTGCAGCCCCAGCGAGGCTGAGTGCAGGACAGTCACACAAATGGCACGTGAAGCAGTGCAGCCTGGCAGTGGGGTGACATTTGGGACTACACCAGTCCTTCCCAAAGGGAAAATGCTGCTGCCACAGCAGATCCACCCTTCTCATTCCCGTTCTGGCTGGAGCACGAGCGAAAGGCCCTGGCGTGGTGCTGGAATGAGCCTGCTTTTATTCTGTCATTGTAAATGAGCCCCAGCGTGGCTGCAGATCGGGCCCAGATAAGCTCTGTGAGTTGGGACTTGCACGGAGGATTTGTTGGGCTGGAGTTTCCAGCTGCCCACCAACTGAGCTCCTGGAGCTCGGGGCAGCCCAGAGTCAGGGCTCAGGGCAGAGCTCCCCCCCAGATACTGAGAGCCCAGTTTTGTCCCTGGAAACCTGGGGCTGTGTCACCATGGGAAAGGCACCGAGCAGAGCCAGTCCTGACTGGGAATCTGCCCCTTCCCACTCTGGAACAAGCTGCCTTCCCAGGCAAGTTCCAGCTTGCTTGGGCCGTCAGCTTGGCGGATCTCATTTCTGGTGTTTTCTTCTCCTTTATTGCCTCCTTACCTGCCCCAGGGCTTGAGAGAGGGCTGCCTCTTCCTTTGGGAGCATGAGCAACCCTGCCAGTTTTCCCCACTCGGAATATTTCATGCACAGGCCCTTCTTTCTCCCACGCTCCCTCCCCATCCACCTTCCCCATCCCACGTCCAGCTGTGGCTCCTGTGGCAGCTGGAGCCTGCAGGTGCTGCTGGCACAGCTCAGGGGCTGTCCCTGCTCCCTGGGCTTCACCCCTGCAGCCACAGCACAACGGAGCAAACACGAGGTGGGAGCCACAGGGAGAGGCAGAGGAAGGAGTGACACCTGAAAACGGGGACACGGAACCAGCCAGCACAGAGGGGACAGGAGGGGAGGGAGTCACAGGGATGGAAAAGGGGAATTGCAGTGGGGAATAAAGGGTTGGAAGGTCGGGAAAGCCTGGATGGGGATACAGGGTTTGGTCCTGCTGCCACAAAACCCCCAGGCTGGCAGAGCAGGGTCCAGCCTCCCTCCCCAGGCTGATCTCCACAGCTCCTGATGCTGGGAATGGCCAAGCTGATTGCAACAGCCCCGGAGATGTGCATCAGCCTCTCCTCCCTCCCAGCACACAAGATCAGGCCACCTGATTGTGTCATTTATTCCCCTGTGAACGAAGCAGCCAAAGGAGAAACCCAGCCCAGAAAAGAGAAACTGTCCTGGGCCAGGCAGGGATGAGGCTCCCCAGCCTGACCTCACTTGTGCTGGAGCTGCCTTGGGCTGAAGGCACAGCGACATCATCTACAGCCAGTGCCCTGGTGGCAAAGGTCCATCCTGCCCCACAGGACCCCCAAAAAACCACCTAGGAGAACACAGCCAGCCCTCGTGCTTCAGGGCAGGAGCTGATCCTGGCTTGCCACAGCAGGGAGGAGCTGCCCCTTCCAGGCATGTTCCCTGCTGGCCATTCATTCCTCTTTGCTGCCACTACTGAGAACTTTCCCTGGGCTGAACGGCAGGCCCGAGGTCCAAACCCAAACTCTGCAGCAGTGGGGCACAAATCCCGCTGCCTGCTTGCAGGGGTTGTGTTACACCCCACCAGGGAGCTGCTTCCAACAGCTCACACCCTCCTGTGGGGATGCTGCACTCCCAAGGTTCACAGAATCCACAGAATCACCAGGCTGAAAGAAACTTCCAAGATCATCGAGTCCAACCCAGCCCTGACACCTCAACAAACCCTGGCCCCACATCCAGTCTGTCCTTAAACACACCCAGGGATGGTGACTCCACCACTCCCTGGGCAGACATTATCCCTCTTTATCCCTATTCCAATACTTTATCCCTCTTTCTATAAAAAAAAAAAAACCTTTTTCCTAACATCCAACCTAAACTTCCCTTGGTGCAGCTCCGGGCTGTGTCCTGTTCTGTCAGTGCTGCCTGTGGATCCCTCCCAGCTCGGGATATTCTGGGATTCCACAACTGCTGTGCAGCCTGACCACCGCTGGGACCCCAAAGAGGCACTGCAAACTGTCCCCCTGTCCCCAGGCCGTGTGCCCTGCAGGGGAGGAGATGCTGGGCAGCACCAGCACCCCCAGAGCTGGAGCACCCTGAGGAGCAGGGCAGGAGCAGAGGCTGGGCTCCCCTTGCTTTGATAACCTCACCCCGTGCCCCAGAGAGCCCTCCAGGTGTTTTGGGGAGCTCAGGGCTGCCCCAAGGGGAGCCTGGAGCTGCCCAGCCTGGCTGAGGTGCCTTCTCCCGGGGGCTGGAGTGTGAGGCTGGGTTCCCTCTCGCGTGTCAAGGGCAGCCAGCAAAGCTCTGCCCCGGAGCTCTTCCTCAGGGACACCACCGAGGCACCTGACTCACATTTCCTGTGTGTTTTCCCTTTCTCCCACCCTGCACATCACCTCTGGCTCTGGCACACGGCAGCAGCGCTCTGCCCTGCCAGGAGGAGCAGCCTGACAAATTCACAGCAGCAGAATTCAGCGGACAGGGAGAAGGGGAGGGCAGGGGGGGCTCCCTTGGCCCTGCCACACTGCAGGAACACTTCCCTGCCAGCCCTGCCTCGAAAGCTCTGCACTTCACAGACACGAATGCAAGGACGTCCAGCAACTGGAAGCACCACAACAGGAGTTCTCAGCCACAAAACAGCATAAATCCCCCACTGTCCGTGCCTGGAGCTGCCAGAGGGGGAAAGGATCAGGCCAAAGCATGCACAGAGATTGTTTGAAAACTCCTCTTGATCCACTGCCTTTGTTTTTTTTTACAGGGGTGGAAAGAGAGCAAAGGATCTTGAGGGTGGCAGAGAAGTCACTGGCTGAATGCACAGCCTATGAAACCTCTCCAAGTCACTGGGAAACCTCTGAGCCACGGCTCAAAGAGATTCTGAATGGAGTCTCAGGCCTTCCTACACTGAGGGTGATGAAGAATAAAACGAACTGAGAGCTTTTCAATGCACCCACCGAGGATAAATGGCTTTTTAATTGATAATGCCAGGAGCTGGGGCCAGGGGATCCATCAGCATGTTTTGGCACCCCTCAGGCCTGCAGCATTCCACCCACACTTGTGTTAAAGGACACATTAACGGGAGCAGGGGTGCAAGAGGAGGGCTGCAAGGACTCAGAGCAGCTCAAAGAACTGCAGGAGCTGCTGCCAGAATTTCATCCCTCAGAGGCCACCTATGGAGAGCAGCTCCTGCAGTGCAGACAGCAGCTCCCAGCCAGGTCCCTTGGCTGGGATTGTCCCCTGCAACACCAGAGCCGCTGTCCCTGGGGCAGCTCTGGGCTGGGGATCAGCTGCAGTGAGCACAGGAGATGATGGCTCAGCTTCAGCCCAGTCATCCCTGCCCTGTTCTCCTGCCCAGCTCTGCAAGAGGCTGGGATGTCCTTGTCCACCCTGGCTGTGTGCTCTGCTCTCCATCCCCCTCAGGAAGCTCTTCCCAGCCTTGCTGCCACAGTTACGTGGCTCCTGGGACCGTGTGGGGAACCCAGGCAAGGAGATGGATCTTGGAGAGGCGGTAATTACTTCTGTCAGATTAATAAATTAATAAATCTCCCATTTATTCTCCATATTTAATTTCCAATCCTGGCGTTTTCTCTTCCTGTCATGCAAGCACACCACGAAAAAAAATATGGCAAGGCACAAGAGAAGCAGGAAAGGGGAGAAAGAGGCTCCAAGAAAGGGCCACCTTGCCCTGAAGGTGAAGCTGTTAAGCATCTCCAAGCCACTGAAACGGCTCCTAAAGTTGCAGAAAGGTGAGAGGAGGAGGAGAAACTCTGCCTGCACCACGAGCAGCCCCCCTTGATGGAAAAACCCAGCTCACAGTGCAGACATCTTCATCTTGGCTCCCTGTCTGCACTCACTGCAAAGTCAATGAAGAGAAATTCCTAATTCAGGCACTGTGCATAAGAAATCTACCTTGGGCTGGATAAATCTGGAAGTGCCTATTTTTTATTTTTTTTTTCCCTTGGACACAAGGGAGTCTGGATGATTTGCTCCATTTCCCCCTTTTGTCTCCAAGCAGGGAACTCAGTGAAATGGAGCCTTCCTCACTGACCTGGACAAGAGGGAGAGCTCTGCTCACCCGGAGCCTTCCCCAACCACTGCTAAAATCTCTTGTACAGGAGACTTCAGCCTCTGTTTCCTCAAGGAGCTGCTGAGCTGGAGGACCCATTTCAGGAGAGCTTTTTCTGTTTAGAAATGACTTGTGAAGTGCTGCTCTCCTTAGTGGGTCCCTGGCCACAAGGGGAACCTCAGCTGAGCCTTCTCCTCCTTAGCACCGCTGGTTCTTGCCCAAATTTCTCAGCAGAACTTGTCCTTCCCCTTCTCCCTTTGCAAATCCCCCCTCGGAGAAAAGGCACAGGGGCTGCGGATCGGATTTCGGGCTCATCACTTAAAAGATTCAGCATTTCGGTAAAACGATGCTTGGTCGCACCCCGCCCTGCCCTCCTGGACCAGCGTGAGGCAGAGGACACCCAGGCGGCTTTGTGGCAGGGGAGGAGGCACTGCGAGGACCTGCCCCTGTTTTCCCAGCTCAGCAGAGCTCAAGTGGAGCGTCCATGTAGAAATAATAGGAAAGGGGAGGAAAATTAGGATCCTACTGCGGGGCCATCAGGTCTTTTCCATTCCTTTCCCAGCCATACATCCCTGGATGACCCTGGATTCCCTGCCTCGCTTGCAATTTCTTGCTGGCAAGCACACAGGCAGGAGGATGAAGAGGCTTCTTGCCAAAAAATAAAAATATAAAAAAATAGGTGGGCAGAGCAGGAATAGGAGCAGAGACATTCGAGAAGCCAATAGAATCAACCTCTCCTGCTCACAGCATCCCTCTCCCGTGCATCCCAGACAGCAGCACGCTCACCTTGGGCAGGTGCAGGGCTAAGCCACGGCTTTTCCGTGTTATTTTGGGGAGGCAGAAGGCAAATCCCCCAAGGACGGCCGCAGAAGGTAAAAACAAAATAAACAAAAAAAAAAAAAAAACCCGCACAAACCCAGAACAAAAGGCAGCAGCGGCTCCCTGCCCCCTCTCTGCAGATGTCCGCTGGCTGCTGCCTAATCCGCCCGGGCAGTGTCACCCCGCCGGGGGACAGCGCTGTCCCCTCCCCAGCACACACCGGCCAGGGGGGTCAGCGGGGCCGGGGGCGGCTCATCCCCGCTCCAGCAGGAACAAAGCGCCGGGCTCGGGGATTCAGAGCAACCCGACAGCATTTCCATGCTAATGAGCGCTCCCGGTTCCATCCTGCCGCCCGTGGCAAATTGGAGCGAAAATCCAGGCTCGACAAGGATGCAACTTTTATGTCCGATGAGCGTCGCTGGGCTCCAACACCAATCCTCTGCCTCGGTTTATTTTTAATTGACTCCTACTAAGCCGGAGTGCATTTTCATCCGTTCCAAATGGAGCAGCTGTTGAAACTGAAAATCAGCAGCAGAAAGTGCGGACGTTTCTATTTTGCGGTGCTCGCTCCTCGGAGCTCCATTTCCAAACCTCAGCAGCCTGCCCAGAACAAAGGCTGCCTTGGTGCAGAGCATTAACCCCAGCCTGAAACCGCCGGATCGCCGTCCTCGCAACCCTCACATTCCACTGTGAACCCTCACATTCCACTGTCAACCCTCACATTCCATCCTGGAACCCTCACATTCCACTGTGAACCCTCACATTCCATCCTGAAACCCTCACATTCCATCCTGGAACCCTCATATTCCATCCTGAAACTCCCATATTCCATCCTGGAACCCTCACATTCCACTCTGAAACCCCTACATTCCATCCTGGAACCCTCACATTCCATCCTGGAACCCTCACATTCCATCCTGCAACCCCTGCATCCCCATCCTGCATCCCTCATGTCCCCATCCTGCACCACTCCCATCCCCATCCTGCATCTCTCATAGTCCTCATCCTGCAAAATCTGGATCCCCATCCTTCATTCCTCACATCCCCATCCTTCATTCCTCATATTCCCATCCTTCATTCCTCATATCCTCACTTTGCACCCCTCAAATCCCCACCCTGCAGCCCCTGCATCCCAATCCTGCATCCCTTCCATCCTCATCCTCCAAATCCTGCATCCCCAACATCTCCCTCCTGCAGTGCCACGTGTCAGGATTACTGTGTCACCTGAGTGTCACCAGCACGGTGACAACGTGCAGCGCCAGGTGGAAAAGCTCTGTGCCCCAGGCGGGGTCAGCAGGGTTATCCTGTGCACAGCTGACCAGCACACCAACCCCAGGCCTCAGAAAGAAGCCCTGGCGAGGCTCTGGGCCCTGGAGTGGACAGCTGGAGGCCAGGAGCTGATCCCAAGGCCGGGATTTAGCAGGCAGGATGTCGGGATCAGGCAGCAGGGCTCACGAGCCGGGGCTCGGTCCTGCTCAAGAATAATCCCAGCCCTCCTCCACAAGGCAAACACCAGCTGGCCAAGTGTTGGCCACGCCACTGCTCAGTCCCAAGGGATAATAATCCACAAACCTGGCACTCCAGAACCCTGGAGATTGCCAAATCCCTGCACCAAGCCAGAGTCAACATGGAAATGCTGCAAATGGGAGCACCTGGGCTGCAGCCCAGGAGCTGGGATTGAGCTGTGGGGTCTGGCTGGCTCTGAGGACACTCAGAATTCAAAGAGGGAACTCAGAATTCAAATTTCCCCTGCAAAGAGGGGAACAGCCAATTCCTAGAGGTGTGTGCCAGTGTTTCTGCAGGTAGCCTGGCCATGGAGCCCAGCTGCTGGACAGGTTCCTGCACGTGGCAAGAATTGCTGATGGGGGAACTAAAGCTCAACTTCCCTCTGTCAGGAGTTTGCAACAGGGTTTCTACAGGAGCAGTTCTCCAGGGATCCCTAATCCCAGCGAAGCCAGAGGGAAGCTAAACCCTGGTGTAGGAAGGATATCCTTCTCTCCTTGTCTTCCTCGGAGAGCAGAATCCAGCCCCGAGAAGGAGCAGGAGGAGGGCGAGTGGACGCAGGTAACACTTTGCTGGCACATGTCATCAGGGCTTCCTCTGTAAATAATATTTCACACCAGGGGCACGCTGAGTGCCAGTCAGCTCAGGTGCTCTGGCATGTATCAGGTTTGCTGGGAGCCGAGGTGTTCAGAAAATCTGTCCCCGACCAGCGTGCTCCAATCTTAAAATAATTGATTAATTAAAAGCTGACCCTGAGCTTTTATCTGAAGGTCTGTCCCCAGCTCTAAAGCCCCGAAAAAGCCGTTTTTATCTTTTGCCAACCAAACAAATCCAGCTTCAGACCTCTGATTAAATATTTACAACTCTGCACAGACCACAAACAAGCTCCACTGCTATTTATTGCTCCAAAGGCAGCTGCAGCAAGAAACACAGAACAAAACAAACAAAAACCAGCCAGGAACGAACGGTGTCATCCACATCAACAAGTTTCCCTTGTGTGCTCGAGTCAGCTCAGAGCCAGGGGGCATTTCAAGCACGTTTCACTGAGCTCAGAGCTTGGGGACCTGGTGCTGTTGGAGCTCTCCCAGCTCCAGGTGCCTCCCAGCAGCCCTTTCTGGAGTGTTCCATGTGCTGTGGTCCTCACTTTGGGCCTCACTGTAACACCCCTGTGATCCCTGAAGAGCTCGGTGAGGGTGAGCTGGTCACTGGCTGGGTTTGTCACCCCCAGTTTGGGGCTGGCAGAGGCCTGGCAGTGACATTTGGGGACACAGGGATGAGGTGAGGCTGTGCTGGAGGCACTGAGCAGTCACAGAGGTCAATGTTTGTCCCTGTGCAGTCACAGCCAGGGCCAGGTGTGGGACACAACTGGAGCCAAGGTCAGAACAACATCCCTGTGCCCAAAGATCCCCCCTTTGTACACCCCATCCATCATTTCCCCCAGTATCACTCCACCCCCTGGAGCAGCAGGACGAAAGGGGATTGTTCCCCATCGTGCTCCTAATCATTATTAGGAATAAAACAGCAGCTGTGGCTGTGTTTGGGCGCTGGGCCAGGCCGGGATCCCCCTCCCCACCTGATTCCCCAGGCACGGGCTCAGGTTTCTGACGCACAGGATCAAATCACCCATCACTCAGGGCAAGATATTATCCCCTATTACCAATTCCATGCAAACAGCTCTGCTCTTCCCGGGATTAAAAGCCAATTAAAGAGCCTCGCTTTTCAAGGGGAGAGGAAGATGAGAGGAGGGGGTTGTGTGGGGGTTTTGTTGGTGCCTGGCTGGTTGGAAATATCCCCCATAAGGAATATTGACGAGTTCTTTTCAGATCCCATCGATTTTGCTCAGAACCATTTGGGACTCGTGTCTCCAGAGGGAAAAAAAAGAGAAACACAAAGAGGACAACAACAACAAAATCCCCACAAGCCGTGCTCTAAAAAAGGAAAAAAAGGAAGAAATTTTATTTGCAGGAGGATCAATGGTGTTTGCTGAAGTCAGCAATTGGTGTTTTGGGTTTCAAAGCTTTCTCAGGGCAAGGGAGCCTTACTCTCAAGGTGAAGAGCAAGCTCATAAATCTGGGAGAAGCTTCAAGCCCAGAATCTGCTGATTCCCCACTGCAGGGAGGGCAGAGCCAACAGGAAAAGGGCATTTGCTCTGCAAACAAGGAGCAGGATGAGCGCTTGTAAATCGCTGCTCACGAGGGAACAGGTGACATTCAGCCCTGCTGCACTCAGATCTGGGCTAAAGGGGAACACAAAGGTGACTTCAAGCCAGCTCTGCACTCACAGGGGCCATGTGAGCACCTGCTTCCTCAGCTCAGCTCCCAGCACAAGCCTCAGGTGTGACGCTGGGAAAACAAAGCTCGTCTTCAACTCTTCACCCTGGCCCCAAAGCCTAAAATCACGGAATGGGTGGGAAAGGAACTTAAAAGATCAACTTCCCACTCCCCTGCCATGGACAGGGACAATTTCCAGGTTGCTCCAGCCCTATCCAACCTGAAATTCCTCCCGTTGCCTCCTGCCCTGGGAGCAGACGTGTCCAGAGAGGTGCCCAGGGCAGGGGGAAAAGCCAGGGAAGGGAAAATCTGCAGCTGGGAGTGCAGCCAGCACAGCACCACAAAAGTGCACGGGGACACCTCACGCCATCGATCCCGCCCGCCTGGATTTAGGAGGAACAAACAAAAAAAGCCTCGTCATCAAAACCCCCAACTGCAGCAGCCCAAAAGGAGCCCTGGCTTTAGGATCACAGGAGAGCAGGGTTGGAAAAGCCCTCTGAGACCATCCAAGCCCAATCTTTACCCAAACACCCCCTGATCACTAAACCACAGAGCTTCCCCCAGCCTGCTCCTGTTGCCCCCCTGCCTCTCCCAGCCCCAGTTTGCCCCAGCAGCACCAGTTTGGAACCAGCTCCTGCCACTCAGAGCAGCCTTCTGGTGCCAGGGGAAGGGGGCCGGGGCTGTGGAGCTCTTTGCCACGGGTGTTTAGCACACCCACTCACCTCAGCAGGCAGGTGGGTGACCCCCTCAAGGTCCCCTGCAAACCTGAATTATCCTGTTTCTATCAGCATGCTAAACTAGCACGAAAACACGTCTGTCTTTCTGTCAATCTGTCACTTCGCGTTCGCCTCACTTTGGTCTGTCAAACATTAGCCCGGATCTCTCTGTCAACAAGCAGATATTTATTTGTTGTTTCCTCCTTTGTTTGCTGGTGTTTTTTTTCCAGGCCATTTCCACTTGAGATGCACCCGGGCAGGCAGAGCCATACGCACACAAATAGCAGGGCACCATTTCCACTCCATCCCGGGGATTTTTCACTGGGAACACTGGGAGTAACTCGCTCTGACAACTGACTCCCTGCATTAAAGCCAAGCTGCCAGGCTCCCCTTGGGCACGCACCTGGGCAAGGTGAGGGGATCTGGGCTGGCCAGAGATGATCTTTAAGGTCTTCCCAACCCAAATCAGGCTGGGAATTCCATGGGAATGGCTGCAGGGCTGGGGGAGAGGCAGAGCCCTCTGTCAGGGCATCCTCACTGCTTGTGAGGCCATGCCAGGGGGGCAGGAGAGCTCCCAGAGCTCACCTGAACACATCCAGACCTCACCTGAACATATCCAGACCTCACTGTACAGCCCAAACCCTCACCTGAACACATCCAGACCTCACCTGAACAGCCCAAACTCTCACCTGCAGAGCTCAAACCCTCACCTGCACAGCCCCAACCCTCACCTGGCTGCTGCCACACACCTGGATGGGAGAGCCAACCCGGAGGGGAAGGGGAAAGCAGAGAGCAGGAGGAGCCTGGGGCCAGCACAGCCTTAAGGGGGGGACACAGGGAGGAGCCAGAAGGATCTCCTCCCTTTCCCCTTCATTTCCGCCCAGGATTAAAAAAAAAAAAAAAAAAAAAAAAAAAAAAAGGAATATTTTTCCTGCCTGGATTCTTTTTTCCCGGCGTCCCCGGCCCGTCTCAAGCCACCCTGTCACCATGGCAACGGGCCGAAGGACCAGATGGGGCTGGCAGGCAAATCCCCTCTCGAGGAGAATGCTCAGGGACATGCCTTGGGGACACGGATGTCACCCCCTGGCACCTCTCCCCTCGTCCTCCCGCCGTGGTCAGACCTTGGGGTGGCTTTGCAGGAAGAAGGGACAGGGATGGTCCTCTCCCAAAGATCCACCTGGCTCTGGGACAATCCACATTTCCTCAGACATCTGGAGCATCTCCCCACCCGCCTCCAGCAAACCTCACCCCTAACCCAGGGCATTGCACAACAGGACGGGCACAGGGGACAGAATTCCCACCCCAGACGGATCCATCCCACCAGCCTGGGATGAGCAGAGGGGTGGGTGAAGATCAAACTCAGCCACTAATCTCCCTGTGGATTAAATGTCCACGTGGGGCCGTGGTGTGGGGCTTTGGAGCAGGAAAACAACAGCTGAGCCCTCCTGGAGATCCCAGAGCTCCTCTGGAATATCTGCGAGGAGCAGCCAGGACTGTCCTGGGCACCCAGAAAGAAAAGGGTGTTTTTCACCTCCTCTTTCTCCTCCTCTTTCACCTCCTCTTTCCTCACCCTGTTTGCAGACAGAGCTGCAGACCTGATGCAGCTTGTTGTGCTCAGCCCCAGAGCTGGTTCCTTTTTTTGGGGGGGGAAACAGCAAGTGTGAAGCTACACTTCAAAGCCTCCAAAGCTGTCTGGGCCTGCACAGGTGAAGGACTCTCTGTGGGGAAACTCAGGCTGAAGGCATCAAGAAACTCTGCTGCAAGGAAAGGAAACCCTAAAAGAAATGGCTGTTCCTTTAGGAACTTCAGCACAGGCTGCCTCAGCTGCTTGAGCCCGTTTTCTCCTGAAAAACCCAAATCAAAACTCGCTTTCCAGAGCCAGTTTTGAGTTTTGGAGCTGTTACCACCATTATCCCAACTTCCTTCGCTCCACACAAACCCCTGTGGATCGTGGCTGAGTTCTGCAGCCCTGTCCCCATTCCCACTGGGGCCAGAGCAGGGAGATCCTGGGGCTGGGAGACGCAGGGCTCAGGAGCCAGAGCAGGCTGAGGATGGGAAGCAGGGTGGGAAATGATGGTGCTGGGAGGCTGCAGGGAGTGGGGAGCTGAATTCTTCTTCCCTTCCCTTCCCTTCCCTTCCCTTCCCTTCCCTTCCCTTCCCTTCCCTTCCCTTCCCTTCCCTTCCCTTCCCTTCCCTTCCCCTTTGCTTTTCTCTTTTCTTCTTTCTCTGCTTTTCTCGCCTCTCTTTGCCTTGCCTTGCCCTCCCCTCCCTTCCCCTCCCTCCCCATGCCCTGGCAGGCACCCAGGGGTGCTGGTGCTGGCCTGGGGGCCCAGCCCTGCCCAACCTGCTCACAGCCCACACCCGTGGGAAGCTCAGGAGCCCGTCCTGCCTCTCAGGTGTGGCCCTTGGCCCGCGGGCTCCTGCTCCGCTGCCAGCTCGGAGAGGAGCAGAGGGAAGGGCAGCAAAGCCTCCCGGGCTGGATGGCAGCACCAGCACCCCTTTTCGGGGCTTCCTCTCCTTCACAGGGGGTCCACAGGTAGTTTTATTTTTATTTTTTTATTTTTTCCCCTGCTGATGTCTGGGATGCCAGGGCTTTTCTCTGCAGAACAGGCTGGGTGCAGGAGCAGCCGTGCCCAGCCCAGCCTGCCCCAGGAGCCCACCTCTGTCTGTCCTTCCCTCTGCTCCCTCTCCCGGATCAAAGCTCCCCTCCCTGTATTGCAAACATTATTCAGCTCTGAGATAAGAAGCTCTCCAGCAGCACTTTATTAATCCCACAGGAGGCAGAAAGAAGCAGAGTGAAAGGGTTTAGTGTGGCCAGGACAGAGACTAATGTTCTATGAAAACACCTTTGCAAAAGACAGCCACGTCTTTTTTTTTTTTTTTTTTTTTTTCCCAGAAAGTCTCCTGGGAAGCTTGGGTAATAATTAACAATTATCGAACTTTAAACCCTCCATCTCTCTCCCTCTGTGTCCTGAGCAGGGTTTTGTAATAACTCCCCCAGTCTGGAACAGTCCCAGCCCGAGGTGCTGGGGTGCACTGGGGCTGCAGGGGGAGGAGGAGGAGGAGGAGGATGCAGACAGACTCCGTGGGCAAGTAGGAGGCAGCTGCTGACTCTGCTGCTTCCCTGCTTCTCCACTGGGCTTGGATGTGCACCTCCCTCCCTTCCTCCAAGGAATCCTGCAGCTCCTTTGGCCACAGAATCAAGAGGCTCTTGGTGGTTCTTCCCAGGGAAGTTTCTCCCAGCCTTGGAATGTCACAGACTCCTGCATATGGCTGAAATCCTCATCTACCCAGGAGAGAGACTCGAGAGCTTTTCCAGCACTCGTTTAAACCCATCTGCTGTCTGAGGCAGCCACAATCAGCGCCGTGAGAGGCTCACACTGGGACAAACTGGGTGCCTCAGTGGGCCTGGGTTCCATCCCTGCCTGGAGGAAGGACCACGGAGGTTTGGAAGTGCTTGCTCATGCAACAAAAGGCGTTTCTGTTAGCTGCATCCTACCACGGGGCAGCTCGAGTGTCAGCAGTCCTGCTCACAGCCGTGCAGGGGGGTTTTGGGAAATGCAAAACTCGCTGCAGGTGTCTGGAGACTCTCACTTCTGTCATGGCAGGACATCCTTCCTGTCCCTCCTGCCCCACACCCAGGGCATGATGTGAACACCTGACAGGCACTGCTGGCCCAGCCAAGAGCCAGGCTGTGGGTGGGAAGGAGCAGGAACGAGCAGAGATGTCAAGCCCACACCTCTCACCCCCCTGCCACCCCTCTCCTGAAAACCAGAGATGACCTAAATGCAAAGTCAGCAGAGTAAGAAATCAATAGACCTTTGAATTCAAGCGGGCAGGGAAGCCAGTGGGCCACGCTCACCCAATTCCATGATGTCAGCCCCACATCCCACACCCAGAGCAGCCAGAAGCCAGGCCCACTGTTTGCACTGACAGAACATTTGCACGTGGATCCATGCAAAAGCATCTCCTGCCTTCTAAACTCTCTGGGCAAGGAGCAGCCTGCTTCTGGCTTGTGTGAAAGAACCAGATAAGGGGGAGTCACGTTTCCCTGCGCTCTGCAGATGTCTCCTGCTTGGATCAGGGAGGATCAGGTGTGCAGGGCACCCTGCAGACACGGGGCAGCGTGAGCAGAGAGGGACAGCTCCCAGCAGCTCCTGACAAGGAAAGGCACACAGAGCTGAGGTGAGCTGGCCAAGGATATTCCAGGGAGCTCGTGGCAAAGCCAGGAAACGCTGCCAGCCCTTCTGAGCTCAGCCTGCCTTTGCCATCACCTCCAGGCCATTCTTTCCCTGTAAGTAAAAGCTGATTCACGCCCGGTAGGAGTCGGGAGCAGATATTCCCATTCCCACTGAGGTACTGTGAGGTACTCCACGGGCACGGCAGCATTTGAAAATGTCAAGAATACAAAAAAAAAAAAAAAAAAAAAAAAATATATGTACTTAAGGAGAATGATCTGAGCCATTTATTTCCAAAGTGAGTTTCGAGGTGCTGAAAGGTCTCAGATCAATACCAGCAAAACTGCAAATTGGAGTCCTCCCCTTCGCCACAGAGAGGGTACAGCTGAGACAGCATCTGCACAAACAGCCTGCCCACAGCCCCTGCCAGCCTCGCCTCAGCCCTGACCTTGAGGAGTTGCCTTCCAGTGGCACAGGGAAACTCCCCCTTCCCCTCGCAGCCCTGGGCTTTTGTTCCCCGCATGCTGATTAATTTAACTTGGGTACATTCTGTCCAGGGAAGAACCCGAGTCTTGATAAACTCACGCCACGTGCACGCCAAGGAGAAGCCCTGCCTCATCCTGCAGGTAGAGAGAAACCCCAAGGGGCTTTTGCAGCACAGATTTGGAGGTGAATCCAGAAGAGAGCTGGAGTACCAGGCTGGCTGTGGCATTTTGGAAGGAGTAATGCAGTTGCCTGCTCAAGTGCCCCATTACAAACAGGCTTTTCCTCCCCTCCCTGCCCCACAGCTGTCCCTGTGCTCGGCCCCGTGCCCCAGGGACCCCTGGAAAGGTTGTCCCCATCCAAAGCTGGGATCAATACAGCTGTCAGGCTCTGGCCACACTCCCCCTGCTAATTGGAATTACAATAGGCAGACTGCAGCTTTCACTCCATCTCTCTGTCGCTTGTCATAATGTAATCAAAATCTCTCTCTCTCTCTTTATCACTGAGCGTGACAGGAGCAGAGGCAGCCACGAGACTACAGATTCCTTCACATCTCACCGGGGCTGGGGAGCTTTGCCTTCAAAGGGCTGGGGAAAGAGCCCCTCACTGCCAAAACTGCAGCTTTTGGATGAGCAGGATAACGGGAGGGGAGGCCTGAACCCCCCAGCGGGGCTGGGCAGAGCAGGGAGGAGGAGATGGGGAGGAAGAGAAGGAGATGTGGGGTGCTGTGGGCAGCACCAGGGTGTGACCAGAGGGTTAGCTGTGGTGGCGGGCAGAGCCCAGCAAAGAGCCTCCCTCCTCTTCCTCACTATCCCAGGCTCCTGCCTCGCCTCAGCCACAGGTTCCCACCGGCTGCCAGAGCCAAAAGCCAGCAGGGGATGAGTGGATGAGGCACGAGGCAGCTTGGCACGGGCACGGGGCACTGAGCAGCACCCAGAGGCAAAGCTCTGTGCTCACACTGGAGCCCGTGCATGCCTCACTGCCCCCTGCTCTCAGGGCTTGGCCAATTTACAGAGCCGGGGCGATCCATCCTGGGCAAACTGCTGCAGCATCCCTGATTTGTTGGTCATGATTAAACAGCAGTAATGCAGGGCTGAATTACCCACACCAGGGAGGGATCAGCAGCACCCAGCTCCCCTGAGAGTGGCCATAAACAAAACTTAAATAATTAGGAGTGCTTGGGTGGAGATGCAGCCTCTAAGTATTCTGAGGCTTGCGCAAATGCAGGAAATAAATTCTTGGAAGGTGCCAGGCTGGATGGGGCAGAGGGAGGCTCATTTTCCAGATCACTTGAGAGCAGCCGTTATAAATCTCAGTGAAAGATGCACCTCCCCAGGCTGGCGATATTTTTAAACTCAGAGAGAGAGAGAAAAACCACATTTTAGTATTTACACCACAGGCGAAATGGGTATTTAAAAATCAGGATACATTTTCCAAAGTCTGTTCCTGCCACGCCAACAAATAAAGAATTTTCTTTCTATAGTGTGCTAGCTGGCAATAGTAGCCCCAGAGAAATCACTGCTACCACCATCATTCTGTTGAGAGCTGAGAAATCAAACTCTCAGAAGGACTGGGGGAGTCAGGGGATAAAGGTTCTTTCACTGGCAAATCTCTACTCCAGCTCGGAAGTGGATCAGCAGCAAATCCTTGGAATGCTGAGGGCTGACTCCTGCCCCATCCCTGCTTGCTCCATGTCTGGGCTGGTGCCCCAGGGGAGTGTCCCAGCCCTGCTGAGGCCACCTGAGCTCTGGAGCTGGGAATCCACGGGCAGGATCTGCAGGCCAGTTTTCCTTCCTGCTCCTTCAGTGGGTCAAAATGCTGGAGTGGGCACACGTGAGCTGGATTTTGGGTGGACACCCAGGGAATCGTGTCAAGATTGAATTGACACGAATTGGTTGAATGAGGCTGCAGGCGACAGGATGAGAGTTCCCAGCCTGGAGAGCCCCAAATGAGAACTGCCAGGGCATCCCTGCAAAGCACTGCAGCCTTCCTTTTCCTCAGTCCTGCTCCTCATTCCCTCCTCGGGCACTGAGAACATTCCCCCTTTCCCAAGCTCAAGCCTTCCTCCCTCCCTTCCCCAGGACTGCTGCCATCCTCGGAAGGACCCCACGGAGCTGCTATCAAAGGGACACACGAGCACACCCATCAGGCATCACAGCATCCAGCAAATCCCCAAACAAGCCTGCTGCAGAGATCAGAGCCCTGTAATCACTCCCTGTGCCAGGGGATCCCAACGAGCCCTCCCCCACTTCCCTGGGATTCTCGCTGAGCCCGAGCACGAGGTGAATTTGGCAGAGCTCAGCCCCATCGCTGGGAAAAGCCTCTCCATAAAACTCACCCCCAGAGAGCTCCTGGCCTCTCCTGCTCCCACGGCAGCACCCAGATATTGGAGGGGGGCTGAGCTGGAGTCAAGGGATCCACGACTGCCCTTTCCCCTCAGGCCAGGAGAATAAACTCACCATTCCCAATGGAATTCCCAGCACTGCACCGAGCCTACAGAGCCAAGAGGGGTCCTGTATCCAATGGAAACTGGCAGCTGATAGGAATTACAGCATGGCAGGGATGCTGCTATGCAACACATCCCTGAGCCTCAGCGGCCACAAATGGGCACAGCCTTGGTTCTGCCCCGTAGCCAGAGATGTCCCCAGACCCTCTGTGGGTGCAGCTGACCAGTGGAGACCCCAAAGATGCCCAGGAATGAGCAGCTCGTGCAGTTGTGCACCACCAAATCTGCTGCTGCCTCCTGTTCCAGCCCTTCAAACAACACTGCTGCTCACATTGCCTTGGCTGAGTGAGGAGACAGGCAAGAAAAAGGCAACAACCCCTCCAGAATGGGGGAGGTCTTCTTCTTATGTGTTCTTACAGCCCCTAAACTGACCTGGATTATCCATCAGTAACATTTCCTCTAGTTTGGCACCCCCCAGCCTAGGAAGGCCATCAGCAGTGGTGGGAATAAGGCTCTGGGCTTGCCTCCAAGGGCTCTCTGCTGGTTGTGTAGGCCAAGAAAAGTCAGAGTAAAGCCCCTTGGATGTCTCCTCCTAAAATAAAAATGTCACCAGAGCTCGATGCAGGTAATTCTCCAGTGCCAAGTGTCCTCCTGACTGCAGGGTTTGTAGGGTGTCATTTCTGGGAGAGGGTTCAAGGCAAGGGAGCCTCCACCAGGGCCGTGGGTTTGGGTGAGGGGTGAGTTATGACTCCACAGAACTGACAACTCATGACTCGTAACTGGGAACTCCTAACTGGGAACTCCTAACTGGGAAATCCTAACTGGGAAATCCTAACTGGGAACCGTGACTGGAAACTCCTAACTGATAACATCTAACTAGGAACTATGACTGGGAACTCCTAACTGATAACTCCTAACTAGGAACCATGACTGGGAACTCCTAACTGATAACTCTTAACTGGAACCATGACTGGGAACTCGTAACTGATAAAACTCATGTGGCACCAGGCTCAAGCTCATGCTGGGCTGCTCAAGGACAGGGCAGGGTTCATCCCTCTCTTGCTGCTCTCTCCTGCCCCGAGTGCCACAGCTCCTCACACAGGGCAGGAAAACCATCTCGTGTCAAGCTGCTCTGCACAGAAATCAGGAACAAAAATTGATGGAAACTCTGACCTTTCTCCTCCCCTACTTCTCCTATTAAATTCTCCCCTGGGTCTGTGACTTCTGCCCATCAGGGACCGTTTGTAACCCTTGGCTCTGCTGGGACACTCAGCACAACCTCCTCTAATCACAGCCCTCTGCTCCTGAGTCACACCAGCCTCCTGTACACATCAGCATCAGACCTTGTGCCCACAGCCAGAACTCTGCCCCCAAACTGAGCCCTTGGGCTGTGAAAAGGGTCGGTGGAAAGCTGCTCAAACAGCATTTCTCCAGAGGGTGTCCCGCCAGGGGATAGGAAATGAAACCTGCCATTGCCACATGTGAGAGCCCCAGTGCAGAGAGCAGACACCAGGTGTGAAATCCCTGGGCCCACACGACGCAGCTCCAGAGCCAGCCCCACTGCCTGGAGCCTCACAGGGAGCACAGGGCTGGTTCTGCTCTCAGAACCACAGAGCACTTCATTGCAGCCCCTGGGGCCCCTCCCAGACAGCCCTTTGTGCTGGGATGGCTCTGGAAGGGCTGGGTGTCAGCCCTGGCTGTGAGCTGCACCCTCTGATGCACAGGGAGAGGGAGCGAGGGATGGATCTTCCATGAGAGAGAAACAAAACAGCCTCAAAATCAGCCTGATCACAGGTAGGGAGAGAACTGCTGGAAGGTGCAGAGTCCTCTTGCCTAACCAGCCTTGGGAGTACCTGCTGTCTCTCAGCCAGGTGGTCCATCTGGTGCTGCTCCCAGGCAGGGATGTGATTTGCAGGTCCTGGACCGCATCTGGAGCATCCCTGCATGGCGAGGAGCAGATGGGAGCACTTTGCTGTTTCCTGCAGCTAGACAGGCAAACAGGCCGGGGTGGAGCACAGAAAACCCCTTCACTGTGCCTGATCTCCCAGGGAGGGGAATCACACTGCTCCTGCCTCTCTCGGGCTCCTCTCCCCTCGCACCTGGGGGCTGGAGAGCTGTCCACCAGCCCGCAGCTGGGTCAGGGCCAGGGAGGGCAGGCCTGCAGCAGACAGAGGCACAGCTGGGTGGATGATGCTCAGAAACACTTCCCTCTTGCATCACACGCAGCAATGTCGAGGCAGGATTATAAACCTCCTGCAGGGACTGCCGTGTGGTGGGGGAATGGAGCAGAGATGGTTTGTCAGGTTGGGTCAGTTCCTCCCACCCATCCCCGGCACCCCACGAAGCTGCTGACACGACACGAGGCCGCTGGCCAGGTCCTCTGTGCCTCCCTAACCTGAGCCCTGCCGTCCCTCTGAGCTGGGGACAGCAAGGGGCTGAAGCTGTGACCCCTTTTTGTGGCCAGAAGCTGCTGTTTGTGCCCCTGGGACCGCAGCAGAGCCCGAGCTGTCCCAGCTCTGGTGCTGCCAGCCTCTGGGAACAGCTGCAGTCAGTGCCCAGATGGGGACAAACTCTCAATGGGCGGCAGGAGCTGAGCTCCACACGTGTCCCCAAGCTCCCGTGGAGGCTGGGACACAGCACAGGGTGCAGAAAGTTTCAAAAGACAGTTGCAAAGGCCAGCAAGTTTCGCTTCCCGACTCTCCGTGTGACAGGAGGGACGTCAAACCCAGTGTGGTGACAGAGGGGAAACTCCTTCCTCTCACCAGCAGCACTTGGAGCAGATTTTCTTCTGCTGCAGAGCCAAGGGGTTCTCCTTGAAAACACCCTGTGTGTGTGCTGCGATGTGCCTCAGTCCTGGACTAATCCTTCACTGGGAGAAGCCAGGGAAAAGTGCACCTGGGAGAGCAGCCACGGCTTAACAGCATCCATGAGAAAATGTGTCACCAGACAGCCCTTAGTTAAACAAACCTTCACCTGAGAAGGCTGCTGTGAACTCGGAATTCTGCGGGCTGGGACGGCTGAGCTCTGGTAATTAACACAAAGAGGTGTCTCCAGTGCAAACTGGGTCCCTGCTCCAGTGGCTGGCGGCACCGGCTCACCCTTCAGCAGAGCTGCCCTGATTTCATCTGACGGTATTTGAAAAAGCAAGATCTCCAGGGGCTGTGAGATTGGAGTACCTTTCTTTGTCCCTCCCCTCATTCGTTTCTGCTTTTTTGCACTGATAAGCCTGGCTGGCCTGTGAAAGGAACTGAGCAAAAGCCACCAGCACCTCGGGCAAGGATGTTGCAAGACTCCAAGCCTTTCCCAGCAGCCCTGAGGACTGTGGCCATCCTCCCCAGCACTGGCCAACTCACCCCTGCAGCTCTCTCACACAGCCCAACCCCAGCTCGCCCAAAAATGTTTGGCTTGGAGCAAACCAGTCTGGTGGAAGGTGTCCCTGCCCAAGGCAGGGGGTTGGAAGGAGATGATCTTTAAGGTGCCTTCCAATCCCAATCATTCTGGATTCTGTGATTAGCACCTCTTTTTCCTGCAGTGCTTGTCCCCATCCCTGTCTGCTGGCAGTGCTGGGGGACTCCCCGGGGCGCTGGAGGTGGGAAAGAGCCTCCCCCTGGCTCCCGGTGGCCACTTGCTGCTGTCCCCCCAGGCTGTCCCCAGCCTGAGTGGCACTAGCAGAGGGCAGGAGGTGCCAGCGGCAGCCGGGCCTGGGAAACAGGTCAGGGACAACCGGCTCTTCTGGTTCCTTCCATGATTCAGCCGAGGTGTGAGCCCTGCTCAAAGGAGCCCTGTGGTGCCTCCCTTGGAGCTTGGCTTTTGTGGCTGCTCCAGCTGCAGGGGTGATGCAAGGAGAGATGTGCCAGGCTCTGCCAGCATCTCCTGGGCCACCAGCTCACCCCGAGCACTGGATGTGCTGCTGGATGTGTCCCTGGGACCTCCCTGCTGATGGGACTGGGCTGGGAGCTGCTGCCTGAGGAATTCTGCTGGTTCAGGGAGCAAACAGCATCTCTGCCATGGGGCAGGCACCCACCCACCCTCCTGCTGGTGGGCTGAGCGGCCTCTCCCCCAGCCTGGCGCCTCACCCACGCTGACACACTCAGCAGCTCCTCCACGCACACCAGCCTAAAACCCGACCGGTCGGTTTAAAGCGAGGTTTAAGGAGAAAAAAAAAAAAAATCAGCCAAAGACACACTTTTCGCTTCCTGAAATAGCCTGGTGCAGGTGTTGGTGAGTTTTGGGAGGAGGCAGGTGGCGGGGGAAGGAAAAATGACAACCAAGAACTCAATCCAAAGGCTGAACGAGACTCTGGCAACTTTTTTTTCTTTTCATTTTGGAAGCTGCTTTGGGATATTAAAGCACCTCCAGAAAGTGCAAGACGGAGCAGATCCTGCAGTGTGACACGCTCTGGCTCTTCCCAGCACTCCAGAG
This sequence comes from Sylvia borin, assembly GCA_014839755.1. Lineage (NCBI taxonomy): Eukaryota > Metazoa > Chordata > Aves > Passeriformes > Sylviidae > Sylvia > Sylvia borin. The sequence goes on along the minus strand of CM025979.1, from coordinate 5,206,060 downwards.
AGCTGCTGTGCCTCCCCAAAACCAACCCTCCCTCCAGCTGCAGCCAAGGTTGACCTCAGCCCTGCAGGTCACCACGGCTCAGTCAATGCTCCTTTCAAGAGCCGTGATGGAAAAAAAAAAAAAAAAATCCTGTGTCAAAGCAGCTCCAGCCACCTCTGCAGCTCTCCCCTGCGGAGCATCTCAAAGCACTTTGCAAAGTGTTCCCAGGCCCCTCTGGGAGGTCGGGGGGTAGCCCAGCAATGGCAGAGAGGAATTTGTGTGCAGCCAGCGCTGGGGGACAGATGTGGGCAGGCACAGATGAGGATGCCTCCGCTCTGTGCCGCTGCATCTCCAGCTCCGCGGCGGGGATAAACAGACAGATTGTTAAGGCTTGTAAAGCACAAATTTAACTGCAAGTGTTCTTAACCTCTGCAGATCAGCTGCCTGGGATCTCTCCTGCCCTTCCCCCACGGCGCTCCAGTAACCCCTGTTGATATCAATATCGTGAACGGAGCGTGAGTTGATACCTGGTTCCAAATGGATGGGCATGGAAGGCTGCAGGAGCCATGAATTGAAGCCGTTCTGGACGATTGAACTGCTCACATTAAAGATAATTTGTAAAGCAGATTTTTATACGAGGCTCCTTACGGCTTTTACAGCGGCGGGACTTTTATTTCCTTATCAGAGAAAAAAAAAAAAAAAGCTAACGTTATCAGAAGGGGGAGGTGGGTGGGAACAGAATGAAATGGCATTGATCAGCTGGACATGAAAGGTTTTCCAGAGAGCAGGCACTGCTCTGATCCTTCTCGGGTGCTGGGTATGAGACCACATTTTCCAACAAGTCCACAGCTTGTGGTGGAGGATCCTGAGTTTGCTCTCCTTGTTAAGCAAGCTCATCTGTATTCAAAACTTAAAGACAGCTTTATATATGTTTATATATATATATATATGATTTTGGCACAATGCATCGTGAGCTCGGTGGGGTCTGGTAAAGACTCTCTGCTTTGTGCAGCTCTGGTACTTCCCTGCACCTCTGGGTCCAGCCACAGCACCCAAACGAAGGAAATAAAGGAATAAATATTTAATGCACAGGATCAGCCGCTCCTGCAGCTGCATCCACCACTGAACTGGTCGGGCCGAGAGTGTCGCCCACACAGGCTGCAGGGCAGCGGGGCTCAGGGTTTGGGAGAGGATTTATCCTCCTGGAACACTGCGGAGCTGGCTGTACCCCGGGCTTGGCAAGGCACCACGAGATGCACCACTGGCTTATCCTGGCAGGGCTGTCAGCGGGACAGTGCAAGACAAACTGCCACGCTACTGCAGTGGCAGCAGACGAGCCCGCCTGGCTGCTGGCAGCACAGCCAAAAATAGGAGAAGTGCAAGAGGGGAAAAAAAAAGTCTCTCTTGGCAGGACAAGGTGAGATGCCAGGCTGTGTCAGGGTCACTGAGTGTCTCCTTGGTGAAAGCAATTCCCAGGGGAGCACAAAGTCCTTTTGGTTTAGGCAGCACGGTGCCCACGGCATTATTGCCCCTCCGGTGCCTTTCCCCGGGGCTCTGGGGAGGGGAAGGAGCAGGAGGGAAGGCCGGCTGAAGAACAGCATGGAAAGTTCTCAAGACTCCTTGTGAGGAGCCAGAGCTCAGCCAGGCACCTGCCTGCAAGCACAGAGGAGCGCAGGGAGCCCGAGGCTGTCCCTTCCGTCACCTCTTTTTGCAATGCACAGCAGATCCCTTTGTCCTGGGAATACCGAGGTGCGCACCCAGCCCTGCTTTCCCATCGCCCTGTTAACCTTTTCCCTCTCACAGCCTCCTGGTTTCTGGATCAGCACCCCCTCCCGTTTCAGCTCTGTCCTGATCCATTTTCCCCAGACCATGCAGTGGCTGGGATCTGTTGATCTCCCATGTCCTGATGGTATCACAGCCCCGTCTCCGCCCGCTCCGGGGAGCTCCGGGCCCCGGCATTTGCTCTGACGGCGCAGCCCTCGCTCTCCGCGGCCACATCTCAGAGTCCCAACCCAGCCAGCCCTGGCTGCTCCTCCGGGACGCTGCCCCAGCCCCAGCACCGGAGGAGCGGCCGCAATTCCACCCTGCCTTCACCGCAACTTGTCTCCAGCTGCTGCAGGCACAGGCTGGATCCGCTCCTGCGCCCGCTGCCAGCGCTCCGGCCCCAGCCGCCGGCAGCCGAGCCCCAAAAAGGCAAAACATCGCCTCTGTTTGCATCTCCCAGTTCATTCACAAGCTGTAAACGCAGACTGCCGATCCCCTTCCCATGGCTCCGACTCCCGGAAAACCCTCCAGGATGGCATTAACCCGTTCTGCACCGGAGCGGAATAAACGAGCCCCCTCAGGGCACTGGCCAAAGTGGGTCACTCTCCCGCTTCCCAGCGCTGTGCTGGAGCCCGGGGAAGGTCCCAGCCCAGGGAAGGGACACAGGGACTGCTCTGTCACCGCCCGGGAGGCTCCAACGAGCCGGGGAGCACTCGATGCACATCCCTGCCCATCTCCTCCGTTCCAGAGACGGATCAGAACCCAAGCGATGGATCGGAACCAAAGGCATGAATAAGATGCCATCTGGCAGCCGAGCTCAAAGGCAGTGAAAGGAAGCGCTGAAACCTGGGAGCGGTCCAGCCCCTCCGCCAAGGAGCCCGTGGGAAGTGTGTGCGGAGGGGAGCGAGGATTTCGGGGATGCTGGAGAGCCGAAAGCCTCCATCCCTCCTCCCGAAACATCTGCGCTCCGTGCCCAGCCTCGTGGCTGCCTTTCCGGGGAAGCCTGGCTGCTGCGCCTCGCTAGACGCTGCTCGATCCAAAAAAGCAAACAAACGGCCTCAGCTCGCAGGGCTCCGGAGCCCGCTGCCTGCAGCTGCTCCCAAAACAAACGAGCGTGTTGTTCCGAGCCGAGCCGGCGCTGAAACCCCGGCCCCGGCTTTCTCCCACCCTCGTACAGATGCTCCCACACCTGCTCCAGACCCGGGCGCGCACCCCAAAACGCCGATCCCCCCCTTCCCCGCCGCCCCGCAGCGCTCCCCGCACCCCGTTTGCCCCACGGGCACCCCCCCAAAGCCCCGTCCGCGGCTGCCTCCGAACCCCGCAGCGCCCCGGCGGTGCCCAGCGCCCTCCGGGGACCCGCTCACCTGGTAGGAGCGCGGCCGCCAGGATGCAAACTCCGATAGTCCACCACGATGCACGGCAACTTGTCTGCAGCCGTGAAGCCATGAGAGTTCCTTAAGAGCGATGGGCAGGGGTCGGTCTGGCAGCGCCGCGGGGCCCCCCCACCCTCCCAGCCCCCGGTGATGCTCAGGTCTGCTTGAAAAATAAAATATTCAAAAAAAGAAAAAAATAATAAAAAAAATAAAAGGAAGAAGGTAGGTGCGTGAGGACAAAGAGGCGGCGGGAGGGCTCCGGGGGGAGCTCCGCACATCCGCGGGGCCCCTCTGCGCGGCCGCGGGGCGCTCCGGCCGCGGGGCAGCGCGGGCGCTTCCTTCCGCAGAGCCCGGGCGAGTGACGAGGAAACGGGAGCTGGAGGAGGAGGAGGGCGGGAGGGTGGGAAGGAGGAAAAACGCGATTTAAAAAAAAAAAAAAAATCGAGGGAGAAAAGAAAAAATCAATCAAAAGAAACCCCAGACCGAAAAAAAAAGAAGAGAGGCAAAACAAATAAAGAACGGCTCGGCAGAGCACTCGGCGGGCTGCGGCGGTGCCGTGGCTCCGGCGGCGGGGCTCGGCAGCCCCCGCCCGCTGCCCGCCCTGCGCTGGGGCCCCGGCGGCGCTCAGGCGGTGCCGGTGCGGGGCCGGGCTCGGCGCTCCATGGCCGGGCGGGGGGCGCGGGGCCGGGCCGGCCGCGGTGTGCCCGGGTGCGGTGCCCGGTGCGGTGCCCGCTGCGGTGCCCGGTGCGGTGCCCGGTGCGGTGCCCGGTGCGGGGCTCGGCGGCCGCGCTCGCACTCACGCACACACTGGCGGGCGGGGCGCGGCCCGTGATGTCAGCGCTCGGCGGAAGGAGGGCGCAGCGTTAACCCTTCGCCCGGCGGCTCCCGGGGATGCTCGGCGAGGGCGGGACGGGTGGCCGGGGCTCGCCGCCCGCCCCTCCGGATGTTGGCAGCTGGCGGCAGCTGGGCTTTGTTCGCCGTGTCCGGCCGCGCCGCGCTGCCCCTGGGTGTTGGTGGAGCTGCTCCCGCCTCGCCACCGCGGGGCTCGTGGACTTGGAGGTTGTTCCTGGGTTCCCTTCGGACCGCGGTTGGTCCTGAATTCCCGTTCCGGCGCCGCCCGACCCCAACCTCCCGGACTGAAGGTGTATTTTTCACCCCGCGCCGTGTGAGTGAAGTGCGTGGAGCCCGAAGCGGCGATCCGGACTGGATGTGGAATAGCGCGGCGCTTTCCTGGGGCCTGCTGGAAGAAGGAGCATGTTCCGGCCACCTTCTGTGTGCGCCCCAAAGCGAGGGGGACTCAGAAGTGGCACAAGAGCTGATGTGAGGAGGAGCGGGCAGCGGTTTCTCTGCGCTTTGTGGCAGCCTTTATTGTGCGGGCACAGACACGGCCTTGGTGGATCTCTCGCCCAGGAGGAGTTCAGCCTGCCCATGCCGGCTCCTGGGCTGCCCTGGCCTCTGCCAGGATGCCGAACCCCAAACAAAGATGTGAACAGCGATGACAACAACCAACAACAAAGTCATGTTGATTTTCAAGCTCCATTAGGACAACACGGGAACAAATCAATGCCTGGCAGGCAGAAAAGGACGGAATCAGTGGGGAAGGATACCACACATAGTGGGAAAAGGGAAAGGAGGGGGCAGCCAGCAGCTATAAAAAGATAGCCCTAAGGACCCCTTCGGCAGTCTCCTCCTCCTTTTAATTCCTTTAGAAGTTAATTCCTGTTCAAGGGAAGGATGGGCTGCTCTGTAACAAAGCGGATTAGCCAGATACAAGGTTTGTTCCGAAATAACAAAAGTTATTACGTAGTAATGAGGTTTAGTGAATAGATTCGCGGGCTGCAAGGCCGCTGGGATTCCTTTGGACATCCTGCCCGTGGAGCTGAGGCTGCTGAACTGATGATTCCTGCCTCCTGCCTCTTCTCCAAAGCCGCAGACCTGAGCTTAGGAGTGCGACCCCCCGTCCTTGTGGGCAGGCAGGCTGTGGGGAGTTCCCAGCATCCTTGTTCCTGGTTGGTTTTCCTGCCCGTGGAGTGTTTATCTGTCTAATTTCAGTTTTAATCCATAAAATCTCATTATTTCCTTTCCCAACTCCATTAAAGAGATACCTCCGATGAGACATTGTTCCCCTGGGCAGGTCTCTCTGAGTTACCATGGAGTTGCCCACATTAACAATGTTCCAGCTTGCATTATCCCCATTGTTACACTCCCCTTTCTCCCATTTGTTCTGTTGTCACCGCACCTGAGCTGATGTCCCTGAGATCTGTGTGGCAGCCACACCTCAACACCCCTCCTCCAAGCTTCCTGCATCTCAGGTGGCGTTTCAGCAAAAAAAAAAAATCACATTTCCCTTCAAAGGGAGATTTGATAGAGCCTTGGGGCCTTGGCCTCCCAAATCACAGACCTCAACCATGTGAGACAAAAATGCAAATCCATTTAGCAGCAGCAGCAGCCAGTGGACCATTAGCCCTGGTGCATCAGGCCTGACTTACTGAGCCAGAATGTATTATTTTCACGATCCTGCACAAAGCAAAACCCATCACATTTGGCACAGTTCTGGCTGTTAACTTCTAAGATTTATTACACAGTGCCATGGGGCCCCTGTTCTGCAGCATTTTGTGAGTCCAAAATTTCCGTGAAGCCCAAGGGGGCTTGTGCATGAGCAGGAGAGGCAGGAGCAGACTGCTTCGGTTTGGCAGGTTTTTGTTATTTCTAAGGGAGGAAGATCATAATATGTAACATATTTAATTGCATCATACTTTGGGTTTTTTATTTTTTGTTTTAATTTGGGGAGGTCTCTGTGTTCCTGTCCTCTGAAGGGGCTGGGGGAGTCCTCTGAAGCTGCTTTAACCCATTTTTTTACTTCCTTATTCTACCCCTCACAACGACGTGTTCCTAAAACTCATCCCAGGCAGAGGTGTGGAAGAGGAGCCCTGACTGTGGTGCCTGCAGTGATAACACAGGGGATTTCAAGGTTCCTCCTGCAGGAACACAGGAACCACTGTGAGACTCAGATATCCCTGCCATAAATCTAGAACTAGAAACAAAGAGAGGGGGAAAACCAAAAAAACAACCTACCTGGTGCCTCAGATGGAACTGGGCTGTGAGGAATCCCACTTTGTCCAAGGAAAATAATTTCTAATACCACGATATTTGCCCTGTCTTGGGTTTTAGGGGTGGTAAAAGTCTCATTTCAGGTGGTAAGTAGCCACCAAAACAAAGAAATCCAAAGCCTTTCCTGTGCACCCCTGTGAAATCTGCTTTGGGCACAGACACTGGAAGTGGTGAAGGAACTTGGCCCACACTCACGTCAGTTGTCACGCCAATATTGCTCTTGAAAATTGCCATTAGAGCATGAAACAACATTTGGCTGAAAAAAAAAAAAGAAGAAAATTAATAAAAAAAATCAACAGGCCTGCAGTGTTTTGTGCTCCCAGCATTTTGGCTGTTCCGCCAGCACCGGGGTTTTCTGCTGATGCTGCCCTGTGAGGTAACGTCTCCTCAGCAACCTGCTGGAATGGGACCTCCCCAAACCCTTCCCACTGGAAAACGTGGTCTTTGGGCAGTGGGCAGGAGGTGGGATGGGGCTGGGATGGGGCTGGGATGGGGCTGGGATGGGGTTGGGATGGGGCTGGGATGGGGCTGGGATGGGGTTGGGATGGGGTTGGGATGGGGCTGGGATGGGATTGGGATGGGGCTGGGATGGGGTTGGGATGGGGTTGGGATGGGGTTGGGATGGGGCTGGGATGGGATTGGGATGGGGCTGGGATGGGGCTGGGATAGGGCTGGGATGGGGCTGGGATGGGATTGGGATGGGGCTGGGATGGGGTTGGGATGGGGCTGGGATGGGATTGGGATGGGGCTGGGATGGGGCTGGGATAGGGCTGGGATGGAGTTGGGATGGGATTGGGATGGGGCTGGGATGGGGCTGGGATGGGGCTGGGATGGGGCTGGGATGGGGCTGGGATGGGGCTGGGATGGGGCTGGGATGGGGCTGGGATGGGGCTGGGATGGGGCTGGGATGGGGCTGGGATGGGGTTGGGATGGGGCTGGGATGGGGCTGGGATGGGGTTGGGATGGGGTTGGGATGGGGTTGGGATGGGGCTGGGATGGGGTTGGGATGGGGCTGGGATGGGATTGGCACTGGCACAACTCTTGAATGAGGGGTTGCTGGGGGCTCTGCACCGACACAACTCTGGATGGGATCTTCCCTGGCGAGCTGATGCACATCCTTCCCCAGGGTGGAACAGCTCCTGGAGTCAGGCTTGTCCAAATCTTTCCAAAGCAGCTCCTGCCTGCTGTGGAATGAGCCCCAGCGCAGGGCTGGGCTGGTGGATGGCCCTCAGGGCAGCCCGGAATTCCCCCAGTGTCTTCCCAAGAGGTGACCTCTTCCCACTGGCACTTGAAAGGCTCAGCGGGAGTGGACACCTTCCCTGAGAGTTTTACACTTATAACTACCAGAAAGTCTTGGAAGGAGGGGAGGAGGAGGAGGAAGGGGAAAGGATTGCTCTTTAAAGCATTCCTCGGTGGGGTTTTTTCAGCTGCTTTTGTTTGCTGCAGAGCCCACAGCAGAGAGCTGTCACTCCGAGCTGGGAGCGCGTTTGACACTCCCGTCTGTGCCCGTGTACCTGGTGTGTATTTGCTGCAGTGCTGATTGCATTAACTCCCGTGTTTATAAACATTTGGAATCAGTGCAGAAGGCTGCGCTCCACGGAATTTTAAAGCCGGCGTCGGGTTTATTTTTGCTTTTTCGTCTGTGAGCCACACAAAGTGAGTCCGTGGTGCCGCCAGCAATGGGGGAGCAGGGGTGCAAAGGGCTTCCCTGAGCTGAGGCCGTGCTTGGCTTCTCCTCTGAGCCCTGCTGCTGCGGCCTCCTGCGTGCACTCACACAGACAGAGCACACACTCACCGCTCGGGCGGCTCACACTCCGCAGACCTCCGCGCACCCTCCTGTTGGAAAAGGCGATTCTGCACTGATAGTCCCTCCTGCCCTGCTGTTCTCCGGATCGAGCCGGCAGTTAGAGGAGGAATTAAAGTCTGAACTGGGGAGAAAATTGCCTCCCAGTTAATGGGAGCTGATGTGAGCCGCGAGCAGGCTGCAAACAGCAGTGGTTTTATTTTTTATTTTTTTTTCTGAGCCCCTCTGCTGAAGGGTTTGTGAGAGCCTCGCGTCGCTGTCGGAGTGCCTTAACCCCGGCAATCCCCACAGCACCCCCTTGTGAGGCAGGAATTAAACCGTAATCCTCATTATACGTGGAGAAAAGGAGCCCGGGGAGATTAGGAATCCCGGCCTTGCAGGAAGCTGGATGAGTTCTGCCAGGGATTTCCAGTGGAAAGCGGCTGGAATTGCAAGGCTGGTGGGGCTTGGGGGGACCCACGGTTTGGAGATGCCCTACGAGGGCTGGAGTGAGCGGCTTTCAACCCAGCTGGGGAGGAATTTGGGCTGGAATTTGAAGTCTTGCACAGATAAGAGCGATGCAAACAGCAATCGTGTCCTGCTCCGAGCACTGGCCCGAGGTTTGGCACTCCGATGCTTTGTGCGGGCTCTGTGTCAGCCTCTTCCCATCAGCAGAGAATAATTCCTTCATCAAAGCTGTGAAATGCCTCCGAGAAGGAGCTGCTGTCTTCCCAGAAGGAGCTGATACGGAAGAAGGGATTAAAAGGTCTCTCTTACACGCACACAAAGCACTTGGGGATGGTGTGTGCGTGCCCACGGAGGGCCAGAGCCAGGCAGGAGACGAGGCACAGCATCCACAGGGACACAGTGGCACAGGGAAAGGCAAACCAGAGGAGAAATAAAGAATGAAATCAGCAGAAACACTTCAAAGGGCATTGCTGATGAGGTCCGGCGAGGGGAATTGTCTCTGAGCTCCAAGATCTGAACGGAGGCACGGGCACAGCTCGTTCAGAGCCAGCAGTCAGTGTATCAGAAAACAGCATTTATTATTGAAGAGCGCTGTGCCCTGCCATCCCCAGGGCCCTGGCAGTGCCCGTGAAAGGAAGGCAGGGCAGAGTCCCAAACCGAGCCCGGGAGCAGCCTCCTGACGGAGGGCGTTAGGAGCTGCTGTGCAGCCATCCATGAGGGAGAGGATTTCTCCTGCCCTGGAAATTCACTGACACGCTCTGCTTCGGGTTTGAACCGGGATCAGGGCTCGCTGCAAATTTACAAGTGGAAATAAGCCTTTTGCTTTTAGTGGTTGGACAAATAGGCTTCTCTTCCTGCACGAGCTCTTCTGGGGGCTGATCCCTGGGTCACACAGGGAGGTTTGCGGGCCCGGCTCATTTGCAGGCTGTCATGGCAGGGCCACACCAGGGTGACTTTTGATGCTGTGGCAGCAGAGCTGCTGCGACGGGGGAGCTGAGCTCCTGCAGCCATCCCAAATGTGAGGGGCACACGGCCATCAGCAGGGTAAAGCCACTGTCACCCCCTGGGGACCTTGGGGTTGGGCCAGATCCACACCAAGGTGTAACTCTGCAGCAATTCTGATTTGTTGAGTTTAGCAGATTAAACTCAGTCGTGGGGATTCTTGGTGTGATCTTGGGGTGATATGAGCACAGTCACTGCTGTGACCACGGAGCAGCCCCAGTGACAGGGAAGGGACTGCCACACTCCATCCTTGCCGTTGTTTCTGAGGCACAGCCAGCAAAGATTATCTTTTATCTTCCTTTCAGCCATGTCATTAACTTCTGACTCTCCCAAAAAAAAAAAAAAAAAAAAACCAACCTCGGGACCCTCTGCTCCACATCCCCCAGGCCGGGTGGGAGACAGCAATCAGCACATCCCAGAGCTGCTGATTCCTCATCCCTGAGGCTGTCAGCTTTGAGCACTTGACAAACAGAGATAGGAATGCTAAAGGCTGAGTTTACCTTGTCTGCATCCCTGGATCTCCTGTGGGGAGGCTGAGGGGGGGTTTCCTGTGCCCGTTCCTCCTCCCCCCCAGGAAGGGCTGGGGTTTTACTGGGAACAATGCAGAGTAATCCCCCTCCCAGCCTGTTTTGTGAATGCCAACGGGGCCTGCCTGATGTCTATTCACAGGGATTTTGCTGCAGTCTGAGGAGTTAGCAATGGGAATTTGGAGGGACTCCAAGGGGGATGTTTCTGTCAGCCCGGAGTGGCCGCAGAGGGGGCAGGGGGATGAGGTGACTGCTCTGTCCCAGGGGACAAACCCCTCCCCAGGGGCCATTCCCTCCTCCTGGCCCGTTCTGGGAGGATTGTTCTCCTCCATCTGTGAGTTTCTGCTTTCTTCTGCAGATGCTGGAGGGAGGAGGTCACCTAGGAAATCACGAGACCTTTCCAAAAGTGGCTTTGCCCATCTCCCAGGGAGAGCTGCTGGCCTGGCACTGAGGACGAGCGCTTATCCCAAACTTTCCACCAGCCAAAGAAACAGCTCCTAACTCCTGTTCGGGTTTATTTGTGATGGGAAAAACAAAAATACGGGGGAAAACAAAACAAAACAGTGGATCGATGGTAGTTTAGAGCCTTCCCATGAGGAAGAAGGATTCATGCAGGATTTGGATTTTGGGGAGCCAAATTTATTTGCCCTCTCTCCTGTGTGTGACTCTATTTCCATGAGCCTCTGCCACGCTGGGCACCCACCAAGGGCTGTGAAGTGACTTCATGAGTCATCCTCTTCCCGAGCGAGGGGGACAAAGAATGTCACATTAGATTTCTGTTTGCAAATTCCTCTGCGGCGTGCCTCCAGCTCTCTGACACAAAAGGAGCTCACGGTGGAAACCGTCTGCATTTCCGAGGGGTTTTGGTGACATTCCTGGGTTCCAAATCCCATTCTCATGGTGGGACAGCTAAGCAGGCACCAACACAGAGTTTAATGGTGGTAAAATTCAATGTTTTCTACAGTTTTGTGGCAAGGAGAAAACTTTCAGCAGCAGGAGGAGACCCCTGAGTTCAGCCTGTGTTTTTGATACCTTTTTTCCCCCGCAGAATTTTCTGTGTTCAAGGCCAGGTTGGACTTGGCTGCGTTTGATTTTTACCCTGATGCAAACAACTGGGACAAGAATTCAGATCTCCCAACGCCTGTCTGTGGTATCTGTTCTGCCTCTCCAGATCAGAGCCTTCAGCATCTCCTGCCTCAGTTTACCACCAAACAGGGGAAGTTTGGAGGCCAAAAACCTGCCAGTGTTTTAACCCAGAGCCGGGATAAATGAGGAACTGGTTTCCATCTGGAGCATTATGGGGAAATGGGAACTCCGTGGAGGTGAAGTGTTGGAGATGGATAATGGCAGGGACAAGCTGTTAAGGGCTTTTTATCCTTCTGTGGGCAGCAAAAGTCTCTCTTCTCTTTCCAGATAACCTGAGAGGAGCCGGGCTGTGGGCTCACTCCATTCGTCAACTGATTCTTTCAAATGTATTTAAATACTTTTACGGCCTCTGTTAATGAAACTCGGGTGACCCCGGGGGCTCCTGAGGGAATCCATCAGCATCTAAGTGATGGAAAATGAACTCGTTAATGGCTGGGCCCTGCTCAGTCAATATAGGATATCGATCCCTGGTGATGAAGGGCTGGGTGGGAAGGGGCTTGGCTAAATGGGCTTTATCCCGGGGATGAGCAGGGCTGGGTGGGCAGTGATTGATGGGGGAGAGATGGGAAAAACGCCTCATTTTCCCTGCTAACTGCAGGGATTTAGGAGGGCCTGCCAAGCTGAGCTAGTGGTGCCTGAAGGACACGTGGAAGGGCTGTTCAGGATCTGATTGTAATTCAAAAATTTAAAAAAAAAAAAAAAAGAAGAAGTTTTCTGCTTCTGGCTCCAAGGGGGTCTCCTCACCCGACTTTGTCAGAAACTTTGGATGTCCCAGTTTTCCCCCTGTGTGGAGGAGAGATGTCTCCCCCAAACCACCCAGCCCTGCTCCCCACAAATCCAATTTCCTCTTGTCGCAGCTGATTCAGCAGGGGCAGGGAGATTAGAGATGGATAAGGCAGGAGATAAGGGCTGGCACTTCCAGAAAGCCACGGGAAGCTCAGCTCTGGGGGCCTGGATCATCTGGGAAGTGCTGGGAAGGGTTTGGGATGTTTCTCATCACCTGATGGGACTTATTTTGGGGGAAGAGGTTGTCCTGGTCATGCTTGTAGGCTGACGAACTCCCCTGAAGTCTTTTTCTTGTCACCCATCATTGAGGGGATCAAAGGGTTGACAATCATACCTGGAAATTCGGGAACGTGCTGCAGGAAATGGGAATTCCCTGTGTGGCTGTGCCGACACTTTGCACAATGGGAAGGGAGTGAGATGGGGGAGGGATGACATGTGAGAAGAGGGAATAGGGAACAAAAACCATATTTTCGGTGCGTTTTGGGTGCAATCCCCCAAAAAAAGCAGTGTTGGGTCTTTTAAGAGCCCTGATCCAGCCTTTCATGTCTCCCACAGGGCGAAGCACGGCTCAGGGAGGTGGGGACAGAGCCCCAGACGGAGGAACTCGGTGGTGCTCTGCCGGTCCCCACGGGGGGATGCTGGTTTTCACTGCAGCAGGGCTGCCTGGGCGTCACTCAGGGTCCCTGTGCTCTGCCTCAGGGGGATCCCCCTCACCGAAAGGGATTGCAGGAGAAAAAGGCAGCTTTGGAAAAAATCAGCAGCATCTTTTCGTCTCTCTGGCAGCTTTGGGTGCCTGCGAAGGGCTTTGGGGTGTGCCGGGGGCAGAGCTGAGCTGTTTTATGAGGGTGGGATGGTGCTGTGGCCCTCAGGGACCCCCACAGCCCCTGGGCCAGCTCCTCAGCTGATAAAACCTGGGAGAACTGAGCTGATTTATGGCCAGGCCCACACGAGAGCTGCACACTCTGCTCCCTCTCCCCTCTCTCTCCCCTTGCCTTCAGTCACTAAAATCTGCTTCATTAACAAACTGCCCCTAATCACTGCTCCTGAGCAGCGGAGCACTCTGCCCACTGGGGCTCTGCGTGGAGCTCCTTCTCCCAGGATTTTTATTCCAGCCAATGTAACACACACTTTAATGACTTTGCTTCTCCTCAGCCAGTTGTTGGAGGAGGTGGAGCAGTGGCTCTGCACGGTGGTTGAATGTCAGCTGTGAATCTGCTGACATCCCGAGCAACCAGACGTCTTCCTTCCCTGGAAAGGGGGTGGTCTTTGAGCTAAAAAGAAAAAAAAAAGGGAATTTGAGGAATTTGTGTCAGGGAGTTGATGGAGGTGATGCTCCAGCTTTTAGGGCTGTCATGGAAAGAGTATAAGGGACTTTAAGGATTTCAGTTTTGTACCTTCAAAGGACAAACTCTTGCAGAAAATGCTGATCTGGAAGGGATTAGGTTGTGGCTACGCCATGAGGGAGGGAAGGATGGGCATGGAAAAGAGCAGGTTCAGGCCTGGAATGAGGCCCAGGATCTGTGCTCAGCAGCATCTGTCCATGCAGGGCCAGCACCCATGGGTGACAGAGCTCCTGTCCCAGCCCTGGATCCCACACTCAGGGTGACAGAACTCCTCTCCAGCCCTGGATCCCACCCTCAGGGTGACAGAACTCCTCTCCAGCCCTGGATCCCACACGCTGAGCATCACCAAAGCTCTTCCATTCCCATCCTGGCGTGGAGCCATCTGTGTGAGACGTCAGTCTCCCCCTGCCCGCCCCTTCCAGCAGCACCTTTGCCGTGGGGGAGCGGCCCAGCGAGGCTCTCATCCCGTGGGCGGCTTGTTTGCCGTCCTCCCCACCCTCCCGGTGATGAGCAGGCCTATTTTTCTCCCCTTCCGTGCGCAGAAATAGCTCGGCGCTTGTCGTAAATCACCTCGGCTGCAGATGGTGAGTCACCGGCTGATCAAAGGCGAGACCCTTTTCTGGGTCTGTGAGGAAGAGGAGATGCTTCAATAAATCATTAGGAATCAGCAGCCAAAGAGTTTCCCTCGGGGCTGAGGAGAAAACCTCGCCGCCCCCTCTTTTGTCCCCGTGCCCCCGGCGTAAATCACAGATTTCAGTGTCCTGAGTGGGGACACCCGATTTCGGATCCCTGTCACAGCCATTCCCGGTTATCAAACCTGGGCAGCAGCAAGGGGACAGGCCCTGTGGCCAGGGGATGAGCAGGGACAGTGGTGGCATGTGCCACTCACGGGCAGAAAAGGAGAGGAGAAACGAGGAGTCAGGCGGGATCAGCGGCACGGCCGTGACAGGAGCTGGAATGGAGGGGACAGCAGCGGGCAGGGACAGTGCCAGCCTGTGACAGAGCTGGGCTGGGATCCGGGATAACACACAGGGCACCTGTGGCAGGGTGGGAATGAGACCAGGAGCACCAGGGCAGCAGGGAGAGGAGGAATCCCGAATCCCTCACCCCTCATCATCCCTCATCAGCCTTCATCCCTGATCCTTCAGCCCTGGTCCCTGATCCCTCACCCCTCATCATTCCTCATCCTTCATCCCTGATCCCTCATCCTTCATCCCTCAACCCCTCACTCCTCATCTCTCATCATCCTTCATCCCTGATCCCTCATTCCTCATCCCTGATCCTTCAACCCTCATCCCTCACCTCTCATCCCTCATCCTTCACCCCTCACCTCTCATCCCTGATCCTTCATCCCTGATCCCTTGGTCCCTGGTGTCTGATCCCTGATCCTTCACCCCTTATTCCTCATCCCTCATCCCTGATCTCTGATCCCTGATGGCTGATTCCTGATCCTTCATGCCTCACCCCTTACCTCTCATCGTCCTTCATCCCTGATCCTTCATCCCTGATCCTTCACCCCTCACCCCTGCTCCCTCATCCCTGAGCCTTCATTCCTCATTCCTCATTCCTGATCTCTGATCACTAATCCCTGATCCTTCATCCCTCACCTCTCACCATTCCTCATCCCTCACCCCTGCTCCCTCATCCCTGAGCCTTCATCCCTCATCCCTCATTCCTCATCCCTGATCTCTGATCACTAATCCCTGATCCTTCATCCCTCACCTCTCACCATTCCTCATCCCTCACCCCTGCTCCCTCATCCCTGAGCCTTCATCCCTCATCCCTCATTCCTCATCCCTGATCTCTGATCACTAATCCCTGATCCTTCATCCCTCACCTCTCATCATCGCTCATCCCTCATCCCTGCTCCCTCACCCCAAGCCCCGTGCCCTGCCCAGGAGACAGGCTGGGCCCCCAGGAGGCGCAGAGGACGCGGTGGGAGCTGCCGAGGAGAAGGCAGAGCCCTGGAGCTGTTCCCGCAGCCTGAACCCTCCTTCCCTCTGCCGTGTCTCCAGCCGGCCTCTCCGGGGAGGGAGAGCCATCGACGGCTCTCGAGGCTCCGCGGAAAGCCGAGCACATGAAGGGTTTGCCATCTGTGAACGAGTTCTTCTGATTGAATTAGAGAACGTTTAACATTTACAGATAATTAGGAACAGCCACCCATTACAAAGGCAGCGAGGGAAGGGGAGCTGTTGAAAGGCCATTGGGAGCTCCTTGACACATCAGCCAGGGGAGTTTTCAGACACAACTTCTGAGCCTTGCCGCGCTTCGTGCTCCTCAAATCCCCGAATTCTGCAAGTCAAGAATCTCTCCTGTCTCTCCCTTCCGTCCTCTCCATTACTTTTTAACTGCATTTTGCCTTTTTTTTTTTTTTTTTCCTTTCCCAGCCAGCTCCTCTCTGGGAGGTTTTAGCAAGGTTTCCTCTTTGGTCCCGTACTGGGCCATGAGCTGTGAAGCAAAAGGGAAAGAAATTCGCTTTTCTGCTCCATTGCTGTCCCAATTCCTTTGGTGTGGAGTTGGGCTGCGCGGCCGTGGGGAGGGACAGCCCTGACTGCAGAGGCTCCTGTGCTATCCTGACCTCTGCAGGAGAGACCTGGACCTAAAGCTGCTTAGTATTTTATTTAGCATCTATTAAACAGCAAGATTAATACCTTTATAACAGGAAAAAAATTGTTGTAGATCAAAAAATATATAGTAAAATATGTAAAATACTTTGCTCAAAATGCTCAAAAATACGTCCTCCTCTTTTTATCCTTGTGCTTCCTTAACATGTTTTTACATCAACAGTATTAAGAAAAGCACGTTTGCCATCCTTTTCCTTTGAGCACCAAAGCAGCTCAAATTCCCCCAAACACAAAAAGGGATGATTTCCATCCCAAATTTCCTCTGAAAAAAAGAACTGGCATTTCTCAAGCAGCTCGAGCAGTAATTGCCTCACAGCAGCGCTGGTAATTTCCCTGCATCTGCTGCAGAGAGATACCCAAGGGGTGAAGCCATAAAGCTGGAGCTGCCCTTTGGCTGCAGGGAGCCTCAGCGATGGTTTTTGGGCAGCACATCCAAGGCTTGGCCTCTGCTCCCAGCGCCGGGGGCAATTCCAGGAGCAGAGCCCTGCCATCCCGATGGGATTGCTGTGATTGCAGGGAAGAGAACCCGGCCGGGGAATGGACAGGTTCGTGTTTGCTGTCCTCTCAGAGGGAAATGAATGCCTAGGGAAGTTCTGGATGTCCTGGAGGTGTGCAGATCCAGGCTGGACAGAGCTTGGAGAAACCTGGGACAGTGGAAGGTGTCGCTGCCCATGGCAGGGGGTGGAACAAAATGATCTCGAAGCTCCTTCCAACCCAACCCATCCCAACCCATCCCGAGAGTCTGCGAAATGGCAAACTGAGGTTTTTCCCGCGAAAAGATCTCAGGAATCCTGTCTGGGACCCTGACACCGACCCGGGCACAGCCTGTCCCCGGTCCCTGTCCCCCCGCTCGGCGGGCTGTCCCCAGCCGGCGGTGCGCAGGACCCTGACAGACATCTAGTGGCATTTGCGATAACTACAGGCACGTGTGGGAACCGGGGACACGGGGGCAGCGCAGAAATGAACATCAGCCCCTCGCTTCGGCAGCCCTCAGCTCCCATCCGCCGCTCTGGGAGGAGGAAAAGGAGAAATCCGAGTTGCAGCGGGGTTGTTTCAGCCAGGCTGGAGCACTGCGGGCTCACCCTGCAGCTCCCCGGCCCCGGGCCACCGACACCCGCGGTGTGCTGGGCACGGGGAGGGAGGGATGGAGGGATGGAGGGATGGATGGAGGGATGGAGGGATGGAGGGATGGAGGGATGGATGGAGGGATGGATGGAGGGATGGAGGGATGGAGGGATGGATGGATGGATGGAGGGATGGATGGAGGGAGGGATGGATGGATGGATGGATGGATGGAGGGAGGGATGGATGGATGGATGGATGGAGGGAGGGATGGATGGAGGGATGGATGGAGGGAGGGAGGGATGGATGGAGGGAAGGATGGATGGATGGAGGGATGGATGGATGGATGGATGGATGGATGGATGGATGGATGGAGGGATGGATGGTGGGCACAGGAAGGGATAGATGGTGGGCACAGGGATGGATGGTGGGCACAGGGATGGATGGATGGAGGAATGGATGGATGGTGGGCACAGGGATGGATGGTGGGCCCAGGGAGGGACGGATGGATGGTGGCGACTCATCCCCGCCGCTCCCCGGAGCCACTCCACACGTGCCCACACCCCGGCTGCGAGCAGCAGAAAATGCCTCCGAGGGGGTGTCAGACACAGTTACAGTGAAACACGATATTTATAACAAAGTGTGGGGGAAGGTGTCACATCACATTACGCTGATGCTCCGGCGCCCGAGACGCGGGGCCGGCGCTGGGAGCGGGGATGTGGGAAGGGCCGGCAGGCAGCGGGAGGACTTGGCTCTGCCAGCGCTGATTCCTCGCTGGAGTCCAGCCCCAGCCGGGTTTTCCCCGGGGCAGGAGAGCGGGGCAGGTCTCTGGTGGGTGCTGGAATCGCCTGGCGGTGTCACTCGGCTCTGGGAGCCACCGTGCCTGGCCGTGCTCAGCTTTCCCGTGGGGAAAAACAAACCGCAGGTATCTCCAGTGACCTTAAACACCGCTCCGCTGCAGCTTTTCTGCACGGCCGTATCCCACTCGCTTGTGCGTCAGCCGCCTTAGGAGCGCAGCCTGGCTGATAAACCTCGCCTAAGCAAGCCGAGATTAAGCGCTGCAATCGTTTGGATAAACAGCTCTTTGGAGAAAGCTGGGATTGCACAACTCCCTCTCTGGAGTGCGGGGCTCTGAGAGTGCCCAGCTCTTCCCAAAGAAGCCAAGGGCCGGGTCTCAGAGCTGCAGTTTCCCTGGATCCTACGTGGAAATTCCCTCATGGGGTTGCAGGGAGAGTGGTGGGAGCTCCTACACACACACACACACACACACACACACACACACGAGCATATTTCTGTGCATTCACCTCCCGCTCCTTCCCCCTGCCCTGGCAACGGCACAGCAAGACACGGCTGCAGTTTATCCCAGCCTTCTCCGGGGGCTGATTGCCCGGGAAGAGCTTTTGGCAGCTGCCTTTGCCCCCTGCTCACACACGGGAGCATCTCCTGGGGGAGCAGCCAGCACAGGGGCAGGCAGAGCCTCTGCTGCTCCTCCGGTGCAGGTCTGGTGGCAGGTACGGGCTGTCCCCACGGTGAATGGTGCTGTCCCCACGGTGAATGGTGCTGTCCCCACGCTGTCCTGGCTCAGGGGATGTGCAGCTGAGCCCTCCCACCCGTCTCTGCTCTGCCCTGTGGTCCCCTGTGGTCCCTCGTGGGCCAGCTCAGCCTCTGCCCAGCCCAGCTCTTCCCCCTGTTTCTCCCCCCCATGCAGTTTCCTTTTCGGGGACTCAGCTGCTCAGTGCCTGCAGGGATCCCTGTTCTCTCCCGGGGTGCTTTGAGGTCAGTTCGAGCAGCACAGCTCTGTCCAGAAGTGGAGACCTCATCACTGCTGGCGTGTCGCTGCCAGCTCTGACTCTCCTGGGAGTGCCACAGCCTGCTCTCCCCGGATGCCTGCGTGCTGACCTTGGCCCCCTTGCCTGCCCTTCTCAGGCTGCATCCAAGTGCCTGCAGCGCTGCAGCCGCAGTGCCGGGGTGGGGAGGCTGCAGGAGGGAGGCTGGGCCTCTCCCTGGGAGGGAACATTCCCTGGGAAAGGCACCAAGCTCCTGCAAGGAGAAAGCAAATATTAATTTTTCCCAGGGAAAAGCGCGCTTGACCTCAGCCCAAGGCTGAGGCAACCCTGAACCCTGTCAGGTTCCACTGTCAGTGGTGACATCAGCAGGCAGAGGTGACATCAGCAGGCAGAGGTGACATCAGCACATTGATGAGAGATGCCCTCGTTAAGTTATCACTCGAGGCTGGGCTCCTTCACTCCGGGAGAAAAGCGGGATAAGAGCAAGGCTGGCATTTAAAGCCCAGAGGGAAAAGGCTGGAGCACCTGGGCAGATGTGGTCTGTGGTTAGTGCTAAATTTTGGCTGCTTTGGGCAGGGAAAGGTGCTGGGAATGTTCAGGGAGAGCCTTTCAGGAGGCTGTAGATGGTGTGTTATTGTCTAGGGGTGTGCTGGGTGCATTTTATTTGTATGGTCTGGATAACACATCCCTGTTATTCCAATGGTTTGTATGGTGTGGATAACACATCCCTGTTATTCCCATGATCTGTATGGTCTGGATAACACATCCCTGTTATTCCCATGATCTGTATGGTCTGGATAACACATCCCTGTTATTCCCATGATCTGTATGGCCTGGATAACACGCCCCTGGTGTTTCCAGAGGAGAAGTGCACAGGCCAGCTGTGAGGATGCTGGAGTGTGACAATCCAGGGAAATCCATCCTCACAGAGACCATTTCCCAGCGGGATCACAGAGGGACACAGTGTCCAAGCACAGCCGGGCCCCTGCTGGCTCCCTGCACACCCCACAGCGCGGGTGACACACGTGGTGACGGGGCTGTCTGAGCACAGACGTCACCTCTGAGGAGTGTCACTGCCAGCTCCGTGTCACCGCATGTCACCCCAGAACCTGAGTCACTGCACCAAAACTCAGCTCTGGGTCCCCATGTGGGGGTGACAACGAGGGACACGTGTGGGTCCTGGGGGTGTCCCTGTGCCAGCCCAGCCCTGCCCACGGCCGTGGCACAGGGGCAGGGCACATCCAGCCCCTGCTGAAAGGAGGTTGTGCAGTGACTAAAGCAGCCTGGCATTTACCCAGGGTTTATTTGGACACTCCAGAGCCAGCTGCACACATTTTTTTTTTTTCATTTGCTTTTTGTCTGACTTCATGCCCTTTTGGTGATTGCTTATAAACTCGGCGGGGAGAAGGGACCAACGCTGGCTGCTTGCAGGGGAAGGAGGCTCGTGCAGCATCCACCAGAGGCAGGCAGACCAAGAGGGAAGGCAGCCGAGAGAGAGAGAAAATAAACCACCCCTCATGAATTATCTGTCCTGGAAACAGCGTGTTCTCTTTACAATTCCCTTTGACTGTTTAGGGAAAGATTTATCCTTTCTCTGACAGCAGAATCTGCAGTGCTCCCGCTAAGTTCAGGCCAGCCTGGATTAACTGTGCATCCTCAGTGTCTGATTAGCTCTATTTGCTGTGTTTTTATTGACCTATGCAAGAGGAGAATCTAGGTCAGGCCGGGCTGATGAGGCTGGAGCTGGCTCTGTAATATAAATCAGTACAAACGAGGCCATCCAGCCGCTGAGCCATCAAATCACGCTCTGGGGTGGGTCGCCTCCTCCAAAGTGTCCAGGGGACATAATTAGGAACTTTCCCAAGCTGTCAATCAGACAGAGAGCCTGCTTTGGAGGTGGAGGGAGTGGAGGGGTGGGTTTTTTTTAGGAGCTGCTCCTTGTTTTTCTGGGTGAGGTGCATTTTATCAGCGAGTGGCTGAAGAGCGGGGACGGCTGCAAATAGAAACGGGCGCTGCCTGGATGTGGCTGCGTGGTTCTGTGCACAGAGGAGGGATGGAGACAGCTGAAGGAAGCCTGCAGGGCTGAAATGAGTTCTTCCACGGAAGCAGGAGGGGAGGGCAGAATCTTCTGCCTGCTCACAGACCTCATTGATGGCTTTTGCCGTGCACAGCCGAGGGGGACGCGGTGGAGGCTGTGTGCTCCTGGCAGTCCTGGGTCTCCTCTAGCATTGCCACTCCAGCTCGGCTGGGTGAGAGCAGAGCCCAGCCTGTGGCCCGACGTGCAGCTGTGTTTGTCACCCAGCTCTGGGGGGAAGGAGCAGGCGGCGATGTCTGTGACAGGCTGATTTCAGCTGCCTCACAAAAACCCCTCCGCCGCTGGAAAAAGCTCTTTGCAAGGAGACAAAGGTGTCTGGTGCTGGAAGTTTCCAGGCTGGGGAGCAGGGAGCAGCCTCAGCTGGTGCTGTCTGGGGTGTGTGATGTGCTGGGAGTGCGATGTCACACGGCATTAGCTTCACTTGCAGCGCAGGGACAGCGCTGGGGACAACAAAGCCACCCTGGATGGGGACAGGGGAGCGGCACTGCCACACACAGCGGTCACACCCCACAGGGGGCACCCGGAGAGGGGGTGCTGAGGGCACAGGGCAGGCTGTCCCTGCTGTCAGGGCTCCCCGAGGGGCTGTCAGGAGATGCTGCTGGCTTGTCCTCGGCTCAGCAGAGCAGGCGGCTCGGGAGGCGAGCTCAGGTCAGCGTCACGTTGTGCTGCCAAGAGCCACACATGTGATGGCCAGGCAGCGCCCTGGCCGCGGGGAGGTGGCCCTGGAGGAGGTCACCTGCCCGGGATCTGCTTTTGGAGTGGTCTGGGCAGAGCCGTGCAGGGGGAGCTCGGCCCTGGGAGCAGAGCAGAGGGTGTTCAGAGCTCCCACTGCCTGTGGCAGCCTCACAGATGTCAGCCCTCAGTGAACCTGCACTCCTTTCCCACCTGGAGGGTTCTGGAGGGATTTTGGCACGTGTGGAGCAGGAGCACCTTCAGTGGGAGTGTCAGGAAATGCCCTTTTAGGAACAGAAAGAACCCACCAGCCTTTATACAGCCCCACACCCAGGGACAGCAGGCATCCAGCCCTCTTCTTCTGGGGAAAATCTGCTCGGGAAAACATGAGGAACATCAGCTTTTATGGAGAGAAAGACAGAGAGAGACCTGCTGGAGATGCGGGGTGCCCTGCACTGAACCCATTCAGCTGAATCCGCTTCCGAGGAGATGCTGGGGTGAAGCTGGTGGGGTGCTGGGGCAGCCCTGCAGCCCCCAGAGCTGCCTGAGCCCCGCTCAGCCCTGCCTCCCCAGGCATTGACATTCCCTCCACACGCTGCTCCTGCCTCCCCTGCTTTATGGCTCTGATTTACCCACGTCACAGGCGCCGCATCACGCAATTGAATTTACGGGAGGCTGAATTTATGATTAGAGGAATTAACCCTTCGTCGCTTTGTGCCTCCCCCCAGCCCCTTTCTGCCTGTGCCTCGCTCTGCTCTGCGGCACTCTGACCCCAGGGAAAACCCCAATTCCTGCGGGATGGCTGATCCCCTGGAATGAAGGGAGCAGGGAAAGGGTTCCATGGGAATCTGGGCATCCAAAGTTCCTGACAGACCTGCGAGCTGGCACTGCAGCCGCTCCATCAGGCTCCTGTCTGCTCGTTCCGTGTTAACAGTCCTCTCCATAATGATGTATTCCCACTTCTGGGTGCTTTTCAAAGCATTCCCAGCAGGTATTTCTCAGCCCCGCCATCCCCTGCCCCTCCCCTCTGAATTTCGCCCTCTCTCCAGCTGAATTACTGGACAAGCTACAAGACACAGGAGCCAAACGAAGAAGGAAGAGGAGCAGAAACGAGGGACGATTTACCGGTCACAAGCCAAACTCGCTGCAGGACGCTGAGTTTGTGGCTGGGGGTGTTGGAATTGCTCCATCCTCAGGAGCTAATTTGGGGCATCCTCTGCTCCATGCCTGGGGAGGAAATGGCTCCTGTACAGCAGGCACTTGTCTGTGACAGATCTCGTGTAAACAGCATAATAGCTCCGTGTCAGACAGCCCGAGACATCTTCATCAGGTGCTCTGCCAAAGCCCTGGGGAGGCTGGAGGACACGGCGTGGTCAGCAGGGAGTTTTCAGGCTGGGGCTGGCTGGGATTGCCGAGCCCCGGCTGAGCCAAAGGCTGGGGCAGAGCTCTGGCTGCTCATAGGAAAGGAGGGTCTGTGTTGTACCTGCAGCGTCACACGGCGCAGCAGCTTGGCTCAGGTGTTCTCGTGAAAGACAAGATGATTTCAAAACTGGAGCAGGTAGGAGAGCAGGAGGGAGAGAGGATTTCCTGCTCTGTGGAAAGGTCAAAGCCTTTTATTTTTTTTTTTTTTTTTTTTTCCTCTCAAAATGAAAATCCTGGCGTTTTTCATCAATCATCAAAACCCATTTTTATCCGGGCTTGATCACAATGACTCATTTGGGCCTTTTTATATTTTTTCCCTACTCCTGTGCATGTATTCACCACCCTTCCCTTCATACTTACAGTCCCCAAAATCTGAGTTTCAAGTCTGGATGGAAAGTGCTGCTGTGTTTCTTTTTCTCTGGGATTGCTGTTGAGTGAGGGGAATCTGTCTTTGCTTTCAAATGAACCTTTGGGGACTCCTCTTTCTGCTGGAGGCTGAAACCAGAACAATTTCTGTGGCCATCAGCGTTCCTCTGGTGATGTGATATATTTTTTTTTCCCCCTCTCCTCTTCCAGCCTCTGAAAACACGCACACCCCTGTGAGTCCATCCATCCATCCATTCATCCATCTCCCCATTCCCGTCCTTCCCTGCGCTCCTGAGCAGCCCCAAGCTGCAGAAATCCTGCTCGAGGTGCAGAAACTGCAGCGGCACAAGGAGCCTTTCCAGCAAATAGGCTGTTTATTGATATTTTATTATGCTGTTTAGCAGGACCCTGGTGCCTGTAATAAAGCACTAAGGAAGTGCAGCAGCACATTCTCATTGATCCCCTTCAGTGCTGTGATATTTCTGGGAGGACCAGGGACAAAGAAAAGGAATAATTTCGCTCCTGTGCTGAGTTGCTGATGGCAAAATACCCCGGGAGCCTGAGGATTAGTTAGATTTAATGTGACCCCCCAACTGAATAATCACAAACCACACAGTAAGTTAAAAAAAAAAAAAAAAAAAAAAAAAAAAAAAAAAAAAAAAAAGAGGAAGAAGCTTTGGGATTTTTTTTTTGATGTGTAGAAATGCACAGGGAGGGATTTGGAGAAATCCATGGTGACTCAGGAGAGCTCAGATCTGCCCAGCCCGGCATTTCCTGGCTGAGGATGGTCCAGGGGAGGGATGAGCTGGAAATCCCTCGGTGTGACAGAAGTTTTGGAGGTCTTGTCTGCTCTGGGGGTTGTGGCTGCAGCCTGGCTGGGTTTCCACTCCCTGAGCTCGGGACCTGGCAGGAGCATATCCCACCAAGAACACTGGAATTTATCTGCCACCAAAACTGGGAAAAAAAACCCCAGAGCCCTGCTCTGAACTGGAATTTATCTGCCACCAAAACCAGAGGGAAAAAACCTGCTCTCAACTGGAATTTATCTGGCATCAAAACTGGGAAAAAAAACCCAAACCTGCTCTGAACTGGAATTTATCTGCTACCAAAACTAGGAAAAAAACAAAAAAAACTGTGCTCTGAACTGGGATTTATCTGGCATCAAAACTGGGAAAAAAAACCCCCAAAACCCAAGAAAACCTGCTCTGAACTGGAATTTTATCTGCCACCAAAACTGGGAAAGAAATTCTTAGGTCAGAGCTCAAGGAAAACTTTAATGTGTCCAACCTCATGTTTGAAACCTGTCTGTGCCCTCCTTTTCGTCCTGGGAGGTGCTTTAGGAGCAGAAGCTGCTCCCAGGTGAGCTCCAAAGGGCAGCTTTTCTTCCTGCATCCCTCCTGGAGCTGCTGGTTTTGTCCCTGGGAAGAGCTCGGAGCCTCTGGCTCTGCCATCCGTATGCAGGCACATAATTCTGTCTGGGATGGAGGTTTTATTCTTGTAAACATTGTATTTATTATTAAAAGAATACATATATATGGGCTGGTGAATTCATATTGCACGAAAAGGAAAAAGAAAAAGAAAAAAAAAAAAGTCATAAAGCTCCCACTAAAGAGGCAGGGAAATGCTGTGAGGAGAACAAAGCAGGAATTTATCACTGGGTTTGGGCAATCTCAGAGCCAGGCATGGCGCTGTAAATAAAATACACAGAGCTCCTTTCACCACAAATGTACCCTCAATCAGGGAAAAAAAAGAAAAAATACAAATAATTTGAGATCTGATCCACTCCTCCATCAAGTTGTGAGTTATGCTCAGGAATCAGAGAGATAAAAAATGGGGGCAATTTCTAAATCGCTCTGGTCTCCAAATGCTGGGTCTTCAACTGCTGCTGGAGGGAGGAGCTTTGGGAACGAGCAGAGGAATTTAGAATTCCTCAAATTTTGATGTTTAATCCCAGTTTTCCTGAATTCCAGCAGCCCAGCCAACATTGCTCATCTTTCCTGAACAATTTTACTGGGTCCCCCACACAAAACCTTTTCTCCTTATGGGATGGTTTAACTCTCACCCTGCTCCGTGCAGGCTGAAAAAAATTCCAGGATGGGTTGAAACCAAGAATTTCATGCCTGAGGTCCTTTTAAAGGATCTTTCAGAGGGATTAAGGAAAGCAAAGCTCACTAATATCAGGCTTTAATTCGCCACACTGGCTCCACGCTGCTGCTGCTGGATTTGTGGGGCCTGCGGATGAAGGTGAAAGCTTTGTAGCCACTAAAACCACGGTGGCAGTGACTTGTGGAGATCCTGACAGGGTGTAAAAATCCCTGGCTGTGGGAATTTCAGCCCAGTTTTAATACTGACCAGACAGAACCCGGCCCTGTGTGCCAGAACCTCCCCACGACGCCGCAATGCAGAATTATTTGGTGCCTTAATGCAGCTGATATTGTTTCAGGGCTATTTAAGCCCAGCTTAACTTGTTCTTGATCCTTTAATTGTGTCATTAGGAGCATTTCCAAATCAGTTCTGTAAAATATCTCACTCCTGAGTCTGAGGAGAGCCATTACCCAAGTTCTGATCCATTTCCCTGATAAGACTGATTAAGTTTTAGTGAGGCACTGCTTCCTGTGGATGCTGAGGAGGCCAAGGAGAGCCTGTGACAGCATCTCCAGGTGACATCCGTGTGTTGGTCTGTGGGGTTTTGGACACTCTGGGGGTGTTCTGGTGGCTGTATCAGCCTGCTGGGGGTAACTCATGCTTTATATAGATAATATTGGGGGGTTTATCTCAATGAAATATCTCCTGTGCAAGTATTGAGAGAGACAGAACCACTGAGAGATGTCTTTGAGCATGGTTTTATTGCTCTTTTCTTCTGCAGCCTCATGAAGGGTGAGAACATCTTCACTGCACAAGCCAGAGGTCCCTGGTCAGTGGTCACCACGGGCCACAAAGTCTTTTAAAGGTTAATTAATAAACTAATGACACAAAGATCGTTTCTACTCTCACACCAATCCCTAATTGATTCGTCTTATACCTTTTTTGCCGCAACGTGGATTTTCTTGACCAATCATCTAATGACACACAAGCCTACAGAATGACACCTTAAACCTTTTAACTCTTTCTGTAACTCTTTCTGTGTCCAAACTTCAAAACCTTCAAACTTTCCACTGCCTAGGTGGAAAGGCCCCTAGGAGGGGCTCTCTGTGCTCTCTGCTGCCTCCAATCTCTCCAGAGGAGCAGCTGAGGTCAGCCCAAGTTCATTACTCTGCCAGGAGTTTATGATTTCTTTGTTATGGAGATCCAATACAGATTGATTTTAAAATAAGCCTTTTTTTTTTTTTTTTTTTTTTTTTTTTTTTTTTTTTTTTTGAGGGGGGGCTGCAATTTAATAAATTCCCTTTATTATTTGGGCTTTGATGTTATTTTCCACGTGATCAGCATAAAACTTTTTTTCCCCCACCACTGGTTTTTAGACCTCAAGACCCTTCCCTCCCTCTCTACTGATCAAAAGCTGGGCACGGACTAAAGCTGAGCTGAGGCTCAGGTCTAGGGGTCAAATTTGAATTTGGGATTCAGGAATTCAGCCAGCCCAACTCACTTTTTAAACCCTAACCCTGCGTTTTTTCTCAGGTATTTTCGGTTGGAATCAAGGAATTCCGAGCCTTTGTAATGAGTCTTAACAGATGGGGAATTTCAAGTGCTCGAGCATTTGCATCATGGAGCCATTTGGGCAATAATTGGGGCCGTTCCCTGGAGATGTCTGGGAATCAGCTCGGCACAGAGGGATCTTTTAAAGGGAATTTTATCCACTTTTCAAATCTGAATGTGTCGTGAAACAGGAGCTCCTCCCAGGTTTAAACTCAGAAATCCATCAGAGCTCCACTGGAGCGCTGCCAGAGGGAGCTGGGCAGGGATTTGGGAATTCTGGAGGAAAAGTGGCAGGAGCACAGGTGTAGTTCTGGTTTGTGCTGGAGGTGTTTTGGTTTTTTGAAACTTTTTTTTTCCCTAGAGAATATTTTGTAAGCAAAATCAGTGTTTTTGTAACTGTAATGTTGATTTTTATTCCTTTTCCTAGCAGGGACTTCATGATGTCCCTCTGCTCTGAGCAATGTGATTTAAAAAGTTTGGGGTTTTTTTTCCACCAATCCAATTGGTCTGTGTGAAATGGTATAAAAGGTATAAATAGTATAAAACAGCCCAAAAACAAAGGAGTCATTTTCAGCCTTCTGAAGTACAACGACGTCGCACAGGCACAAGGATTGTCCCAGGGAGGTTCAGCTGAGCACAGTGTGAGCAGTCCTTGGCCGTCCCATTAATTGGGACAATTCCATTTCACGCTTTTTCCTCGGGAAAATGTTTTCTCCCATCCTCAAGATAAATTTATTCTGTCAGTTAAAAATCACCTACAGCTGCTACCAACCCTCTAGGCCTTGGCTCAACTGGTTTTGGTGGTAACTAAACCACGTTTTAGGAATTCTTTCCCTGGATATTTCAGCAAAAGCCAACGTCCCCAAATCCCCATCACCAGCTCTGCAGGAGATTTATTGAGCAGCTCAAACCTCTGCTCACTTTTTTGGATGTTCTGATCGATTTGGAACTTTTTGTTAGGGGTTTTTTTGTTTGTTTGGGGTATTTATTATTTGTTTTGGGGTTTTTTTGGGTACATTTTGAGTTTGAAATTGCACCTCTCTGCGGCTGTAGACGCCAGGTGATTTTCCCCATCTGCTCTGCTCTGCCTCCCTCGACCCCAGAGCTGCAGAATAAGGCAGGAAAACATTTTGCTGCTGCTTTTTGTGCACCTCCCTCCAGCCTGGAGTGCCAGGGGAAGGAAAGGAAAAAAAAACCCAACACCTTTCTGGGGGAGATGAGTGTGTTTTAAAGAGCAGTGATATCTGTCAATGAGACAGCAGCTGCTCTCTAATTCATTTCCAGCCCTGCCTCCTCCTCCTCCTGGCCCAGAAATGTCGACTCTGCACTTTTCTCTCTCTTGGGTTGTTTATTGAAGGGTTTGTTTGTTTTTTTTTTTTAATGCTTTCAGCGTGTCTAAGGGCTGTATCGAGGAAAGGACAAAGAAAATTAAGAAGAATTCGGGGTCTGTGCAGCTCCTCCCTGGATTTATCAGTGGCGGATGAGTTAATTTTTCCCCGGCTGGGCCACAGGAGGCCTGAGGAGCAGCAAAGGGGAGCTGCTAAAAAATCCATCCAGAAGTGCCCATCTGTTAATTTGGCATTTGCAGCCTCGTCCCTGCGCTGCTCGGGAAGGTCAGACGGCACCCAGGGTGTCCCACTGCAGCTTTTTGGGAGATGCTGGAAGCAGCCAGGAAAGAAATCCACGGCTTTTGTTGGGTGTAAAACATCAAAAATGGAGTTCTGGGTGTTCCCTGGGAGCACCTGAGTCATTCTGTGTGGCCAAAAGCATTCTCCAGGTGTTCTCTCATGTCTCATTCCTGATTTTTTTATCCCCCAAGTTCCCTGTCCTCTCTAACCTTGGAGATGTCCATCAGCACCTCGTTTTTTAGGGGGGCATTGCCAGGGAAACTTGGCTGCTGTCCTTAATTAGGGATGGAAATGTCACATCCTGCCCTGAAATCTGGCTGGATTTACCAAACCCAGGAATTTACCAGGCTGGATTTACCAAAATCAGGAATTTTGTCGTCCTGTGAGGCCATTTGCAGTTCTGTGAAAGATTAATGAGGCAGAGGCATGGTTTTGGTGGGTGAATATCTCCTCAGGAGCAGCTGATTTTTGGATGGTTCATTGTTTCTCCAGTCTGCTAAAAAAATTTTAAGAGCTGCTTTTTCACGGGTTTTTTTGGTGGTTTTTGTTTTTTTTTTTCTTTATTTGTTTGGGAGATTTGGGGCTTTTTGGGGTTTTTTGGGTTTTTTTTTTCAGCCTGATGGGTTGCAGGGAGGGGCAAATGATATTTCTGTGTGTCTGAAATTCCCTGGAAAGGCTTTTTTTTTGCCTTTTTTAGCGCTTTTATTTTATTTTATTTTATTTTAGCACCTGTCCTTTATTGCTGCTGCAAACCTCATCCATCAAATGGCACCAGGAGTTTTGGGAATATTTCCTCACCTGCTCCAGATCATTTGGAATCCTTGGAAATTGCTGATGAAAACGCTGGAAGGTTGAAGTTGGAGCTGTTGGGATTATCCAGGGTGATTTAAAACGCTCCTCATTTCAAGTTAGGGGAGTAAAACTTCCCTTATAAAACTCCCCTTATTTCTGCAAAATTAGAGGGTCAAATTGTCACCAGTTGGAGCTCCTTTCTGGGGCAGAATTTGGGTTCAAAAGCTGTTGTTTCGGTGGAAAATAAATTGATTTATGGCAGCTGAAGATGTGTTCCTAAAACTGCACAAAGCTTAGCAGTTCCTCTCTCAGCAGCCCTGCGAGATGAGGATTTACTGCAGCTGTTGGAGAAATGCAAATTTATTTTATTTTATTTTATTTTTCCCCCCTCTCTCCACGAAATATGTCTTCTCATAAAAACGCTTCTCCGGTGTGTGAAAATATTTCATGAGCATCTTTAAGGTTTTGATGGGAGATGGGATGCCAAAAAGCAAAACATCTTTTTTTTTTTTTAGATTTCTTTTTTAGAACGCTGAGGGTTTTTTTTTTTGTTGTTGGATTTTTGGATTTTGGGGTTTTTTTGCTCACTGTCTCAATTATTTACATTTTCCTCCATGATAAAAAAAAAAAAAGTGATAAATGCAAGCAGGCAAGTTTCTCGTGCACAGAGAAAGTGGTGTTTGGGGAGAGTGAAGAAATTGCAGTGTATTATGGTGTTCCAGGCAGCTCTGCCACTGACAAGCTTCAGCTTAAAATAAGAAAATCCTGAGTTCAATTTTTATTTGGCAGATTTCTTTCTCTTTTTTTTTTTTTTTTTGCCTTTTATCAGCTCCTGCGAAGCTTAAAGAGCAGAATCAATACCCAGGAAGGGTCAAGCAGCTTTACAATTCATTACATGTGTGTGTTTCTGTCTGACAATGCAATTCTTGTTTCTCATTTTTCACGTCAACTTCTTCTTTTCCTGGAGAGGAAAAAAAAAAAAAAAAACCCACCAAGAAAAAAAAAATAACCCGATAAAAGAAAGGAAAGAATAGCAGAAATAGACAAAAATAAAAAAAAAAAAAAAGACAGAGAGATTTACTCTCGAGTCGTGGAGTGGAATGGAAGCTGACAGGTTTCCTAATGTTACATGCCCAGAACAAAGAGGATTCCTCACTCTGCTCCTCTCTAAGTGCTTGAGAATCCTTTGTGCTGTTCACCAGGAGCCTCAGCTCCAGGATTCCCCAGGAATTCCTTCAAAACTGGGATGTTCCCTGCCCCGGCAAGAATCATTCTGCGGATCAAAGGAGAGCAGCAGTGAATTGTCGGGGTCTTTTCTCGGTTTTGTCATGGGATGTGCCCAAATCCCTCCAGGCAAACAGATTCTTTTGGGTTTTTTCCAGAATTGTTGGGTTTTTTGTTTCTTTTTTTTTACCCTTGTTGTGAGGCAAGAGTAGAGGCAGCTTTGGGAAGGGTCAGGGTTGAAAACTGCTGGAAAAAAAAATTCCTATAGGAGAGGGACCTTTCTGATGATCCAGCTGACCACAAATTTCGACCTAATTCAGCGTTTTCTCAGGTCCCAACCATCTCCACTCGGCTGTGTCCAGCTGGGAGCTGCAAATCCAGGCATAAATCCTGCTCTGGGCTTGGTTTTCCTGGTGCTGAGGTGGCAGAGGCTGTGTGACACTTGGTGGCATGTCCCTCCAGCCCTCGGGATGGGAAACTGCAAAATAAAAACACAATAGAATAAAAAAAAATACATCAGGAGAGGTTGAGGTTGTCTCCTGTGGTTCTGACAAAGGCTCCAGGGATACCTTGGAATCTCCCAGTGAAAAGTTCATGGATTAAAGGGAGAATTGGGGTCTGGGTCTGCTCCAGAGGGGTTTTTTTGGGACTTCTTGGTTACAGCCAAGTCTCTGGGAGGGTTTGGTGACAAAAACTTCCACCTTTGTGAGGCTCAGATGGATTTTTTTTTGCACAGGATCATCCTGAAGGTTGTTTCTGGCAGGTTTCATTTACATTTCTGTTTTCTGGGCGGGTGAGGGAAGACCAAAAGGAAATTTGGGTTTTGCAGTGTATTAATTGCAGCGCCTCCTCAGAGCTCCTGAGGTTTCAGGGTGCAGCAGCAGGAGGAATCAGCACCATCAGTTTTTCTGCTTTTCCTCTTTTCCTCCAATCTTGAACTCACAGGAGAGTTTTGGGCATGGAAAAGTGGAGCTGGTGGGACTTGGATCTAATCCACCCCCTGATCCCCTCTGCAACTGATTATATCACTCACATTAACCCTGATGGAAGCCTCCAAAATCCACCTCCAGCCAGGATTCCGTGCCCTCAGCTGTCTGTTATTTACCCTCAGAATTAAAAGTTTATCCTAAGAAGAAATTTAAACCTCTTTTTCTTTTCCCATTTCCTCCCCTGCAGCTTCACCCTGTCTCCCCCTGTCCTGCCTCCCATGGCCTGAAGGATAATTCCTCTCCTTTTCCTTCTCCTCTCCCTTTTCTCTGAGGTTTGTCTTTCCCAAGACTCCCATCCATCTCCTGGGTGTTGATCCAGAGCCCCAGGTGAGATTTTTGCCCACCGGAATCCCACCAAACAATGGAATTCCCACACCCTGCTGGGGCAGGGCGGCAAAAATCAGGACTCAAAAAGTCAGGGCGGGTGTCAGAGCTGTGTGTCAGAGCCACAAACCTTTTGGTTTTGGTGGCAGAGATGGAGGAGGGACCCGCTGCTGTCACCAACCTCTTCCAGAATGTTCTTCCCGGTGGGATCTGCTCATGCAGCTCGTGCCCTCTGAGGGCGACACCAGGGCAGTTTATCCTCCTCCCTGCCAGCCAGAGCCGGGTTTGGAATCAATAAAACCCCTCGTCCCAGGAAACTCTGGGTCTGCTTTTCTGCCTCGAGCTTCTCCAGAGTGAGATGCAATCCCTGTCAGGGCTGACAGCTCCACATTTCCACGCGAGCTGGGAAAAGCAGCAGGAACAAACCGCTCGTGCATCTCCTTCCCCGGGCCTGCCGTGCCTCTCCTGTCACGTTTCCCCCCAGCCCCTGATGATGTTTGCAAAGTCTCTCTGCTCTGAGTCAGATCAGCTGCAGGAACTGAGCACACGAGAGCTACAACTTTTCCTTCCCCTCCCTCTCCCTCCCTCCCTCTCCTCAGCCCAGAGTGTTTAATTTGCTCCCGACTCTGCTTGAGCAATTTTTTGAGAGCGCGGTTTATATTTGCCTATGCAAATCAGCTGAGCAAATATGCCGAGGAGCTCCAAAGATAGCTCAGGACGTTTCAGCACATGCCTAGCCCAAAGGAAAATCATCCCAGGCCGTTCTACTCCCTGTCAACTCTTCCTCCTTCACTGATTCGGGGCTTTTTTTTGTTTTTTTGGCAGGGAGGTGTGAGCCCGTGCTGTGGCTGTTCTGCACAGGAGCACACAGATATTGTGTGTTCAGAAATCAGTTGTCTCTCTCGTGTCCTTTTATTGGAGAACAAGCAGTTCCAGGAGCTGCAGG
Organism: Sylvia borin; assembly: GCA_014839755.1. NCBI lineage: Eukaryota > Metazoa > Chordata > Aves > Passeriformes > Sylviidae > Sylvia > Sylvia borin. The sequence goes on along the minus strand of CM025979.1, from coordinate 5,173,211 downwards.
AGTCACAGCCAGCTTTCCTTCAGCCCTGTGATTTATGGTGGTGGGATCTCTGGTGCCTCGTAAAATCCTGCTCTTCTGAGGCTCTGGGCAGGGCTGGGGAGTTGATAACAAATCCTCTTCCCTCTGGGTGCTCTCTGAGCTGGGCTCAGCTGTTGCCTTTTCTTTAGGGGGCAAGGAAAGGATTTGACCTTTCTCCTTGAATCCCCGCCAGCGCTTCGAAAACAGAAAAAAAAAAAAAAATAGAATTTTCTTTGAAGCTGGTGGAGAGCTGAAATGGGTTCCAACATCTCCTGAAGAATTCTGATTTCCTGATTCCATTTGTTCTCCCTCCAAGGGGGGAAAAGGAGCTGCTTGTCATTCCGTGGGGCTGGCGAGCCTCTCCTGCAGGATGAGCTGTTCAGCCGGAAACACTCCGGAACAGCACGGCCACACTCCTCTGGAACGCAAGTGACTTCACTGGAGAGTAATTACTCCACTTTGGGAAGAATGCTAATTACTTTGGAGAGGGTTTTTATTTTGGAATAAAGACCTGCTGTCGCCGTGTGTCCTTCGGGAGGCGTGAGGGAATCGTTTCTCCTCTCCAGCTGCTTTCCTCACGGAGATGAGGGCTGGGAAGGCTGAGCCTGGGGAAGGAAATCGGGTTCCAGGGATGTTTTACAGCAGGGTTCATTTAACCTCAGAGCATGTGGAAGACGGGCACAGCTCCTCAGAGCTGTTTTTAGCTGAGTTTCCTCAAGAAATGAGCCTTACATAAGCAGTGTCTGTATCCATCACTTCTGCACCATTAGCTCACTCCAGCCGTGTTTAGCCCAGCGCAGGACGGGGTCAGGGCTTGGGGTTGTTATAAATTCATATCATAAAGTTGGCTTTTCGCAGATGTTGGACTGAATAGTGTGTGTGTAATTGTGCTGTATTGTGTTTAGTTAACAGAGTTTAGGAAGGTGACGGATGTATTTTCTGATCGTGACAAAGTGTGGATAGTGAAAATACTGGGATTTTTCTTTGTGACACCTGAGTGGATGTTGGGGGTTAGGTTTGTCCTGTTTTTTTTTTACTCTAAAGAATTTTTTCCCCAGAAGTTCCCGAGGAGATCAAGTGTTGGATACTTAAAGCGATGGCCGGAACCCGGCTGGTTTGGGGGTAACTGCCTCCTCTGATAAGAAGGCAGCTGTTAAAAACCAGCTGCAGCAGCGTTGCTTATCAGATGGTGGAATGTTGCTTGTCTCTGTTCATCGTTCCACTACCCCCATGGGGAGATCTCCTGTTAACAGGTCATTAAAGCTGACCAATCACATGACACATTACATCATCCCAGTGTTCCTTATCTCCTCCATGGGGTTATCTCCTTTTAATGGGTCATCAAAGCTCACTAATCACATGACACATTACATCATCCCAGTGTTCCTTATTGCTTTGGGGGATGTCTCCTGTTAATGGGCCATCAAGGCTCACCAATCACATGACACATGACATCATACTGTTGTAAGATGCTCGACCCAGGGAGGAGGAGCCAAACCATCGCCCAGATAAAGAGACCCACCAGTGTCACCAGAGGTTCAGTTTTCCACCCGATTCCTGGAGGAAGACCAGACCCATCTCACTGTTTCTGGACCCTTTTTCTAGGGGATGGCTGAACACGCTTCTCCTTGAAGAAGAAAAGGGTAAGAGAGCTTTTTTTCCACACCAAAGCCCCAGCACTGATTTCTGTGTCCACAGTTTTATTCTTGATGGTTTAAAGGTTCAAGCAGCCCCACAAACTCTTCACTCAGACCGAGCTGGAGCCAGCTCTGAGGAGGATGAGCTGTTCCTCATCCTCTCCTCTTCCCATTTTGCTGTCCCAGCCTGACTCAGTGGAAACCAGAACATTTCCCTTGCAGCCCTCCCACTTGGGATTGTTCTCTTGTGGGTCTGCAAAAAAAGGGAAGGAGAACTGTGCAGCCGATCCCCCCAGACAGAGTCAGATGGCAGCTCGGGGTGGTTCTGCTGCTTCTGCAAATGTTTGACTGTGCTTGCAGCCAAAAGCAATCTCACTTTGCCAGGCAGCGGAGTCTAAACCCTTCCCCCTCAGCTCTGTGCTGGATGGAAGGTGAGGGACAGCTCTTGTCCCTCTGAATTGTCCCAATTCCTTCCCCAATTAGACATTTTGGGTTGAGATTTGGGCTTTTTCACACCACTGCAGGAGGGAGGCAACTCCTCTGCTCCCCTGGGTGAGCAGGGAGAGAACAGCTGAGGGAAGTTCTGAGTCCACTTTGGGGTGGGGATTGCTCCTGCCCTCCTTCCCTGGGTTACCAGGAGCCAGTCTGGGCCATGTGCTCACATTTACACCCGCTCCTGCTTTTTGGGGATTTGAACGAGTTATCCCTGAGCAGAAGATGGATCCATCTGCTGGGATTCTGCAGCACAGCACAAAGGGGGAAGAGAACAGTGGAAAATGGGGAAATCAGCCCTGCTGGGCATGGGGACCACTCCTTGGCGGGGTGTGCACCCAGAGTGGGGTGGTTTGGGGAGAAATGACCCATTTTTGTGTCCCTTCATCGCTGTCTGAGGAAACCCAGCTCACCTGAGGTTTGTTGGTGTGGCCAGGGCTTTGTCCTCCTGCTGAGGGGGAGCTCGGGTCTTTTTGCTCCTGATTGTGCCACAGCCGAGTCAAACTTGGGGCAGAGGGACCTGATTGGCCCAGGGCACAGCCAGGTCACTCTGTCCCCAGCCAGAGCAGGGCAGGTGACACCTCTTGTCCTGTCGCAGCCCTGCCTGGTGCCAGGACAGCTGTGCCAGAGGGCTCTTGGAGGTGTCAGGGTGACTCTGCCCTGTCCCCAGTGCCCCCAGTGTCCCCACTGGTCCCTGCTGGTGCCTGGTGACAGCCAAACTCCTGCTGGAAGGGCTGGCACCTTCCGTGGCTCTGGGATGTGTTCCCAGATCCAGGCACAGCAGGGAGGAAATTGGTTTGTTTTGTTTGGTTGTGTTTTTTTTGCATGTGTCAACATTAGAAAGCAAAAAAAAAAGCAGACAGGGAAACGTTGAAGAATCTCTCTCCCAGCCCAGCTCTTGTGCTTTTATTTGTCAACACTTATTTTTGTTTCCTGACACAAAGTGGAAACATTTGGTCAGTGTTTTGGCTCCTGTCCCTGCTGTTTTCCCTGTCTCCTGCAGTGTCACTTGGAAGGACGTTCCAGGCTTTTTTTGTCATTTCTGCCAGGCATGAAGCTGTAAAATATTTGGGGGTGTTTTAACCCCAGGAGATGTTTCTTTCCTGGCTCCAGGGCTGCCCTTTGGGCAAGGGAATGTTCTCCAAACCTTCTGCAGAGCTGCCAAACTCGTGATCATTTTTACCTTAGCAAATGATGGCACACAGAGCTGGACAGAAGCAGAAATAATTTGGCTGAGCTGATGCTGCTCAATGGTCCAAGGCTTAGTTGGAATCTTAATAATTTTAATGCAATTACCCTCGCAATTATGGTCAGATAAATCAATGCTCGGAGATCAGGGGAATCTTGAATTTCTGTTTGTTCTTTGTGCCCATCTCTGTGTCTGGATAAAACAGGACAGTGGATTAGAGGGAACAGGGCTCTGGCCCAGCGCAGCCTGTTAAACCCAAAATTAAGAATTTGGACTCACCATTTCCATCACTTGTTGGATTGATGAGCAGAAATGTCCTGCAATCAGAGGACTGTAATAAAGGAATTCCAGTTTATAGCACCAAAGATTTGCCCCCTGTGTGGTGAATTCTGCTCTAACGGGCAGATTTTGACCTTGAACAAACACTGACTTCCCCCAGCTCCAGTTTCCCCATCCCTGAGTGGGGAATCTGGATCCCTCTGCACCTGCCAGAGCTCAATTCCAATTTTCCAATGACTCTCTATATATTGGTGTAGAGACCATTGCAAAAATTCGGCCAAAACATTGCCGATTTCTTCATATATGTGTGTGTTTTCCTCCAAAAAGCCCTGTTTTTCTATAAATACATAAAATAAATATATTCCAAAAGGATCTCCTTTGGCACAGAGATTTTCATCTGAACAGACTAACAGGTGTCAAAGCCATAAAACCAAATCCTGGGCACACCACACCTGCATTTCCTGGAGTAAACCTGGCCTGGAACCCAGGTGGGAAATGAAGAATTGGAGGTGAAGCCTCTCTCAGCTCCACAATGAGCGGAACATTCCAGAACATCAGAAGCCCTGTTCATTTACCCACACCTGTGAGCTGCTGCAGCCAGGGGAAATCGGGAGCTCCCTGCTGTCTGCCAGCTTTGTTATTCCAGCTGCCCTGGACTTAATTCCAAGGAATTTCCACCAAACAAGGAGCCAGAATTCCTGCTGGAATTCCAGTCACTGCTCCAGAGCTGCAGCCCTGGGTTTGGAGCCCTTCAGGGCTGGCCTCCATTTGTTTGATATTTTGAAATGGAGGGAGGAGGAGGAAGGAAGGGAAATTTTTGGCTTTTGAACAGGTTTGTTCTGTCCAGGAGTCAGGCTGAATCAGCTGGGAGTGAAAAAAAGGATTGCTTTCCTCTGCCAGCAGGGATGGGACTGGGACAATCTTTGGGATGTTCCTCCTGCCCATCCCATGGTGGCACTGGGGGAATGGGAGTGGGGATTTATGGAAGGGAAAGCCTTTATCTCTTTAGTTGGATCACTGTGGGAATGGGGGTTTATGGCAGGGAAGGTCTTTATCTCGTTTTTGGCATCACTGTGGGAATGGGAGTGGGGGTTTTATGGTAGGGAAAACCTTTATCCCATTCTTGGGATCCCTGTGGGAATGGGGTTTCTAGGGCAGGGAAAACCTTTATCTGTTTTTGGGATCACTGTGGGGATGAGAGTAGGAGTTTATGGCAGGGAAAACCTTTATCCCATTCTTGGGATCACTGTGGGAATGGGGGTTTATGGCAGGGAAAACCTTTCTCCCTTTGCCGGGATCACTGGGTGGGTTGGGAGCCAGGATTTGGAGGAGGCAGGGCTGGCACTGAGTGCCCAGGACAGCACAGCCACGGTCCCCAGTGTCCTGCCCTGCCCCTGGGCTGCCCACCTGGCACATCCCTCAGCGGATTTATGGATTTAACCTCCCCCTTTTGTCAGCTCCAAGGAGCTGAATCTCCATCTCGAAGCTCTCCAGCTCCCAATCTCCCTCATTTCCTTCACACCTCTCCTTCCTGCTGCTTTCCTTCTCTGACAGGTTCTGTAAATCACCTCAGCCCAGGTTCCCTTCTCTGGCCACCAACCCCGGCCAGGCTGGTGTCAATCCCTGTCCCTGCTCTTCCTCGCCTGTTTTGGGGCAGCTGAAGCTGAAAGAATTGGTTTTGAGCCGAGGCTCGGAGCCTGCCTGCTCGAGGGAACTTCACTGCACCCTTGAAGGGTTACCTAATGTGCTGAGATTGCCGTGTCTGGTTACCCGAGTGCCTCCTTCCCGCTTCTCCAGAGAGGAATTGCTGACTGCCATCTCGTCTGGGCTCTCAAATTGTGTTTCCTGGAATGTGCAGCCCTTGGCAAACGCCAGAACTCCATCAGAGCAGAGGAGGGGACGGGAAAAAGACCCCTCAGTTCACCACTTCCACCAACGGGGTCGATAAAAATTTCGTCTTTGCCCCAGAACTGTTTCCTTTTTTCTTCTTTTTTTTTTTTTAACTCTATATTTTTTTACTCCTTTTTTTAAACTCCATTTTTAAACTCCATTTTTTTACTCCTTTTTTTAAACTCCATTATGTTTACTCATTTTTTATTTAAACTCGATTTTTTTAAACTCCTTTTTTAAACCCCATTTTCCCCCCTTTTTTAAACTCCTTTTTTTTACTCACTTCTTTAACTCTTTTTTTTTTTTTTTTACTCCATTTTTTACTCTTTATTATTTTTTTTTTTTTTTACTCCAGCTTGAGTGTTTTAAGGGATTGTTTTAAAGGATTTTTTTTGTACCCAGCAAACTCCCTGCAGGGCCAGCCCCTGCCAAAATCCACTGCAGAATTCAACAGGCATCGGGAAACCCCTGGGACATTTTGGGAAGTGCAGAGATTTTGTCTTGTCCTGAGAGGCGAGGCCTGAACAGACCTGGATCAAATATCCAAAAATAAAGGTTTATTTTGTGGGGTCAGTCCCTATGACCACCCCAACCACATGCTGCTCTCTCCATCCAGCAGCACAGATGGATTTCTTTACCTGTGGTGCCTCGAGAGCAGGATTTTCCACGAGGTTTTGATTTTTTTGTGATGCCCTTGGGACATTTCCTGTTGTCCTCCTCAGGTGAGAAGGTGCTAACTGGCTCAAAAATCCTTCTCCAAAATTCAAAATCTCAAAAAAGCTCCTCCAAAACCCTCTCACTGCACTGCCCTGCCCTTGGAAGCAAGGGGAGATGAGGAGATAGTGCCTGGCTGGCCACCAGGACGAGAGGTTTTCATTAAAAGTGTGTGAAAAGCCTCGCTGTTTTTTCAGCAGTGATTAAATGAAAATATATGTACACGCCAGAGACCTGATGTCAGCCCTGTAGGCAACACAGCCCGAGATGAGAGACTGAAGAAATCCGAAATTGTCGCTGGTGTTATGAATTCGCCGTGCCCCCGGCTCTGAGGGTTTTCCTTGATGACAATTTTTTTAATCTAAGTGCGTTGGGGGTGGCTTTGAAGCTGAGAATTCCGAGTGCAGCTGGCAAAAACGGGGATCTGGAGCCCGGCAGAGCGAGGGAATCCTTTAAAAACTAAACTGGGGGGAACCTGAAAAACACTTCAAGGCTCTCCTGCCTTCTGATATTGAGCAGAATGACCAAAATGTTCACTCAGAGGTGTGGATTAATCTGGATTTTTAGCCCCTGAGGGTCAGGAAGGAGCTGGAACCTTCCCAGGGCAGCAAAACACGAGATTTGTCTCCTTACAGCTGGAGGTGTTGCAGCTTTTGGACTCCTTTTCTGCCCTCAAGATAAGAAAACCAGAGATGCTCAACAAATGCCTGCTGAGATATTGCCCCAAAAGTATTTATTCACTGCACCTCAACATGCTGAAAATACAGCTCAGGGCTGAAATATTGCCCCAAAATTATTTATTCACTGCACCTCAACTGGCTGCAAACTCAGCTCAGGGCTCAGATGTTGCCCCAAAAGTATTTATTCACTGCACCTCAATATGCTGAAAATACAGCTCAGGGCTGAAATATTGCCCCAAAAGTATTCACTGCACTCCACAAGTTGGAAAAACAGCTCAGGGCTGAGATATTGTCCCAGAAGTATTCACTGCACTCTGGCAGGCTGCAAATACAGGTCAGGGCTCAGGTGGGAGGCAGGTGTTCATCACTTAGAGGAGCTTTTTGAGAATTCTCTTCTTTTCCCCTCTGTTTTATGGCTCACCTTCAAATGCTCCTCAGAGAACAGAACAGGCACAAAGGCAGCTCAGGAAGGGCGAGAGGCATCCTTGTCACAGTCCTTGGTGTCAAAAATAGCTGCCTGAGACGTTCCTGCTGCTGCTGGGAGCTGAATGATGATCATAACTCGCTGTCCTCGGGTTTTTTTGGGTTGGTTTTTTTGCAGGGCAGTGTCCTTCCCTCCGCAGCGTCTCGCAGCCCTGGGTGGCTGCAGGGCCCAGTCCCTTCCTCTCATGTCAGACATCACAGGGCTGGAGATCAAACAGCCCTTAATGAATGTGGAGCTCGTTAGTGCCAGCCGTACGGGGCCTGGAAAAGCCAGGGGGAGGAGGAGTGTGGGGTCACTGCTGCTGGAGAGAAGGGGACAGGGCGGTTTGGGGTGTGCAGCTGCCCAGCTCACCCCCTCACATGTGGGTTTGAGCAGCTCTTTGTTGCCTTGATATTGATTTTAGGGCAGAGCTGGTGGTTGGCTTTTTGGCTGTCCCTCCCTCGCTTTCCCTTTTCTGTACCTCCTGAAATCTTCGGGGTGAGCTCTGCCCAAACCTGATCCCGTTTTATCCTCCTTTTTCTAAAGCAAAAATTGGATTTGCAGACCCTCAGGTGCTGAAAGCAGCGCTCCTCTTCTTGTTCTCCCTTTGCTCCTTTGCACAAACCTGCTCCTGACAGGCACAGGGAGCCCCGGGTCACACCCTGGGGAGGTGACATAGGCAGAGCTCACCTGGATTATCCTCAGGTGCTTCTGCTGGATCCTCAGCACTGATCCCGGGCTCCCACAGCAGCCTGTGGAGCCTGAGGATTGATTTTCCTCCCTCACCAGCTCTGCTGGCCTCGCAGACACGGTGTGGGCGCTCTGCAGGAGCCCCCGTAGAGCTTTGTGCTCTCTCTGCAAACGCAGGAATTCTGCAGGTGGGAAAGGCTTGGCTGAGAACCCTGGGCAGGAAAAACCCCCTGGATGTGCTGAGGAGCCGTGATTCCTGTGCTCAGCACGGGCTGGAGGCAGCCTGGCCTGAGGCAGCTGCTGAGGGGGCTCTGGGCACGGGGAAGGGACGACAGGCTGTGGGAGCAGAGATTTCTGCATTTGCAGAGGGATGGAGAAGGATGATGCTGTTTTACACCACAACAACACAAACTGTGAACTTCAGAAGGCTGAAAATGACTCCTTGATTTTTGGGCTGTGTCTCCCTTTTATACCATTTCACACAGCCCAATCTGATTGGTGACACAAAGACAAACCTCTTCACTCCCATTGGTCAGAGCAGAGGGACATCAAGAAGAAATCCCTCCTGGGGAAAAGAAATGAAAATATAGGTACAGTTCACAAAAATAACTCTACTGTTTACAGAGAATTTCCTAAAAAAATTTCAGAAAACCAGAACACCTCAGGCACGGAACCAGGGCTCCACTGGTTTATACTTTTATATTATTTTATACTATTATATCCCTTTTATACCATTTCCCACAGCCCAATTTGATTGGTGACACAAAGACAAACCTCTTCACTCCCATTGGTCAGAGCAGAGGGACATCAAGAAGTCCCTCCTGGGGAAAGGAATGAATAACAAAGTTACAGCTACAAAAACATTTCTCCTGTTGACAGAAAATCCCCTGGGAAAAGGATTTCAGAAACCCAAAACACCTCAGGCAGAGACCAGGGCTAGAGAAGGAGCAGGCTGTGAGGACACAAAACCCTCGGTGCTGGAGGTGCCCTGAGCCTCTGGCAGTGCAGGAGGAGCAGAGCTGAGCCTGGCTGGGCTGAGGTGCTGAATGCACTCATCAATACTTTAATCAACAGCGCTGGTGTAACTCGCCTGAACTGGGGAGGAAAAGAAACCCAGAGGTTAATTGGAGTGCTGGGGCTGCACTCAGTGGATAATTAAATCACTGAGAAGGGGCAGAAGCAGCGGGATGTGGCCCTTTGAGGCTGGAAACAAGGACAATTTTCACAGTGGAATGTGTGCAAATGTGTGTGGAAGGTGTGGCTGCTGCCCCTCTGGGAACTGGGAAATTCCAGTTTAGCAGATTGGTGTGACCAGTTTGTCACCCTTCCCTGGGCTCAGAGGATCATTTGTCACCCTTCCCTGGCCTCAGTGGATTATTTGTCACCCTTCTCTTGCTCAGTGGATTATTTGTCACCCTTCTCTGGGGTCAGTGGATTATTTATTTGTCACCCTTCCCTGGGCTCAGTGGATTGGTGTGACCCATGGATTGTCACCTTTCCCTTACTCAGTGTAATATTTGTCACCCTTCCCTGAGCCCAATGGATTATTTATTTGTCACCCTTCCATGGCCTAGTGGATTAATTGTCACCCTTCCCTGGGCTCAGTGCCTTGGTGTGACCAGTGGAATATTTGTCACCCATCCTTTATGCACTGGATTATTTGTCACCTTTCCTTGTGCTCACTGGATTATTTGTCACCCTTCCCTGGGCTCAGTGGATTGGTGTGACCTGTGGATTGTCACCTTTCCCTTACTCAGCGGGATATTTGTCACACTGGGTTATCTGTCACCCCTCCCTGGACTCAGCTGCCTCTGGCTGCTGTTCCTGCTCATCCTGGAGCCCTCTCAGGGATTTCTCCCTCTGACCCAAAATGAAAGCCCTGCCAGTGCTGTGCCTTTCCTGAAGCTCTCCTTTTCTCTTTTTCCATCATTTTTCCCCCTCTTTACATCAAGAGGACTTTTCTCTGTCCACAATGTTGCAGACAGACAGGATCTAACAGGGAATGTGAGCTTAGAATGGTCCCAGGGCTCCTGGAAATCGGCCTGACCAACTTCAGGTGCCCAAAGGCATCATTTTAAGTGTGGACAGACTGGCACAGGCAGAAAAAAATCCCTTTGGGCCCATGAAATCCATGCAAAGAAAGGGAAACTTGGGGGCTCAGGTCGTATGGTTTTTTTTTAAAGTATTACCTGAGTGGAGAACCCTGTGGGGGAAAAAAAAAAAGAAAAAAGGCTGTTCTGGAGCAATTCAGGAATTTTCTCTTCATTTACAGACTAAAGGCAAAGTCTGCCAGTGTTAGGATTTTAATTAGGGTGAATTAAAAGCTCAGAGGAAAGTGGAATTATTCGTAAAAAAATAACACTTAAAACCTTGATGTAGAGCATGAGAGGAGAGCAGGAACCTGCTGGGAAACATGGAATAAATGCAGGAGAGCAGGGCCTGGGTGTCGGGGCTGTCACAAGGAACTTCGCCAGCCTTTAAAAGGCCCAGACAGTTTGTGATAAGGGATGAGATATTTTTCCTCTGGCAGCGAAGAAATATTGGCAATAAAAATGCTTCAGCCGCTTTTAGGCTCCGTCCCGTGATTTGATTAATTCCCTAGATTCTATTTATTTTCCGTGATGAATTGGAAATCCCGTTTCCCATTGATTTTGTCACTCAGAGGGACACTACCTGCACAGAAAAGCGAGTTCATCACAGCAATCCCAGCTCCTCACACCTGCTTCAGCCTCGTGGTCCCCATCAAGGTGAGTTTAATTCAATTTAGGAGCTTTGAAAGGACCACACTCCACCTCCAGACCTGCAAACCATCAAATCCCCTCCTCCAAAGCGCAATTCAGCTGATTTTTTTCTCCATTTTTACATCCCCAAACCCTCTGATAAATAAGTTTTCCTCCACCCCTACCCCCAAATAAATTTCCCTCCAATTAAATCCTTAGGAAACCTCCAGATAAAATGGTTGTGGTCCCTGTTTGACTTCTCAGGGAGGGGAGATGAAGATTTCTTTTTCAAAGCCTGATGCAAATGCGCAGCTTTTGCTGCTGTTCGATGAAGTTGATCATTTTAGTGAGGAGGTATCAATGCAATTTTCCACGCCACTGGCTCAAAGATTGGCCCTGGGTGTAAATGTTCCTTTTCCTCTCATTTGCGTGTGGGGCAGCAAACAAAAAGAGAAGGAAAATTCTTCTGTTGTCTCGCTGTTAAATATTATTATATCCTAAATAAATCTCTGAAATCCTGCCCCACAAGAGGCAGCAACACTGCATTTTTTTGCAGTGTAATGTAAATGAGTGTAAACGTTCCTTTTCCTCTCATTTGTATGGGGCAGCAAAGAAAAGGGGAATGAAATTTTCTGTTTTCTTGCTGCTAAATGTTTTTATATCCTAAATAAATCTCTGAGATCCTGCCCCAAAAGAGGCAGCACCACTGCATTTTTTGCAGTGTAATGTAAATGAGTGTAAACGTTCCTTTTCCTCTCGTTTGTGTGGGGCAGCAAACAAAAGGGGAAAGAAAATCTTCTGTTGTTCCCTGCTAAATGTTTTTATATCCCAAATAAATCTCTGAAATCCTGCCCCAAAAGAGGCAGCACCGCTGCATTCTTGTAGTTCCTTATTTCCATCTGTGCCTCAGCCAAGTGCAGAACTGGGGAATGTCTTTCCAGCCCATTACATTTCCCAGTGAAAGAAAAAAAAAATAAAAGTGAGAATTGCCTCGGATGTTCGTGGGAAGCCACTGGGATGTAAAACACCTGAAAAATGAAATATTAACTTTGCCACCCGAGCCAGTAATGGCTGTTATGTTTTTGCATTATAACACATTAAGGTGAAGCTCCTGCCTAAGAAATAAATAAATTAAAAAAAAAAAAAAAATTCCCTCAGCTCCCATCCCCAGGAATGACAGGCTGATGGGAGAGGATAAAATTGGAAAGTTGGGAGGGAGGGGAATAAAAAAAAAATAAAATATAATATATTCACAGTTTAGATGACAGCGACTATAAAGACAGACTGAGCTTAAGTGGAAGTTGCAAAATATCCTTGGGAAGCCTTATTCCCTCCAGATTGCTGCCAGATATCCTGGAAAGTGTGTGTTTGTAGCAGAAGAAAAGCAAAAACCTTATGGGTTGAGGAAGGAAAAGCATCTCTTGTTGCTGTTTAGTTCACGGAATCGACAGAAAATCCTCAATATTTGTCCCTTTTCGGAGCAGTTTTCTGGCTCTGCTGATCAGGGGTGGGTGAACACAAAGCTCCAAAGCTTTGGGAGTGGCTGGAGGTTTGGTTTACCTTGAATTTTGTGGGGAAATTCTGGATTTTTTAAGGCTTCTTTTTACCCCTTTACTGCGTTGTGGTGGGAGCTGCTCTGAGCCGGAACCTGCAGAAGGCAAAACCACCTTGAGAGGCTTAGAGGAGAATGGATCAAAAAACGCTTTAATTCCTCGTTTTTCCTTCACTGTCCCTTCACTTTCCACTCCAAAAATCCTCCTTTCATCACTCAGGAAGGAAGATAATTGTAGAAATAAACCACCTCCAATCTTTTTCCTGCTCTATCCCCTCCAAAAATCTGCATTCCCCTTCCACAACGCTGCTGGCTTTAATGTGAGAAGGAGAAAAATCTGCCTCATTAGCAACGATGGCCTCATTCTGGAGCCCATTTTAGTGTTATTTGTTTGGACTTGCTCCTGTTCGAGGTTCTTTTGCTATGCCTTGAGAGAGAACTCCTCGTTTTTATTCTTCAGAAATAAAAAAAGTTATTTTGTGGTGAGCAGATGCCAACAGGAATCCTCTGCCCTAAAGAGCCTTTGGATAAATGGGTTTTACTCCAGGTCTGCTAATTAAACAGTCTGGAGACTTCAAGGGCCAGGAAAGAAAGAGGGGGGAAAAAAAGGTGATAAAAACAATGTAGCTGATAATATTTAGGTTTCCAAACGATCCCCAGTGAGTTAGAGGTGATCTAAACGAGCTCAGATGAAAAATTCTGGATCAACGGGGAGCAGTGGATAACGAGAGGCAGGTTTTTTTCAAAAAAAACAACGTTTTCTAGGATTGAAGCTTTGTTTTAAAGCAAATTTCTCCTGTCAGGAGCTCAAGCAGGAGGGGTGTTTTAAGGGGAGTATTCCCAGCAGGGATTTCTCTCCTTGGAGGTGCCACACCTGATATTTTCCCCGAATTTAGTGACTCCGCAGTGAGTTCATCCCCGAAATAGGTGACAATAAGGTGATTATTGTCACCGAGGGCAGAATGAGGATTCTTTGGGAAAGCTTTGGCAGTTCCCTGGAGCAGAATGTGGGAATGGGTGTTTAATCTGGGAATTTTGGCTGGTTTTTTCCACCCAAGGATGCTGCTGGAATGATGGATTTGGCTTCTTTTGGTGCCCAGCGTGACTTGGTGCTGTTCCTCCCCATGTCCCAGGGCTGTGCTGGGCTCTGTCCCTCCCTGGGGAGAGGATTTGGGATCCCTGATGGACACTCCTGGAAATCTGCACCTCCCTGCCCTCATCCCAGCCCTGCTGGTGCAGCTGATTACTGTCACCGAGGGCAAAATGAGGATTCTTTAGGAAATCTCCATCTCTTGGGCTGTGACCTCCCCATCCTCCTGCAGCCCTTGGGCAGGTGCTGAGGGATGGATTTGCTCAGCCCAGCCTGGAAAGTGCTTTTTGGACTAAAAACACCATCCACAGTTCCACTGGAGGCCTTCCCAGGCCACGCTTCGTTTGCAGCAGGCTCGGAAATGAGTTTTTATTCGCAGGCTCGTGGGGGGAAGAGCCATAAAAAGCCAAGAGAGAGAAGCGCAGGCAGGAGCTGCATCAGAAATGTTTGGAAAAGGCACTGCAAGGTCTCCCAGGCTGGTCAGAGAGCAAAGTTTTCCTGGCTAAGAGTCCCACACAGGGACGCCTCTGAGGATTAATAATCAGGAGGAAAGCGATCAATTATGATGAACAGCAAATTATTTTCCAAGCGTTTTGTGCTATTAAAGACAAATAAAGCAGAAGAGGAGATAACCACCCCTATTAATAATGATTAATCCAGCCCTGTCAGCAGCTGGATCCTCACTGCCTGCCTCTGAGCAGACCCGGCTGGGCAATTTAACACTCAGGACTCAGCACAGCCTGGATTTATCACCATTAGTTTGTTGCTCTTTGTTTTGACAAACATTATCAGCGAATGTTTGTCGCTTCTCGCTCAGGTGTGGAGGTACAGGGGGTTTGACATGATTTATCTGGGGTGATCACAACGATATTCCTCGTCTGGAATCATCATCGTGTTCCTTACCTGGGATTTGAGGTGCCTTTAAAAAGAGAGGCAGCACTGACACGTTCTGTGCTAGAAAAAAAATCAAATTATTGAGAACTCTTAATCCCTGCAGTAAGTACAACGTGTTCTGGCTGGGTGCTTCCAAGGAGAAAGCTGAATTTATTTTATTTTATTTTATTTTTGTCCGTATTGGGATTTTTGGAGCGCCCAGGAGTTGTCAGAAGAAGGGGATGATAATCCAGCAAAGGAGAAGTGAGGAGAGGGAGGGGACATGGAGCACAGCAGTGACCTTGGGGTGCACAGGCGTGGGGAAAGAGGAAAAGCGGATTAGGGAAGGGAAAAATTAAATTAGAGTAGGGAAAAAATAAAATTCCCAGTGGAAAAAGTGGTTTTGTGGCCTGTAGCCCATTCCAGAAAAGCCACTGTGCTCTGTGTGAGCTAATCTGGACTCCAGAAATCCCCGTGGATCCTGAAAATCTCTTTACAGTGAACTCATGGAATAGAATCCTCATTTATGCTGGAAAAGCTCTCCGATATTGAGTCCAGCCATAAAGCCAACCCTGGCAATGCCTCGAATCCAGGACCTGAGAGCAGCATCGTTATCCCCACGGGAATCTGGAGAGGAGGAACCCACAGAGAGCCCAGGGATTGCCACTGTCCTCTCATTCTGCTCCCTGGAGGGCACCGAGAGAGCCTTAATGGCATCTTGATATTTCAAACCCAGGCAGGAGCTGCCGCCTCTCGGGTTTTTTCGCGGGTCCCTGACATTTGGGAGAGCTGTGATGGGATAAATGCTCCGGAGAGGAGCTGATGAGGTGTGAGCACCTCCAGATGAGGGGATGGAGCGGGCTGACAGAGATAATGATGGCTGGGGCACGCCGAGAGACAGGCTGGGCTCGGGAAAAGGGGATTGGGATGGGGGAATGGGGATTGGGAAATGGGGATTGGGCTGGGGAAAAGGGGATTTGGTTTGGGAAAAGGGAACTGGGCTGGGGAAAAGGGGATTGGGATAGGAGAATGGGGATTGGGATTGGGATGGGGGAATGGGAATTGGGCTGGGGAAAAGGGGATTTGGTTTGGGAAAAGGGAATTTGGCTCAGGAAAAGGGGATTGGGCTGGGGAAAAGGGGATTGGGATTGGGCTGGGGAAAAGGGGAGTGGGCTCGCCATGTGGGATCAGGAATTTTGCTGGCTGCCTCCACTGAACCCCCCCAGAGCAGCATCTCACCGAGGGATCTCCATGTCTGGGTGATGCTGAAGGGGCTGTTTTCGGAGCTGAGCCTTTGAGAAGGACACAAGGGCGGCTCAAAGACACAGGGATGAGCCCTGAAATCCATGCAAAGGCCTTGGCTCCAGCGCTCCCGACATTTCCATATGCCTGGTAATTAAATAGCGAGGCAAGGGAAGGAGCCCAGCTCCTCTAATAGCAGGGGAAAGGAGGCAATCGTGGAACTTCCATCTGTCTGCAGAGATCCTTGATGGGGCAGATCCATCAGCAGCCCTGAGCCCTGTGCCAGCCTCAATTAGACTAAACAGCATCAAAGGGCAGCTCGGGTAATAAATATCCCTGCAGAATCCAACTGGACTCTTCCCACTCACTGCTGGAATAATAATCATTAATGAGAGGGGCCAGATCCACACCCAGGCCGGGCTTGGGAAGGGGGTGATGTTTTATTAGGGGGTAAAAATCCACATCTCCTTTCCTCAGGATTGCTGCTGTCATTCCCTGGATTGCTTTTTTCCAGAGTTTGGGGAAGGACAAGCCAGCACTACCTCTGTTGTGAAAGGGTGGCCTCAGGGAATAGGGAAGTTCAGCCCCGGTTTGTGCCTGAGGTGTTTTGGTTTTCTGAAATTCTTTTCCATGGGGATTTTCTGTCAACAGGAGAAATGTTTTTGTAGCTGTAACTTTGTTATTCATTCCTTTCCCCAGGAGGGATTTCTTGATGTCCCTCTGCTCTGACCAATGGCAGTGAAGAGGTTTGTCTTTGTGTCACCAATCAGATTGGGCTGTGTGAAATGGTATAAAAGGGAGACACATCCCAAAAATAGAGGAGTCATTTTCAGCCTTCTGAATCTCAGAGTCTGTGTCACTGTGGTGTCAAACAGCATCAGGGGAACGTGTGAAAGGCCACCAAACCCCCGGTGGCATGTCCCCAGGGATGGATCTGCTCCTCCCGGGGCTGCTCCTGAGTGTTCCTGAGCCAAGTGGCAGCGCACAAATGTAAAATAATGAGGCAGCAGCCCGGAGTGTCTGCGGCAGGCGGGGAGGAATGAAGATGGATGAGTGTAGCTAAGAGACAATTTGAAAAGGGATAAATACAGGCAACAAGTTATTCACGGGCGGCAATTTGTAAGGAGTGCTAAAAACCTTCAGACAGGATTGTTTCACATCGCCTCGCTTTCTATTTGCAGCCTGACAGTTCTCATGTAAATGGTGCTGATGGATGGCTGCAAACCGGGCTGCTCCTCTGTTATTGATCACATTAACTCTCCCCGTGCTGAGGAGAGAAAAATGGGTGATTAAATGGGAAGGCATGGAAAAATGGGTGATTAAATGGGAAAAGCCTGATCCTGGGTGCAGAGGAACAGTGGGAAGGGATTAGGATACTGAGCAGGTTCCATGGGGCCAGGGGAAGGGGCTGAAAAGGGAGTTTTGGTTGGGATTTAATGGCCTGAAACACTGGGAAAGGTGGGGAGGAGATGGAGGATTTTCTCATGAAGTGAAATGGTTGAGGAGTTCTCCAGAGAAGCTGTGGCTGCCCCTGGATCCCTGGAGATGTCCAAGGCCAAGCTGGACAGGGCTTGGAGCAGCTGGGATAGGGGAAGGTCCATCCCATCCTTAGGGATGGGACAAATGAGCTTTAAGGTCCCTTTTGTGATTCTGTGATTCTTCACTTGGTGCCACTTCTCCTTCATCACGGTTTTAACCCGGGCTGACCTTCCTCCCTCCCATCCTGCCAGGATTCCAGGGAATGCTGTGGTGGCTGCAGCAGCTGGGAAAAAAAATTCCAAATAAATCTATGCATAAAACCAAAAAAAATAACCTATGCATTCCTATTCACCAACCATGTTAAGTGTGTATCAGAACACCTTATAAAAAGTAATAAGAATTAGAAAATAAAGCCTTTTTTTCTATGCTCTTTGCTTGTTAATATTTGGAGTCTTTCTTTCGTGTCCTACAGCGACAACAACCTTTTCCCCTCTGTCTGAGCAGGGCTGAGTTCCCCTGAGCACGAGAAGGTTTTTGGCTGGGAACAATCCAAGAGACCAACAGCGGCTCCAGGATTATTCCCTGAGCTTTTCCCTGACCTTGTTCCCTGGGATCCTGCACAGGATGGGTCCTTGTGGTGCTGAGTGAGCAGATCCAGCTGCACCATCCCCAAAAATTTGCTTTCAGTGTGGATTTTCTCTCCTGCAGGATGAGGACAGCGAGGTCACTGCCAGTCAGGGCTGTGGGTTCCCTGTGGAATCATCTGCCTGTGACTCAGCATTCCAGGGATTTGTGGCCCTTCCCTCTCTGCTGCAGCATCTGGGGAGAGCAGCCAGGTACCCAGGTGTGCCTCAGGCCTCTCCAGCAGCTGCTCCTCTCTTCCCTGACAAGAAATTCCAGGCAGCCTCTGGATTTAGAGGCCGTGACGAGCTGTAAATCTCAGGGCTGGCATCGCTGAGGAGCTTCAACACAAGTGGAGAGCTCAATTTAGGAGCCCTCCACTCGAAAAAAATCAGCAGTGCTGCAGAATTTTCAGGCTGAGAAGCAGCCAAAAGCAGGTCTGCAGCGAAGGATTTCTGCAGAAATCTGAAAATTTCATTTTTGACCTTCACTTTGAGTGGATTTGGACCAGGTATTATTTTAGGAAGGACAATGTTCTCAGCTGAACTGATTTACCTGAGTGTGTTCAGGTCCTGAATTCATCTGAACTCTTCAATTTATACTGATTTTAGACCCATTTCCACCTCTTTCTTGGCCAACCCATCCTTAAACCTCCTCTTCGAGGAGTATCAGGGTTTGGATTATTATTTATGTGATGCTTTACTTTGTCCCAGCTGGATTTCCTGCCTGTGCAAGGAAGAGCTGTGAGGTTTTTGGGTCCAGGGGAGTCGTTCCTGGGAGATCTCTGGAATGTGGCACAGCACGTGGAAACTGCACTTCTGAAGGTCACTTTTCATTTCCACCAAATAACTTTAAAATGTGCTTTTATGCAGCGTTTTGATTTAGGAGTGGAAGATTTTTTTGAGCTCCTCTGCTGGGATCACTCCTGAATATTAAATTAAATAAAGAGTGAGGGAGTGTCGCCCCTCGAGTTGAGGATGTTGTCACCCTGGGGAAGAAGGAACCTGTCAGAAACCTTGGATTGTGCTGATGGCTTGAGCCTGGGAAATGCATCTGGGAAGGGAATTCTCCACCATGGCTCTGCCCCTTCCATAAATATGGAATTACCAGCCCAGACCATGAGGAGAACGGAGGGGAAACTGGGATTGAGATCCCTCTGCTGAGCAGGCAGCTGAGCTGGGACATCCCAGTCCATGCTTGGATTTCAGATCCCTCCAGCTCTTTTTGGGATGTAAACCTCAAATTTGATCCGTTTTCTCCTCTGACTTCACCTTTGCAAACTGCATTTTCCTTTCCTCAGCCCACGGTTGATCTTCTCCCAGTCATTCCCATTGACTGCATGAGCTGAGTAATAAAATTTTAGGCCTCACGCACTGAAAATCAGGTTTTATCCCATGAATTCCTCAGTGCAGGGGACAGGAGCTGCCCTTGCCTGGAATTCTATTTTAAATAGAATTTTAAAGGTCCTTTCCTATATCTGATACTTTGCTTATTATTCCTCTTTGTGTTTTTCTCCCTATTCCCTTCTAATTTCATGTCCTAATCCATGAAAAAATGGATTTTTTCATAGGACTGGTACAACTATGCAACTTTTGGAGTCTAAATAAAAAAAAAAAAATTAGCTGTGATGTCCTGCTTTTTCCTGGAGAGGTATTTTCTGATCACTTTTATGGAAAAAACCTGCAAACTCCCTGTTTTTTTGCCTTGGTTTTGACCAGGAATCTTTGCCATCCTGTCAGTGGAGAGAGAAGCAGACCCAGGGGAGATAAAGTTCTTTATCTAGAAGAGAACACGTGGTGGAAATGATGCTGGAGCTCTGCAGTCCCTGTGTCACAGCAGCAGGGAAACTGACCTTGTGCTTCAATGGTGGGCATTCCCAGGGGGGTATTGGCTGCAAATTAAATTAAAATTTAGTCCCTGCCTGGGTTTTTATTCCTGGGAATGGTGCTGGAGGTGTGGAGTGTGCAGTGGGAGGAACTGCAGCCACTCCTTGCCTCAGCCTTTACCACCACAATTAATTTTCATCACAGAGGAGGTGAAATTCAGCCCAGGAGACCCTCTTTGATTCCCAGGGAGGGAAAGTGTGTTGCTTTTATGCCAGGAAACGACACTTTAAACTGCTTTTAGATCCCCTGGTTCACACTTCAAGCCCCCGGTTTGTCAGCTGGCAGGTACCTGCTGCTTCCCCTGGGCACCTTTTCTGTCTGCCTTTGGTCTCCTCCTCTCCGTGCTCCAGGGCACCAGGCAGCTTCCAATTAATCAGGGTCAGGAAGGAAATTTCCCTGGGGGAAAAGTTATTTTCTCTCCTCCACCTGCTTTGAGAGGCTGGCTGAGCCTTGGAGCAAGAGCTGCTGGGCAGAGAGAGAGAGAGAGAGAGAGAGAGAGTGGATGATGGTAAATGAGGCTCGTGCCTAAAGCAGCCTGAAAACGTCAGGGCTTGAGCTCTTCCCAACAGCTCCTGGAGTTTTGGGGGTTTCCCTGCTGCTTCTGATGTGTCAGAGTCACCTGGGAGATGTTGGCTGCTGGGGGAAGAAGTTTGGAGAGGTTTCTGTGGAAGGGCTGAGGGGGGAATTCTGTCCTGCTGGTGAACTGCAGCCTGAGCATGGAATTCCCAATTCCAGAGCTCCAGAGGCAGGAAGGACCGAGGGGGAAAACTCAGGGATGGGTCTGGGTTTGGTTTACACGTTGGTGATGGTCACCAGGGGAGGCTGAGACAGAGAACAGCAGGTTTTTTTATCCTTTAGAGGAAAAGGGTTGAGCTTATCTGCTGATGTTCCCCACATTCACTTTACTCATCTCTTGGGGTATAAAAACATTTCTCTCCTATCTGAGGCAGCTCAAAACCCTCAGCTGAGCTCAAAATCCTCAGACTCCCAAGAGTCTGGAGGTGCTGCTCCCTCTGAGCACATGAGTGCATGAAGCTGCCCCACACACAGAGAAATAATTGATCAAATCCTCCTCCAGCTGGACAAAACCCAAGCCACAAGAATTGTTCCCCTCTGAGTATCATTGCAGTGTCCCCACTTCCTGCACTGGAGCCCGTTATCTTTAATTAACACTCCTAAATTCCCTTTTCTCTCCTTCCCAGACCGGTTAATAACTCTTGGATCTCATTAATGGTTTTTTTATTTTTCCTCAGCAAATTCACATTTTTCTTTCCAAGTCCGACTTTTTTTTTAACAAATAATGAGTCTAATTTATGCTGGTAAAAAAAAAAAAAAAAAAAAAAAAACCCACCAAAAACGACAAGCTGACCTTCTCAGCTTTATATTGCAATTTAAAATAAAATTTAAAAAAAGGGAGGGGAGGAGTGCTGGAAAGTGACTCCAAGAAGTGGCTGCACAAGCACTCGTTTGCCTCATCACTCCTTGGATTTTTTTTTTTTTTTGGCATAAATTGGCTGATTTTTGGCCTCTCTGGAGTGGGAACAAAGCGTCCCTGCAGCCCCACCGTGAGTCAGCAGCATCTGTCACCACGTCCCCACCTGGCCCAAGTCCCCACCGTGCCTTGGGAGCTGCCAGGGCTCAGGGGTGTGTTATTAGAGGAGGGATTTATTATTAGATGAGGAGGGATTTATCATTAGAGAAGGAGGGATTTATTATTAGAGGAGGAGGTATTATTAGAGGAGGAGATATTTATTATTAGAGGCTTGAAACTTGAAATCCCACACCTTTAAATAGCTGTGAGGTGAGCACAGGGAGGGTTTTGGCTGGGCTGGCTTCAGCCAACCCTCAGCCTGTGGAGGGGGATCTGCTGGGAAACTGCACAGAAATGATCCTGGAAAACCTGGAGCTGAAGGAGATGGGAGTGATTTTATTTTTGGTTTTTTGGTGTTTTTTTTTCCTGGAGATTTGAGGTGTGGGATAGCGCAGGGAATGCACTCAGTGCCTGTGATACAGAAATGATTTGGAATTTTGTGCTCTGGGGGTACAAATCCACTGGGACACCTGGCTGGGTGCAGGAAAAGGTGCAATAAAATAAAATAAAATAAAATAAAATAAAATAAAATAAAATAAAATAGGGATTGCAGAAGCAGGAGGCTCACCTGCAGTGACCTGCTGGGGAAAATGCCACCCTGGGGCAGATGCCAGGCACCTGCAAAGGGACAAAGGGACACCCTGCTGCCCTCCCTGAGCCCCCCAGGTGAGGTTTGTCCCCTCCTCCAGCTGCAGAGGAGCTGCTCCCAAGGGCAAGGGCCGGGATTTATTGCCAACCTCAGTTCTGCATCCCAGCAGAGGCATCAGGGCCACCAGCACACGACTGAGGCAGGGCTGGGCTCTGCTGCAGCCAAAGCTCTGGAAGGCAAACAAACAAAGGGAGAAGCTGCAGTTTGAGATGCTGGCAGGGATAAAAGTTCATTGGAGGGGATTTTCGGGATCTGGAGAAGCTGATGGATTCTGTTGTTTGGGGCTGAGGAGAGGTTGTTATCTCCAGAATGTGGCTGGAACAGGGAGAGCTCCCAAAGGATGCTCAGGGGATGGGGCAGAACGTAATGCAGAGAGCTCAGAGCGGGGCTGACTTTAATGACAATCACCCAGCACTGCCTCCCGGGGCTGTTTGCATCCCCTGAGACCCCAGAACCCTGTGGGGCATCAGGGCTCTCTCCTTGGCCTGACAAGCTCCACGCTGAGCTAATGCCGGGTTCGGTTCCTTCCCGTGGTTTCCTCAGGGTAATTTTACCCAAATTCGGGACTGGGAGAGGAGCCTGGGAGCAGAAATGTGGGATTTTCCCCCTCAGTGTGCTGTCACTGTCCCAGGCAAGAGCCACCTCTGGGTGTGTGTGAGGACCTGCAGAGCTGTGGCATCGCTTTGGGGCTCTCTGTGGGTTTGGGGTGTCTTTTCTTTCACCCTACAGATTCCTCACAGGGTTTGGGGTGTCCTTTTCCTTCACCCTACAGATTCCTCACAGGGTTTGGGTGGGTTTGGGGTGTCCTTTTCTTTTATCCTGTAGATTCCCCCACAGGGTTTGGGGCATCCTTTTTTTTTTTTCACCCTATAGATTCCTCACAGGGTTTGGGATGTCCTTTTCCTTCACCCTACAGATTCTTCACAGGGTTTGGGTGGATTTGGGGTGTCCTTTTCTTTCATCTTATAGATTCCCCACAGGGTTTGGGGTGTCCTTTTCCTTCACCCTACAGATCCCTCAAAGGGTTTGAGTGGTTTTGGGGTGTCCTTTTCTTTTATCTTATAGATTCCCCCACAGGGTTTGGGGCATCCTTTTTTTTTTTTTTTTTCACCCTATAGATTCCTCACAGGGTTTGGGATGTCCTTTTCCTTCACCCTATAGATTCCTCACAGGGTTTGGGATGTCCTTTTCCTTCACCCTACAGATTCTTCACAGGGTTTGGGATGTCCTTTTCCTTAACCCTATAGATTCCCCACAGGGTTTGGGTGGGTTTGGGGTGTCCTTTTCTTTCACCCTCCAGATTTTGTGTTTCTTGGGGCAGCAGAGCACGGGCTGTACCTGGGGAAGGTGCTGCTCCTCCAGACAGAGGCTGCTGCTTTGGCAGCTGTGGTTGCTGCATTCCCCTGGCACAGAAAGAGCTGGGGACTTGCAATTCATCCCTCTGGGCAAAGCCCAGCTCCAGCAGAGGGACAGCTGAGCTTTACAAAGCCTGAGCCTCGATGGTGCCCTTCAGCTCTGCCCCTGGAACGCCCAGACCCTGCGGGCACATTCCTGCTGGGAGCAAAAAAAACAAACAAACAAAAAAAACACCCAACCAAACAAAACCAAACCCAAAACCAAACCCACAAAAATCCCACAAAAAAACCCCAAAAACCCCAAATTAAAAAAAAAAAAAAAAGACAACCAAAAAACCAAACAACCCCCCCCAAAAAAAAACCCCAAACAAACAAACAAAAAAAAACCACCAAACCAAACCTAACCAAAACCAAAAGCAACAAATCTTCGTGGAGCTGAGCCTCAGAAGAAATTTGGGACCCCAGCACCCAGCAGTGCCCAGAGGAACCTGCAGCTATGTCTGACGGCAAAACCATCCACAAAGAGCGTAAAAAGGAGAAAAATTCTGTGTTTTCCATCCCAAAATTTGGCTGTGGCCATCCCCAGGGACAGATTCCTGCAGAGCAATCCTGCCTGCTGAAGGAGCTGATGCCAAACCCCCAAAAACCATCTCGTGATGCGGCAAAACCGAGCGAGTTCCCGAGGATGGAAACGGGGAGATAAAAGTTCCCCGTGAGCCTGAGCTGACAGGGAACAAGGCTGGCTTTAGGCTGGAATCAATAGCCCGGGGATGGAGATGGGATTCATTCCGGGCAGGCTGAGGCAGATTTTACCCACCCTAAATTCAGTG
The DNA here is from genome assembly GCA_014839755.1 of Sylvia borin. Lineage (NCBI taxonomy): Eukaryota > Metazoa > Chordata > Aves > Passeriformes > Sylviidae > Sylvia > Sylvia borin. The sequence goes on along the minus strand of CM025979.1, from coordinate 5,149,271 downwards.
TGTGCAGGAGCATTAAGGACTTCGACTTCCCGAGGAGTGACAACAGAAAGGGGGATTTGCTGCAGATAAAGTCAACTTGCATAACTCTGTAAAGGCTTAGAGGAAAGGGGAGAAATAAAATTCTTCTTTTAACAGCAGCTTTTTCCTACTTTTTCTCTTTTTTTTCTGCCCTCTGTAATGGGAGGAATCATGCTCCCAGTGTTGGGGAATAGCTGCATTATTTTCTCTTGCATTTTGGTTGATTATCCAACCAAAATTTCAGTTCTTGCTGTATTTTCCACTCTCCTGTGCCTGTCCTGTGACTCTCTGCTGAGCTCTGGATCACAGAAAACACAAATTCCTCTTTGGCTTGTCTCAGAGTTTTCACCTGACTCCTTGACCCCACTGTAAACTCTCAGAATAATACAATGTAAATAAGGAAATATGGAGGGGGTGGTTCAGGATGTGCAAGTTTAGAAGCATTGAGGCCCAGCAAAATCCAGGAGTGAGGAATCTGCTTTTCTTCTGGGTTTTTGTTTTTTTGTTGAGTCTTTTTTGTTGTTGTTGTTGTTGTTTTGGTTTTTTGGAGGGTTTTTTTGGGTTTTTTTGGGTTGGTTGGTTGGTTTTTTGGGGTTTTGGGGGGGTCTTTTTGTTGATTTCTTCTTCTTTTTTTTTTTTTTTTTTTTGGAGAAAGAAGAAAATCTGGGTATTTTTGAAAAAGAAGATGTGTTTTATTGAGGAACCGCGGCACAGGGGAAGGTGCCTCTCCAAGTGTAAGGAAAACCCTTTGGATAAGCAGTTTTTTTCCCTGTGTTTCCAAATAATTCTCCTCCCGCAGGTGAATCAGCTGAGCAGTGTGAGGGCCTCTTTATCATCTGCTCTCTGATGTCCTCACAGCTCCTCTCAGGGTGACAAAAAAGCCATTTTACAGCTCCTGATCTGTGGGGAGGGGACAGAGGGGCAGAGGGTCAGGGGGAGCAGAGCAGAGTGATGAATGTGGCAGTGAGGGGACAGGGGAGAAAAAGGGGACACGGATCCACTTCTGCTGGGCTCAGAGGCTGACAGCAGAGCCCAGCCTCTTCCCTGATCCCTGGAGGACTCCATCCCAAAGGGATGATCCCTTTCCCTCCTCCTTCTGCCAGAATCATCTCCCTGAAGCTGAGAGGAGAAGCGTTCTCCCTCCCAGGGGAAGGTGGATGGTGACAGAGGCTTTGGCTGAGGGCTGTGTCAGGATGATGAATATTCCCCAGACTTTTTTAACTAAGTGGGAAGAAGGTGGTGGAGAAACTTCCCCCAGGCCTGGCCGTGGGTCAAGGACAGTGCAGGGACAATGAGTTTCCCTGAGGGGAGGAAGGGAACCAGAGAGAAGGGGCTTCACCAAGGAGCTGGGCTTTGTCTCCTCCTCCCAAAAGAACATTTGCCACTCTGGATGGAACGATTTAAAAGGAGCCACCCAGCCAAAAAAGTTCCTTCTGTTCCATCCCCTGTCCCTGCAGGAACACCCCCACCAGCAGCAGCTCAGCTCCAAAGGGCTTTTCCTGCCTTCACTGGGAAAGCTGAGGCAGATTTTGCAGGGCTGTCCTGCTTGGGGCCCTCCAGGAGCTCAGACAGGAGATGGAGCGTGATGAGGATGAGGAGAGGCTCTGGGATCCCCAGACTAATGAGCTCTTGCGCAAAAGGACACATTTTCTTTCAACTCAGCAACTCCCAGGATTTATTTTTCCCCTTTTGCCCACTCCATCCATCCAATTTCTTCCCCATCAGGCACAGGGCTGGTGGAACAGCCCCAGCCAAGCCTTGATTAAATATTTCCAGCTTCTGACCGAGCAGAGTGGAACAGGGGCAGATGTCTTTGGGCAGAGCACAGAAATCCTCCCCTTTTCCCCTGGAGGAGGAGGAATGAATGGATGAGTGGACAGCAGAGCTCCTGTGGGACAGTCTGGGCTGCTCCTCTGCGGGCAAAAATCCTCTGGCAGCAGCAACTCCCTCTGCTCCTGGTGAGCCTCGGGCTCCAGGAGGTTCTCCTTTGGCCTTTTCATTTCACAGTGGCTGAGGATGGCATTTCCAAAGCTCTCTGTGGAAATCAGGTGGCTGCATCCCACGGGGAGCTGGCTCAGGGGTAACACTTGGATGAGCCTCCGAGGCTTTCTGTGCCTCTTCCCTGGATAATCACAACTGCTGGAATCTGATTTGGGGAGGCTCTTCTACACCTTGGTGCCCTCAGCCACCCCTGGGGTTTTTGGGGTTTGCTGTCCCACGCCATGGGGATGCAGGATTGAGTGACACCAGCACGGAATGAGCTCTGTGCTCATGGCAGGGAGATGGAGCTGTGGGAATGGGAAATGTTTCTCTGCCTCACTTTGCCCACCCGGGCAGGGGAATGATGAATTTCCTTCTGCCTCTGCTTCCTTCTGGGTGTGTGAAGCTTCCCAGACGAGCTGCACCACTCGGGGTGAGGCTGCAGGAGCCTCTCCTCAGCAGCACCTGCTGGTTCTGGGAGCAGGATTTTGTACCCCTGTGATGGAAACACCGAGCAGGATTAATAACCAACAGCCCAGGTCCTGCTGCTGCTGCAGAGGAGGGGAAGCAGCTGGTGTTGGTTTGGTTTGGTGGCTCACAGGAACTGGAGGCCACAAACAGTTAAATTCCTCCTGACACCTCTGCTCCCCTCCAAAACTCGGTGTTTTTTCTGTCCAGAGCTTTGATCAGAGGGAGAACACAAAGGACACCTCGATGATTACTCACATTTTCAAAGGCAGTCCAACAGCAAGAGCTGTCACCTTTCGTCACCCCCCTGGGCTGCCCCGGCTTGGTGTCCCCTCTGTGGTTTCTGTCAGCTTTGGCTCCCGGGGAGATGTGCATGAGGAGGTGTTTGGGTTTGGGTTTTGGTGGGTTTTTTTGGTTTGGTTTGGGTTTTTTGTGTTTTTTTGTTGGTTTTTTTTTTTTTTTTTTTTTAAGTTTTTGTTTTGTTTTGTTTTTTTGGGGGTTTTTTTGGTTTTTTTTTGGTTTGGTTTGGCTTTTGTTGTTGTTGTTTGGGTTCTTTTGGGGGGGCTTTTTGGGGGGGGTTTGGAGGTTTTTTTTGGGGGGATGGGGTTTTTTAGGGGTTTTCTTTTGTTTGGTTGGTGTTTTTTGGGGGATTTTTTTTGTGTTTTTTTTTTTTTTTTTTTTTTTTTTGGTGGCTGGTCAAGTAATTTCTGATCAGTGAATAAAAACAAGAGCTGCTTGAGAAGTCAGGACAAAGCTGGGGATCAATGGGATGTGAAGTAGCTTTTCCCCTCAGGGGGGCTGAGTGCTTCCATACGAGGGTTATCAGTGGATAAATGAGTTGAGGAGGTCAGCTCAGCCTTGCTGCAAGAATGGCTTTTTCCAATTCAGGCCATGATTTAATTAGACCCCTGAAACTGCGACGAGAAGGAGCTGAGTGCACGGATATTGGACAAATAAATATTATAGAGGCCACTTTCAAGTTGACTGAAACGATTCATAAATTAGTGCTAAAGTTGGGCAAATTGCTTGAGCTGGAGGAGAGACAGGGAGGGGATTTTGTGTGTGGGTTCAGGATCAGCAATCCTCAGCGGGCTGGATCTCTGCTCCTGGATGCCAAAGGAAATTTAGGGTGCAGCAGAAGAAAATCTTGAATTGTAGATCACAAGCCAGAAGTTGAGAACTGCTTAAAGGAAGGTTAATTGACATTTAAAATCGCTGTTGGGATTGCAGGTCACAACTCTGTGTGTTTTTTAGAACAGGAGTGATGGTCAGGGAAATATTTCAGCCTCGTTCTGTGCGTTCTCCAGCCAGGCTCTGTGCTCTGCTCACTGCTAATTAAATGCCTAATTACTGAGGGTGGAAGCCCCCCTGTGCCTTCCCTGCCTTTGGAATGCTGGAGGAAGTGGAATGCTGGAATGCCACTTCCAAGAGCAGAGGATTGGCCATTTGCTGCAGGATGGGGATTGCTGCCCTCAACCCAAACCCTCCTGCAGCCTCACACCCCAAACCAGCCTGGCCTGAGCAGGCCAATTCCAGCTCCTTCATCCTGAAAACCTCAGCTGAAAACCATCACCATCTCCCTTCTCAAGGCGAATCCACAGACGGCTGGGACAAGGGATTCTGCTGAGCTGAGATATTCTAGAACACGTGGGTTTATTGCAGGGGTCTGGGTAAAAGGGTCCTGCCTTCAGCCACCAGCCTGGGCTGGAGTCCCAAAGAGAGAGGGAGAGAGAACAGCAGGTGAGAGCTGAGAGAGAAGGGAGAGAGAGAGCAAAGGGCAGGGGGAAGAGGAAGGGGAAGAGAGAGCGAGGTCCTTGTTACAATCCATTATATCTCCTTTTGTGATGAATATTCTAATTTAGAGTCACCAACCAACACAAGACACAAAATCCTGTAGAATCTACATCCAGCCTATAAGAACTACTATATCACCATACTGGGTTATATTTTAAACTCTAAAATCTACTCTTTAAACTTCTGTTTTGCTACATTGACCTTTGGATCCCTCAGCCAGCAGAAAGGGATTGTTCAATCCAAAGGGATTCTCCTTCAGCTAGACCATTGTTTTCAGGTTCTATGGTAACTAAGACTCAGTATCCTACAACTCAAAGTCAGCTTTCATTTCTATCCCCATTATAGGTTTCATATTTTCAGAATCTTTTGTTCAGCAATCATATTTATAAGGTTTCCCTGATTCACCTTCCCCGTTCCTTCCCCTTCTCTTTTGGAAAGTGGACACCCAATTTCTCACTCCCGTGGGCAGCTGGGGGTCCTGGAAACTGAGTGGAGAGGGCTCATTTCTCAGGGCTCATTCCTTGCCCCATCCACTGCCCTCCCTCCCTCCCTCATCACCTGCACCCCAGCGCACACCTTGACACCTGGGGAGGCTCCGAGGAGCTGCTCCCATTTTTCACTCCTTCCATTAATCCCTGGCTGCGGCGCCGAGTGCTTTAAAGCTGCTGCTGCTCCATAGATCAGCCCAAAGTGGAGAAGTCCAGTTAATAACAGCCTGGAAAACGCCATCCATCAGCCGAGGGAAAACGTCTCCCAGCAAACTCCTTAGTGCCCAGTGTGGCTGTTCGTGGCAGAGACAGATGGGGCTGAGGTGTTTTGGGGGGCTTTTTTTTTTTTTTTCCCTCTTATGCTCTCTCTGAGCCTTTTATCAGGGTTTTTTTCTGATCAAGGCAGCTTTGGGCTGGTCTTTCTTCCCCCTGCCCTGGAATTCCTCCTGTGCTCTAAGCCAGGTGTGTGCAGAGGCTCTTTTCCCACAAATGTGTGATTTTACATTTTTAGACACTTCTAAACACTCCTGAGCCTTCTGCCTCCTGCTCTCAGATCTCTCCTGTCCTGACATCGTTTCTCAGCCAGACCCCTGCTCATCCTTTCCTCTGTCACCGTTTGCTTTGGTTTTGGGTTTTTGGTTTGGGGTTTTTTGTTATTTTTGGGGGTATTTTTTTGGCTTTTGGAGGAGAGTTGTTTGTTTCTTGAGGGTTTTTTGGTGGTTTTTTTGGTTGGTTTTGGGGTTTTTTTTTTGGTGGGGTTGGTTATTTTTGTTTGAGGGGTTTTTTTCGGAGTTGTTTTGTTTTGTTTGTTTTTGGGGGTTTTTTGCTTTTTTGGGTTTGTTTGGGGTTTTTTGTTGTTGTTTTTTGAGGGGGAGGTTTTTTGGTTTTTTGGGGGTTTTTTTTAGGGTTTTTTTCCCCTCTGGGAACAGATCCCCATGCAAACACACCCCTTCATCCCCTGGATCCCATCTTCCAGCACTCCTGGAGCCCAGAGGCTGCTCCCCTCCCCTCCCCAGAGCTGTGGCAGCCCAGGTGGGATGTGAGCAGGCACAAACAGCTCTGCCTGTGCAGGGCCAGCAGGAGCTGAGCAGATTGTGGGGCAGCGAGGCTGGCACCAGGTGACCCCAGCGCAGCCTGGTGGACTCCTGTCACCAACACCTGCCAGAAAAATGTGATTTTCCTCCTCAGGGATCTGCAGGGGCCACAAAGGTGCAGGACACTGTGCTGAGAACCCTTGCAAAAAAAGAAAAAAAAAATTAAAAAATGCTGAAGGTAAAAAGTGATAACAAAGCTTTTGGGCAGAGCTGCTGCTGCTCGTGGCCTTTTCCCCACGTTTATTTCTGCTTTCCCTGCTCTGGGATGGGTTAATGGCTTATTAATGCTCTGCCTCCTGGCAGGGGGTTTGGGATGGCTCTGAGAGCACTCTGAGTTATTGGGAGAGGGGTTTAATGGCTGCATCACTTCCCTGCTTGGTGTGCAGGGCATGGATTGTTCACTCGCCTTAAACAGCCCCCAGTAAAGACCTCCAATCTCCTTAAGTGCCTGCTCTTGAAAGTCAGCAGTGCCCTGATGATCCAGACTGGATCTTGGAGGTCTTTGTGTGCAGGGTAAATAACCACACACTGAAGCCTCTTAATTAAGAGCTGTCTGTGCCTCGGAGCAAGAAAACTTGGTGCTGGCTGTCAGTGTACAGGCAGAGCAAAAACAAAAATAAAAATCCATGTCAAAGGCCAAACAAAGCCCTCTGGGTTTGTTTGAGTGTCTCCAGGCTCAGGATCCTCCAGGAGGTCAGGGAGGAATTTTACCTTCCTCTTCCCATGTCTCTCCTCTCCCAAAGGCTGGACAGATGGACCTGAGCAGGACCAGCTTGGAGAGGCTCTGTAATATCTGAGCTGATATTTTGGGGGGGTTAAATAGGGAAATAAAGAGGAAATAGTATAGAAGGAGACTGTGATAGGGACAGGGTTGCTGCTCTCTTCTTTGGAGTCTTGTTCTGAGCTCGCTCACTTTTGCTGGGTGCTTGTTTCAGTTAGGGCAGGGATCAGAAACCGAGGCCTTAAATCCAAACAACTTCCTTGGATTCCCAAACCCTTCCCACAGCTGATCTCCTGCAATATTTCAGCTTTGTCCTGCTCTGGGAACTGGCCTCAGCCTGATGCTGAAACATCCCAAAAACAACCTGCACCCAAATCCAAACCCTCTTTCATCCCTTTTTTCCCCCGTCTGTCTCTGGTACTTTGCTGTCCCCTGGTGCTCTGCTGTGCTGAGGAATGACCTTGGCCATCACGTTTGGGAGCAACTCTTCTGGATCCACCTGCCTCCAAAGAATTCCAGCCCAAACCAAAGCAGCAGCTCCTGGTTTTTTTGGCAGGTGACAGCACTGCACAACCATCCGTGAATCCCATCTTTATTCCCATTTGACAGCTTAAAAATGATCAATATCCCACAGAGAAGCAGGAAATCCTCTAAAATTCATTTCCCTCTTTTCTCCTTTTTGGCTGACCTCTCTCCCAAACCCCTGCTGCCCCAAGGGGTCCAGGATCAGGAAACTCCCTGAAATCTGCACTACACCTCTTTTTTTATTTTTTTATTTTTTTTTCCCGAGGAGAACTGCTGTTGGTTGACTCTGGAGCTGAGCTTTTAGCAAACAGGCCCACGTTTGATTGCTCTTTTGTCTTTACAAAGGCAGCAGCAGGGAAGTGGCTGAGCGAGTAATGTACTTGTCTGTGTCATTATTAAGTAACCATAAATAAAGCAGATAATAAAAGCAGTCTTTTTTACTCTCTCTTTTCAAACAGTGACAGGAGCTTCCTGGAAAATTACCTTTTTACCTTTTTTCCTTTCTCTTAAGAGTACAAGTTAAAAGGGTTTTGGTATTTCTCGACATCTAATAAACAGCCACTTTCCCCTCATTTTCCCTGTGCTGCAGTGGAGGTAATGAATGCATTTTATCACTGTTCTCCGGAGAAGAGCAGGAACCAGGGATCTGAGGGAGCAGGAGGAGGCATCTCCTTCCACCCCCACAGGCTGGGTGCTGCAGGGGAGTCAGACCTGGTAATTCCACTCTTCCATCCCAGGGAAAAGCAATTCCAGCCTTTTCACCCCATGGAAAAGCAGCTCTTTTAGGGGATGACTTGGATTGATCCGTGTCATCCATGGAAAATGGGATGTGGGGAAAAAAAAATAAAAAAATCCCTGCCTTGGAGATTTGCCTGCAACGCAGAGAGAGGGAAATATGTAAATAATCACTTCAGGATGCCCAGAGTGCTGTCCTGATATCCCAGCAGGAGCAGGTTTTAGGGGAAAAGGCAAGTTCAGAGAGGGGAAGTGGCTGGGACACCAGAGGAATTCCTTAATCCCTTTATTCTCCCAATCAGGAATGCTGCTTCACGAGTGGTATTTAAAAACGAGCTTTTTTCTGTCCCAACATCACTTCTCAGTTCTGGCTTGGCAATAAAAAGTGGCTCAGAAGTTGTTGTTGAGGCTGTTTTATTAACACTGGGTGGGATGAAGAACCAGGATGGATTTGGGGCAGGGAGGAATCCCCAGTGCACACCAAACCTCTTTTCCCAGCCTGCAGCTCTCACCTCCCCTGGGAAGTTTTTTTATCAGTGGGAACAGCAGAATTGGAACTTGCAGGTCTCAGAAAGGTGAAGCAATATTCCAGCAAAAATTGCTTTCTTTTCCTCCAAATGGAAATGCATTTATGAGCCGAAAAAGAAATCATTCCTGGCGGCTCAGTTCAGGGAGGAAAAAGGAAAACCAAAAAAAAAGAGATGAAGGGATTGGGTGAAAAGTGACCATTTGGTGTTAGGGGAGGTCTGGAGAATCCACAACCAGTGAACACAAAGTTCAAGCTGATCCTTTTCCTGAGGGGTCGTGGATTGAGGCTCTCAGGGCACACAGGGAGAAGCAGCAGCTCCTTCCTCCCACTCTGGGAGCTCCAGGAAAACTCCCTGGCTGACATTTGGGGCAGCATCAATGGCTCCAAGGTGTCACTTTGCCGTGAGCCAGCTGCCACCCTCGGAATGGTTTTGGTTTTGTTCCTGCGGCGGAAAAGGGGATTTTTCAATGGTTTAGGGTTTGTAATGTGCTGCCCCTCCGGGGTAATTCCTCCTCCAGAGGTGCTGATTTCTGCTGTGTCCTCCCACCTCTGACCTGCTGGGACAGCGAAAAGCCACCAAATGGAAAGGGAGTGATTTTAATGCCGATAAAATAAAGGTAACTTCTTTATTTGGGGAGCTGATGTGCGGAGTGCTGCTCTCACAAGGGAAATAGAGACCCCCTCACAGCCCCAGTGTCCCTCAAGCCCCTGGGGAGGTGCTCTGATGCTGGGTGGTGGATAAAGCCCCTGCCTGGGGGAGCAGGGGGTGTTTTTTAGGGTTTTGCCCAAGGAACTCTGCAGAACAGCACAGATGTGCAGTGCTGGTGTCAGGTGAACAGCTGGGGACCTTTCTCAGCTTCTGTGGGCTTTGCAAAGTGGTTAAAATGAGCAAATTAGCAACAGGAAGTGTGAGATATTATTGATGATGGTGATGATGATTATTACTTCTGTCAAAAATTAGCGATGCTGGGGAGGGAAGTCTTCTCCTTTTCCAGTGGCGTTGTCCCTCCAAACCCCAGCCTGGCTCTGGTGTGGGCACACAGGTGCTGGGATCCCCTCTCCTCCCCGCTCCCCCAGCAGCAGGAGGCACTTTGCAGCAGTGAGTGACACTCTGGCAGGGTGAGATGACAGCTTACAAATGCATCAGCAGGAAGCTGGGCTGATCTTTCAAGGCAAAGGGTCTGTTTTCCATCCAGGAGCAAAATTGTTTCCGTGTCCAAGTGGATCACAAGTGACAGGCACAGCCAGGAGGGGAAGGACCCCCTGCCCTGCCAGCAGGGAGTTATCAGGATTTATTTAGCTCCGTGCATCCTCCCAAACAGCAGCCTCAGAAGGGGAAGGTGGTGGCAAAAAAAAAAAAAAAAAAAAAGAAATCGAGCCACTAAAAAAATGTGCAAGGATCTGCCTCCCGTCTGTGCTCCCCTCTCCAGGGTGTTCAGGAATGAACAGAGATTTATTTATTGGAACGTTTCTGTGCCGTTTCTATGTTAATTGGATTGTTTAGCCTCCGAATAAGAGCCCGTTCCCAGGAGGAGGGATTTGGGCGGTGCCCACAGAGGCTGCTGTGGTTTGGGGTGAACAGGGGTTATCACAGGACACTGGGGGCTGGAGATCAGGTCCCACCCCAGAGTTCACTCACTGACACCAGGCTGAGGGAGGGGTTTGGTCCCAGGACTGAGATGTGAGGCTTGGGAATAATGAAGAAGGGCGAGGATGAAGAGTGGGCTGTGAGGAGCCACGCTGGTTTTCCTTCTCATGGGCCAAGGAGGATTAAATGACCGAGCTGGGCTCTCACAGGGAACTAAACCCAGAGCTCCTGCTCTCCTCCTGGTGTTTTATTTATTTTGATTTCCTCATTTCACTCCGTGGAAGCATCAAACGCAGGGTGGGATCACTCCTGGAGCCTCTTGTCCCACAGCTGGAGCCCAGCCCAGAGCCCGTGTTCAGGGGAAAAAACCAAACTTGACCTCAATTCCCAGGCTGCTGAAGGCGATGGGCAGGGACAGGATCGGGTTTCAAGTCCAACTTGCTTAGCTGACAGCGGAATTTTGTTTTAAATGGGCTGGTTAAAGAAATCTGCCATGAGCTCTGCGAGGGACAGGGCTGTGGCAGCGTCCCCTCGCCGCCTCCCATCACGGCGACATTGGTGACATTTGTGGGGCTCAGGGCACGGCTGGGACTCCAACATTCCCTTCCTGCATCTCCCAGGGGCTGCAGCTCCTCCAGGACATTGCCCTGTGGCCTGTGAGGCCAAAACTGAAGTGTCAGGTCCCATCAGCTCAGGGGCCTCTCATGCTGCATTAACTCTGCGCAGTGACCTTGGAACCACCGTGGGGAAGGAGCCCTTCCTGCTTGACAAAGCAATTTTTTTTTAGACTGAAAACCTTTATTTTTTAATTTTTTTTTTCCCCTCCAAGGGGCCTCCTCGGAGGTTTGAGCGCACAAGGAGGGATGGGGATGTTCATGATTGTCTTGACGTTGCCTTCCCCAGTGCTTGTGCTCTGTGCAATCCTCCTCGCAGCGAGTGTCTGTGCGTTTAACTGTTGCCTTGATGGGCTGGATTCCACCCTGGCTTTTCCAGCCTTTCCCTCGGCCAAGCAGCATCTCCACCGAGAGGGATAAAAGGGGGAGGAATAGGCAGGGTCTCCTTTTCCAGCTGGGGTTTTCCTCGTGGAGTTGTCCCTGTGATCCTGCTGCAGGAACGGTGTGGAAGGTGAGGTTATTCCACACACTCCCCCAAAAAACCCAACCAGCAGAGCCATAAGCTGTGAAATTATAGGTTTTTCCTCGTGCTGCAAGGGAGGGAGAATGGGGGGAAAAAAAAAAGAGTGAAAAGCATTTTTAGTGCTCTCCTAAACAGGCAGAACCTCGGGATCCTGGAGACTTCCTCCTGCAATAAAGCAGAATTTGGGGGAGGATTTATCTCTGCCTCCTGCACCTCAATCCTCTCCTGCTCTTATCTTCCCCAAGGCCGAGTTGAGGAGCTGGAAAGATGCAGAGGGAAGTGAGGCAGGAAGGAAAATATGATTTACTATTACTCGAGATGAATATTAGCTGTGATTTGATGAATTTGACCTGCGATTAGATGAATTTTACCTGTGTTTGGTGTTACCTGTGACACCCGGAGCAGGGGGAAGGCAAACAGAGGCGTTGTGTTTCAGCTGCTCCTGCCCTGCTGCTCTTGGCTGGGGTTGAACCTGCACAGATGAACAACGGGGTGTTTACCCAGGCAGAGAGTCTGCCTCATCAGCATCATTAATGGGGAGATAATTAGTGTAACTCTATTTATGGCCCCGCAGAGCAGCATCCTCACCCCAAAGCACACAGGGTTTGTTCCCAGCCTGTGCAGGTGGCTCTGACTTACACCAACGTGAATTAAGCCTAAATTAAGTCCGGGTTGTTGTAGTTTTTTTTGTTATTTATTTTTTTTGCAACAGAACCAGCTTGAGAGCTCTGAGCATCCATCTCCTTCCTGGGAGTAAATAGCACAGTGACCACAGATTAAGGAGCTGCCTGAAGAACAGCTTTAGCTGTGAGTGGGGAGTAAATGTGGTTTTTTTCCAGTTTCTCCGCTGAATATTAATGTCCCATCCCCGGAGCTGTGTGGTTCAGCACGAGATCTTTCTGCAGCAGCCCGGGGTGAGTGCTCTGCTACAGAGCCCAGAGCCCCAGCGTGAAGGAAGGGACTTGTCAGGGGTTTTATTTACAGAGCTGATGAAAATAAACAGAGGCGTGAAACGTTGGGATTGCTGCCGTTGAAACTCGGGATTGCTGCTCCCCAGCAGAACAATGAAAATGGAACTTAGAGAGGGGTGAGCAAGGACAGGGCAGCGTTTTGAGGTGCTGCAAGGACAATTTGGTGCCACATTCTGCCCCAGGACAGGGGGCACAGCCTGTGCTGAGTCAGGGCAGGATGTGGGATTTGTGCTGTGTGGGTTCGAGTGGAGTTTTTTTTTTTTTGGCATGATCTGGGGGAATCAGTGCAATCCAAGCCCAAGGGGTTGGATCACATCCCCCCAGTGCCTCAAGGACCAGGATTCACCCATACTCCCTGGATCTGCTCCTGTGTGCCCCTCTGAGGGTTCCTTCGCCTTATAAAGCCAACATATGGAAATGCAGCACAGACCCGAAGCCCTCAGCACTTCTTTAATCCTCTCCAGTAACACAGGAGTCATTCTCTGTGCATCCCATAATCAAATTTCCCCGGGTTTATCTGTCACTTGCAGACCTCCCTCACCCTTACCTGGGAGCAGGGGCTTGTAACACCAACCATGTCCTATTGTTCCCATTTGTTTGCTGAGCATGCGGGTGGAGAGGCATAAATATTAAAATATCCCCATTATAAAGCCAGGCCTCCACTGATAAATGATGTATAAAATCAATTTACAACCCGGGAATAAAAAAAAAAAAAAAAGCACCCACGAAGTGGTCGCTAGCTCCAGGTACTAGAAAATTATTCCTCCATAACTTGCTCTGACTGGAACTCATTACACACTCTGTCTGTGGAATGATTTTGTTGTTAAAAACTCTGTCACTCAGAGGTTATTTATTCCCCTTCTCCTGGAGAAGAATCCCGGAGTGGCTGCTGCCTGTGGAGCACAGAGATGCTGTGCTCTGCTGTTTTTGGGCACTGCCAGTGCCTCACGCCTCAGTGCTCAGCAGAGCTGAGGGCAGGATGGAGAAAATCGGGAATTGCTGATGCCTCCCAAAGCGTTGGCACCTGCATTTTTAACCCCAGACAGGTGAGGAGTCCCACTTCTGCCTGATTATGCTCAATTTAACCCCTTGGCACTCACCAAAGGGAAATGTTTCCTTGCCGAGGAAATAAAACCTCACCAGGTTTTCCAGGTTTGTCTGAGGGCTGCTGTTCCTTGGGGTTGCCGTTTTTTGGGGAGGAGCAACAGCAACACAGACCTGAGAAATCTGGAATGAAGATATTTTCCTGAAAAATCTAGAATAAAAATATTTTCCTGAGACATCAGGAATAAAGGCATCTCCCTGAGAAATCTGGAATGAAGGCATCTTCCTCCCCCAATACACAGCGGAGTTGTTAGCTTTGTCTTCTCCCACAAATCTTCTGGGCCAGACAGAAGAAAAAAAATCGTTTGGTTCTTGACTGAAAGAAAATTTTGTGCCGCCAGCTGTGCGTTGTCTCAGTGCTGAGGGGTCTGTACAGGGTTTGGTGTGTCAGAGCACCTAAAAGATCCCCAAAAGGGAGAATTCCCTGTCCTTTGAAGGCAATTCCTGATGTCCAGCTGTGCTGGTGGAATGAAAATGGGTGAGCTTTAGGGTCCCCTCCACCCCAAACCATCCACGGCCCTACTCTGCTCCCAAAATAAAGGCACTGAGACCTCTCGGGTGTTCGTTAAATCGGGGATTTAAACGCTCCTTGGCGGGGAGCTCTCCGTGGTGGCTGCAGACAGACACCAGTGAGCTCACTGTGCCCTTGCTCAGCCCTGGCTGCGGGCCAGCTCTGCCTTCTGACAGCTGCATTAGCTGATGAGGCTTTGGGGACGGGGAGGGAAAAGTGCCCCAGCCTGGCACGTGTGGCCCCACAGCCGAAAACCCAAACCCCTTCCCGCCCCTCCTCACCTTGGAACACTTTGCTCTCCTCCTGAGACCTGCAAGGCTCAGAAAAGGCCGGGGCAAGGAGGGGAGGGCAGCAGTGGGAGGCCAAAGCTGGGTTAATCAGGGCGGCTGAAGCGGGAGGACAAGGCAGGGGATAAAAGGAGAAGGGATATGTGAGTCAGCAGAGTCCTCCCAGCACACGGAGCTGCAGGATTTCTGACAGGTGAGCACAGCTGCGGGAAGCAGTGCTGGAAGAACATCCTGGTTTTCCTCTCAGGGCTCGCTATCAGCTGGCATTTTGATCAAGGAGAACTTTTCCTGAGGTGGAATTCACGGGAGGAGGGTGAGGTGGAGGAGCAGCATCCCTGGAGGAGGCTGTTTAGAGCAGCTTGCCCAGGGATGGATTATTTTGGTCCTCAGCTCCTCAGTACCTTCATTAACGGCTCAGCTGACCATCCATGTCCTCTGCTGCAGATGAAGTAAAGATCTGTGATGTTGCAAATAACGCAGTTATTGTTATAACATCAGGCAAGCTGCCTGGCGGGGTGGCCACACTCCAACAAATCACAGCCAAAAGTGCTCCTGGAATTGAGATTCCAGGCTCTGGGAGCTCAGTGTTGTAGGTGAATCCACGGACAGCAGGGACAAGGGACTCTGCTGAGCTGAGATATTCTAGAACACGTGGGTTTATTGCAGGGTCTGGGTAAAAGGGCCTTGGCTTCAGCCACCAGCCTGGGCTGGAGGGAAATCCCAAAGAGAGAGGGAGAGAGAACAGCAGGTGAGAGCTGAGAGAGAAGGGAGAGAGAGCAAAGGGCAGGGGGAAGAGGAAGGGTAAGAGAGTTAGGAGTTAAGAGAAGAGGTAAGAGAGCGAGGTCCTTGTTACAACACATTATATCTCCTTTTGTGATGAATATTCTAATTTTCAGTGACCAACCAACACAAGACACAAAATCCTGTAGAATCTACATACAGCCTGTAAGAACTACTATATTACCATACTGGGTTATATTTTAAACTCTAAAAACTCTACTTTTTCCCCCTTTTTCTCCTCCAAACTCTATTTTCCCCCCCTTTTTCTCCTCCAAGGCAGGGGCTGGTGACGTTCACTCTGTTCCAAAGCCGCTGTGCTGTAAAACAACCTCTCTCTTAATAATGATATTAATTTAAAATGCCAGAGACAGAGTCATAAAACCTCCTGGTGGGTTGTTAGAAGCTCAGAGCCCTTTTCCCTGCCGTGCCAGCAGGATGAGGCTTCTCCCCAGCCCCTTCCTCCCTCCACGGGCACTGCTGAGGACTGGAGCTCATATTTTACACCAAGTACCCTGTTTGAAAAGGTCAGTGGCTGATGTTATTCATGGAAGGGGGAAAAAGGAGGAGGGAGGAGAGATTCCTCCAGCTTTTTGCAGTGGAAACTCCCCTCACTTCTCCCGAGGGGCTTTGGCACCTCCTGGGAGGGAGTAGAGGAGTGGGATGTTCATGCAGGGCTGGGGAAAAAAAAGGTGATTTCAAAGTCAGCCCAGCCTCTGAAATTCAGAAAAATCTGAATTTCCAACGGGTTCGGGTGTGTTTGGATTTGTTGGGATCTCCAGGTTGAGGGGTGGAGTGCTTTGGGCCATTCCAGAGCTTCTCTCCTGTTGTTTAGTGCTTCTTAATGTTCCATCCAAATTAATCCTGAGCTGGTCTGAGTGAGGCTGTGTAACCCTGCCTGGGAGCTCCAGACAAAACTCAGCAGAAAGGATCTTACTGCCCAGTTTTAACTAAAGGTACTGAGGGACAGAATCCATGTTCTTTTCTGGAAGAATTTAAAAAAAGAAATTGAAAAATAAAATAAAATAAAATAAAATAAAATAAAATAAAATAAAATAAAATAAAATAAAATAAAAATAAAATAACTCATGTCTTCCTTCCAGGCTGAATTGCTTCAGCTTTAAGCCTCGAGTT
The DNA here is from genome assembly GCA_014839755.1 of Sylvia borin. Taxonomy (NCBI): domain Eukaryota; kingdom Metazoa; phylum Chordata; class Aves; order Passeriformes; family Sylviidae; genus Sylvia; species Sylvia borin. The sequence goes on along the minus strand of CM025979.1, from coordinate 5,133,410 downwards.
TTTGTTCTGCCTTTGGCAGATTAGAGAGACCTTTACTGTCTCAGGGTGGGTTAGAAAGACCAACAAAGCCCTTTATTCTGTCAATAGGCAAATAAAGCCTGGCTTTGGTTTGAAGTTCAGCTTCTCTAAGGCTGGGACTTATTGCTCTGCAGGTGACTCTGCTCTGGATTTCTCTCCCTCCTGGTATTTATAAACTCCAGGGCTCTCTCTGTGCTGGTTTGGGGCTTTAAGGGCGTCATTCTGCAGCCAATATTTACCCAGATAAAAGTTGTCCCTGAATCCTCTCCCTTAGAAGCACCCATGAGAAATGTTCGTGTTTCTGGGGTTTGGCAGTGTTCTGTCAGCTGCTCATCCCTAAAAAAATGAAGTTCCTGGAGGGTTTTAGAGCAAGTTGGAGTGCCACAACATCATTTCCTGAGCTGCTGCATCCCACAGCCCTGAACGGCTCACTCAGGAGCCTTTTGCTGCCATCTCCCACATCCCAGCTCCTGGATTTAATTCTGAAATGCCAATTTGCTGGGAGAGCAGGAGAGAGGGGCAGGAGGGCCTGAGAAAACCCCAAAATCCCGTCTGTGCTGCACGGGCAGGAGCAGCTGGGTGGGTGAGGAGGGAGATGGGATGTGAAGGTCAGGTGGCTCCTGCTCAGGAGAATCCCCATCCCTGTCTCCCAGTGGCACTGGGACGTTCAGGTGACAGCCAGCAGCATCTGACACACGTCCCTGCTGTAGGATGTGACGTCAGAGCACGCAGGCAGGGAATAAAACCCAAAATCCCAGGTGGAAAAGGTGCTCAGTGACAAACACTGAGTATTTCACAGCCAGCACTGCAGTTCCAGCCCCAGCTGACTGCTCTGGGTGCTGACAGGAATTAAAGGCCAGAGTGTGAAAACAGAAGAGTTTTTGTTGATTTACCACTTATCCCCCTTTTTTTTTTTCCCTCTTTTTTTTATGTGAACAATTTTAATTTGATTGCCAGCCTGAGAGCTTGCCATGTCCTGCCTGCTCACAGGCCAGGCGTGTTCTGGGTGCCCATCCCAGCCCTTCTCCCAGCTCAGGGCGTTCCTGGGAGCGGTGTCTTGTGGAAAAAGAACCCGAACTCACCCTCCTAAGCTCCAGCAGGCACAGGATTTTTCAATCTCGGAGTTATTTAGACTTTATGTGTCCTCCGCAAGACACAGAGACGCTCGGAATGAGGTTGAATGGCTCAAGGGCTGAGGGAGGAAGAGGTAAATAATTTCCTGTGTTTGATCCAGGGCTGGCTTTGTCCCTGTTTGTCAGCCGTGATCGATGTCACCCGCTGGTCTCTATTGTTATTCTGTTGTCGCTTGTCACACTCGCACCTTCCTTTGAATCCTGCACTTGTCTCTTTTCCCTCTTTTTTTCCCCCTTCTCCTGACACGGCGCTTGTGAGTAATTTCCCTATGACAATGGGAGACTAATTCTGTTGTTCTGACAGAGGGAAATTGAATCTGGGCCTGGGGAGCTGGGAGAAATCTTCAAATGGATCTGGAGCGCAGGAAAACTCCGTGTTCGATTCTCTGCCTGCCAGATTAAGTCATTATGAAGAGGCAGGGAGGAGGAGAAGAAATGAGGGGAAAAAAACCCCAAAAAACTCCAGAGGAGCTGGACTGAGAGATGGAAGGGAAAAGAGGAGAGGACAGGAGAGAGAAGATCGAGAATAAGAGGAGCAGAGGAGATGGCAAACAAAGTAAATGGAGACAATGGAGAGTGCTCAGCTGAAGGTGTGCTGGGCATTCAGCGAGGCTCAGTGTGGCTCAGGCAAGGTTCCTAAATGCCCACCAGTGCAGGGGACAGTGCTGGAGAGCGGGACAGCCCTGCAGAGCCACCCTCTGCTCCATGGGGATGCTCCATGGGGGTGCTCCACCTCCTTGCTCTGCCAGACATGGAGAGCTGGCAGATGCTCATCCCTAAAAACACGAAGTTCCTGGAGGGTTTCAGAGCAGGCTGGAGTGCCACAGCACCATCCCTGAGCTGCTGCATCCCACAGCCCTGAACGGCTCGCTCAGGAGCCTTTTGCTGCCATCTCCCACATCCCAGCTCCTGGATTTAATTCTGAAATGCAAATTTGCTGGGAGAGCAGGAGAGAGGGGCAGGAGGACCTGAGAAAACCCCAAAATCCCGTCTGTGCTGAGCTCAGGCTGCTGCACTGCCAGGAGTGTGGATGGGCTCAGCCACTCCGTAGAGTGGAGCAGGAGCTCAGCCCTGGTGTCCTGGTTTGGAAAGCCAGGTGTGTGCTCAGGAAGGCAGGAACCTCCCTGAAAATGGAAAATGTAAACTCCTTCTCTCTGAATTATAGTTTTGGAATTAAGGGGCTCTCAGGCAAAGATAAGGGAATAGGAATAACAATTCTTTACTAAGAGAATTAAAATAAAAATGCAGTAGAACAAAATAAACCCACAGCCAGAGTCAGAACACGCCCTGACCCCTGTTGTTCAGGGGGTTGGTGTCAGCCCAGCCCAGTCCTCCTGCAGTGACAGATGTGGTTCTGCTGGAGCAATGATCCTGTCCCAGGGTGGAGTTTCCCTCTGAAGCTCCAGTGGTGCTGAGCTGGGTCTGGTCTCCTCTGGGAATCCAGTGCACACAGGCTGTGCTGCTGTTCTGAACCCCAGGGCTGATCCAGGGGGGAATGCTGGGCTCCTCCCCCTGGGTGGAGCCTGTCCCAGTGGGCTGCTGGAATTGTCTGAGCCCTGCAGTGAGCCTGGCTGGCCCATGAACAGCAGATACCCCTGGAGGGAGGATGGGTCCTGGCAGGGATAAAGAACACGCCCCGGCTAGTTTGGACAGCAGTAACAGAATATATACTGCTGGTTACATCGTGTGCTGTCACCCGAGACACCAGGGGAGGAGCTGGAAGGAGGCAGAACGTGCCCCATGTGTCACCTGCGGCTCCTCCTGCTCCCATTTGTCACCGTCTGCTCCACGTGTCACCCAGCAGAGTGACCAAGCCTTGAGCTGTGATCTTGGATGGGCCATCCCATCTGGGCTTGGCTGTATCCGAGTAATGGCAGCTGAAACTCAGAAACTGAGAGGAAAAAAGGACAGAGCAGGTGAAGGACTTTGGTCTTTGTGCTCCACTCAAAGCAGCAGAACTCCTGCAATGGTGCTGAATTCCCAGTGCTGAGGGAGCTGGGAGCTTTCCCCTTTGGTCCTGCCTCAAGTGGAGCTGCAAACAAAAAACCTCAGCTTTGTCTTGAGGCATGGCAGAATCAGCAGAGCCCCTCTCCCTCCTTGGCGGGCTCTGAGTTTGTTTATTTTGGTTTATTTGCACAACTTCGCCCCCAGCCCTTGTGGAGGGTCCCAAAAATCCTCCGTGCCCGAGGACTGCCAGCTCCACCCTCCTCCTCAGCAGCATCCCTCACCCCAGCTCCTGCTGCTGCTCCACTATTAATTGGCTCATGTAATCTCCGAGATTGTTATTTATTAATAGATTGTTCTGAGCGTAGCAAAGTTCATTATTTAAAGCAGGAGGCTGAGAGAGAGATCCAGAGGAACAGATGGATGCATGGAAGTATCAGAAGAAGGAGTAGTTAAAATTCCAGGCATGTGCTGAGCCTTGACAAAGGATGGAAAACAGAATCAATCATCATTATCTAGGAGAAAAGCCATCAGTCTGTGTTTAAAATAAGCACTTTGGGTTTTAAGCCCACGACGCCAGACTTTGCAAGAGTTTTGCCTGGTAGCTGCAGACCCCGGGGTTAGAAACAGGGCTGGGGAAAACAGGAAAATAGATATTTAGGGATGAGCACTCAAGGAGAGGTGGTTTTGGTGTCCACCCAGCCCTGACTGGCTGCAGACAAAGGTTGTTCTTCACGGCTGGGGTGGTTGAAGTCACCCCAGGTGTGGTGGTGAAGCCTTTTAGATGCTAAGGACTGCTCTGGCTTGGGAATATTTATCCTAAAAAGCCCTAATATTTATCCTGAAAAAGGAACTTCCTCACTGGCATGATCTGATTCCCCACCAGACTGCCCGAGCTGGGTTTTCAGCGGAAGGTGATCGTTGCCTGTGGAGGTGCTGACAGCAAAGAAGGGAAGTGTCCAACAGAAATCAGGGGAAATTTGGGAGCTACGAGGGGATTTTTGAGTCAGCCAAGCCTCCAAGATGGCCCAAACCAATCACAGAGAGGCAAAGTCACTGTCACACTGAGCTGATGGCCAAGATGAGACTCGAATTTAGGGATTTCAACCCCCAGACCAGTCTCTAACCCCAATTCTGGACATGTTTTTCTCTGCCGAGGTGGGTTGTTCTGGTACTTACCAACACAAAAGCTTCCTTCCCACAAGCAATAAAATAATATCAGACATCATCTCTCTGTTGGCCCCCTGCATGTGAAAGCAAAGGTCAGCTCTGTTGTGAACCCTTGCTAAAATGGCTCTAATTGCATCCAATTTTCCAGATATGAATTTATCTCCCATTAGCAGGCCCCGGAATGCTCAACTCTAATGGCCAAGCTGCTGCTCTGAGCTGCCTCTCAGTAATTGGTTAAGAGTGGGGCTGTTTGGTAATAGGTAAACAGGTCCTTTTTTTTCCTTCTAAATTTAAAATTTATATCATGCCTTTTCCTCTGAACGAGGTTATTTGTGGCTGTGCCCTGGCTGTGCTTTTGTGCTGAACCCAGCACGTGTTCCTGGGCCATTGCAGCATCTCCTTTCTGCCCCTCCTCAGCCCCAGAGGGAATTTTTTGGGATCCTTTTTGCTCTGCTGGAGGTTATTTCACCCTCCTACAGAGGAGCAGATCACTCTCAGTTTGGGGGGTTGTCTAAACACCTTTTTTGGTTTTTATTTCTCAGAACCCACCTTCAGCTTTCTCCCAAACGCTGACATTTCCTGGCATGGCACCTGGGAGGCAGTGCCATTTCTCCCTCCCGCTGCCAGCACTTCTCCCTGGGAGCCTTTAGAGGTTTTTTTAAACACTCCTCGAGTCCTAATGGGGCTTTGCCTTGCACCAGGAGGACAACTGAAGATCGCCTGATAATGTCTGTGTTCACTTCTCCTTTTTCTCTCTCTCTCACAGAGGTTCCTCTTAACCCACTCGTCCCCTTCTTCCCTGCCTTCCTTTTTTTACACCTGGACCCATCAGAAAGGGAGAAAATGAATAAATCTCTGTGTCCTTCACACTTCCTGCGTCTCCTACAGGAAAGGGGCAGGGGAGAGGCTTTGTGAGGATTTCTGCACAGATCCCTCCAGAGCTGCTGGAAGGATTCAGGGGATGGATTCGGGGCTGTCAGATCCATCAGTGCCTTCCTGAGGGGTTTTGCAGATCCCAGCAGAAGAGAACGATGGCTGGGCAGGTGGGACGTGGGTGCTGAAATGATCCCTGTGTGTTTCCTTTCTTCATCCTTGTCTGGGGCAGAGCTGCCCCTGGTTTTCTTGAGTTTGGGCTGCGGTTGTTTCTTGCTTGGGCTGGAGCAACAGAGAAATAACTTTGGGGTTTTCAGAGGATGTTTAGGTCACCCCATTCTGCACTGGAGGGGGACAGAGCAGCCCCTGGATCCCTGGAAGTGTCCAAGGCCAGGTTGGAGCACCCTGGGGCAGTGGGAGGTGGCTCTGCCTGTGCCGTGGAATGATCTCCACACCTCTTCCAACCCAAACCCCGTGATCCCAAAACGCCACAGTCTCCCCACAGCCTGCAGGAGAAGCTGGCAGTGAAGGGGAGCTGTGGGAGCTGCTGCAAATCCTTCAGCAGAGAGATTTTCAGTTGTTCTGGTGAAGGTGTAAGAAGCTCCCAGGTGATGACCATCAATGTGTCCTCTGTATTAAGTCTCATCCCACCATCAGAGAGCTAAAAACGACTTTACAGTCACAAAACCCTGACTCTTTAGCTCAAAATCTGCACATTTTCAGATTTTATTGCTGCCTGCACCACGAGCCTCACTCTGCCCACTCAGCCCTCCCCAGCCAGGCCAGCCCAGGCCAGAAATAGTCCTTGCTGGCAGGGATAATACAGGAGAAAACAGATTAAGGAGGTGTAGACAGGGATTTGCATTTGTTTCACCAGCTGTCTTCTCGTTCCTCCTGTTCCCCACTCGGACATACCTTGGCAAAGGACTGGAGTCGGGGACAGCAACAGAGAGTGGTGAAATTGGAGTGAAATATCCTCCAAAACCTGAAGCTGAGGCTGTGGCTGAGCTGGACAGAAAGCTCAGAGCTCTACTTTGTGAGGAGGAAATCTTTTAAAACGAAACAAAGCGAGAGTGGGATGAGCTGGAGGTGAATTCTTCCTCCCTTTCCATCAGTTCGTGTGGGATTGGGAGCACAACCTCCCCCAGGCTGCTCCTGCCCTTTCCAGGAGCAGAGAAAGCAACACCTGGCAGTGCTGCCAGTCCCTCACCCAGGCACTGGCTCAGCCCCAGCCCTTGGCTGGCACCAAGCTTTTGTGGCACAGGACAGTGGCTTCTCCTCAGCCGCCTCCCGGGGGAATCCGAGCAGGCCTGGGGGCTGATGGATGTGCAGTTTAGCAAACCAAGCCTGCGAGATCAATAGGAGAACATCCAGCCCATGGATCATGCGAGTTCCCCTTGTCTGGGCAGCACTAAATCAAAAATGATGAACTGCAGCTCCCTCCACCTTGGCCCCTGCAGCCTGCCCCAGTGCAGCAGCATCCAGGGACTTTCCAGCCCAGTTCCTTTGCTCTCCTAATAATCCTGGCATTGAAACATGAGGCTGTGGGTTTAATATCCTCTCCTGTCTCCTCAGGTGATTCCTGCCTGTGCCCAGCTCACTCTCCCCCTGCTCTCAGGATGCACCTGATCCATCTGCTGCAGGCTGCTTCCTCTGGACATTGCGCCGGCTCATTTCTCAGTTTGGGGAAGATCTGCCCTGGCAGAGGTGGTGTTGCAGCCACAGGAACAGCTCTAAATTCCTCCCCAGGTGTGAGCTGGTTGCTGCTGAGCAGATCCAGGGTTTTCCATGGCAGGGGCAGTTTTGGAGAGGGCGCAGAGGTGGCACCACCTTTGCAGAACTGCCCTCAACTCAACGAACTGCATCTGGATTTCCTCAGGAGCTGATGCCTTCGACTTGGAGCAGGAATTCACAGGCACAGAGAGTTCCATCGTCCCCTCCTGCCTTTTGCAAGGTCACTTCCACCTCGAGAAGCAAAGCCTGGTTTTTATTGCATGATATATTTATAAAAAATGTTCTCAGCAGCAGCTGAAGTGACAGTGATCTCAGCAGGGCCGTTTCCCTGGATCTGAGCTCTCTGCCTGCTCCAGTGGGAATATTTCCATCCCCTCTGTCACAGCTCACTTGGCCCAGCTGCAGATGACGAGTGGCTGCTTCAGTTCTTGACGTAAATGAGCTGTGAGTTTTGCCCAGTCAGGCTTGTGCCACTGTGGCAGGCAGGAAACAATAAAGTCAGAACATCAGTTGGGGAAAAAAAGCCAAAAAAAAAAACCCCAAAACAACAACAAACCCACCCCCACCAAAAAAAAAAAAAAAAAAAAAAAAAAAAAAAAACAAACAAAAAAAAAAACCCTCCCCAAAACACCCACAAACAAACAAAAAAACCACAAAAAACCCCAAAAAACCAACAACAAACAACAACAAACCCAAAAAAATCAACACCACAAAAAACCCCAAAAAACCCCCAAAAAACTCCAAACCAAAACCAAGAAACAACCTTGGGAAGTTGTCCTTAGAAATGGCCTGGATGAATTTGGCCATTTCTATCAAGGCTGAAGTGGCCAGCAGCAAGGCTGAGGAGGTTTAAAGAACTGCTTTGAAAATATCAAAGTGTGAATCGTGGTAAGCCAGCCCAGACTCGTGAAAAAAGAAAAAAAAAAAAAACCCAAAAACCCAAAAAAATTCCTAGAGAACCATCTGGGAATTTCCTATTTCGTGTCCACAATTACATCACCACGGCCCTGAAAGCAGCAGCAGAATCCTCCCAGGCTGGCAGGATGGGATGGAGCAGTGTCTGAGGGACACACGTGCTCCAAAAAACCCCATTATTGCAGGATGGGGACAAGGAGAAAGGGAAAAAAAAATAAAAATCTAATTCAGAGTCATGACAACAGCACGCCCCTGGAGAGAATGCTGAGCACACAGCCCAAAAAAAGCTCCAGTGGGTGAGAGAGACAATAACAGAGAGAATTGTGTCTTGGTCTGGCTCTGAATGAGAGCTCCTGGAATGAAAGAGGAGAGCAGAAGATGTGTTGTTATCTATCAACCCAAGTGATTGTTGTACCCTGAGCCCGGCTCGGTAATAAATGAGAGTGCCACTCATCTGCTTTTCTGGTCCATTTAGAATATTTTTAGAACCTTTTGTGAAAGATATTCTGATGAATCTGGTGAATTTCCCTTTGCTCAGTGAGATTTACAGCGACACTGGATGTAATTAGCCCGTGACTGGGAGGGATGTGAGGAAGAGAAATACAAATCCTTGTGACAGCTGAGAGTGGCAGGGAGAGCATTTACCCACCCAGGAGCTGAGGTGACAAGTGACCAAAAAAAGAAGAAAAAAAAGGGGATTTTTAGTTGCCAGGACAGCCCTGGGAGAGCCCTGGGGTGGCAAAACCAGCCCTGGATCATCACAGCGAGCCAGTGGCACCCAGATTCCCAAAATCCACGGGTTTAGGGCTTCATGGAATTGTTGAGATTGGAAAAACACTTCCAAGATGATCCTGAAGACCTTCCAGCAAAGCATGAATGGGCTTTTCAAAGTCATAAAACCAACCCCAAGGAGACCAGCAAGATTTTATGGGTTATAGGGAATCTAACCCATATTTTTTTGGTGTTTGGCTGAATTTTGGTGTGGGATGGATTGGGGCAGATCCCGAGCAGATCCAACCTGCCTTGTCCACATTTGGGACACCTCCAGGGATGTCCCCACAGGTAACTGGTGTCTGAAGAACCTCCTAGTCAGAAGAAGAGAAATATTCCTTCAAGCTGCAGCTGAATGATTTCCCAGGAGGTCACTTCCCTGGAATTCCTTACCCAGGAATGATCTGACTCCTGGATCAGAACATCTCCAGGTGGCACAGGAAGAGAGGGAATGTTTTTTGTCTCAATTTCTCTATTTTTTCTTTTAAAATTTGCAATATTTTCTGGGCCTCTGTTCAGGCACTCAGAGAAATCAGGAGATTTCCCAGCTCCTCGTTGTTTACCCACTGAGCTTTCTAGGAAGGGTTTCCAGCACAGCTCCTCTCTCACTTTCCCACTTCCCAGCTCTGCAGCACAATCTTGGCAGGTTGAGGACATTTATAGCTGGTTTGGGCTGGGTTTTATGCCACAGTCTGAAGAGGAATTAAAAAAAAAAAATCAGATTCCAAAGTAGCTTTTTGGTGTGGAGGGAAGGAAATGGGAAGGCTGGAGAGGGCATGGAGCTGGTGCTCAGCATTTCTCCCCAAAATGTGCCAGTGTTTTCCATCCAAAGGTCGATTTTCCATCCAAAGATCGGTTTTCCATCCAAGGATCTTTTAATGCCATGAGGAACCTGCTTTGATGTGGATGGAGATTTCTAGGAAATGGTTTTTTTTGTGTCAGGGACACTACAGGTGAGATTCTCCTGGTCTGTGGCTTCCTGATTTATTCCTTTCAGCTGCTTCCTATGGGATGTCACAATGGTTTGGGCTGAAATGGACTTTAAAGATCCAGTCCCAACCTCTGCCATGGGCAGGGACATGATCCCAGGGTGCTCCAGCCTGGCCTTGGACACTCCCAGGGATCCAGGGGCAGCCACAGCTGCTTTGTGCCAGGGCCTCTCCACCTTCAGACCAAAGAATTTCTTCCCCAAACCCAATCCAAACCTACTTTCTGTCAGTTCAAGCCATTCCCCTCGTTCAATTCCTGACCCAGAATCCCTCTCCACTCCCCTGGAGCCCTTTCAGGTGGTGGGAGATGCTCTGTGTCCTCCACACGAATTCCCCCCTGAACACAGCCCCAACTTTACCAGCCTGAAGAAACCCTTGACACTTCCCACGTCCCTTTGTGTCATTCCCCCACGGCTCCGCGCTATTTAAGGAAAAACAAAACGCATTTCCAGAGCAAGAATTTGGCAACTTTCTGCTGGCAGGATGAAGGGGAAGTTCATCCCCACGTTTTGAGGTTCTCTGGCCACGAAGTGTGAATAATAGATGGGGAGAGAGGCGCTTTCCCCTCCGTGCTCCAATTTCTCTCACATCAATTAGTTCCCATCAGGCTTTCCTGCAGGAGAACGGAGCTTTGAAAGGCTCTGCCACAAAATCAACCCGAGTTGTGGGGAAGAAAGGGCAGGGAGTTAAAAGGAAAACTGCTGATGCCTTCTCCTGTGGAGTTTGTAATTAATTTCTTGCTTCTTTAGAAACCCTCGATTTTTTATGTTTTTTCCTCCAACTTGGTCAAAGTTGATCTCCAATGATGAGCTGGAAAGCCACTGGCTTGTAAATCCTGTGGAATGAATAGAGGAGAGGAAATGGAACTGGAAACAAGTTTCAGAGGATGAAAGTTTCAAGTTCCAAATAAGACCAGATACTTTGGAGAAATAGAACAGCGAGAGGTGCCTCGTAGCAGGACCCAGGAGGGTATTTTTAGATGATTAACTTTAAGGCATTTACAGAATTGTGTGGCAAAAGCTGATGGGCCAAAAAAATGCTTACAATGGATTGGAATTAGGAAATAGTTTGGCTCCTGATTGTGATGGTGTGAATTGTGACATCTGTATTGTCTCACCCTTCACATGAGACTGAAAACGGAATAAAAGTCTTTAAAACGCCTCTCAATTGCCCCATCTCTAAGTCAGAAAAAAAGAATAATCCGACACCCCAGTGCTCCACAGCTTTCCCCATTTCTGTAAATTTTCCCCCCAGGCTCAAAAAGCCGGGGATAAAACAGGGGCAGCACAAATCCAGCGCTGGTGGGGAAGGACACAGAGCAAAATAATTGATATTCTCATCTCCCAGGCAAAATGATTTAAGGCTTTGTTTTTTAAAGAGCGCTGAGATTTATAAACCTTGCAAGGCCGGGCTGTGTCGTGGTGTAAATTGACAGCGCTCCTCGGGTTTGCCTCAGCTGTGATTTCGGGGTTTTTTTGGAGCTCATTAACGAGCTCCTGTTGACTGGCATCACTCGCATTAAAGAGGAATTTCCAGCTCCTGGTCCCCACGTCTTGAAAGCCATTCCTCACCTGGGGCTGTGTTGATAAAACTGATTAGCAGGAGGGGAAGGCAGGCAGGGAGAAATGTGTTCCTGGTGAAAAGGGCACTGCATCAAGCTGAAATTCCGGGGAAATGCTGAGTTCACAGAACGGATCAGGAGTTATTAACCTCTGCGCGGCGGAGGAAATTTGTCTGAGCTCAACTTCAGCATCGCTCAGGAGCTGTTGGAAAGTGCAGCAGCGCTGAGAGGATGATTTTCACCCCACGGCTCCACCCAAAGGTGTCAGAGCACCTCTGGCAGAGTGAATTTATCCCTGCAGAGCAACCCTTGGCTCTGGGTAAATCCTCGCCAGGAGAGGTGCTTGCAGGTGAATTTCTCTGGAGGTATTTCCACTGTGGAAATGCTTCTGGATTAGGGTTTGTTTCCTGTTGAATGCTTGGAATTGGAGGCACTGAAACATCTCTTCTCTGCCTTATCCTGAGCGTCCATCAGTGCAGTGAATAATCCCGAATTTCTGGTCAAAACCCTCGATCTGAATAATCCTGAATTTCCTGTCACAACCCTGGATCTGAATAATCCTGAATTTCCTGGCACAACCTTGGATCTCAATAATCCTGAATTGTCTGTCACAACCTTGGATCTGAATGACCCTGAATTTCCTGTCACAACCCTGGATCTGAATAATCCTGAATTTCTGGTCAAAACCCTGGACCTGAATGACCCTGAATTGCCTGTCAGAACCCTGGATCTGAATAATCCTGAATTTCCTGGCACTACCATGGATCTGAATAATCCTGAATTTCCTGGCACAACCCTGGACCTGAATGACCCTGAATTGCCTGTCAGAACCCTGGATCTGAATAACCATGAATTTCCTGGCACAACCCTGGATCTCCACCTGAAAAGGGCTCAGGGCAGGGCGGAACAGCGCCCAGCAGGGAAATCAGCAGTTCTGGGAACCTCAGGCTCAGGTCTCAGCTCTGCCATGGAAATTCCACTGGAAAACCAGGAGTCAGGCTCCTCTCTGGAGCCAGGGAAAGTTTGGATCCTTTTCAAGTGAAATGGTTTAAATGACGTGGTTTTGCTTCTCCAAAAATAACATCGCTTCTCTATTCACACCTTCCCCTGAAGCTGCGTGATTTACTTCAATTAAAATCAAGAAACAACGCTAATAATAATTTTTTTCAAAAAAAAGCCTTTAGGAAGGAACAGGCTTCCCCAAATCCCCTGAAAACGAGAGAGCAGCTCAGCAGAGCAGCTTTGATGGATGCTTTGTTTGACGTGCAGGGTGTAGGCAGCCACCTTGCTGTGGCACGTCTGGCTAAATCATCTGCTGTCACTTCTCAGAATATCCACTTACCAAAGGTTACACGCCCGGTAAACCCGAGCTTAATTACTCTGCATCACCATCTAGAGAGCACAGGCAGAACTCAGGCTGGGAGAAATCAGCATTTTGATGGGGATCCTTTCTGCTCTAGTGCTGTTTGCTCTCCAGAGCAGCCCCTCGCTCTGATTTGTGCTCTGTTGCCACATCTGCTTCGTGGTACGGAACAGAATTTTCCATTTTTACTCCCCTTCTCTACAGCAAGAGGCAGGTTTTTTTTTTTTTGGGAGGGGGTGAATTGGGACAAATAATCGAAAATTCTTCGTGACAACCACCCTGGAAATGAGAGATTCTGGCCTGGCCTCCTCCCAGAGGGAGCTGTGCTCCCCATCTCGGGAGGATTTGAATATTGCCCTGACAGTGCGGGAGCCGTGTGCTGTAATTCCCGTTGTCGTGCGTTTCCCTGCGTCCCTGCAAGAATTAAGGATGTAAGTGACAGATGCTGAGCTTTGTTCCCTGTCTCCAGGAGAGCTCCTCTGCTGCTTGGCAGGAGCAGATCAGAAGATTGCTTTTAATTCCTGGGCTTGGGAAGTCCTGTGGGCCAGGATTTCTCCTGCAGCCACTGTCGGGAGCCGCCGCGATCGCCCCGTGAATAATGGAACGTTTTCATGTTTTAATCAGATGCAATTTTCCAAATGGTTTTTATGATTTAGCAAGTCCATTAAAAATGACATTTGTTCTGCTCTGACACTCCTAAGGAGCTCCACAGAGCATAAACACTGGAAATTACTTGTAAGGGGGAAGAAGATATTAAAATTCCCCAGCCCTCGTGCGCTTGTCTGAGAAATCCTGATGCCTCGTGCCAGCTTGGAGCAGAGCCCGCTTGATGTGCTCCGAGTTTGGCTGTGATTAGGGGCGGCTCCAGGCTGCTGCAGGGACAAAACATTGATATTCCTCCTGCTGTGCCCCTCACATGCTCCACAGGACCAGATTTTGGGGCTGGAAGATGAGGTTTGGATGGGGCACTGGGAGCAGGAGGGTTGGTGGAGGCAAAGCGTTTTATTCCAGGTGTAAAACGGCACAAGGACCAACTGCTCCTGCCCATTAGCTCCTGGATTTATTGACTGAGCTCGTTCTGCTTCTCTGCTACACTCCACATTTACACAGAGCTCGGAGCAAATACCATCCTCCTGCCGAGCTCACAGCAGATTTGGAGCGAAGGTGGAGCTGGTCCTGCTTCTTCTCCATCGATTTGCCCATCTCCCTCCGTTTGCCAAAGGAATTCACAGAATGTGCAGGTTGGGAGAGACCTCCAGGATCATCGAGTCCAGCCCAGCCCTGACACCTCAACTAAACCCTGGCCCCACATCCAGTGTGTCCTTAAACACATCCAGGGATGGGACTCCACCGCTCCCCGGGAGGAGCATTCCAGTATTTTATCACTCTTTCAGTGACAAACTTCCTCCTAATACCCAACCTGTATTTCCCTTGGTGCAGCCTGAGTCTGTGTCCTCTCATTCTGTCAGCTGCTGCCTGGAGAAAGAGAAATTCCAGGGATTCAGCTCCCTCCTGTCCCTCCAGGGATGCTCTGGAGGGCGATCACCTGCCCCAGCACATCTGAACACCATCAGGAGGCTAAAAAATGCCTCTTCAGGAGCCATGAAGGGATTTATTAGTCTGATTTTCCCTGTTAAGAGTTCTGCCTTTCTCCTCTGGAATATTCAACTCCACCCAAAATTATAAAAAAAAAAACAAACAACAAACCCTGACTGGTGATTGTGGAAGGTTTTTGGGGGCAGTAAATTGCCAGGGGGGAATAATTTGGATTGGAAAGGACTTTAAATCCCATCATGTTCCACTTCCATGCCGTGAGGGAAACCTTCCATCACCCCAGGCTGCTCCAAGCCCCGTCCAACCCGACCTTGGACACTTCCAAGGCTTTTTAGAGATTTTTTCAAATGCCTCATTTTCCTATTGAGCAGCTTAATCCTTTCTAAGGGGTGGTTCGAAGTTTCTGCCTGAAATATCTCAGTGGGTTCTGGGAGTCAGGAGTAGCAGCTAAACCCAAACCCTCCCTCACTCTTTTTTATTACTGCAGATCTCCCTGGATCAAATAATCAGCATTTCTAGCCCCAGATGAATGCCCAGCCTGGTGGTGGGCTTGGAATTATTTACAAAGGACGTTTCTTTCTCCTTTTCAGAGAAACTGGAGGCACACCCAGCCCAGCCAGGCACCAGAATCCCCTCTACAAAAGATTTCTTTCCTCCTCCTGCTCAGATTGAAATCATTGCCACAACCAAGCCACAGGAGCAGGGAGACTGAACAGCAAAGCTGGGTGAGATTTGATGGGTTTTGATGGGTTTTGATGCTTTACCAGCCCTCAGATTTACCCTGACAGGAAGGAACCCCAAGGAAAAGGGGATGAAATTCCAACCTGGGGAGGCAAAATAAAGGTGGAGAACACGGGGCCTGGGCAAACTCTTGGAGAAAACACGGGTTTGTTTGGAGCCTCTCCTCAATTTGTGTTTCAGGCACAACAGAGGGAATTGTTTTGTGGAGATCAGGGCTGGAAAGGAACCGCTGTTTGCCAACAGAGTGAATGTCTGGTCTCACATTTGCTTCTCATCTCAGATGGGGTTTGATTGGGATTAATCTGCACTTGAGAGCTCCAATCCCTTGGGTTGCCTGAGCAGAGACACTCTGAGCTTAAACCAGGAGATTTATCAGCTCTGGAGCTGTGGAGCTGCTGCTGACCTGGGTCTGCAGATCCATCCTGGCTTTGGGTGATCCTGGAGGGATCCTCAGGAATTTTGGTGATTCTGGACCCCAGCTGGGTGGAGAAAAACATCTCAGAGCAAAAATATAATGCAATATATTTTATAATATATTTATTCTTTATATTATATAATAATAATAATAAACAATCTGATTTTTCTCCCTATTTTTGCCATCACTGGAGGGTTTATGGGGTTTATGGGGTTAGGAAAGCCAAGCAGGGGCACGGGGGGAGTGGAGAGGCATTCCCAGGGGACTGGGACAATCTTTCCTCCTGGGACAACTGCAAAAGGAGGAGAAAGTTCAGGAGCTGCAGAGGGACCCTGGAGTTTGCTGTGCCGTGAAGGAAACACAATAAAAAATGTCAGCAGCTGAGGGAATCTCTTCTCAGGGAGCTGTCAGTCAGGGAAGGGAAGAAGGGGGAGAGAGGAGAAGAAACAATTTAAGAGAAGAAAGGCAGAGCACAACCCGTTTTACAAACCCCTTATTTTAAGTAATATTTGCTGAATTACTTGGGTGCGTTCCTTTTTTCTCTTTCAAGCTTAAAAAGAATAAAAAAAAAATAAAAATCAGCGATTCTTCTTTTTCTTTTGATTCTCAGACCTGGAGAAGGTTTATTTAAGGCAGGGAGATGCACCCAAAAGGGTTTTAGGGATCCTAAAACCACCACGGCATTCCTTATTCCCTGCCCTGAGCTAATGGACCTGTGGAGTTCAGAGAGCCTGGAAGGGGAGATAAACATTCAGCTTTTATCTTTAATCCAAAAGCCTGTGAGCAGAGCTGATATTTCCTGTGTGCTCAGCTCTGCCCTGGATGAGTGTAAACAGCAGAAGAGGCTGGGCCTGGCTGAGAGCTGACCCCACCACCTTCTTTTTTTCTTTTTTTTTTAACATATTTTTTTAAAATCCAGGGTTTATTCCACTGAAATGACTCGGTTTGAATGTCAGCAGTGCAGTAACTTTGATATTAATCATCACAGGTGCTCGGGAAACCAAAAGAGGGACAGAAAATGAAAATATATGAGAAACTAAAAATGAAAAAAAAAAAATTAAACTGAGGTCAGGTTTTAGGCTTGGGTGGGTTTAGTTTAAACTCCAGCACGTCTCTGCTCGTGATCCTCAGTTAATTCTCAAGCTGCTTCCCGCTGCTGGGCAGTTTGGGGCTGGTTTGGTGGGTTTGGGTTTTCTTGAGGCTGCACCAAGAGAATTTCCTGGTCTCTGGGAATGGTGAAAGGAGAATGGTGAATGGTTCATTCGGGGTGAATCGAAATCTCAGGATTTTGCCCTGTTAAAAATTAAAAGTTCTGCACAAATTAAGGTGTAAAAAAAAAAAAAAAAAAAAAAAAAAAAGCCCTTTTTTTGCTCTCCAGGAGCCTCCTGTGCCCAGGAATCTCCTCCTGGATGCTTCAGGAAGGATTGACTCTGCTCCACCTGCCCCACTCTGGGATCACTCACAGCCCAGCCCAGCTCCTCCCTTTCCCCAAACCACCCAAAATCTCCATTTTTAACCCCAAATCAATCCTCAGGTCGCTCAGCTGCTCCAAGGGGAGGGAGGCAGAGGAGGAATCAGAACATCTCCAGGTGGCACAGACAGGGAGGGAACGTTTTTGTCTCTATTTTTCTGGTTTTTCTTTAAAACTTCGCAGTATTTTCAGGACATCTGGGCAGGCTTTGCCTTGCAGGATTTATCTCCTGCTCTCTCATCTCTACCCCAGCCTGCACCATTTCTGAGGGACACTTTTCCATGTTTTTCCTTAGAATTTTCCAGTGCTTTTCATAGGAAAAAATCCTCCTCTTCTCCCTTTCTGCTTTTTCCCTTCTGATGAATTCCCGGAAAATGCAACAAAGCCCAAAACTCTTGGTGGGGGTAGAAAGTGGACTGAGGTGATTTTTTTATTTCGTGCTTTTATTGCAAATTCGGGGAGGAATGGAGGGAATTTGGAAACAAAACGCTGTGATTGCTTTTTCACAGCTCTGTAAAGCTCCAGTCCCACGTAGGAGCTGGGGAGGAGGTTGGCACATTTCTTTTATTTAATCCAATCCAAGCCCATTCATTCTTGGGTCCTGATTTTTCTAACCCAGCATGAAAAGTCTTTGATGACTCTGGCACAGGTCTGTTATTATCTAATTGCTTTTTTTTCCAGAAGGCTTTTTCACCTGATAATTTGGATATTGTTATCCCCCTGCTGAAGCCTGATCACAGTGCTGGGCCAAAAATCTGCCTCTATTTGTTATTAATTGTGGTTTGGGAACAGCTTAAGGCTCCCCAGGCCCACCATAAAGGACCTGCAGAAACATTTGGGCAAGAGAAGTGAAGGACAGGAATTGTGGTGAGGGGGGAAAAGAAATTTAGGGGCTCATCAAGGTCACTCCAAAGTTGCAGCAGAGCCTGAGACACAGCCCTGCTAAAAATCCTGCAGGAATCCTAAAAATCCCAGCTGCTCCTGCATTTGGGTTGGATTTTTGTGGGTCTTGTGGCACGTGGAGCTGCCCTGGGTCTGCCAGGGCTTTGTGAGGAGAGGATTCTCTGTGTAACCCACAGAAAGATACACCCACACTGCTGCAGCTCGTTAGAAGGATCATTAAAGAATTTGATAATTAAACAGAAGGATCCTGAACTGATTGCTCAGCAAATCCCTCCCATTTCTCTTTGACCTGCAGTTAATTCACATCTTCTGAAGGCAGCTCTGCCTCGGATTTTTGGGTTTTTTTTTTTCCTTTTCCTTTGGATGACAATGCCTTTGTCTCCATGAGTGGTGCAAGGACAAAATCCAAAACTTGTCTGCAGGAAGAAAAAATGGAAACAGCCCCAAATCTGTGGATGGGCAGGGACAGGGGAGACTCCAGGGGGAACTTTGCAGTCAGGAAGTTTTGACAAGGGAGAATTTCCTGAGTTTGGAGGATTGTCTGGAGCAATCCCCTGAGCTGGGGACCGCATAAAAAGCTGCCTAAAAGTTAAAATTTTAGTATTTTGGCCATGGGAAACACTCAGGGAAGGAGCAGGAACATCCAAATCCCTTTGCCTGGATGTGATTTGGGTTTATCTCATTAAAAAAGCAAAAACTGATTCTCTTACTCCAAACCCACCAGAGCAGGACGTGCTTGCGTGCAGAAATTTTCAACCCACACACGTGAAACCCCAAAACAGCGGACGTGACCGCACAAAAAGCTGCCTAAAATTGGAATTTTCAGTATTTTTTTGCTGCAGGAAACGCTCAGGGAAGGAGCAGGGACACCTGGCTGCTGCTCCACCGAATATCTCGAGGTGGGCACTGTAATTCTCTGCGAGGCAGATGCTCCTGTCAGTTCTGTTGTTTCTTTGCCAAGATGCATTTTACCTCTGGGAGCCCTCAGGGGCCCATTTACCGGCGATAATTAATTAAATTAAAGGGCTTTTTTTTTTTTTGGCTCACTGGAGGTTGGTGTAACAAGTGGGCTGTGAAAGGAGAGCTGGATTTCCACGGCTCTGGGTAAACAACGGGCAGGTTTAAAACTCCTGGCAGTGTCTTTCACTGGGATTAATCAGAGGAAAAAAAAATAATAAAAAAATCAAATAGTTTCAATTTACCCAGCTCCTTTTATCTGGGCTTTTTTCTTTTAGATCTGCTCTGTCTCTGGGAGGGGTGGAAAAGCTGTTTTTCCATGGATCCCACTCGGCACCCTCTCCCTGTCAGCAGCTCTGCAGGGTGATTTTTTTTACCACTTTTCACAGAATAGAATTAAATCTGATTAAAATCATCCCCTCCCCTCTGTGAACAGGGCTGGTCCTGTCTCCCCAGTTTGTTCTGATGAAATAATTCCAATTTTTGCCCCCCATTCCCTCCCCAATGACAGACAGGGAAAGGTGGGAAGGATCAGCTGCCATGGAGAGCTCCGAAAAAAGAAACCAAACTCTTGGAAAATCCACATTTTTAGCAAAGATGGCCCCATGGGGTTGGAATTAGCCCACTGGGACAGCTGGACAACCTTTTCCATGGAGAAATTCCTGCTGATTTCCAACCTGAACCTCCCCTGGCACAGTCTGGAGCCAGTAACAGTGAGATGGGTCTGGTCTTCCTCCAGGAATCGGGTGGAAAACTGAACCTCTGGTGACACTGGTGGGTCTTTTTATCTGGGCGAAGATGGTTTGGCTCCTCCTCCCTGGGTAGAGCATCCTACAACAGTATGATGTCATGTGTCATGTGACAGGGGTGCTTTGATGGCCCATTAACAGGAGATAAGGAACACTGAGATGATGTCATGTGTCATGTGACTGGTGAGCTTTGATGGCCCATTAACAGGAGATATCCCCATGGAGGAGATAAGGAACACTGGGACGATGTAATGTGTCATGTGATTGGTCAGCTTTAATGACCCATTAACAGGAGATATCCCCATGGAGTTGTGGAACAATGAACAGAGACAAGCAACATTCCACCATCTGATAAGCAACGCTGCTGCAGCTGGTTTTTAACAGCTGCCTTCTTATCAGAGGAGGCAGTTACCCCCTCCCCAGCCGGGTTCCGGCCATCGCTTTAAGTATCCAACACTTGGTCTCCTCGGGAACTTCTGGGGAAAAATTCTTTAGAGTAAAAAAAAAAACCAGGACAAACCTAACCCCCAACAATGATGAAACACCAGGACAAGGAACGTTGTCGGTGTGGAGGTTCCTGCAGAGCAGAGCTGTGTCCTGAGAGAAATAAATCCTCCCCTTCGAGGTTTTTCCCCCTAAATTCAGTCCAGTGATGAGCTGCAAACCCTTGGGAGCACGGCCGAAGGAGGATTTTGGTTTTCCAAGGTTTAGGAGCCACGAATTTGATGTTTTTCAGGAGGAATGTTGAGTTCTCAGCATCCCTGTCAGCCCAGAACTTCCCCAGCTGAGCTCCTTTGGCTTTGGATTTTCCCCTGACAACCCGTGAGGGGTGCAGCAATTAAACCTTCACCTGAAAATATTAATTAGGAAAAGATGGAACAGTTTAAGGATGGGATTGTTCTTTCCTGCACCATTTCTTACCCCACTCCCCTTGGTGAAAGGGTAGAAAGTGCAGCTGGGCTCTGCCTGCCACAGGATTCGTTTATTTTCATCAAGGAGTCAAATCTTGATCGCCAAACCATCAATATTTCAGGGCCAAGGCAAAGCCCAGAGCTCCCTCAGTCTCCAGGCTCTTCTCGTAGTTAAAAGTTCACAGCAGCAAATTTGATGCTTAATAAATTGGAGCCTTCTCTGCTTTAAATCATTTCTGCGGCAATCGCAGAAGAAAATATAATTATTACAAACTGGTCATTTGTTACTGAGAAATCTCATTAAATTGACTTTGTGCTGGAAGGTTTGGTGGGGGTGGAAGGGGAGCAGAGGCAAAAAAAGAAAGAAACCCTGACAGAGGGGTGGGAGAGGAGTCTCTTAATTACAGATTGATTCTTCCTGGTGATTGAATGTAGAACATAATCAGCTCATCCTTTCTGCCGGGGCAGGAGGGGGCTACAGGGACCTTTTTGTCTTCCCTGACCTGCCAGCACGGCTCGCTAATGGCCTGGGGATGCAGGGAATAGCCCGGAGAGTGTGGGGGAAAGCACATTTAGCTGAAGTCGTGGCTCAGGGCTGCTCTCCTCCCCCTGGGAGCCAGCCCTGGCCAGGATTTAATACGGTGTTGTCTCCTCTTCACATCTTCATTTCGTTGCTGATGGAATCCCAGAGCCCTTGGGCTGCCTTGCAGCTGGGCAGGGAGAGCTTTGGGAGCCCAAATCCAGCCTTGGACACGGCTCAGGTGCTGCTGGCACCAGCCAGGGCTGGAATCCACAATCCCAGAGTGGTTTGGGGTGGAAAAACTCCTCCAGTCCCTCCCCATCCACGGGCAGGGAGCCCTTCCCCTATCCCAGGGTGTTCCAACCTGGCCTTGGACACTTCCAGGGATAGCCACAGCTTCTCTGTGCCCACCCTGAAAGAATTTCATCCTGATTCCTAATCTAAATAAATTCTCCTTCATTTTAGGGCCATTCCCTGTGTCCTGTCCTTCCATCCCTTGTCCCTGGTCCCTCTCCTGGAGCCCCTTCGGGCTGAGCTCTCCTTGGAGTCTTTTTCCTCCCCATGAGAAACTTGCTCCAGCCTTGTGATCATCCTCATGGCCTCATCCCATCCTCACTGGAGACAGGAGGGTCTCACAAGAGCAGAGAAAACAGGGACAAATCACCTTTTTTTTTCAGTCACTCTTCTTTTTTTGCTGCATCCCAGGGCGTGGATTGATTTCCTGGCAAATAGGGAAAGCAGGAGCTGCTGGAATCTCCCTCTCCCAGTGATGTGTGTGTATGTGTGTGTACACGTGTGCATATGCAGATTAAATCAATTTACAGGAACGCTCAGGAGCAGGTTTGAGGTGGAGCCTCTCAAAAACCAAACAACAGAAATTAAAGCTCCGTTTTCGCTCCCAGGAAAGAGATCCACAGGCACAAAGTGCCAGAGTCGCAGGGGGAAATGATTGCTGCTGAGGGGGATGTGATTTTTTAGAAAATGCTCTTCCCAAGGAGGAGAATATTGTGTGTTTTGACATCCAAATGGAGCAATTGTTTTTGCGAAATGATTTTTCTCCAGTTTTAGGCCTTTTTAGTGGCTTCTCATCTCGGAGCCTTAAAGGGAAGAAATTGCTGAAATCTGACAAATTGATAGACCATAATGATCTAATGGTGTGTGGTGTGATTGTGAGAAAGGAGGGAAAGAAGAGCAGGAGTCTCTGGTAACAGTTTATGGAAATTATTCCTGGACATTTAGTTTGTCTTTTCCCAGCACGAAAAACAACACCAAGCACTTACCCAGTGGATTTTCCTCCATAAAGACAGCAAGCTTTCCTGCAATGCTGGGTGGAGGAGGTTATCCAAATATTGGAATATTTATTTCAAATAAATCCAGATATTATGGAAATCAGCTTTTCTTTTTTTCTTTTTTCTGTTTTTTTTTTTTTTTTGGTCCAATTACCAATGCACGCTCAGGATTTTGGGCAGCAAAGCCCCAGTAAAAAATTAATAGAGGCTGAAGCACTCAGGCAGCCCCAAGAGAGCTCTTACCCCTCACTCGTGGGTTAACACCACGTTTGGCTTAAGCAAGATTAAAAAAAAAAATTAATAATAATTTATGAAAAGAAATTAAAAGTGATTGCAGTGACAGAAATAAATAAAGGTTTGGCAGGCTTGAATTTTTTTACAGATTCTTCTGCTGACTGCAAACCTTCCCTCGACTCACTCTGATTTTTGTAGTTGCTTCCTGCTGGTTTAAAACTGTTCCTTTTCTGGTTCTGGATACATTTCACAAGGAAACTGAAATGTCACCCAGCTTCAGCACTGAACTTTTGCTCCCTTTTCACGTCTGAAGTCATTGGAATAGAGGAGAGATTTCACCCGGCACAAAAAAAAAAAAAAAAAAAAAAAAAATTCCTGAACAATACGACCCAGCAAAAGCAGAACTCTTGGATTGTGGCCAGAAGTGGGAATAATTTAGGATTTGAGGGGTTTGCCCCCCCAGGGGCATGGGCAGGGTTGGTGGGGATGGTTTGGAGGTGTCTCCTGTTGGGGATGCTCTGGCTGATCCGACAGTGAAGGGTGAGGAGCAGGGAGGGCTGGATGGGGTTTATCTCTCTTGGAAAGTGAAACAGCATCTCAGGCACAGCAAAAGATCCAAAAAAATTCCCTTTTTTGGTGCCTTTACGAGGTCCTCCCAGAGCCATGGGGTGGTTGGGGTTGGAAGGGACCTTAAAGCTCATCCAGTTCCACGGGCAGGGACAGATCTCACTGTCTGCCCCAGGCTGCCCCAAACCCTGCCCATGGACAGTTCCAGGGTTTATTTTATTTTGTTAAAGGGTTTTTCTGGGGATGGTGGCTTTTGGTTTTGTGGTGTTTTGGGCTGGGCAGACCCCCCCAGAGCACTCCTTTGTTTCGTGTCCAGCAGCGGGAGAGGAGGAGGTTGGATGCTCCTCAAAGTGGTGACACGACCCAGATGTCTCTGTGCCCTTCCAGCAGCATCTCCCCCTCCAAATCCCCTCCTGGAGGCAGGGGAAAGCTGCTTCCCAAAGCCTCTGGGGCTGCACCGAGCCAGGGTTGTCTCTGCCCTGCCAAATCCTGGGAATCTCCCCAAAAATGAGCAGCTCCTGGTGTTGGCCCAGCCTCACTCCCAGGATCCTGTGACTCCACACAGAGGAGCCTGGGGAAGGAGAGAGGGCTCTGAATTCCTGCCAGGCAGCAGAATGTGGGCTGGGGAAGCAGCTCCAAAAAAATATTAAAGTTCTAAAGTTCTTAAATATTAAAGTTCTTTCAGTGATTAATCCAGGCCAGGGAAGTCAGATAATCAGGGGCAATCCTGGAGGTTCTTGATATCCATAAGGAAATGGGAAGGTGACAACCCTTCTTTCACTGAATGACCAAATAAAAACCTCCAGCCTTCGATGAGCAAACCAAGAAACGACAGAAAAACTTGAAAGACAAAGTCTGGAGAGCACCAGTCTTCCCAGCTGGACCCAAAATACCATCAGAGCTGGCAGAATTCCTACAGAATAACACAGCAGAGCACCAATAAATATCAAATCCTTCTCCCACCCCCCAAAAAAAATAAATATAATTGGTATTCATGTTGTGCTGGCAGCAGTGCAGGGACTGTGTGCTGCTGTCTGATGTTCAGGTTTCGTCTCAGCTGTGACAATCCTATCTGATCATTAATAATACAATAATGAAATAGCGACTGGAGAGACACTTGGATAATCATCTGAGCAAAGGCTCATTAGTGCTGCAGAACAATCGCTGCCGTGTAATAACAGATCCCAGGAAATTTCAATTAAAGCTGGAACCTCTGTTGCAATTTCATTTTATTTCCAGCCAGCCAGCTCGCGGTGTAATTGCAATCAGCCAAGGCAACACAAGCTCCTCTAACTCAAACCTTCCCATGGGAATGGAGGGGGGCTGCCTGGCTGCATCCTGGTGCTTTTATCCAGCATTTCAGTTCACTTCCTCCTTACCAGAGCAGACAGCAGTCGATGTTGTACCTTGTAACATCAAATGCTCCCCTCGTGCTGAGCTGGAATTGGGATGGAATCACAATCCCAGACTGGCTGGGGTTGGAATGGACCTTTAGGGCCGTGGCAGGGACACCTTGCACTAGAGCAGACTGCCCCAAGCCCTGTCCAGCCTGGCCTTGGGCATCTCCAGGGATGTGGAGTCCTCTCTGTTGGATTTAGGAAAGCTTTCCCAACGTTCTGCTGCTCTGTAGAAGGGTAGTGAGGAGCTGACATTGTCCAGGGAGTCAGGGAGCTGAGGCAGCTGGAAGATTATTTTTGGGGGGAAGAATCAGGATATCAGCATGTCAAACCCCAACATTTAACCCAAAATATATTTTGTGCTTGGGGAGGGAATGAACTTTGCATTTGCTGGGAATGTCCCCCAGTTCTGGAGTCAGTGGTGACTCCAGACTCATCCCTGGGCTGGAAATGTCCCTCCCAGGGCTGGAAATGTCCTTTCCAGGGTTGGAAATGTCCCTCCCAGGGCTGGAAATGTCACTCTCAGGGCTGGAAATGTCCCTCTCAGGGTTGGATATGTCCCTCTCAGGGTTGGAAATGTCCCTCCCAGGGCTGGAAATGTCCCTCTCAGGGTTGGAAATGTCCCTCCCTGGGCTGGAAATGTCCCTCTCAGGGCTGGAAATGTCCCTCCCTGGGCTGGAAATGTCCCTCCCTGGGTTGGAAATGTCCCTCTCAGGGTTGGAAATGTCCCTCTCAGGGCTGTAAATGTCCCTCCCAGGGCTGCCTCCCTGCTCCTGCTGTCCCGGGGCACTGAGTGACTTTGACAGAAATACCCCAGAGACCTGAGACATCCCAATACATCCCTGAGCACTGTAAGGAAACCCAGGCATTTTGTGCTTGGGGAGGGAAGGGAAATCAGCTTTTCATTCTCTCCTTTGATCCTCCCCTGGATAAAAACCGGTGGATTCCATGGGAGCTGCCCTTCCCTTGGCCCTGGTGCTGTTCTGCAGGGGGAGTGGATGTCCCCTGCCCATCCTGGAGGTGTCCCTTTGTCCTGGGCCAGCACAGCTCAGTGTCCTCACGGACTGAACCAAAGGTCCCCGACCCTTCTGTCCCAGCCCTTCCGCCGGGATATTGGCTGCCAAAGCTCCAGGATGAGTAATTACACCTCGGCACCTCATTAAAATGTCTCTGGGCGCTTTGAGATGGATGCTGTGCTCTCCTGCCCTCCCTGCCCGGCCCCTTTATCTGTCCTCGGGAGCTGCTCCCAGCTCCACCCCGGGAAACTGAGGCGCAGTGGGAGTGAGGAGTGTGTTTATCAACAGCCTGGAGAGTGGAGTGAGCGCTGAGGAGCACCCTCACTGCAGCTGCGGAGGAGTTTTGGAGGATGGATGCTAAAACCGGGATGATTCCTGGGGGTTTCCTCCTGCTGGGACATCCCACGACATTCCCCAGCGAGGTTTTTCCTGTCCTTTTTTCTGACCCAGAGATGGGGCTCTGGAGAGGCATTTTAAAAGGTTCCTCTGCTCATCTACGTTAGGAATGGAGCTGAATCCCAAATCTCCTGGAGCTCAGGAGGCAGCACAGGGCTCCATCCAGCCTGGAGCTGGGAGGGACTTGAGGACTGTTCTGGGGGAATGTTCCCATAAAGGTGAGCAGCAGCACATTCCCTGAATTCCTGTTTTTATCCTCCTTTCCTTTGCCAAGGTCCCCTGGGGAGGATTCCTTCCCAACCACAACATCTCCCTCAGCTGCACCCTCACATCCCCGGCGCCAATTCCATCCCATTCCTGCCTGATTCACTCCTGAGCTGCTGGACTCTTCCCAGCTGCTCCCACCCACACCTCCCACAGCCTGCAGCCCCTCAATCCCCCCAAAATGTGCCTCTCCAGAGGCCAGAACCCACCGGTGCCCATCTGCAGCAGCTCTGCCAAGGTTTGGGGAGGCTCTGGCTGCAGAGGAGACAGGAATGTGTGATAACTGAGGAGCGAACATCCCTCAGGGAAGGGAGGGATGTGCTGGAGGGATGAAAGAACATTCCAGAACAAGGAAAGGTGCTTTTGGCACGGGGTACTCAGGTGGGTGCCAGGGATGAGGAGAGCAGGGCTCTGCCCCTGGCGCACAGGGTGACTCAGGGCTGCTTTTCCCACTTTTTTCCTGGTGACTCAGGGCTGCTTTTCCCGATTTTTTCCTGGTGACTCAGGGCTGCTTTTCCCAATTTTCCTGCCATTTTTCCCCCCCATTCCCACGGCAGGTGAGTGCTGCACGTTCAGCCTGGCTGCTGAATCCCGTCTCCCCCTGACAGGTTTCTCCCCTCGTGTTTTGGCAGCTCTTGTAGTGCCTGTCATGTCGATACAGCCTTTCCCCTAATTTGAATTTATCTGAGCATTTGTGCAGGTTTATCCATGTGTGAGAGCAGCTGCGCGCGAGATGGATTTATTTCAAGAGGGATGTGCCAGTGTTTGCCAATAGCCAGGAGTTACAAACTCCTGCCCTCATCCTCATCCTCATCCTCATCCTCATCCTCATCCTCATCCTCATCCTGTCCTGGTGATCCTCAGACAGCCCCTGGAACGCTGCTGGGACAGAATATTCCCTGTCCTGCATTTTCTCTGCTGTGACAGGAGCTGTTCAGCACCTCCTGAAAGGATCAAACCTTAAACAGCCCCCAAACCACAATTCCCCTGCGGTGGCCTTCTCCTGGAGATGTCCAAACCTCCCTGGAGATGTCTGGCCTCAGAGCAGAGATGGATAAAGCAGCTCTGGGATCAGGGGAAGCTGAACCTGTGGTTGTTGGTGAGCCCTTTGGATCTGGAATTGTCACATTCCCTGCTAGATCCACGCTTTTCCTGCTGCAGGATTTAGGATCAGGGGCTGAGTTTGACCCTAGGCTGGGGTTTAGGCTGAGATTTTTGTCCTCACCCTGGTGTTTGCTCCCTGCAGCTTCCAGGAGGATGAAGGCTTTGCCCTCTGTGGTCTGGGGTTGGCTTTGTCCCCATCTCTGTCAGGCTTTTGTCACCTTCCCTGATATTTGTCTTCTTCCCTGATATTTGTCACATCTTTGGTTGTTCCTTTAATAAATAAGCTGCAGCTTTCTCCTCTCTCTCTCTTTGATCTTGCTCTGGTCTGCTGAGACCATCAATAAGCTTAATGGAGAAAAGGTGCTTTTTCTGCTTTTTCTTTTAAAGCTTTGAGAGTTTTCCTTTTTTTTTTTTTTTTCTTTGAGTCTTTTATTGGGGGGGGGAGGAGGGGATGGGGAAAGAATGAAAGAAAAGGAAAATTATCATCATTTTACCTGTCTCACCTGCCACTTCCTTACTGAAATCTGGAGAATGAGGATGCAGTGGTGTTCCTGGATCCGTTCTTGCACCTCCCTGCATTTCTGAGTGCAGGTGACACATCCTGGGGCTCGGGCCTGCTGCAGGCAAACCCCAAACGTCGTTATCTGTATAAATGTAAGGAACATCCCATCCGTGGGCAGTCCTCTCGTGTCCCAGCTGCTGTCCGGACCTCGGCTGGGAGCAGAGAAAATTCTGAGATACCAAATAATAAACACCACGAGAAACCTGAAAACAGACCTTGAGGACTCTGCTTTTTTATACCAACACAACTCGGGGCTTTTAGAGGCCCAAGGACTTTAAACAATCTAAATCTCAGGTGAGGAATAAACCCTCCCCGAGACTCAGGACCTCCTCTGAGAGCACCATCAGCACCAGCAGGGGCTGGGCAGGGCCGGGGAGTCAGATCAGAGCTCAGCCCATCAGCTCTGCAAAGTGGCCAAGCCCAGGAGCTTTTATTAACTCTAATTAACAAATGCCCTTATTTATTATTAAGATGTTTTCTTATTTTCTTACTTCTAATTATGCGTTTCCTCAATTATGCATTTTATTTCCTCAATTATGCATTTCCTAATTATGTGTTTTCTTAAATTATGTACTTCCTACTTTTTCTCTGACAGCCCCTGATTTATTTCCATTGATATTGATATTCCATTCTGGGATAACTTGGGAATGCCTCTCCTTTTGGGAAGTTGCCTGAAGCCCACGGAATAAAGAGGGAGAGGGATCTTTCTCTCTGCTCCTGTGGTGAGCAGGACGAGGGGGATGAAGGAGGAGGAAGTGGCTCCTCCAGCACAGGCACCATTCTTATTAACTCCACATCATCCTGCTCTAATTATCATAATTAGGGTCTTGATGAGGATCTGTTGACATAATGTTCCTCAAGGGAGGAGCTTTGCCCAAAATCTGCTGCAAACACGATTTTCTCCACCCAGGGGTGAAGGAATGACTGACCATGGATAAGCTGGGAATTCCTGGCTGGAAAAAATTCAGCCTCTCACCAGCCTGAAAGCCAAATGTGCATTGAAATATTAATGGTGAGGTGGGATAAGGAGAATTTTGCATCCTCACCCACCGAAACCGTCACAGCTTCTGTGATTTTGGAGTTTTACTACAGCTCCAGTGAATGCTGCAGCTCCCAGCTCCTGATGTAATTCAATCAAAAAGGAACCGACAGGGAGGTGGGGGAAAAAAAAAGACACAAATCCTTAAATTCCATATAAAAATAGATAAAAGCAACTGGCTTAAAGGATTTGGTTGAGCCTTATTTAAGAACTTTTTTTTTCCTTTTTTTTTTTTTTTTTTTAATTTTTTTTTTAAGGGAGGAGAAAATGAATTTAGCACACACAAACTCTTCTGCCTCGCTCATCAAAGGGCCACAAATTTTTGCACAGATCCAGATCAGAGCGAGATTATAAAGGTCACAGAGGGTAAAATAATCTGGATAGGAGAGGTGGGAAGGAAGGGCAGCTGCACAATGGCCTCAGCACCTTTTAATTGTGCTTCCCTCAGCTGGCCAGCCCTCAAACAGAAACCAGCATTTGAAATAATACATCCATTAGGACACCTTCAGCGCCCGTCAGATTTGCTCTAAGAGGATTCTGCTTTATTACACACTGCTAAGGGTTTTTTTTTATATTCATCAAATTCCGTCAGAACGAGCCAAAGGAGAAGAGGGAGGAAGAGGAAAAGCTGCCTCTGGAATGGGGCTGGGCTGGCAATTAAAATCCTGCCCTGTGCTGGCAAAAACACAGGCGTGGACAGGTTGGCCTGTGCCTCTTGGAAATGATGTTTTTACCCAGTTTGGGCATAGCCAGGCAACGATCTTGAAGAGATCTGGAATTTTAGGGAAGGAACGTGGCAGTGTCAGGGATATTTGAGGTGTTGGGTGGCTCCAAACCCCACAGTGAGGCCCCAGCACCCCAAATATCCTCGATATTGCAATGAGAATAGGAGAGAAAGGAGAGAAAGGAGAGAAAGGGGGATGTGGGACACCTAAAGCAAAGCGGGACACTCCTGGAATCATCTGGGATTTGCGTCCTGGGTTTGTTGGTTTTTTGTTTTTTTGTTTTTGTTTTTTTTTTGGTTTGGTTTTTTTTTTTTTTTATTTTTGATTTTTTTGGTTTTTTTGGGGGGTGTTTTTGTGGGGTTTTTTTTATTGGTGTTTTTGGTTGGTTGGCTCGGGTTTTTTGTTAGTTTGTTTGTTTGTTTGTTTGTTTGTTTGTTTTTGGGGGGGGGTTGTCTGTCTGTTTGGGGTTTTTTGTTTGTTTTCTTATTATTATTGTTATTATTATTTTATTTTATTTTTTAAGCTCTGCTCTCCCTTTGCCAAGCTCTGGGTGTGGAGAGGAGCTGTGGGCAAAACTGTGCTCCTGCTCCTGCCTGTGATAATTCACCTTCCTGCCCCTCAGCCTCACCCAGTGCCATCCTCCTCATCCTCCCCTCATCCCCACAGCTCTGGGAGTTGCTGTAGCTCCAGTTTGGAGTTTCAAATCTCCAATTAATAAATGTCTCTCTCTCCAATTCAGCGTTGGGGTCTGGTTCAAGGCTGGCCCCTGTGACCTGGGATGGGGCTGGAGGGAGAATGGAGCAGCGTCAGGGGAGGAGCAGGTTGGATTTCAGGAAAAGTTTCTTTCCCTGGGAATGGTCAGAGCTCCAGGAGGGTTTGAGCACCACTCCCAGGCACAGAGCGGGATTTTGGTGATCCCTGAGGGGCCCTCCCAGCTCAGGATATTCCATTCCCTGCAGTTGTCCCCACGAGATCCTTCAGAGGAAGATTCTGTGTCTGGTGCAAATCAAAACCCTGAGCACGCCCCGGGAAGAGGAACAGCTCTGGGGATGAGCAGAACTGGAAAAAAAGGGGCAGAATTTCTGCTGAGGATCAAGACAACGCCTTTTCTGTGTGATTAACCCTGTTTTCCCTGCCTCAGAGCTGCACCTCTTCCTCTTTGGGCACAGAAACCACCTCTCCCTTCGCCGTGCTTTGATTGTTCCAGTCTGAGTCTGTCAACAGAGCAGTGTCAGCAGCCTACACGGGCAGCAGTTTCATTTAACACCGTGCCTTTCCCTCCTCACCACCGCTCCTCATTTCATCTTTCAAAGCCGTAATTATCTAATATTAATGTTCTCATCATCACAACGCTCACAGAGAGACAGTGGGGCTTTTTTGTCCGCGGAGACAAAGATCTCTGAAATTAATATAACGCTTGTACAGGATTGATTTCAACCTCAGAGGTGCCCTCAGCCGGAGGGACCAATCTGTTTAAAAATATCTGCTGCTAATTACCCAAAGAGCCATCATTCAGCTGGAGGATTGAGTGAAATTGTCCTTCACATGTCACATCCACCCACAAACCCTCCCAGCCTTCATTGTTTCTGCCCGGCTCCAAAAACACGTCGTGGTTTCACCCCAGGCAGAAACTCAGCTCGGCCCCCAGGGTGGGATGGGGGAGAGGAGAGGAGGAGGAGAGGTGAGAAAACCCGTGGGATGAGATAAAGATGGTTTAATAGGTAAAGCAAAAGCCAGGAAAGGAAAACAAGGAATTCATTCTGCATGTTCCATAGTCAGGTGTTCAGCCTTCTCCAGGATGGGCTCTGAACATCCCCTGTGTCTTCTTCTTCCTCATCTTCTTCTTCTTCCTCATCTTCTTCTTTTTTATCATCTTCTTTATCATCTTCTTTATCATCTTCTTCATCTTCTTCATATTCTTCTCCTTCTCCATCTTCCTCTTCTTCTTCTTCTTCTTCTTCTTCCTCCTCCTCTTTCTCTTCCTTCTCTTCTTCTTCCTGTCCTCCAGCTCCGTGTGCTGAGAGAAAATCAACCCCATCTCAGCCAAAACCAGCCCCAAAAAATTGAGATATTTTCTATGTCCTCCAGGAGAGAAGGGAGAACCTGGGGACTGAGAAATGCAGCAATGGGATCTATTGATCAATAGATCAATGAGGAATCTGCCCCATCCCTGGGAGTGTTCATGGGTAAGGAATGGAGAATCCTGGTTGAGGTGTCCCTGATCATGGCAAGGGGGTTGGAATGAGGTGAATTTTCAGGTCCCTTCCAACCCAAACCATCCTGGGATTCGGGAAAACGGGAAAAGGTCTCATCCCCGCCTTCCTGCAGAGCTTGGAGAGAAGGTGCTGGCTACATTTGGAGATATTAATTGAAGTACAAGGCTTGGACCTGTGGAGCTTTGGGTGTGCAGGATGAAGTTGGTGCAGATGGATGATGACCACAGTCTTGGTTTTAACTGTCCTGTGCTCCAGCAGAGTGAGGAATGGGGCTGTGACACCGTGAGCTGCCACAGGGAAATAGCTGGGGCAGGGAAGGGGAAGGAGAGGCTGAGTCCTGCTAAATGCAGCCCTGGGTGGATGTTTGGTATCTCCCTCCACGGCTCCATATGGGCCAGCCCACGCAGCCAGGCTGGAGCTGTGACAGCCCTGGGGAATGTGAGGCACGACAGAGGCAGGGCTGGGAGCCAGGGCCCCTCCCCGGGCTGGGCTGCCCTGCAGGGGGACAGCTCCAGGGGACCCTGGGTGCTGGGAATGCAGCCCTGACCTCAGGGAACACAGCCCTGTCCTCAGGGAACACAGCCCTGTCCTTAGAGAATACAGCCCTGCCCTCAGGGAACGCAGCCCTGTCCTTATGGAATACAGCCCTGTCCCCAGGGAACACAGCCCTGTCCTCAGGGAACACAGCCCTGTCCCCAGGGAATACAGCCCTGACCTCAGGGAACACAGCTCTGTCCTTAAGGAATACAGCCCTGTCCTTATGGAATGCAGCCCTGTCCTCAGGGAACACAGCCCTGTCCACAGGGAACACAGCCCTGTCCTCAGGGAACACAGCCCTGTCCTCAGGGAACACAGCCCTGTCCTCAGGGAACACAGCCCTGTCCACAGAGAATGCAGCCCTGTCCTCAGGGAACACAGCCCTGACCTCAGGACAATTGACAAATCCCTTCTCTTTTGGCCTTGGTTCATCAGCAGCCAAACACCTCCCAAAAAACTTCCCCAGGTGCACCCCTGGTTTGTGCCTGAGGTGTTTTGGTTTTCTGAAATTCTTTTCCCAAGGAATTTTCTGTAAACAGGAGAAATGTTTTTGTAAACTGTAACTTTGTTATTAACTCTTTTATTTTTGGGATGTGTCTCCCTTTTATACCATTTCACACAGCCCAATCTGATTGGTGACACAAAGACAAACCTCTTCACTCCCATTGGTCAGAGCAGAGGGACATGAGGAAGAAGTCCCTCCTAGGGAAAGGAATGAACATTGGTACAGTTCACAAAAATATTTCTCTTGTTTACAGAAAATTTCTTAGGAAAAGAATTTGAGAAAACCAAAACACCTGAGGCACGAAACCAGGGCTACACCCAGGTACCAGTTTAGAATCCAGGATGATGTGGTAATTTAGTAGTTCTCAGAGGCTGCATGCAAAGTCTGTAGGTTTTGTATCTTGCGCCGGTTGGTCACTGTAAATTAGAATATTCAACACAAATGGAGATGTGTTGGAACAAGATCCTCACTCTTCTTCTTCTTCTTTTTCCTCCTCTACCTCCCTTTCTCTTACCACTCTGACCCCGACACTCTTTTTACCTCTCTTACCCCTCGTAGCTTTTTTACCTCCCTCACCTCATCCCCCCTCTCTCTCTCCCTCTCTCTTTGGGGCTCTCCTCCAGCCCAGGCCGGTGGCTGAAATCAGACCCTCTTTACCCACACCCCTACAATAAACCCACGTGTTTCTAGAATATCTCAGGGCTGCAGAGTTCCTTCTCCCCGCCCTCCACGGCTGCCCCTACAGACAGGTGTGGCCGTGTGGATAGCGCTCAGGTGCTCTGTTCCAGGGCTGCCTTCTGCATCACCAGCTCTCCCCCGATCCAGCAGCTCTGCTTTGGCTCCTTTTCCACCTGTGATTTTTTTGGAAGGCGCCACACCTGGAATCTGAGCTCCTGACAGCCTTTGCTGATGGCGTGACGCAGCCAAATCTCCATTTTCCTGCCGTCCCCCGGCACAGCAGGGTCAATAATTAAAGTCCTTTCTTCTTCTCCCTGACATAACCCAAGCCTGGAAGTAATTGGAAGCTCCCACAGGCCACGGGGAAGTCTGGAATGGCTGCTGGTCCCATTAATTTCCTTCACGTGTCATCAAGACAGGTGCTGAACCAGCCTAATTAAGCTCAAAGCTTCAGAAAATGAAGAAGCTGGGCTGGGTTTTTGGGTTTTATTTTTAAGAATTCACTTCCAGCAGCATCTGTCTGACAGTTTGAAGAGGAGAGAGGTGGGGAAATGATGGATAAGTGGAAATTTCTTGCTATGGACAGGAAGGAAAGAAGTTGAGAGCAGGAATGTCCAAGCCCCTGACACCTGAAAGTCCCACCCAGGTGACACCACGGGTGTTTTTGGGTTTGCAGCCAATTTTCCTGCAGGAAAGAGGGGGGAAAGCAGCAAAAAAAATTCATCCCTGCTGTAGGAGAGGTGCTTGAGATCCCTGACTATCCCAAAATTGCATCCAAAAGTCTGATTTTTGTGTGTGAGAGGGCTTTGGAAAAAAAGAGCAGCACTGAGAGGAAAATCGAGGAGTGCAGATTCTGTGCTGGGAATTCTGGCAGATGAAGATTTGCCTCGCTCTGGGGATCTGTATCTCCAAACCCGGGCTGTAAATGCCCCAGTCTGGTATTTAGGGGACTTATTTTTACCTCAGCGTATAATCCTAAATGGAGCACCATCACGGAAAATTGCGCTGCTTTTTTTATGGCCTGAAATGCTCTTTTTAAGGGGATATTTTCTGCCTCCCCCTTTCTTCCTCCCCACCTCCTTCATCCCCAGAAGCAGAGCTGCCTCTCCCCGGCGTGACTCAGCCTCTGAATGAACCAAACGTTCCCAAAAAAAAGCCCCCGCAGTGCTCAGAGCTGCTGCTGCCGCTGTTTGATCCGTCAGAGGGGAACGATGGCAGCAGGAAAAAGCAGATTTGCTGCAGCACCACGAGCTGGGACGTGCTGGAGCTGCTCTCCCACATCCCAGCTCCTTTTGGAGCAGCTGCTGCCGACTCTGGGAGTTTGGGAAGAGCTCTGGAAGAGCAGCAGCAGCAGCTCTGAACAGCCCTGGCACCACGGGAGAGAGCCGTGGGATGCTTTGAGATGAATCCTTAATTAATGAGCCCGTGCAGAGAAGCAGCAACTCCAAGCGGCCTCCCCAGCACTTTGCCTGAGTCAAATCCTGGGGATCCCCGTGGAAATCCAGCTGCTGGATGGGAATTCCTGCCTTTTGGCAGGGACTTTGTCAAGGCATCGTTGGCATGGAGTCATCCCTCAGCACGGAGATCCTGTGCAGGCAGCAAGGCTGAGCCTCGTCCCCGTCCTGGGGAGCTGCCGGGGGGGACTGGAACCCAGGGGAACCCCCAGAGCTGCGGCCAGACTGCCCTCAGGGAGGGAGGAAGGCTTCCCTCATCCTCAGCTCCCCATCCCTCCATCCATCCCTCCATCCATCCCTCCATCCCTCCATCCCTCCATCCATCCATCCATCCCTCCATCCATCCATCCCTCCATCCATCCATCCATCCCTCCATCCATCCATCCATCCATCCCTCCATCCATCCCTCCATCCATCCCTCCATCCATCCATCCCTCCATCCATCCATCCCTCCCTCCATCCATCCATCCATCCATCCCTCCATCCATCCATCCCTCCATCCATCCATCCATCCATCCATCCATCCATCCCTCCATCCATCCCTCCATCCATCCATCCATCCATCCATCCATCCATCCATCCATCCATCCATCCATCCATCCATCCATCCCTCCATCCCTCAGGGATGGAGGAAGGCTTCCCTCACTATCCTCAGCTCCCCACCATCCAAACTGGAGTTTTTTAGCTGGGATACTGGGGAGGAATCCTTCCCCTGTGAGGGTGGAGAGGACCCAGAGTGGATTTCCCAAAGGATTCCTCATCCCTGGAAGGGTTTGGAGCAACCTGGGGCAGCTGAACGTGTCCCTTCAACAAGGAAATCTGTGAGGTCCTTTCCAGCCAGGCCATTCCATGGCACCAGGAGGGGGATAAATGGATGTTTGTGTTTTCCAGAAGAGCTGCTTTGATGGGTTTTTGGGGTTTTTTTGGTTTTTTTTTTTTTTTTGAGATGACATTAGCACAACCAGTCAGCCGTAACCTCTGGGCAGATCAAACCCCTGCTCGAGCAGCTGGCTGGGAAAAAACAACCACTGAGGTGTTGCTAAACGCTTTTATTTGCTGCCACTCTGCTGTTTGGAGATCCTTGTCAGGGAGGAAAGGGGAAAAAAAAGTTTAATTTGCTCTAAAGCCGTGTTCAATATCTGGGTCCTGGTGTATCTCATCAGCACAGCCGTTCCTCTCTTGTTCTCCCTGTCTTGAATAACTTTGTGAATTAAACCGGGAATTGGGTGATTCACAGCGTTTGGAGCCTATTTTGGGAGGAAATGAGCGGGACTGGCGGGGCGTGTGGGATGTATTCACACCTTGGTGTGGCTCTTTCCTCCCTTCCCTTTGCTGCTGCCACTCATCCCAACCACCCCAGTCCCTCCCCAGGATCCCCCCGCAGCTCAGCACCTTCCCAGCACATCCTTTGCTCCATAAATGCCCAAGTTTTGCCTGAATTCTGCAAAATTCAGCTCTATTTTTTTTTGTTTGTTTGTTTCATCCTTCTCCCAATCCCACTGTGCTGCAGAACTGAGATTTTCTACTCCCTTTCCTAAAAACGATCCCGTCCCCTTATCTCTGCAAGGCTGAAGGTGTTGTCACGAGGAGAGGGACATCGGGACACGCCTCTCCACACCTCCACCTTTTAATTTGGACGTTCTGAGCTTTTCCTTTCGGAGTTTCTGGCCTGGCAACCCCCCTTGGGAATATTCCCTGGCACTGTGGCACCTCCCAGATGATGCCACATGAACTTTGGGTGGCCACAGATGGCATCAGAGACAGGAAATGTCACCAGGCAAGGACTTTTCCCTTCTCCCTTCCCCAGGGGGGTGAAATCAGAGACCCGGGAGGGATCAGCCCCAATCTCTGCTGGGGGAATTTGTTCCCAGCTGGTTCTGCCCTTTTCACTCAGCATTTTTGTCACTTCTCAAGGGTTTGGTTGTTGTTTTTTTTTCCCTCAAAACCTCCCTCTGTACCTTTGAAGGCCCTGTGCATCCTCAGGGCAGGAGGAGAGGAAGGAAAAGCTCAGAAAATAAAAGGGAAAAATACAGAAAAATGGGAGAGCAGGATTCCCAACCCGCAGTTATTTAATACTAAAGACTGAGCCAAGTCAGTCTCTTCCCATTTTACTGAAGCATTTGGCCACACTGGCTATTTAGGTCAGGAAAAACAGCACATTTTTTAGTGTAAATATCACATTTTGTAGGTTAAAGGCTGCGGAACAGCCCAGCACGAGCAACTCAAACACGCAAAGCATCCCTCGAATTTTGTCTCAGCGTTTCGAAGCAGAGGAAGGGAGATGTGTCCCAAAATATTGGGAATTCACGAAGCAAAATCCCTTTAAGAACCTCTCCCAGGATGGATTTCCCCCTGCAGCCAGCCCTGGTGATGGCTTTTTGCAGGTCCCAGCCCATGTCAGCTCCCCTCAGCTATAAAAGGACCCAACAGATGGGTTCATGCATACATTTAGCTCAGACACGAGGAGGTTTTCATAAGCAGTGATTTAACAGGAGCAGATTAAAAAAAAAAGGGAAAAAAAAAAAAAAAATAAAACAAACCCTCGACTGTTTTTAGGTGAGACTTGGTCAGCTTTCAAAAGGGAACAGGTTTCTGCTTCAGTGCTGGTGTTTGTAACCTCTCACAGGATAAACTGCAATTTATTTAAATCATCTCCCAAAGGCGCAGCAGCGGAATTATTCCAAAACTGCCAAAGCAGAACACCTCATCATCGTCAATATTCTTTTATCCCTCTCCGGTCAAAAAATTAGCACAATTTCCCAACATCATTTGCTCGGGGATGAATGACATTTTTCAAATGGAAAACAGGCCCCATTCAGCTGCTCATTCAGTTGATTGGAAATGAAATTTTTTTTAGTGGCAGTTTCACACACTTTGCTTGCTGTGAATACTCTGTGATTGCAACTTTCTCAGACGTGTGTGTGTGTGTGTTGGCAACAACAGATTCCAAAAAAGAGTTTCTCCCGCTGCATCTTGGCCTAAAGCTCATCACTTTTGGGTGTCTGGGAAGAGTATTTGGAGCAGCTTTGATTCTTGTCTGTGGCGTGTTTTAAATCCCTGATTGGATGAGCATAAATCATATCCTGGAAAAATTTTCCTGATCATCCAGCTCAGATTTGGTTTTCTGCTTAAAAACGGTGTCAAAGACACTTTATTTGGGTTTTTTTTTTTTTTTTTGAAGCAATCAATTTACTGTGATTCTTTAAAACCAAAAAAAAAAACCAAAAACCCAACCTAAACCAACATGAAGAGCCTCTGGACACTTCTTATCTCGAGAGCTTTTATCCATTTTCTTTCATTGCCTACATTTGTTTGTTACTTTTAATTCCAGTGGAGATCACAGGGGCTTTTCAGCAGCATTTATCTCCCCATGTGAACACACAATTTCCAGCATAAAAGGAGCTTGTTCTGCTAATAAATAGCGCTGGAGAAATTCGATTTAGGTGGGAGATTGGGAAGGAATATTTCAGTAAAAGGATGGTGAGGCCCTGGCACAGAGAAGCTGCGGCTGCTCCACCCCTGGAAGTGTCCAAGGCCAGCTTGGAGAAACCTGGGACAGTGGAAAGCTTGGAGCTGGATGAACTTTGAGGTTTCTTCCACCTCAAACCATTCTGGGACTTGATGAGATAATTTTTTTATAGTGGATGTGTTGGGGAAGGCTCACCTGAGTTCACCTGATACCCTGAACTGAGGCTGGGTCTTGCTGCTACTGAACTTGAAGAAGGTAAAAATCCTTCAAATGGCCTTTAATTCATTGTAATTACTATTATTTTTTTTTTTTCTGGCAGAGGTTCTCTTGGTTGTTAGGCTGGATCTTTTCATTCTGAAACAGAGCTGAGGACATTTTTCCGTCTGTTGCTGTCACCTCATTGCCCCTGCTGGGTGCCACCACCCAAAGCTGCAGTTTGAGGCTGCCAGTGCCACTGTGGCCAGGCAAGAAATTATCCCAGGTCGTTCCCTTCCATCAAAAAGCTGCTGTGGACAGGGAAAAGTCCCTCTGGGAGGAAAGTGAGTCTTTGGGGCAACTTTTCTGAGCTTCTCTCTCCAAAACATGACTCTGCATCCCCTTCAAATCCTTTATCCTGAGGAGTTGGAGATGTTCTGCCTCTGGAGATGTTCCACCTCTGGGGATGTTCCTCGTTTGGGACATTTCTCTCTCTGTGCTGGACCACCACTAATTGTTCTGCCTGTGAAAAGAGTATTTCCTTTTCTCGGCTCCAAATAAATCCTCTTTTTAATGCAATTGCCTCCCTTGATTGTGGAAAGTGAACGCAGGAGCCTGCAGCTGACCTCCTCCGTGCCATTTATCACCTCACACACGACTTTTTATTCCTCTCCTGCCTGAACTAACCTACTCGGAATTGTTTTAATCTCTCCTAACGCAGAAGCCTTTGCAGTGTCCACACGGTTCCCACTCTCAGAGCTGCAGCAAAGGCCTGTCCTGAGCAGGGTTTTAACTTTGAAAAGTGCAATGAACATTCCAGGGCTGATTCCAGGGAGTGATTCCAGCCCCCTGCCTGTGGCTGTGAGTCCAGGAAATCCTGTCCATGAGCGTCTCCTGGATTGGGATCGATGCTCTGTTGGATTCTCCATCTCAAGTGGGGATTTGGGAGGTCGCTGTCACTCTCACAGGGACTCAGAGATGGGGAGTAAATCCCTACAAACAGCCCTGCTCCAGGTTTTCCATGGAGAACACCAGCTGAGTGTGTCCCCAGGCACAGCCTGAGGGTTAATCCTGCCCTATCCCAAACCATCTCTCCCTTTTGCCTTGCACTTTTTCCAGGCATTAAATCCAATTTTCCCTTCTCTGGCCCTTTCTCTTCCCTGTCCACATCCATAAATCCTGAATGATAAAAGATTTATGAACTAATTTCAACTGGTTTGGGATTGGTTTTTGTTTTTTGGGGTTTTATTTTGACAGGGATGTTCTCGTCACTCCAAAGAGAATTCCAAGTGCTCCCTGTTCTCTTGTGCTGCTCCCAGTGGGGTTTTATTTTAGAGATCCTTTTAATTTCGAGTAAAACATCCTGTCCTGGATGCATATCCCAGGCTGGAAGGGCTCCCTGCAGGAACTGATCCCCAATTTCACCATTCCCATTGAAGTCAGTGGGGTTATTCCAGGTTTTTGATGAGATAATTTGTGTTCAAGCCTGGGGTTCTTCCCAGGGAAACAACCACAGAGGATCCAGCCATCGATTTATCAGTGTACATTGTAAAAAAATGTATTTAATCCCCAAATAAACGGCTCTGGACAATGGAGAGGAGGTCACCAGTGGATGACTGCAATGTTTACTCCTGGGCAAAAATCTCCCAAGAAAAACCTTTCTTCTCCCTAACATCAGGGTTGATATCCTCCAAAAAAATAGGAATTAAAGCAGATTACTGAGCTCTCCCCTTTATATTTAAGTCTTTTTCTCTTTTTCCTTGAGGCTTAGTGCTAATTGCCCAGCATTTAATTGTCTTGTACTTTTATTTGCAATTATTTTTTTTTTCTTCCCAAGGATCGATGCAGTAACTCAGGTAAAAGGTTGGGAATCAGCTGCTGAGCCACAGAGGATTTATCATTACCTATCGATTCCCGTGGGATCAGCAAATAAAACTCTTGTCCACATCATAAAAAAAACTAAAAAATAAATAAAGCAAAGTGGGATAAATGAAAAGAGCAGGAGCTGCAGGGTGGATCTGAGGAACAGTTGCTCCATTTTTGTGTGGCCTTTGTGACCCGCACAGGGCAGAGAGCAATCAGCTCTTGGCGTGCCTTCAAAAGAGAG
Source organism: Sylvia borin (assembly GCA_014839755.1). NCBI lineage: Eukaryota > Metazoa > Chordata > Aves > Passeriformes > Sylviidae > Sylvia > Sylvia borin. The sequence continues at coordinate 5,092,964 of CM025979.1, read as the reverse complement.
CAGCAAAACCAGAGTTTGGAGGATCACTCACGGCTCTCAGCCATAAACACAGGGTGGGAAAAGGCTGGATTTGATCCATGGGCGGTTATTAGATCCCAGGGGCCACCAGCAGCCCTGTGGTCACTAATTACACAGCGGTTGATTGCAGCAATCAGCTCCCCGTGCACTCAGCTGAGCTCTTGACCTGGAGGAAGGGGGAAGAAAAGGGAAATATTTCTCTGGGAAAGGCTGAGATTGGCACTCCTGGCTCCTGTTCCATCCGTGATTCCACGTGGAATGTGCCTGAATTCACATCCCACATCCTCCCCAGGACCCTGTCCTTGCTGAGTCAAAAACCTGGAACCAAAGCTCCCACAGGTGCCTGGGAGCTGCTCCAGTTTTCCAGGAATTCCTCTGGAATTGCAGTTGTTTCCTGCATGGAGCCAAAAGGGAGTAAACAGGAAAATTTTGGGTGTAATAATGTCACTTGTCCCATTCCCAGTGGCCAAAAGGGAGTAAAGGCAGAATTTTGGGTGTAATAATGTCACTTGTCCCATTCCCAGTGGCCAAAAGGGAGTAAAGGCAGAATTTTGGGTGTAATAATGTCACTTGTCCCATTCCCAGTGGCCAAAAGGGATTAAAGGCAGAGTTTTGGGTCTAATAATGTCACTTGTCCCATTCCCAGTGGCCAAAAGGGATTAAAGACAGAGTTTTGGGTGTAATAACGTCACTTGTCCCATTCCCAGTGGCCACTGATGTGTGAGCAAGGGGAGAGATCCGAATCCAGAGATTTGGGACCCATTTACAGCCCGGCACCGCTGGAGCTGACGATGTTTTATAATGGGACTGCTGCTGTAAACCGAGAGAATCCTTTCACTTTTTGTTCAGGAGCTTCAGGTGTAGGACTGAGAGGAATGAGGACGCTGTAGAATGATGGTCCTTCCCCTCAGACAGCTGAAACCAAACGTGCCAGGAGACAGAGAGTGAGCACACACAGCAACGAGGCGAGGAGCAGCGGATGGTTTATCGTGATGGGCCACAGATGCAGCCCCAGGAAAAAGCTGCTGCTTCACTGGTTCCTTCTGCAGAGGTGTTTCCAGGAGAGCCCTGAAGGGGAACGAGGATTTGGCTTCGTGCACATTCGCAGGTCGCTCCTCTTGTTAGGAAAATTAATCCACAAACGCCAGAGGTTTATGCCCAAAAAAGAGACAGAGGAGTCCTTTCATTTATTCCAATGAAGGGAGAGGCCATGGGGCATTTCCCCTGGGGTGTCTCAGGTTTTGGGAGGACACAGCCTCCTGTTTATCCCACGGGATAAATCCATCGGTGCCACCCAGCCCCAGGAGCCCGGCTTTCCCTGCAGGTTTAATTCCAGATGAAAACTGAAGCGTCGGTGTGAAGTTGGTCCTGCAGCCAAGCTGAAAGGAGCAGCTGCTTTGCTTTACTCCTTTCCTATCCTCCCTTTGCCTCTTGGCTGCTGAGTTATTGATGTCTCACCCAGCAGCAGGCACTGCCAAGCCCTCAGACGCTTTATTTTATCATTTCCGTGGCATTTTGGAGCTCTTTTAGAGTCCGGAGTGAGAGGAATGACAGACTTGTCTTTACAAACAAACTCTGGGTCTGCTGGGAGATAAAACCAGCGCTGAGAGATAAAAGAAACAATGGGAAGGATTCCACGGATTGATGAACGGAAAAGGAGATATTTGCCTTTACAAACAAACCGCGGGTTTGCTGAGAAATGAAATTGGGTATTGAAAGATGAAAGAAACAATGGGCTAAACCCATAAAATCCATAAGAATTAAAAATTAAAAGGAGTGTTACACATTAAAGGAGAATTTTCGGTGTTAGGCACTCCGGGCAGTCTGTGACTGTCAAATAGCCCATGAGGAAAGAGAGAGGGAAATTGGGATAAACGGGAGGCTGAATGTTCCAAAATCTGAGAGACCCCAGGGGAAATGCCCCATGGCCTCTCCCTGTATTGGAATAAAGTCAAAGGACTCCTCTGGCTCCTTTTTGGACACAAACCTCTGCCGTTTGTGGATTAATACTCCTAACAGTAGAAACGTGACTTTTCGCTGCTGCTCAGAGAGAGAATTTGCATCTCAGGGTTTGTCCTTGTTCTCCTCGTGCTGGTGACCGGCTCTGCCCCGCTCTGCTGGATTTCCCCTCCTTCCCGGAGCAGTTTTCGGTGCCTCTCCTGGCTCCCAGCGATAACGCAGGGGTGTGGGGCAGGGAAGGTGCCCGGGGCTCTGCCGTGCCTCTGAGCTCCCCAGCGCTGTCAGCAGAGGGGATGTGCGGGCTGCCAGGGTGTGTGACAGCCGGGGACACCCGTGGTGACAGCCGGGGACACCCGTGGTGACAGCCGGGGACAGCAGTGGTGACAGCAGGGGACAGCAGCGGTGACAGCAGCGCCCGCAGCCCTCCCCAGCAAACCCATCGCACACCTCTGTCGGAAGGGTGGGAAGCAGGGATTGTCCCCGGGGTGTGGATGGAGGATTTCCTGGCTGTCCCTGTGCTCCCCTGGCCCTCAAACCCTCGTGTCCAGGTGGGGTGAGACAGAATTTCATTTCAGTGTTGAGAACGTCCTTAACTGATGAGGAGAAGAACTCTGAGAGACCTGGAGGTGAGGCCAGGAGCCTCAGCCTGAGAACAGAGAGATGCCAGTTCTTCTTCTCCTCACACCTCTCAGTACCTAAAAGGCTCTTTTTGGAAAGCAGCATGACCCTTTCAGGGAGTTTAAGGCACCAGGCATTTTATTATTATTATTATTATTATTATTATTATTATTATTATTATTATTATTATTATTTTATCAGAGGAAAAATGAAAGATTCCTCCCAGGAAATCTCTCCTCCTTGTTGTGCCTTCCCAGAAAAAAACACTTTTAGCCTTCAAAACCCTGCTGGACCGGGTTAACTGAAGAGTTTGGGGTGTTTTCCCCACACCTGCTGCTGGGAGTGGAGGTGATGCTCTGGGCAGTAATGGGCAGCTGAGGAGATTTAAGGATCCAGAATTTCCGTGGATTAAACTCAAGGCTGTGTGTAAACCCCGATTTTGGAGGCTGAGGGCTGTGAGTTGACGCTGTTTTACACCACAAGGACACAGACTCCAATTTCAGAAGGCTGAAAATTACTCCTTTATTTTCGGGCTGTGTCTCCCTTTTATACCATTTCCCACAGCCCAATCTGATTGGTGACACAAAGACAAACCTCTTCACTGCCATTGGTCAGAGCAGAGAGACATCAAGAAGTCCCTCCTGGGGAAAGGAATGAATAACAAAGTTACAGCTACAGAAACATTTCTCCTGTTGACAGAAAATCCCCTGGGAAAAGGATTTCAGAAACCCAAACCACCTCAGGCACAAACCAGGGCTACAGCGAGTCCCCACAACTGAGGGGCTGGAACCTGAGATCGATCCAGGAACACACAAAATGAGAGGCCAAAAGTGCCGTGGGCACTGAGGAGGATGAGCCTGGCAGGCTGAGGAGAGGAGGAGAAATCCAGGAGGATGTGGAGAGGGGGAATTAGTGGGAAATCAGCGAGTTCCTGCCGAGGGAAGGACAGATAATGGGAAGAGGCAAGAAAGGCGAGGATCAAAGTGGGTATTGATGCTGCAGCAGGCCGGGGAGGGATCAAAGGGGAGATAAAACAGGTTGCCAAGGCATCCGAGGCTTTCTTCAGCTCCCAGCCCCCCCTTTCCTTGGAAGGGAGGCTGAAGAAGCAGAAACAATGAATGCAGTGCCAGCAAGGGGCTGGGGAGCACGGCCCAGCCAGGAGGAATAAACTCCAGCTCAGCCTCGTCCTTTATTTTTGATGCTTTTTTAAGGTGAAAGCCAAGTTCTCCCGGATGAGCTCTCCCTGTCATTGCACGGGTTTGGTCCAGATCTTCCTAAAAATGGCTTTGAATTCCTCACCTGATCCTTCCCTGGCAGGTCCAGGGAGGTGAGGGGGCTGCACCAAGAGCACCTGGAGCTCTCCCAACCCATCAGCAGCTCAGAAAATCCCCAAATCCAGGGTTCCTTTCACCTGAACCCAAAATCCAGGGTTCTTTTCACCTGGATCCCCAAATCCAGGGTTCCTTTCACCTGGATCCCAAATCCAGTGTTCCTTTCACCTGAACCCCAAATCCAGGGTTCCTTTCACCTGGATCCCAAATCCAGGGTTCTTTTCACCTGAACCCCAAATCCACCATTCCTTTCACCTGGACCCAAAATCCAGGGTTCTTTTCACCTGGACCCCAAAGCCAGGGTTCCTTTCACCTGGATCCCAAATCCAGGGTTCCCTTCACCTGCCCGAAGCCCTGTGACCACTACCAGAGATCTGAGGTGGTCTCCAGGCCAGGAAATAGGGTGAAAGTAAAGAAAATACCAGCTCTAATAACCTTCAGGGTTTGTTCCTGAGCAATTCTCGCTGTTATCCAGATGGGCCCCGTTCCAAGTGGATGTTTGTGTAACTCCTGAGGGGCATTAGCAGCTCTACATCAGCATTTTAATCTTCCTTCCATTCCTAATTTTCTTGTCTGGCCTCTGGGGACCATCTCAGAGCAGTAATGGGAGAGATTTAAAGCGAAACCAAGGGGGCTGCTGGTGCAGAGGAGGAGATGTTGACCTCCCTCCCCAAAAAAATGGGATTTTTCCCAAAGTTTGTTCAGCTCTGCAGCTGCTCCGAGCTGGGATCGCTGTGGAAGAACCTTCCTGGCCACCCAAAACGCAGACACAGCTCGATTTGAGACAAACCCCCCCTGCCAGCTCTGCAGAAAGGAAACCCTCCCCGCCTTCAAAGCAAACCTCAGGTTTTCCCAAAGTGGCAGGAAATGACTCATCCCACAAAAATAGGCTCGAGGTCTCATCCAGGTATGAGGAAGCACTAAGAAAAAAAATTAAAAAGTCCCTTAATTAGGGTTTTGTGGGGGAGTTTTGGGGAGGTCTCAGGTGCTCTGCTCGTGCTGTGCTGGTTTTGAGCCTTTTCCAGAGCACAGAGGCGAGAGTGGAGCCCCAGCTCTGGGATTTCCACGTGCAACAGGAGAATTGTGGCCCACATCATCCAGCCCAGCAGCCACTCCTGCCAGAGTGGTACAGCTAATTAGACAGGTAATTAGACAGGCAATGTCCAGGTAATTAGACAGGTAATTAAGCAGCCAAACTCTGACTGACAGGAAACTTGGGCACCTCTTCCTGGGGTCACAACTTCAGGGTGTAATCCCCACCGCCTCAAGAAAAGAGATTTTTCTCCAAGAGATTTTATTCTATTTAGGCTCAGCTAAAACCTGTTTCTCCTCGGCAATGCCCGAGAATTCTGTTCCACTCCTATTTTATTTGGAGGGGAAATGGATAAGGAATGACAGAAGAACAAAACAAATTCAAAAATAATCCCCTGCCCTGGCTTTTGTTCCGTCACTGGCTCCCTTTGGCCATCCTCTGTGGCCATTTAATCACTTTGATTACATCGGTATTGTCCTGTGGGGTTTGCTCTGACTCTTGGGGGAAACAGAAGTGAAATAAAACTCTGCTGGACCAGGGGTGGCTGAAGAATTTGGGGGATGTTTTCCTACACAAACTCCTGGTTTTGGATTTGGGGTTTTCTCTGGGGTGAGAGATGGAAGCAGAGCCAGTGGAAATATCAAGGTCTGTGTGAGTTACATAACATAATATAGCATAAAATAATACAATATAATATAATACAATATAATACAATATAGTACAATATAATATAATATAATATAATATAATATAATATAATATAATATAATATAATATAATATAATATAATATAATACAATATAATACTATATATATAACATAACATAATTATTATATACCATACATTAATTATATAGTATATAATTAATACAATAATATTATTAATATCCTAAAGGCAATCTGAACTGTTGTCCCAACACCAAAACACAACAACAACAACAACAAAAATCCCAAATAAATGAGCACAGCTCAATCTCCTCTTCCCCATTTAGCGTGTCCCTTTTTGGGGATGTGTCAGACACTGAGCTCATCCTCTCAGAGGCTGTGTTAATGTAGAGGAGTTGTTCAAATTACCATGTGTAGATGCACGAAAAAAGCTCTTTCTGTTTGTCTGGTGGGAGGAAATGTTTTTTCTCTTCGGAGGTTCCAAGCAAAACTTAGTCCACTTTTCCCCCACTGTCTTTTAACTGAACTGAAAAAAAAAATAAAAGATGATGTAATCAGATTTCCTTCATTTTTTTTTTCTTTTGGGCTTTTCTTAAAGCTTCACCTCCACGAATCATGTGCTTATCTTTAAAATCAAAAAGAAAAAAAACCCAAAAAACTCTTTCTGGCTCCCCCCACTCGCCTTGCAGTGCCATTAAAAATTCTAAAAATGCCTTGTAGCCTTAGAGAACAGCCTTTCCAAAAGACATGAAAAGGAATTGCTGATTTATTTATTATTTATAGAGCTCATTATATTTTAACTCCGGGGGGTGGCAAACAGAGGATGGACTCCTTCAAACAACTTGTGGGCCCTCCAGTGGTGCTCTCCAAGGTTTCTGTGCTGGGGAAGGGAGGGAAGAGCAATTCCAGGAGCAAAGTGAAATAAGGACAGGTGGGGTGGGCAGGTTTTTTGGGAGGTTTGATGGATTGGGATAAGGAATAACTGGAATTTTATTATTATTATTATTATTATTATTATTATTATTATTATTATTATTCCTGGCCAGGAATTATCTGGGATGGGATTTAGAAAGTTGGGAGCTGGTGGTGCAGGTGAGTTTGGGGCTGCAAATAAATACAGATAGGTCATAAAACATCCTGACTCGAGGCAAGGGGGAGAATCTTTGTGTTCTTCCATCAGGTGTAACAAAACCCCAGGAATTGCACAAAGTTGCTGCAAGTCCTTTACCTTTAATCTGTTGTGGGTTTTTTTTTGTTTGTTGTTTTTGGGGTTTTTTTGAGGAGGGGAGGTTTGGGGTTTTTGGTTTTTTTTTCCTTGGGTTTGTTGGTGATTTTTTGTTGTTGGTTTGGGGTTTTTTTTGTTGTGTTGGGTTTTTTGTTTGTTTGGTTTTGGTTTTTTGGGGTGTTTTTGGGGGGGTTTGTTTTGTTTTTTCCCTGCTGATCAGAGCTTTCCTAATATTGGAGGTGTTAATTCATGTAGATTCATGCAGCCTGGCAGGATTTCTGTGAGTGCACATCAGGGATAAGGGGGGAAATTGTGTCAGAGGAGTGGAGGAGATCCTCTGGGAAGCAGCTCTGCATCCAAGCCAAATTCCACCACTGTGGACATGAGGAACCACCCTACACCCAACAGGGAGAAAATCAGGGAAGCCTTGGATTGAGATAATATTCCCAGAGGTTTTTGCTGTTCATTTGAGGGGAGAAGCAGCTCCTCGTGCTCAGCACAGCACAAAACCCCCCAAATCCCAAATTCTCAGGGGAGATGGGGATGATTGTCCCAGCAGTAGCAGGGCCTGCACAGCCTCTCCTGAGCCCAAATTTGATTTCCTCATGGAAACTCACTCCGTGTCCTCAGCAGCTCTTGGATTTTTTGATTTTTTTTTCTTTTTCTCCCTCGGGAAAAATGAGGATTCACATCTTGTTTGTCACTGCTGCCTCGTTCCTGCCACTGACTCGGGGATAAGGATCTGGCACAGAACATTTTATCAGCTGTAGTGAATGTTCTTTCTTTATTAATTCCATTTGGGGATCAATAATTAATGCTGCTGTCTCCTTTACAATCCCCCTCGGTGGGAGAGGAGGTCAGGATTTCAGGGCTCTGTGTTCCTTGAAGCCCCCAAAATCCCCAAAATAAACAAGGATTCCTACAGTGTGGAACTTTTTTTTTGCCTTATTTAGGGGTCAGCAAGATCCTAATTTATGGGGAAAAAGGCGGATAATTGGGAACAGAATTCCCAGCACAGAGGAAAGACTGAGCAAGGATCATCCCATCCCTCCCTGGTCAGAATAATTCAGAGAGATTTGTGGGGCAAGAAGTGAACTTTAAATTGGTAAGAAAAGCAGGAACAGAGAGGATTTCTCTGCCCACCAGAACCTCCCCAGGGCTGAGAGTTTCCTGAGCAATTCTTTGGGCAGAGATCACCAAAGTCCAGGTTTGGGTCGGTGCAGCCCAAACTTTGTGTGCCAAGTGACAATTCCAATGTGGAAATGCTTTGGGGTCTCTTGAGCCAATGCACGGCCCTGGAGCATCTCCTGCCTCGAAAATCAAAGTGATTTGGCTTCCAAATTTCACAAAATAAATAGAGTTTAGGCTCCGGAGCCAGAATTTCTCTGGCTTTCAGCTGCTTTTAGCTCTCAGCTCCCCTTGGGCCAGCCCACAGCACATCAGGGCTCTTTCTTGGCTGCTTTTCTGAGGCATTCACCAAGAGCAGATAAATCCTGAGCTGAAGTTTATTTCTGACACAGCAAAAGGCCGGGATGGCACCTCGGTGTCAGCAGCACAAACCTGAGCCCCGGGGGTGGCTCCTGACCCTGCTGTGGGCACAGAGAGAATTTCCAAAGGTGGCAGAGTACCTGATAAAGGCTCGGGTGATCCCACAGGTCTCAGTGTGAGGATGGCAGAGGGATTTTCCTGCTGGACCAGGAGATGTTATCCTCCTTCCACGGGCCAGGGAACAGAGGCAATGAGGATAAAATTCCCAATTCCCATCTTTTCAGGCGGTTTCCTTTCCCCGCTGTCTGCTCACAGCTTCTTCCCCCTTGCCTTTAGCCAAACCCAAGTCACTTAAATCCAAAAATAGGGTTTTAAATCATTTCCCTCACAGGGTTTCACAGCACTAAGCCTGATTAGGGGACAGACAGGGACAAACTGAGTTTTTGGGAGGGATGGGTTGGGACTGAGCTGATTTTTGGGGGTTCCAGACTGAAGGGGAAAAGCCCAAACAAAGAACTGCTGCTGCTCCTTGCCAGGGTTGTTATAAACCACACATCCAAACCTTCCTCCTGTGCCTGAATTCCCTCACCCCCATGGGCCTGGAAGGGGATGGAGGTTCCCAGGCTGTTCCTGGGCCAGCCCATCCTCTCTCCCAGCCACGATTGCTCCACTTTGGCCAAAGCTGCCCAAATTCAGGAGAATTGGCTCCGTCCCTCACATGGAGCAGCAGCAAACTCCAGCTCTCCCTGGGTGCAAAATCCAGGTCCCTGCAGAACTTGCTGGAAAAGCTCCTCCTGCCTCTGCTGTTTTCTGATTTTTCTCATGTTTTCCTCTTGAATCCCCAGATATTTTTTTTTCTTTTTTTTTTTTTTTCTTTTTTTTTTGCCAGTAGTGGGTTTGATTTCAGTGCCCAAGAATTTCTCCTGTTATTTCCTCATTCCTGGCTCTTCAAACAAAGATCTTCAATCTCAAATTCAAAATTTAATTCGCTCCTGTGGCTGGTCTTTGCCCCCTGTTTGAAGCCCTGGAGGCTCTGTGGTATAAACTGAATTAAAATTACCTGGGCCATCCTCTGCTGTTGCAAACACTCCCTGGAGGATTCAGGTTTTTTTGCCTCATCCCCCACCAAAGGCATAAATGGGATTATTCCACAGCCTTCCAGTCAGCCCCAATCCAGGGAAACAGTGGAGCTGTCTGCCAGCAAAAGTGAAAATGGGATTCAGAGCCTAATTAGATGGGGAGACTGGGAGCAAATATGTAAATAGCAGGATGACTATTGTAAAAAAAAAAAAAAAAAGTATATTTTCAGTTATTTGTACTGCAGGATTTCTTGATTTGCTGCTGGGACTGGGAGGTTTTATCTCCGTGGTCTCTAAGGAAAAGGAGGGGAAAAAACACCACGAAAATCAAAGGAGTGGCTTCGTTTTTCCAGGGGGAGGACAGGTGAGCATTGCTCAGTGAAGAGGAAGGAAAAATCCCTCTTAATTTTAACAGGAAGGAGGAACGAGGAAAAAGGTGCCAGGGATGCTCTGAGCACCCGGATACCAACATGGAGTGACTGAGAAATGTCTGAGCAGTGCAAAATGTGGGTAAATCCACCAAAATTCCACCAAAAATCCACATTGAAGGAATCAGGCAGTGAGAAAAGCTGTGCTTTTTATGGTGTGTGTGTGTTTTTGGGGTTTTTGTGGGGTTTTTTGGGGGGGTTTTGGTTGGTTGGTTTTGTTTTATTTTGGTTTGGTTTTTTGGGTTGGTTTTTTGTTGTTTGTTTGGTTTTTTGGTGGGTTTTTTGGTGTTTTTTTGGTGTTTTCTTTCCATAAGTAGAAGCAGAAAAGCCTGGCAAAGGAGAGTTTCCTCATAATTCCTTCCAGGGAAACTCCGTGGAATTAAAAGGGGATTCCACATAATTCTGTTGACTGGCATTCCTTCACCATTGCTTGTTCCTCTTCAGTTAATCTCATCCAATTTAATGCCACCCCACACTGGCAGAGTCCTTTAGGGCAGGAAATGCAGGAACCCCAGTTCTATTTTGGGGTTCTGTCCCTTGATATCAGGTCAACAGCTTTTGCCTGGGGTCAGAAATCTGCTGCTGGTGCATTTTTTGTTACCCCAAAAGTGTGGCCACCACGTTCCTTTTGGGGTAAAACTGCCCAGTTTCTGTGCATCGGTTTGTTTTGCTCCCTGACTTCCCCAAGTTGTGGGTTTTTTAGGTGTTTGCAAAGAGCAGAAGAGGAGAAATTCTTCTTTGCCACAAGTGGCAGGAGCTCTGGGCTCTTCCCCCTCCTTTTACCAGGGAAAGTAGGAGCTACTTAATGAAATAATTGCTCCTTTAACAAATTGCCCCTCATTAGCCAGGCCACTGGGGCTGCGCACGCTCTGATCTACGGAATGAAAAGATTTCACCTCAAAATAATCCAAATAATCCAAATAATGGGCACAGCTCAGCTGCCTGGCCACTTTTATCTCTCAGCAGCTGACAAAAAGTGATGGCTTTTGCTGCTGACAGCTATAATAATAATAATAACAATAATAATAATAATAGTAATAAAGCATCACAACACAGCTTTGAACCTGGCTGCTTCAGGGTGGGAAACGTTGATTTTTTTCCTGCAGCTTGAGGAGTTTGATCCTGAGTTAACACAGGGAGTTTTATCTCAGGGTAAAAGCCAGAATTGCTGTCCTGGCTCAGATCAATGAGAAATCTCTCACTAGACCAGGTCCGTGCTGGCCTTGGACGCCTCCAGATGTGCAGATTTGTATTTTTATTTCACCAGCCCAAGGCAGCCCTCTGTCCTTTATTTAATCCTCTGTGTTCCAGTCAAACTCGCTGCCTCAGAAGTGATGGAATTGGGGCACGTGGAGAGGTTCCAACGAGGAGCAATAATTTCTCAGGGTGATGGGAATACGAATTTATTGTGTTAGTTGTGAAGGGCAGGAGTCCCTCATGCCCACTGAACATGAGAGGATGCCGGGATGAGATTTTTGTTCTTGATTATTTCCCTCTCCTCCAAGTGCAGCTGTTCGTTTAGCAGGAGCAAATGGATTTGGGAATATTCAATCATTGCTTCTGCCTGAAATTATTTTTCTTCTAAGTATATCAAATAATAAGTGTTTCAGCGGGGAAAATTTTCATTTTCTCATACTTTTTTTTTTTTTTCTCTCAGAAAATGCATTATTCTGTTTGGCTTCCTCTGCTTCTTTCAGCCTGTGTGTTACTCCATCTCCTCTCTGAAGCATCCACACATAAAATATTAGAATTATCGACTACACTTTGCATAGGCCAAGGTTGCCTGAACAGAGAGAGATTTTAGAGTAGATATTAGGGGAAAAAAAGAAATCTTTACTGTGAGGTCCTGGCACAGTTTGCCCAGAGAAGCTGTGGCTGCTCCATTCCTGGAAAATATTCCTTTCCTCATGCTCCTGCCTTGCTCCAAACTCCTTTTCCTTAAGAAAACCTCATTTTCCTTAAGAAAACCTCATTTTTTTCCCTTAAGAAAACCTCATTTTTTTCCCTTAAGAAAACCTCATTTTTTTCCCTTAAGAAAACCTCTTTTTTTCCCTTACAAAAAACTCATTTTTTTCCCTTAAGAAAACCTCTTTTTTTCCCTTACAAAAAACTCATTTTTCCTTAAGAAAACTTAATTTTATTTGTGTTCCTGATCCCTTTTATTGTAAAATGGGGATTCCCATTTGCTGGGGAACTCGATCCCACAGAGATGCTGCTGCTGGGCTGTTCTAAGGGGCAGCCACCTCAGGGATGTGGTTAAGATGATTCCCGAGTGATAAAAGTGGCATTAATTGGGGCCAGGAGCCAAGTGCTCACTGATGGGAGCCCCCAGGGGCAGTTCCCCCACATCTGGGGTGTTCCAGGTGCAGCTGCTCCTGCCAGATGTGCTCCTCACACAGCTGGCCCTGCCCTGCCTTGCCTCTGGCTCTGTTCTTGCACCTCCTGGAGGATTTTCACCCCCAGGATTTTCCACTTTCCCATGATTCTCATCCTCCAGGATTTTCCCTTTTCCCATTATTTTCATCCCCCAGGATTTTCCCCTTTCCCATGATCTTTACCCCCCAGAATTTCTCCCCTTTTTCCATGATTTTCACCCCTAGAATTTTCCCCTTTTCCATGATTTTCACCACTCAGGATTTTCCCCTTTTCCATGATTTTCACCCCTAGAATTTTCCCCTTTTCCATGATTTTCACCACTCAGGATTTTCCCCTTTTCCATGATTTTCACCCCTAGAATTTTCCCCTTTTCCATGATTTTCACCACTCAGGATTTTCCCCTTTTCCATGATTTTCACCCCTAGAATTTCTCCCCTTTCCCATGATTTTCACCCTCAGAATTCCCCCTTTTCCATCCATGAGGTGTCAGTGGGGATTGATCTCCGCAGAACAGGATCCACGTGGGAGCCTGAGGCACACAGCAGCCTGGGCTGGCACTCAGACCCGTTTTTTCCCCCCTAATAAACCAGAAATCATAATCATTGGCCTGCTCACCTCTGCAATCCCAGCTGGGATTTTTTTCTAGCCCAGGCTGATTGTTCCCACTTGATTCCTGGGAGGTCCTGAGGATGCTGCTCCGTTCCCATTCCCCATGGAACCAAACAGAACTGTGAAAAAATTCCTTGTTGGTAAAGTCTGGCTTGGGACAAGGAGCTGGACACCCTCAGTGACAAATTATGGCCCAAACAGAGCCAAAATTGACTGACCAGAACGAAATAAAGAACAGAAGTCAGCAAATGCTGCCTGGGACACGCCTGGCACTGCTGTCCCAGCCCCACACAGGTCCTGACACGCCTGTGACACTCCTGCCACCAGCCAGCTGAGTGTCACAGCAGCCAGAGCTGCCTGCTGGATTTTAATTAGGCTCAGACTAAATTATAAGGGGGCTCGTCCTTTACAGCGTGGCTCGGGGAGAATGAAAAGACGAGCGTTTTCAATTTAAGGTTTAGTTAGATAATGCCTGTTGGTGCCAGTAGATTACAGAGTGGATATTAAATCCTCCAGGATTTGCAGCGGCAGAGTCCTCACAGAATCCATAAGCAGGGAGGAGAGCAGCGCTGTGGAGCTGCCGTCCTCTGGAGCACCCGAGCAGGAGGAGAAAATGGGAAGTAAATCTTCCCTTGGTAGGGAGCTCCACGTAAAGAGCACACACAGGGCAGGCTGTGCCCTTTAAAGGTTTCCCTGTTAAGGAGATTTCCTGCTCCTGACAGGGGCCAAATGGCAGGGAAATGTGATGGAAGTCTGGCAAACTGCTGGGGCAGGGCTGGGTGTGAGGTGCCAGAGCTCCTGCTGGGGGTTTGGGGATAAGGATCCCACAAAAAAAAAAAAACCCTTCTGGGGGTGTCCCTGTAAACCCAGCCAGCTCTGCCCTGCACAGACCCTACAACCAGCTCTGGCCCTGAGGTATTGAATAAAACCCCCTGAGCTGGAGCTGAGCTGGGGCAGGGGGTGACGAGCAGCTCCTGGGATGTGCTGGCCCTTTGACAGCCCAGCTTCAGCAGGATTTGGGGACTTGTCAGGCTCAAAGAGCTCATCAAAGCCACACTGAGCCAGCTTTGGGGTGCCAGCCACAGGAAGATTGACTGCGATCGGGTTCTAGCAGGATAAACAGACACTCGGAGGCGATTTGGCAGAATTTGCTGTAAATCCTCCCCAAAACACATCCCAGAGGACAAAATTCCGGATCAGCAGCGCCAGGGAAGCTGCCGCTGTGGGTTCATCAGTGTCCTGGTGCTGCCTGACTTCTGTGCTGCCTTAAATGGTGAAACTGATTGAAAATCACAGGTTTTGTCTCTGCTGTTTGTAGAAAAGTGAACACTTGTGGCAGGGAGGAAAAGGGTTTCAAAGGTTTCATTTTTTCTTTCCCTCTTCTTGTCTTCTTTTTCCTTAATGTGTGTTAATAAACTCTCTGTTTGCCTTAATTTGGGGCCTGTTTTGCCTTTTTCTCCAAAATCCTTTCTCCCAGAGGTAAAAGAGAAGGTAGACACTCAAACCACTACACTAAACTGGGCAAACCAGAATTCAGTGTGAAACCACCACACTTCTCAGGGGGAAAGCGCTGAAAAACTCACCTCCACAACAACATTAAACCTCTTATTTACAAAACACTGAAGACCCGGGAATAACAAAGAGAAAGGACAAAATATTCATCCTTCATCGCTCTCATATATAAGAAGCTTTACTACTCCAGGTCGAGATACGTGGCTGATGGCAGAGCGCAAGATTATTAGTTTAAAAGCGCTAAAATGTGCGAAATAATTACCACAACCACCCATGCATTAATGGTTTAAGTGCTGGGCTGGGTTTTTTTCCAGGTTAAGGGAAATATTAACCTGGAAGGAGCTCTATCCAGGGCTGCAGCCCGAAGAGCTGAAAGCCCAAAGATCTGAGCGCAGGCAATGAAAATTCAGGAGCTATCATAGCCTTTGATTGAACATCCCAATAGTTTCATTAAGACCTCGTCCCCGCGTTTTATGTTTGCTAATTAGCAAATTCAAACACTTTATCTCCGTGTTATCTTTGTGCAAGAGAGTGGCAAATTTATGTCGTTATAAAATATTGCGAGAATTTGAAGGTTCACAAGCAATTAGATTTTGTAATTCTTGTTTATGCCTCTTGAAGGATTGCTCATTTTAAAAACTTTATAGTTAATATGTACAAAGATAAAACAGTGGCCTGCGTTGCTCTGGTGACTGAAGTCAAGTGGTTGAGTGAGCTGAATGGATTATGAGAGAAAAAAAATGTTTTGGAAGTGGCTGCCTTGATCCTCAACTGGATATTTCAGGGAATTTACACCCGGGCACAGCATCAGTGCCCAGGGGAGTGACATTTTCCCGGGCACCGTCCCCATTAGGAAGCCTGGGGTGATGAATTCGGGAGCAGGATGGAGCACGGGCTCGCTGTGGTGGGTGTCACGGCCGGGGTTTGCAGGTTTGGAGGGGGAAAAGCGATGGATGAAGGCGGAATTCCTGCAGGTGGCGGCGGGGATGCGGCGCGGCGGAGCGCTGACACCTGCCGGCAGCAGCCACCTGGAGCGGCCCCGGGATTGTCCCCGAGATTGTCCCCGGGATTGTCCCCGGGATTGGCCCTGGGATTGTCCCTGGGATTGTCTAGGGACCCACCATCTCCTCCAGGGACCCACCACATTCCCTCAGGACTGTCCCTGGGATTGTCCAGGGACCCACCAGGTACCCCGGGACTGTTCAGGGACCCATCACATCCTCCAGCGATTGTCCAGGGGCCCACCACTTCCCTCTGGGATTGTCCCTGGGACCAGTCCTGAGCTGCTCTCTCCACAGGATTCACCTTGGGATCAGCCCTGAGCCACCTCCTGTCCCCGGGATCCATCCTGGAACTGTCCATGGAGCCACCTCCTCTTCTGGACTGGACCCAGGAATGACCCCAGTGCTGCAGCCTGTCCCTGGGATCCACCCTGGAATTGTCCATGGAGCCACCTCCTGCCCCAAGGACAATCCTGGAGCCACCTCCTGCCCCTGGGACCAACCCTGGAGCCATCTCCTGTCCCCAGGATCCACCCTGGCACTGCCCACAGAGCCACCTCCTGCCCCGAGTGCCCTGACCTGGCAGGTGGCATCCCTGTCCCTGCAGGGTTTGGAATGGTGTGACCTTTAAGATCCAAACCCTGCCGTGGTTCCGTGCTCCAGCCCCACCAAGGAGCTGTCCCAGCTGCTGGCTTCACTCTGAGTCCCCCTGTGGGTGTCCCTGAGCCTTGTCCTCACAGCCCCTCGGGGTGTCCAAGTGTCCCCCAGCTGCTGCCTGGGCCAGGGAAACCCATCACCCCATTCCTCGGGGAATCAGGGACTAACTGGGGTGGGAAAGGACAAAAAACACCCTCATTTAATCCAACTCCCCTTCATTAAAAATGTTCATTTCTCCTCCCAGCCCTGCTCAGGCCAGGAGCTCCATGGTCACATCCTGGTGTCCCTGAGCCCAGGAGCTCAGGGAGTGCTCGAAATTCTCTCTTCTCCTGCTCCAGTGGTGGAACT
This sequence comes from Sylvia borin, assembly GCA_014839755.1. NCBI lineage: Eukaryota > Metazoa > Chordata > Aves > Passeriformes > Sylviidae > Sylvia > Sylvia borin. The sequence continues at coordinate 5,076,616 of CM025979.1, read as the reverse complement.
GAGACGTTCTGCAGCAGTGCCAGGACAGGAAGAAGATTTCTCTTTGATTGCTTTTTAATCACAGTAATAACAGTAATGGAGGAATTGATGGGAAAGAGCTGAGCTCTCTCCTCTGCTAACTCCCTTGTGGGGTAAACAAGGAGGATTTACTGGCTCCTCCAGCCAATTGGTGGGATCTCGGCTCTTCAGGATGAGTGGTGGTGATGTCTGGGGAAAAATAGCTGATATTTAGTGCTTGAGAGTAGAAATATGCCAGGAATCCTCTGGAAATCTTCCTGTGAATCACCCCTGTCCACACGGAGGGGGGTACAATTGTTCCTTTAAGCAGCTCTCAGTGCTGCATCTCCTTGGTTTCAGCCTTGATTCTGCATCTTTAGCACCCCAGAGGGGTTTTATCTCTCCCTCAGGGGAAGGAGAAGCTGCGATGGACACAAAATCTTTGAGCTGAGCAGAACCCAGAGGTCACCAGAAGGGCTTGAGGGGGTGGAGGATCCCAGAACCAACATTCTGGGGAGATCCTGGTCCAGGCTGGGGCAAAATACTCTGATTTTGGCCAGTGAAGACAGGAACAAGCATTTCCCTCCAGAGGGACCTGGTGGGGTTTGACTCTGGCCCAGGCTGAGGGGTTTTACAGAAATGTCCTGCAGAGAGGGAATTCTATGGCACCAGAGCTCAGGAGCTGACCTGACCGGGCATTTTCGGGGTGTCCTACTAGAAATGCATCCATCAGCTTCTGACCCTCAGGGATGTGGGAATTTTTGACCCTCAGGGATGTGGGAATTTTTGACCCTCAGGGATGTGGGAATTTTTGACCCTCAGGGGTGTGAGAATTCCCTCTGACCTTCAATACCCAAAAAAGCAGTGAAACAGCCTCTGAGAGCTGGCAGAAACGGGCTCCCCAAGCCTGCTGCTCACATCCAGGATAACCTGGAGAGACTCAGCCCCACTGAGAGCACAGAAACACCAAAGACACAGCTCAGCCCGTAGGGTTTTTTTCATCAGACATGGAGCTTTCTCCTTTATTTCTGCAGAGTGGTGCACACCTGAGGGGCCTCGTTTACATCACCAGCACAGCCGTGTCCTGCCTGAGGAGGAGGAGGAGGAGGAAGAAGAGGAATCCCTCTGGCTTTGCTGACCAAGACACAATTCCTGCACACCTCAAAGCCTCTCTGGAAACCCCCCAAGGGAGAGGAGCCACAGGGCCGGGATCTGCCCCATCCCGGGGGGAAAAGGGGCTGGAGGAGCCCAGCAGGGTCCTGGCACCCAACAGGGAGCAGCTCCATCCCCTGGGGGAACTGGGGTGGGCGAGGGCTGGGGGAGGCCCTGGGGAGGGGAAGGGGAGCCAAGAGAGAGAGGGAAGGGACAGTGGTGTCCTCAGGCAGGCTCCAGCTGGCACCACACAGCCTCGCTCAGGGCAGGGAGGGACGGGGGGATTTTAATGTCCAAGCTGAGGAAGAGGAGGAGGAGGAGGAGGAAGAAGAGGAGGAGGAGGAGGAAGAGGGGGAGGAGGAGGAGGAAGAGGGGGAGGAGGAGGAGCAGGAAGGGTCATGCCCATATTTTGGAGCATAAAAAGGAGGTGGTGGAAGATTTGACTGAACCTGCTCAAGGGCAAAACGGCGAGAGCTGGAAGGGGCTGGTTTTATCCTTTCACACACATCCTCAAACCCCTCGGTGCTTTTCCCAGCCATCCCATCCCTTTTTTCACGTCCCCTTTGTCACATCCTGCCCTGCCACACCAGCCCCTTCCCCCTCTGGTCTTTATGGGGAAAAAAATAAAATAAAAAATCATCTTAAAGTGACATTTCGAGTGCTCTGGAGTGACCAACATTCAGCCCCAGGAGTTTTGGGTGAGGTGTTGGGTTAAAAAGCCGTGAGTATCTTTGGGAAGGGATGAGCCAGGAAGGAATTTTCAGGTGGGACCTCCCTCAGCAAGGTGCTGCAAGCAGGAAAAAGCAGGGGGAAGCCATTCCAAAACTGCTTGAATAGAGAAAACCGTGAAAAGGAGCTGTTAGGGTTTGGTTTTCACCATTTGAGGGCTCTCATTCCCATTTCTCCCCCTGCACAGCATGGACTGAACCCCTCAGCTTGTCCAGGGAGAGGGAAAATCACCTCAGGGAGATCATGGAATGGTTCTCCAGCCCTGGATGTGATTCATCTGTCCAGGGGACAAATATAAAAATATTATCCTGAGCAAAAAGCTGTGGCAGTAATTCTCATTGCCCACTGCAGGGGAAAAAAAATAAAATATAAAATACCTGAACTACAGTATACAAATCAATTTTGGTTTAGGGGAGTGAAGGAAAAAAAATAAAGAAAAAAAACCACCACAAACCAGAAAAGCACCCAGCACCTACGGCATCTAATCAATCTTGTATTACTAGGATGGATTTGCTTTTTATTTCTTAATTTGAAAAGGTGGCTGGAGGGGCACTTGAATGGGCTGGAAAGCCTCCCTGAAATCCCTCCTCCAGCAGCTCTGGAAAAATCCTGTGGGGTTTTTTTTTTTGGCAGGTGAGGAGCAGAGCTGAGCTGATGGAGGACCCTGGGGACATGTGATGCCACCAGGGGATGTGATCCCAGCTGGAGCTGGGTGTCCCCAGGGTGGAGAGGCGCAGGAAAAGCTCCAGCCTGGGACCTCTCGGTGCTTTGGGGACACCCAGCTCTGGGGACAAGGGGACAGCTGCCTAGCAGGGGGTGCCACCCAAGCATCCACAACTCCCAGGAGGGGCAGAGCAGCTGGGGACAGGCAGGGGACAAGGAGGGGCCAGCAGAGGTCTCTCAAGGCCAGCGGGTGATGGGGGAAAAGTCCCGTTTTGCTCGGGGAAAGGCGGTTCCCTGCTGCCCCTCCCCTGGCGCTGGCAGAGGCTGGAGCAGGAGGGTTCAAGGGGAAGCAGGTACATCCATGGCAATCCGCAGCTGTCCTCGCTCCGAGCGCTGCCAGCTCTCCCCAGGGTCCTCAGCAGCTCAGGGGGCCTCGTTGGAGGTGGCTCCGTTGCCTTTGTTGACGTAGAAGGGGCGGTAATGTGACTGCAAGGGAGAGTTGGGGACACGTCATTGCCCCGAGCCCCTGCTTGTCCTGACCTCCCACACCTCACCCCGATCCACATCCTGCAGGGAAACACATCGGCCCATTCCTTAGGGCATCAGGGAATAATCCTGGAGGCACCTCCTGTCCCTGGGATCCACCCTGGAACTGTCCATGGAGTCACCTCCTGTCCCAAGGACAATCCTGGAGCCACCACCTGCCCCAAGGACAGACTCAGAGCCACCTCCTGCCCCAAGGACAATCCTGGAGCCACCTCCTGTCCCTGGGATCCACCCTGGCACTGCCCACTGAGCCACCTCCTGCCCCAAGTGCCCTGACCTGGCAGGTGACACCCCTGTCCCTGCAGGGTTTGGAATGGGGTGACCTTTAAGATCCAAACCCTGCCGTGGTTCCGTGCTCCAGCCCCACCAAGGAGCTGTTCCAGCTGCTGGCTTCGCTCTGAGTCCCCCTGTGGGTGTCACTGAGCCTTGTCCTCACAGCCCCTCGGGGTGTCCCAGTGTCCCCCAGCTGCTGCCTGGGCCAGGGAAACCCATCACCCCATTCCTCAGGGAATCAGGGACTAACTGGGGTGGGAAAGGACCAAAAACACCCTCATTTAATCCATCCCTCCCTTCATTAAAAATGTTCATTTCTCCTCCCAGCCCTGCTCAGGCCAGGAGCTCCATGGTCACATCCTGGTGTCCCTGAGCCCAGGAGCTCAGAGGCTTCCTGCCCCAACACCTCCAGCTTTTCCTCCTGGCCAGCAGCACTGCCTCCTTCCCCTTCGGGATGTGCTGGGGACACCAAAATCCAAATAACTTGGCTTTTTTTGTTCTTTTTTTCTGATTTACACACATGCTTTGCATGGCCCTCACTGCCGAGCCAAATGATGCCTCATGTAAAACCTCAGACTGTGACTCACAGCTTGATGAGAGGGGCTTTTTTTTTTTGGGAGAAGGGGAATGTCACCTTTATTTTTATGCCTCTGTCAGTGTGTTTTAATTGCTTGCCGAGCTGACAGCTCAGGGGAGCTGTCACCCTCATGGTTATGCAAGTTTGGGGTTTATTTGTGCTCCCAAACTCTTGCGCCTGGGAATTCTCACACGGCGGGGTTGGTTTGGGCTGCAGCACCCCACGTTTGTGTAAACAGAGACACGAGTGGAGAGATGGGGCAGAACCAACAGGGACTGGCATTTTCTGCCTCTCCAGCTGGGTTTGCTGCAGTCCCTGAGGGAATCTCATCCCCTCAGGGGCTGCCCCTGGAATTTCTGAGCTGAATCTCTGCATGCCCCTGGAATTTTGCTCTGAGCTGCCCCATTCCTGCACGTGGCAAAGCTGAGCTGGGCAGCCCCGTGCTGCAGAAACTGCAATTTATGTGCTGGGAGCACCGGCTGCACAATCCGCAGCCTGGCTGGGAATATTCTCCCACCACTGAAGGAATAACCCTAAAATTCAGGGGGTAAAAATGAGGGTTTTAATGCCCACTCTGTCTTAGGTTTGTTCTCACGTCACAGAGACCCCACAGGCCCCTTTTGGTGCAGCCCTATTTAATATCAGGAACATATAATTCATTAATATCAGGTTGGAGAGCAAACCCCAGCCCATCTCCCTGCTCAGCACCTCCTGCTCAATGTTCCCTTTTGTCGAGATTCTTTTCGTTTTATGGCTTTAATTTCCAACTGAATTAAGATATGAACGAAGGGGGGCTTCATTTAAAACAGCTCCCTGGGCGTGAAAAAAGCCCTTCCTCCTTAAACAGCACAGCCCTTTGTGAAAATTCATATTTACAGACCTTTTAGAGTGTATATTACTTAAATACACATTTAAGGCTATTTTAAAAGCCAGATTATTGGCCCAATAGACCATAAAAGCTCCTGCAGAGATACTGGAGTATGTATTTCTATTTTGGGGCTTTTAAATGCTTACATTTATCAGCTCAGTTGTTGGGCTCAGGGCTGTGTGGTGAATATTGGCTGTAAAAAGGGAATGGTCATTACAAATGTGTGCACGGGATGGGAAGGGACACAGAGGGAAATTTTCCAGATTTTCTCCGTGGGGATTTAGGAAAAAAAATCCCCGGGAACACAAAATGGATGTGGGTGATGATGTTTGAGAGGGTCAAAGCCAAGGCAGAAGGGATGGCAGGATTTTGCTGCCAATAGAGAATATCCCAAGAAAAAAAACTGCCAATTTTTTTAACCAACACAGACTTCTTGTATGATCTTACCAATAACAACTGCTTGTCATTTTTCTTACCAATAGAGACTGTCCCAAGATAAAAAATTGTAATTTTTCTCTACCAATACAGACTCTCCCAAGGAAAAAAACTGTCATTTTTCTTACCAGTAGAGACTGTCCCAAGATAAAAAATTGTAATTTTTCTCTACCAATACAGACTCTTCTCCCAAAAAAATGTCATTTTTCTTACCAATACGGACTGCTTGGAGGAGGATTTCCACGTCTGCGGCGTCACCTTTGCCGACTGGTGCCTCACTATGGAAGGGTAGGCTGTGACAACACGAAACACGGCCAGTCACACATCAGCCCCTGCCACTGTCACCCCTCCACGGTGGTGTCCCCTCCCTGACGAGCAGCAGGACTGGAAGTGTCACCTCATTAACTTTGCATTGCTCAACATGGAAATGCAGCGGTGCAGGGCTGGGACAGGACAGACAGCCGGCAGCCAGAGGCCTCTCCCACCACCCAATGAGGCAGGAAAAGGCAGGAAAGAAGGGCCCGGCTAATTAAAACATCTGAAGGAACGCAGAGAGGTGGAATGCAATCAGAGCAATTAAATTCCGGGCCGAGTCCCAAAGTCAGCATCGCGCCTCTCGCGGGGAGCGCTGCGGGGCTCTTTGATTAGCGCAAAGAGCCGAGCCCCGGCTTCCTGCAGCTCCTGTGGCAGCTGGGCAAAGCGCCGAGCCCCTCCCAGCACCCAAGGGTGCCGCAGACAGAGTCATCACACCATGCCCCACATCCCCAGTCCGTCACACCTGGTGCTCTTGGATTCCGCCTCTGGTGGGCAGTGACAAGAGGCTGGTGAGGTGGTGAATGGGGGTTTGGTTCTGCAGCAGGAGGACAGGCAGCTCCTGAATATTTTTAGTTTTTTAAAATTGTGCTGTTTGGGTTATTTTTCAGGACAGGCACCTCCTGCTGCTGCTTTTTTTTTTTTTTTTTTAATAAGATTGTGCTGTTTTTGCTATTTTTCAGGACAGGCAGCTCCTGCATTTTATAATTTTTTTTAAGGTTGTGCTGTTTGTGTTATTTTTCAGGACAGGTAGCTCCTCCATTTTATAATTTTTTTTTTAAGGTTGTGCTGATCGGGTTATTTTTTCAGTGATGATACTAAAGGGGCAAATGGTCACGGCGTCTTCCTTGAAACTCATCCTAAAATTTATTCACCCTACCTGCTGCAAACAAAATTTTAGATGCCTCCACCTTAGATAAAAGTTTTTAGATAAAGAAAATCTTTCCTTAGGTAAAACTTTTAATATTTTTGAATGCTCCTGGTTGCCCTGCTCCAGCAGAGTCGCTCCTGTGCAGGTGTGGGGCTGCCTTTTGAAGGTGTGGGGCTGCTCTGTGCAGGTGTAGGGATGCTCTGTGCAGGTGTAGAGATGCCCTTTGAAGGTGTGGGGCTGTCCTCTGCAGGTGTGGGGCTGCCCTTTGAAGGTGTAGGACTGCTCTCTGCAGGTGTAGGGATGCTCTGTGCAGGTGTGGGGCTGCCCCATGCAGGTGTGGGGATGCTTTGTGCAGGTGTAGGGATGCTCTGTGCAGGTGTAGGGCTGCTCTCTGCAGGTGTAGGGATGCTCTGTGCAGGTGTGGGGCTGCCCTGTGCAGATGTGGGGATGCCCTATGCAGGTGTAGGGATGCTCTGTGCAGGTGTAGGGCTGCTCTGTGCAGGTGTGGGGATGCTCTGTGCAGGTGTAGGGCTGCCCTTTGAAGGTGTGGGGATGCTCTGTGCAGGTGTGGGGCTGTCCTGTGCAGGTGTGGGGATGCCCTATGCAGGTGTGGGGATGCCCTATGCAGGTGTAGTGATGCTCTGTGCAGGTGTAGGGATGCCCTGTGCAGGTGTAGGGATGCCCTGTGCAGGTGTAGGGCTGCCCCATGCGGGTGTAGGGATGCCCTGTGCAGGTGTGGGGCTGCCCCAGGGAGCCAGAGCAGGATTTAGGGGTTTGTCACCTCAGAGGGGGCAGGAGGAGGGGGAACTCTCAGCTCCTAGTACCGGTTTTAGTGAAGAGGCTCCCGTCAGACTGTTTGCTGAAGTCACCGGGCGGATTCTGTCCCACCGAGGAGAACTGAAAAGGCAGCTTAGTGCCATTGCCTACTGGAAGACAGAAGAGGTTTTGTTATTCCAGGGGGACATTTCCAGACACACCTGTGACGCTGCCTTCCCCACAGCGCTGCAGGGGCTCCCTTCAGGCTCGGGGGGCCCTTTGCCCTGAGGGAGAAGAGGCAGATGAGAGCAGGCAGCTGCGTGTGGGTGTGAGGAGATGCTCCAGCCAGGGAAGAGCCTTTCACCTGAGAGCCCCGGAGGGCAGGTGTGGCCGCACAGCAGCAGCTCCCTGCACCTCCAGAGGCATGAGGGATGACTCCAGCACTGCCCTCGCCTCACAGGGCTTCATTCAAACCCCGCTGCCATTAAAGGTTCCCCTCTTGGGCTCCTCGGGGGGCTGCCAGGAGGGATCTGAGCGCAGGGAGATGAGAGGGACACAGCCCTGCGAGCAGGAGGGGCCGAGGTGTGGCTGTGAGTCACCAGAGCTCCCCAGGCTGGGTGGCCCTGGCTGCTTCCAGCGCCAAGGGAAAGGCTGGACCTCACAGGAATGAAGCAGAGGAGGAAAATGTTGGGAAAGGAAGACGGGGAGCTGGGAAGAAAAGCCATGAACGTGGGGCAGGCTGTGCCTTTGAGAGCTTCTTAACACAAGGCGTGATAGAAAGAAACCCCCTTGTGCTTCTGAGCCTCGCTGAGAGTGTTTGGAGTCTCCTCCTGGTCCTGCCACAACCTCCACAGAGATTTCTGAAAGTCCTTGGGGGGGGTCTTTGCAAACTGCCCTCTGTGTTTTCCTCTGGGAAGGAGGAGGAGCAGGGGTGCCCTTCCCTCCCCTGAGCTGTGTGCAGTCCGTGCTGAGAGGGCAGCAGGAGCTGGCTCTGGGGTTCTCAGGTGCCAGGGCAGGCAGGAGGGGCAGCAGCAGAGGTGTGTTAGTGAGGCAGGAAGCCGTGGCACGGGGGGTTAGATCCTCTCACACTGAAGGCGGAATTACCCGTACCAAGTGTTTCCTCAGTCGCTTGGAAGGAGGAAAATTCCCATGACCGTGGGCTGAAATTGGCTGTAAAACAAGAGCATCCAGTTGAGCAGTGGGCTCCTGACCAGCTGCCTCAGGGGCCTGTACCTGGCATTGCTCTAGGAAAGGTCCCCACCGAGCTGGGAGCAGCCCCAAACCAGAGAAAAACCAGAAACCTGGGCTGGGGCAGCAGAGGAGAACTGTGGGGTTTATCCCTGGGTGGTGGGGAATGGGGAATGGCTTCTCCTGCACCCAGCAGAGCCCTCAGTGCCACAGAGCTGCCAGCTCAGCTTTGGGTCCCCGAGAGGAGAGCTCTGCAGGCAGAGGTTCGGGTTCTGAGCTCCAAAGGCACCAGGACAGGGACATTTCCCAGCCCTGTGCCAGGTGTGTGTGCCCCAGGACACAGCCTGGTGCTGCTGCAGCCCCTGTGAGAGGCACTGGGCTCCCAGCAAAGCAAAAAGCAGATGGATTCTTGGAGCTGCTCTGCTGCCATCCTGTGGGCTGCTTCTCTGTTTAAGACGTGTTTCTGTTTACACAATTCCCTCTCTGTGTGCCTGAGTCCCTTCTACTCTTCATTCAAAGGCTTTCAGAGATGGTTTTTCCAACCTCCTCCTGGCTTTGGCCAAACTGTTTGACACGTCAGGAGAAGAAAGCTTAGTGGGAGAGGACAGAAAGGAGCGTGGAGCAGTTGAACAGATTGTTCCTCTGTCTCTGAGGCAGTGCTGGAAATGTTTTATGCCCCTCTGCCTCATCCTGTCATCCCTGCAAGCAAATACTGGATAATGGAATGGTTTGGGTTGGAAGGGACCTCAAAATTCATCTTATTCCAGGGACACCTTCCACTATGTCAGGGTGCTCCAGCCGAGCCTTGGACACTTCCAGGGACCCAGGGACAGCCACAGCTTCTCTGTGCCAGGCACCCCCACCCTCATAGGAATAATTTCACACAAATATCCCCTCTAAACCTCTTCTCTTTCACTTTGAAGCCGTTTACTATGAAACTCCAGAGCAGTGGGAGTCTCCTTGAGTTTAAGCAGGGCTTAAAGCCCACAGGGGCAGCTGGAATCCAGGCAGCTCCTCACTTTGGGGCTGCTGTAATTAGCACCGAGCATTCCTCAGTCCAGCCAACAGACTTTCCACTGCAGCCTGGGGCCGAATCTGCAGTGACCCTGGCCAGGAGCAGGGTGTGTGGCAAAACTCTCATGAGTTATTGAAGGATTACACAATGCAAAGGGTGGTCCTCGTTTTTTGGTTTGGTTTCTTTTTTTTTTTTTTCCCCTCCCGTTTTTGGGATTCTTTAACAGAGATGCAATCAGCTGGACTTTGATGCCACAGGGGCAGGGCACAGAGAGCTCCAGCGAGTTAAATGATGATGGGGATGTCGCATTATTCATGGGGCAATCCTTGGCTAGCCGGCCTGCAAGCCAAGTGGGTCACTCCTGCTTTGCCTACTGATTCATCCTGCTCCTCAAATCCCTCCCCAGCGTGGTTCCAGCAGCTGGAGCCCTCCTGTCACCCCTGAACGCTGTCCCCAAACCCCTCCCCAGCAGCTGGAGCCCTCCTGTCACCCCTGAACGCTGTCCCCAAACCCTTCCCCAGCAGCTGGAGCCCTCCTGTCACCCCTGAATGCTGTCCCCAAACCCTTCCCCAGCAGCTGGAGCCCTCCTGTCACCCCTGTATGCTGTCCCCAGCAGCTGGAGCCCTCCTGTCACCCCTGAACGCTGTCCCCAAACCCTTCCCCAGCAGCTGGAGCCCTCCTGTCACCCCTAAACACTGTCCCCAAACCCCTCCTTAGCAGCTGGAGCCCTCCTGTCACCCCTGAACACTGTCCTCAAACCCTTCCCCAGCAGCTGGAGCCCTCCTGTCACCCCTGTATGCTGTCCCCAGCAGCTGGAGCCCTCCTGTCACCCCTGAATGCTGTCCCCAAACCCATCCCCAGCAGCTGGAGCCCTCCTGTCACCCCTAAACCCTGTCCCCAAACCCGTCCCCAGCAGCTGGAGCCCTCCTGTCACCCCTGAACGCTGTCCCCAACCCCTCCCCAGCACAAGCCCTGTGTGCAGTCATGGCCTTGCTTGCTTTGGCCACAGTCCCTTGGCTGAGAGAAAACAGAGATGAGCGCTGGGAAGGCAGCACAGTCTGTGTTTCCGGGAAAACACGGGTGTGGAATGGAGCATCCCCCAGGCTGTGGACAGTCAGTGGGAAGGGGGGAATTTCTGTGCAGCCCTCACTCTGCTCTGGACACAAACCACAGGGATCTGCCTGTGCCTGGAGATCCCTCCTGCATCTTCAGGGAGGTGGAATGGTGGATTCCCTCCTCTACTCCCAGGGGTAGAGAGCAGCAGAGGGAAGCTCCTGACAGCACTGACCATGCCGTGCCACTGCCAAAAATGGCTTTTTCTTTCTTTTTTCCCTTCCTTTTTGCCAGGCTGGGCAGTTTCCCCATCCCAGACACACATTGTCCAGTGTTCCTCCCTGCCACACTCCTTAAATGCCTTTGGGGCTGTTTCCACCTGAAAGCTCCACACTTTGGGTAGAGCTGAGCTCAGCTTGTGCAATGTTAGAATCGATTTTCAAACTCCCCTCAGGGTGGGAAAGTTTTGGTCTGTGTTCTCAGCAGAATTTCCCTGGCAGCAGCACAGGGCCTGGAGGCAGCTGAGCAGGAGGGGCAGCAAAACAAACCCAGCTCTAAAAAAGAAAAAAACGCCCCTCTGCCCCAGAATTCGGGAAGAGCCCTGCTCAAATCCCGCCGGCACTGAAATGAGAATGCTCCAAACAACATCCTCAGGGCTGAGGGCGGAGGAGAAGGGCAAAGTGGAAACCCAGACAAAGGGCTCAGTGTTGGGGTTATCCCCAGGAGCCCCCAGCACAGGAATGTGCCTTCAGGGAGTGTCCCTGCTCATTGCTGCCCTGTCCCTGTCCCTGCCCACCCTCTGTCTGCAGAACAGCAGCTGCAAACACCCTGCAAACCCGGGCAGGGCTGAAATTTGGTATATTTTTCATGCCACTCTTCCAGTTCTTTTGTTCCTCGCCTTGCCTGGGCATCCAGCACACTCAGCTCCTTGCTCTGGGTGCCAGTTTAGGAATGCCAACTGTGATTTTGGAGCTGGATGTGCTGGAAACGTTGGTTCACTCCAAAATTCATCCTGCAGCGGTCACACGGCAAGTGGGACACAAACAAATCACCAGGGCTCTTGTCAGAGCTCAGAGGGGAACTCCAGACTCCTGACTTTTTGGGTTTCTTAGGACACATTCCTCACTTCTTCTGTCCTTTCCCCGTAAGGAAAAATCGTATTTGATGGTGAAAGTGAAATCTTAATGCAGCCTGATAGCACAGAGAGATAAGCTTTGGGTGGAGAAAAACAGGGATTTTATCCTGGTAAGCCAGGTTAAACCTCCCCTATGTTCACTCTTGGGTGGAATTCAGTCACTCCAGTTCTTCCCCATAAAACTGAGAACCTTTTCTGCCTGGCTTGAGGCAAAACCTTGCCAAAGCTCTGTAAGCTGGAGAGGAAAAAAGGTGCAAAGAGGGATTGATCTGAAATGTGAGGGGGAGCAAATTTTGGGGCACATCATCAGCCAAGTTCCTTTTCCTGAGCTGGAAGGGAGCCTGCCCACCTCCGGGGTGCCGTACCTTTGGGAGACAGGAACATGGAGAACCTCTTGAGGTTGTCGGGCTGGTTCCACTCGTAGTTGTTCATCATGAACCGGTGGTCCCCTGGGGAGGCAGAGCAGGCCATGAGCTCAGGGGGGCACTTGGGTGGTCTTTAATCCCCCTGGGGGATCTTTGCCTGGGAGCCCAGGCAGTTCTGGAGCTGCCCAGGGTCTAAAATAAAATGTTCTCTCCGAGGCAGAGCCCAGCTGGGGAGTTCAACCTCGCAGCAGACACAGAAGACACAATCTTTTCTTTTTAGAAGACAGGTTTCTCTAAAATCCATAGAGAGACCTGAGGGTTGAGGCATTTTTCCTCACCAAAACACTCTTCTGTGGCTAAAAATGACTCCGAGAGTTTGAGTTTGGCTCCTTTTGTGTGCTCAGCCCGAGCACGGGGCTGGCTGATGGAGAACTGCCACTCTTTAAAGCTCCACAAATCATTCTGGGAGGGTTAAGTGGGTTTGCTTCTTCACTTTTTAGAGAGAGATGCTAAAGCTGAGCTGCAAACTGAGCTCTGAACTCTTGGACAAGGGTGGTTGGTTCAGGTTTCATGGATCAAACTCACTCCTACACAGCCTGGGTTTAGATTTCTGACCCTGATTCACAGGAAATGAGCCTTTATCACTACACTCGCTCATAACAAAAACATTCTTTTGGGCCCTCTATAAACCTATTGTTCTCTGCAAGGAAGTAAATTCGGGTTTTATGTTTAAATAACCCCATTCTTTGATTCCCAAGTCACTGAACAAACTTCTCTTTTATTTCTCCCATTTATTTCGGTGCTATTTAAGCTCCCTGATTATTTGTCTCCTCGCCACGTTGGTACCTGTTATGACAACTAAAAGGCCGTGGATTCCCTTTGGAGTCTGCTATTAAGCAGCTTTCATTCCATTAATATAATATTTCTTCCTGGGAAGGTTTATTTTGTTGTTGTTGGTTTTTTTTTTTTTTTACAGTAGAAGATCAAGCCAGCTGCAAATGAATTTGTTGCAGTGACTCAGGGGGAGCCCGAGTTAATAACTCCACAATTCCTTAATGGATTTAATTCCCTCGCAGCCGCTGGATGCAGAGTGCTGCCCTCTTTCATCTGTAACCATGGCTTGGGGAAGGGAGAGCTCTGAAGCTCCTGGGACTGGCCATAAATAACATTTCCCACCTGTTCCCAGCTTTTCATTAGGGCAGAATCCAAGCTGTGTCCCTGGTAAAGCTCCTGGAAGCAGCCAGGTTCCTGGCAGGAGTTATAAAATGGTTTTGGCACTTGAGTTCCATGGATTTCAAATAGCAAAGGGGGCTTCTGGCATCAACAGCATGGAGGAGACCCCAATTAAAGTAATCAAGGAGTAATCAGGCTTTATCCTGAGCTACCAGAACTGAGAAGCTGCAGAACCTTGTTGGGTTTTAAAAATATCCAAGGAAAATGCTCTGGGTCTGGCAAAACCCAGCCCAGCAGATGGAAACTCGGCACAGCTTCAGGTGAGCAAAGAAAGAAAAATGCTCAGGAGTGATTTTTGGATCTGTCACCTACTGATATTGAGTTATTGTCAATTTTCTCGGTAATCCTGGAGCTTGTGGAGTGTTGGGAATTTAAATGGGAATGTTGCAGTGTTGAAGGATAAATAATGTTCAGTTTCTGGTGCTGCTTTAAAGGCAGGGAGAGTTTTAGAACCTGCATCTAGCTGTGCACTTTGGGATCCCTGACCTTCCTGAAAGGTTGGTCCAGCAGGATCTGATCCTTTTAATTCATGTCTGATGGAGAACAATGGCTCTGGACAGAATCATTATTAATACAGGAAGGGTGCCCAGCAAATACAATGAATTTGAGTGAATTTTCAGCCATTTTGCAGATTTGTAGCAGAGTTCCTCAGCTGCCTGTGCTCTGTGAGCTGTCCTTGAGGTTATCCCTGCACCTCTGGGACTGCCACATCCTCCTGGAAGAGCTGGGTGCCATTTATCCTCCCACCACTGCTGGCCTGGTACCTGGGCTCCTCAAAGGCTGCGAGGTCACAGCCGGGTGAGATAACCACCCATCCCCATCTTCCTGGGGCCAGAGCTCATTCCCTGGGATGAGGCAAGAGGCCCAGGGCTGCAGAGGCTGCCTGTGGGAAGTGCAGACAGCCCAGTTGTGGTGCCCTGTCCTAATCTCAGGGGTGAGCCTGATGCAAGACAATTTATTCACGGTTAATCGTGAGGAAGTGGCTGATAGACTTTAAAGATTCATTTTGGTGCTGTGGTGTCGGCTGTGACCTCTCTGCTCACCTGAAAGATCAGCCCAGTGGTGTGAGGAGCAGGCTGGACCAGGGCAGGCAGGAAAGCTGCCCCACGTGGAACAGGGAACACGATCAGAGTCATTCCAGCTCAAGGTGTAGCTGAACTCCCAAATGAAGCCCTTTTTACTTGGAAAATCCGATTTTTAACTATTTCCTTTTCAGTAGCAGGTGCTTGTGGGGTATTTCATGCTCCAGCCAGGCAAGCAGGGGCTGAAACCCTGCACTTGTGATATTTGATGTCACACCAGCACCCTGCATGTGCTAACCGAGTGTACAAACAAGATTTCAAACTTGCCATCCCACATTCACCTTTGTGCCACTGCCTTCACACTTTATTGAGCTGCCTCAGCAGATCTAGGGAGTTTCCCCTCTTGGAAAATGTCCTGCTGAACTTCCAGGGGATTTCTGGAGCCTGGCACAGGGCAGGAGGGAAGGGGGGCTGCTCTTGACTCCACACAGGAGGTGGCTGAACCCGTTAAATCCTAAACACAAAACCCTAAAACCAAGAATCAGGGAAGTGGGGCCAGTCTCGTGCCCTGCACGAGACACCCTAAACCCCCGGCAGTTCAGCTGATTCCATCCTCACACAGGAGTGGGAGGATCTCTCTGATATTCCAGAATTCACGTTCTAATTCCTCTCCTACTCCAGAATTAATTCCAGCTACAGGAGCTGCTGCTCCCACTTTTCCCCCTCCAGGTCTCTCCTTACTTTCTTCTTCACCAGGAGTGCTCCTCATCCTCACCAGCCCTGACCCTGCCCTCCAGGGACGCAGGGAGGGATTTTTTGGGGGGATATTTTACCGTTCTCCATGTGGTTCCTCTCGATGAAGTTGCGGCCCAGGTCTGCCTTGCAGATCTTCTCCACGTGCCTCATGCAGACGTTGAGGAGGTCGTCCCTGAGCAGCCCCATGGACGGGCTCATGCTCTCCCCTTCCAGCAGCACGCTGTAGGTTGGGAGGGATGGAGGGGGCACGTAATTCCTCATCAGAGCCCCGAATTCCTGCCAAAAAAAAGAAAAAAAAAAAAAGCCAAAAAATAAAAAAAGGGGGATGAGGTTAATGAAGAGCATAAAGATGTGGAGGCTGAATCTGAGGGAACTGGTGGGTGTCAGACCCCAAAAGCACAGAGGTGGGCGGGGAAATGTTCTGTCCGTGGTTTGCAGCCATCCATAAACCCAACAGCGGGTCCAAGGCCATTCCTCACCTCCCAGAGCACAGACAAATCCCTGCTGTGGATGTGCAGTGCACTGGGGAAGTTCCCACACCTCTGGGATTGTCTTTGGGACCAACCCCGCCCTCAGGGGTACAAAGGACAGGGACATGAGCTCAGTGTCACCTGCAGGAAGAGCACGGAGTCGCTGATCTGGTGGATCTGCTCCCTGTTCTCCTTGTCCTCCCGCAGCAGCTTCGCCCTCTCCTCCAGCTCGTCCACGATCTCCTTCACGTTCTCCGAGGCGATTTTTTCCCTCTGGTCCAGGGCAGCCTTCACCTCATCCCTCTGCCTCTCCAGGTCACGGATCAGCTCCTTGAAGTGCTGGTCCACCGTGGCCTTCTCGTTGGTGGTGTAATTCTGCACGGGGAAGGGCAGAGAGAGGAGGCAGCAGGAAAGAGGAGCAAGAAAATATTAAAAAAATTATTATTGGAACATTAAATTATATAAAAGTACATTATATAAATATATATATAATATTTTAATAATATATTTATATGTTATAGCTATTTTAATAATATATTTCTATATGATGAATATATTTTATATAATATAAATTATATAAAATTGTATTATTAAAATATTGAAATTTCACGGGGTTCTTCACTAACAGAGACACACACAGAGGGGGACAAATCCGAGGATTCAGCATTTTGAGCATGGAAACTCCAGCTGTGCAAGTGTCAGCTGCAGGGAAGCTGTGCCAGGAGAAGCAATACCTGCTCCTGCAATAATCCCGTGGATGCAATCCAAGAGGGCCACTGCCTTCCCAGGGGTAAGAGCCTAGCTCCTGTTTCAATTCCTGCACTCACAGGTGATGCTTAAAAACACTCTGTAACCTTCTCAGTCAGGCTCCTTCTGGCTCCTGGACAATTCCAGGACCAAATTCCCACCGTTTCAAAGGATGAAAGGTGCTGAAACGCTTTTTACAAGCCTGACCTCGAGGTGCCTCTGAAATATTCCTCAGAAGGACTGGGGATGTAACTATAGAGAGAGTCGCAATTTCTAGGTCAGGTTTCCAATAATAATAATAATAATAATAATAATAATAGTAATAGTAATAATAAAGCAGATGAAAAGCAGAGCTGGTGAGCCAATGTGCTTGCACCACATAAAAGGGAGAAGAATGGCTTTGCCTGTTAATATCATGCAAATTTTCTGGGGTGTCTCCAACTTGTGCTTTCACTGCTTTATTCAGTTAGGCTATAAAAGAAAAAAAAATATGCCATGACTCTATTCCAACCTTTACCACGGTGCAAGAATTATAAAGGAGCCTTCCTTCAGCATGGAAATGAGCTGTTCCACCATAAATAAGATGTTTGTTGGGGTCAATTCACCTGCTCCTGCTGTCTTATCTCAGTTTGGGCGACCCAGAGCCCTTTGGCAGGTTATTTCTGGGTTTGGTTTCTAAATCTGCCTGGTGATGGAAGGACCATAAAGGACCTAAAACAAGGAGCCAGCGCAGGGAGGTGCCGTGGTTTTGTATCAGGGCTCGATCTCCCCGCGGGGAATGTCGCAAGGTGACTTCAGTGGGAGTTGTTGTTTCCAAGATTTGGCTGGGAGTTTGGGATGGGGATGGGATGGAGGCCGGGGAAGGGGTGCAGTGAGGGAAGGAGAGGGATGTGGGAGAGGAGAGCAGGAGCTGGTGACTGCAGGTGAACTCAAGACACACCTTGATGCGGTCCCTCTCCTTCTGCCACTTGTCCACCTCATCTTCCACCTCGATGATCTTCAGCTGCAGCTGCTCCTTCTGCAGCGACAGCTCGGCCTGCGGGGAGGACAGGAGAGGAGAGGAAGAGAAGGAGCCTGGTGAGCTGGGGCTGAGGGTGGCCCAGTTCAGACAGATCCTGCTGTGCTGGGAGCAGCAGCGGGGAGATCCACGGGCACCACGTGCTGCCACCGGGCACCGGCCCAGCAGATTCAGCTCCCTCAGCAAACTGCAGCACCCACCTCCCAGGCTGTCAGGGTGCTGCTCTTAATCACATGGGAGTCATGAGCTCCAGGGGAAGGGAGCTGTTTCAAAATTCAGCTGTGTGTGCAGAGCAGGGCCCAGCCCAGGGTGTGCCTGTGCAGCAATAACAGTTTTCATGTAATTACGGAATGACGTTTGACGAGTGTTGCAACAAGAGGATGATGCCTCCGGCAGGAATTCTGTTTAGACAGGATTGTGGATTAATTTGCTCTGAATTGAGAGCTTTCATGTAGCGATGGGGCTGGGGAATGCTTGGAAAAAAAATAAATTAAAAAGAAAAAGAAAAGCCGCAAAAAGGGGGAGGGAAGAGGTGTAGTCGACCTGGTTGGCTGAGATCAGCAACTTCGCTGGGATTCATTTGCATTTCGTTGTGCAGCGGCTTCCCAGAGAGGCTCAGAGCTCAGGCTTGCACAGGAATTAATGGCAGTGGAGCTGTGGGGACCGTGCATTGTCTCCCTGGATCATTTTTCCCTGGATCAGCCCAGGACCTGGAGGTTGGCAAAGCTTTGCCCCGTTAACTCCAGAGACCCGTTCCCATTCTCCATCCCTGCCCCACAGATCCTGCCCCAGCCTTTGCTGCTGCATTTCTGCAGTTCAGGTTGGTCTCAGCCATGGCTGGAGGCAATCTGGCTGTGGGACACCCAGCCCAGAGCTGCTGAGGAACTCCAGAGCTGGCAGAAATTCCCTGTGTCCTGTCATGTTAGGAGAGTGCTGAGAACCTGCTGCTCATGTGGGATCCTCTGGGAAATCATTGGATTAACCCAAACCACTTAAATTCAGGCCAACAATTAGAGGCATGGATGGATAAATCCGCTCTCACACTCCAGCTGTCCATCCCAAAATGTAATGGAACATGAAAATCATGAAATGCAACATGAGAATCTGGGTCCTGATTGATCAGAATTTAAAAGTTTTCCAGTTCTCCACTCGAAATGAAGAGCAGGGAAGAAGCTGTGAGCCAGCCCAGACAGGAGCTCTTGTCCTGCTGCCAGCCAAGTGTCTGAACACCCTCTGGAGCTGGAATCCAGCACAGCTGCTCTGAGAGACATCAACCCCAGCTGCTCCAATTTAGAAAATATCTGTTTATGGGGGGAGGATGATGGCTGCCTTATAAAACACAAGAAAAGTGGGCAGGAAAAAGGGAAACGTGCTCAGAGGTGTCTCAGTGCCACAAAAGCTGCATCCTCACGTTGGTTTTAGGAGTTAAGAGATCACTGGCTTTCTAAACATCATCCACAGTCCCTCAGTGGTGGCCTGAACACTGCCACCAGCTGATTCTCACCCTCCCCAGGGGTTCAGGGCACATAGGAAAGGATTTTGTGCCACAGCTCCACCAGGGAGCCCACACCGGCTTCCAAATGAGAAAATCTGCTCTGCTACTGATGGAAAGAACAAAAGAGAGGAGTTTGATCCAGTAATTTTCACATTTTCAAGACGATGACTTGGAGGGATTCCTGCTGGCTTCCAGCTCCACGTGCAGTGGGAGATGTCCTGTGCATCAAGGCTCTGCACAGCAGGGAAATGCAACGAGGTGGAAATATTTGAGATCCTTTTATCCACTGCATTAACCAATGTGAGGAATTACAGCCAAATTCCAGTTGTTTCCTCCAGCCACAGAGCTGCATCCAGGTGGCATTAATTGTTTGTCAGGTAAAAAACTCATCTCCGGAGCGATCATTTCCCTCCTCATCCCCCCCAAAATCAGCACATCCTTGTAAGGATGTGAGTGAAATCCTACAGAGAAAGACTGGAAGGAATTTCTGGGGAAGAGCAGAACTTTCACGGCCACGCAGACACTCCCAAACTCAAGGGATTTGCCGAGAAAATGACAGGGGAAAAAAAATAAAAATCAGGTGATGGCTGGAAGGTGGTGATAACAACTTCATGCTTTTATAGTCCTTTTTAATTAAGATGGGTCTCCAAGGAATTTTTGGGGACTATTATTTGTAAAAGTGCTCCAGACTCTTGGCAGTTCAAACCCCCCTGAGAAAGGTGCTGTGGGATGAAACAACCATTTAAGAGCAGAGGCACGCAACAATTTGGAGCGAGGTTCATGACTTGCAAATGGAAATTACACAGATGGTCCCAATAGCTGGGATGCAAATCCCACACTCAGCCAGATTTGGCAAAGGGGAAACACCAGCACAGGCTCCAGCAAGGGCAGGGGAGGTGAAGAGAGATTGTGATTGTGGGGTACTGCAAGCTATTAAATAAATACTACAAAAAAAACCCACCTAAAACATAGGAAAAATGGTAAAGAGAGCTGCAGGGAGACTCTGGAATAGTGGGAAAACTGGTGACATGGGCAGAAGGGTTCAGGAAGGGTCCTCTGGAGGTGGAGCACACCCTCAAGGGTTCAGGAGGTGATTTCCTGATGGTTTTAAGACTATTTTTTGGTCTGGAATGTGGCTTTGGCTGCCTATGTATATCCCAGATGCACAGTCACAGTATGGGGGCCACAGGTCTTAGGGACAGGCAGTGCCTCAGCTTCACCCCCTAAGAGAAAACTCCTGTCTCCCTTCATATTTCTCAGCTTTTCCAGGGTCAAAAAATCCTTGATGGACCACCAAGAACAAATCCATTGGAAGGTTTGGGCTTCAGGAGATCCTAATGAGAGATAAGAAAGCAACACCCTCATCGTGGGGGGCCCCTCCAGAGCAGAAATAACAGGAACAGAGGGGAAAAAAATCCAGATTTCGACAATTTTCAAGCACAGCAGGCTGAGAAACAAAGGCACTGAGGATCCTTCAAGGATCCCCTATTAGAGCCTGAGTTAATTAGGGCAGTGAAGAGGCTTCAGTGAAAGCTCAGAGTGTACATCCAAACAGGCACGGCTGAGCCCAGCCCTGGCGCTCTGCTGGAGCTGCAGCTGGGAGATTTTGAGCCCTGCACGATGATGCAAGAGCTTTGTGCAAGGCAGCAGCAGCAGCACAAGCAGCATCATGCCCCGAGTGCTCTGGGAACACCCCCGTGTCCCCAAGCCCGGGAGAGCTCTGCTGATTCCCCTGCCAGCAGCGTCCAGGGGGAATCACAGAGCTGGACAAGAGCTGCTCCAACTCCTTGTCCCAGTGCAGGGCCAGGCTGAAAAAAATCAGGGGGTTGTTTGAGACATAATTTCTGCTGGGGTCACAATTGTATTTTCCCATCCCAGTTTCTGGGTGTCAGAGGGCTGAAACCTCTGGAGACTCTGCCAGCATCCTCTAAAACACAACTGCAGAAGCTGAGTCTCTCTCTGCTCAGCTTGGAAGAGAATTCCTCGCTTGCAAACGAGTGGATTTTCCCTGGATTCTGTCCTCAGTGTAGAAGACTGATGCAGAATTCAGGCGAACAGACAAATTGACTCCGATTTCCAGCTGGGAAGGGTGTCCTTCCTGCAGGAAACTCTGAGCAAAGAGCATTTATTTGGAGCTGTGTCCACAGAGCAACCACAGCTGGTGTAGATAGACTCTCACAGTCAGTGAGAAAGGCCCCCAAACACTTGCAGGGTTTAATTTTGTTTGCTCTCTGCTCAGTGAAAAGTGATGGAGGGATGAGAATCCCTCTGGCTCCATCTCCGTGGATGGTTCTCTTCAAAGGCTGGCTCAGCCTTTGTGGAACTTTGCTTTAAAAGATAAAGAATTACAGGGAAAAAAAAAAAAAAAAAAGAAAAAGAAAAACCAAAACCTCCAACCAAAGTGCTTTTCAGGAAAAAAAAAACCAGCCAAAATGTTTTTCAGCAGAGCTGTCCTGCCTTGCTGAGCACCAAGGCTGGTGCTGGGAGGGAATTCCAGCTTTATTCACAGCTCTGGGGCTGGCAGGCAGAGGTGAAATTGTCTCCTGTGGAGAGCAGCCCTGAAAAACAGGTTTGGGGTGAAGGATCCCCTTTCAGAATGAAGGATGAGGGGCTCTGGTTCCGCTGATAAATCAAAGGTTTTATTGAACTGTTCTTTCCAAGTGTGAGTGGTTATTCCCCAGCCCCACAGACCTTTTCCTGGCTGGTTTTTTTGTCCTGGTTCTGGTGCAAACTGCTCTTTTATTTCCCCCCCTTTAAATCCGCAGCAGGAAACGAATGCAAAGTGGATCTGGGGAGAGCATGAAAGGTTTGCTGGGTAAAATAGGCAAATAGCGCTGGGTGGGAAGTCAGGACAAATGTCTGTCTGAGTCCCTGCGCCTTTCACCTGTGGCTGCTCAGCAGGAACAGGGGCTGAGTGACTCTCACCCCAGGCTCCTGGAAAGTGGAAGATGCTGCTGTGTTCTCTGTCTGAGACGGAGATACCAGGCTTTGCACTGCCCTAACTACAGGTGTCTGTGTTCTGGCTTGTTTGCATTCCTCTCCTCTGTCTGCTCCGTGAGACGAGCAGCGTTTCCTAATTCCACAGCAGGAGCTTTCCCAGCTCTAAAGCGCGGCTCCTCTCCTCCCTACAGCAAAGACAGGCTGAAACCTGCATTAATTCTGCGCCACTGAAGGGCAGATGTAGCTAAATCCCAGCTGATTCTGTGACATTTTGGTGTCACCAAATCGCTGAGCCCGCAGGTTGGCGGTGCAGCAAAACAAACACCAGTTTTGGAGCCACAGCAGCAGCCAGGGATGAGGAAATCCTCAGAGATAAATCCTGGACCTCCAGCACTGTGTGAAAGGCTCTGTCAGGACACAGCTTCACCCTGGTCACCACTGCAGGATGGGTTTGGGGGTTCTAAAGCCACTCTGGAGCTGCTGGGATTCCCTGCTGGGGAAACGGGGCAGGGATGGGGATGAGCTGGTGGTGTGAGCTTGCTGCTCATCCCTTCCAAAAGGGCAGCAGCAGCACCGGCCACTCTCCCGATTTGTGGTCACATTCCAGCCGGGCTCATCTGATAAGAAGAGGTGTTACACACCGGGGGCTTGGAAATGTTCATCGCTCCTTGTGGCTCCTGCTGAGGCTCCACCTCTGGTGAATAAATCAGGGGTGGGGAACAAACATTTGTAGGCAGCAGCTTTCGCGCTAATTGTTTTTGTCTGAGTGAATGCTCTGCTCGAGTTACAACATGATCAAACTCGCTGTCAGGAGAAAACTGGCACATGTGAGTGATTCATGGTGATAAATCCTAAATCCTTCAGGCTGAGTGGCAGCAGAGCCAGAGCAGGAGCTAAAGGTGGCACAAGGACTCTGAGAGAGGCATCAAACAGCAACTTAAACAGGTTCAAACCCCAGTTCTCTGCTCCTCCACCCTTGTGTCTTTAAAATCAAGGTGCTGGAGGTGTCTCCAGCCCCAGGAGGAAGGATCTGAGCGGCTTTGCTTCCTCAGGAAGCAGCTGCTCGCCTCGTTCCAGGCAGGAATTGGACAGACACCAGCCACAGCTTTGTGCTAGAGCTCGGCAATGTTCAGGGCTGACATCAAAACCACGAGGCCAGGCAATTATGGAACAAACAGCAGGCTGGCGAGCCCTGCAGGAATTTGGGAAAGGCTGTCTGAGACACTTGGAAAAGGCTTTGTCTGGTTTCAGCCAGGCTGCAAGCTGGAGGTGACATGGCAAGAAAAGAGCAGAGATAAGCTCTACTACACAAGATGCTCTTTCAGCCCGACGAGATAAATCTTCCCAGCTCCTTAGAAAGAGTCAAATGGTTCTTGCCATCAAGGGAACTCAAGGATTCCTCACAGCAGGTACCTGGTCACCACATCACAGCACTGGTTTGGGCTTTAGGAGATCTTAGTGCCCTTCCAGGTTCTGACTGTGTGACTCCAGGCACGTTGTTTTATATAATTATCATTTTACAGGGCTCCTTTCTGCCATCTCTCCTGTCCTGTCTGCTTAGAAAGTTTCTGGGCCAGCTCCTGCTTTTACCACGGGGATGTGCAGCAAACAAACTTGGTGAGACCCTGATTTATTTATTTTTTTTCCTCTGGAACAAGTGAAATGCTCCTCATCCACCCAGAAAGCAAACAACAGGAGGCTTTGAGCAAACAAAGGTGAAAGACATCTCATTAGTGAAATCTCCCTGGATGTCCATCCTCTGAACCTGCTGCAGTAACACCTCGGGGGAAATGATCAGGCTTTGTGCTCGCACCAGGGTTTGTTTTTTTCCATCTAAACTTCAAAAGACTTTTTTCCATAGGTGTGGCTCAAGAGAAAAGAAAAAAAAAAAAATCCAAAGCCTAATCTCACTCTAAGGAGCTGAGATAGCAATTTGCAATAGTTCTCGGTACCCATGAGTAACTTCAGCAGCCACTGATTTGGCAATTTGTATTCTGGAGGTGGTGACCCTGAGCAGTGCCCACCTTTCTGTGGGCAACACCACACAAACAGTGTTAAAACTCAAGGATATTTTTAGAAAACCTTAAATTTAGGGCTTAAAAAAAAAAAAAAAAAAAGCCTTAAAAACTAATTTAAGGCTTAAAAAACCCTTAAGAACTAATTCGATTCAGCCTCTGCTGGAAGTCAGGTGTGCTGCCAGCCAGATTCTCCATCCTAAATCCAACCTGCAGCACAACTGCATGATCCAGGCAGGGTCAGGAGAGCGACAATCCCACGGAAAAACAGCGCCCAGGCAATACCAATTCTCCACTAAACCCTTCCCATCCACCACCACTGCATCCTGGAATTCCATCCCGTGACCTGAGGAGGGATTGGAGGCTGGCAGCACCAGCTGTGGGATCTGCAGGCTGCTGGGAACGGGAGGAATGAAAGGAGGAATGAAGGGAGGAATGAAGGGAGGAATAAAACGAGGAATGAAAGGAAGAATAAAAAGGAGGAATGAAAGGAGAACACAGTTACCTCTTTGCCCGCCTTCTCGATCTCCACAGTCACCGTGCTGTGGTTCTTGTGCTCCTGGAACATGCAGAGGTAGCAGATGCACATCTGGTCCGTCTGGCAGAACAGCTCCATGG
Organism: Sylvia borin; assembly: GCA_014839755.1. Taxonomy (NCBI): domain Eukaryota; kingdom Metazoa; phylum Chordata; class Aves; order Passeriformes; family Sylviidae; genus Sylvia; species Sylvia borin. Next base: position 5,052,367 of record CM025979.1, on the reverse strand, counting down.
TCTTGCCGTGCACGGGGCATTTTCTGGCCTCGAAGTCCCTGATGGGGTCCAGGAGCTGGTGGTCCCTGAAGGCCGCTCCCTCCAGGTGGGGCTTGAGGTGCAGCTCGCAGAAGGAAGCCTGGCACACCAGGCAGGACTTGACAGCCTTCTGCTTGTTGTCGATGCAGGAGTCGCAGAGAACGTCCTCGAGCTTCACGCGGGGCCGGGAGCCCGCGGCTCTGTCGGCCTTGTTGAAGGGTCTCCTCAGGTCCCCCGTCTCCACCAGGGGCAGGGAGGACTTCTTCAGCTCCCCCATCTGCCCCGCAGAGAACAAGGACTTCCTCGCTTCCCCGTCAGCGGGCAGGAAGCTCTTTTTGGAATCCAAGGAGAAGAGGGATTTCCTGAGGTCGCCTTTCTCCGGGAAGTTCAGGGCTGGTCTCCTCATGTCCCCGATCTGGCCGCTGGCAAACTGCATCTTCTTGGAGTCTGCCGAGTCCATGCTGAAGTAGGTTGACCTCTTCTCGTCGGATGACTCCACAAACTGAATGATGGGCCTCTTCCAGTCACTCCCAGAGAAGAGAGAGCTCTTGATTTGCCCCGTCTCCAAGGCAGCACCGCCCGTGCCTTTTATAGGTTCTTTCTCACCCCCGCCAGGGCTCGTGGCTTTCTTGGCTTCCTCTTCTTTTTTGGGGGCACTGGGGCTCTTCACCTCCTCGGGTTTGCTGGCGGTGCCGTTGGTCCTGGCCGCGCTGCCCGTCTCCATGGCCTCCACGGGGTCGGTGGTGTCTCAGCCCCAGCTCTTGTGTCTCTCAGCCCCTCCAAGGCAGGCAGGCTGTGCCTGGCCCTCGTGTCTCGGCGAGGATCGGCTCTGGAATGCGGGATGAGGGAACCTTTCAGCCCCGGTGACGCACCCCCAGAGCTCCCGAGGAGGAGCAGCGCGCCCGGATCGCGCCCAGGTGGATGCGAGGGGGAAAAGAAAAGGAGGAAAGGAAGGAGCAGACGTGGAGGGATCAGAAGCTCCAGCTGTGCAGTTAATTATACAAGGCAGTCCACACCCAGGAACATTCTTGTCTAACCAGGTTGGGGAGGAAGGGCTGTTTATATACATAGAAATGTCTCCTTGAAAAAAAAAAAAAAAAATTAAAAAAAAAAGAGAAACCCATTTTCATTAAGATGTAGCAACCAGTTCCACCGCTTGTTTCAAAAATAATTTGGCCAGCAGCTGAGGTTCCCTCCTTGCAGAGATGGGCAGGGTCGGGGAGACCACGAGATGCCCAAGGTGGGTTTGTTAACTGGGTCATAGCCCTGCACCAAAATAATTAGGGTTGTAATTAAAATGAACGCCTAGAATAAAGCATTCTTCAAGCAGGTTCCCCCCCAGGGCTTGCTGCATTCAGGAGGGAGGAGAAACCCATGGTTAATACTGGGTTTAAACGGCCCTATTATCTTTATTTTGATTTTATTTTGGGTTTGTGCAAGGTCTGTCCATCTAGACCTGGAAATAACCCAGCCACGGATCAGAACAGGTGAAAATTGGCTGGGCCTGCTTTTCCCACAAGCCACACAATCTCCAAAAGATGAGCAGTGAAATAAACCCTAAATGTGTGCTCTGAGATAAAGGTTCAGCTGTATCCCGTGGAGCCCTTCCCATAAATGTCCTCAGAGCTGGAACACACCTGGAAGAAGAACCTTAGATGGTCAAAATAGCTCTTGCCACAGAGAAAAGAAGTGAAAAAGTTTTAAAGCCCATCTGTCTCCAGCAGCTGAATTCCTGGGAAATGTTCACTTGTTGGAATTACTGAGGATTTCAGGAGGAAAAAAGCTGCGCTGGTGGATTCCAGCGACTTCTAAAGGATGAGAAGTTTAGATAATACGTCCCTTCAGATAATACTCGGAATTTCAGTGAGATTTCTCTGAGACGAATGCCCAGGATGCAAATTAACCACGCCAGAGATTTGTGCTTAATTGAGTTTTCTCAGAACGCCCCGGTGGCGCTGCTGAAGGTGGTTTTTACCTATAAAAAAACCTCCTCAAACATCCACCAGGAGCTCCCTGTTGGAAGGGATTTGAGTAAAAATCCAGCTCTGCCTTTTCCAGCTTTTTTTTTTTTTGAGGTGTGGAGGAAAGAGAGGCAAAGCAGGAATCCTGGATCTGATAGAAGGAAAGAACCTGTCTTACAAATGCAGTTTTTAAAGGTGTTGTCTGTGTAAAATGAGAGAAAATGAAAGTGAAATTCTTTTTCTGGGCCCCTGGCTCATGGATCCAGCCCCTCTCGCTGCCTGCACGTCCTTATGACTCTCCCTTTATGAAAAATGCCTCGGCATTCTGCATTTTTTGGGGGGTAATAGTTGTTGGGAAAGGGCATTTCTTTCATTAATAATTTTTTATTAATAGGCCCACAGCCTTTCATGAGTCAGAATTCATTTCCCCGGCGCAGGAAAGGGCAATGCCGGTTTTTTAAGCCCCGATTTCATAAAGGAAAAAATTTGACTGACATCAATGCATTTCTTTCCCCCTGGCTTGCTGGGCTGAGCTTGTTCTTTAGAACATCAACAGTCCTGCAAGTCTCCAAGTAATTAAAAATACTGCAGGGTGGAGGCTGCTGTTCTCACGTGTACTGAGGAGACTCAGCAGAGCTCTTCCAGCCAAGGTTAATCCTTGAGGAACAAAAAAACATCCCGAGGAAGAGGTCTGGCTTGGACAAAAGGTGGCCTTGGTTTGTTTTCCTGATGCTTTGATAAGATTTTGGTGTGGGTAAGGCAGATAAAAGGTTAAGGATTGGGGTTTTTAGATCTTGGTTTTACTGATGCAAATCCGGAGTGAATCCCAGAGTCGTGGGGTGGGTTGGAAGGGACCTTAAAGGCCATCCAGTCCCATGGGCAGGGACACCTTCCACTGTCCCAGGCTGCTCCAGCCTGGCCTTGGGCACTCCCAGGGATCCAGGGGCAGCCACAGCATCTCTGGGCACCCTCCCAGGGGGCAATTCCTTCCTAACATCCAATCCAAAATTCCTCTCTTGCAGTTTGAACCCATCTCCCCTTTTCCAGTTCCTGATCCAGAGTCCCTCCTCAGCTTCCCTGCACCCCCTTCAGATCCTCTGCGAGAAGCTGTGAGCTCTCCACACAACCTTCTCGTCTCCAGCCTGAACATTCCCTGTCTCCAGCCCCTTCATCAACCTCGTGGCCTCCTCTGGACCAGCTCCAACACTTCCATGTCCTCCTTGTGTTGAGGATCTCATATTCCAGGTGCCAATTTGTGCACACACACATTTTCCAGGCAATTTAGGAGCCAAAACACGGCCCAGCCTGGACATCTCCTTATCTCTGCCCCTCCCAGAGGTGGCTCCTGCTGCCTCCAGCATGAGTTCATTTTTCTAGGAGCATCCCCTGGGATTTTTCACTCTGGTCCTTGCACAGGACGAGTGTGACGCTGTTTTACACCGCAAGGACACAGACTTCAAACTTGAGAAGGCTGAAAATGACTCCTTCATTTTGGGGACGTGGGTTTTTTTTATATACTATTTTACACAGACCAGTTTGATTAGTGACAAAAGACAAACTTCTTCACTCCCATTGGTCAGAGCAGAGGGACATCAAGAAGAAATCCCTCCTAGGAAAAGGAGTGAAAACATAGTACAGTTTACAAAAACATTTCTCCTGTTTACAGAAAATTCCCTGGGAAAAGAATTCCAGAAAACTGAAACATTTCAAGCACAAAACCAGGGGTACACAAGTGTCCCCTGCCAGGTGCTGTCCCAGCACACAGGTCCCCGTGTGTGTGACTCAGAGCACACCACACCCACGGGTGGCATCTGCAGGGCCCTTTCATCTCCAGGACTCGGCAGAGCTTCTCAAAGGTTCGCAAATTAAACCTGACAACACCTTTGCAAAATAGGTCTGGGCTGGTAACCCCACGTAGCAATTAGGGAAACTGAGGCATGCACTGGGGAGCTGGCAGATTTTTCAGCAAAATGAAAGTTTTTCTGCCCCCTGAAATCACTGTGCAGCCTTTTTGCTTTCTCTTAAATTGAATTTGGCAGTCTCTTATTTTTCATCTTTTGCATTTCCTTATTTTTCATGGTTGTCACCCCTCTAAACCCTTGATCTCTTTTATGAATACCTCATGATGATGATGCTGTTGTTTAGAATTTCATTAATTTTTTTTTTGGTCACTGTACCAAAAAGTTTGGGTGTTTTATTGCTCTCACCAAAACATTTCCACTCTGCAATATCGCTGCACACGGCTGGTGTCAGAAAACCAAATCTCCCCGGGATGAAAAAGTGAAAGAAGCTGGGCTCACTTCAAACTGAATAGAAGAGAAACAGTTAAGCCAACCCCGGGGCACTCCTTTAGACAGGCTCCAGAGCAGGTTTTCAAACAGCAGCCAGCGATGAAGTCATGGGGACTCAGGGAGAATTAGCTCAACCAGCCCATGAATCACTGGCCCTGCTTCTCACAACAGCTCCCAGCCAGGCGGGAGCAGGGAACCTGCCTGGTGATTGCCTGCTCCCTGCTCTGCCCACTGATCCACCTGCACATCCCACATATTTCCAGCCCTTTCTCATTTCTTCCACCTTCACATGGAATAAACCCCAGGAAGGGTGACGCCGAGGCTCCAGCCGAGCTGTTCCTGCTGGGGGAGAGCTCAGAGAGCACCGTGTGGGGACCCTTGGGCAATGGCAGGGCAGGAGAGTGGCTGCCAGGGTGACAGCAAGAGCTGGCAGAACCAGTTCAGGGCTCCCACGGGGATCACACTCAGGCAGCAGCACGTCCAGGTGGGTCACTGGGGCTCACAGGGAGAGAGGGCAGCTCTGCGGAGACTCTGTGATCTCGTGGTTTGGGGTGGAAGGGACCTTAGATCCCGTCTCATTCCACCCCTGCCGTGTTTAGGGACATCTTCCACTATCCCAGATCACTCCAGCCTGGCCTTGGGCATTTCCAGGGATTCACAGCTGCTCTGGGCACCCTGTGCCAGGGCTCACCTCCCTGTGAATCAAGAATTTCTTCCAAACATCTCTTCCAACCCTTCCCTCTTTTCCTGTAAAACCACTGTTGTTACCTACCCATCAAAAAAATCCCTCTTCCCACTTTTTATAAACCTCCTGAAGACTGGAAAGCCACAGTGAGATCTCCCTGGAGCCTTCTCTTCCCTAAAAATGCAGAATTTCTGTGAGATGGACTCCATTTAGATGAGATGGACTCAATTTATAGGGCACAAAGTGAAGCTCAGATGTTTGTCACGGTTTGACCACCAGCTGTGTGATTGGGGGACGAGGGGAAGGAAAGCTGAACTGAGAGGATGCAGTCATTTGGGGGATGAAGGGAAGGAAAGCTGAACCAACAGGATCCAGTCATTTGGGGGATGAATTTGGGTCAGTTCTGCTCAAGTCCTGCTCACGATTTGGTTTCCTGCACCAAGACTTGGATTTTTAGGGTGCTGGGAGCATCCAAGGAGCTCCTCCAGGGTACCACAGAGGCCAGACACCCTGCCAGGGCTGAAACCAGGCCTGCAGGCTATGAGCAGGACCATGGGGAATCCTAATTACGGGCAGCAGTCGCAGGCAGGACACGAGTGCCCCGTTGTGTAAGAGCGATACTGGGCGAGGCAGGGCTGTGACAGCTCAGAGGGTTTGTGCAGCCTGGAGGGGACACACAGCTCCTTCCCTGGGCTGCTGCTGAGCCTGGGAAGGGCAAAACGAACAGCTCAGCATTAAATCACAGCACAGGCAGAGGGGAGTGTGAGGGAAAGGCCAAGGTCAGCTCAAAAAGGGCGAATTTACTCATCACAAGCATAGGCTGGGTGTTGTAATAACTCAGCAGACAGGACTCAGTTTTCTCGTGCAGAAAAGCCAGTTCTTTACTCACAAAGCTCAGATTTACAGGGAATACCAGCAGGCACTGTGTTAAACCCAACTGGGCAGCAATGCAGTGACACTCAGCTCATTGGTCAGTAAGGGCGGTTGTAAACGTCTATCAAATTTTCTCTCTCTAGATATGTTTATGTATTTCCTCCACCGATTCTCAGGGGACAAGATTCATTGTTTATGCTGCTTCAAACTTATTTTTCTCTCTGAGAATTGGTTGTTGTGTTCACTCTTACATTTTTTTCTTTATGGGAATTTATAAGCTGCTTCTAGCTCAGCCAGAGTAACAAGGCCCAAACCATATTTTATCAAGGCCTTTCTTTTATAATATATATCTATATCATAGACACATTATGGGGATTGGGGGAGCAGCACAGGAGCAGAGGCCAGGCTTTGGAGCAGCCTTGGAGCCCAGCATGCAGGATTCTGCAGCCATCAACACGTTGCATAAGTGTGCAGAGGATCCTGCATGCCTTGGACGTGCTCACGGGGCTTGTTGCACCATGTTCATCCTGTTTATAATTAATTAATGGAAGCTGCGTCTCAAGGCTCCTGCTGGTTGCCTGCTGAGGCCGGGAAGGATCCCCACACACACACACTTTGATGATTAATTTGGTTTCTGTGTCGTTGGGTTGGAGTTTTTTTTTTTTTCTTTCCCACCTCGTTTTCAGTGGGGATGGGCCCGGTGGAGAGCTGGCTGTGCCTCTCAGCTGTGTGCTCAGCACTAGAACACCAGCCCCAAACCTGCCCTCAGGAAGGGACAGTCCTCAGCTGGGATGGAAAAAGACCACTGGAGATTTCTTGTCGTCTGCTTTGGCTTCTTGAGGCCGTGGTCGCCGGCTGTTTTCAGGCTCAGTGACTCTGGAGCTGGGATTTCATGGGTGGTTCCCCGTTCAGACTTGGGAGATGGACATTCTGCTCTGCTCCAGCCTGTTTGAAGTGCTCTGGGACCTTTGGGAACAAAACAAGCTCTGAGAGAGAGAGAGAAATTATTTATGTGATATTGATAGTTTATAGAATCTTATGCTTTCAGGGGGGCTGTAGGAGCCTTCTAAAACATTCTGCTCTTTTTATGGTTTATTTATCCTTTATTCTTTATTTTTTCTTTATTATTTCTTTTATTTTTTTCTTTATTTATTCTTTATTTATCTTGCAGCTGGCAGAACTGACTGCATTGAGATCTGGGTGGCTGCAAGAGGTTTTATTTCCACATAAAGGTTTGGTCCTGGGCTGTAGCTGCCATCCTGTGGCCCCCAAGGATCTCCTTTGAGGATTCTCTTTTTTAACCTGAAATTATACCTTTCAGCATAATTTGCTGCTGCCCCCAGCAGCAGGAATCCCTTTGTTAGTTGAGTTGTCTCTGGATTTGCATCCCAGCAAGAAATCCCCTGCGTCCAAGGCTGCAAATCCGGGGAATGCCATCTCCATCCTGCCTCAGGAAACTGCAGCCTGCCAAACTTTGGCCTCTCAGAAATCCAGAGACTGGAAATCCCCAAACTGAGACCTTTATGTCCCTGTCTCACTGCTTAAAAACTTGATTTTTCTCCCCCTGGAGCTTCTTTTGCTGGTCTGTGAGATTCCCTGAAGTCCTGGAGCGGTGTCAGGAGCTGGGAAAGGCGAGCAGGGCACATCTGGAGCAGGGCACATCTGGAGCAGGGCACATCTGGAGCAGGGCACATCTGGAGCAGGGCCCAGGGACAGCTGGGCTCCCTCTGAGCAGCTGTGCTGGTTCAGCTGGTGCTGCTGGGGCCAGGGCTGCTGTGGGGTGGAGCCCAGGCTGAGGAAGGGTCGAGGGCACCACTCTGTGATGGGAGGGACTTGCCCAGCCCAGATATCCACAGTCTGGGCCATGATGGAGCTGGGAAAAGCTCTGGGTGACAAGAAGGAACGTCACCTCTTGCTCCTCCTCAGTCTCTCCCTAAAGGTTCTCCCTTTCCCTTCAGGGCTCCCTGTCTGCCCCTGCAAACAGCTCAGCTGCTCCCCAGTTCCCTCTGAGTGCAGCCTCTGCCTCCAGGTGAGCTCCAGGTGAGCTGAGGGCAGCCAGCAGAGCCCACAGAGCCTGGAGTGGGGAACCAGCAGGAGAAAGAGCAGCAGAACAAGGCCTGGCAGGGCAAGAGGGAAAGGGCAGCCAGATGTTAACAGAGTGTCCTGTGAAATGCTGTGAAATCCTCTGGGTTTGGCAATCCCAAGCCAAGCATCCCTGCAGGCCGTGGTCCAGCACTGCCCTGGGGACAGAAAGTGTGGCTCTGTCCCTCCCGAGCCACCCGGGGTCACTGGGCAGCCTGGCACGGTGGCAGGGACAGAGGACAGGTGAGGATGAGGACGGGGCAGTGCCTCCTCCCCTCCCTGTGCTGCTCAGGAGGTTGGCAAAGTGACGGATTTCGGGGGCGGCTCTGGGGTTTTGGGCAGTGCCTTCACTGCTCAGAGCACACGTGCTGTGCCCCAAAATGTTCCTTCACCTCTTGGAAAAGGCTCCAGCTGGATGTGACTCCTGAGAAGGCTCAGAGGCGTCGCCCACCCGGGGCAGCAGGGCTGAACGATCCCATGGATGTGGGAGAAAATCCTGCTCCCGTGGCACAGAAACCTCCAGCAGCGGCTTTGGAACCAGCCCAGCACCTCCAGCTGCCCTGCAGGGAGCCTTGGGGTGGGCTTTGGGCTCCTGGAAATCAGGAGAAGGAAGGGAAAATCCTGAGGAGCGAGGCGCAGCGAAGGAGAGTGAGCTCAGCCCTGGCTGTGCAGAGGAATCCTGGCTCCGAAAAGCCCCTGGGAAGGGAAATGGGAAAACGTGTTGGAACAAGGACACTTATTCACCCTGTGACTGAGCAAGACAAATATCCAGCCTGTGTGTGTGTGTGTGTGTGTGTGCCTGCACGTGTGGCTCTTGATTTACTCCCCTCTCCCTTCCCACTGTAAGTACAGAATGAAAAAATGGGGCAGCAAGAGAAATACAAGACAGGGGCGAGGGGGGAGAGAGCAGGAAGAGGGAAAAACATTGGGGAAAAAAAATCAGAGCAAAATAAAAAAATTGGAAAAAAAATCAGAGCAGTTCTGGGAGATAAACACAAATACAAATACAAAATCTAGATGTATGAAATCGAGATAAGAGCATGAACCTGGGGCCTGAAGCTGCCTTACTCATGGCAATAAATTCAGGGTAACACGACAGGAGCTGAGGCAGGTGAGGGTCAGGACCAGACCTCGGGGAGGGTTTTGCATCCACCACTCTTACTCAGCAGCAGCAGCACGGAGCTGCCTTGCCTGGGCTTGCACTCCTGGGTCAGCATTATCCCTCTGCAGCCCAATCCCACCCTCTGGCTTTAGGGTGCTGACAGCTGCCTGGGAAACAGCTCTGTGTGTGTGTGTGTGTGTGTCATGCCTTCCCCTTTTCCAGGAAAAACCAGCAGCATCAGCAGGCTGCAGGCCAGGCTGGCCAGGCTGCTTTTCTCCAGGCAGCTGCACAGAGAGAGGGTTTGGTGGCTGGAATTTAGATGGAAACGGGATCAGGTTTGACACAGCTCCTCTTCCTTCCCAGCTCCTTTATCTGCTCCCTCCTGCCAGGGCTGCGCCGTGGTGGAGGCTTGGGAAGGGAGCAGTAATCCAGCAGGAGCATGTGGACACCAGCCCCGGCTTGCAGGAACGGGAGTGAGATTTGGCATGCGAGGGAAGCAGCGCTGGATGGAAAATGTCTGATGTTTTCTTTGGAGAGGAGCTGGGGACGGGCTGAGCAGGGCCCTGACGTCAGTGGCACTGAGCTCATGGGCCTCCCTTCAGCTGCTCTTTGTGTCTGCTCCCAGCCCCACCGTGGCGTGGAGGGATTCACCTCTCAGCCTGCTCCTGCCTCTCTCCAGGCTCCACCCTGCACCCCAAAGGGCGCCCAGCAGCCTCCAGCACCCTGTCAACACCCTGAGGCCCCTTGGCCTCGCCCCTGCCTGCTCTGGTGGCAGACAAAGCTCTTCCCACCCAGCAAAACAAACTTCTGAATCTTCTCCAGCTCAAGGAACGTCCCCAGCAGGACCTGGCTTGAAGTCAGGGCACACAGTGAGGTTCTGGGTGGCACAGCAGCAGCCACCCACTGCACCCCTCTCTGTCCATCCCATCCCATCCCATCCCATCCCATCCCATCCCTGTCCATCCATCCCATCCCAGCCTGTCCATTCCATTCCTGTCTGTCTATCCTATCCCTATATGTCCATCCCTGTCCATCCCACCCCTGTCTGTCCCTTCCAGCCTGTCCATTCATCCCATCCCTGTCCATTCATCCCATCCCTGTCCATCCATCCCATCCCTGACTGTCCATCCCATCCCTGTCCATCCATCCCATCCCTGACTGTCCATCCCATCCCTGACTGTCCATCCCATCTCTATCTGTCCATCTCTGTCCCTCCCATTCCTGTCCATCCCATCCCTGTCCATCCATCCCACCCCTGTCCATCCATCCCATCCCTGTCCATCCCACCCCTGTCTGTCCCCTCCAGCCTGTCCATTCATCCCATCCCTGTCCATCCATCCCACCCCTGTCTGTCCCCCCATCCTCTCCCCACGCCCTCCCGGGCAGGATGTGCCGTGCCAGCTCTCTGTGTCACTGCAGCAGCTCTGTGTGGGGAGCGAATTGCCCCAGATGAAGCGCAGGGAGCTGGGCTGGGCACTGCCAGCAGCAGCGAGGGCACAGCCCGAGGCCTGGCATCGCCCACACTGTCACCTGCACGCCGGGGTGGCCACCGAGGCTGCACAACTGCTCGGGAGCGTTGGGAAGTGCCCGGAGGGCCCGGGAACTCCTGCATTCGTGCAGAGCCCGCTCCTCCAGCAGCATCCCACCCACCTCCCTGGAGCTGGGATGGTTGGGAAAGAGGGGAGAACCAGGGGGAGATTCCCAGGCAGGAACGGCAGGGAGCGGGGAAGGGATGGATGCTGCGTGTTGTGCACACCTGGGCACAGCTGGAGCTTGGGCAAGGCAGGGAGCCCGGCTGGGCTGGGAGCCCGGTTCTGCTGGGAGCCCGGTTCTGCTGAGAGCCCGGTTCTGCTGAGAGCCTGGTTCTGCTGAGAGTCTGGTTCTGCTGAGAGCCCGGTTCTGCCAGGAGCCCGGTTCTGCCAGGAGTCCGGCTGGGCTGGAACACGGTTCTGCTGGGAGCCCATTAATTATGACATTAATGACATTCATGTTGGAGGCTCCATCACGTCCCAGCTCAGCCCTGCGTGGCGTCCCGGGGCTGGCCGGCACCCAGGGAGGGGAGCCAAGGCGTGGAGGAAGGTTGGGAGGTTTGGGAGAGGAAGCTGCAGTTCCCTCCTGGAGCAGGGAAAGGGCTGGCCCCACATTCCAGGGGTGTGGCAGGGGGACACGCTGGCACCCAGGGGTGCTGGGCAGTGCAGGGAGGGTCCCACATTTCTCACCTCTCTCACCTGAGGCTTCGGTGCTGCGGTTTTCCTGCCCTGGGTGCTCACATCCTGCCCGTGCAGCCAGGGAAAGGCAACCACAAGTGGAGATGTCCCTCCCAGGACACTTTCAGTGGCTTTTTTTTTCTAGAGCAGGACCCTCTGAGCATCCAGCGGGGCCCCCAGGCTGGTTGTGCTGGCCACCCAAATCCCTCCTTCCCTGCCCACCCCTGCCAGGCTCCTCCAGCATCCTCTGGCCCATCCCAGCTCCCCTCACCCTGCCCTGCACAGCCCGGGAGCTGCTTATTCCTCCTGTCCGCATGGGTATTCCCACCCCATGGAGCATCCCGGGGACCCCCCACACATCCAGGGCTGGGCTGGGAGGGTGCCACAGGTGCCGAGCCCTTTCAGGTATGGAGCAAGGACATTGTCCCTGCCTGGAGGATTTCCCGGGATCTGGGGCTTCTGTGGGAACACGGGATGGAGAGGAGACATGGAGATGGAGAAAGGAGAGGGGAGATGGAGAAATGAGAGGAGATGATGGAGATGATAGGATGGAGAGAGGGGAGATGAGGATAGAGATGGAGATGGAAATGGGGATGGAGATGATGGGATGGAGAGAGGGGAGATGAGGATGAAGGAGGAGAGGAGATGGAGAAATGAGATGGAGAGGGGAGATGAGGATGGAGATAGAGGAAGGGCACAGAGAGTGGAGATGGAGAAAGGACATGGAGGGGGAAGATGAGGACGGGAAGGGGAGATGGAGAGCAGAAAAGGACCTACAGAGAGGAGCTGAGGATGATGCAGAGGCTGGGAGCTGTGCCCGGCACAGGAGGTGCTGTGGGGCAGGACACCCCGCACGGGCTGACAGCCACTAGATGTCCTCCGTGGCCCACACACGGGTGTCGGGGCCCCAAACATCTGGGCGTGTTGGAAAATCCCTCCAGGACACGGCAGGTCAGTCCTGCTCCACCTTGGGATCGGGGCGGGCGCCTGGAGCTGAGCAGCGCCAGGGTGTCACAATCCCATGGGGTTGGTGGGAAGGGATGGCTCCATCCCTGGTGGATAATGCTGGCTATGACCATCCTGGCTTTTCCATGCTCTGGGAGAGGGGAGAACCCGCCGGGATTGCCATGCAGCCAAACCCTGGGGAGGCTGTGCCAGGTTCTCCATGTGCTGCTCCCTGCTCCATCCTGCAGGTGCCGGCAGGGTCAGCGCCCTCGGGATTCCCCCGGGAGCACCGGGGCTCTGACAATGCCCTTTCCTGTCCTCCTCCTCCCCGCTGGAATGCCCCGCATGCTGGGAGGGGATCCGTTGGGTTTACAGCAGGGTGAACAGCCCGGATTCCATGCCGGGGGTGAAATCCTGGAAATCCCGGCTCTCCTTGTTCTGTTTTTCTGTCCTGCAGAGACCTTGTCCCTAAACGGCCTGAGAGGAGAGTCCGGGAGGGAGCGGTGCAGAAGGAATGGGAGTCATCCGACATCCCACTGTGCAGGGTGCAGGAGGATACTTCCCAAACACTCCGCAGAGCTCACGGGGCAGCTTCCTGTTCCCGCTTTCCCATCCTCGTGTTCCCACCCCAGTGTTCCCATCCTGGCGTTCTCATCCTGGCGTTCCCATCCCCTCTTTCCCATCTCCTCATTTCCATCCCCGCATCCCCATCCCCGCATTCCCATCCCCTCATTCCCATCCCCTCATTCCCATCCCCTCATTCCCATCCCCGCATTCCCATCCCCTCATTCCCTCCCTGTTGAAATCCCGGGCCGTGTTATCTTATCAGCGCGCTCATTATCCCCTCAGAAGCACCGTGTAAACACGGCGCAGCAAGGCGCTCTCCACGACAATCCCCTCGCCCCGACAAAGCCGCTCTCCCGGCTCGAGTGATGCTCGAGAGGGGCGGATTGCTGTTTGAACAAGGCAGGAGCAAACAGAGCTGCCTTCTCGGGGAGTCACCGTGCACCTGCTCCGCAGTTTCCTCACGCGGAGGTGCCTGTGGGAACTGCTCATTAAAACCCTGGCAGCTCCTAACCTGGAATTTGGCTGAGGGAGGGAGATAACGCGGGCAGGAGCTGCCAAGGGAGGGGTTTTGACACTCCGGGCTGCCAGGCAGCCGGGTTTGATGTCTTATTCCAGAGGATGGCACCTCCGGTGGGACACGAGCGGCAGGGCTGAAGTGAGGACGGGGCTGCTCCTGCTGGGATCACAAAATCGTGGCGCTGCCGCTGGGCACCGCTCAGAGAGCAGAGGAGGAGATGACAGAACACTCAACACCTCCGCAGCCCCTCATTCTTTCCCCTTTGATCCCTTCCCCGCCGCTGCGGTGGGATTCAGAGCAGTCGCTGCGCTGCTCCACCCCAGCGCAGGTAACGCAGGAGACGGGCCGGCACCTGCCAGCGATTTCCAGGGCTCTTCAGCGTCTCAGCCCAGCCTGAGGGAGCTCCTCCAGCTTTTCCCCGGTGTTTCCTCCTCCTCGGAGTGACCCAGCGCGGCTGGAGCAGAGCCTCGGCCGCCTTCCTCCGCTATTGAGAGAGAGAAAGAGAGAGGACTGGGGAGAAAGGCGCAAAGAGCAGAAACTAAATTAGTCTCCCAGCTGGTGGCAGCGATTCCAGGAGCCTGTCCAAGCCCTGGCTGTGGTGCAGCCCCTCACCTCCTGCCCGCACTCCCTCCATCAGCTCTGTGCTAACTCCTCCCGTGGGCTGCGGCTGTCTGCTCACATCCCACCCCTCTCCCCCTTCCCTCTCAGCTCCCGTCTCACATTTCCCTTCCCTTCCCCGTGGAAATAACACCACATGTGGCCCCAAAGCGTCCTGACAGCAGCCGGAGCTGAGCCAAGCAAAGAGCATCCCCTGGGCTGCTGCCCGCCTGGGCAGGCTGCGGGAAAGAAAACAAAACAAAAAACCCTCGTCAGGAGGAGAAAGGGAAGAGTTTTACACAGAAATTCAAATATAACGTGGCAGAAAATCCCCCCGGGTGCTGTGCCTGGATCGCTTTGGTTTCTCGCAGGGATGTGACGGTGCTGGAGATAATTTCTGTGTCACTCCACGAGCCCTGGCACACGTGAAAGCGAGGCGCTGGTGCACAGGATGCTTTGCACTCTTGCCCTGTGCCCGCACCAGCTCTTTGCCAGCTGCAGGATAAATAAAGGATAAATAAACAACTTATCCAGCAGTTGCTGAGTGGTGACTGAGAGGAAAAATTAACTACAGTCTTGGGGTTTAACTCTGGTTTGTTGGGTTTTGGGGGGTTTTTTTTGAAGCTGGAGAGATTAGAAGTGAGAGGAAAGGTAAAGCCTCGTCCATTCTGGGTTGAATCCTGGTTTCAGCAGCTCCCAGGTTCAGAGAACTGCATTTCCTCTCCATTTGCAGCCTGCCCTGCTCTCGGAGGATGGGTTACACCTCTCTGATGAAATGCAGGAGGACTCTGAGACCAGACCTGAAATAATTCCCATTCCCTGAAGGGATGTACAGTAAAAGGGGCAATACAGAGCTTTAGAGTGAGAATCCTCCAAGTCCTGACATGTTGTAAAAAGAATCTATAAGGCTTAAGATCAGTGGGGGAAGAAAGCTGGGCTGGTCCTGGCGCTGTCGAGGGGTTTCTGTTCATTCCCAGGGTCAAACTGGGACGTGGAAAGAGAATTCTGCAAAATTATTCCCCTGACACAGCCTGAGAAAATGTGTTCTTAGGAAGAGAGGCTCTTATTTCTCCTGCAAACCGATGACATTAAGAACAGCAGGGAATCCATCCTGGCCTGGGATGGGGAGGAATTTCCTCAGCAGCGTTCGCTGAAGCAGAGAGGAAAGGCTTTGCCCTGTCCTGGGCTCGGAGCGGCAACAGGGGCACCACGTTGAGAAAACGACCTCGGCTTCAGGGGAGAACTGCTGATCCAGGGAAAATGGGATGGGAAGGCAAACAAAGCCTGCAAACGAGGTCCTCCATTTCAGACAGGCAAATCCTCCTCGGTGCAGAGAAATCCACAGGAATGACAATTGGACTCGGGAGCGCAGAAGAGTGATTGCAATTTTTCCTAAAAAACAAAAAACAAAAAATAATCCCCCCCCAAAAAACCCCAAAAAGCAAAACAAACCCCCTCCCCAAAAAAAAAAAAACAAAACAAAACAAAAAAAAACCACCCCAAAACCAAAACCAAAACAAACCAAGCAGAGTTCAAAACGTTTGAGAGGACACCTCTACACCTCTTCCGAAGGAGTTTTCCAGTTCCAGCCGGATGAATGACCCCCTCAAAAGGATGCTAAGAGTCCTCAGAACGCCTGCCAGGGATGGAGAAACAGGCCGGAGCAGCAGGGAGAGCAGAGGTGGCTGTGTGCAGGAAGGAGCTGTCAAAAGCCCGGCTGAGGAACCTCGAAAGAAACGCTAAAATAACCGGGCCCGGGTTCTTTGGGTGCAGAACAAAAAGGGCGATGAGGAGAGGAGAATGGGTGACGTTTTGCCATAAGAAAGGGGAAGGGACGAGTCTCAGGATTGCCTCAAAAGGGTTTAAATCATCGCTGGGGAAAGGGCTGAGTGCGGGGCAAGTGCAGGCAGAGGTCCCGAAGGGAAATCGCCAAGTTCCTGGTCGAGGCAGAGCTCAGAGCTCGCTCTCTGCGGAGGAGGATTCAGGGAAAATCCTTCTTCCCTCTGCTTCTGACCAGTCGGGGAAAGCACAGGTCCTTCCGCAGGGTTTTCAACACCCCGGCGTGTCACAGGCTCAGAGCACCTGCGCCAGGATCTGCAGCTAAAAAAGGGATGGAGCTGGGAGAGATCATTGTAGATTTATAGGGGAATGCTGCTTCACTCCTCAGCAGGACGTCACAGAACCCTGGAGGGCGTTTGGCTTGGGTGCGACCTGAAATCCCATCTCATTCCAGCCCCTGCCATGGGCAGGAACACCTCCCACTGTCCCAGGCTGCTCCAGCCTGGCCTTGGACACTTCCAGGGCTGGGACATCCACGGCTGCTCTGTGCCAGGGCCTCCTCACCCTCACAATCAGAGCAAATTTTTCCGGGGAGAAGAGCGAAGATTACAAATAAATGGAAAACAAATGTAACTGTGGTCACCAAGGTTGTTTTTCTGACTGGTTGGTTTTTTGTTTTCTAAAAGAATTCAGCTTGTGACAGAGCCTTGGGAGGGGAAGGAAAAACCTCTGTATTTTGAGGAAGGCAGCTGTGATATGATTTATGCAGAGATTACTCCCGCAGATCCCAGCCCTGGTTTGTGTCCTCCTTCCCCGCGGCCATGAGTGAGCTGAGATTACAGAACCAGACCCCAGCGTCCTGCTGCTATTCCCAAAGGCAGCAAACCCAGGTCTGCTCTGCTCTCCCTGCACAAAGCACCGAGAAACCCGAGCCCGTCCTTCCCCTTTTCCTTACTTGCCTCTGCTCCTGCTCGGGCACGTCGCTGAGGAGGCCAAAAGTCAGGGCTGCTCCAGGAGGGAGCCCCTGCAGTGACACCGGGGCAGAGCAGCCAGCTGGCAAGGGAATGACTCCGGGAGAGGTGGCAGGAAAAGGGCGAAGAAGGGCAGAAAAAAGGATGGAGAAAACATTTTCGCTCCAATTTGTGAGAAATCTCCCTGTTGTGCATTGGCAAAAAAATCTCTTTTTTTTTTATTATTTTTTTTTATTTTCTGCAGCAGCTGCAGCCTGGAGCTCCAGCCTGGAAGCTGGGGAGGATGAAAGCAAAGGAAGAGGAGGTGGGAGAGGGCCCAGGGCTCGCTCAGGCGGCGGGATGTGGGATGTGGGATGTGGGAGCTGCAGCGGGGCCGTGGCTGTCAGCGCTCTCTGCTGCTCCCCACCACGGCCCTGGCAGCACATCTGAGCCTGCACAGCGGGAGGGGGCTGCAGGGGGCTGGGATGGGGATGGGGAGGAGGGAAAGAGGGAATGGCAGGGGAGCTGTGCTGCCCAGAGGTGCCTCAGTGGCCAGAGACTGTCCAGGACTCCCTCAGGGTCAGTCTTTACCAGCCAGGACCTTCTCCTTTACCAGCCAGGACCTTCACCTTTGCCAGCGAGGACCTTCCCCTTTGCCAGGCAGGACTTTCTCCTTTGCCACGCAGGACTTTCTCCTTTGCCACGCAGGACTTTCTCCTTTGCCACGCAGGACTTTCTCCAGCGCTGCGTGCTCCAGATAAAAGCTCCTCTCAGTGCCCTGGCTGGCAGGCAGCAGTTCCACTCCAGCACCAGTTCTCCTCCTGGCACTGCAGGAGCAGATGGGAAGATCTCCTGGCTCCCTTGGAAGAGTCTGTCCTGACTCTGGGGTGGTTTTGTGGGTTGTTTTTTTTTGTTGTTGTTCTTTCTCTTTTTTTAAACCACAGTTCAGGTCTCCAGCGCTGAGCTGCGCTGCTGGTAACCCCCCAGATGCTGCACTGAGCGGGTCTGCTCCTGCTCTGGGCTCAGGGGAGGGGTTCAAAGTGCTCCTGCGGGGCAGGGGAAGGGGTTGGCAGCTGCGTCCTTCATCATCCCTCTCAGATGTTGTGTGACCTGGCAGCTCTGCACTGTCTGCTGGCCACCCCAGCCCGTGGGCTCTGCATCCCTCCTCGGGGGGTTTGTGGGCACAGCACCCCTGCCTTTGCTCCAGGTGCCCCGGAGGGACCTTTTCACCCTCCAGCAATGCCGGCTGAGGCCAGGGCAGAGCCACCCATCCTCCGAGGGGCTGGGAACGTCCCCAAAGAGCACAGCAGAGCCAAACCTACATCAGCCCAGCCCCTGCCCTGCCAGGATTAATCATTACCCCAAATGCACCATTTCCATGAAACCCCGGCTGGCTGCAGTGCCAGGGGAGGGCTGTCCTGTCCTTCTGTGTCCTGCCCTTCTGTGTCCTGCCCTTCTGGGTCCTGTCCTTCTGTGTCCTGTCCTTCTGTGTCCTGTCCTTCTGTGTCCTGCCCTTCTGGGTCCTGTCCTTCTGGGTCCTCTCCTCTGTCCTCTCCTCCTCTGCCCTGCCCTTGAGGCCTCATCACTCTCCACAACTCCCTGAAGGGTGGCTGTGCTCAGGTGGGGCTGGGCTCTTTCTCCAGGCAGCGCTGACAGAACAGGACACAGCCTCAGGCTGTGCCAAGGGAAATATAGATTGGATATCAGGAAAAAGTTTTTTGCAGAAAGGGTGATAAAGTACTGGGATGATCTGCCCGGGGAGTGGTGGAGTCACATCCCTGGATGTGTTTAAGGACACACTGGATGTGGCACTCGGGGCCAGGGTTTAATTGAGGTGTCAGGGCTGGGCTGGACTCGATAATCCCAGAGATCTCTTCCAGTCTAATTCTGATTCTGATTCTGATTCTGATTCTGATTCTGATTCTGTCCTGCCCTTCTGTGCCCTGCCCTGGTGCCTTCAATGCCGTCACGGCAGCAGTGCAGGAGCTGTGCAGGGAATGCAGCCTGGCATCCTCTGCTGCTGTGCCAGGCTCTGCTCCAGGCAGCAGCTCCGGGGCTGTTCGGAGCTGGTTTTCGGAGCAGGGGCCCCTCTTTGGGACCCCACCTCCTTTCCCCCTTTTACGAGGAGCTGGCCCCTTTCAGGGCTTTCCTGCCAGGCTTCTTAGCTTCAGCTGGAACGATTTCCTTTGAACTCGGCTTGAATTAACATCTCCATGGCAATGGGATCGGGGCTTTTTTGTGTCTTTGCAACCTGCCCTTCACCCTGAGCACGAGGTTGCAGCGGGAGGTGGGCAGGGATGGGCAGCGCAGCCTGGCCCACAGCTCCAGCCCCTGCTGGGGACAGCACAGGACAGGGCTGGTGCTGCTTGTAGCCCCGGTTTGTGCTTGAGGTGTTTTGGTTTTCTGAAATCCTTTCCCCAGGGAATTTTCTGTCAACAGGAGAAATGTTTTTGTAGCTGTAACTTTGTTATTCATTCCTTTCCCCAGGAGGGACTTCTTGATGTCCCTCTGCTCTGACCAATGGCAGTGAAGAGGTTTGTCTCTGTGTCACCAATCAGATTGGGCTGTGTGAAATGGTATAAAAGGGAGACACAGCCCAGAAATCAAGGAGTCATTTTCAGCCTTCTGAAGTCAAAGTCTGTGTCCTTGTGGTGTAAAACAGCGTCTGCTGCTGCCTGTGGCTTCCCCGGGGGGAGCAGATGCTGCTGGCAGGGCCCTGCTCAGGCTGGAGGAGCTGAAGGGTGGGTGTGGGATCAAAGTAGGATCGAGGTCACGGAGTTTGGAAAAGACCTTTGAGTCCAACGCTCAGCCCAGCACCACCGCCGTTGTGAGAGCAAAGCACATTTCCCTCCACCATGAACCACCCCAAACACTTTTCCTGGGGCTGCCTTTCCCTGGAGCAGTGGGAGGAGAGCAGTGCTCCTGCTGTACCCAAACTCAGCTTTTCCCCTCCTTTCCCCTCACAGCCATCCCCATCTCTGCTCCTTCACCCTGGCAGTGTGCTGCTGCCCGGGGAGGTTCTCCCGTGCTCCAGGGACCAGCTGCCTGTTTGCTGCCCAGATTCTCCTCCTTATTCCCCCTCCGGCTGCCCCAGAAGGAAAATCCCTCTCTTTGGGCTGTTGTGAGACTTGACCTTTCCATTTCTGCTGCCTGTGCATCCCCCCAGCCCCGGCCAGCACATAAAGAGCCACTTTATTCCCTCCCTGTCCCACGGCTGCTCCCAGCCCTGGCCCACGTGGGTCAGGCTGTTTGGCAGGAGCAGACTCTCCCAACAATATGTTTTTTTTTTCTTTTTCCTCTTGTGCAGTGAGAGGTTGCTTTTGCAGCCAACTCCGTAGGTGGGGGGAAAAAATGATTAAAAAAAAGAAGCCTTTTTCTTGGAATGTCGGGTAAATTCTTTGGGAGCTGCCTCGGGGCCATGGGGGAGATCATCACAGTTCAGCTTCTTCTCTTTGGAGGTGATGTAAACAGCGCAGGGCTGCTCCTCTTCATCCTGCTCTCTGCTCCTGGGCGGGCAGTGCCCTTCCTGCTCCTCACTCCCAGCACCCTGGGCTGGGCTCGGGGCGCCTGGGGAGCCCCAGGTGGGTGTTTGAGATGTTTTTCCTGGGGGTTCCACTGGGCTCAAGGCTGTTCCAGCTGTGATCCCCCAAAGGATTTGAGGGAGCAGGACACGCTGGGGCCAGTGTGGGTCCAGCAGGGAAAGGAGTGCAGGGACAAGGCTCAGAGCTCTGAGTGCGAGCCACTTGTGCTGCTTTGATTTCCTTTTCCCACCTCTTTCTTCCCCCCGGGGTGTTTTTCCTCCCTCCTCCAAGGGAGCTGGATCGCAGCAGGGCACTTTTCATTCCCTGTTAATGAGAAACTCCTGCACTTTGTCCCTTGAAACAGAGCCACGTTCTGCACGTGGGGAGGGCTCTGGCTGAGGTTACAGCAGAGGGGAAGGGATGGAGTGGCTCCAGTCCTACACGTGGTTCCAGGGCTGAGCTGGGGGGATCAGAGCCAAGAGATGGGAATCCAGCCCCTCCCCACCTCCCCCAGCCCCATCCTCGCTGGGATGGGCACAGAGCAGCCCCCACACTGCCCAAACCCTGCCTCGGGGGCTGCTGCGGTGGTGTCCTGCAGCTGGACACTGGGGTCACTCCTCCCTCACCTCCCAGGAGGGCTGGGCTAGGGGGGAGCAGCTTTTTGGGAATCTCAGATGGCCCCAAAAGCAGATTGGGGAGCGTCCCTGGTGTGAAAAACACGGTTCGCTTTTGTTAAAATTGTAAAGGTTAAATAAGAATAAATAAGACATTAAAAGACACATAGAGCAGAAAGTTTCCAGATGTCTGGGTGCCTGGCATTCCACACCGAGGCACCCCGGCTGACAAAGGATCTTTCCTTTAAATGTCACAGGTTAGTGCATATTCAGAAATTTCCGACACGATCTAAACCTTTCTTTGGACTTTGGGCGTTTTCTGTTTAATTGTAACTTTTCTTCCCCCGCCATTCTTTCTTGTGAATAAATCTTTTGTATTTCT
Organism: Sylvia borin; assembly: GCA_014839755.1. Classification (NCBI taxonomy): domain Eukaryota; kingdom Metazoa; phylum Chordata; class Aves; order Passeriformes; family Sylviidae; genus Sylvia; species Sylvia borin. Next base: position 5,031,276 of record CM025979.1, on the reverse strand, counting down.
AACAACTGGGAAGGAGGGGAGATTTCTGTTCTCTGAGCCTCAGGAGGTTTTTTTCCTCTTTCCTCTGCTCTGAGCAAGCAGAGCCCTGTGCCCCAGGCTCTGCCTCCCTCCCGCTGTGCCTGATGCCTCTTATCTCCACCAGAAGCTCTCTTTTTCCTTGACAGGAGTGCCCTGACCCTCCGTGGCTCCATCCCAGCCAGGAATTCAGCGATTCCTGTTCCCTGGCACTCCTGAGAGCGAGGGAAATTCGATGTGATTCCTCCTGCAGAGGCGAAATCCCATCAAATGTGAGGCGAGGCGCCGCTCAGTTAATCCCGGGCTGCAGCTTTTCTGGGAGCCAGGAGGAAATTCCTCACCCAGCAGCAGCAGGAGGGGTTCTCTCCAGCCTGGCACTTTCAGCTCCAAGTCTGCCTGGCCTGGAAGAGGTTGGAAAGGCAGGCACAAGCAGGAGCCTTCCTGTTCTGTCCTTCCTCCATCCCTGAGCTCCTACCACGGTGCTTTGGGCAAACCAAGGATTCCCACGGGCAGTTTTATCTGATCCCAGCTCCTGAGCCCCCTTTTGCTGTCTCCTTTCGTGCTCCTTCTTCATCCCTGAGTCACCAGCTGATAGTGCAGCGCACTGGGGAGAAAGACACATCCCAAATTCTGGAGTCACAGCTCGTGCCAAAGCTCTCCAGCCTCTGCAGAACTGGAAATTCGGAGTTGAGGCCTTTCACCAGGGAGGGTTGGGAGCTCTGGGCATTTGAGTCTCTCATTTTTGGGGTGGTTTCTCCAAAGGTGCTGCTGATTTCTTGCCGCAGAAAGAGAAGGCAGAAGCTGGGCTGGAGGGAACAGAAATATTCCCAGCTCTGGAGGTTTCTCAGCTTTTGCATTCCTGCTTTCCCCACCTCCTGAACAGGGGGAGGGCGAGTGAGGGGAGCAGGAACTCTCAGCCAGCTGTGATTTTTCACCAGAACCCGACAAAAGGCCTGAGCTCAGCGGCTGCACTTTGGGGTGGGTCATTAAAATGACACAGCAGCTTGGGCTGGGCTGTGGGGAGCAGGGAGAGTTTGGAGAGCAGGGCTGGGGGAAGCCCCTGCTCTGAAAAAGATGGGAGAGAGACAAAAAAACCCAATCCAAACCAAACTAAACCCCCCCAAAAACAAACAAAAAAACCCCCAAAATCCCACCCCAACAACAACAAACGCCCCCCCAAAAAAAATCCCCCAAACAAAAAAAACCCAAAAAACTGAATGACAACAGAAAAACCCGAAAAAACCAAAACCAAACCAAAACCAAACCAAAACCAAACCAAACAAAAAATAAAAGAGGGAAAAAAAAAAAAAAAAGCCCCCAAACTTTGGGAAGACTGACTGAAGATACGAAAAAAATATTCCTGTAAATTGTGATACCATTCCCAGCTGGAGCTGCTGCGGTTTATCCCCCCACTGCTGTGGGAGCAGGGGAAAAGGTCACCTGGAAGAGTTTGGTTTCCTTTGCTGGCCTCGTGCTCCTCCTGCTTTATCAGAGGAGCTGAGGCCAGCCTGAGGCAGGGATTATTTATTTGATTCCTCTTTGCTCCATCCCCCAAACGCCACATCAGCAGCAAACTGCAGGATGACCTCAATGAGGAACAGATTGTCCCTTGGCCTCCATCCCGCTGCCTGTGGGGACATCAACCTTGGCCTGAGACACACGAGGGACCTGGGCTGAGTCCAGGAGCCACGCCATGGGATAACGTCACCAGGGAGCTGGAGTGGGGTTTGGGAGCCTCAGGGGGGTTTGGGAGCCTCAGGGGGGGTTTGGGAACAGCAGAAGGGTTTGGGAGCCCTTGGGGGGTTTGGGAGCCTCAGGAGGGTTTGGGAGCCCATGGGGGGTTTGGGAGCCCTTGGGGGGTTTGGGAGCCTCGGGAGGGTTTGGGAGCCTCGGGAGGGTTTGGGATTACAGCAGAGTTTGGGAACAGCAGAAGGGTTTGGGAGGTGTGGAAAGGTTTGGGAATGGGAGAAGGGTTTGGGAGCTGCAGGAGGGTTTGGGGATAGGAGCAGGGTTTGGGAACAGAAGCAGAGCTCGGGAGAAAGAGCAGGATTTGGGAATTAGAAGGGTTTGGGAGTTACAGCAGGTTTGGGAATCACAGCAGGGTTTGAGAGCAGCAGCAGGGGCCTCAGGACTGGGCACAGGAGGGATTTTATCCGATGTCTCACTGGCCTCACCCAGCCAAGATTTCCACCCAGTTTAGTCCAGAGCTGTTCTGAGGAGCAACTGATGGTGCCCCGAGCTCTGTCCCCGTGTCCTGAGCTCTGTCCCTGTGCCCCGAGCTCTGTCCCTGTGTCCTGAGCTCTGTCCCTGTGCCCTGAGCTCTGTCCCCATATCCTGAGCTCTGTCCCTGTGCCCCAAGGTCTGTCCCTGTGCCCTGAGCTCTGTCCCCATATCCTGAGCTCTGTCCCCGTGCCCTGAGCTCTGTCCCTGTGCCCCGAGCTCTGTCCCCATGCCCTGAGCTCTGTCCCTCTGTCCTGAGCTCTGTCCCCATATCCTGAGCTCTGTCCCCGTGCCCTGAGCTCTGTCCCCATATCCTGAGCTCTGTCCCTGTGCCCCAAGGTCTGTCCCTGTGCCCTGAGCTCTGTCCCCATATCCTGAGCTCTGTCCCCGTGTCCTGAGCTCTGTCCCCGTGTCCTGAGCTCTGTCCCCGTATCCCGAGCTCAGTCCCTGTGCCCCAGGCTGCTCTGGCCAGCCCCTGTCCCCTGCAGCCACCAGCAGGCTGCAGTGACAGCCCAGAGCAGCGTCCTGTGCCCCAGGGCTCAGTTATCTCAGTGTCTGTCTGGGCACAGCCAGGCTGGGAACCCCTGCTCACCCCGGGGTGTTTGCCCTGTGTGGATACCCAGAGCTTTCCCAGGGATGGGGACAGCCTCAGAAGATTTGTTTCCGTGGGTTTTAATGAGTTTCTTGTATTTCTGCAGCTTTTGAGACCCACAGGCCAAGAGATGAGTCCAGGAAAGGAAAATAAATTATTCCAGAGCCACATCCTGCCCCCTGTGCCCACAGGGACACTTCCCCCTGATTGATTCCAGGGCTGCAGAGGGAAAACCCTCCTTTGGTGTGAAACCTGGTCCAGAAGGACAACCAGGAGAATGAATCCCATGAAATCAGGGGTTTTTTGCTGTTCTCACATGACTGAGATGTGACTGAGGGAAAGGCTCTGCTGGGCCACGGTGTGACAGCTCTCAGTCACCTCCTTCCCCATTCCCAGCTGGTCCCCAATTCCCAGCTCGCTCATGCATTCCAGGAGTCCCACCTCATTCCTTCCAGCCTGAATCAGGAGTTAGGGGACGATGACGATGCTCTGCCCACGTCCTCGAGTCCAGGGAATGGCCTCGGGGAGGTTTGGCTGGAGGAACCTTAAATCAGAGACAGAATGGCAAAAAGTGGTGACTCTGTCCTGGTCAGCTGCAGCTGCTGGTTTCAGGCTGATCCCAATGATTTGATGAGTAGAAACTAATATGATATAAATAAAATAAAATAAAATAAAATAAAATAAAATAAAATTTTATTATATTATATCATATTATATTACATTACATTATATTGCATTGTATTGTATTACATTATATTACATCATATTATATTACATCATTATCATATCATATCGGTATTATATTATATCATCATTATCATATCTATATTATATTATATTATATTATATTATATTATATTATTAATAATATAACTTACCAAACTATTTCCAGTGAGTTTTAGGTCCCCCATTGACACAAACGCCGTGCCCAGGTGTCCATCTGTCCATAAATAAATTCAATAGACCTTTTGGTTAACTTGGGTTTGGTTTTTGGGGGGTTTTTTGGAGGATTTTTTTTTAAAGCTCTTTGACTCAGTGGCTGCTGAATCCTGCCTTAAAGCTTCAGAAAAAACTCAGGAAATATTTCCAGCTAAATCTACCAGAAAAAAAAATAAATTTTTGCATTTTCCTCCAGGCTGATTTTTGAACATAAATTGTTGGGGTTGGGGGGTTTGGGGAGGGGGTTGCAGCTTCCCAGTGAGTTTCCACAAAATAGATTTTTTTTCCCTTTTCTCTGGAAAATAAAATAAAATTAAAAAAAAAGAAATTCAGGCCACTGCAGATGCTCAAATGCCAAATGGTTTCCAAGCACGAGAAAATGTTGGAATTGCAGGAATAAAACATATGGCACTTCGGAGGAAGATTGGAAGGGAAAAGCACAATTGTAAAGCTGAACTGAGGGTGTTTTATTATTCAGAATGAAAATACTTGCTTTTCGCTAAAGGCAGCCAGAATTTTAATCAGACCTGGTTATATTCTGGAATTGATTTTTTTTTCCTTTTCTCCCCCAAAGACAAACAGCATTATTGATTATGATTATTTGGATTGTGGCTGGATTAGGTCAATTATTGCATCACTTAAGGAAAAAAAAAAAACAACAAACATTTAGGAACTTATTTTATGTGCAAGTGGAGGAAAATGGAAACTACAAATGAGATTTTTCCAGTTTAAGGCAAAAAATTGTCCCCACTGTGTCTGTGTGTCTCTCCAACAGCAGATTTGGGACATTTCTGCCTTTGAACACAGGAGGGGAAGGGGGGGTGGAGAAGATCCCCAAATCCTTCATTTTCTTTGTGTTGTTTCCCTGTGCACAGGAAAATTTGGGTTGGGAATGAGCAGGGGAGGAAATGTCAGGGCTGTGCTGGCTCAGTTCTGAGCTCCCACAAATTCCTGCTTGGCTCAGGACACCCCAAAACTTCCCAGGAGCTTGGGCTGGAGGATTCTGGCATTATCTCCACCCTTTACCCCACAAAACCATCCCCATTTCGCATAAAATGGGATTCAGAGCTGTGGGGAGGACGAGCTGCACCTCATTAACTTTGGCTGATTCTTTGTGGGGTTGTTTTATTTTACTGCTCAAAAACCTCTCCTGGTCCCCCTTCTCCAGCTCCTCTCCTCTTCCGTGGGGCTGCGATTCTTCTCAAAAATGTCCCTTTTATAAATCACTTTAATTAGTTTTAGATCATCCTGCTGTATTTATAGCGCTTGATTTAGGGTTCAGATCGCTTCCGTTACATCTTCTGTATTGCTTTGATTTTATTTATGGTGCTTCTGGTGCATTTGCATTGCTTTCCTTAGATGGATATCATTTTGGCTGGATTTACAGTGTACTTCTCCTGTTAGATTTATATCACTTTAATTAGATTTATATCCTTTTAGAATTTGAGGGCTTCACCGAGATTTATAATATCTCTCACACCAGGCTTGCCTCGCACAGACAATCCTTTTTTTTTTATATTTTTATTTGTTTTAAAGGATAATAACTCCACACTGGCATTGTTTTATCTGCTCTTTGGTCAGCCTCCCAATTAAAAATTCACCACTTGGAGGTTCTGGGGTGGGTTGTTTTTTTTTTTCCCCTTTAATTCCCACAGGAATCATCCCAACCTAAACCGTGCTGGTTTAAATTAACCCCTCCCAAGCCAGGATTGGATTCCTCAGGACACTTGGAGAGGCAGCACTTTTATTCATGGGATGGTTTGGGTTGGAAGAGACATGAAAGCTCCTTTTCCCCCCTGCCCTTGGCAGGCTTGTCCCTGGGGGCTGTGATTTCAGATGTTCCCAGCAGGATGTTGGGTTGTTTTCCTGGGAACACGTCATGCTCAGAGCAGTTGCTGCTCCCAAAGCCTTGCCCCCGTTTTTGTCTCCAAACACTGAGCTGATGGACTTTAATTAACGCTGACCTCCTGGATTGCTTCATTCCCAGATATGTGGCAATGGGGCTGGGCAATGGGAGATATCTGCAGAGCATTCCACCCTTTCCATCCTTTCCATCCTCTCCATCCTCTCCATCCTTTCCATCCTTTCCATCCTCTCCATCCTCTCCATCCTCTCCATCCTCTCCATCCTTTCCATCCTCTCCATCCTCTCCATCCTCTCCATCCTCTCCATCCTCTCCATCCTCTCCATCCTCTCCATCCTTTCCATCCTCTCCATCCTTTCCATCCTCTCCATGCTCTCCATCCTCTCCATCCTCTCCATCCTTTCCATCCTCTCCATGCTCTCCATCCTTTCCATCCTCTCCATCCTCTCCATCCTCTCCATCCTTTCCATCCTCTCCATCCTCTCCATCCTTTCCATCCTCTCCATCCTCTCCATCCTCTCCATCCTCTCCATCCTCTCCATCCTCTCCATGCTCTCCATCTTCTCCATCCTCTCCATCCTCTCCATCCTCTCCATCCTCTCCATCCTCTCCATGCTCTCCATCTTCTCCATCCTCTCCATCCTCTCCATCCTCTCCATCCTCTCCATCCTTTCCATCCTCTCCATCCCTGGAAAGGGCTCCCAGGTTTTCCCTCTGCTCACTGAGGGCAGCTTTTGTAGCATCCCAGAACGGTTTGGGAATTAAAACTCATTAAAACTCATTTTGTCCCACGAGCAGGGACATTTCCACTAAATCAGGCTGCTCCAAGCCCTGCCTTTGAACACTTCCAGGCATGGGGACAGCTTCAGAAGACTTGTTTCAGTGGATTTTTAATGGAATTCCTGTATTTCTGCAGCATTTGAGAGCCACACAGGCCAAGAGCTGAGTCCAGGAAAGGAAACAAAAAAAATTATTCCACCTCCCAACGTCTTTATCGTGTCCTGTCCTCCTTTTTCTCTCTCTGCCCTCCCCCTCTTTGTGTTTCTTCCCTCTGTGGACGGGAGAGAGGCAGGAGGGAGGGGAGGAATGTGCTGCAGAGATCCTGCTGCGGGTAGTTGGATCCAGATGTGAATTCAGGGAAGGAGCAGGGCAGAAAAGGGCTGGAGCAGGGAAATAAGGAACACCAAGCCTGACTCAAACACAAAAGGAATGGGAATTCGACTCTTCAGGTACAACTTCTGCCCTCAGCAGAGGACAGGGGAGCAAAAGGGACACTGCCCAAATCTCCAGTGCTACAGGAGATGTCCACAGAGGAGTTTTCACTTGTGTAAGGAGCAGTGCTGACCATGAGGGAGATTTTCCCAGTAATTCCCTTGTACTTCCCAAACCCACACCATCCGTGGGAGCTCTGAAGTGTCTCCTGGCAGACCAGACCCTTCCACATGATCCTTGGAGCCCAGTTTTGGCTGGCTGATCTCCAGCAGCTCCCACCAGTCAGGATTTTTCTCTCTGGGCTTCGGGAGCCCTGTCAGGGATCCTCACCTGGCTTTTGTGGTGTGGCTTCAGAATTTTTCTTTTGTGGCGCTTCCCTCTCCCACCTGAACCGGGTAACACCAGGCTGGTGCTCTGCAGTCCCTTCCCGTTAATTAATCCAGGAGAAAAGGGGCAGAATCCCCTTCTTGCACACCCCAAAAAACCTCCCCCCACCTTCCCCCCCTCCCTGCAGCTGCACCAACGAGCGTGGGATCCCAATTAATCAGGACAACATCCCTGGACAAGCATCTGCAGCAGCTTCAAAGCCACTTAACTTCCCAGTGCTGTGCTATGGGGCCTGCTCGTTTAATTACAGCCAGCCCCTTAATTGCCCAGGACAGAGAATAGGCTGGTAAGCAGGTCAGAGCCAGAAGATGCTGGCCATTGTTCTAAGCCACTGAAGTTGTTTTTTTTTGCTTTTTCGCCCCCATTCAGGAGCTTGGTTTATGTAATTGCCAAGGAAAGGAGGGCATTCAGGAGGGGCAGCAGGGAACACTCCCAAGGGACGTGGGATCGCTTTTAATTAATGAGGGATGACTCCGAGGCTGATTCCTTTCTGCTACAGTAAGATCTCCACTGAACACCACCACACAAATCCTTTCCCAGGGCTTCAGATCAAGCCATAGGTCCTTGGTAGTAATATTCCTGATAATAGCTGGGATTTAGTCTACGAGTTGGGGGACCAAGAGAGTGAAAAAAAAAAATCCAATTAACTCTCCCTGAGCTCTTTTAGTTCTGTAGTGTCGGGAACAACGGCAAAGGGCTGGGTTTTGTGTGCTCGGCTCCCCAAAATACTTGCCCTGATTGAATCCTTCAAACAGCACTGATGGTTCTGTCGTGCAGCTGGAAAAGTGGTTTGGCACGGGGGAAATGGAGGACGGGACATTAAAGAGCTCAAGGCAGAAGGTTTGGGTCTGACCCCTGACCTCAGTTACACCAACTCAAGTCAGGATTAACACCGGGGTAAACAAAAGGAGAAACTGCACTGAGCAGGCAGTAAAAGCTTGTCTTTGGTGGGGTTTAATTTGGGAGGCCTCAGACCTTTCTCAGGCTGTTCTGAGTGGCTGAGCGGCGTTTGCAGAGCACAACCAAAAGTCTGGGGTTCCTCCCCCTTGGCTTCACATTCCTGCCCTGAGCTCCATCTGTGCGAGCAGCCAGCAGAGTGCTGGAAGGAGCTCGGGGCTCTCCTCAGAGCAGGGAAATAAACCTGCTGGGGCCAGGGCAGGGGACACCAAACCCCGGTGATCCATAAAAAACCCTCTATTCAGCTCCATCCTGTTTCCCAGCTCCAGCAGCAACAGGATTTTGCTGCTTCTGGCTGCTCCTGGTGTGTTCTGAGCGGGCAGAACCTGGGGTTAAACATCTGCCAAACCAGGTGGGTGCAGCAGCTTTGGGGCTGCTCCATCCTTCTCCTCCGTGCCCTGACTGAGCTGGGGTGCTGTGCACAGCTCATTAAACACAGCCTAATTAATCACCTCACGGGGGGGTGGAGCCCTGGTTTGTGCCTGAGGTGTTTTAGTTTTCCAAAATTCTTTTCCCAGGGAAATTTTTGTCAACAAGAGAAATGTTTTTGTCGCTGTAACTTTGTTATTCATTTCTTTCCCCAGGAGGGACTTCTTGATGTCCCTCTGCTCTGACCAATGGCAGTGAAGAGGTTTGTCTTTGTGTCACCAATCAGATTGGGCCGTGTGAAATGGTATAAAAGGGAGACACATCCCGAAAATCAAGGAGTCATTTTCAGCCTTCTGAAGTTCAAAGTTTGCGTTGCTGTGGTGTAAAACAGCGTCAGGGGAGGGTTTAAGTTGCATGTTGAAGGCTCGTTGTTGCTCTCAGGGTCCAGCACGGAGCTCCTGCGCGGAATTTGTGCCCTCAGTGCTGAGGCAAAGGCGGCTTGGAAAGGCAAAAATCCCTTTTTTGAAAAATCAGAGGCAGCCTGGAGAACCTGGAGCTCCTCGGGGGAGCGCTGAGGGCGTGGATTCAGCACTCAGAGGGGAAGCAGAGGGTGCAGCTCTTTCTGCAGCAGCAGAGCCGTGTGTGGGGCTGAGACCCGGCAGAGCTCTGGGGCTGCCCCTGCCCGAGATCCCAAAAAGGCCAGGGGATGGGAGAGATTTTTACCTTTTAATTCCCCATTTTTCAGCCTCCTCACCCCAAACACACCGGGCAGGGGATGGGAGAAAGATTTTTACCTTTTTATTCCCCATTTTCCAGCCTCTGCACCCTGAACAGACAGGGCAAGGGATGAGAGGGATTTTTAACCATTTTTCACCCCATTTTTCAGCCTCCTCACCCCAAACACACCGGGCAGGGAATGGGAGAAGGATTTTTACCTTTTAATTCCCCATTTTTCAGCCTCCCCACCCCAAACACACCGGGCAGGGGATGGGAGAAGGATTTTTCCTTTTTATTCCCCATTTTCCAGCCTCTGCACCCTGAACAGACAGGGCAAGGGATGAGAGGGATTTTTAACCATTTTTTACCCCATTTTTCAGCCTCCTCACCCCAAACACACCGGGCAGGGGATGGGAGAAAGATTTTTACCTTTTTATTCTCCATTTTTCAGCCCTCCCCCGGCCCAGAGTCACGCAGATTATTTCTCAGAAGAAGCAGCTGGTTCACAACAAACATCCTCCCTCTTTGATGTGTTGTTGTGGCGCTCGGGATACTTTGGTTTCATGCTCCTAATAAAGCAAAGTGGCCGCGGAGCTTTGCTGTGAGCCGATGAGAAAGGGGCAGTAATTATTGCTCTCTCCTCCACGGGAGGGGAAACTTTGGATGTTGATGGCCTTTGGAGCACAGGCTGATTACTCACTCGGGGGTGAAACTGCAAAGGGAAAGGAGCTTCACTGAGTTGGCCCTTAAAAGCTCCTGTGCTCAGGATGTTGGCAGCCTGACTGCGTAAAGGAGATGTGGATTAAGAGGGGAAAGGATTTAAAAAAAAAAAAAAAAAATTCTATTCTATTCCGTCCTATTCTATTCTATTCTATCCTATTTTATTTTATTTTTAAATTTTATTTTATTGTTTTAATTTTAAATTTCTTTCATTCTAACTATTCTATTCTATTCTATTCTATTCTATTTTATTTTATTTTATTTTTAAAATTTTATTTTATTGTCTTAATTTTAAATTTATTTCAACTTTATCCTGTTCTATTCTATTCTGTTCTATTGTATTCCATTCTATTGTATTCCATTCTATTCTATTCTATTCTATTCTATTCTATTCTATTCTATTCTATTCTATTTTGTTCTATTCTGTTCTATTCTGTTCTATTCTATTTTTATTTTTATTTTATTTTACTGATTGATTTAATTATTAATTTATTATCATTATTGGTCTCTCGATTTTATTTTTATTTTATTTTATTTTATTTTATTTTATTTTATTTTATTTTATTTGGTGGAGAGGTACAGCCCCCTCCCCACACACAGGTCAGTGGCATTCCCGGGATGGGTGAAGGGAGAAGCTGCTGCAGGAATTTCTGCATCACCCCCGGCGGCATTCACACAGCCCCCAGCGGGTGGCGAGCGGTGAAGACGAGGTGGCCACAAACGCCTCGGTTTGCCTGGAAAATTTAAATGTGGGGAAAGGCTGTTGCGGGCAGAGCTTTGTGCGGAGCTGCAGCTCCTCTCCAGCCTCTGCCCTGCCCTCCCCTCGCCCACCAGGGCCCTTGGAGGCCACCGATCCCTGCGGGCTTTGGGACACGGAGCTCCCGTGAGCAGAGCTCGGAGGTGAGGAACAGCCAGTGGAGTTTTGTAGTTTGGGGTTGTTTTTCTGTTGGTTTTTTTTTCCCTGGGGATGACAGAGGCAAACCCTGTGTCAGGCTGCACTTCCCTGCTCCCACGCTCTGGGACTTCACAGCAAAGCTCAGAGCCGGGGATTTTAGCAGCACTTTTTATTTTGTTTTGTTGGGGATTCTTTGGTTTTGTTTTGTTGGGGATTTTTCTGGTTTTGTTTTTGTTGGTTTGTTTTGTTGTGTTTTTTTCCTTAACCTCGTGGCTGAGGCATTTTAATGGACGTTTTCTCCCAGTAAAAGGCTGCAGTGTGCTCACATACCAGAAAATCTTGGCCCAGACCATTAACGCTCAGTCAGACTGATGGTGCCAAGGGACTGCACGGAGCTGTGGGGAATGTTCCACCTTCCCTGGGCTCCGGGAAAGATTCCATCCACGCAGCAAACAGCAAAGGTAGAGAGGCTGAGGGACACCAGGAAAACTTGGTTTGGCCACTCAGACCTGTCCCAAAACCTTGGAGCTGCTCGTTCTCCTCAGGAGTTCTCTTCACTGTCACCTGTGAGCACTCTGTCCCCTTTCCCTTTGAAATCTCAGCAAAGCTGTCCCCTCCTGTGTCCCCTGCCACCTCCCAAACAGCCCCTGGCTCTTTCATTCTGTTGCCTGGCAATGTTTTAAATCCCTTCTCTGTATTTTTTTTTTTTTTATCTGTGTGTCCATTCATTTCTGGGACTGGGATCAAACCCACTCAGAAATCAAACCCGGGTCAGAATTGCAGTCTGCAGGAACGCTCCAGAATTCCTGGCTGAGCCTCGGGAAGAGCTCCCTGAGCCAAAAATCCTGATTTCCTCTCCTCTAGTAGCTAACCAGGAGGAAAATAACACCACGTACTCCCAGGCAGCTTGGCTGCAGCAGCACAGCAAGGGGCAGTCCCCAGTGTGAAAAATGAGAGATTTTTTTGTTTGTTTGGGGTTTTTTGGGTTTGTTGGGGTTTTTTTTGGTAAAATTTAAAAGGTTTAATAGAAAGATAATAGGAGATAAAGGGTTAAACGGTTGGGTGCTTGGTATTTAGTTAAGAGTATACTTATTATTTTTGGAGACACTTTTAAAATCCTTTTTTTATTACATTAGCTTGTTGCATATTTATAGATTATGATGCATATTTATACTTTTCTACAATGAGTTTACATATTCCAGGAATTATTCTGTATGGCTCCTCTTTGGGTGTGTTTTTTTGGTTGTTGCTTTCATCTTTCATTATCACTTTTAGTTTGGGTTTTGGTGGATACATTTATAGACAGCGGGTGCTGATAGTTAACATGTTAGTTGTAGGTTCTTTATTATGTATTTCCTGGATGTCAATTAAGTAGACAGTTCAATTAAAAGCTTAACTATATATTAGCTATCCTATTACTATTTTAAGCTGTGTTAATTGCAGAAATAAAAGCTGTCTTTATATAGCGAAGTGACTCCAACATTACCCGTACAGCATTTATTTTAATGTTTGCAAAAAGCCAATAATACAATATGTATTCAAAACACCAATCACCTCTCACAGCCCAGGATCCAGGGCTCAGATAAAACCTGAATCAGCCCCAGTGCCGCAGGGATGTGGATTCCAGATTTGGCAGGAGAAGAAGCTGGGAGCCCTGTGAGGGTTGTTTGTGCCCACTGACCTCACGGTGCTCTTCCCTCCAGCCCCTGCTGTGACCCTCTTGGTTTTTTTGCATAATCTCCTCTGAATAAATTCGCTGTGTGAGTGGGGCCTTCTCCTTTCGCAGCTTTTGTCATGAGCATCTTTCTGTGCCTCCCTACCTTGTGGGCCCTCCCTCTCCTCTTTGTACCCGAGCTGAGCCGTTGCTTTCCTCCCTCTTAACTTTCCCTTCTCTTATTTTTAGCGCTGCTATTGTCCTGGAAAAAGAAGAAAAAAAAAAAAAAAAACTATTCAAGGAGCCGATTTTGCTTGAGGGGAGCTGTGAAAATTTCAGGTTAAAGCTTTGTGTGAGGTGACACAAAAAGCGCTGTTTGGACAAGAGGGATCTCCCTGCCTGGGAGCGTGGCTTTAAATGGTTATTTCCATTTATTTCTGTGCTCTTTCTCCGGGGCCCTGATCCTGCTGCCACAGTGACCTTTGTGTTTGCAGAGAGACCTTTGGAAATCAAAGGGGCCCTTCAGCAGCATCTGCCCGTCTGGAAATGATCACAGCCCCGGGAAAGTGAAGGGCACGTTGGGGGCGTTCAGGGAGTGAGCTGCAGGCTCTGAGCTGACCCGGCTCCCTCATTAGTGGGAGAGAGACTTTGAAGGTGTCCCAGTTACATGCTCAGGGGCAGGGACGCCTCCAGCGTGGCTCACACCGGGCCTGTGGCACTGGGAGCCTGAGGAGTCACATCAATGGTGTTTGAGTGGCAGCGAGAACACGTTCACAAAGCTCTGAGTGTGTTTCATTGATTTCTTTGTGGCTGCCTCATCCCCGGAGGTGTTCAAGGCTGGCTGGATGGAGCTCTGAGCATCCTGCGATAGCGGAAGGTGTCCCTAAGACGGGGGTGGAACTTTAGGTGGTCTTTAAGGCCCTTTCCAACCCAAATCACTGCGTGATTCCATGATTTGAGCTGGATCCGCAGGGTTGGGGCTGTGGACAATGGATCCACGCTCACACCCAGGGCTCTGGATGGATCCACGCTCACAGCCAGGGCTCAGGATGATGGATCCATGTGCACAACCAGGGCTCTGGGTGATGGATCCATGCTCACGCCCAGGGCTGTGGATGCATGTGCACACCCAGTGCTCTGGATGGATCCATGCTCACACCCAGGGCTCTGGGTGATGGATCCACGCTCACAGCCAGTGCTCTGGATGGATCCACGCTCACAGCCAGGGCTCTGGGTGATGGATCCATTTGTACACCCAGGGCTCTGGATGGATCCACGCTCACACCCAGTGCTCTGGATGGACGCACGCTCACACCCAGCGCTCTGGATGGACCCACGCTCACACCCAGGGCTCTGGATGGACCCACGCTCACAGCCAGTGCTCAGGATGGACCCACGCTCACAGCCAGGGCTCTGGGTGATGGATCCACGCTCACAGCCAGGGCTCAGGATGGATCCACGCTCACACCCAGCGCTCTGGATGGATCCACGGTCACAGCCAGTGCTCAGGATGGACCCACGCTCACAGCCAGGGCTCTGGGTGATGGATCCACGCTCACACCCAGGGCTCTGGATGGATCCACGCTCACACCCAGTGCTCAGGATGATGGATCCACGCTCACAGCCAGGGCTCTGGATGGACCCACGCTCACAGCCAGTGCTCAGGATGGACCCACGCTCACAGCCAGTGCTCAGGATGGACTCACGCTCACAGCCGGCGCTCGCCCGCCGCTCCCCGCTCCCCGGCCGCCCGGCGCTGTTCCTTTAACGACGGGGCGGGCGCTGCTCGGCGGGGCCGTCCCGGGTCCAGGGGGGAAGTGACGGGCGGGGGGCGAGGGCAGAGCCGCGCGGGCCGGCACGGAGAGAACGGAGGGCAGGAGCCGGGCGGGCTCTGAATGAGCCGGGCGAACGAGCCACCCCCGCGGGGCCGGGGGCGCGGCGGGGCCGCCTTCCCCCGCCGCCTTCCGCGCTCCGCCCGCGCCCCCCGCCCCATGCGCGCCCTGCCCTGAGCCCGGGGGCGCGGGGGGATGCGCGGGCCTCGGCCGCGGCTGCCGGCGCTGCCCGCGCTGCTGTGGCTGGCGCTGGCCCCGCTGCCCGGCCCCGCGGCGCGGGCTGAGCTGCGGGTGCGGGTGCGGCTGCCCGGAGGGCAGGTGACGGAGGAGAGCCTGCAGGCCGACAGCGGCGCCGACTGCGTCAGCCTGGAGCTGAGGGCGGCCGACGGCGCCCTCGTCACGCTCACGGCGGATTTCAGACAGGTACGGGGCGAGGGAGAGCATCCCCAGTGGGTTCGGGCAGGGAGCGAGCTGGGGAGAGCGTTCCCGGGGGGTTCAGTCTGATACAGAGCGAGGAGAACATCCCCGGGGGAGTTTGGGCAGGTTCGGGGCAAAGGAGAGCATCCGCGGGGAGTTCAGACCGGTACGGAGCGGGAACAGCATCCGCGGGGATTTGGGACAGGAACGGACCCGGGAGCGCATCCCCGGGGATTTGGGACAGGAACGGACCCGGGAGCGCATCCCTGGGGATTTGGGACAGGAACGGACCCGGGAGCTCATCCCCGGGGCTTTGGGACAGGAACGGACCCGGGAGCGCATCCCGAGGGATTTGGGACAGGAACAGAACCGGGAGCTCATCCCCGGGTCCCGCGGCGGTTCGCGGCGGGGCTGCAGGAGGCTGGAGGCTGCGGGATGGGAGCGCTGGCCCCCGGCACCTCCCGGGAGGGTCTGCTCAGGACTTTTTGTGCGCTCTGTGGGATGGCGATCCTTCCCGTCCTCCTTCCAGACCCCAGGCCGTCCCAGCTCGGGAATCTTGGCTGCGGGTCCAGGAGCCAGGAGTGTTTCAGAGGCGAGGAAGGGCCGTCGGAATGCGCAGGGAAAAGTCCATCCGCGCTCTCGCAGCGTCGGGGGCTTTGTTCGAGCTCTCCCGCCCAGCTCCAGGACAGTTAACCAGGCTCGCTGTCCCCAGCGGTGTCACACCTGTACCGGGGCTGTCTCCACGCTGGTGAAGGACCCCACTGGGGACAGGCAGCAGTTTCCCAGCTGAGTCCGGCAGCTCCGATGCTCCTGGCTGAGCTGTGAGCAGCACAGTTCCTCCCAGTTTGGCGTGGCAGGCTCGGCACAGCCAGGCACGGAGCGGGTCAGGGCAGGAGAGGCTGGGCTGGGGGAGGTCTCGGGTTCCTGCTCTGCTCTGGGGTGTCCGTGCCCTGCTGTGGCTCTGGGATGTCTCTCCCTGTGATCAGTGGGGTACAGTTCATTCCTCAGGTGGGCTCCTGCTGTTCTGGGGGCTCGTGTGGGATGTGGCTGAGTGGCAGCTGGCAGTGGGACTGAGCACAGCCCCGAGGTGATGCAGGGAGGTGATGCTGCTCAGCTGGAGCCCCACATCCCACGTGTCTCGTGGGCACGGAGATGCCAAGCCTGGCTGGCTGCAGGGAGCTGCCCAGGGAAGAGCAGTTTTCCCAGGGTGGCCCAGCTGTGTTATCTCGCTCCAACCCTCCATCCTGGCTGTTTGCTCAGGTGGACTTTGCTTTGCAGCAAGAGGAAGCCCAGAGCCAGGAGATATAGGGAGGTGTTGTGTCCCAGCCTGCTGTGAACCTTGGAGCCTTTTTGCCAGAGATTGTCCTGGTGCCTCTTCCCCTTTCAGTCTCAGTGTCCCTGGAAGCCCCTCAGATGGCCCTTCTCCTCTCTGAGGGGCCAGCAGAAGCCGTGGGGATTTTGGAAGTTGGTGGCATGTTCCAAATACTCCAGCACATGTGCAGGGAATCAGCCCTGTGACTCCTGGTAAAGAAAATCCTGAATAACTGCAAGCCATGACACAGCAGGGAAGTTAGGAAGGGCTCTGAAGCCTGTGGATTAGAAACTTGAACATTCCCAGGCGAGAGAAATCCAAACTCGCTACAGATCCTCTAGGGAGGCCCTTTGGGAGTCTGGGAGTGACCTGTGCTGAGCTGTTGAATTTTTCAGCATTTTTCACTGGCTTCAGCTCTTCCTGAGAGCTCAGAGCTCGCCCACAACCCTGACTGAGTGTGTTACACCTTCTCTCCCTCCCAGCCTTATTAGAGCTGAGTTTCTTCTGGGCTGGGGCTCTCAGGAGGTGTTTGGAGTCCACAGGTTAAATCCTGAGCTCCTCAGCCCCTGCTGGAAGTGATGTTCCCCCGAGGGCTTTGCAAGCATCCGACTTGCAGAAATGCAAATCCCTGCTCCTCAGTTTTAGGGCGGCTGGGGCCTGGCTCTCTTTTTGCTCCGTGGATTTGCTGGAAAATAGCTGGGAAGAGCCAGGGGGAGAGATGAAGGAGCAGGGAGCTGGCTTTGTGGTGAGGTGAGTAATGTGTGAGCAGGCAGCAGCCTGGCCAGGCTTCCCCCTCTGACCTGCTCCAGCTGCACCCAGACAGTTCCCTGTTCTGCCCTGCTGCCCTGAAATTACACAACTTCTCCCTGCGCCGAAGGTCGTGGGGTTCTGCGTGTTCCCAAAAGCAGCTGGGGTTGTTCATCTGCTGCCCTTGAGCCTGATGATGTGGCCAGGATGCCGGGGTTTTTCCACAAATGATTTTTCCACTCCTCTGGCTTCGACTGCAGGGGGTTCGTCCAAAGTCAGGGGTTTATTTGCTATTTTTTAATTTTTTTTTTTTTCCCCCTCTGCTGGCAATTTGTGGTTGCCAGACCAGGGGCTGGAGAAGAAAGGAGCTAAATGAGATCATTGTTCGTGTCTTTGCTCTGACACTGGTGGGGACTTGAGCAGTGCCTGGGGCTTCCACAGGGCTGGGATTTTCATCCTTCCCTGGGATTTTCTGCCATCCCTGCCCGCCCTCCGGAGCTGGACCTGGAGGAGCTGTGTCCTCAGGGAACACCAGGTTGTTTTCTCCTTGGTGCAGCACAAACTGGTCAGTGCGAGCTCAAACTGGGACTCGGTGTTTTCTGGGCAGAGCAGGGGTGACCCTTTTCTTTTCTTGCAGTTTGAAAGAAGGGAATGAAAACGCTTCTTTTTTCCGTGGTCAGGCACAAAATGTATTGCAAAAAAACCAACAACAACAACAAAAAAAAAATCCTGAGGGGGCTCAGCAGCCCTGAATGTTGTTTCTGGTTGGAACAGAGTGATGTTGCCAGTTGTTAAACACAGCCTGAGAACGAAGTGGGTGGGTTTATTTATTTCAAGGTCGGCACAAAGATAGAGAGAAGTTTCTCTTTTCCCTTTGGATTGCTGGAAAAGTTGGGGCTGGAAACACAAGGGAGGGAGGCTGGGGAGTGTTTTAACCCTGGCACTGCCAGTGCTTTCCGTGTGGGTCAAGCTGTTGTGTGATGTCTCGGGGTGGTGGTGTCAGAATTTCCTCGTGCCGGGGGGCCACGTGTTAGGTGACAAATCACCAGGTGACAAGGGAAGGCGTCTGTGACCACAGGTTTTATCTGTGTGAGGTGGAAAGTAGATTTTTCTCGGAACAGATACCAAAAGTAGGAAATGAGGGACCTTCAGGAGTCTTTGGGAGGGCTCATTAAAACACCCTGGTGTTTGTTACTCTCTAGAATCTTATTTATTGCTCAGAAAATGTGCTTTTTATTCCCCCTCTCCCAGCACATCCTTGATTTGCCTTCACAGATGCCTGAATATGAGAGGCAGCACACCCAAATTCTCCGTTCCAGCCATTTCCAGAGACACAGGGGTTAAAAAGCAAAATCCCCACCCACTCAGGGTAGCTCAGCTGGCTGGACCCTCGGTGTGGATGCAACACCCAGTTCCCTGTGCTGTGCAAACTGCGGGAATTCTGGCCAGCTGTGCTCGTGCCCTGGGGCCAAGGCTGCTGACAGTGTGCAGAATTGGGCCCAGCAGTGCTGGTGTCACCCCGTGTCCCCAGCAGCACATTCCCCTTCGCCTGGTGCCACTGCAAAGACAAAACTGGGTCCCCACAGCAGCGCTGATGGCCTTAGGGGAGAGAAATTTGGCAGGAAAGCTGAATGGGCTGCGAGGAGGAAGGCACTGAAATGATTTATTTCCCTGGGAACTGGTTTGCTCCACTCCACGTGGAATCGTTGCCGGGCTGGGAGCTGGACCACACAGGCTTGGAAATCCCTGCTGGAATAAACCCCAGGCAGGGGGGGGTTTGAGCTGCTCTCACTCCCCCAGCGACAGCCTCTGGCTGAGGACAGGGTGAGGAGGGAAGAAGTTGGATGATTTCCCTGCTCCTCCTTGGAAGTGCCTTGTGTAGGGACAGGCAGCCCTGGGGTTTTGAGAGCTGGGAGCACAGATTTCCGTGCAGCCTTGAGGAGCTGCTGTGGCCTCTGAGAGCTGATTTCTGCGCTGCCTTGAGGAGCTGCTGTGGCCTTGCTGCAGGGCTGGCTGTTCCCTGCAGTGTTTGTCACCCAAAGCCCAGCTGTCGCTGCGCCCACTCAGCGCCGAGGATTCCCCGAGTTCACCCGGAGAGTCCCCGCTCTGCTCTGCCCTGCTGGGGCTTGTTCCCTGCTGGGAAATTCTGCAGGAGCCCAGAGTTCAAGGTGCTGTTTGCTGCCTTGGCTGGGTTCACCCACCTTGGCACTGGTTCACTGCTTTTCCTGCCGGGAACGAGGCGAGGGGAAGGTGCTCTCCGAGGGGGAAAAGCTTTGGTGGCTCTTTCCCTGCGGGATCATTTTTAAGCAGAGTGGTTTGGTTCTTGCTCCACCTGGGGCTGCAGGGAGAGCTGGGTCAAAGCCAAAAAAGGGTCTGGGACAGAGCAGGGAGAAGAAGAGGCTGATTTTTCCCAGGACAAAGTGATCACTGCAAGGTCCACTTTGGCTTTGCTTGGAGCCAGGTAAAGGTGGGATTTCTCTCCCTCGTGCTACAGGAGCCAGATCCTTGAAAAAAACCCAGCTTTTTTTAAAGCTGTTTGAATGCTGGCAAGCCAGCCCATTCCTGCCTGTCCCAGTGCATCTCCCTTGGTGTCAACAAAGGCTCTGGAAATCCCTGGCACCTGGAGGTTGGGCAGAGGGAGTTGTGAATTCCTTGTCTGCCTCAGCCCTGGAGAGGAAAGAGCTGGCTGGCTGAAGGCTAATTCTTAAATAGACGGATCAGGAGGATTAATCAGCTGCTCAGCACGTTCTCATTTTACAAAAATTGCCTCCAACCTGGGAAGTGCTGCACTGTTTTTAATCTCCCCCTGCCTGTGGAGGTTTTCGGCCTGAATGCAAACCGTGGCTGTCCCTGCGTGCTTTTCCCAGACTGTTCAAAGGGAATTAGAATTAAATCCGCAGCTGAGGAATATGCCAGAGTCAGCTGCTGGTTTTAGTCTGCTCATCCATGGGCGCTGCATGCTGTGGGAGCTCCCAGCTGGAAGCTGGAAGGCAGCTGGACCAAATGTGGATGGGGAATGTGGGTTATTCCAGTGGTGCCTGTGCCTCAGCGGGACACGTCCCCATTAAACCTCTTGGAAAAAAAAAGGAATGATTCCATAGGAATGTCACAAGAATTTTTGGTATCTCTTTCTTCTCCAGCCTCCTCTCGTGCCCTGCTCTTCAACAATTGCACCAGCCAGATGATTTCTCCCATCCTGGGGGTGGAAATGCTGTTCTTGCAGCTGTCCAGATGTGCACTGAATGGCGTTCCCGTTCCTCTGCTGGGCATGGAAATAAACAGTGGGCTCTGTGAGCAGGAAGGCTCAGCTGGGAAAGAGAAATGCTCCCTTCTGGGGCAGAGAGAGGCTGGGAGGGCCAGGCAGTGAGCCGTGCAGCAGGAGCAGTGCAGGAGGAGCAGGGCTGGAGCAGCTGCTCTCCAGCCACCAGCGTCTGCCCAGCTCTCTGTGCCGGGTTTGGCTGCAGGACGTGCCAAAGGCAGGGATTGCTCTCCCTCTTCCAGCCCTGCTTAGCCCTTGGGATGGCACCAAGGGGTGCCACATTCCCACAGGGATGGATCAGGGATGGATCTCTGCAAACAAATCAGGGGTTGGTGGCAGAGCAGGACACAGGGAGGCTTTGCTGTTGACGCAGGAATTCTGTGACTCTGCAGGAAGGAACTGTGACTGATTTCCAAGCTGGTTCTGGAAAGGACTGCAATCCACATCGTATAAAATGACAAAATTAGTGACCTGGACAGAAAAGGAAGTCAGCTGCAGCTGATCATAACAGCTCCTTCTGCCTTTAACAATTTCAGTTTCACTTCTGTTCTGCACGTTCAGGGATGAGTAAATTTTTTTCTCCCAGATGCCACTTGTCAAGGAGCAAATGAGGGGAGGCAGCAGAGGAAATTTGGGGCTGCTTACTCAGTAAGGCATGAAGATAATGGCTGTGTGATATTTGCACGACAAAACCAGACTGAGGCTCCTTGGAGCTTTGCTTCCCTTCTTGGGAAGGCACAGAAACCCTCAGCTGATGGATGTGGGATGTGACCTGGCAGCAATTTGGCCTTGCCACAGTGGGATTGTGAAAACCCTCCATTCTCTGCACACACCAGGGATTCTGCTGCAGGCTTTGGGGTGGGATTGGAGCTGGGAGCACACCCCTGTGCTCAGGTAGCACAAGAATGAGACCTTTGCCTTTGTTTTTGGGCTGGAGCCTTTCTCGTTGACCCCTGCCTCTCAGTTCACCTCGCTGACGCCAAAGATGTGCAGCTCTCACTCTCGTCATTTCTCTCTCTCTCTGTCAGGAGGTGAAGATTTTCCGTGCCTTAATCCTGGGGGAGCTGGAGAGGGGCCAGAGCCAGTTCCAGGCCCTGTGCTTTGTGACCCGGCTGCACCGCAACGAGATCATCCCCAGCGAGTCCATGGCCAAGCTGCGGCAGGTACGGGCTCCATCCTCCCTTCCAGCCAGGAATTCTCACAGCTCTGCTGCCTGCCTGCTCAGCTCTTCCACCTCTGACCACCCCTCCTGCCTCAGGGCTTTGGGTTTCAGCTGAGTTCATCAGTGGTGTTGATCCTGGTCTAGTAAAGCACTCGAGATTTGGTTGAGCCTGAGTTGTGTCAGGGGTGGGTGAGTGGCTGTGAAAATCCCTGCCCCGATGGAGTTGATGCCTTGGAAGGCTGACCTGAAACAGAATAAAGTAGGTGTTTATTGAAAGGCCTTTAGGATCCACCTTGGGCAGGAAAAGAGCCTGACCAAGGCTGCACCCAGGATCCAAAGAGCCACACAACAATGGCAGACTGGTCACGAGATCTTACATTCTTATAAGTTTTGGCCCATTTGCATATTGGGGTTGAATTGTCCAATTCCAGCTCCAGGTTGTGAGGTCTCATCCTTTTTGTTCCTTCCTTCAGTCCATCGTTATTTGTGCTTTTGGGGCTGAAAGTTGTCCTTGGTTCTCAGCAGAAGAAGGATTTGTTTTGTGTCCCTGCTCTGTGAAGAGAGTTTACTGGCACTTAACATGAGGCTCAGAACTACATCCCTGGGCAGCACAGAACCTGCAAATATGAAAGCTAAAGGTATCAAAGCCAGTGCTGATCTGGGACCATTTATCAGGACAAAACACGGAGAAGGCACCACAGGCAGTGGTAAAACGTGGTGGTTTCAGTAGCAGCAGGTTGTTTTGAAGTGCCTCTCACCCAGGTCGGATGCAGGAGTTCCCACACCTGATGCTGGCAGCACATCACAGTGTGCTGTAAGGAGTGAGGTGCACCCAGGCCTCAAGTTGTGATGATTTCCCTCTGCAGAAGAACCCGCGGACAGTGAGGCAGGCAGAGGAGGTGCGAGGGTTGGAGCACCTGAGCATGGACGTGGCCGTGAACTTCAGCAAGGCGGCCCAGCTGAGCCCCCACATCCACAACGTGTGCGCAGAGGCCAAGGAGGCCATTTACACCCGGGAGGAAGACGTCAAGTTCTGGCTGGAGAAAGGTGAGTTTTGCTGGAGCTGCTGCTGTCAGCAGGCTGGCGCGGTGCCGTGATGGCTCCTGCCAGGTTTTTGGGGATCAGCAGCCGTTGTTTTGGCTCTGAGGCACGTGTGTCACCCTGCAGCAGCCCCTGGGTTAGCAGATCTCACTCCTCCTGCTGGCGCTCCCCGAGTGAACCTGATTTGGGATTTTAAAAGTAACCTTTCACCTGCTCCACCACGCGGAGGAACGATGTTGGTTTTGTGTCTTTTGGCTTACTCACCCCGGGGTCTTTTTGTTCTCCCGTGGTTCCTGTTCAGATTTAAATCCTTGCAAACTCTGTGCAAACTCCTCCTCAGCCTGGGGACTGTGCAGAGACACCACAGCTGCTTTTGGTGGCTGTCTCCTTTGGCTTTATCTCATGGCAGCAGCCTGAGGGTTGGCTGTTCCAGGTGCTGCTGCAGGGCCTTGCTTTCCTTGGAGTCTTTTGTTCTCCTGTGGTTCCCATGCAGATTTAAGTCCCAACAGCCCGTAGAAACCTCCTCAGCCTGGGAGCTGTGTGGGGATGGCTTTGGTGGCTCTGTCCTGAACTCTGTGCTCGCTCCCGCAGGGGTGGACATCTCCATGTTCAAGGTGCTGCTGCAGGGCTGGGACCTGCTGGACCTTGCTTTCCTTGGGGTCTTTTATTTCTCCTGTTTCCCATTCAGATAATAACCCCCAAGAGCCTCTGGAAATGTTGTCTAACCTCCTCCTCAGCCTGGTGGCTCTGTCCTGAGCTCTGTGCTCGTTCTCGCAGGAGTGGACATCTCCAGTTTGAGGTGCTGCTGCAGGGCTCTGACCTGCCAGACCTTGCTCTCCTTGGGGTCTTTTGCTCTCCTGTGGTTCCTGTTCAGATTTAAATCCCAACAACTCCTGGAAACATTGTCCAGCCTCCTCCTCAGCCTGTGTAGGGATGGCTTTGGTGGTTCTCCCCTTTGGTTTCCCTCCATCCTGAGCTCTGTGCTTGCTCCCACAGGGGTGGGCATCTCCACATTTGAGGTGCCGCCGCAGGGCTCGGACCTGCCAGACCTTGCTCTCCTTGGGGTCTTTTGCTCTCCCGTGGTTCCTGTTCAGATTTAAATCCCAGTAACTCCTGGAAATGCTCTGTCCAACCTCCTCCTCACCCTGAAGGCTCTGTGGTGATGGCCTTGGTGGCTCTGCCCTGAGCTCTGTCAGGGGTGGACGGCTCCATGTTCGGGGTGCTGCTGCAGGGCTCGGACATGCCAGACCTTCTTTCCTTGGGGTCTTTTATTTCTCCTGTTTCCCATTCAGATAATAAGCCCCAACAGCCCCTGGAAACATTGTCCAGCCTCCTCCTCAGCCTGGGGGCTCTGTGGGGATGCCCTTGGTGGCTCTGCCCTGAACTCTGTGCTTGCTCCCGCAGGGGTGGACGGCTCCATGTTCGAGGTGCTGCCGCAGGGCTCAGACATGCCAGACCTTGCTCTCCTTGGGGTCTTTGGCTCTCCCATGGTTCCTGTTCAGATTTAAATCTCAACAGCCCCTAGAAATGCTCTGTCCAACCTCCTCCTCAGCCTGGGGGCTCTGTGGGGATGCCCTTGGTGGCTCTGCCCTGAACTCTGTGCTCGCTCCCGCAGGGGTGGACGGCTCCATGTTCGAGGTGCTGCCGCAGGGCTCGGACGTGCCGGAGCTGCAGCGCTGCAGGCTGTGCCAGGACCGCTGGAAGCCCTGCATCTGCAGCTACTCCCTGAGCATCGAGTGGTACCCCTGCATGCTCAAGTACTGCCGCAGCCGCGACGCCGGCGGCAAGGTGTCCTCCTACAAGTGCGGCATCCGCAGCTGCCAGAAGGGCTACACCTTCGACTACTACGTGCCTCAAAAGCAGCTCTGCCTCTGGGATGAGGAGACTTAGAGCCCGGGCCAGGCTTCCCCAGGGGTGGCTCCTCTGCCCCGCCAAAGAGCTGGCTGCTCTGGAGAAGGAGTGCTGTTCACAGTGGTGCCTTGTGCTCGGTGTGTGTGCCTGTCCTCGTGGCCTCCTGTGCCTCCCTGTCCCCACCTGACGCTGCCTCGTGCTGTGACAAGCGGGCTCAGCTGGCTGGGTGATGATGCTCTGGCTCCCTGGAGCAGGGGATACAGGTTTTGGGGTGAAGAACGGGGAAAAAGGGGTGTGCTGCCCTGCCCTGGAGCCCAAAGGGACACGTCCCAGCCTCCAGCTGAGTGGGCAGGGTGAGGATCTTGCTGACCTGGGTTGCCAAACTTCTCTGCCACTGAAGAACCCCCCCTGGGTGCCTTGGCCACCTCCTGGTGACACAGCCACGGGGAAACAGCTGGTTTTTGGGAGCACAGCCCCAGAACGAAGGAAGGTTTGAAGCCCACCCAAAGCAAGAGCCTGCCTGTAGCTTTTCCTAGTGCCTGACTGGCTGTTATATCCCCCTGTGGATGGAAGATACACCGGGGGGGTATAACCCAGCATCTTGTGCCCCTAAAGGGCTGGTAATTAGGGCTTTAATTAATCCCTACCTAGACTAGCAAAGGCCCAACGTTTTGTGTTGGTCTTGGTGCCTGTTCCAACCAAGAAAGAAACATCTGGAGACTGGTGACTGCCACCGTGACCCTGTGGCTGCAAGGGGGAGAGGAGGATCCCAGGTGGCTTTTGAAGAGGACAGGATTCCACATCCACGTCCAGTTTCGTGTCCTGCTCTGCCAGCTATTCACAAGAAGCTCTTAAATAACTGTACTGCTTTGCTGTGCCTTGGTTTCCCCTGTATGTTAAACAAGGACAGCGCTGAAGTTGTCCTTGGCCCTGGAATCTTCCTGGAGGGATCAGACAAAAAGCACTGCAAGTGCTGCCTGGTTCTGTGTCCTCTTCCACTCAAATTAGGACAGGCACAGAGGGGAGAGAAGCTCTTGGGGTCTTTAGGAACCCCTGTGCCTCCTGGTGAAAAGCCTTCACAATGTGCCTTTTTGCCTCAAATACAGGAATTTTTTTGCGAAAGAATAATAAAAAAAAAACAACCAGATGAATTTGGTCACAATTATTTTTGTATTGATCACTTAAGGGGGTGGGGGGAGAAGGGAAAGGTATTTTAATATTGGAACATGAAGTAAAACACACTTGAAATGATTTTTTAAAAAACAAATTATTTATCATTTGTAAGGTAAAATAAACTGATTTTGTAAAGCATCCTTGGCCTACAAGTTTCTCCGTGCGTGATGCTCTGTGTGTGAATTCAGATTTGTTCCTTTATGGGTAAACCTCACACCTGCACCTGGTGAAGAGCCATGGATTGGGGGAGAACACTCAGGAATTTCTGGCTCAGCAACCAAATGATGAACCAAGGTGATGCTGCAGCTCAAACCCACCATCCCTCAGACCCTCCATAGCACAGGTTTGGCTCATCCGCAGCAGTTTGGGAGCTTTGGGCTCGAGCTGTGCTGGATAAACCCACCAGGACAAGCAGCTCCTGGGGGCTGCTCCTCTCACCCGGTGATCCCATGAGGCTTCTCCGGGTGCGGGAAATATCCCTGATGAATTCCTGAGCGGCTCCAGCTGGTGAAGGGCGGCACTTTGGGGCCAGCCCCGAGCTGCTGGAGGCAGAAACGTGGAGCTCTGATTCCCTCTAGTGTGGGGAATGCAGCGATGGGGGCGAGCGCTCCCAGCGTTTCTCCGCTTCGCCCACCGACCACCCACCCACTTTTCCCGGCAAGGGGAGCAGGGTTTGTTCTCTGCTGTCTCGGCTGCTGCTGCAGCAGGACCCCCGTGAGGTTTGGTGCCGGTTTTTGGGGTTAAACCCAGCTCTGGGGCTGTGAGCAGGCTGCGTTCCAGGGGCTGCAGCTCATTCCCACCTCTGCACAGGGATGTCGGGACGGACACGGGCTGGCTCTGGCGTGGTGGGGACACATCCCAGCGGGCCTCCACGGGCTGGATTTTGTCATCCCAGGCTCTGGAGTGGCCGCTGCAGTTCCCCGGCTTCCAGCAGTGGGTGCTGGCGGAGCGCGGCCGTGCCCGGGATGATGTCGGGATGATGTCGGGACAGGGATGCTCGTGGTCCAGCCGGTCCCTGCAGCATCGCGGGATGTCCCCGGCCCTGCCGGAACAGAACGTTGGGGATTTCTGTGGCGTCTCTGCAGTTTGGGCCCGTCCCAAGGCCGTCTCCCATAAATCAGGTGCTACCTGCAGCGTTTGTCTCCCTCCAAGAGGGGAACGAACCTTGGGAGCAGGAGAGGAAGAGCACGGTGCCTGCACTGAGGAGGAGAGCGGAAAAGCTGTGGATGGCTACAGGGAAAGAAAAGGGGGAAAAAAGGCATTTGGTGGTGTCTGGGGGTGATTTTAGCAGCGATCAGAGTAAAACCATACCGATAATCTCATTTCCACGGCAGAAAGCAGCGGTGATGCTGTGATCCACCCCCCGTTTTTCACAAGGAGGGTGTGCTCTCTCCCGCACATCACCAAAGCTTAGCGCACCCAAGGGGACGGCCTTGGCTGCCGCTGCTCTCTGGGCAGAAAACCACCGAAATATTTAATTTTCCCCGCCGTTTCATTGAGCACAACCGGAAAAAGTCATTCCCGGCTGTGTCTGGGGCCAGGAGAGGGCACTGGTGCCCTGCCCGTGGCCGGGCCAGGAATCCCTGCCCAGAGGATGCCCGGGATTCCTGTCCGCCTGGAGATGCCACCCGGCACAGCCGCCTCGCTGCTCCGCTCTGGAACACGGGGGAAAAAAGCGCCAGGAGCAGCAGAGAGAGAGAAAAGAAGAGAAACTCGCGTTGGTGAACAAAAGGTGCTCTGATGTGGGGGAAAGGAGAGCTGCCGTGGTCGTCAGCCTTTGGAGCTGGCCGGGAGCCACCAGCAAATAAATTCCTGTTTGACGCAGTGAAGACACCCGATCACGTCAGCTTTCGGGATGGGGGAAAACCCAGAGAAAAAAACACTCGAGCAGAGGGCGGCAGCTGCCCGGGCCCGCCGCAGGGCCTCAGTGCCTGGGCTGGGTGGCAGGAGTCCAGCCCCTGCCCGTGCCAAGCTCCGCCGTGTCGCTGCCACCGAGCTGCTTCCTGGAGGCTGAAATCTCCCCTGGCCTGCAAATAAACGTCAGGCCCACTTGGGAACCTTCAGCTTCCCTCCACTTTTTGCTTTTATATCTATATATATATATATTTTTTTATTATTTTTTTCCCTTGTTAGGGTTTCACGGAGCTCCTCCGCCCTGTCCCCCCGTGTCCCGGGGATGTTCTCCCTGACCATGCCGCGGGCTGGGCTGGGGCTGAGGCTGGAGATCCTGCCCGCCCACCCATCCCTTCGGAGAAACCTGTCTTTCCAGGGAGGGAGTGAGAGAGAGAGAGAGAGAGAGCGGCATGTGGGAAAGCCGAGAGCCCTGGAACGTGAATTACCCAGGGAGAGATGAATGTGTGATAGCTCGTACCTGGCAGCTACTAATTGAGCGTTAACGCTTTCAGCAGGGCTCGGAGCGCCGCTGGAGCTCGGCCCTGTCACACGGCTGTCCCCAGGGGTCACCGGGGTGGCACATGGCAGGGACAGGGAGCAGCTGCCTGGCTCCGTGGGGGTGGCTCTGTCCCTGTCACAGCTCTGGCCTGCCTCTGGCTGTTTTCTGCAGGAGGAGACAAAGTTAGGGGATTTTTTTTTTTTTTCCATTCCTTGCGTGGTTTCCCTGGAAGTTGGTAAATAAAATATTCCCTGGAAGCTCGGAGCAGCAGGGAGGGATGAGGGGGAAGAGGCTGGCTGCCACTTCTCTCCCCAGGGGACAGAGATGGAGCACGTGTGAGGAGAGCAGGGTCTCCATGTGCCAGCCCGAACCTTGCTCTTCATCGCCAGCTTTCTTTGGTGCTTTTAACTTTCCTTTTCCTGCTCGTTTCGCTCAGCATCGAGCTTCAGCCCAGGCTGAGAGGGCACATCCCCAGTGCCACGGCAGCAGCCAGGAGTACCAGAGTGGCCAAAAAGCGCTGTCCCTCCACTCCAACACCTTCCCTGGAGGTGCTGCCCGGCCGGAGGTGCCCAAAGAGGGGACAGGAGCGCTTTGGGGCAGGTGCTGCCGGCCGAGGGCGGGCGGAGAGCTCAGCTCCTTCCCTTTCCTGCCCTCCTTCCCACCCCACCCCGCAGCCTGGCAGCGCTGCAGGGACTCATCCATCCATTCCCGAGTTACTAATATGCAAATGGCAGCGTTTGCATGGGCCTGACGCCAGGCTGCTGGGTGTCAGGGCACCCGAGGGAGCCGGAGGTGGGGCGAGGCGTGGCACCGCGCCGCATGCTCACCTGGCCCTGCATGGCAACAGGCAATGGAGCTCTAGGTCCCTTCGGCGGCGGACCCACGGCCGGTTCGAGAGGCAGCGGGTGGCAGAGGAGGGAGGACAAACTGGCAGCCCCTGGCAACCTGGGGCTGACGGCAGGAGGCTGGGCACACCGCGGATTTCCCCCCGCCGGCAGGATGGTGAACCTGGAGTCCGTGCACGCAGGTAAGCGGGGCACGGAGCGCACCGTGGGGCTGGGGCAGGAGAACGGGCTCGCTCTGATCGCCGTGACCTTTCCTCGCTCCTTTCTCCACTTCTCTTTCTGCCTCTGGGGCGCCCGGTGGAGCGCCCACATTCCAGCCGGGGGGTGGATGATGCCCTGAGCTGTTTAGGGGGCTGCCAAGCCGCGCCGCAATGTGGGAGCAGCGCTGCCGCTGCCAGCCCCAGCCGGGGTCAGGGAGCAGCGCAGAGGGCTCTTGGGCGCCTGGAAAATGAGAATTTGGTGCCTGAGCAGAGCCTCCTGTCATTGGGATAAAGCTGGGAGGAGGGAGAAGGGATAAATCCGCCGAGGGATGCGGCAGGGGTGGAGGGGAGGTGTGTGAGAGGGAGATGGGACACGGGCTGAAAGGAGAAAAGTTCACGGCAAAGAGGGAAAAGGAGGGAGAAATGAATGAGGAGGGAGCTCCGAGGGAGGCTGGGTTGAGTCAGGAATGAATGAACAGCGATACTCAGGGACTCCTTCCAGGGGTCTGATCCGGAGCTGCAGCTCAGGCGCCCTCACATCCCCTCCGAGCAGCCCTGCAGCGAGCTGGGAACCCTCTTCCAAGAACCGGAGCATTCCCTGTCCCGGGAACAGGAGCAACCCCTGTCCCGGGAACCGGAGCATTTTCTGCC
The DNA here is from genome assembly GCA_014839755.1 of Sylvia borin. Lineage (NCBI taxonomy): Eukaryota > Metazoa > Chordata > Aves > Passeriformes > Sylviidae > Sylvia > Sylvia borin. The sequence goes on along the minus strand of CM025979.1, from coordinate 5,001,853 downwards.
CCGGGAACAGGAGCATTCCCTGCCCCAAGAACCTGAGCATTCCCTGTCCCGGGAACAGGAGCATTCCCTGTCCTAGGAACCGGAGCATTCCCTGTCCCGGGAACAGGAACATTCCCTGTCCCGGGAACCGGAGCATTCCCTGTCCCGGGAACCGGAGCATTCCCTGTCCCGGGAACCGGAGCATTCCCTGCCCTGGGAACCGGAGCATTCCCTGTCCCGGGAACCGGAGCATTCCCTGTCCCGGGAACAGGAGCAACCCCTGCCCCATCCCCCGGAGCCGTGCTGAGCCCCGGCTCGCCCTGCCTGAGCTCAGCCTCGGCTCCAGCCCAGGGCCAGCACAACATCCCCGGGAACACGGAGCTGGAATTGGAGCAGTGGTGGCAGCCAGACCCCGACAGCCCCGTCCTGGCCGGGAAGGATTTGGGGACACAGGAGCCACGTGCCCCATTAGGGACTTTTGTCCTGGGCTTTGTGCAGCACAAAACGCTCCGCTGGTGCCAGGGGAGGACGCATCCATCAGCCTGCCGGGCTCGTTCCCTGGCGTGGGCTGTTCGGGGCACACGGGGGGCTGTGCCCAGGGCAGGCAGCCCCTCCACAAGCCCAGCCCGTGGGCCGTGGGCTCGCAGACAGGCCCGCAGGGCAAGTGCAGCAGTGCCACCACTTCACCCAGTGCCAGTGGTGTGACAGAGGTGGCCAAAGCCTTTGCTCCACGGCCGTGTCCCAACCTCTCCAGGGCTCTGTGATGCCTCTGTGGCCAGCCTGAGCGGGCTGGGGAGCCCTGGCCACGAGGAGAGGCTGCCAAAGAGGGAGGCTCGTGGTCTTGGCTCGGGCTGTGAGCCCGACAGGTCGGAGCACCTGCTCTGGGTGTGCTCGTGTTGGTGTCTCTTGGGGACGCGTCCCCCGCAGGCTCCAACCCACCCCTCCACCCCTCTGCCGGCCTTGTGGGCGACTCTTTCTTCACCAGGAGATTCCCCAGATCGATACCGTGCCCTCTGGCATCGCCCCCAGGCTGGATTTGGGGCTGTGGGTGTTTGTGGTGCTCCCACTCCCCCACATCATCCCCCCGTGCTGTCAGAAAGGCCGGAGCTTGGAGGAGTCATTCTGCAGGGAGAGGAGCCCAGCACAGGTGGGAGGGAGGAGTTTTTTCACCCCTGTACAAAAAGCAGTTCAGTTTTGGGGTCCCTGAGCAGCTTCGTGCTCCCTCCTTGCAGAGCTGTGCTCAGGTTTAACCCCAGTTTTTATCTTGGAGGTCTTTTCCAACTCTGATGGTTTTAGGAGAAGACACAGCCCCCGGGGGGCTGCCCAGGCTCCACACTCCGTCCCCTCTGCTGGGACACTTCCCTGGTGGCTGTCACCACCCCTTCACCGGGCATTTTGGCTGTTTCACCCCCCTGCAGCCTCCCGAGGGGCTCAGGCACCTCAAGCCCAGAAAACTCCAGGTGATGCTCGCAGCCAAGCCGAGCTCCCGCCTCCTCCACCATGGGATTCCGCTTTTAAAGCCATCAGGGCTGGCTCAGCTCTCACCCGTGCCCGAACAGCTACGGGGGAACGAGGCCTTGGGAAAGGCTCGAGTTGCTGACACCGTTTGTTTCGGGAAAAATAGAGATGCAGATCCATCCCCGGAGAAGTGTCTGCACCCGCAGAGCTCCTTTGGTCTGGCTGAACCACCCAGCCTGCCCCTACCCCCAGCTCACTTTGGGATCTGGGGCAGAGCAGCACATTTTTAATATGGCCCAGGCCACAGTGGCGGCTCCTAATAGGGCTGTGGTTAAGAGTTAGGCTGTCCTAAGCCGGGTTATTTTTCCCAGAGAGGTTTTGGGGTTGTTTTTTTGTTTGTTTGCTTTGTGTTTTTTTTCTCCTGTGTGTATTGCTAAGCTGGCAAAGCTGTGTGGAAGGAGCTGGACTCACTGCCTGCCCTGTCTGCTGGTGGCTTTGAGGATGGAGCAGGGGTCAAAGCTGAGTTTGCGTGGCTCTGGTTGTAGAGGAAGGGTCTTGAGTGTCCATAAAAAGGTGTTGGGTACAATTAGATTAGAAAGGAATTGCTCTGTGTGTCTGCTCCTTGTTCCCAAGGACCCCTTGGAGACTTCTGGTGCTGCTCTGTTGTCCATAGGGATCCAAAATCTGCCCTAAACCTTAAACCTCTCAGATCAGCAGGCAGAGATTCCCTTTTCTTCCTGCTTATTTTTCCTTTTTTTTTTTTAATTTTTTTTTCCCCTACAAGATATTCCAACTCTAACAACTTGTGCACGTTTATAAAGGAGATTTGAATCTGGCTGAAAATAAAATTCCTGTGCATGGGAATCCCAGGGCATCTCCTTATCTCCCAACTGCAGGAGGAGGGGATTTACCTGGTGGAGAACATGTGATATGCAATCAAGGTGCAGCTCCTCCTTCCCTCGGCTTTTAATGGCAGAGGGGTGTGGGGGTCACTCCTGCAGGAGGGACAGAGTTTTTCCTTCTGTCCTCCCTCAGCTCTGAATCACTCCAGCTCTCACTGTCTTAGGAATTAGATATTTTCTTTCCCTAATTTTTTTTTTTTTAACAAGTTTTCAAGCTTTCTCACCAAACCAAGCACCAAACTTCTGCAGGCTTTTAGATTATTTTCCCTTCCTCTATTTTATGAGAACTTGCTGCTTTTTTTTTTTTCTTTTTTCCTTTAATATTTTTTTGGCAGCCAGCAAAACTTTGTGCTTTGTAGATTGCCTAAGTTAGGGTCCCTTGGCAGTGGTACAAGACAAGAAGATGTTTATAGCTGATGGTAATTACTCTTCCTGCAGTAGAAATGCTTAGAAGCCCCACTAAACGTTCATGTCTTAATTGCAGAGGGTTTATTTGAAGGGGGGAAAAAATAAAAAAATCCCACAACTCTTTTCTCCCTCCTTTCCCCCTCCTCCCCTCACTCTTTAATATAATTTAAGGAAAGGAAGTTTCTGAAGTATGTGAAAGTTTCTGTGCTCTGGTATAAAATCCTGATTTATTTTTTTTTTCCCTTCTACCTTTATTCATTTGCTGGAGAAAGTTTCAGACTTTCAACTTGATCAAAGCTACGAAATCTTGGCCAAAAAAATAATAATTAAAAAAAAAAAAGCAGATTATCTGCTGTTTGCACGCGGAGGGGGAGACTTTGAATGTGGGGAAAAGAAAAACCTGCAGATGCACAAAGCCCTGCCTGTCTTGGGGAGAGCAAAAGAGGGAAACGAGGATTAAAAAAAAAAAACCCAAACAAAATAAAAATCCAACGGGGCTGTTCTCATCCGTTCGGGAAAAAAAAAAAACAAAAGGTGGCTACGGGGAAGAGGAAAAAAGGGGTTTGCATGATGCTTTTAGGTGGCTTCCACCTGCCTTCCCTTCCCCGGCGAAACCACAGCAAACACCGGCCCCGCTCGGCCGCTGTTGTTATTCCCCGATGCAAATGGGAACAGTCTGTGGCCGGGATTGGCTGCAGGAAGCACATGCAAATCACTCCAATAATAATTTAAAAAAAAATTATCTCTTTTTTTTTTTTTTTTTATCTTTTTCTTTGCTTCACCGCCCCCCCCCCCCCCCCCCCCCCCCCCTAAATCCCCAACTAGTCTGGAAATAGTTAAAATCCCCTGTGGAAAGGGTGGCAGAGCTGAGGGGGTGTCCATCTGAATTTGAATAGGTATTTCCCCCCCCTTTTCTCCCACCTCGGTGGCCTTGGCCTCTTTTTAGGAGGGGCACGAGCAGCCCGGGGTGAAGCTGACCATTGCCACCTTTTCTTGCAGCTGTCCCCGAAGGAGAAAGTGGCCCCGGCTGTGGTGGCAGTCATCACTTCAAGGGTAAATGACACATTTCTTGGCGTGGGCGAGGACGGGGAGGGGACACGCAGGGGTTGGGGACATCACTTTGGGGCAAGGCAGACCCTTGGGTGTGATTTTGGGGGTTGTGAACATCTGCAAGTGACAGAAGAGAGGATCAATAAAGCGCAGGCAGAGGCAGCAGGGGAAAAAAAAAACAAAAACAAAAACAAAAATCCAGTTGAGTTTGAGCCATCTTGAAGGACAGGGAGAAAGGATTTGGGAGGACGCTGGAGGTGTGGGAGGGTGGTGTCACAGCCAGACCACCACGGCAGGTTTGGGAAGCCTGACCAGGCCTGGGGAGCTCCTGAATCCTGCCCTTTATCCCGTGGAGGAGGAGGGATGGGCAGGGTGAAAACCCCACAGCAAAGGGAGGGGGAACAGGAGTGAGGGAGCGGGGGGCTGCAAAGAGCAACAGGAGGGAAAGTGCATCCTCAGAGCTGATGAATATTCTAGTGCCTGGATGTTGAGGAATCAGAAATTTGAAAGTCTGATGGTTTATTATAATTACACACATTCATTTGTGCTGTTTAGTGGGAGCCACATGTGCCTGTTGCCTGGGACTGTGACCTGTTATTAAAATCAGTTGTGCCTCCTTTTTTTTTTTTTTTTTTTTTTTGCAGAGATGAAGATGAGCGGGGATGCTGCAGATTCCACAGACACCCGGCACGAACCCGACCAGGTGGAGCCAGGTAAGGAGGGTCTGGGCTGCCACGGGCAGGAGATGGAGGAGAAAGAAAAGAAAAAGAAAAATCAAATTAAAAAAAAAAAAAAAAAAAAAGGAGAATGTGGGTGCTGGAAGTTTCTCCCGTGCTTTTTTTTTTTCTCGGCTCCTGTTGCTGCTGTTGCAGCCTGGGAGTTGATCAGGAATGTGCTCCGGGCTAGGATTGCGTTGGTATCTTGATCGGCGATGCAAGATCCCTCCTGTGGGACAGCAGCGAATCCCTGAGCGCCTCCCTGATGTCCTCAGTGGGTTTGACATGGAAATTCGCTCACGCCTCTGCCACAGCGATAATGGCTCTGGAACAGCCCTGGTGCTCCCAGCTCGGGTTGTGCCAGCAGCTTTTCCTTAGGGAAAACAGCCTTTTCTGGGCTCTGTGTGTGCGGAAAAAAAAAAAATGGGAGGGACTTTGGGAGTAATCAAATCCAGTTCGGGAGTTCCAGCAGAAAGGGATGGAGAGGCGTGATTGGGTTTCTCAGCTCACACCTGACCCTGTGCAGGCTCCAGCTCCTCCACGGAGACTGTCCTTGCATTTGGAAGGGCACAGGGTGACCCTGTGAAGGTGACAGGGATGGTGTGAGCACTGATTCCTGCCAGGTGACCCTGTGAAGGTGACAGGGATGGTGTGAGCCCTGACTCCTGCCAGGTGACCCTGTGACAGTGACAGGGATGGTGTGAGCACTGATTCCTGCCAGGTGATCTCCTGAAGGTGACAGGGATGGTGTGAGCACTGATTCCTGCCAGGTGACCCCCTGAAGGTGACAGGGATGGTGTGAGCCCTGACTCCTGCCAGGTGACCCCCTGAAGGTGACAGGGATGGTGTGAGTGCTCATTTCTGCCAGGTGACCCTGTGAAGGTGACAGGGATGGTGTGAGTGCTCATTTCTGCCAGGTGACCCTGTGAAGGTGACAGGGATGGTGTGAGCCCTGACTCCTGCCAGGTGACCCCCCTGAAGGTGACAGGGATGGTGTGAGCCCTGACTCCTGCCAGGTGATCTCCTGAAGGTGACAGGGATGGTGTGAGTGCCCATTTCTGCCAGGTGACCCTGTGAAGGTGACAGGGATGGTGTGAGCACTGACTCCTGCCAGGTGACCCTGTGAAGGTAACAGGGGTGGTGTGAGTGCCCATTTCTGCCAGGTGACCCCCCTGAAGGTGACAGGAACGGTGTGAGTGCTCATTTCTGCCAGCTTTGCCCACCACGAGGTGTAACAGGCACCCGAAAAATCAGGTTTGTGTTTTGGTGAGATTTGAATAGAAGGCCCGAGCCCTGTAATCTCCCACAGGGCCATGGTCACATCCCTTTTTAGGCAAATGAGCAGCAATAAGAAATCATTTCAGCTCCCACTGGGTACTGCAAATGAAGGTTATTAAAAGCTGGGCTATAGGCTTAGAAATCAACGCCTTTCGAAACAAAAGCTGGTGGAGAGAATGTAGAAGAATCAAAAATTCTCTGAGCAATGAAGAGCCCCAAGCTTGGGCCCAGGAGATGTGTAAGAGCAGGTGAAAACTTTGCATGGAATGATTTTCCTCTTGGAAAATTTGAGATAACTTAGGAGGGGAAAAAAAAAAAAAAAAAGAGATTTTTGGTAGCAAGAGAATTCCAGGTTTTAAAAGGACTAACAACACCAACCATTGATTTAGAAATCCTCTGTGCTCTTGGCTGTTAAACTGGGTTATTTGACATAATCTCAAACGGAGATAAAAATCTGTTTCTCTTCACATCCATGAACTCTGATTGACTTTGGCCAGCTCAGCTCCTGCTCGGGGCTCTCAAATGACCCCAAGTTGGGGTTTGGGATAAACGAGCAACAAACACATGCCCAATTCCCCAGGCTCCTCCAAAAGGAAAAAAAAATCCCAAACCTAGGAGCTGTTACAAGGCCTTAAATGGGGAACTGGAACCCCCTGAAATATTTAGCACTCATTGACGGGTGGCAGGATTAATCAAGATTAAATAAAATGGGGCTTTAATTCTGGTATTGGCTGTTATTAAGCAGTGGGAGGCTCTGGCTGCTGCTGCTGTCGGAGTCAGAAGTGTTAAGGCAGAAGCTGGCAGCACATTTGGTTGGATAAAATACAGGGGAGTTTTTATTTTATTTTTTTTATTTTCCAGCTTAAGCATCCCAGACAGCCATTAGCGTGAGCTGCAGCGCCTCTTTTTAGTGGTAATTGGGAAAAGAAAGCAGAGCAGCGGAGTCGATTTGTTTGAAAATAACAAAACAAAACAAAAAAAAGTTCACTCTCCGAGCCTTCAAATCAAGCAGGGAAATCAGGACGAGTAAATCGCCTTCATTTGCAAAGAGTGGCACAAAAAAACCTGTTTAAATGGCTTTTGGGGTTTTTTTTTGGTTGTTGTTTTCTGAGGCTGTCCTGGTGATTATTTTTTGGGGACTTTTTTTGTTGTTGGTTTTTTTGGGTTTTGGGGGTGGGTTTTTTTGGGTTTGGGGTTTTTTTTTTGGTTTTTTTGGTCTGTTCGGGTTCTTCTGGGAAATTTGGCACTGCAAGGCTTTTGGGGGAGAGTCCCCAGCAGCAAGCCCAGCCCCTCCTGAGAGTGTCACCCTTGGGGACACCTTGTAGCACCCTCGGGGGCTGGTGGCATCACCCCCTCACTCACCTATCCAAGGTGCAGCTCCGGGTGTTTCACCCAAACCCTCTCGGTGCCTTCCCCGCGTTCCCTCGCCTCTTTCAGCCCTTTTCTGTTTATAAACAACAAAACTCTCTTTGTGCCGAGCTTCCCGGGAAGTTTTGGTGCTCCTTTGCAGGCTTTGTTCGAGGAATATTTACTGCAGCTCCCTAATAGCGGCGTGTTTTGGTTACCTGCTTCATGTGGGAAAAGGCTCCGTGTGTTTTCTGATGAGTCATTAATTGAATTTCCCATTTCCTACCGAATTAAGGCAATCCCAGGAACCTCGTTCCGCTCTCCCCCCGCCGCCAAAAGAGAGGTCTTTGACCCAAATTAACAATATTAGGCCTAGAGATCCTCCGAGGTGCAGGTAGCCAAAGGTTTTCCATCACCAAAAAAATGCGGGCTGGCTCCAAAAACTTGGGAAAAAAAAAAAAAAAAAAGAAGAAGATAGAATTAAGCACCAAAATGCTTTTGTAAACCAAGCCCTTGATCTAAAACTGATGCCTAAAGATCTGATGGGAAGTGTCAGCAGCAGAAGAATAATTTCATCCTTTCATATCTCCGCCAATTCCAGGCTTAGAAGATGGAGGAGGGGGAAAAAAGGGGTAATTTGGGGCATTGTTTCACTTTGAAAGCCTTGGAAATAATTGTGGGGGGTTTTTCTTTTTTGGAGAAGATTATTAAAACCGTTCACCTTTCGTAGGAGGTTTGGAAGGCTCAGCGCCTTTTTTTTTTTTTTTTCTTTTTTTTTTTCTTTTTTTTTTTCCCCTATCCAATTTCATAGAAAATGTTTCAGGGCTTTAATATATAAATATATATATATATATTCTCCAGAAACTTGTGGTGTTGTGATCCCAAATCTGCCGGTTACAGTGAAATGATGCCATTTCACAAACCATTCTTTTCAAAAGACATGATCTCTAAGGGTTCTCACTGCCCAACCCTGCGAGCACGAATCCTTCCCTTAATTCACCTCGGAATTTTTTTTTTTTAATCATGTGAGTGAGGGGCGACAGGAGGGTTGGTTTGCCTTCCCCATCACCCCGGGGATGCAGGGCAGGCTGATCAGGGATTATCCCTCTGTTTTTAGGGTCCTTTTTCCCCTTTCCCTGCGTGATCCCAGCCTTGGCACCGGGGCCGGGCTCCCAGCGAGCCTCCATGGGGGGTAATGAAGAGCAGCGAGTTTTCTGCTTGGCTCGGAGCTCTTTTCATCTTTTTTAAACTGATGAAAGCCATGCCAGCTGATTTTTTTGATGGGAACTGTGGGGGCTTGGCAGTGCCGAGTGTCGCCCCTGGTCCTGCAGCCCCGGGGGCAGAGATCTCCCCCTTCTTGTGGTTTATCTAAAGCCCTCGGTATCTGATGCAACAGAACGCTGAGGTGGGACTTGCCCCTGTCTGTCTGTTTGTTTGTGTCAGACACTTGTTCCCCGCTTATCTCCTCCATCAAAACAGGTTACACCAAGCCGAGCTACTTCCCTTTGATTTCATCTGTTGAGGCTACGGGGGGGAAGCCAAACTTTTTCACCAAAAGGGCGATAGGGAAGCGCTTCAAACACAAGCACGGGGAAGGGAATAGCTGCAGGCAGCGCCGGCATCTTCCCTCCCCACCCTGTAACCCGGGGAGCCCAGCCCTGCCAGCGGGCCGGGCTGTGCTGGGAGGGGACGTGGGGTGTCCTGTGGGACCCCAAAGGCGCCCTACAGGACCCCAAAGATGCCCTAGAGGACGGCCCTGCAGCCCTGGGGTGGCTCCTGGCATGGGGGATTGGCTGCGCCGAGAGAAGTTGAAATTGGATTGTCCGGGAAAAGTCATTTACTGAAAAAGCGATGAAATATCGGAATTGCGGAGGGTCTGGGATGGGGGATTGGCTGCGCCAAGGGAAGTTTGGGTTGGATATTAGAAGTTTTTTACTGAAAAGGTGATAAAGTACTGGAATTCAGGAGATTGGGAGATTGTGGCTGTGCCAAGGGAAGTTTGGGTTGGATATTAGAAGAAGTTTTTTACTGGAAAGGTGATAAAGTACTGGAATTCAGGAGGGTTTGGGTGGCTCTTGGGATTGGAGATTGTGGCTGCGCCAAGGGAACTTCAGGTTGGATATTAGGATTAGGAAGAATTTTTTTACTGGAAAGGTGATAAAGTATTGGAGTTCAGGAGCATTTGGATGGCTCTTGGGATGGGAGATTGTGGCTGTGCCAAGGGAAGTTTGGGTTGGATATCAGGATTAGGAAGAAGATTTTTACTGAAAAGGTGATAAAGTATTGAAATTTGGAAAGGCTTTGGTGGCTCCTGCGATGGGGGATTGGCTGCACCAAGAAAAGTTTAAATTGGATGTTAGGAAAAAGGTTTTTAAGAAAAGACTGATCAAGTATTGGAATTCAGGAGGGTTTAAGTGGCTCTTGGGACAGGGGATTGGCTGCACCAAGGGAAGTCTGGTAAGGAAGAAGTATTTTACAGAAAGAGTGATAAATTATTTGAATTGGTGAGGGTCTGGGTGGGTCCTGGGATGGAGGGACCAGCTGCATCAAGGGAAGTTTAGGCTGGATGTTAGGAAAGAGATTATTACTGAAAATGTGATGAAATATTAGAATTTGGAAGGGCTTTAGAATTTGGAAGGGTTTTGGTGGTTCTTGGGATGGGGGAATTGGCTGTGCCAAGAGAAGTTTAAGTCACTTGTCAAGAAAAAGGTTTCTTACAGAAAGAGTGATCCATTATCTGAGTTGGGGAGGGTCTGGGGGGCTCCTGGGCTGGGGGATCGGCTGTGCCGAGGGAAGTTTGAGTTGGATGTTGGGAAAGAGATTTTTACTGAAGATGTGATAAAGCAGTGGGATGCTCTGCCTGAGCGGTGGAGTCACATCTCTGGATGTGTTTAAGGACAGACTGGATGTGGGGCCAGGGTTTAGTTGAGGTGTCAGGGCTGGGCTGGACCCGATAATCTTTGAGGTCTCTCCCAACCTGGTGGTCCTGTGAACTCTGTGATGGTGTGGCTGAGCGCAGGAGCTGGAGGGGATGGGACAGGAGGGTGGCTGGGCTGCTGGAGCTCTGGGCTCTTGGTGACCGCGGCAGCAGGGTCATTTCCCCCTTGCAGCTGGGGTAACTGTTCTGAGTGCTTTAGGACCCCACAGGATGCAGCTCCTGGCCCTGCTCAGACACCCCAAAATCCCTGGGAGCTCTGTCCAACCCCTCCTGGAGCTCTGGCAGCCTCGGGGCCGTGCCCATTCCCTGGGGAGATGGGCAGTGCCACTGGGAGAAGAACCTTTCCCTGAGCTCCATCCCAAACCTCCCCTGACCCAGCTCCAGCCGTCCCTGGGTCACACAGAGCAGAGGTTGGAGCTGCCCCTCACACACCCTCATCTGAGTTCTGCCCTCATCTCCCCAGTGGAGAGCACTAATGCAGCAATCTTCTCTCTTGGGGTATGAAAGACCTCAGGAAAACCCTTTAAACCTCAGCAAAACCAAGCGCTGAGGGGGCTGTGAGTGTCCCCTGAGCGTCCCTTGTGACATCCATCCCTGTGGCTGCCATTCTTCCCCTTCATCTTCAGCCTGTGCCAAGGTGTGAGCCGCAGACACCTTCCACGGGACACCGCAGCCCAGGGCCAGGGCAGCTCTGAAACTGGACACCAGCAGCTCCAGCGCAGCCCAATCCCCTCCCAGCGCCGCTGCAGTTTGCATTAAACCCGTATTTAATGGGCAGGTGGAAAATCAGAGACTTTGCCTCAGTCTGCCCGTGCCACACACTGAGTTCAGGTGAGAGTGCTGCTCTCTTCTGCACCTTTCCGGGGGGCGAGAGGAGTCTGCAGGTGCTGCTGTGCCCCGGGATGGGCAGCACAGAGCCCTGACCTCTGCTGGCCTCTGGGAATGAGGCTCTTTGGGGCATCCCATGGGGCAGAGTCTCTTTGGAAGGTGATGGATCACGCTGGGATAAAGTTTGGGGGGTCTGGCCTCTTGTGGCAGCCCCTAACTGAGGTGAAAGGATCTAGCAGAGGTAAGGGCTGGCACATTGGGCTGGGGGCTGCTCAGCCCCTGCTGCCTCCCAGCTGAGTTTTAAAATTATTATTATTTTATTATGATTATTTTTATTTTTCTTTCTGGGAGCTGGGTTTTTTTTCCCCCCCTTCTGCCTTTTGTTGTTCCCTCCTCATTTGGGGCTCGCAAGCAGCTTGCCAGGGCCAAAGTCTTTTGAGGAAACTTGGCCTCTCCCAGCCCCACGCTGAGCTCAGGGCTGGGCTACGCCTTTGCTCCCCAAGGCTGGCTCTCCCTGCTGAAACTTTCCTCAAAGCCTCCAGGATCTCTCTGGTCTCTTCCCCCTGCAGCCACGCACAGCCCCGGGACAAGTCCCGGGTAAATGAAAGCTGCAGCAGTTGGGCTGGAAACAGCTGGTTGCTATGGCAATTGGGGCTGCTGGGGATTTGCATAAGGCTGATGATTTTCATAGCACAGCCACATTTAAGGCAAGCAGGAGAAATTTCCATATTCCCAGCTCCGAGTCAGTTGGGGCGTGGGGGAGGCCAGGAGGGGGATATTTGAAATTCAAATGAAGGTGATTAGGGTTTGAGGTTGGGTTATTTTATTTTTTTTTTTATTATTATTTTTTTTTTCTTTTTCTTAAACATCCCATTATGGAAGAGGATAAAAAAGGATGGGGAGGGGAAAAGGGGAACAAAAGGCTGGTTTGACTTGAATTCGAGGGGCAAAGGAAGAGCTGGTCTGATCTGCCTCTTGCCTCTGGTCTAGCAGAAGAGACTTGCCCTCTCCCAGCACCTGCAGGTGAAATGTTTTCCGTGGGAACAAGTGCTGCCCTCGGGTTTCCTCCTGGAAGGTGCCCAGGTCTCCCACACTCGTGTCCTGCTCTCCTGCCCCACACAAAGGGGCTGCAGAGGGACCCGGGGATGGGATTTCTCTGAGGCGCTGCTGACAAAGGGAAGGCATTTCTGTAACCCTGGGCTTCCCAGCCAAATGAGGCACTCGAGTGTTCAGTGAAAGCTTCCCCTGGAGTCTGGAGCTGCCTGAGTCAGCACAAGATTCACTTTTAGCTCACCAGCCTTGGCTTTCCCATGGAGATGCTCCCCATGGTTTGGGGTTTTGTGTCTCAGGAGCGAAGAGTTCAGGTTAAAACTGCAACCCTGGCTGCCTCAAAACCCACCCCCATCCTGCTTACACTTAAAAAAAAAAAATCCCTTTTTAAGCGCCTCGGGAGCACCAAGCATCCCAAGCAGGGCATGTGGGAATGCAGGGAACTGACTGGAGCCAGCCCAGCTGCAGTTCCTGCTCCCCTCAGTGCTGGTGGGAGCAGCTGGAGGGAATCAGGGGTGATCACTCCGTGGGGAAAAGGTGACCCAAGGGAGGTCCCAGCACCCAGGGTCTCCTGCTGGCCCTGGGGGAGTCGCTGGTGTGGCTGCTGGGACAGCAGCATGAAAGCCATGCCTTGTTTTATTTTGCCTGAATTTCCAAAGTCAGTGGGAACGCTGAGGGGTATTTCGTGCTGAATATCTTGCTTTGCTCATTCCTTCAGTGCAGGCGAGCGTTTGGCTTCATTCACAGCTTATGGGGCACGAGCTGGTTATAGTCACAGGAATTGCCACTCTTTTCTCTACTTTGGGCATCTCTTCACTTCACACCTTGTCTGAGCGGAGAGATTTGAAGGAGTGAGTTTATCAGAAATGGCCCTTTGAAAGGCACCCTGCACCCAGCCAATCTCCCGTGGCATCGTGCTTCATCAGCTGGAGTGCAAAAATCTCCAGGATAGGTGAGATGAATCTTAATTTGAGATCTTCGATCCTCGGAGGCTGCAGCCTGACCTGCTCACCCCAGGCAGTCCCTGCTGGGAACAGGCATCTCCAGAGGCTGATTCATCCCTGTGCCATCTGTCTCGGGGGCGAGAGAGGAGTTGCCCTCTGGAAGCTCCTGCCTCCTCTGCATGGCTGCAAAGGGAGCCTGGAGCAACAGGCACCTCCAAATTTCAGCATCTCAGCCCAGGCAGCCGAGCCCCCTGCCTGCTGTGTGTCTGCCTGGCACTGCTCCCCCATTCCCCTCCCAAAATCAGCAGCAAACTGATTCCCTGCAGGAATTCCCCAGCACCTGCTGGAGGCTGGGATCACCTCCTCATCCCCCTGCCCCTCCTGAGCGCTGGGGTGAGCTCAGAGTAAAGCTGTCGGTGTGGCCAGGTGAGAAGTGTCACTCCCTGCAGGTGTCACCTGCCCGTGTGAAGATGAAGGCCACCCTGATTTGACTTTTCCCCCCATTAAGGTGCTTTTATCCTCGCGGGCTGGACTGGCTCTGCAGCTCTGCTCCCCATGGATCCTTTGGCTTTTCCAGGGGGGGAAAAGCTGCCCGGAACTGCTGCGCTGCTCCCATCCCCAGAGAAACCTCCCCAGGCAAACTCGCACCAGATCTGATGCCAGGGTTATGCAAAACAGCTGCCAGGTGAAGCAAGGAGAGCAGCACAACCCTGGGCTGCCGGGCTGGGGGAGCCAGCTGAGCTTATCACTGCTTTTCCAAAGGCCCGGGAAGGGCAGGGTGAAGCCTCGGTGATGGGTGAGCAGCTGGGAATTGTAGGGGCTCTGAGCAGATTGAAATCCCAGGGCTTCCCCAGCCTCCTGGAATTTCAGGAAGGAGAGGATGATCCAGCAGATCCCAGAGGTTCTGGATCCCACTCGTGTCTGGCTCGTTGCAGCAAAAATCAAGTTGTTGGCTGGGCTGAAGCTCCATTAACGTGAGTGGAGCTCTGGCAGTTTGCAGCAGCGGGGAGAATCTGCTGCCACTTACACTTTTCTTCCTTTTTATCTCCTGGAGCTAGAAAAGATTAAATCTTAAGTGCAGATTGTTTGAACAGCTCGTTCCTTTAAGGAGAGAAATGACTACTGCAGTGTTGAGTCCTGATGTTGACAGAAACTGGGAGGAAACTGAGGCTATTTTTATAAAGCATTTGTAGGAAAGTTACAGTTCAACTGAAAGAAGAGAGTTGTTATCCCTATCACACCCAAACCTTGGCTCGAAGCTGCAATCACTTAAAATTAACATTTACTGAAACAAGAAAAGAAAAAAAAAAGGGGGGGAGGGGGGCAAGATTTGTTTGCAAATGAATCTGCCCAAACACTCGTTGGTCCTGCAGAGATTTGTGTATCCAGCTCCCATTTACATAACCACTGGGAGCAGAAATCACCCCTCCCAGTTTTAAATCTCTCCTTCTTGGACATCTGAGGCGGAGCTGGTTGCCCCTGGGTCCCTTTGGAGTCAGCCAGGAGGAATAGTCATCTCCAGAGGGCCATTCATGCAGGGAGATGGGCGGCTCAGATAGGGGCAGGAATGGCCTCTGGAGGTGCCTCCTGCTCCTTCTGTCTGCCCAGGCAGCCCCGGGCAGCTCCATCACACTCTCTTAGTGCCAGGCTCCAGGAATATTTGCTCGGCTGGCACAGAATTCCTGGCTCCCAAAGCCCCTCAGTTGGTCTGCAGGGATGTGGAGGATGCTGTGTCTGACTTACAGGAGACAAGGGACAAAGGAAAGGGCTCGGTGTGGCAGCTGTAGCTGCTTGTGGAGGCAGGGAGAGGGCAGAGGAGGGGAGAGGCCGTGCTGGAGGATGTGGGGCTGTGCAGGGAGGCTCTGTTCCAGCTCTGCCTCTCGGGTTCCAAGTTTTGGGGTGAACGGTGGTGACTCAGCCATCGTCACTGGGACCCAGGGATTCCCCTGCAGCCCTTTGAATCTTGCCTCATCACCAGCGGAGCTCCTGTCTCCAAGAAACCAGGAGATTACCTTTTCCTTCCTGTTCTATTTTAGCAGCTGGGAACTTTTATTTCCTCCTTCCCTCCTGGCTTTGCTTCCCTTCAGCTGCTGCCTCCAGATCGCATCAAACACCCCTCCACACACACACACAGAGCCCGTGGGGGTTCCAAAGGTAGAAACTGCAGGCCTTGAAGATGCTCCCGCGGTCCTGCTCAGGTGTGTGGATGCTGATTGTGATCATCCATTAGCACTATCAGCATTCCCATCGCTGGATGTGCCCTCCTTGGCTTTTGGGGCTGGAAAGGAGCTGGAAGGCAATGAATGAACCCCATTGCTGGGGAGGGAGCAGCTGGAGAGAGCTGGACAGGGAGCAGAGGGGGTTGGGAGGAGGGAATTACACGGAGCGGGAAGAGATAAAGGGCTGAGATTGGGGAGGGAAAAAGCTGGGAGACAGCAGGCTGGGAGGGAGGGAGGGAGGAAGGAAGAGCAGGGCAGAAATGCAGCCAGGCTGGGGGGAAAGCTCAGAGCTGGTTGGGCTGCAGAGGTGAGGAGATGAAGATCTCAAATTGGGGGAAAAGCTCAGAGATGGTTGGGGTGTGGATGGTGAGAAGATCTCAAATTGAGGGGGAAAAGCTCAGAGCTGGTTGGGGTGCAGAGGTGAGGAGATGGAGATCTCAAATTGGGGGAAAAGCTCAGAGATGGTTGGGGTGTGGATGGTGAGGAGATGGACCTCTCAAACTGGGGGAAAACCTCAGAGCTGGTTGGGCTGCAGAGGGTGAGGAGATGTCAATTTGAGGGGGCAGCAGCTCATTCTGCCGTGGCCCTGCTTGATAAAATGGTCCACAGCTCAGTTTCCACAGTCAGTGCCTTTTGAATGTCACAGATTAAATCTCCAGGGCTGTTTCTAGACAGCAGAGAGCAGCCACGAAGCTGCTCTGTTATCCCTGACTCTCCAGTGTTTTGCCATCCGTGGATAATTGTACCAAGCACACTCCCCCTCAGGATCCACGCTGATTCACCTGGGAATACTCCGTGCATGGAAAAAAAAAAAAATCAAAACGTGCTGGGATAGGAGAAAGGCTTGTTCAGTGGAGGAAAGTCCATGGGAGAGCTGGATTTTCCCTCCTGCCTGCACAGCCTCCTCCCAAGCACTCTCCAGCTCTTTGCAGGAGAACTGCTGGAAAACACGAATGTGTTGGAGCTTGATCAGATCACGGGCTCTGCTGCACGGGGAACGTTATCCTGGAAAAAAACAGCAGGAGCAGGAGGCCTGGGGGCTTGTGCCGCTGGGATGTGAACAATTCCAGGCTCTTGATCACAGACCGGGCTGCCCTGGCAGGGAAAGGCTTGGGGAATGTGTTGCAAAGGCAAAGGGGTGTCTTGGGGTTGCCTGTGCAGCTCGAGAGCTTCGTGGAATCCCTTAAAGCATTCGGCTCCACGAAGAGCACAACCTTGGCCCTGTGATGTTCTTGATGAATTTGGCAGGTGTGATGGTGGAGGGGGGGATGTTTATCATCAAAGGGGAATGAGTGAGGGCCTGTGCGGTACCTTCAGGCTGAAACCTGTCTGATTTCTTCCCCCTGTGCCTGCCAATCTCTTTTTGGAATCAAGGAGACGCCTCTTGAGCACAACCCCACGGCACCCTGTGTTCCTCCAGATATCCCGTAATTCCCCGGTGCCACGCGGGTTCCTGAAGGTCCCGGGGTGAGCAGCAGCCCTGGTCGCCTGTTTGCTGCCCCTGCCCACAGCCAGCCCTGGATTTCCGGGGGGATTTGTGATGTCCTCC